>CM028130.1:1572520000-1573770000 GCA_016271365.2 Neoceratodus forsteri | reverse complement strand
CCTTATCCCGCCAAAATAGTAATCCATTTCTCAGATGGCTCACAGACCTTTGATTCGGTGATGGCAGCTATCACTGAACTAAAAATCAGAAAATAGAGGTGCAACAGGGTCCAATGATTCGAAGCCAACCCTAGCCTCTAAACTATCGCAGCGGGTTTGGAACGCGGAAGTGAAGGAGGCACGCAGAAGACAGGGGCAGGAAGCCATCAAGCAAATCACCAACTTCCTCCACCAGCAATCACAGAGTTCAGCCACTGACTTGACCTCCGTGAGGCTAAATAGAAATGGATCTCCGCGCTGTAGCATTTGGGACAGCACCCAGCAGAACAGGAAAAAGTCTTTGCTACAAAGAACATGGTCTACAAGGCATATGGAAAACGAGAGGTTCCAGAAAAACCTTTTTTTTCTTTTTGAATGGATGATGGTGTTCCGGGACCAATGACTAAGGACTTCCAGGGACAGAATGACTCTGCATCAAATTCTCAGATAAATCCCAGTCTACTAAATTTCATATCTTCGTTTTCCTACTAACAGACTGCAGGATTAGGGGTCTGAATAACTGCTCCCTCCAGCTAATGTCTGTCCTGATCTCCCCCCCCCCCCCGACTAAGATACTAAACTAAATTTCTTAAACGGCAGGCCGAGGTGAAAGACCTGCTCCCCCCCCCAATTTCTGTCTTAAGCTTCTACTACTCAGACTGGGACCGAAACTCATACTTACTGCCTACTAATCATTTACTCTGAAGGAGGATTATTGGGATACTTCTGGGGTTAATGTGTCTACCAAGGACAAACTAAATGATGGAGGGCTGATGGCATTACGCCACATATGTAGACCTGATGTTTGCTGGCCGGTCGCATAAGGAGGCTGTTGTCCGGCCTCGCCCCCTGATGGTCCCCCACCCCTGTCTCATGCCCACATCCCCACTCCTGATACCAAACTGCCGTATCTCTTATCCCACAAAGGTATGAGACCTGACCCTGATAAGCAATGTTTCTATCGAATCTGAGGGCAGCTGGGAATCCCCGTCTGACCCCTCTTAATCCCACACCCTCTTCAACAGATTAAACTACCAGTGGAGAGGATCGGGGACGGTACGACGTCACCAACACCTATTCCCCGCCCCCCACAATTGACACCAGTGATGTCAAACGCTCTCAACACTACCGAGAGTATAGGTGAGTGTCCTGAACACACACCAAGGTCGTGTCACATGACTGACAAGGTGGAAGTATTATTTCTCGATGGCTGATCAGTCTGGTTTTGTTGGCCCAGTTGGCCCAAATAGTTAACTGGTCTCATCAAATAGGGGAGTTTTACTCCCAACTAGTTTTTCCAAATGGTCACAGAGTTAGTGATCAGGCTCTCTTGTTAGTTTTATCCCGGCAAGTTTCTTTTCAAAAAGCAATGGTTGCACACAATACAGAATTTATGCTTTTTCAAGGATTGCTTGTTGGTCACAGTTTCCTATCAACTAACCAAGGGCTAGGGCTTTAATTGAACTACTGGAAGTAGATATTACTACAGACGATTACTTTCAAAAATATAATCAACATATAAATTTATACTCTTTGAATGTTAATGGCTTGGGAGCCCCATGAAAAGCACTAGAATTATAGGTCTCCTGAAAAACTAAAGCCGGTGGTATATATCCAAGAAACACACGTCTCAAAAGGAACATGGCAAATTAAAGGGAAGGGGTTTCTCCCAGGTCTTCTCTTCTGTGATGGGGGATGGAGGCAGAAGAAGAAGCATTGCCATTTTGATCTCAACACATACCCCATTCAGGTTAATCAAAGAATGGGTAGACCCAGAAGGGAGGCTGATTATTGTACAGGGATGGTTGCAAGATCAGGAGGTTACTCTAGCGAATATTTACCTCCCTCCAGGGGAAAATACGCCCACCATCAGATCTTTACTGGATAGGATAGTCGCTATGACTAAGGGGACCCTGATCTTAACATATTCCCTTCCCCCTCTTTAGACACCACGAGTGCTAGGGGAGAGAACAACCTGCCCCACATAAGTTCTTCAGACGGTTTACTCGGGAGGTGGGCTGGGTGGATGTGTGGCATTCTCTGCACCCTGGAGACAGGGTTATACATACTACTCAGCAGTACACAGCACATACTACACACTCTATCAAATCACTCCTCCCCCCCATATCAGTTGTAGACTGTTGTTTGTTCTAGCTGCCAAAATACTGTATATGTATTGCACACACCAGTCATGTTTCATTTATCAGTATGCAACCTGTAAGTCGCTTCCCTGTCTCATATCAATGTTTACCACCTGCGGTCACCCTATGTGGTACCCTTGTATGTATATCCAGCCTGTATCATGTAACGTGCATTTCATGTATATACTGTTATTACCTATCTGTGTTTGTACTTTAAGTGTTTATGTCACAGGACCTCCTTGTGAATGAGCTTGCTCAATGGAGTTTTCCTGCAATAAACTTGAACTTGAACATACATACGATAGACCATTGTTATACACAAAAGAAAACCTAGATAACCTAATGGATGCCAAATTGGGTGCCATAGCACACATAGACCATACTCCAGTGGTCACGCCTGGCTCTGGGGCAAAGAGACACCGCACCAGGTGGAGGTTTAACCAGTACACCTCAGGAGTGAATCGTTCAGGGAATTCCTCAGGAAAAAACAGAAGGGATAATAAGAGACAATGCACACCGGATAGTTCAGTGGTCATGCAGTGGGACACCCTTAAGCGGTCCTGAGGGGACACTTAATAAAATACACCGTGCACTTAGCCAAAGCCAGATTAGAGAAGCAGAGGCTGCTTGAGCAGACACTGCAGTTCCTCCAGACAGCACACCAACAGGGTGACACCTCAGTTGTAGACCATCTCAAACAAACTAGAAGAGAGCTGGACAATATATGTACCCAACAAGCTGAAATAGCACTAGCTTTTATAAAACAGAAATATGGAGAGATAGGCCCCAGAGCCACATGCCTGTTGGCTTACAGACTGCACAGCCAGTACAAAGGCAACAACAGTTGCGGTCATAAATGACCCTCCACGGGCAGCGACTAACTAAACTTAAAGATATCACTCAAACATTTATAAAATATGTTAAAGAACTATATAAGCCTGAGCAGTGTCTACCCGCTATGCAAATTAATGGCTTTCTAAATAAATTGGAGCTCCCCAAGCTCAATGAAGAACTCCTACTATGCCCTCAGAGCTGGCAGCAGTGATAGTCCAATCAAAAACACAAAAGGCCCCAGGACCAGATGGTTATGGGGCAGAATTATACAAAAGCATGTCTCAATATATAAACCCACTCCTGATCAATGCCTTAAACGAGGTATCTCAGCGTGATGTCCCCCCTCCAGCTAGGTATACGCTACCATCTCCCTTATACCCAAGCCTGGAGAGGACCCCCTCCACTGTAGCTCATATAAGGCCCATATCAGTGCTTAATGCGGATTATAAATACTTTACCTCTATATACGTTAAATGACTTGACACAGTCCTACCAACACTGATCAACCTAGACCAGACAGGCTTTGTGAGTGCCAGATCAACCACAGATAACACTAGATGAGCCCTGCACCTGGTACAGGAAATGCAGACTAATAGAACGCAGAGCACACTTCTCACCTAGACGCTGAGAAGGCGTTCGATCCAGTGGCATAGCCCTTCCTCTTCTCCACCATAACCAAGATGGGTTCCTCCCCAGGCTTTACAGGTGTCATTCGTGCACTTTACACCTCACCACAGGCATGTGTTAGAGTTTCCGGGCATCACTCTGATTATTTCCCTATTTCCCCCTGAGAAGAGGCATGAGGCAGGGCTACCCCCTGTCCCCAGGCCTTTTCCATCTTTATAGAGCCACTGGCTCCAGGCATCTGAATGTCCCCAAGAATCACGGAGTTAAGATAATGGGTACAGAACACCTTATTGCTTTATACGTGGACGATGTTCTTCTTTTCCTCTCTAACCCCCTAGAATGTGTTCCAGAGGTATTGTCTTTGCTGGAGGAATTTGTATGTTGCTCAGGTTATAAGCTCAATATGAATAAGGCAGGATGCCCTGGTCTTTCACTTGACCACCCCAGTTTAAGAAAAATAACCATTCAGATGGAAGCTGGACAGGTTGAAATACTTGGGCATATACCTAGCACACAAGGCTGAAGACACAGCTATTCAGAATTAGGACCCATTTTGGAAGCAGATGGAGCAGGACCTGGAGGATGGGACCTCCTTCTGCTAAATCTGATTCAAAGGGTTGAGGTTAAAAGGATGGTAGTGCTTCCAAGGGCCATATATCTTTTTCAAAATGTCCCTGTTAGCTTCCCACTAAAATCGTTGCGAAAGTGGAACGCGGTAATTTCCAAATTTATTTGGGCTGGAAAATGTCCAAGAGTAAAACTCAAACTTCTTGCTCTACCCAGGGATCGGGGGGCCTGGCACTCCCTAATCTTAGACTGTACTACTGGGCCTCTCAGATTACTTTCCTGATCCAACGTTTTGCACCCACCACCAAAGCCAGATGGAGGGAGATTGAGGAGGACATCTTCCCTAACTCCGAATGGGAACAAGTGCTATTTCTTCAAACCCCTCCCCCCCAATCAAAGCATTATAAACCCATGAATCCGTCACCAAATCCAAGCCTGGCACACTATCTGTAGGACCCTGGAACTCACCCCATACCTAGCCTTATTAACACCGATAAGCATATTAGAAAACTTTCACCCCAGCTGACTTGATCACACCTTTAGGGACTGGAGACACCTACACCTAAACAGCCTGCCACATTTTTTAAGGGGTTCAAAATTTAAGTCCTTCATGGAGATCCAGCAGGAATACGGTTTCTGACACTCAGATTTTTTTTTCACATATGCAAATCTGGCATTATTTCAACTCACTCCCCTGGATGTATGTAACCTGGAGGGTACCCACATCTAATAAAATTGCTACAACAGGTTCTCCGAACGGCCTAGCACATGCCATTTCTGTTATTTATAAGTCACTGCTAAGTACTTTAGGAGATAATACATACCCAATAATGGAAAAGTGGAACTCAGAGATGGTACCTCACGTGACCAAGGACGCGTGAAACTATAGAAACATAGACTTTGATGGCAGATAAGGACCGCTTGGCCCACCTAGTCTGCCCATTTCCTACCTAGAAGGTAAGCCGCAGATCTATTTAACCAACAGCCTATTTCTTCCTACCCTCCCACAAAAATTGCCTTATGTCTGTCCCATGCATTCTTGAATTCTCCCACAGTTTTAGACTCCACAACCTCCCTAACAGAGGCTGTTCCATGTGTCCACCACTCTCTCTGTGAAAAATACTTCCTCACATTGTCCCTGAGCCGTCTCCCCTCTATCTTCAAATTGTGTCCCTTGTTCTTGCACATCTCTTTTTCTGAAAGATGCTACCCTCTTGGACTTTGTTGATTCCACTGAGGTACTTAAATGTTTCTATCATGTCCCCCCTCTCCCTCCATTCCTCGAGGGTATACATATTAAGCTCCTTTAGCCTCTCATTGTATGGCTTCTCTTGCAGACCCTGAACCATTTTAGTTGCCCTCCTCTGAACTGCCTCCATCCTGTGTATGTCTTTGCGGAGATGGGGTCTCCAGAACTGGACGCAGTACTCCAGATGGGGTCTCACCAACTGTCTGTACAGGGATAACAACTTCCTGTTTTCTGCTGGTGATGCCTCTCCCTATACATCCCAGTATCCCCCCCTCCCTACCGCCTTCTCACATTGCTTGCCAACCTTAAGGTCATCTGATATGATTACCCCCAGGTCCCTTTCCATTTTTGTTGTTGTTACTACCCCCCCATTGTGTAATCTACCCCTGGGTTTTTGTTTCCCAGGTGCATTACTTTGCACTTCTTTGCATTGAATCCAAGCTGCCATACTTCTGACCATTCCTCCAACCTTGCCAAGTCCCTTCTCATCCTTTCCACGCCTCCTTGTGTATCAACCCTGTTGCAGATCTTTGTGTCATCTGCAAAGAGCATACTTTCCTTCCAGTCCCTCTGCAATGTCACTTATAAAGACATTAAAAAGGACTGGACCCAGTACTGAATCCTGTGGTACCCCACTAGTAACCCCTCTTCTTCAGAGTGGACTCCATTTACAATTACCTTCTGTGTCCTGTTGTTCAGCCAATGTTTTACCCAGGCTACCACCCTGGGACCCACTCCAAGGCTGGTTAATTTGACTACTAATCTTTTGTGTGGGACTGTGTCAAATGCCTTGCTAAACTCTAGGTAGGCCATGTCCACAGCCCCTCCCTGGTCTACTGCTTTGGTCACCCAGTCAAAGAAATCAATTAGATTTCTCTGACATGACCTTCCCGCTATGAACCCATGCTGCCTTGGGTCCTGTGCCCCACTGGCCTCTAGGTACTCAACAGTTCTTTCCTTCAGAAATGATTCCATCACTTTCCCTACCACAGAGGTCAAACTGACAGGTCTGTAGTTTCCTGCCTCTGTCTTGCTCCCACTTTTGTGAAGGGGAATCACATAAGCCTTCTTCCAGTCCTCAAGTACCACACCATCCTCCCATGATTTGTTATAAAGGATAGTCAGTTGTGCCACTAGTTCTCTGCTTAATTCTTTTAGAATTCTGGGGTGAATCATCTGGCCCCATTGCTTGTCCACCATCAGTTTAGGGAGTTCTTTCAGAACCCTTTCTTCTGTGAAAGGACTGGGATCGACCCCTCTCCAGAGTGCTTCTGTTAATTGGATTAGGCACCTCCCCATTTCCTTTTGTGAATACTGAACAGAAGTATTCATTCAGTATCCCTGCTTTTTCGCTGTCACTCTCTGCCCACCCACCATCCATTCTATTCGGCCTCACTATCCCTCCCTTTGTCTTTCTACGCTCCCTGATATACCTATAAAAGTAGTAGTAGTAGTAGTAAAATTTTTTATTTTTATACAGGAAAGCAAACTTTAGGTCATAGACCTATTTTCAAAGTTGTCCTGTGTCAAGAACAAATTACATTTAACATAACATACAAAAATTCAGACTACAAAAAACAAATAAATCATTTTTGACATTATACAAGACAAAAATCTCAATCAGACCAACAACTAACACATTTATCCACATTTTAAAAACAAGTACATTCATCATAAAATACAGTACTCAATCCTAATTTAAACTGGGATAGTTTCGTTGCTTTCCTTAATTCAGGGGGAATATTATTCCAAATATTTGCAGTCTGAGCCTCAAGTGTCATAGTACCATATATTGTATTAGTTTTTGGAAAAGTGTAACCTCTATGCTTTACATCCCTTAAAAGATATGGATATTTACTAACAGAAGGCAATTCCATGTTTCCATCAATCATCCCATTTATTATTTTATAGACAAATACTGAATATTGTTTTTTAAATCGTACTGATAAACTGTCCCAGTTTAGGTCTTTATACAAAATGCAATGATGAGTATTATAGCTACAGTTCAGGACAAATCTTGCCAATCGATTATATGAAAATACAGAATCACACATGCCCACACAATGCAAAGCATCATGGGCTGCATATGCAAATCACCACAATCGATTATATGATATGACTAATTTATTTAAATGTGTTTGACCCGCAAAATTATACACCATATTTACATATTCTAATACAGGCATTATTAATTGCTTTGCAATTAACCTCCGGGTTTGCAGATTTAATATCCTTGAAGACCTACGTAATGCCCCTATCTTAGTATTCATTTTCTTTATTATATTATTAATATGAGCTGAGAAAGATAAATAATCAATCGCTACACCTAAATATTTATATTGATCTGTGATCCAATTTTTCCCATTCCCCAACAGTATTTCCCTATCTTTGATCTGTTTTTATTAACCTTTTTATTGAAAACATAACCTGAGTTTTTTTTATCACTTATCACTAATTTAGAGCTGGAAAACCAATCCTGTAGAACATCAAAATCCATCTGTAATTTAACAATCATTTCATTTTGAGATTTGGCTGATGCTAAAAGTACTGTATCATCTGCATACAACCTGATTTGTGTATTATTTATTTTGGTAGGTAATTCATTAATATATAACAAAAACAATAATGGCCTCAAAATTGAACCTTGAGGGACACATCTTAGTATACTACCTGCTTCAGAAAATTGATCATTTATTACTACTTGCTGTTTTCTTTGACTCAAATATGATTTAAACCATAATAATGACCTAGGGGCTATACCAATCATCTCCATCCTCTCATACAATAAAATGGCGGTCAACCAAATCAAAGGCTTTGGACAGGTCAACAAACACTGCACCCGTGGACTCTCCCTTATCCAAGGCCATTGCCACTTTATCAACAAAGTCCACAAGCGCAGTGCAAGTTGAATAACCTGCCCTAAAGCCATGGTGGTATTTAGTCAATTTTGAATATTTTTCTAAGTAACTATACAACTGGCCAAACACCATTCGTTCCATTAACTTAGAGAGGATGGAGAGGATTGCTATTGGTCTATAGTTTGAGGGGTCATTTGAATCCACAACCTTAAATATAAGTACTATTTTGGCTATTTTCCAGATAGAGGGAAAAACATTTTCCATCAAACTTTGATCAAATAAATCAGTCAGTATGGGTTATAAGACTTCAACTGCATCTTTACTAAATTTCCCTTCAATATTGTCCATACCATATGATTTATTTTTATTTAATTTTAAGATCTCCCACCTAACTTCCTAGATTTTTTTTTAAATAAAGAGGACAATTTTCATTATTAGTTTCTTTATTTACTGAATCTGTTTGTACTTGTGAACCAGCTGGGATGGTAATATCAGGCAATGTTAAGAAATATTTATTCAACAACTGGGCTGTTTTCTTTGAGTCAAGGAGCTCACCCTTATTATTAGACATTTTTATACAAGACTTAGCTCTCAAAGGGTTTTCCAATTCTTTTATCATATTCCAGTATTGTTTAGGATCATGAGTTGTCTCAATTTTAATGTTGTAAAATTTTTTCTTGCAGATCTAATTAACCTTTTGCATTCATTTAGCAATTCTGAAATTAACCCAGTCTTCCTCCCTTTTTGTTTTATTTGCTCTTTTCCAGATTCTCTCTCTCTCGGATACGAATTTTCTTTTTCAAATATTTGTTTATCCATGGAAGATGCTTTTTCTTTGTTTTATTTATTTTTAAATGATACATGCCTATTACAGGCCTCTAAATAAGTTTTTGAAAAATCTTCAACCGCCAAATTTACGTCTGGAATTAAATTTAATCTTCCCCACTCTATAAAATTTAAATCATGAACAAAATTATTTGTGTGATAGTTCTTAAAGTTTCTTTTTAGGGTAATATTTTCTTCCTCAATTATTTGATTTAAATCTTTTACAACACAATACAGTATACTGGATTATGATCCCCAGATTTGGAGGTAAATCCAACATTTTTCAACATGAAAGCTTGAGAGAAAAAATCAAGTCCAAAATACTCCCCTGACTTTTAACCCCACTTTTCCTAGTACTTCAATTTATTATTTGATTGACATTTAGTATCTCAAAACTTTGTTCCAATTTTAATCCCCTTGGCTTGCCACAAGCAGCGTTGAAATCACCAATTAGTATTAAATCTTTACCATCTGACACTAATGCTAATTTAGATGCCAATAAGTCAAACTTGGTAGTATTTACTTTTGGAGGGGAATATACTATACTAATTAACAGCTGCAATCTTTCAAATTTAACACAAAGACATTCAATTCCCTCTAAATTACCCTGAAAAACAACTTCTCCCAAACTCAGTTTCTCTGTTATATATTAAAGAACCCCACCACCCCTCTTTCCCCTATCTAATCTAAAAAGATTATAACCATCCATTAATATTTCCTTATTATGTATATTTTGAGATAACCATGTTTCAGTTAATCCTATCATGTCTGGTTCATAACTTTTAGTCCATATTTGAAATTCATGCATCTTGTTTATAACACTTCTTGCGTTTTCAAGTAACATTTTTAAATTTTGTTTATTGACTCCTTTGGGGCCGGGATTTATCTCCACATCACCTGCAAGCAGTATTACTATGCTACAAACAAATGCTGTAGTTAATTTTAAGTGAGATTTTCTAGGTGAAAAACATTGGATTCTAACCTATACTGACTAGAGAATCCATTTTTTCAGGTTCTATGAATAAGTTCTAAACCCGACAACATAAATAAATGCCACAACATATTTTTTTCTTGCTGCCTTGCAGGTGATGGAGTGACCCCCCGATCCCAACAGGCAATCTTCTTCCATTGATTAATAAGTGTCACAATTAGGACACAGTACATTACATCTGCCTGGATTGGTGGTAGTTCAGGTGGATGTTAAAGATCCCATGACACTTATCGAAAAGAGTAGAGGAATTTCCCCGGTGTCCTGGCCAAATTTCTCTCATTCACTAAAAAAATACCACCAACAGCTTAATCTGGTTCAAGGTCAGTTGGCATTCATCTGTATCCCCTCCCCCGGGTCGTGCCTGAAAATAGGCAGGATTTGTCTAGTGCACTTACCCGTCAACAAAAGCTAAATAAAAAAAAAAAAAATAAAAATTTAAAAAAAAAACATATTTCTGCATGGTTAATAATTAAAACAATCGAAATTCAGTACAACACTCACCAAACTTGGACTTTTAAATCTGGGTGCGAGTTTGAATATTTAATTACTACAAATAGTTATCAATCTATAAATTCAAACTTCAAGCTAAAGAATTCAGCCCTTCACTAAACCTACAAATAAATTTTTTGATGCCAAGTGGCGCTCGCGTGGTAGCTGCGAGCACCCTTTTATGCCGACTGCCCCTCCTGCACTGCAAAGAGCACAAGCTCCTGGTCCACACCCCCTCTCACTGGCTGCCGGTTTAGCTTCTACAGCTGATTCAAGTTCTTAATTGCAGGGGAAGCCTTGGAACAAAGATGTTTCAAGTCCAGCACAAAACAGCTTCTCACACAACAATGTAAAGTCCATCGAAAACAGCTTCTCTCACACACACACAGTAAAACTCTGTTGCAAGCAGAATGTGGTAAATGGAAAAAAGACAGGTACCTTTTAAACAGTAGCTGCAAGCACCCTTTTATGCTGACTGCCCCTCCTCTGCTGCAAAGAGCACAAGCTCCTGGTCCACACCCCTCTCACTGGCTGACAGTTTAGCTTCTACAGCTGATTCAAGTTCTTAATTGCAAGGGGAGCCTGCGCTGGCTATCTTTTCCTCAGTTTGTGCCTTTGCTATTCTGACTACCCTCCCTGCTTCCTTCTGCCTTAACTGATACAGTTCTCTGTCTTGCTCCTTCTGCATTTCCTTATACTTCCTAAATGCTATCTTTTTCTCCCTAACCTTCACCGTCACTTCTTTTGAGAACCATAGTGGCTTTTTCTTTTGTTTTGATTTGTTTATTTGCTTCACACAAAGGCTTGTTGCCTCTGTGATGGCAGTTTTGATGTTTCCCATTGTTGCTCCACCTCTCCTTCTAGCCTGTTTGCTAGTGCTTTCTAAGGCACTCTCCCATCTTGCCAAAGTCAGCCCTCCTGAAGTCCAGAACCCTCACTTTGTATGGCTTGACTCTGTAACTGAGTTTATCGTGAACCACGCTGTTTGGTGGTCACTTGTTCCCAAATAGCTACTCACTTCTAGATCTGAGATCCTCACTGTCCCCATTTGAGAGTATGAGGTCTAAGATTGCTCTCTCATGAGTAGGTTCCAAAACTAGCTGTCTGAGGCATGCCACCTGAAGGGCATCAAGAATGGCCCTGCTTTTGGATGTGGCTGCAGCAAAGGTGCTCCAGTTAATATCTGGCATATTAAGGTTCCCCCATCAACAGTACCTTCCCTTTCTCTGCCATCCTAAGTATGCCTTCTATCATATCCTTGTCTATTCCTTCCCCCAACATGGGGGTCTGTATACAACCCCTGTGTGGCCTGTGGTGCCATTTCCAGTCTCTAAGGTGACCCACAGTGCCTCTTCTCCTCCTGTTTACTCTTTTGCTCAGTTGCTTTTATCCCTTCCTTTACATAGAGAGCTACCCCCTCTTCTGCCCTCCCCGTCTCTCCTGTAGGTTGTGTACCCTGGTATGTTAACATCCCAGTCATGGTTCTCAGTGTACCATGTTTCTGTGACTGCTACGATATCCAGGCATCCCTCTTCCATCAAGGCCACCAGTTCAGGGAGCTTGTTGCCCAGATTATGGGCGTTGGTACTCATTACCCTCCATTTCTTGATGGCCTTACCCCTTTTTGCCCCATCTCTGTCCTTACTGCGTTTGTCACTTTCTTCCTTTACTCCTGCGCTTCTCCCTATTGACATCTCTATGTTGCTGTCTACCTCACTTAGTCCCCTGATTTTTTGGGGGCTAGGATTTCCCTGCTCCTTTCCAGTGCCTCCCCACTTGACTAGTTTAAATGCTTACCGATGAAGTATTTAAACCAATCACCTAGGATCCTGGTTCCCCTCCTCGACAGATGCAGACCATCACGCCAGTATAGGCCTGCATCCGTCCAGGTGGACCCCTAGTCCCCAATGAAGCCAAATCCCTGAGCTCTGCACCAGTTTTTCAACCACTGATTGAATCCCATGGTGTGGAGCATCCTACCTCATCCGTGCCATAGACAGGCAGCACCTCCAAGGTTGCCACCGTGTGTGCTATTTGTCTAAGGCCCTCCCCATCTCCACAAATGCTTCTTGCACTGCTCTGATCCTTTCTGTAGCCAGGTCATTTGTCCCTAGGTGGACAATGACATCCAGCTCCCTCCCCTGTGCAGCTGCTCCTGTGATCCTGAGGATTCATTCCCTGTCCCTCCAAGCCATGGCGCCAGGCAAGCACCTTACTTCCCTCTCCCCTTCCTCCCCCAGTTCTACCTTCCTAACAGTGGAGTACCCCACCAGGAGTGGTTTCCTTCCCCTGTGGGGTCCCATGCCACCCTCCTGTGGGTCTCCTTTGTGGAGGTTCCCAGCATCCTCCTTGGTCTCCACTGTGGATGCCTCCATAGAGGAACAACACTTTTCCAGAACAGCATAGAAATTGTGGAGAGGTACAACTGGAGGAATGCGCCTCTGTTCCACAACCTCACCTTCCTGAGCCCACTGTGGTCCAACGCTCCTCTTTCTTGGCAACCTCTGAGGCAATGGCAGTGACTCTGGTGGTCCCTGGGTGGGAGGAGGTCCCAAAATCCTGGCCAACTCAGCCTGGAGATGAGCAACCTCCTTCCTCAGCCCAGAGAAGTGCCTGCAGATGGGACAACACTGCATCCTCCAGAATGTCTTCCGGAAGACGGCTGCTCCACAGCCACTGCACTGCACCACTCCCATCATGTCTTTTTTCTGGCCCCCTAACTCTTTCCTCTGTTTGTTTATTTTCTTTTTTTTTTTCTTCCACTACTTACTTATTGCCTCTGGGCCCTTTTAGCTACTGATCTTCCTGTTCTAAGACAAGAAGTTCCTATATTTCTCAGTAGTCTCCTTACTTGCTCAAAGTCAGACCTCCAGCAGCTGGGGGGGACGGAGAGCTATTCTTGCCCTTCTAGGATGGTGAGTCTTTGGTGGCTCTGTGATCACTCACTTCCTGCTCCCAAACAGGAAGTTCCTGTTGTCAGTTAAATCCTGTGCCTATAAAAGTAGAATTGGTTTAGGGTGGAGGGGAGGGAAGAATGGCAATATAGTCCCAGTAGAGAAGTTTTAGTTACACCAGTAGCTCCTTCCTCTTGGTGTTCTGTCTGTTCTCTGGCAGAAGCTATCTAGGGCAGTGCTTAAATCTGGTTTTAACCTGGCTGCTTCTAGCTAAGCCACTCCCCCTACTTTACAAATCTTTCTACACTTAGTTAATTTCACAGATAACAATTCCCTTCTGACACCTGTGACAAGCACCTAGATAAGTACACAGATAACACAGATAATAATTTACTTCAACTACCTCTGACAAACACACTTTTTTTTTTACCCTAAATTGAAGGTCCCAGTACAATATTTCTAGTTCTTAGTCCCAGTAGAGAAGTTTTAGTTATACCAGTAGCTCCTTCCTCCTGGTGTTCTGTCTGCCATCTATAGTACTAGCTCCACATTGACCTGCATCCATGCATGGCGACTTTCCTGGCAGCTCTTATTAGGTACTTTCGCACCCCACCATTACTTCACATTTCAACAAAACCTCAAAAGCTACCTGTTGGCATCTCTGCAGAGACAAATGCACACCATTCACATGTGTTTTGGCTGTGCCCAAAACTGCAACCATTTACTGATTCTCTGTGTGGGGAGCTCGAGGAAATCTGAGGCCGTGGGATACCCTAGACAGGACAGTTTTTCTTGCTACATGTCTTCCCCCGAGAATTAAGAGGCCCATAACGCACCATTGCTGGGAATATTACTACTTGCAGCAAAAAAAGCGATAACTAAATGCTGGCTTACCAACATAATTCCATCAATAAAATCCTGGAGAGGTATAGTAAATGGCATCTACAAATCAGAAAAGATTACCTACTCCATAAATGATAAAGCAACATTATGTTAATTGAAGTGGAACAGATGGCTCATGTATATTATGGCTAAAGACCCAACATTTGTACCTTAGAGTGACAAACTCTATTCCCGGAGTCACCTATGGCACCCCTAGATACCCTTATAGCCATCACAACTTCCAGAGTAGTTAGCACATTATTGGGTTACCTATACGGTGCAGGGACTGAGGAGTGGCATGTGCCCTGAGGAAAAGGGACAATATGGTTCCAGAAGATCAGAGGGCAAGGCCAAAAACAGAATAACAATACTCCCCAGGATAAGATAATGAAATACTGTCTGATTTGATGTGTTCTCTTTTTTACCTTTATTTTTAACTGTCCACCAGTGGAAATTTGCTACCTCCACTGATGAATTGCAATGTAATATTTTACCCTGTCGACATAAGCAAAGATCGTTAATCTATGATCAAAGGAACTGTGACTATGGAAAATTGAGAAAAAGTTTAATAAAAATTATATTTTCAAAAAAAAAAAAAAAAAAGCCGGTGGTTGCCATGTTGATATTCTCTGCCTTTACTACTACCATTATTTAAATGTACTTCAGGTATTATGTTGACATTATAAGAATAAGCAAACAACAATGTCCAATTCAGCACACATTCTGAAAGAATTCCTTTCCATTTACATAAGTTAAAGCAGTTCCTTACACCTTAAATTAAACTCTGCGGCTACTGTTTTAAAAATAATAGTTTTCTCTCGATCCCCCTGCTAGGCAGCACCATCTCGTCCAGTCCTCCTTGATCAGTCTTGTTACCCCACTCCTTGCTCAGTCTTATTTCCATACTGTAAATTCACTTCCATCCTCTCACACATAAAAAAAAAAATCTCCATGTACCTCACTATACTGCTTTAAAACAGATATAATTTTTTTTTTTTTTTAGCCCACCAGCTGGTTGGGAACCACAACGGGATAGCTTCCTCAGTGTGAGTACATCTGAAGATGTCTTGGCAACCAGTTAACTTCTTAAATTTAACTGATACATGTTTTTACTGTACTGCTGAGTGAGGAGTGATGGGGGGGCTCCACGTCAACATATGAATTATACAGCGAAGGGAGTAACAAAAGTACAAAGCAAACACATTAACAGGCAGGTTAGAATCAAAACAAGCACAATCTTCGGCATACAATCAGTTTTACAAGTTAAGAGCAATGAAAATGTGCTTGTGTAATGAGAAGTGAGAGGTTGGTAGACTTAAGAGATTACTGTTGCAGGGGACCGGTGACTCAGCGGTCACCCAGAAGTAGCAGCCCACGGGCATTGTCGACAGGGGGCTGGAAGGAAAAAGGCAGCAAAACACTGGGTTAGGTGCGGCAGTCACATTTGCTGAGGTTGGACAGGTGCTGCCAGTGACAGTTTTTGAAGGAGCCAATTGTACGAGTGGATTGGATAGGTTCTAGGAGACTGTTAAACCAACCGGATGCTCTGAAAGGAAAAGCTCTTTGCCCTTCGGATGCCAGGCAAAAGGGGACCTGGAAGATTTGATTGGGCGCGTCTCTTGTGCAGTGCAGGATTGCAGGAGACTTCTTATGTCATGTGTGATTTTGTATTTTCTTGAAACTTGGCTTCCCAGCCAAATACCCTTTGGGGTAACTCTTGCCTCAGTGTTTGTGCACAGAGGTTCTTTGTCTTTTAAATATTTTTTTTATTTTAATGGGTTCACCACAACATATCCAAGACACACTGTCTTAGGGTAGCTGGTCCATTCCACTGGGGTGTCAAACAGGCGAGGCATACTGATGAGTCCTGGTATGTGGCAAACGTGTCTATGTTATCTGTTAGCACCTTTGCAAACTGTGTGAGAGGCCTTTTGGCACCATGCAATTCTGCTTAAAGTTGAACCAGCATAACATTCTGTGGTGATTTGCATATACAGCCCATGATGCTTTGCATTGTGTGGGCATGTGTGATTTTATGGTTTCTTAAGAAGCAGCTGGATAGAGGGGGACAAGTCCTAAGGAGATCTTTCTTTTTCCTGCTGTAAGGCAGGTGTGATAAGAGATTCTGTTCTGGAGGCTGAGCCAATTGGATTGCACATAAATTAAAAACCTTTAATGCACATACTGTCGTGGCTTATTACTTACTTACACAACCTTATTGTAGGCACCATCCTCTGACATCACTTAGATCTAAAATACAGATCTGTAGGCTTCAGCCACATAGAAGCATAGCATTTGTCGCCAGAAAAGGACTGCTTGGTCTACCCAGTCTGCCCAATGTTCCCTGCCTAATATGTCTCCACAGACCCTAACTGGTCTCAGGTGACCCTCCCCCCTTTCCTGCCTATTTACTAATATTTCCATATGTCTATTCCACTCATGCCTGTAGCCCCCACTGTTTTCACCTCCATCACATCTACTGGCAGTTTGTTGCAGGCATCTACCACCCTTCCAGTGCACAAGAATGTCCTCACCTCCCTCTCAAACCCCAATTGCACACCCCGTGGTCCTGGTGCTCATTCTTTTTTTGAAAAAGACTCTCCTCCTGTTCCCTGTTCACCCCTGTGAGATACTTGTAAGTCTCATCCATGTCCCCTCTCACTCGCCTCTCTTCCAGGGTGTACATTCAGAGATCCTTAGTCTCTCCCCACAGAATTCTCATGTAACTCTGCTCCATTTGAGTTGCCCTCCTCTGGACTGCCACCACCCTAACGATATCCTTTCTCAGGTGCCACCTCAAAACTGGACACAGTACTACAGGTGGGGTCTCACCAGGCTGATACAGTGGCATCTCACCTCCCTCCTCCTGCAGGAGGTACTCCTCCTCCATACATTCCAGCATCTCACTGATCCTACCACTCTGTCACACTGCCCAGCCACTTTGAGGTTGTCATTTATGATAACCCCAAGGTTTCTTTCCTGCTTAGTGACTGACTGAACTTCTATTTTCTTGTATTTTTTATTTATTTTACCAGGAAAAAACCTCCATTGGGCCATGCTCATTTACAAGGAGGTCCTGGGTAAGACAGGAACATACAATGGATCATAACACAATGTCACAGAATACAGGCAAAAAAAAAAACTTAAATTCAATAAGTACTGGCTGACAGATATGATCAAATGCAGAGATAAGGATAGCTAGAAGACTGATAAGACATACTGCAAGGACAATATAATCAGACGAACCTGTAAGTACAAAATTACTGGCGTACACTATACAAAATTTACATGTTTTTGTCATCTAACAACATTCACATTTATCAACATAGAACTGACTAAGAAGGGTCCTAAAATAAGAGGAGCTAGCAAGCGAACACATTTTGAGTGAAACCTGTAAGGCATTCCAAAAAAGTAGGGGCCATCCAGCTAAAAGTCATTTTACCAAATTCTGAATAGTGTCTTGGGACTTCATGCATAATGATACAGTGCTTTCTTAGGCTCTATGACCCTGTAGACTTCTGGAGTACATTTGATAAATAAGACTGAAGCAAATTCCTCATCATTTTTAGGAATATGAAGGTTTGTCAGCCTTCTAATAGTAAGCAAGGTCCCTCCCACTACTGTGTATAGGTAGCAGTGGTGTGTTCTTGCATGCAGGCCAGAGATAGATCTGAGTGCTCTGTGGTAAAGCGCATCTAATTTAGATAGGTGAGAAAGTGAGGCATTTCTGCATATATCACCATAACCCAATAGCAGCAGGAAGGTCAACTGTATGAGCCGCTTTCTGTTCTCTGGGCTAAAGCAAGCCTTGTTCCGATAACATAAACTAAGTCTCTGATGCAACGTTTACAGAGACTATCAATATGTGTTCTAAAACATAGATATACTTCCCCTATACTATCCTCTGTTCCGGGTTGCTGCACTAGGTGCATGATTTGGCACTTTCTGGCATGGAACCCAAACTGCCATGCTCTAGACCTCTCCTCGAGTTTCCCAAGATCCCTGCAGGTTCCCTGTACCTCCTCTAGAATGTCCACCCCATTACAGAGTCTGGTATTACCAGCTCCCTCTGTCGCCTCTTAGATATTACTGGTCCTTTACTCTTCCAACAGAACCTGATGTTCTTTCTGCCAACACTGCTCTCTCCCCAAAAAAACCCAACAAAAACAAAACAAGTGTCTGGCATGGATTTGAAGGCATTTTTCTTACCCTGAATAGCAGACAGGTAAACAAAGGAGTCCTCATGTTCCAAGTTCTCTAGAAAAATCTGAAATCAGAATACAGTAATCATGAAGAACATAGGTTTTGTAACACTGCAGTGATTGATAAAACAATTTAACCCTTCCTCATCCCATGATCTATTCATTCGTGGACAGGGAGCACACTGAGAAAAGCAGCACAGAATGCCTTACAGTGAAGTACAGGAATGAACAGTCGATGCTCTGTAACAGTAGATCTTCAAAGAATCTCTTCCTTAGGCCAAACCTTTGGAACTATACCCACGTCAGTGATAGCACTATGCGCAAACATTTGCTAGCTGGGGCCACCAACAACGTCACATGTCAGTATCTACATAAATGTGGGTGGCCCCATCTCTCCTCAGACTGTATTCAGAGGACTTTCTTTTTGAGGATTCAGGATCATACCAGCGCCTCAGATAGTAGGCAGATACAGGTGCTGGAAACAGCTGTCAAGAAAAGTCCCAAAGCAGAATTGGACACCATTTTCCCCTACAGCTGATAAAAAAGGGTGAAAGAGGGAGGTAGGGCCAGCATAGTCTATGGGAGGAGATTCTCTCAAAGATCTACTGTTACATTAAGTACGAAACTGTTCTATCTTCTTCGGGGATATCTTTTTCCTTAGGCCACATGTTTGGAATGGTACCAAGCATTTCCAAAACCCAACTGTGAGGATGGTGCAGTCTATGACAGGAGGCCCTGTAGCACAGCAAGGCCGAAACCTGCACCTACATGAGACAATGTCCAGATTGTAGTGCTTGGTGAAAATGTGGACAGTACTCCAGATGGCTGCAGCACAGATGTCAGCCAGAGACATTTGAAGCAAGCAACAGATGTGGTCATACCCTTGTGGAACAACCATGAACCACACCAGGAAGTTCCTTACGTACTTCCTCTAAAAGAATGTAACACAATGTGCTAGCCACTTGGACAAACACTGTTTGAAGCCCGGCCCGTCGGCGCAGCGGTTGAATTTCAGCTGCGGCCTTGGCGACCGAGCGGAGCGGACCCGAATCGTCGAAGGGTTGGCTGGGAGAAGGATCGGCGTCCGTGGGACTGCTCTCCTTCTCGGGGTAGGTTGGGGCAGCATCCGGGTGATGGGGACTCCTAAGCGGAGGCAAGGAGCACCCACTGCGACTCAAGCGCATGGGCAGGCGGACACGGGCGTCATTGCCGACCCGCCTCCCCAGGAGAAAATAGGAAAATGGATGAGCCGTCCGCCGCATCGTGAATGGCTTCGCCGCGGCTTCAATTTGCCTTCAGGCCAGCCCCCGACCTATTACAGTGCCCTGCAGCGCATATAGGGAGCCCGTGTGTCATAGCTCCACCGTGGGGGTAAGCCACGGGGTATCGGTGGCAGCGGCCGATTTGAAGGCAGAAGCCGTCGGCCCGTGACCGGGCAGAAGGATAGGCGGCGGGAGGCTCTGAAGGAGGAAAAAGCTAAATTTAAAAACAAAAACACTGTTTTGAAACAGGTATGCCCCTCTTTCCCGAGATGAATGAAGCAAAAAGCTGAAAATAATACAGAAGTTCTAGCAATCCACCACACACCCTCAGAAAATCTCAATAAGCTCCCCGGCCCCCGATGGAACTTATTTCCTCTAAATATCTATGGGTTAAAATATCAGGAGATTCAATTACATACATATTACTGGACAAATACAACAAGACCTACAATCCTGGGATCCCTCCCTAGGACTCAGTCAAAGAATAGAGATGATCCAAATGAATACCTCCCAAATTACTCTATCTTCTTCTAGCGTTTCCCCATCCCGATATCCTAAAAGATTTCATGATCTGGGACCAAGTGATCTCCAGATTTGTCTGGCAGGAATAAAACCTAGAGTAAAATATAACATTTACAACTCCCAGAAAAATGGGTGGACTAGCTCTTTCCAACTTTCAACAATATTATCTTGCTGTACAAGTCCACAAAGCTCTAGTATTGGCTTGCACCTAATTACCTACAGTCCCTGAACCAGAAAAGTACAGTTACGTAAGAACTTACCGTAACAGTAGATCTTCGAGAGAGGCTCTTGCAGTAGGTAACTGCATATAATACTGAAGCCGGCAGGCGTCAGGACCCCACAGAAAAATTTCTAGCTAGCCGTCTCTGGCGAGGGACCGCCCCCATGTCAGGTGACCAGCGTCAGAAGATGTCGGTATAAAGGGACAGTCCCTCACGCCCGCCTTCCAGTTCTTTCCCGCCAAGGGCCAAAAGAGACCAGACGAGAGAGAAGCAAATATTTCTCTCACTGGAAAAGGAGCTGAAAAAGCTTAGGGGGATGGAGGGCAGGAAGGTATTACCTACTGCAAGAGCCTCTCTCGAAGATCTACTGTTATGGTAAGTTCTTACGTAACTGTACTATTTTACTTCGAGAGGGGTCTTGCAGTAGGTAATTACATATAGGACTGAGTCCCAAGCAGTCTGGAACAAGAAGAAGAAGCAAACGGGAGGAGGAGGAAAGCTACTCAAAGTAAGTCCTCTAGCGGTGAAGACCTCAAGAAAGGAGGCCTTGCAGAACAGCAAGCCAGAAGCCTGCTCTACGGTGAGAGGCAATATCCAAACTGTAGTGTTTTGTAAAGGTATGGACAGAAGTCCAAGTGGCGGCAGCAGAGATGTCTGCCACTGACACATTCTTGAAACAAGCCACCGAGGCAGCTGCTCCTCTGGTGGAGTGGCCTCTCACTTGACCCAGAAGGGTCCTGTTGTACTTGTCATAATAGAAGGTAATTGTGGTAGGGCGCAGTGTATGTGGGCAATCATATAGAAAAAATGTCTCACCATTCCTTGTAGATATTTTGGTTTTAATTTATTCTTTTCCAGATGTTATGTACAACAGGAGAATTTCAGCTTGGTATTGTACTTTTCCATCTTACACTTCCATTGAAAACAGACATTAAGGCAGATGGCATAATCTAGTATTTGTAAATCTTCCATGTGAGGCAATCAACAGATGCAAACAGCAAACAGAGTTCTAAATCTTCAAGTTCAGTGCAGAAATTAACACAGTTTAGCAGAACTCCACAGAGCACTTTCAGCAGCATCCAGAGCATACCTCCAGACCCACAACAAACAAGATCTGACTCTCAACCCACAGTCTAAATTTATACCCAGAAGGGGTCAGGTGATCCTTTAACTCCACCCTAGTATTTTACTATACACTTTACATCTTTCTTTCTTACGTATTTATTTTATTTATAAACACATTGCCTTGTAATTATCCTAACAAAGCGTTTTCCTCCTATAAACAATTTAAACCCTTTTAATAATGTTTTAAATATTATTTCTAACAATTAAGCACCTCCTTCCTATGTTTGATAAAAGGAAAGTGATTGAGGCCGGCCGGCTCTTAGAAGAAAAAGACACTGCCAGGATCCGAACTCGGGACTTCACAAAACATCGCAAACATCTCTCGTCCCGAAGAAGTCTCAAAACAACTTCAAACCTCCTCACTTTACCTCAGGAAGGTTTGTAAAACATCAAACGATTATGCTTTGCTAATATAATTCATTTAAGGGAAAAGTTTAAAAGTAAATAACTTTGCGATAGTGCGAACGTTCACACTATCAAACAGTAACACAGTGGCTTATTTCTATAGTATAAAGCCGTAATTTCAAAACCAAACCAAGGATTTTTATCGAGGCATAAGAAGGGAGCAAAACTATCAGAAAACAGTGCCAAGCAACACCAACAACGAATGTCAATTTCTACATAAATGCAAGCCAACGCTTCAACAAGGCGGGGGCAATCGGCTCGGATTTAGAACAAAAGAGATCCCACAAGACAAAAAAAAGGCACTCGCCTGTACAATTCAAATAGCCATTCAACATGAAAGAAGGGCATAGACAAGCAAGGGAATGCTCAAATAATTACCCACTGTCTTCCAACCTAAATAAACCCACAGAAATGGCGACGGCCATTACAAAGATATTAATATAATGTAACGTCCTTCTATTTAATTACAAGTTACAATTAGCAGATAAAGAATATATTTCATTCATCCCTTACATATTCGTGATTGATATATTGATTAAAAAAAAAACGCTGCCAGAAACTAAATCAGTCCCTTACTTCAGAATTTTCTCCTGCCATCAAAATATACTAAGTACATTTTAAACAACATTACGCACCAACGTACTAAATTGAAACCACTATTCCTTGCCCAAAAATCCTCTCTCTCACCTCAAACAAAAGGGTCTAATAAAATAACTAACATTTAGGAGTGAGGAGTAGCAGCCACCATCAGAGATCGCAATCGCAACAACGAGTAAACGTCTAAATACTAAAAGGGACATTATGTCTGAACCTGAGCAGTATTAACAAAGGTAGAAGCCACAAAGACATTTACAGCTACCTGGAGAAATTTAAACTTCAGGCTTATAGCTAAATTCAAGTATACTGCAACACAAAAAGTAATATTAAAACAACAACTATTATTCATTCATTTAAATCATCTCATTATTTAAACAGTATCACTCAATAACCATTTGACTTACACTTTAATGGGCTTACAACCAGCCACCAATCAAAACTAAACAGCCTAACTGTGGAACAACAGGCATCATGACAGCAGCTTTAGGAGAATACAAAATGGGGTTTTCAAATAGCCCTTTTGGTAGGTCAGTTTTATAAATATCATTTGGGGCCCTCAACCCTTCAGAGGGGCACCCTGTGACAGTAATGCAATGAGCTAACGATTTGGACAGGCACTGCTTAGAAACGGCATTGCCTTCTCTTTTGTGGGCAAAAGAGACAAACAGTTTATCAGTCTTTCTGAGATCTTTCGTTCTGTTAGTGTAGTATGTCAGAATTTGGTGAACGTCCATAGTGTGTAATAGATACTCCCCCTGATTGGAGTACTGTGTAAAGAAAGCGGGTAACTCTATGGACTGGTTCAATGTAAGTCCACTACCACGTGGGGAGAAACTTTGGATTGGTCTTGAGCCACACGTTCCTTATAGTAAATCCGTGCCTTGATTTTTCACATCAGGGCCTGGAGCTCGGAAATCCTCCGAGCAGAAGTAATGGCCACTAGGAAGAGCATCTTCCATGAAAGGAACTTCATGTCTGCTGAGGCTGTCAGTTCAAAAGGAGGCAAAGGAAGCTTCTCAAGAACGGAATTCAAATCCCAAGGAGGGGCGGGAACTCAGATAGGGGCTCTCAAGTGAAGAAGCCCTCTGAGGAAAGTCTTAGAGACTTCCAGCTGAGCAAATGTCCTATCTGCAAAAGGGACATGGTAGGCCAAACTGGCCGCAATGTGTACTTTCAGGGATGAGTGACTAAGACCCAGATCAAAGAGATGGTGCAGGTACTCCAGCAGCCGCCCAACAGAGCACGGGAAAGGCTCAAAGTCTTTTGAAGCAGCCCAGATTGTGAATCGTTTCCCTTTCATGGCACAGGTAGACCTAGTGGAGGGTTTTCTAGCCTTCACCAAAATCTCAGCCACTCGGGATGAAACCCCAAATCGGGCTTCAGCTATGTCTGTAGGAGCCATGCATGCAGTTGAAGGGACTTGAGACCTGGATGGACCAGGGTCCCGTTATCCTGGGTCAGTAAAAGTCGCGACAAAGGAAGAGGAAGAGGAGGTTCCTCTGAGTATTGTTGCAGAAGAGAGAACCAAACTTGCCTGGGCCAGAAAGGAGCGATCAGAATCATTTGTGCTCCTTCTGAACCAAGTTTCTGCAAGACTCTCGGGATCAAAGAGATCGGGGAAGACATAAGCGAATCTGTCCTTCCAATCTAGAGACAGTGTCTCTCTCAAAAATGCAGCACTCTGGAGCAGGTGAGCAGAAGTCGGGAAGCTCTGCGTTTAGAGGTGAGGTGAACAGGTCCACCTGTGGCGTTCCCCAATGTGAAGAGACAGTCTAAGACCCCGATCCAGTTTCCACTCATGAGCTTGAGCAGATAAGCCACTTAGTTTGTCTGCTAAGGTGTTCTCGACCCCCGGGAAGTGAATTGCCATGAGGTGAAGGCTGTGCTGTGTTGCCCAATCCCAAACTCTCATTGCTTCCCTGCACAGAGGGTAGGAACGAGTCCTTCCCTGTTTGTTGATGTACCATACCACACACATATTATCCATCTGGACGGCTAAGTGGCTGGGAAGAAGATGCAGATGTAGAGCCTGGAGAGCATAAAGCACTGCCCGAAGCACGAGCACATTGATATGAAGTGTTTTTTCGAGCTTGGACCAGGAGCCCTGGGTCCTGTGAGGTCCAAGATGGGCTACCCAACCTTCACCCGAGGCATTTGTGGTCAGAGTCTGGGAGGGGGGAGGAAGGCAGAAGGGAACTCCCGGAAAAAGGTTCTCTCGAACCATACACCACTGCAAGTCTCGAACCATGGGGGAGGAAACTAGGACAATCTGCTCCAGGTCGTCCACCAACTGATCCTATTGAGACCGAAGCATCCACTGAGAAACCCTCATGTGGAGCCAAGCGCGAGGGACTGTTGGGATAGCAGCCGCCATAAGCCCGAGGAGGAGAAGAACTGACCTCGCGCAGCCCACCTGCAGCGGACAACAGACTTACCTGAGTCTGGCTGGTGGGCCGCCTGTCGGTGGCAAGAAGACCCTGCCCAGGGTCGTGTTCAGGATCACCCCGATAAACTGGAGCCTCTGGGATGGGATCAAGTAAGGCTTGGTATGGTTGATAGTAATACCCAGACAGGCAAAGACCTGCTGGGTAAGGGAGAGGAAGCGCAGGAGTTCCTCCCTGGACGAGGCTGCCAGGAGCCAATCATCCAGGCAAGGGAAAACCTGCATCCCCTTGGGTACGCAGGTAGGCCGCTACCACCGCAAGGCATCTGGTGAACACTCGGGGAGCCAAGGAAAGACCAAATGGGAGTGCCTTGAACTGGCAGTGGTCCCCCTGGAAAGCAAAACAGAGATATCTGCGGTGAGAAGGGCAGATAGGTATGTGCAGGTAAGCATCTTGCATATCCAGAGCGCACAGTCACTGTCCCGACCGAAGGAGGGGCAGGAGGCTCTGCAGGGAGAGCATCCTGAACCTCTTGTACTCCACGAATAAGTTCAGGGAACTGAGATCTAGAATCAGTCTTACATCTCCTGTCTTCTTCGGGACCAGGAAGAAATTGGAATAGTAACCTGTTCCGTGAGAGGAAGGGGGACGGGCTCTATCGCCTCTTTCAGAAAAAGTGCTGAGACCCTCCTCCTGGACCAGAAGAAGGTGTTCCTGAGAGTACGACGACCTTGGGGGAGGGTGACGAGGTGGTTTCTGTAGAAACTCTATTGAGTGTCCTTCTGCGATCAGCTGGAGCACCCATGAATCTGAAGTTATCCTCTCCCAGCCTGGGAGGAGGAGGGAAAACCTCCCTCCTACCGGTTCCTCCGGGAAGCCCGGAGGCTGTGGGAGAGGAAAGGAGTCAGGTGGTGTGGGGCAGCGTCGCAACTGAAGCACCAGCTGCTTGTTTGTGAGGAGGGCTTGGCAGCAGCAGGGGCCCCGCTTGGTGGCCCGCTTTCCCTGGGGTTTCGCCATTGGCCGATTCTGTCTGCGAAAGGGATGGCACTGCGTTTGATGGGGACTGTACATAGAGTCCACAGACTTTAGTGCCGTCTCCCCTTCTCCTGCAGATCGGTGATGATGTCCTTGACATCACCACCGAACAGCACCAAACCCCGGACTGCACTTCTGGGACCAACCCTGACACACGGAGCCAAGCATGACGTTGTAAGCCTACGGCGAAAGCCGAGCTCCTACCAACAGTTTCCACTGCATCGTAAGTCGCATGAAGCATGTGCCGACTGGCCGAACACGCAGAGCGGACGAGGTCAGCCACTTCCTGCTTGACTTGAGAGTCTGAAAGGGAGTCCAATTTGGATTCCACCTCACTAAGAATTGCCTTCTGGTAATCCCCCGTGTGACCAACATAATACAGGGCCCTAATACCCAGAGTGGAAGAAGCAAAAAATCTTCTTGCCTTACTGTTCCAGAAGACAGGATTCTTTGTCAGGTGGAGATGAGCTCAAATGCCACGGGTTACCTGGCCGACCATGAGCGGCACTAATCACGACCGAGTCAGCTCGAGGGTGAGAGTCTAAAAAGTCAACACCCTCGGGAGCCTGATATAGCCTATTCGACTTCCGAGGAAGTGGGGCTAGAGCCGACGGCTGTTTCCAAATAGTGGTAATAAGATTGACATTAGGCTTAATCCAGGGTGGCACCAAGGTGGGAGCTGTCGCAGGCAGATCCAGATGCTCAGTGAGTTTCTTACGCTGGGGATCCAGCTCCAAGGACTGCCACTTATGAACCTCCTGGATTTTATGTAGCAACTCCGTAAAAGAAGGATCCTCCGGAGGAGACTTTGGAGGAGTCCTTGGTCTGGGCTTAGAAGGAGAGCATGGCTCGTCATCCTGCTCGGAACAAGCATCGGAGGCATCCGAGGAAGAAGAAGATGGTGATGAAGAAGACTCCCTCTCCTGGCGAGGGGGAGGAACGGACTTCTTGGGAAGCCCTCAGGGAAGCGTGTCCTGCCCTTCTCTGGACCCAGAGGGTTTAGCCCTGGTGTCCGCAGGTGGGGAGGGAGTTTGTCGTCGTGGACGTATGGGAACCGGAACCATCATCGGCAGATGACTCTCCACCTCACTGGTGAGCTGAGCCTTGGCCTCAGCCCACCAGGAGGCCAGAGTCTCCTGCAAGTCCACCGGCGGCTGTAAGGAGCGGTGGAGGAGGAGGAGGAGGGGTATCCGGGTATGGATTATACCTGTAAGGCGCGTATCCGTAACCCAATGGTGGTAAGCCCGGCGTCGGGTATTGAGGCACCAGGTACTGCAGTGTCGGATAGACCGGCGCCAGGTACTGGGGCATCGGATACTGCGGCCCCGGGTAAGATGGCGTCAGATATCCGGGAACTGGGAGGAGGGGGCTGCCGGAGCAGACAGCCCGGCCAGAGGCCCCACGGGTGGGTCTTGAGCAGAAGGCCCAGTGGGCGGAGGGCCTGACGGAGTGGCATCCAGGAGCGGGATGTCGCCCAGTCAGCAATACCAGCGTCTGGGGAGCCATCAGATCGGTCGGACCAGCAGGTGGACGGTCTGACGGGGGCGGAACAGGAACCTCAGCATCGCCCGGGAATGGGGGAGAAAAATCCTCGGGGTCAGGCTGAGAAGACCCAGGGTCCCCGGAGGGCAGCAAAGGCTGCAGAGAGCCAGGGACGACGGACATGGGAGGGTCTGGCATCGGCTCTTCCACTGTGCGGACGTCGGGCGAACCAACATCCGACTTATCAGCAGGATCCGGGTGGGTGCTGGAGGGGCCGGGGTCTGACTTAACGGACCCTTCTCCAGAGGCAGGCTGCGATGGAGGGGCGGTCTGGTTGGGTGGAATAGGAGCCGTGCACCAACCCGAAGGGTCAGGTGACTTACCAACCTTCTCCGTGCAGGTGTTGGAGGAGCAGACGTCTGGCTTACCAGAGCCGCTCACGCCAGTAGGCCACACCAGGACAACTTAACTGGGAGCGGAGGCCTCCAAAAGCCCGGAGGCACCCGAATGTCCCAAGCGCAAGCCAGACGGGCAGGCCGACACCACCTTAGAGGCCTCTAGGCGGCCATCGCAGAGCAGTCCCCGAGGGGAATTACCTGCAACACGCGACTCCCGAAGAAGATCGGTGGATGAGGAGCCCTTGTCCCGTGCTTCTCCTTGTCTTTTTCTTCGATGGCCTTTAGGGAAGTGGACTGCCGGGCTTTCAAGTCTTTTCCATGGAGCTCATTTTCTTTCAAACATGAGCCTCCAGGGACTGCTAGCGCCGTCTTGGTGGCCACATTGAGCAAAGCAGTGCTGGCACTTCTAGATCCGGATGATCGGGTCTAGGCAAAAGAGGCACAGGGAATGTATGGCCCTGTGCAGGAGTTGGCTACCAGACGAGTCGCACTTGTTCTTGTGCTCGGAGGGTGTAGGGATGACATACACCCAAGAATACCTGACAATCGATCAAAAAAAAAAAATTGAAAAATACTCTGTCAAAACTACCGATGATAGAGGCTGACAAGCAATGAACTTTACGTGAGGCACTGCAGCTAGCGGTGGAAAAGAGACTGGAAGCGGGCGTGAGGGACCGCCCCTTTATACCGGCGTCTCCAGGCGCCGGTCACCTGACGGGGGCAGTCCCTCGCCAGAGACTGCTAGCTAGAAATTTTTCCATGGGGTCCTGATGCCAGCCAGCTTCAGTCCCTATGTAATTACCTACTGCAAGAGCCCTCTCATAGTAAGATCTATTTGCAATACCCCCACCACCTCATTTTTCTACATTAGATAGCTGGGTAAAAGCACTATATCCATGCTGAAACACCCCTAACCTAGCTTTATACACTGCCATTGTGCATTAACACTGCATTTCTACCACCAATGCTGGATATGGTGCCTGGGAAAGGTTGGACAGATGCACTTTTCTCAGTTTACAGATTGGGACAAATACTGCCTTTTGACACATTCAAAACAAGGTTATCACCTTGCCCACTGACTTATAAAGATACATACAGGTCAAATACTATATAAAAGCCTTAAACACAATCTACAAAATGTGATACTCCCCCACCAATTAACTTCTTAGAAACATAGACTTTGACGGCAGATAAGGACCGCTAGGCCCATCTAGTCTGCCCATTTCCCTACAGGATAGGCCAGATCCTAGTTAACCAACAGCCTATATCTTCCTTCCCCCCACAAGAATTGCCTTATGTCTGTCCCATGCATTCTTGAATTCTCCACAGTTTAGACCCCACAACTTTCTCAGGAAGGCTGTTCCATGCATCCTACCCTCTGTGAAATAATACTTCTACAATTAATTCAACAAACTAAGGAGGGTGGTTTCCCTTCACATACTATCTCAGTCCTGTATCAAACTGCTAGGACAACAAAACACACATATCACCAAAAGGCAAACAAAATGGTCCCGATACACAGTCGGCCAAAGCACCAGAAGACTCAAACAGGGCCACCTCCTCCCCAGCACTGAGGGGAATTTTCTCAGACACTACAAGTACGGTATTTTAAAACGCCAGTCATACAGGCAAACTATCAGGCAAATACTACAGCCTTATGCTGGAGAGATTGTGGAAAGAAACAGTACACCATACACACACACGTAACCCTGGCACCGGGTATCTGAAGGGCTACACTACCCCTGCCTTGCAGGCCTAAACAAGGCTGAGCCTCCACCCAGAGTATACTTTTCAGTGGGCTAGATTAATACCTGGTACAACCCTCTGAGATGCTGTACCCACCCACAATACCATAGTGCCACCCCAAACATGACCCAACATTCAAAACCCCACATTTTAACATTTTTAATTACTGACTCTCTCAAATAATATGCTCATACACACAGGTTATGCAAAAACAACAATGTATTTACATGGGGAGAGGGTTAGGATGGGTAAAATGGAATCGGAGGTTAAGCTATTTACAGTTCATTGGCATTGGTTTAGATGGACATGAAATCACAATAACCAGTTTGCATTTTACCCTTGGGCATTAATCACAGTGGCCACCCACCACTCTCTGAGGCATTCAGATTGTGTTCTGGCTATCGAGCTAACTAGCTGCATTAGACATTTAGATAACACATGCAATGGCGCCAGATGGGGTGCACCCCAGGGTCCTTAAAGAACTAAAGAGATGTGGTGGCTGAACCTCTGGCTATCCTGTTTAGCCGATCACTGGAAGCAGGGGAGGTACCCAAAGACTGGAGGACAGCAGATGTAGTCTCCTTATACAAAAGTGGGAACAAAGAGGAAGTGGGGAACTACAGACCAGTCAGCCTCACCTCGGTAGTGGAGAAGATCATGGAAGCACTACTGAAGGAGAGATTGGTGGAACATCTGGTTGTCAATGGACTGCAGGATCCAAGGCAGCATGGTTTCACCAGGGGGAGGTCATGTCAGATCAACCTCATTGAATTTTTGACTGGATGACTAGGGAGGTGGATCAGAGGAGAGGCAGTGGACATGGCCTATCTGGACTTCAGCAAGGCCTTTGACACTGTGCCACAAAGAAGACTATTACACAAACTGGGGAATATGGGTGTGGGCAGGACAGCAGTGTGGTGGGTAGGTAACTAGCTAGGCGGCAGGACACAGAGGATGCTGGTAAATGGCTGTCACTCCACAGAGAGAAGAGTGACCAGTGGGGTACCACAGGGATCAGTGCTGGGACCGGTCCTATTCAACATTTTCATCAGTGACATTGCACTGGACCTAGAAGGCAGAATTTCACTGTTCGCTGATGACACAAAGCTCTGTAACAGAGTAGACACACCAGAGGGTGTAGACAGAATGAGAAGGACCTGCAGAAACTTGAAGAATGGTCAGGGGTTTGGCAGTTGAAATTCAATGCAAAGTGGTGCAAGATAATGCATATGGGGCACAAAAACCCTGGCACAAGTTATCAGTTGGGGGGTGAGGCTATAGCATGCACCAAGCAGGTAAGGGATCTTGGGGTTATCATTTCTGACGACCTCAAGGTAGGGAAACAGTGTGACAAGGCAGAAGGTAAAGCAAATAGGATGCTTGGATGCATAGGCAGGGGCATCACCAGCAGGAAAAGGGAGGTCATGATTCCACTATACAAGACACTAGTGAGGCCCCACCTGGAGTACAGTGTACAGTTCTGGAGACCTTACCTACGTAAGGGTACAGACAGGGTAGAGAAGGCTCAGAGGAGGGCAACAAAGATGGTGCATGGATTGCATCACAAGACCTATGAGGACAGGTTGAAGGAACTGCATATGTCCTCCCTGGAGGAGAGGAGGGAGAGAGGGAACATGATAGAGACATACAAGTATCTTACAGGGAGGAACAGGATGCAAGAATACATTATTTTTAAGTGAAAAAGATGTTCCAGGGCTAGAGGGCATGGGATGAAGTTGGAGGGAGGACAATTCAGAGGAAATGTGAGGAAAAATTTATTCACAGAACGGGTGGTGGACAAGTGGAACACCCTGCCCGAGGAAGTGGGGAACTGAAACAATCACGGATTTAAGAATACATGGGACAGACATAAAGGAATTCTGCAGGTAGGGGCAGCAGAGTTCTAGGAAAACATAAACTGAAGCTACAAACTCAAATGGGCAGACTAGGTGGGTCATAGGCCCTTATCTACTCTCTGGGTGCATCCAGCTAGCCAGTTTTCAATACATCTGACCATCAAAGGGCCTACTCCTAACCTCATCAGTTTCTCCACCAGACCATTGTGGGGGACAGAGTCAAACGCCTTGCTGAAGTTCAAGAATAATACATCCACAGGCTTTCCCCTGTCCAGTTCTGATGTTACCCATTCGTAGAACTCCAGAAGATTGGTTTGACATGATCTACCTAGCACAAACCCATGTTTGCCAACTATCCAGACCTCCCACTTCCTCCAAGTACACCCCAATCGTTCCTTTAGTATACTCTCCATTAATTTTCCACACGAGTCAAACTGATGGGTCTATAGTTACCTGGTACTTCCCTCAACCCCCTCTATGGATTGGCACCACATGTGCCTCTCGCCAATCCCTAGGTACCCTCCCTGTCTCAAGTGACCTGTTGAAGAGCTCCGCCAGGGAGCAGCCAGTATGTCCGCCAATTCCCATAGTACTCGGATGAATGCCATCCGCCCAGGAGATTTGTCTTCTTTAGGGCCTTGAGGCTAACCACACCCTTTGGCAGAGATAGCATCATCCGTCCCTCCACCTTACTGGCCTTTTTATCCTTATCCAGATGTGACACCCTGGGGTACCTCTCCCTCCCTCTTGCTCCATTTCTGTTGCTCCCTGATCCCACTCTACTGCCGCTTTCTATCCCCTTCGTGCCTTTGCTTTGTAGATATCCTATCCCTCACTAGTGAACACAGAGGCAAAGTACTCGTCAAATACCTCTGCCTGGTCCTGCCTCTTCCACCCACCCTCCTTCTGATCTCAATCTGCTGAGATGGCCCTTAGATTTTCTCCGCTCCCCAATGTACCGGAAGAACCCCTTTTCCCCTCCTTGTATCCCCTGTGCCAGCCGCTGCTCTTTACTGGACTTTGCTCCCCTCACCATACGGGTGACTTTTCTAGATGCAAGATGGTACATTTCCTTATCCCTTTGAGCAGTCTATGTGAGGGGTTAGTGTCAGGTTCAGATCTCCCCCCATGATTAATTGACCCTGCAGGAGATCAAGCAAAGTAGATATGAATCCTTTATTTGCCTCCCCAGTTCAGCTTGAGATGTTCTGTTTTGGAGAGGTGGGTTTCTTGTAAAAAAAAATCAGGTCTGTAGATTGTTTAGGTAAATATTGCATAAGCCTTGCACATTGGATTGGGTCATGTATCCCATTAATGTTATGGGATAATATTTTTACAGGATTTAGCGTGCCCATTTTTGGGGGGGTTTATTGGTTAATTTTGTGTTTCTTTTTTCCCACCAGGGTGAAGATGAGGAGTTTCGTCCGGACCATGCTACCCCTCCCTTGAAGTAATTCTGTAGCTTCAAAGTCAAGCATATATATTTGCCATACATTGGTTTCAATAAAACATTTGTAATGCACTGTTCCATTGTGTGTGTGTGAGGGCCCCCAACCCCCATTTGACATCTCTTGGGATGCCATAAAACACAGTTAATCTCATGACCATGAACTTGGTCTGTCAACAAGAATAAGCATAACCAACAAGTAAACCAAATAACGTATTTAAAACAGAATAAGTTAAATTGGTTTGAGGTGCACTTGATACACACCCTTGTATCAAAGTACACACCTATGTACATTTCGACCTCCAATTGGGAGGAGCTCAACTGGAGCTTCTCCTGGGGTCTCCTGTCCAGGGAACTATTTGGACCCGGAGCAGAGAGAGAGAGAGGGGTTCCTAACATGACCCTGAACAGAATTACATTCAGGATCAGGAATAGAGCGCCTAAGGGAGTGATATCGTGATCACTCCAGAAGTGGTCCGGTGTCGGCGTTTTGTCAGATTAAACATTATTCTAGGGAGACTCACTACCTTACCTAGTCTAATTAGACTCGGTGTATGTGAGTTAGTAGATAGGAAGATGAATGGGGTCTTAATTAGTAGGTTTTAGGCTTAAGACCCATAGCTGTTTGTCAGTTACCTGTTTTAAGGAATAATATTTGGGATCAGAAAGTTATAGTCTGCCCCAGCTCTGGAAGTTATTCTATGGAGGCACCACTCACTGTTCTGATTTGCACACTCGTCAGAGGATACTCTGAGTTATTCTCTAATCACCATTTGTTTCGCCAAATTAGGTTCATTGGTGAGGTGGGATGGTGGTGCCCATGGTGGGGGGGGGCCAAGAAAGACCACCATCGAGGGTGAGGAAAGGAACCACCCATTCTATTAGCTCTCTCTCTAGTAGGATCCCTTCCCCATCCTCCCCCAATCCCCAAACAGCCCGTAATTTGTTTATTTAGTTTTTGTTGACTGGGTAACTACACTAGACAAATCCTGCCTATTTTCAGGCACGACCCAGGGGAGAGGGATACAGATGAATGCCAACTGACCTTGAACCAGATTAAGCTGTTGGTGGTATTTTTAGTGACTGAGGGAAATTTGGCCAGGACACCAGGGAAATTCCCCAACTCTTTTCAATAAGTGCCATGGGATCTTTAACATCCACCTGAACTACCACCAATCCAGGCAGATGGGACCTTGGTTTAACGTCTCATCCGAAAGACGGCACCTCAGAAGTGCAGCACCCCTCTCATGCTGCACTACAGTGTCAGTACTGGGATATTAACCCAAGTGCCAGATGTGGGAACTGAACCCACAGCCCTCTGATTTCCCGCCCTCAGAGGCGAGTGTGCTACCTACTGAGCCACTGACACTGGTAATACAACATCTAAAGTAAAAGACAAAAGGAGGTTTGGGATGCCCAAATTTTAAAGGCTAATCCCTGCACAAAATCTAGAAGTGAGCCCCCTGTTACCGGGTCATATATTAAGGAGGATTAGGTCTCTCAATCTCTGAACTAGGCGTTTCCTGAAAATGTAGGCGCAGTATAGAGCCAGAGTAAGTAACTGCAGATCCTTAGCAGAACTCACTCTCTTTCGGAAAATCCTGACTCTTGCCTTGGATGTACAGATAATGGATTTAAAATCTGTCCCCAGAAGGGATTCATACTACTGGCTCATTGTTGGACCAGGAGTCCTAATATCTTTTGAACAGGACAGCAAGAAATATTAAGTGAGAAATAATATTTCTTTAGATACTAGGTCTGTAATTATATACTCTCCCCAGAAACAGGAGTAACTTTACCTAGGAAGCAACCCCTCAAACACTGTATCAGCTCAGAAAGCAACTGGGGAAAGGATGTCCATCAGATATCTAATCTTTATAGATTACTGCTGGACCACAAACCTAAAACATCCAAAGACATCCGAGATAGGTGGAAGGTAGTATTAGGAGTGGCAGAGCTGAACTATACCAAGTCTGAAGCACACAAAACTATATACTCAGCCCAGTGGCATGTTTAGATGAAAGACTGCCAAAATTCTTAAAAGCAACTGTGATTACCAAACTTTTTTAACCCAGATAATAATCATACTTGTTGGGGGTAGGGGGGCCTTCAACAGCAAAGCATTACCACTACCACCCTCTCTTGGTGATAAAAAGATGGGCCTACTGTTCACTTCCTTAAATATCTGTAGCTTACTAAAAAAGTTCAACTCTCTTCAGGGATGGATTGCACAGCATATGCCTGACATCCTGGCTTTAACTGAAACCTGGCTCTCCTCAGCCACCGGGGATTCCCACGTGGCCCTAAACAGCTACTCTATTTTTTGGTTGGATCGTCAGGGCAAACCGGGTGGTGGTTGCGCGCTCTATATTCGGAACTCCTTCCAAGCCATGGTCGCCCCTGTCATAAATTCACTCAGTAGGTCAGGCCCTCTGCTCCCACAGTGCCAACCTCGAAGTGGAATAGTGTGAACAGGTGACAGACAGGGTAACCCTCCTGTCTGTTTTGGGTCTGAATTACCTACTAGTCTTGAGTCCTGGTGGTCCAATGTGAACCTTATGCTAGCATACCCAAGTTACAGGTTCAGATATGTACCCTCTTCGGGAATGCAGAACAGTTGATCGCCCAGGGGCACCAAGCCAGGTTTCCAAAATGTACCCTTGCAACTCTATACAAGACCTAGGTATTTTCTTACCTTTAAGTAAGCTTAGTAACACATTCAAGCCTTTAACAGCTGCCAAGACTTAAAACACAGGTTCAGCAATCCCATGTAAAATAACAGGAAAAGCATAGATAGTATATTAAGGAAAAAGTAGTTTACTAAAACTGTAAAACATGTGAAATAAAATACAGAACAATTTATACCATGAACTTACAATCACATAAAAATGGGAGTTACATGACAAACTCCTACCACACTTTAAGTTCTTTCCTAAATATCCCTTTCTAAAGTGCAGAGTTACCAGTCCACAGACTGTGTGTCTTATTAGTTTCAGAGTCCTTCTCCTCTTGCAAGCAATATTCAATAGACAGTTTCTCCACCTCCTAGTGATGCTACCCATGAGGTCACAGTTAGATCCTCCCATAGATTTTTAATTTTCTACTGGGGAAATCAAGCAGTCAGCAATTTTTAAAATACAAGTCTCTGATCAAAACAACTCTCTTTGAACTGCCTGCTGATTCCTGTTTTCCCAGGGAAGATCCAAGGTTAATGACTCATAATACGGTGCTATCAAATTGCCTGTTCCTGCAGGAAATCATAAAAGTTTATGAGGCCTGCATCCTGGCAGATGGCTAGAAGCTTTAATTAAAATAGAACAGGAAAGCTTTAAATATGTTTTTCTTTACTGGTCCATTTGACACATCCTGTAGCTGTCAGCCACGTGGACACCTGAGGTCAAAGGTCAAGTCTCTCACTCACTGCAGCAGTCAGTCAGGTTTGTGCATAAACAGACATTCACATTTGTTTATAATACAAATATTATACAATAATAATATTAGAGGGTTTCACGTCACAGTCCCCCGACTGAATTTGGGGGATCTTTTCCCACATAGGATGAGTTCCTCAAATTCAGTTTACATCTCAAAACTACAAGATAAACCATCATCGTTTGCGTTCGCCGACCCAGCCCTGTGTGAGACAATCATGTCATACCCTTGCAAGGCAAGACTCCATCTTAGTAGTCTACCATTTGTTTTACCCATTTGTGCCAGTCAAACCAGGGGGCTATGGTCAGTTTGTACCTCAAATTGCTGCCCATATAAGTCTGGCTCTAACTTCTTTAGGGCCCACACCATGGCAAGACACTTTTTCCACAGTAGAGTAAGCCTACTCCTTGGGAAGTAACTTTTACTCAGGTGCACTGCGGATGATCTTTCCCTGGTAGGATGTCAGACTCAGCACTGCCCCAATACCCACATCTGAGGCGCAGTCTGACCACAAAGGGTCTGCTGCAGTCTGGACTTGTCAATACAGGTGCACTGCACAGTGCCTCCTTCAGTCTGGTAAAGGCTTTTTCTCAGGCTGGTTCCCAGGTAATTTTCTTAGGCATCCTTTTCTTTAACAGGCCAGATATGGGAGCGGCCAGGGCACTGTAATTTGGTACAAATTTCCTATAGTACCCTGCAGTCTCTAGAAAAATCCTGACCTGCTTCTGCATTTCTGGTCTGGGCCATGACTTGATCACCTCTATTTTCACTTGGTTAGGAAGGAACTGTCCCCGCCTACAACATGCAGGTATGCCACTCCAGCTATGGCCACCTAGCACTTCTCAGCTTTGACAGTGAGCCGGACCTCTGTATCCTGCCCAGCACTTCCTAAGGTGGGACAGGTGTTCCTCCCAGATGGCACTAAAGATGGCAATGTCATCCAGGTACGCATACAGCATACTTCTCAGCAACACTGAACACCTGGTTCACAAACCTTTGGAAAGTGGTCGGGCATTCTTCATTCTAAAAGGCATTACTTTAAATTCAAATAACCCTATCAGATGATGACAGCTGACCTCTCCCTAGCTCTGGCAGTTAACTCTACCTGCCAATACCCTTTTGTCAGGTCAACTGTAAGGTATGTCGCCCCTCCCAACTTGTCCAGTTCGTCCGTCCGTGGCATTGGGTGGGCGTCTGACTTTGTGACTGCATTCAGTCCACGACAGTCCACACAAAAACAAGTAGAGCCATCTGGCTTGAGAAAAAAGACTATGGGTGAGGCCCAGGGGCTGTGGGATTTCTGGATTACCCCTAAATCCAGCATTTCCTCCACCTCCCTCCTAATGTCCTCTTGGACAGCCTCTGACACCCAATATGCCGTCTGCCGTATGGGCGCCTGTGTTCCTGTCTCCACATCGTGTGTCGCTAAGGGGGTTAGTCCAGGTTTGGAGCTAAACAGTGGGATAAAGTCTGCTAAAACTTCCCTTACTTCCTGGATCTGGCCCGGGGTCACCTGGGGTGACAACTTAATTGCCTCCACAGAGGACTCCTGCTGGTTTTCTTCCAGCAAGTCCAGAAGGGGGTCTCCTTCATCCATCCCCTCCCCAGGAATAGACACCGCAAACACCATGTCAGCCCTATTAGCATATGGCTTCATCATGTTGACATGGTACATTTTTTGGGCACGTCTTCTGTCAGGTAACTCTATAATATAGTTCACATCATTTACCCGTCTGCTTTGTACGGTCCTGCCCACGCGGTCTGCAGCTTGTCTTTCCAGACCGGGATTAGGATCATGACTTTCTGACCCACAGTGTACGAGCAAGCTCTGGCTCTGCGGTCGTACCACACCTTTTGTTTTTGTTAGGCAGCTACCAGGTTGCTCTGGGCTGTCCCCATAAGCTCCTTCAGCCTTTCCCTAAACCTAAGGACATAATCCACTATGGGAGTTCCCTGGGTGGTGTGCTTGCCTTCTCTGTCCTCTCGGATCAAGTCTATGGGGCCCACGTACCCTGCATCCGTATAAGAGCTCGAAGGAGGAAAATCCTGTCAACTGTTGGGGCACCTCCCTGTATGCAAACAGCAGGTGGGGAAGGTATTTCTCTCAGTCCCTCCCATGCTGTTCAGCAAACGCCTGGAGCACTGACTTAAGGGTACTGTTAAATCTTTCCCCAAGCCCATTGGCTTGCGGGTGATATGGTGTCGTGCGTCTCTGCACCACCCCACACTTCCCCCACAAATATTTTATCAGGTCCGACATGAAGGAACCCCCTTGATTGGTGATAACCTCCTGCGGAAACCCAACATGGAGAAAATTCCTAGTAAGGCATCTGCCACTTTGTCTGTCCTCGGTGAGGATAGGATGACTGCCTCTGGGTGGCAGGTGGTATAATCCACCACAGTCAGGATAAATATCTTCCCGAAGGAGCTGGGAGTATTTAAGGGCCCCACAATATCCATTCCCACCCTCTGGAATGGCTCCTCCACTATGGGCAATAGAATTAGGGTGGCTTGGGTTTTCTTACCTGCCTTCCTTATTTCTTGGCACTGGTGACAAGACCTGCAATACTCCTTCACCTGCTGGGTGAAGTTGGGCCAATAGAAATTCTGGGTCAACCGCTGTGTAGTGCGCACGATTCCCAGAAGACCAGACAAGGGAATATAGTGTGCAATCTTGAGCAACTGCTCACAGTACCCCTGGGGAATGACAAGCTGCCTGCCCATCACCCCTCCCTCTGTCTTAGCATCCTAAGTATACATGAATCCATTGTCCCAATAAACTTTGCATTTCCCGTCACCTCCCTGTGCTCTGTCAGAGTCTGCCCAAACCGTCAGCTTCTGTAGACTAGGGTCACATTTCTGAGCAGCTGCAAACTCCTTGCACATTCCCAAGGCATGGGACAGGTCCCCTTCAGTGTCTAAACTAGGGTCCCTAGCTCTAGCATCAGGGCACTCAGGATCACTGCAATCCCTAACCCTCTGACAATGGGTCACCCCTCCTTCCTCGGAGTAACCCTCCGTAGCCAGATGGTTAACTGCTACTGGGGAATTTCTACCCCCTTTCATTAGTCTCCATATCAGGAGACACAGGCTGGGGAACCAGCCTCTCAGTGGTTTCCACAGGGGCTTCATTGGGGTCCAGGGAACCACAATTTTCCTTTGCTGCGCAGCTACGGGTAACTGCACACACCATCCTGTTTGAGACTGTTGCCAATGATTACATCAACAGCTAAAGTTTTGGCTATGGCAACCTTCTGCAAAGTCTCCCCTATCTCACCCCAGTCTAGGAGGACACTAGTGAGTGGCAAGGTTTTCTCTTCCCCAGTGAACCCCTGTACAGTCACAAATTGATTGGGTATAAGCTGACCCGGCTCTACCAAATCCCCTGTTACCAAAGTCAGGGATGCCCGTGTCTCTTAACCCATGTGTCTGTACACCATTCACAGTGACTGGGAACATGTGTTCCCTCAAGTTTACTAGTATGCTTTCAGGGACACACAAACAACCCACTTCTTTTCTGGCACTACTTTGTGCACCGTTTGTCCTTTTGGGACACTGTCTTGCAATATGCCCAGTTTCTTTGCAAACCCAAAATTAATTTCTTCTCTCAGGTAAATCTTTTCTTTGTAACCTGGAGCTACCTGGTTTTGGTGGAGACAGGGAGGTTTTAGCTGCCCTGAAGAACGCTTTCCCTTTCTGTGCTACCATGCCCGCCCCATTCGCACTCAGAGCAGGCCTGCTCCTGACATAGCAGTCCGAGAATTCAGCAGCCTCTTGCACTGTATTTTTGGATCTCAGTCCTCCAGCCAGGTTTTCAGCTCTGCTGGGCATGCCCAAAAAAACTGCTCTAATAGTACAGCATTTTCAATTTTCTCTACAGTGTTTGCTTCAATTCCTTTCCACCAACATTTTAAAAAATGGCGTTGTTTCGTGGTTAGCTCCTCGTAGCTCATGTCAGGGCTTCTCCTGAGCTTATGGAATTTAACTCTGTAGGCCTCTGCTGTTTGCTCATATTTTTTTTAAAAGTGCAGTTTTAAGTCTACTGCAATCATTAATTTCCTCATTGTCCATTTGACCCAATGCATCCCCAGCTTTCCCGGTAAGTAGTGGGATAACTGGGAGCTCCAGGACCCTCTAGAAATGTTTGCATGAATGCATATTTTTCAAAGGAATTTAAAAGGCATCCATATCTTCCCCTCTTTAAATTCAGCTATCAATTTGGAATTTAATTTGTAACCCAGTCCTGAGTCCCAGTTAACCCCAGGCCACTTACCTGCTCTGGTGCTGGTGTTTGAGTCATAGCTTCTCCAGTTCATGTTGCCTCTGGCACTCACGCTCTTCTTGGCTTCTCGCTGTTCTCCTCCTCTTCCTCTCCTCTCGCCTGAAGCTGCTCCCTCTTCCCTCTGTGGCTTTGCTGCTCTCGCCTCTTCTCTCTGAACGCCAGCTCTCTTTGCTGCTGGGCTTTGAATCTTTTCTGTTCAAACTCCAGCTCCATCCTCCTCAACTCCATCTGCAGCCTGATCGCTTACTGGCTCCAGAATGCTGGTGACCTTCCCCTGCTGCTGTGGCCCTTGGCTTGCACTGGCCCAGCTGTCCTCCTCACCGGATATGGACACTGCACTGGACCCTGGCCCCTCCATGCCCAAGGCTCGGTCCTTTTCAGTCACAGACTATGACTCGAGGCTCTGGGCATCTGCTGTCACCAGAGCATCCAAGAGGTTCTGCTTGTTGGCTTTCCCCTCGTGCTGGACTCCTCTCACCTGGCACAACTGCCTCAGGTAGTCTGCAGTGTACCCGCTGTAGCTGGAAGCCATCTTCTTCCCTAACTACGGCTATACTAACTTGCACTCGAAAAAAATAAATAAAACAGGTAGGAGCTTTGAATGTAAGCACAATAATATAGTTCTGTTTACTTTTTAAAAATAAATCACTGACTTATTTTGCTTGTGAGCTGTACAGTATTAATCTGACACACTGAACTGTTAAAGCTTGTGCTACCAAATACTCTCAAATCGCACTGCTGCTAACCAAATCTGTCACAAACGCACTCCGCAGGTCAGGCCCTCTGCTCCCACAGTGCCAACCTCGAAGTGCAATAGTGTGAACAGGTGACAGACAGGGTAACCCTCCTGTCTGTTCTGGGTCTGAATTACCTGCTAGTCTTAAATCCTGGGGGTCCAATGTGAACCTTATGCTAACATACCCAATTTACAGGCTCAGATATGTAACCTCTTTGGGAATGCAGTACAATCTTTCGCCCAGGGGCACCAAGCCAGGTTTTCAAAATGTACCCCTACAACTCTATATGAGACCTAGGTATTCTCTTACCTTTAAGTAAGCTTATTAACACATTCAATCCTTTAACAGCTGTCAGACAAACACAGGTTCAGCAATCACTCTGTGATGTAACAATGAGCCTGTAATATAATGTATTTGTCCTCAATGTGATGTAACAACGAGCCTGTAATGTAATGTATTTGTCCTCAATGTGACGAGGTACCTTTGGAAATGAGCCTCTGGCTCAAAGGTTGTAAACTGATGCTCAAATAAATAAAAATAAATAAATCACATGTAAAATAATAGAAAAAGCACAGGCAGTATATTAAGGAAAAGGTAGTTTACTAAAAATTGTAAAACAGGTGAAATACAATACAGAAAAATTTATATCATGAACTTACAATCACATAAAAAATGGGAAGTTACAGAACACAAACTCCTACCACACATTTAAGTTCTTTCCTAAATATCTCTTTCTAAAGTGCAGTTACGAGTCCACAGACTGTGTGTCTTTTTAGTTTCAGAGTCCTTCTTTTCTCAAACTTCTCTTGCAAGCAATATTCAATAGACAGTTTTCTCCACCTCCTAGTTATGCTACCCATGAGGTCACAGATCGATCCTCCCATATATTTTTATTTTCTACTGGGGAAATCAAACAGTCATGAATGAATCTGTTGTGGAATGTCACTTAGGGTTGTTTTAATTCAGCTCATCTATGTTGAGAACGCCAATGGAATCATAAGCCCCAGTGACTGTCAGTTAATTACTGGAGGGGGGGGGCACTTCCCCTATCAACCATCCCAAACAGCGCAACATAGCATACAGCGAGAGGGTATCAGAAAGAGCGGATTTGTTATTTCTGTGGTTGCCTTGTGGAGGAGGCACCCGAGGGTTCGCAAAATCCAGAAAACCTCTCCTCTTTAGGCTAACATCTATTCCCTTCCTTATAACATCAAGAACCTCTAGGACGGGCTTAGTGTGGATATATTATTGGTATGGAATCCACCAGGCACCACAGGGATTGAGTGGTGAGGGCCCAAGAAGCCAATGTGCTGAGGAAACTTGGTATCAGATTGGGAGCAGCAGTTCATCGGGTGGCGAGGGGGGGGGAGAGGATCCCCCCCGTCTTTACTATTTGAGGGTTTTTTTTTTACTTAATGGTGATATAGACCCCAGGGCAAAGAGGAATTTTTCCTGGATTAAGGTATGGTCGTGGAATCCATATATGATTGAAAGAATTCCTCCCCTCCCCCACAACACAGTAGAGACCTCTGAATCATTATGTGTCCTTATTCAGTTCGTAAAAACTGTAAGAGATCCAGGTTAATACTTTGTGAGGAAAAAAAAAATATATATATATATACTCTATGTGCAAACACTGAGGCAAGGGTTACCCCAAAGGGCATCTGGCTGGGAAGCCAAGTTTCAAGAAAATACAAAATCACACATGCCAACACAATGCAAAGCATCATGGGCTGCATATGTAAATCACCACAGAATGTTTTGCCTCTTTAGTTAAGGTACAGGACCAAGGTTTACACCGGTGTGGTGTGGGTGGGACCTGGGAAATTCAGTGCGAACGCCGGAGACACGGGGGGTGGGGAGACAAAGGGAGCATGATCATGCCGCTAGCCGGACAGCCCTCGAGAAGAAAGCGCAGCATTCCCTAGGAAGGGGGAACTGCACAATCAAGGAAACTGCTTAGAGTCCATTTGGCAACCCAGGACCAAATTCAGGTTAAAGCGAGGTAAATTATTGCCTTAACTCCTTTATTCAACTCTCCTTCATCGGCCATGGCAGATCAGCTTCTCCTTCTCTCACCACCCAACCTCTTGGCCCACTGAGTATTTCCCGCCCCATTCCACTTACCCCACCGGACACGTTTCTTCTCGGATGCCTCAGGCAGGGGCAAATGAATTTCGGTATTGCTGGAGGTGCTGTAAAAGTTCAGAAATCAATGGGATTAATCCATAAATGATTGAGTGAATTCCTCACCCCCCACCAAGCACAGCAAAGACCTCTGAATCATTATGCGCCCTTATTCAGTTCGTATAAACTGTAAGAGATCTGGGTTAAGACTTTATGTGGGAATAGCAGACTCTACATCTTGCCTCTTTAGTTAAGGAACAGGACCAGGGTTTACCCCAGTATGGTGTGGGTGGGACCTGGGAAACTCAGCGCGAGCACCGGAGACACGGGGGGGGGGAGACAAAGGGAGCACGATCATGCTGCTAGCCAGAGACCCCTCGAGAAGAAAGCACAGTATTCCCTAGTAAGGGAGAACTCCACAATCAAGTAAACTGCTTAGAGTCCATTTGGCTACCCAAGACCGAATTCAGATTAAAGTGAGGTAAATGATTGCCTGAACTCATTTATTCGACTCTCCTTAGTCGGCCACGGCGGATCAGCTTCTCCTTCCCACACCACCCAACCTCCCAGCCCACTGAGTATTTCCCGGCCCATTCCACTTACCCCACCAGACAAGTTTCTTCTCGGATGCCTCAGGCAGGGGCAAATGAATTTCGGTATTGCTGCAGGTGCTGTAAGAGTTCAGGAATCGATGGGGTTGACTGAGGTGCTTGCTGCTTTTGTTGTCTGGGGAACTGCTTCAGGCGCTGGGTCATCATCTCTTTAGTTTTATCTGAAATAATCCCCTTTGATTGCAGGTCTGTTGCCGCCTCCCTGGCCAATGAATAAGTCTGGGTTCCCAAGGTGAGATGGACCACCAGTTTGGCCAGGCAGGGGTTTTGAAACAAATCTGCTTAGATCTCAGAATTGGGAAAAGAGGGCCATATTCTCTCTGTAATCTTTGTGTTAGAGGGGCGCAGCTGTTATCGAATAGGAGCCGAGCTTGGCCCTACATAACTTTTACTTTTTGCCACGCTTTAGAAAGTAGGGTTTCCTTTGTTTGGAAACTGAGGAGGCGTATAAGGAAGGAGCGTGGTCTGGCTTCAGGACGCGTGGGTTTGTGGCCTAGTGCACGGTTCGCCCTATCGACATCAATTTGAAATTCAGGCTTAAGAGATAGCGCTAACCAGAGAAAGAAGTCTGCACAAGTGCGTGGGTCGTTCCCCTCCTCACTCTCCGGGATCCCGAATATTCTTATATTACGCCTACGACCCCTATTCTCTGCGTCTTCCTGATGGGCTGAAATGGCAAGCTGTTCCGAGAGTATGCTACGAACTACCTCCTCGAGGTCATTTATATATGATGAGTTTTGAGTAATCTGTTGATCGGCTTCAGCAGCTCGAGATTCAAGGTGGGTGATCTCCTCTCTAAGGTTTTTGAGAGATTCTCAGACTTCTCCTTGGAAGTCTGTTATAGCTTAAAGGATGGTTTCAGCGATCCTTTTTGAGGGTTTAGGTTTCTGTTTTTTTTTTCTCCAGGCCCGGTGTGCTCTTGGAGTGAGCTTCTCCATCGTCTGATTGTAGCTATTCCGTGTCTGCATTTTCTGCAATCGGTAAAAACCGATTCCACGACATTTTTGCCATGATGCTGTACTGAGTTGAGCTCTTGAAGTAAATTCGATTTTTATGTTAGTTTTGGAAGTTTTTGCTTGTTTATTTTGTTGTTGAAGGTAGGAGTTCTCACTGTGGGCGACTTCACGAGGGCATACCGGAACTGGAAGTCCCGAAAGTAGATAATTTCTATCTTTAAATTTTAAACACATCATCCTGACTGCAGAATGTAGAACTTAAACCCTTGTAATTTAGAAGGCTTAGCTCTAACTGCAGAACTTGACAACACTTTAAACTATTTACATGTCCCTCCAATTAACAGGACTGGTCCCTGTACACTCACAGTTTAGAAGTCATCATAGGTAGGTCAAATCAGGCTGTACAAAGTAGGATTGGATGATGGCAGGAGGTGGGCTCTGACTCTGGAGGCTGAGATGATGGGCAAATGCTTACAGCCCGGGCCCAAAACTAGCTACAGGATCTTGTAGCTTTTGCAGGTGGAAAAACACCTTTAGCTTCTTTTGTAGTGCCCCTCTCTGGGCTGAAATCACCTTCTGGATCAGATAAGGCCGGGATCAGGGCCAGCAGGCTTCGGACCCCACATCTAAGTATACCTCTCAGGAGAAGCGCATATAGCAGTGCCCTAGGCGGCACACTGCCAGGATGTCTCCCAGGCTGATCTGAGATGGATGCGTTGCATTCAGCACATTTATACGTTTGCACAAAGTCACTTTAACCATTCGCCAGCGTGGCCACTATGGTCCCTTGAACTCTCAGATAGAGACTGTCACAAAGATGGGTGCTTGCTCCCTAAGGCTAGGGTGACCCGACTGCTTAGAGTCCATACAAGACCAATATGTCTCCATAATGCACTTCAGCACAGATGGAGCATGAGGCACGGCACCCCACCATCTAGTATACTTTGACTTGGTAGATCAAATATTCACTGTAACTTCTCTCAAGTACAAATCACAAAATCCCAGTCCCTTGTGACTTTGCTGGCGTTAGTAGCTCCAATTTGGACATTTAGACAATTTCTGGCATCCCAGGCACTGTTAGGAAAAACTCTGCGTGGTTAGAGAACTCCCTTCCAGTCCTGTAGCACTGTAGAGATTCACAAAAACGCATTTCACAAATCACTGGACCCTTCTCTGGTCACTTGCTCACTTGTCCACCTATTTCTTTGCCATGGTTAAACACAGAGTGAAGACAGTCACTCTCTAAACTTTCTGGGCTTCGCTGTCCCTTACAGATCTCTCAAAACTTGCAAATGTAAGTAGAGGTTTACTCACTCAGGAAGATTCTCAATACTTTCCTCTTCTGGAAGTTACAGGCATTCTTTAGCACTCTCACTGCTGAGGCAGAAGCATTTCTTGCAGCTCTTTCACAACTGCAGGCGGATGCTGGCTTGTTTTCCACATTTTCCTAATGTGGGAAGGAACTGGTAGCCCTGCTCTGGCAACCCCTAGGCTGACGACTTTTGCTGCTGACAGACACATTTTTTCTCTGGCAGAGGCAGAAGCCCCTTCCCCTGTGGAGGGGCTTTCACTAAACTGATTAGGCCAATTTTCTGTATCTTGGGGCCCGAGCCTCCCTATGGAGGGGCTCCCGCTCGAACTCCAGCTCAGCCTGAAAAACACTAGGTTTTATGGAGTCCTTCTAAGGCTCCCGATTGGCCGAGTCCACTTGTGTGTCCCATTATAATTGGCTGAAATTACTTGTCAGTCCACAAAATGAATATTCATTAGCCCTACTCGATGCTCAATAGGCTCCCTGTTTTGGTGCCTGAATTAGGTCCCTGCTTTTTCCCCCACAGGCCTTTTGCAATGTCCCATGTGTCTCTTACACTGTCCCAACAATCCTTGCACAGAAATCCTGGCTTTCCGATTGGCTGTTGTTGCACAAACAAGGCTTCTAGAAATTACAGTCCCCTTGCAGTTTAATACAGTCCCACAATAAAAGTTCTGGTGCAGCCAGGTAAACTACTTTATTTTACTTGTAGCTCCATAGTGTAGTAGCTACTACTGTGCCCCCTTAGACGCTGCATAGTTTAAGCATATTAATGCAGTCTTTAGCTTGTTGCTGCCACTGAAATATGCAGCCCCTAGGCGGCAGATTAACTGAGTCCCAATATTTACAGTCTGGGCAGCCAGAAAACATTTTATTTTAATCATTCCCCCTTTGTTTAGTAGCCCCTGTGGCTAGCTGCCTGGCTGCTAGCCTTTATTTGTAGATATTATTATGCTATATACTGTATATGTTTTTTATGTAATTATATATACATGCCAGTGTCAGCACAAAGGCACATAGAGAAAAGACTGGATTTTTTTTTAAAGGGAGTTTAACCTTCCTCTGACCTACAAGGCCAGCCTTGCTTGCAGGAATCTGACAAGTTCTTGTCAAAAAGCTTGTGGATACCTTATCAAAGAGTATTCCTCTAATGTTAACTGGCCAAGTGAAACAGAAGTAATACAACTTACAGGATCTTCCTTATAACTAATTAAATTAAGCCAGTTCAACATCCCAAGATGAGAGACGCTATTTCCACTGCTGTAAACCCCTTATGATCAAAAGGGAAATTGTCTTAGACAAGAGGTGAAAGAAAAGGTTCTCACAGTACACAGACATTTTTTTTTCTTACAAGTGTCAGGAAACATCCTTCTAACAGGTCTGTGTGAGATTATAAACTCTGTGTTAACTATGGGAATCTGACATCAAAGAGCATCAGGAAAATAACACTTCTGGGGAAAGCGCAAGAGTGACACCTGGTGGCCTAAAATGGAAGGGCCAACCTCTATTCACTGACCTGAAAGGGCCAGTCTTTATTCACAGACTGGGGGGGGTCTTCTATATAAACTCCCTAGCACAGACGCTCAAAGACCTTTTCCCATTTTGCTTGGACCCTCTCTCCTGATCAAAATAGAACAGCTGCCAGCACAAAAACTGCCTAAGAACCAAAGGCTGCTACAGAAAGACAAACATTTTGTAAACCAGCGATTCTTGGGACTTTGAAATCTTCATACCTACAGTAGATTAGCTATCAGTTTTAGTGCGTTTTCATAGTATATTTTTCCATTTTTTCCCCCTGTATACTCTAGCCCAAATTAATATTCTCTTTTTAGTTGTAACTGTATGTATTCAAGTATTTTAGTAAAACTTTTGTTTTTCTAAAGAATATCTGCCTGAGCAAGAATTCCTTATATTGTATGTGTGACTGTAGAAGGTTTATTAATAATCTGTGACAACTGTTACTTGCTTAGAGGGGCCACCATAAGCAACCAAATTGAAAAGGGGTCTGGAAGGGACATCTGGAAGAAAGTACAGTTACGTAAGAACTTACCACAACAGTAGATCTCTGAGAGAGCCTTTTGCAGTAGGTATACACATATAGGACTAAGCCGCCAGGCATCAGGACCCCACAGAAAAATTTCTAGCTAGCAGACTCTGGCGGGGGACTGCCTCCACATCAGGTGACCGGCGTCATGCGACGTCGGTATAAAGCGACGGTCCCCCACGCCCACCTTCCAGTTCTTTCTCGCCAAAGGCCAAAATAGGCAAGACCAGAGAGAAGAGGATATTCCCCCCATGGAGATGAAGCATAGAAAACTTAGGGGACTGAGGGTGGGAAGGCAATACCTACTGCAAGAGCCTCTCTCGAAGATCTACTGTTACGGTAAGTTCTTATGTAACTGTACTACCTTACTTCGAGAGGGCTCTTGCAGTAGGTATTCACATATAGTACTGAGTCCCAAGCAGTCTGGAACAAGGGAAAAACACTTAGGAGGAGGATTGCCATCCATAACATAAAACCCTCAGGGCTGAGCAGGACTCATGAAAGGAGACCTTGTAGGACAGCCAACCTGAAGTCTGCTCTACGGCGAGAGGCAATGTCCAAACTGTAGTGTTTTGTGAAGGTATGAACAGAAGTCCAAGTTGCAGCTGCACTGATGTCTGCCGCTGACACATTCTTGAAACAAGCCACAGAGGCAGCTACTCCTCTGGTGGAGTGACCTCTGACTTGACCTAGAAAGGTCTTGTTGTACTTGTTATAACAGAAAGTAATACAATTTGCCAACCATTTTGATAGGCATTGGTTAGAACCAGCATTGCCTTCTCTTTTGTGAGCAAAAGCTAATCAGTCTTCCCGAGATCCTTAGTCTGACTGGTGTAGTATATCAGGATTCTGTGAACATCCAAAGTATGCAAAAGGTACTCCCCTTGATTGGAGTGTTACGTAAGGAAAGCGGGTAGTTCAATAGATTGATTCAGCGTAGATTCAGACACCACCTTAGGGTTGGTGCGTAGAGCCACATGTTTCTTGTGGAAAATCAAGTATGGGATTTCCACATAAAGGCCTGAAGCTTGGAAATGCGCTGATCAGAAGTGATGGCCACTAGGAAGAGCGTCTTCCAAGAGAAGAACTTTAAATCAGTTTCCGCTGCTGGCTCGAAGGGAGGCAGTGAGAGCTTCTCCATGATGAAACTCAAGTCCCAAGGAGGGGCAGAAATGCGAATAGGGGGTCTCAAACGGAGAACCCCTCTAAAAAAAGTCTTGGAGACTTCCAACTGATCAAAAGTCCTGTCTCTAAAGGGAATATGGTAGGCTGAAATAGCTGCCATATGGACCTTTAGCGAAGAATGGTTGAGACCCAAATTGAAGAGGTGACGCATGTAATCCAGGACTTTGTTGACTGGGCACGAGAAAGGCTCAACGTCTTTCAGGTGTGCCCAGATGGAAAATCGTTTCCACTTCATAGTGTAGGTGGGAAGGGAAGGGAACATTGTTTAACCAGGAGTAGCACATTAAGCCAAGTTTGTTTCCAGATGCGACCTGGGAGCACAAGGAAGTTAAGTGACTTGCTCAGGATCACACAGTATGCACCTAGGCAGTTGTGAGATTCAAACCCAAGTCTCCAGATCTGCAGCTCAGAGCCTTAACCCACTGTGCTATACTGGACCTGGTCGAAGGCTTCCTCGCCTCCACCAAAAAATCTGCTACTAAAGGAGAGACTCCAAAGCGGGCTTTAGCAACATCCGCAGAAGCCACGCGTGGAGATGAAGGGATCTGAGACCTGGATGAACAAGGGTCCCCTGATCCTGTGTCAACAACTGTTGTGACAGAGGAAGAGGTGGTTCTTCTGAAAACTGTTGCAGAAGAGAAAACCAAACTTGCCTGGGCCAGAAGGAGGCGATGAGAATCATTCGAGCCCCTTCCTATCTGAGTTTGTTCAGGACCCTTGGAATTAAAGGAATGGGAGAGAAGGCATAAAGAGAGAGACAGAGCATCCTGCCAGAAACTGTCTCGCCCTGGAGCAAGCGAGCAGAAGGTGGGAAATTTTGCATTTTGGGGAGAGGCGAAGAGGTCTACCTGAGGTGTCCCCCACCGCTGAAGGATGTCATTTACAACCTGCTGATCTAACTCCCATTCGTGGGACTTGGCTGAAGACCGACTGAGTTTGTCTGCCAGTGTGTTTTCCACTCCCGGAAAGTGAACTGCGGTCAGGTGAAGGTGATGCTGGGCTGCCCAAAACCAGACTCTCATCGCCTCTCGGCACAGTGGGTAGGAACGTGTTCCTCTCTGTTTGTTGACGTACCAGACTATGCACGTGTTGTCTGATTGAATAAGGAGATGACCGGGAAGAATGAAGGGAAGAAAAGTCTGCAGGGCATAGAGGACTGCCCTCAGTTCAAACACATTTATGTGAAGATTTTGCTCGAACCTGGACCAGCTGTGCTGAGTGTTGTGAGTCCCTAGTTGGGCACCCCAGCCCTCTCCTGACACATCTGTTGTCAACGTCTGGGAAGAAGGAGCGATGTGGAAGTGAACTCCCAGACACAGGTTATCCACCAATTCAAGTCTCTGATCTTGGGATCCAATACTAGTACCTCTTGGTCTAGATTGTCCCTGGTCTGGTCCCATTGTGACCGAAGCGTCCACTGAGAGATCCTTATATGGAACAGAGTGAACAGGACTGTCGAAATGGCTGCCGTCATTAGCCCGAGGTGGCGGAGGACTGACCTGGTTCTGACCCTCCTGCGACTGGACAGAAGATGAGCCTAATTCTGAAGGGTCTCGACCCTGTCCGGAGGCAAAAAGGCTTTGCCTGTGGTCATGTCCAGAATCACCCCTATAAATTGGAGGTGTTGGCAAGGGACCAAGTGGGACTTGGCCTGGTTGATGGTGATATCTAGGCTGGTAAAAACCTGCAAGGTAAAGGAAAGGGCGTGCAGGAGTTCCTCCCTGGATGGGGCCACCAGGAGCCAATCGTCCAGGTAGCGGGAATACCTGCATGCCCTGCGCGAGGTGAGCCGCTACCACCGACACAGGCATTTGTAAACACTTGGGGGGGGCGAAAGACCAAATGGGAGGACAGTGAATTGGTAGTGGTTCCCTTGAAAACAAAAACGGAGGTATTTTCGATGGGAAGGGCATACGGGGATATGCAGGTAAGCAAACCTGCATATCCAGAGCACACAGCCACTGTCCCGGCCAAAGTAACGGCAGAAGGCTCTGCAAGGAGAGCATTCTGAAGCTTTTGTACTCCACGCACATGTTCAGGGAGCTGAGGTCTAGAATCAGCCTCAGATCTCCCATCTTCTATGGAACTAGGAAGAAATGGGAATAGTAACCCATCCCCCAAAGATGAGTGGGGACTGGCTCCATCGCCACCTTCGAGAGAAGGGAGAGGATTTCTTCTAGAACCAGAGGAAGATGTTGCGGGGAGTAAGACAACTGAGGGGGTGGGTTTTGGGGCAGTTTCTGCAGAAACTCTATTGAGTGTCCTGCTGATATTAGCTGGAGCACCCAAGCATTTGATGTTATCCTCTCCCAACCCGGCAGATGGGAGGAGAATCTCCCTCTAACCAGTTCCTCTGGGACGGCCAGAGGGAGAGGCAGAGAGTAGGTGTGCGGCAGCGCAGCATCCGAGGTTCCTGCTTTCTTTTTGCTGGGGGCAGTACTGGTCGCTGGATGGGCCCGATTGTTTGTATGTGCGCTTTCCCTGAGGCTTTTGTTTTTGTCAGGTTTGGCGACAAAAAGGATGCTGCTGCCCTTGAGGGGGTCTGTACATAGTCTGGACAGACTTGAATGCAGTACCCTTCTCTTGCAGTTCAGTTATGATTTCCTTGATGTCACCCCTGAACAGCACTGAACCCCTGAAGGAAGCATCCTGTATAGCAGATTGTACCTCATGGACCAATCCTAACATGTGGAGCCAGGCACGATGCCGTAGGCGTACAGCAAAGGCAGAGCTCCCTTCAGCTGTGTCCACCACATTGTAAGTGGCATGAAGCATGTGCCTACAGTCCAAGCGAGCGGAACGGACTAGGTCTCCCAGATCCTGCTTAGTTTGAGACTCAGAAAGGGAGTTCAACTTGGATTTAATCTGGCTAAGGATGGAATTCTGGAAATCCCCCATATGGGCAACATAATTGAGGGCCCTGATGCCTAGAGTAGAACAGGAAAAGATCATCTTTCCTTACTGGCTCAGAAGCCAGGATTCCTTGTCAGGCAGGGACAAACTTAGATGTTTAGGGTTGGCGGAGCGGCCATGGGTGGCGCTGATGACAACCGAATCCACCTTGGGGTAAAGGCTAAGAAGGTCTACACCCTCAGGAGCCTGTATAGCCTGTTCGCCTTCCTCGGAAGAGGGACTAGCATGGAAGATTGTTTCCAGATGGTGGAAACAAGATCAGCGTGAGGTTCGATCCAGGGTGGAATCAGCGTAAAAGCGGTCTCGGGCAGATACAAATTAGCAGCAAGTTTTTTATGCTGTGTGTCTGGCTACACCGATTGCCCCTGGCGTGTTTCCTGGATCTTCCTTAATAGCTCCAGAAAGGAAGGGTCCTCCGGAGGGGACTTCGGAGGATCCCTTGGCCTTGGGTGTTCTGGAGTGTGGGGCTCGTCTCCATGGTCAGAGTGGCCGGACTCAGAGTCCGAGTCAGATGTCTCTGAAGAAGAGGAAGAAGACTCCTCCCTGGGAGGGACGATCCCTCTGGGGAGTTCCCGAGGGTGCGTGTCCTCCCCGCCTCGGGAGCCAGAGAGTTCACCTCTGGTGTCGGGCAAAGGGGAGGGGGCTTCCCGTCTCCAACGCAGGGGATCCGGTAGAGGGATCGACATCGGGAGACAACTCTCGACCTCCTTGGTTATCTGAGCCCTGGCCTCAGCCCACCAGGAGGCCACGGTCTCCTTCAGATCCGCAGGCAGCTGTGGAGTAGGCCGTGGAGGTGGGGGATACGGGTAATGAGGGTACCCGTAATAGGAGTATCCATAGTCTGACGGCAAGAAGCCCAGTGCCAGATTCTGCAATGTCGAGTACAGCAGTGTCAGATACTGAGGGGCCAGGTATTGCGGTGTCGGGTACCCTGGTGCCAAGGGCTCTGATGGAGCAGAAGGACCTGGCAAAGGCCCTGCTGGCAGGCCAGTCGGAGGAAGAGTCAGCCCCGGCGTAGGTATACCATCGAGCGGGTCCAACAGTCCTGACGGAGGAACGGGTCTTCCATCAGGCAAAGGGATACCGGAGGGTGGCGTCTGAGGATCCGGCATCAGGGGGTCTGGCGCAGGAAGGGGGATCCCTGATGGCAGCATTTCAAAGTCTTCGGTTTCAACCAGGGAAGGAGGATTAAAATCCCCGGGTGTCAAGCGAGGGGACGCGAGGACGTCAGTAGGCAATGTGGTAAGACGTTGCAGAGAGCCTGGGGCGACAGATGGGATAATGGGGTCTGGTGCAGGCTTCTTGACCAGGAGGTCATCGGAGGAGCCAGCGGCCGACTTATAGGCAGTGTCTGGGCGGACGTTGGAGGAGCCAGCATCTGACTTATCGGACTCCCTGTACGAGGAAGGCCGCGAAGGAGTGGCGGGCTTGTCGGAAGGGGGTTTGGCTGGGAATTCACCCGAGGAGGTGAGCGGCTTAGCAGCCTTGTCCAGGCAGGCGTCAGTGGGACTGACGGCTGACTTACTAGACCTCGTCTGACTGGAAGGCCACAAAGGAGGAGCGGCCTTAACGGGAGTGGAGGCCTCCTTTGCCCCAAAGACTCCCGAAGGGCCTGAGCCCGACAGGAGGAGTGACACATTCTTGGTAGCCACCAAGACGGTCGTTGAGGAGTGATCCCCCAGAGGGGATGTTACCTTGAGGGCCGTGACTCCAGCCGAAGTCGCGGCTGCTGTGGAAGACCACTCCCACTCCTGGTGCTTCTCCTTGTCATGCTTCTTTTTGTGGCCTTCAGGGCAAGTGGACACCTGCCTAAGCTTTAACTCTTTTTCCATGGAGGCCATTTTCTTCTTGAGGACATGGGCTTTCATGGACTTCTGCCTTCTCTTGTGGGTAGCCGAGTTGAACTTCTGGCAGTGCTGGCACTTCTCCATGGGGTGGTCTGGGCCTAGACAGAAGAGGCACAGGAGTGGCAGTCCTTGTGTGGAAGCTGGGAACCGCATGAGTCACACTTGTTTTTAAGCGATTCGGAGGGCGTTGGAGACGACATACACAGCAGATGTCTGTAGAAATGTCGAAAAAATTGAGAAAAAGGCTGAAAAACTTTAAGACCAACAAACAACTGACTAGCACTGTTCTTCCGCGAGCAACTTTTACAAGCCGATGGCAGGAAGGAACTGGAAGGCGGGCGTGGTGGACCACCCCTTTATACCAACGTCGCATCACGCCGGTTACCTGACGTGGGGGCAGGCCCCCACCTGAGACTGCTAGTTGGAAAATTTTCCGTGGGGTCTTGACGCCTGGCAGCTTAGTCCTATAGGTGAACACCTATTGCAAAAGCCCTCTCGAAGTAAGATCAGGGAGAATACCAGAGTCTACAAAGATTTTGAACCAGGCTGTTGCATGTCTTGTACGGAGAAGGCCAAATCAGGTTTTTACACTGCTACCCCGAAGACTGTGTGATGCCTGGGTCTTCCTCCTTTGTGTAACAGCCAAGGAAAGGTTCATATTTGGCCCAAGACTAGAGACTGGTATTGTGCCCTTATCCAGAGCTAGAGGAATGCCCTGGATCATCATGGCAGAGCTGCAGTCGTGACCTCTGCGAGCATTCTAAAGGATGAGGAGAGTATCCTTCCCCCCCATCATGGATTGTACTCAAGGGTGGACACTGTAAGCTCAGGGAACCTGATCCCCAGAGTGGGTTCATGACAGCCCCCTTAGTGTCCATTACAGTGCTGCCTTTATAATATATTTATTTATATTCTAGCACTTATTGCAGCTGCCAAAACAGACAGTCCCCAGAGAACAAGGCAGAACCGCTCATGAATATTATTGAGGGCTCATTATTATGTATGAGCGCTCGATTATGCCCCCTAAATAAAACTTTATTTTTGTGCTTCCCTGAGGCTTTTCATCTGCCTCATTTAGGTCACCAGTCTCCAGTCAACCCCCAATGGGGCCAGGATCGTGGGAAGCCATTTGTTTTGACCGCAAGTGCGGTCGGTAACTGGGGTGCACCTTGGTGCATGCACAGGCTCGCCAGCTGTGAAGATTAAGGGAAATCAGCCAGTGGCTCCGCAGTGCACCTACAGCCCCACCAGAACAAAAACAACACGGTGCTACTAGGGGCTCATGGGGCACGATGTTGGACTCAGGCCAGGCGGTGAAATACAGGAGAAATTCAGGGAAACTGGAGACAATCAGGAGGCAGATGGGAGCAAAGTGGCAATAAGGTAAGCCCCTATTTGGGAGGGTGTTACACACATTGTGGTCCTGCCCAAAACTTCAGCCCTTCTGGGCAGAAATATATAAGGCAATCATGGACATAACCTCCATTCCCCTCCCATATGAGAGCCAGACACATCTTTTACTGTTCTTCCCTCCAACACTTAAAAACACTAATCTAAAATATTTACTTTGAATATTAATAACCAAGGCATATAAAGCCATCATGAAAGCCTGGGTCCAACCCTTCCTCCTACCCTACACACCTGGCAGACATTAATGAACCAGGTATACACTATGGAAAAAATCACGCATAGCCTCAATGATAAACAAATGGCTTAGTGGATGCATTACATTGTGGAAGTAGAGAACACATTTCTACCATAAACAAACTGTTTTGACAAAAGCACTCCATAGATTTATTATATGGTAGAAGTGGATAATCCAGATATGCCGTGAAACCTGCGACATGTCTTCATCATGGAAAAATATGCAATGACAACAATGGTACAGTAAAAGCATAAAGAATATTATAACTAGCAGTAACCATATCGTGGGTACCTTGCTGGACAGTTCCCCACCAATTCCCTTGACACTATGATCCATGTTTCCCAATCCCAGCCTAATTGTCCCCCCAGTTATCCCTCTTTATAAATAAGTGATGAATAGAATAAATAGTGTAATTTGAACAATACAGTAATGTGAACTACAGAGATAGCAACTTAGTTGTTAGCCAACACTCCAGGTGCAGGGTATTTAACAGAACAGTAGTTCTGGAATATAAGTAGTAATGAAGAAGGCTGTACTGCTAACTATATAAGATGTAGAACTGTAACTCCAAGGAGTGTATTTCCACTCTGACCAGGACTGATCTAATGTATGGAGTTAGTAAAACAGGAAAATCAATAAAAATTTAAAAGAAAAAAAAATGCTAAGAGGCCTTTCTGCATTCCCTGGTGTCAGCAAGACAGTAACCCAGAATTCAATGTACATCTAAAGTATAGAGCAATGGTTTACCTTGATTGGCATACTGTGAATAAACTGGAAGCTGGATAATTTGACACCACCTTTGGCAAGAATTTAAGATTTGTACGCAAAGACACTCTGTCTTTGTGGAAATACAAATAAGGAAGCTCACACATCAGGGCTTGCAGCTCTGAAATCCTTCAAGCCGAAGTGAGTGCAACAAAAATATAATGCTTTCCAGGAAAGAAAGCATAAACCACAACTTGCAGCTGGCTCAAAAGGAGTCAAAGTAAGCTTCTCAAGTACGTAACTGAGGTCCCATGGGGAAACTGGATCTCGAATGGGAGGATTCAAGTGTAGAATACCTCTCAAAAGAGTACGGGAGACCTCAAACTGAGCTACCGTACACCTATCTACAGCGGCATGCAAAGCTGTTATAGCTGCCAAATCCACCTTTAGTGAGGAATACTGCAGACTGGAGTCTGACAGTGACAGTAAGTATTCTAACAACTCATTAACTGGACAGGTAAATAGGTTCAAATGTTTAGAACTGGCCCACAGGGTGAAATGCTTCCACTTCAGGGAGTATGTATTCTGATGGATGGTTTTCTGGCCGCAACCAGCACACCAGCTACTTTTAGTGATGTCCCAAGCCTTGAAATGGCTGTCTTCAGGAGTCAGGCATGCAGGTGCAGGAACTTCAGATCCAGATGAACCAGAGACCCCTTGCCCTGTGACAATAGGCCTCTGCACAGGGGGAAGGGTACTGGAGGCTCCATTGCTAGTTGTTGAAGCAGCAGATACCCAATTTGTCAAGGCCACAGAGGAACAATGAGGATGAGGGTCACACCATCCATCAGTAGTTTCAGTAACAATCTCTGTATTAAGGAAACGGGAGGGAAGGCATACATAAACCTCCCTTTCCAAGAGAGGCACAACACATCTCATCAAAAACCTCCTGGCCCTGAAGCAAGCAAGCAAAAACATGGTAGTTTTGCATTTTGTGGGGACATAAAAAGGTCCAACTCTGGATGACCCCACTTTGTGAAGAAGTCATCCACCATGGAGGTCAGCAGTTCCGATTCATGTATTCTGGAGGGTGACCTGCTTTTTTTTTTTTTTTTATTTTAGTCTTTGGTAACCAGGTAAGGCCCACTATGCACAACTGCCTGTTTTCAGGGGCGACCTGGGAGCACTGGGCAGTTAAGTGACTTGCTCAGAGCCACACAGTATGCAAGTGGAGGGTGTGAGAATCAGGTCTGGTCTGTTGGATGTACCAAGCTCATTCACACCTCGTTCCTCTAACTTCTAGGCTATGCTGCCAGCTTACCTTGTCTGCCAAGACATTTTGGACACCAGGGAGATGCACGGTTAATAACTTCAAGCCATGATATATCGTGCAGTACCACGGTCTCATTGCCTCCTGACATAGGGGATTGGAATGAGTCCACCCTTGTTTGTCTATGTAATGCAGGACGCTGTCCATCTGTACTAGCAGATGACCCCAGCATCAGATGCTCCTAGAAAGCCAGAAGAACACATAAAAGAGCTCTCATCTCCAGGATATTTATGTGCAGTTTGGCTTCCACCTGAGTCAAAGACCCTTGGGTCTGATAAGGGACCAGGTGTGGCCCCTACCCAGAGCCTGACACTTCCAAGGTGAGAATCTGAGTCCAAGCTGGGATTAAGAATGGAACGCTCCTTGACAGGTTGTGGCAGTCCATCCACCACATCAGTGTTTTTTTTTTATTTCTACTTTTCTCGCCTTCACAGAGCTGGCAGTTGGCTCTGGCCCTCCCTTGGAGGGCTCATCCTCCAACCCCGACCATCCCCCGCACCCCAGAATTCCCCCACAGATTACCCCCATGGCGGGGCCAGAGAGGACCACAGGTTTCTCCCTCTCTAAGCACAATCCAGAATCGGGGCGGCTTTGTGCGGGAGGGGCGACTGTCATGGAGCCTGCCAGTGCCCATCTTTCCATCTGTTTTGCCCCAGGCCCCACGAACTTGCAATGGGCAGAGCGGCTGGGCTCTGCCTCTCCGGAGGCAGCCTACGCCCTGGACGTGGGGCCCTCCTATTCTTTAAAACTTCAAGTTTATTTTGTATCAGATATGCTTCACAATTTTCAAGTGGGTAATGTTTCAAACTTTACATCTGATTTACATACCATTCTGAACATTGTAAAAATACAGATACGTTTCAAACAGTTATAGGTAAATAATAAAAAAGAACAACATTACAGTATATTCCCTTATTTGCAATTCTCTTAACCCATCCATTCTAGGAATAGAGTAAGAAGGGAAAAACTCCAGTATGTTGTAAGCTAAACTTTCAATTAACAGCACAAACATAGGCATCATAGAATTACTTATCCTTTGTTACTAACTTTCTAGACCATACTGTATATGCTATTTTATACGTCTTCCTATGGGGTATCAACCTTACTTTGTAGATATTTATGCCATGGTGCCCATGCTTCAATAAACTTTTCACTCTGCAGTCTCAGGGTGTATGTGATTTGTTCCATGGATTCTAACTGGTTCATCCTGGACCTCCATTCATCAAGTGTGGGAGGGAGTGGGGACAGCCACCTTGATGTAATGCACTTCAGTGCTGCCACTCTCATCATATGGGCCAATTTACTGGCCTGTCTTGAACCAAAAAGCAGAGTTGGAAAACCTAATACTAGGTCTACCCCTGTGAATGGGACCTGCAAACCTGTGATGTTTCGTATATGGGCGTGTACCTCTCTCCAAAATGGTACTAAGTTCGGGCAATCCCAGAACATGTGTGTTTGTGACCCTGGCAGTACCAAATCAAAATCTGACAGCCCCTCCAGCACAGATCTGATTGATGAGGTCCGAAATGTTTTACTGTCACTGGGGTAAGAAAGTTTCGCAGTATTATCTTCTAATGAAACTTTCGCCAAGCTGGGGAACTGGATATCTGCCAACCTCTACTCATTCTTCTCTCCCACACCATTTAGGATATTGGAGTGGTCAATTCCTCTTCCCATCTCTGTCTCACTTGATCTAAAACCGATATGTCGGTGCTGATCAAGATTTTATACATCTGAGAGAGAGGCCGGGCACCATCTTTAATTGTGATAAAAAAATGAAAGGAATTTTAAAGTGGTGTTTTGTCCCTACTTATCATTTGTAATCTGTTATCTGATAAAATGTAATGACGCACCAGTAGATATCTAAAATTATCTTCCCTACGAAGCTGGAATTTGTCCATCAACTAATCAAAGGCCAGACAACTGTTATTGTTTATACATTGTGCAAATGTCGAAAGTCACTGTGCTGCCCGATAGCGATAACCTGAATCTGATCTAGGTGGGATAAAAGATGGCTCAAATCTAATCAAGGTTAGGGGAGCCGGGCCATTCGGAGTGCGAGTAAGCTATCGTAAGTTTTTAAGAACCAAAAGAGATTGACTAACCCAAGGATTCATTACTGTGCCCATTATACCTGATAGTATATTATTCGTTGGCAGAGGCCAGAGTGCCCAATCTTTAAGAGATGCTTCTTCTAAGAGGTACCATCCTGAGTCCTCCCTACGTTTGGCCCATGCACACAGTTGAGCCCCTCTGGCTGCCAGAAAGTAAAAATAAAAATGCGGTAGGGCTAGCCCACCCTTTTCCCGAGGAGCTTGCAAAATGTTTCTGGCTAATCTAGGACTCTTGTTGTTCCAAGGGAATCACTGGGTCGCCCTCTGCAAGACTGTCCAGAACTCTCTGGGTGGTTGCAGTGGGAAGGTTGGAAAAAGAAAAAGAAGCCTTGGTAAAGCGTTCATTTTGAGTACGTGTGAACTTCCATATAATGTTAGGGGTAATAGCTGCCACCTGGCCATGTCCGCCTGAAGGTTCTACAATAGTTTTAGGTAGTTATCCTTATACAAATGGGACACGTGCACCGATATGTTAATTCCCAGGTAACTGACCACATTTTTCTTGGCCCATGCAAAGGAAAAGCACTTTTTAAAGGTATTGTAAGAAAGTCCACTCAATATAAGGGTCTCTGATTTAGAATAATTAATTTTATAGCCTGCTAGCGCACCATAGGTTTCTAGCATTTTTAGGAGAACAGGAGTTGAAGTTTCTGGGTGTGAGATAAAAAAAAAATAGGGAGTCATCTGCATATAAAGCGATTTTTTGGATGTGTTCCTCCACCTCCACTCCCTGAATCAGAGGGTTTGTTCTAATATCTACCGCAAGAGGTAGGGCAAAGAGAAGAGGGGAGAGGGGGCAGCCCTGCCTTCTTCCCCTCCACAGGAGAAATCTCTTGGAGAGGTGTCCCCTCACCATTATTCTGGCTTCTGGGGCACTGTATAGGGCCCCTAATAGCAGCCAGAAATCTATCTTCCCGAGCTGAAATGCAGCAGGGTCTCATCCAGAAACATCCAGTCAACCCTGTTTAATGTCTTCTCTGCATCCATACTGATAGCAAGTTAAACAGACTTGGCATTTTTTTGGGCCGAGATTACATTCAACAGGCGTCGTATATTGTCCTGCAGGTAGCGACCTGCTATGAAGCCCGTTTGGTCCCTGTGTACCAGGGACCGGAGTACTAATTGTAGCCGGTCAGCCATTATCCCTATAACATTTTTTAAGTCCACCAGGAGTACAGAAATGGGTCAGTTAAGATCTGCAATCCTCTGGGTCCTTGCCCGGCTTGACAATAACAGAAATCTGGGCCTGGTTCCAAGATCGGGGAGCTGCCCCCTCAACAGCTCATTGTAGACATCCGATAGTATTGGCAAAAAGGGGTTCAAAAATTCCTTGTAGAATTCTGCCACATATCCGTCCATTCCTGGGGCCTTTCCATTCTTCAAATGTTTGATTTTCTGAATTATTTCTGTATCGGAGAATGAGCTTCCAGCCCCAATTTCTGCTCCTCAGTTAGTGTGGGGAGTTGGAGGTTTTCCAGATAGGAGAATACCTTCTCTTGATGACCTGGGCCTCTCTCTCTGCCTGGTATAAGGCAGAGTAATATTATTAGAATTGAGCAGTGATAAGGGCAGGGGACAAAATTGCTACATTGTCTCTTTCTGATCTGAGCTTCGGTACTGCTCTGGAGGCTCTCTCCTTTCTGAGCTGCCATGCCAAAAGTTTCCCTGCACTGTTACCTTGTTCATAGTACTTTTGTTGTGCATATCAAAGTTGTCTTTCGACTTGCAGGTCCAAAATTTTATTCAATCTAGTTTTAAGTCCTTCTAGCTCTGATCTAGTTTGTCGATCTAGGGTCATTTGGTGAGCTGCCTCTAACCGAGATATTTTCTTTTTTAAGTCCAGACGTTCTTTGATTCGAGTTTTCTTATACCAGGAGGCATTTTTAATTATGATGCCCCTCATATAACATTTAAGGGCATCCCATCTAACCCACGCCTCCGTGTCTTCTATTGGGTTAAGTTCTAAAAATTCTTTAATTGACTGTTGTACTAAGTCTTTAAATTCCTTGTGGTTTAGCAAGCTAGTGTTAAGGCTCCAGATAGACTCCGGGGCGGGGGGATGGATCACAGTGCGATCTCCAGAGATATGGAAGCATGATCGGATATCAAAATATTACCTACATTTGCCCTTGTAAGATATTGTAAAGTATTAGCTGAAATCAGAAAATAATCTATTCTGGAATACATCCTATATTTGAGGGAATAAAATGTCTAATCTCTTTCTTTGGGATGTTGTAAATCTCCAAGCATCCACCAGTGATAACTCGGATCTCAGTCTAGCAAGCACTGTGCTGGTCCCGTGGTTTTGGAGCCAATTCTGTCCCAATTAAGATCTAGTACTGAGTTAAAGTCCCCCCCCCCCAATGAAGATCAGGCTGTTGGGATCTAGGACAGAATCCTTGATTATTCGAGTTAAAAAAAGTATCCTTTCTTTTTCCTCACTGGGGTATACAGATTGAGGAAGACACAGTTCTGGCCTCTATACTCCCCCGTGAGTCTCACACATCTTCCCTCCGGGTCTAACTCTACTTGTGAGATCTTAAGGGGAGCATCCCTTCTTATCAATATAGCTGTTCCCCTTCTGTTGGTTTGTTGTTGGTATTCAGCTGCATATACCTCCCCCACCTAGCCCCTTCGCAACTTTTTATGCTCTACCACACTGAAGTGTGTGTCTTGCAAAAATGCCACAATGGCATGTTGTCGATGCAGTCCTTGAATAATTATCTACCTCTTTACAGGACAATTTACACCCCTTACATTCCGGAAACTATTTTTAACTCTGCCATGTTAATACCTTAATTCTATGATAAATTGTCTGAGGATATCTATGTGCCAATAAAAATAACCTTAGTAGATAAACATGTCGACCCAACAATGTAAACCAAGCATAACTATGTACAAACTGCCATCTCAGTAGCAGGGTAAACGTTAACTTCAAGGTATGTTTATACCCTATTCCACACCTCTGGACACTTCTACAAGGTGTGGTAGGAGACTATGTATCTAGCCTCCCCACCAGGACCAACCCACACAAACACAAATTATATGGAGTCCCAGCTAGGCTGTATCTGGTTGCCTCTGTAAATTAAATTTAACCGTCAGCCCAAGACCGACGCAATGATTTAGTTAAAAAGGATATAATTATAGTGGGAGGAGGAAGCCAGGCAACTCAGTGACCCCCCCCCACCAATGGAAGCCCACCCCCGGGGCCCAGAAGCCCAGAGATGAGTTCAACCATTCTCAGATGTAAGCACTTTAAAAATGATAGGCCAACTGCCAATAGGCTAGATGGGTGCCTATCCCAGCCGCCGAGTGCGCCCCGTCACCGCCTCTCATGTGGAAAACACCTTCCCCTCCCCCGCTATGCCCCAGTTCGCCCAATCTCCAGATTTGCCCGCCAGTATATTACATGGCTTGAAGGAGGCTGGAAGACCTTAGGAACGCTGCCCTCTGACTTTCTTGGGTCCTATCTGATTAGGTATATATTGCCCATGGTACTGAGGGGAGTCAATGAGTGCCTTTTGGCACACCACTTGCTTTCCCTCACGCGGGATCAGTTTGTATCAGATAAATTAGCCCTAAGGATAAAGTCTAATCCTGAAGCTTAGCATTAACATGCCTCAGGAAGCCGCCACATCCACCATGCGTCATCCCGCCTCCATTTAAAATTCAGAAGGCATCTGCATGAGAAACTGGGCTCAGGGCCGCAGGGGCAGGGCCAGGTCCTACCTCCAAGAGACTCAATGACAGTGTCACCTTCCGCAACTAGGACCAGCATCCCCAGCCGAGGCTATAACCTCAGTCCTCCGTGTCCCACCAGGAATCCCCGAGGGGGTAAGACCTTCCTCATCAGAACCCCCACCCAATCAACCCCTCTGATCCAGCTCTGTTAACCAAAATTAGTATTGGCTTGAACTTCGTACCCTGTAATAAAGAAAAGATTAAGAGTTTATACTGTTAAAGTGCCACTATTAGCATAGTTGTAATAGGTTTAAAGTAATCAGTCCCCATATATAAATGGTCCAAACTTTTAGTGAATACCACAGATTCCAAAAAGACCAGTCTATATCCATGGTAGAATTCAGTAAATAGAGGAAAAAATGTAAGCTGCTGGGATTCATGTCTGTACTCCTGCCCCCACCTCCCTACAGACCGACCCCAAGGAAAATGAAACCTTCAAATTAGGCCCCTTTCCCTTTTTCTGAGAAGGCAGCGAGAATTTTGTAGAAAGAAAAAAGGGAAATAAACCAAAGTGACTCAGCCAGTGTTAGTTGCAGCTTCTTCGGAAGATGAGTGTGTGGGCAATGCATCGCTTGAATTGCTGTCCCGAGGGACTGTTTTGTTGTACACACTGTCTCACACCAAATTAGGGTCCCCTGCTCTCCGTGCATTCGTGTTCTTTGTGCCCCTCATTTGCCAGGACTTCTTCAAGACAGATCTGTCTGGTGTTCCAGCGCCCTCTACCAGAATAGATATTCCTTGCTTTTTGGCCCAACTAATTACATCGGCTATTTCTTGGAACTTTTGCCAGCCCTCCGAGGTATTAATTTTGATTCTTGCTGGATAGTCAAGTTGTGACGAGTGTCTCACTTGTCTGATGAGCTTGACTACGTTGTATGCTCTCTGTCTGCGAGCTAATGTTTGAGAGGCGTAGTCTTGATAAAAAAAAAGGCGAGTGTCTCCAAAAAGAACTGTTTTCTTAGACCATGCTACTCTAAGTACCTCTTCTTTGACTCTGTAGTCCACAAAAGCCATAATTATAGAACATGGTCTGGCTTTAGGATCTTTGGGTTTGGCCACCAAGGACCTGTGTGCATGAAGGATACCAAGAGCTCTTTCCCCTTCTAAATTTAAAATCTCCTTTAAAAAGCTGTCCATGAATTGAGTCATGGCGCCAGATTCCGTGCCTTCTGGCAAGCCATGCAGGCACAGATTGTTTCGTCAGTTGCAATTCTCTAGATCTTCTAGCTGTTGCTGGAGAGCTAATTCTCTATGATGTAGGTCTTTTAAAGCTGCATTACGAATGTCTGAAATATTGGTATACTCTGTCAGAGACTCCTCGAGATGTTCGGTACGTTCAGTTAGATCAGTAATACATTGTCTGTCTTCCTTGGCTCTTTGTTCCAGTCTAGAAAGAGTCGCATTCATCTGTTGCAATGTGCTGCATAGAGTTTTGGAGGTAATTGTGAAATTCTCCTCGGTATTGTGCGACACTGCAGGGGTTTGGTTGATCAGGTCGGCTATCTCTGTGCATAACGCGGCCTGCTGTTGTGAGACTAAAGGTGGAAATTTCAGCTTTGGGTGTGAGTTAATCGCGCCATCTTTATGTCTAGATTTGGGAGCATTGATGAATTCTTCTATCCCTCTATTACTGAGCCGGATGTCGATGGTTGTGAGCTGGATTCCGAAAGATTAATTTTGAATCTGTCAGGAGCTCTCAGCTTGGGCTTTCATCGCTAGGTAACCGGAACCGGAAGTCAGGCCCTCCCTTTCTGATGGTGTGCATGTGCTGACACCCAGCAGGCAACTACCATGCAGTACTGTCCCCCCTACCAGAGGAAGGAGAGCTGTCTATGGACACTCAATCCTCCTTCATCCCTGTCGATCCCTGAGTAACTCGAGTCCGTTCCTGGACCTGGACTGCCAGTGTGGCGTGAGGTGTGGCATCCAGCGCCTCAACCCTCAGCGCCACCGGGCCAGCTCCACATCAGTGTTTTGTGTAAATGGGACGTGATGAACATCTGTTGGTCCATGCCATCCATCAACTGGTCCCACTGCACTCTCTGTGTCCACTGTGGTACTCGCATATGCAAGTTAGCTAGTGGCACAGTTACAATGGCTGCTGCCATGAGCCCTGGCAGGCACAGAAATGTCCTGGCTGAGGCATATTTATTTTATTTATTTATGTCTTTGGTAACTGGGTAGGTGCTCTGATCCAGAGCACCATTTTCAGTCATGACCCGAGCCACCAACATGGCACATTAAGCAATGCAAATACAGGTAAACACACAGTAGTACAGGCTTCAAACATGAGTGTAGGAAATTACAGTACAAGGGGTGTTTAGGTAAAGAAGTTACATAAGATACATGGTGCCATTTAAGGCCAGTAGACAGGTAAAATGCATAGACCCAAAACACAGAGATCATACATATGGTGTCAAATTATCAGATACAATAAAAATAAAGTGCAATTGCATTCAGGCAAACAGTCAGCATTCAGGGAAAAGTACAGTTACGTAAGAACTTACCATAACAGTAGATCTTCGAGAGGAGCTCCTGCAGCAGGCTATTACAATTAGGACTATGCCACAGGCACTAGGATCCTCTGGAAAACTTCTCAGTCAGCAATACCTAGCAGGGACCAGCCCCGACGTCGGCTCCACGACATCAGCTCTGGTACAAAAGGGGGCAGACCCAGCTCCACCTTAGTTCCCCCGCCAAGTCCCGGGAACGAGCCCTGACAGGAGAATGGAGCGAAGCATGAAGATGGAACTCTGTACACCTCAGAGGGGGAGGAAGGATGGAAAAGTAATGCCTGCTGCAAGAGCGCCTCTCAAAGATCTACTGTTACGGTAAGTTCTTACATAACTGTACTATCTTACTCCGAGTGGGAGCTCTTGCAGCAGGCTATTACAATTAGGACTGAATCCTAAGCAGTCCCTTGCCAAGGAGGTAATCGACCCCGGGAGGTGGAAATGATGAAGCTGAACATAGAAGCTCAGGACAGTAGTTCCTGAAGAACTGCTAGGCCAAAGCCTGCACGGCGTCTGGAGGCAATGTCCAAGCTGTAGTGCTTTATGAAAGTATGCACTGAATTCCAGATAGCGGCCGCGCAAATATCCTTAATGCATACATTCCGCAGCGCAGCAAAGGAAGCAGACACTCCCCTGGTGGAGTGACCCCTAACCGGGCCCGGAACGGGCTTGTTGTGCTTTTCACAGCAGAAAAGGACACAGTGGACAATCCATTTAAAAATGGTCTGCTTGGACACCAGTCTACCCAAGTGTTGTGGCGCAAAGGCCACAAACAGTTGCTCCGATTTACGGTGATTAGCCGTTCGCTTAAGGTAATACAAAAGCATCCTGTGAACATCCAAAGTGTGAAGAAGAAGAGCTTCCCCTCTGCTAGAGGGCAAAGGAAAATAAACTGGAAGGTCAATCGACTGGTTGAGGGTCAACTCCGAGACCACTTTCAGAAGAAACTTAGGGTTCGTCCTCAGGGAAACCCTTTCCATGTGGAAAATTAAGTATGGCTCTTTACACATCAGAGCCTGAAGCTCAGAAACCCTTCGAGCTGAAGTAATGGCAACTAAAAAACAAACCTTCCAAGAAAGATATCGCAGCTCACAATCCGCTGCAGGTTCAAACGGGGGAAGTGCAAGCTTCTCCAACACAAAAGAAGTCCCAGGGTGGGATAGGATCCCGAATAGGAAGGTCTCATGTGAAGAATCCCTATAAAAGGTATAGGCCCGCCCAATTGGGCTAAGGTTCTGTCACCCGAAAGGGCGTGATAAGCCGAGATGGCCCACATTTGCACCTTTATGGAGGAGTAGCTCAAGCCTTGCTGATATAAGGAGAGGAGATACTGAAGAGCTGAGTTCACTGGACAGGTAACGGGATCCAGATGGTGAGACGAGGCCGACAAACAAAACAGCTTCCATTTCATAGGGTAAGTGGAGCAGGTGGAGGGCTTCCTCACTGACACAAGAACATCCGCCACCTCTGGTGATACTCCGTACCTATATTTTGCTACGTCTGAAGGACTCGAGTATGAAGGTGTAAGGATCGGAGGTTGGGATGAACCAGTGAGCCCTGATCCTGGGACAGCAACTGCGAGCATACTGGCAGTGGAACTGGAGGTTCCATGGATAGCCGCTGAAGTAGTGGGAACTAAATCTGCTGAGGCCACAGCGGGGCAATCAGAGTCATTTGTGCCCCCTCAGCCTGCAACTTCAACAGAACCCTCTGGACGAGAGGAAAGGGAGGGAAGGTGTAAGAAGCATCCCTGCCCAACATAGGGACAACATGCCTGGCCAGAAAACACCAGGCGCAGGCTCTCACGAGCAGAAAAGTGGCAGTGTGGCATTGCGTGGTGGAGCAAACAAGTCCAGATTTGGATGACCCCATCTGTCGAACAGCTGGTCTGCTGACTGCAGTAGCTACCACGCATGCTCCCTGGATCGAGATCTGCTGAGACTGTCGGCCAAGTCATTGAGGACACCTGGAACGTGCACTGCGGAGAGAGTGATGTGCCGTTCCAGTGCCCAATACCAGACTGTCATCGCCTCCCGGCATAGGGGGTCAGAATGAGCTCCCCCTTGCTTGTTGATATAGAAGACGACTGCCATATTGTCCATCTGAACCAGAAGAGAGCCTGGCATGAGATCCTCCTGAAAGGCGTGTAGCGCATTGAGGACCGCTCGCATCTCCAGGAAATTGATGTGGAGTTCGCGCTCCTCGGGGGTCCAAACGCCTTGTGTTAGGCAGGCCCCTAGGTGCGCCCCCCCACCCCAAATCCGAGGCATCCGTCGTGAGGGTCTGATTTGGGGGCTCCCGACGAAAAGGGACCCCCTTTCCAAATTGAGTGGATCCCTCCACCAAAGCAGCGTTCTCTTTACTGGCTCTGTGACTCTGATAATGTGGTCAAGGTCATCTGAGCACTGATACCACTGCACCCTGAGCATTCACTGTGGGATTCTCATGTGGAGGCGGGCCAGAGGAGTAACTGGAATGGCTGCCGCCATGTGCCCTAGAAGTCTGAGGAAGGTCCTTGCTGGGACAGATTCGGCTATCTCCTGCAAGCGATTGCCCCTCTCCGGGGGGTAGAAAAGCCATGCCCTGGACCGAATCCAGGACCACTCTAATAAAGCAGAGTCTTTGGCTGGGTTCTGGGGAAGACTTTGGAAGTTTCAGGGTGATCCCCAAGTCTCGGAAGAGTGTACAGATATCTCAGAGAGCTTGAAGCAGGCACGACCTTCACTGGGCCGTGAGCAGCCAATTGTCCAGGTAAGAGAAGACATAATGCCCCTGATGCCTTAGAGCCGCAGCCACTACTGCCAAGCATTTTGTGAAGACTCGAGGAGTGGAAGAGAGGCCAAACAGAAGAACTCAAATTGATAATGTTCCCCTTGGAAGTGGAACCTCAGGAACTTCCTGTGAGAGGGAAAGACCCCGATATGCATATACACATCTTGCATGTCTAGGGAGCAGAGCCAGGCCCCTTGGTGCAGCAGAGGAAAAACATCTGGAACGGTCACCATCTGGAACCTTTTGTAATCTATATAAAAATTTAGCGAGCTTAGGTCCAGAATGGGACGAAGGTCCCGAGTCTTTTTTGGAACCAGGAAGAAGTGGGAGTAATGCCCTTTTCCCTGCTGTCTCAGGGGGACTGGTTCTATCGCCCTTTTTTTGCAAGACAGCCTGTATCTCTCCTTCTATGAAAGGAATATGGGAAGGAGGATATCTGGAGAACCTTGGTGGAGTGTCTGGAGGAATCTTCGTGAACTCTAAAGTGTGTCCTCTCCTTATGACGTCTAGGACCCATTTGTCTGCAGTTATTGAGCTCCATCCCTGAAAGTACAGGGAGAAACGACCCCCTACCACCTCCCCTGGGACCTCCGCTGGAGGAGGGAGGTCAGAAGGGAGTCATTGGGTGAAGCCAGGGGTGGACAGAGAGGTCTGGGAGGACTTGGGCCCATGGGGAGGAGTGCCTCCAGGCTGCAGGTCGCTGGCAGTCCTCCGAAAGCCTCCTTTCTGGCCCTGTTGATTGCCACAGGCTTGACCACCTGAGGGCTTCCGAAATGGCCGCTTTTGCTATCTCCACTGGTCTCCACGGTACATTTGACGAACAGACCAGATGCATTTGCCTGACTCCTGGAGGCGAGAGATCAGAAACTCCATCTCCAGCACAAACAAAACAGCACCCTGGAATGGTAAGTCCCAGATGCTGGACTGCAGATCCTGATGAAAGCCTGAAACTCTCAACCAGGAATGCACCTGAGGCAGACACCTGCCGCTCTGGCTGCCGTATCTGCAGTATCATACGAACTCGCAAAACATGTGTGCCTACATCCGAACCCAATTTGAGGATGTCCAGAATCTTCGTTTTCATCTTAGAGTCTGGCAAGGCATTAACCAGCTCTTGTCCCCACTCCCATAATGCATTCTGATATTGGATCAAGTGCGTAAGGAAATTCAGGGACCTAATTGAACAGTTGGAGGCAGAATACACTTTCTTGCCCACCTGGTCCAAGTAGCGGAACTCCAGGTTGGGAGATTGTGAGCTGAGGTGTTTAGGCTGCTTAGATTTTTCATGGGCAGCCATAATAATTGAAGAGTCCGCCTGAGGGTGTTCGGCCAAGAATGGTTCATCCCTCGGGACTCTATACAGCCTGTCTTATTTTTTCGGAACTGCCAGGACTGAAGCTGGGCGTTTCTATGTCACTCTGGTGAAGTCTTGAAACGTGTCCACCAAAGGAGGTACCACCAAGGGTTTAGGCTCCTTTTGCTTCTGGTACTTAGCCAAACGTCGGCGTTCTGGATCCAGGTCCTCCGTGTCCCACTCATTGGAGGCCTGGATGTGCCTCATGATGTCCATGAAAGTGGGATCGTCAGGAGGCGAGCAGGGCTGGTCCTTCTCTTCCGAGGAACCCCCCATTCCTGAAAAGGAAGAGGTAGAAGATGAAGAGGAGGAGGAAGGGCTACTGGGTGATGAGTAGCCAGACCTATCCTTATGGCTAGCCCCACTTGAGCGTCGGTGGCTCACCGACTGACGTCAGGAGCGGTCCCGTTTAACAGAATGGGAATGACTCCTGGTGTGAGACCTGACCCGGCGTCGGCTACCTGATCTGGTAGTGTGCCGGTGTCGGTCTACGGACCGTGAACGGGAATGAGCCCTGGGAGGAGGTTTAGGCGGCGGCCTCTTGGAGGTCTTCCTTGGGGAAGAAGCACCTCCTGGCTGTGGTTCACCCGAAGGGCATGGGACCGGTGATGGGGCCAGCTTTGGGGGGTTCTGCTTCTGGACCTGCTCCCACCAGAAGGAAAACAGATCCTAGAGCTCGTCCTTCGAAAAAACGGAGGCCGCTTTCCCTAGAAATGGAATATTTGGAATGTCGACCTTAGAAGGACAGCCCCCTTCTGAGGCCTGGGGGGAGGAGGACTTAATGGAATATCTGGAATGTCGACCTTAGAAGGAGAGCCCCCTTCTGAGCCCTGGGGAGGAGGATCAGGGATGGGGATGCAGCCTTCGCCGTTATGTCCAGATCCGGTCACCCCATCACCTGGCGCTGGCAGGGGACAGACCTGGCACCAACCGGGGCGGGAGTGTCCTTGACCCAGGCGCGCCTTGACTGGCGGTGCTGAGGCTTTGGAAGGCAGGGCTGAAGCTATGCCTCTGAGGACTTCACGGTGACCCTTAGGCCTCTGGCCTCTCCCTGAAGGCCCAGCCTAGCCTGGTCTTTAGATTTTGTACGCTCACCTGAGCCTGACAAACCACCACAGGCTGTCTTGGGAGAAGGCTGCGAGCGGAAGCGAGACCGGGACCTGGACCAGTGCCGGGACCGACTATGGTCCTTTTCGCGGGACCGCTTGGTTTTGTCCTTTTTCTTCTGTTTCTCCCCTAAGGTGTGCAGGTCCATTTTCTATTTCAGCAGGTACACTTTCAGGGCCTTCAAGCGGTGATCAGAGTTCGGCTGGTGAACTTCTTACAGGCTGAACAGGCAGCGGTGTCATACTCAGGCCCAAGGCAAAAAAAATGCACTGCCTATGGCCATCTTTAGACAGAATTTGACAGCCACAACTGCACTGGTTGACGTGTGGCCCCAACGAGGAGACCAATGACGGTGAAGACATACATCAGTAGGTGATGAAAACCACCGAAACTGCGAAAAAAAAAAAAACTAGCGAAAAAATGAGAGTTTTTTTAGCTGGGCTGGCAAGCCAAGGAGCAGAAACCTTCATCATGTGCTGGGATGCAGCGGAAAAGAACTGGGGTGGAGCTGGGCCACCCTTCTGTACCAGAGCTGACATCGGGGCAGTTCCTGCTGTACTGCTGGCTGAGAAGCCTGAGGGTCCAGTGCCCGCGCATAGTCCCAATTGTAACAGCCGGGCTGCAAGAGCCCCACTCAAGTAAGATCAGTAGTAAACAGGTCATCAGGCAGATAGGTACTCATAATACAGTGCAACAATCCACCTTATAAGTGCAGTGGCAAAGAAGAGTAAAGAGGCAGTATTCTTAGCCATGCAGGGGGAGGGTAGAGGGCAGGAGATGGAGGGGAGTCTCTGGAAAGGGTGTGACCCAGTCATAGGTTGGGGAGGGGGAGAAAGGATAGGGATGCCCAGGATTAACCGGTGCACAGTGGCACTTGGCTTCAGACTGTAACCAGGCTTTGAAATCATTCTTGAAAGAGAAATGCGGCGGGACGAGTGGAGTAATGTAGGTGTAGTCTGTTCCGGGGCAGAGAAAAACACCTTTGCCGCCCATGGTAGAGGAGACTCTAGGGACTACCAAGGGGGAACCAATGACTTGCAGAGGAACCTAGATGCCACTTTGCCCATGAGGAGGGATGAGTAGGGGGACAGGTGGCCGCTTCTCAGGGTACTGTCAACTAAGCAGTCAAGGGCATAATCAAACCTGCCTTGCAGTGGAAGCCAACCAAGAGACTGGTACTATACACAATGATGGGCTGAATAGGGAGTATTGAGGACAAGGCGACAGATACTATTGTAGACTGAGTTCAGTCTTGAGCGCAGGGCTGACAATATAGAGGGAATAGATGGAGAGCAGTAATCAATAAGGGTGGGAAGGTTGCCTTTGCAAGATTGCTCAGCTACACAGCAATTCTGGTTAACTCTCGATGCACTAGCTTGGTTAACTCTATGTATGGAGTTGGTGACATGTTCAGCAAAAGTAAGGGAGGGGTCCAGGGTAATGCTCTAAGTATTTGAAACTGGGGACATTTTCGAGGGGTCCACAGGTGTGAGTACACGGAGAGAGGAGTTGGCCTTGGCGACCATGGTAAGGAACGGTTTGGCGCCAAGTAGCATGGATTTAGTTTTCCTTTTGTGTGCCAGGAGCCTGTTGGAGAGAAACCAATTGTAGGCAGCATCATAGTAAAGTGTAAGAGCAGAGGGGATGTTCACAAGTGACTTGTCACTGTGGTAAAGAACAAGGTCATCTATGTAGAGGAGTGCCTCACAGGATACACTCTCAGCTGGGAGAGCATTTATAAAAACGGAAAATAGTAGTAGGCCAAGGATGGAGCCTTGGGGGATCCCTCGTGGAGACAGCCAAGGCAGGAGAGGAGGCTGTACCAATTAAAACTGACTGGGACCTGCCCTCAAGATAGTTTCTAAACCATGCGGTTGTCTCAGAGGAGCAACCAAGGTGATGAAGAATGAAGTGGAGGAGGAGGCGGTCAGAGATGTCAAAGGCCTTGGTCAGACCCACGAATATAGCACCTATGGCCTTGCCCAAGTCCATGTTTTGGAGGACATGGTTAGTGAAGTGGACTAAGGCTGATGTGGTGCTGTGGTGCTTGGGGAAACTGTGCTGTTGGGGGCACAGTAGGTTGTACTTTCCAAGATGCCAGGAGAACAGGAAATGCACAATTTTCTCCAGCAGCTTGCTCAGATGGGGAAGGAGGGAGATGGGCCTATAGTTATTCGGAGGGGGGGTGGAGATCATCAGCTTTGAAAACAGGCACATTAGCATGTTTCCAGGAGTCTGGCATGGCGGCTGTGGAGAGGGCAAAGTTAAATATGAAGGTGAGGGGTTTAATGATTGCAGGAGAGACGAGCCTCAGGAATGAGGGGAAAAGCCCATCACTGCCAGGGCTACCTCTGGTGGGGAGGGATTTCAGGAGCTTGGGCTGATGGCTCTAAAGTAGAAAGGGGGGGGTGGTGGTGTTGGAGATGGAGCAGGGGCAGCTTGCCTGACTACCAGAGCTAGGGGGTGGCTGGGAGGGAAGTTTACTGAGTTAGACAGAGGTCAGAGCAGTTTTTGTTAAAAATCTGCGCAACCTCCAAGGGAGCAGTCAGGGGGCCTGATGGGGAGGCGAGCTGAGTGACTTTGGGCTATGGGTCTTGGGGTTAAGCAAGGACCCAAGAGAAGCCCAGAAGCAACAGGAGTCACTGAGGTTGTTCCTTTGTAAGTTTAGGAAGAAATTATGCTTTAGGGATTTGACAATTTACTTACAGGTGTATTGTAAAGTGTTTGTAGGCGTTCCAGAGTTGGGAGGGGAGGGATGTTTTATAAGCTTTCTACTTACTGTCCCTCTCTTTCATCAGGGACAGTAGCTCCTTGGAGATCCAGTGGGAGCATCTCCCCATCACCCTCTGAGTAGTAAGAGGGAAGTGGAGATCCTGTATCCTGTTGAGGGCATCTATGAAGAAACTAACTGCAGATGACACATTATTGATGAGGTAGAGGGCAGACCAGTTTACCACTCTTCCATTTTAAAGGAGGTTTGTGGGATCCAAGCAGTTGAAGCTTCTGAATGATAGGTACTTGGTGTGGGGGGCGCTTGGTTTTAGTGGTCAAGATGAATTAAGAAAGCACAAATAGTACTAGTTAATTTTATTGATCATACTATATTTGTTTCCATTGCCCTTTCTTGTTAGTTGAGTCTGCTTAAGCATGGGTAGAATAGTGGACTGAAATGGATGTGGGTGTCACTTTGGATGGACATCTTGTGGAAGCTTGGAGGGTGTCCAATCTGTCACAGGCTGAGAAGGCTCAAGGAGGATGTGAGGTGGCTTGGCAGGGAGTTAGAGAGGATGGCAGGAGGAAGGGGAACTGCTGGGGCTAGTGGGCAACACCCAGAGGGTAACATAAGGGCACCACATGGGAGGAGCTTCGGGACGAGGGTACGGGAGCAAACCAAAAAGGAAACCAGGCTCTGTAGGAAATGTCAAAGTAAAGGGGGGAGGGGAGACGCATAGCAAAGCAGTGCGGGCAGGTAATAGGTTTGTGGTCCTGGCTACACTGGTGGAGGAAGAGGGGGGAAAGGATCGCCAGGAGAGGGTAGGAGAGGGGAAGGAACAAGGGACGGAAGTAGGTCAGAGGAAGGAGCCAAGGGTTAAGTGAGGAAGGGCACAGCTGGAAGGACGGACGAAGGGAGTAGAAAAGAAGGAGAAGGGAACAGAGAAGTGAGGGAGGATGGGATAGGCAGAGGGGGCAGAGGGTCCAAGGAGGCTGGAGGGGAGAGCGACAGGGGAGACAGATCGTGGGGTAGAGAAACAAATGGGGGGACTCCAGAGATAGGTACCGTGTAGTAAGGTCGGGCCGGGAACAAGGAACTATGAAGGGGGACACTAGTGCTGGGGGATTCCATACTGAAAGGGATAAGATTGGGCAGTAAGGGGAAAGGCACAGTCATATATGGGTGGAGTCCATACCTGGGTTAACTGCAGCAGGGTGGGGCAAGTCAATTCTGAAGTGTGAAAGAAGGTGTAGGACGAAGCTAAATCTTGTGGTACAACTGGGTACGAATGACCTGGTGGGGGAGACAGTGGAAGTTGTGAGGGAGAGGTTCTAGGAAAGTGCAGTTACGTAAGAACTTACCGTAACAGTAGATCTTCGAGAGGAGCTCTTGCAGCAGGCTACTACAGTCAGGACTTTGCCGCAGGCACTAGGACCTTTCGGTGAAAACTTCTGCCAGCAATACCAGCAGGGACTGCCCCCCGACGACAACCCGGCCCCGTCGGTCAGGGTACAAGAGGTAGCAGACCCAGCTCCACCTCAGTTCTCCCGCCAGAACCCAGCAGAAGGCCTGACAAGACAAGGAGCCGAAGCCTACCATGAAGAGAGTTGGAGAAGAAAGAAAATGGATCTGCACACCTTGAGGGGGAAGGCGGGAGGGAAGTAGCGCCTGCTGCAAGAGCTCCTCTCAAAGATCTACTGTTACGATAAGTTCTACGTAACTGTACTATCTACTTCGAGTGGGAGCTCTAGCAGCAGGCTATTACAGTCAGGACTGAGTCCCAAGCAGTCCCACAGCAAGGGAGGCAGCCGACCCAGGAGGTGGAATATACCACTCCAGAGGCCTTAGGACAAAAGCCCTTGTAAAATGGCTAGGCCGAAGCCAGCTTGGTGTCTGGAGACGATATCCAAGCTGTAATGCTTGATAAAAGTATGCACCGAGTTCCAGGTTGCAGCCGCACAAATGTCCTGTATAGCGACATTTCGCAGGGCGGCGAAAGAAGCTGACACTCCTCTGGTGGAGTGACCCCTAACCGGCCCCGGCAGGGGCTTATTGTGATGCTCATAGCAAAACGAGACACAGCGAACTATCCATTTAGAGATAGTTTACTTGGACACCGGTTGACCCAAGCAATGTGGTGCAAAGGCCACAAATAGCTGCTCCAATTTACGGTGCTGAACCGTCCTTTTGAGGTAATACCTCAGAATCCTGTGGACATCCAATGTGTGGAGGAGAGCCTCTATTGGAAGGGAAGGAAAATAAACAGGAAGATCAACCGACTGGTTGAGGGTCAATTCTGAGACCAATTTCGAAGAAACTTAGGGATTTGTTCTAAGGGAAACCTTTCCTGTGAAAACCAAATCTGGTTCTTACACATCAGAGCCTGAAGCTCGAAACCCTTCGAGCTGAAGTAACAGCAACCAAAAGCAAACCTTCCAAGAAAGGTAACGCAGCTCACAACCGCTGCTGGCTCAAAAGGAGGGAGGTGAGTTTCTCCAACACAAAGGAGGTCCCAGGGTGGGACAGGGTCCTGAATGGGAGGTCTCATGCAAAATTCCCCTAAGAAAGGTGCGGGCCACATCCAATTGTGCTAATGCTCTCTCTCCCACGAGAGCATGGTAGGCGGAGATTGCCCACATGTGCACCTTGATAGAGGAGTAACTTAGGCCCTTCTCATACAACGAGAGGAGATACTGTAAAGTTGAGTTCACAGGGCAGGTGACGGGATCCAAATGTTGCGGCAGCGCACAAAGACAGAAACGCTTCCACCTCATAGCATAGGTGGAGCAAGTAGAGGGCTTTTCTTGCTGACACTAAGACCGCTGCCACTTCCGAGGAAACCCCGTATCTGTTTTGAGCTACGTCTGAAGGAGCCAAGCATGTAGGTGCAAGGATCGAAGATCCGGATGGACCAGAGATCCTTGGTCCTGGGACAGCAACTGCGACCATATGGGCAGTGGAACCGGAGGTTCCATGGATAACCGCTGCAGAAGTGGGAACCAAATCTGTCGAGGCCATTTGGGGGCCACTAGGATCATCCGAGCCCCTTCTGCCTGTAACTTGAGCAGAACCCTCTGGATGAGAGGGAAGGCGAAAGGCATAGAGAAACCCTGCCTGTCAAAGGGGATAATGCTGCCTGGCCAACAAACTCAGGCGCCGTGCTCTCTCGAGCAAAACGTTGGCAGTCTGGCGTTGTGTGGTGACGCAAAGAGGTCCAGCTCTGGAAGACCCCACCTGTCGAAGAGCTGATCCGCCACGGATTGTAGCAGCTCCCACCCGTGTGCTCTGACAAGCGACCTGCTGAGGCTGTCGGCCAGATTGTTTAGGATGCCTGGAACGTGCATCGCGGACAGCAGAATGCCCCGCTCCAGTGCCCAGTACCAGACTCTCATCGCCTCCCTGCAAAGAGGATACGAATGAGTGCCTCCTTGCTTGTCGATGTAAAAGACGACTGCCATGTTGTCTGTCTGAATTAGAAGAGAGCCTGGTACCAGATCCTCTCGAAAAGCCTGGAGGGCGTAGAGGACCGCTCGCATTTCCAATACACTGATGTGGAGGGACTGCTCCTCAGGTGACCAAACCCCTTGCGTTCGATGTACACCCAGGTGCACCCCCCCCCCAGGTCCAATGCGTCTGTTGTCAGAATCTGACCTGGTGGCTCCGGACGAAAGCTGACCCCTTTCTCCAGATTGCTGGGGTCCATACATCAAAGCAACGTTCTCCTGACTGGCTCCGAGATCCTGACCAGAGAGTCTAGGTCGTCGTAGCTTTGGTCCCACTGCACCCTGAGCATCCACTGTGGGACTCTCATGTTGAGGCGAGCCAAGGGAGTAACAGGAATGGCCGCCGCCATATGCCCCAGTAAACTGAGGAAGTTCCGAGCTGGAACTCGAGACGCTATAGAGGTCCGTTCTGCCAACTCTCACAAGCGAATTACCCTGTCATGTGGGAGAAAAGCCATGCCCAGGACGGAATCCAGGATCACTCCTATGAAGGCGAGTTTTTGGCTGGGCTCCGGGGATGATTTTTGTAAGTTCACGGTGATCCCCAGCTCTTGGAATAGGGTATAAGTGTCTCAGAGAGAGCACAAGAGGCTGCCTCTTGATGGGGCCATAAGTAGCCAATCGTCGAGGTAGGGAAACATATAATGTCCCATCCACCTTAGAGCTGCAGCCACCTCTGCTAGGCATTTTGTGAAGACTCTCGGAGCAGAAGAGAGGCTGAATGGAAGCACTCAAAACTGAAAGTGCTCCCCTTGGAAGTGAAACCTCAGAAACTTCCTGTGGGGAGGATAGACCCCTATATGCATGTAGGCATCCTGCATGTCGAGAGAACAGAGCCCGTCCCCTTAGTGCAGCAAGGGGAGGAGTCCCTAAAGAGTCACCATTCTGAACCTTTTGTATTCGATAAAAAGGTTTAGAGGACTGAGATCCAGAATGGGACAAAGGTCCCCAGTCTTTTTTGGGACCAGAAAAATGTGGGAGTAGAACCCCTGACCCCGCTGCTCCAAGGGGACCCTCTCTATTGATCTCTTCTGCAGGAGAGTCTGAATTTCTCCTTCTATCAGTGGGATGTGAGAAGGAGGATAATGGGAGAGCTTTGGCAGAGTATGCGGAGGAAACTCTGTGAACTCTAGTGTGTGTCCTCTCCGTACAATATCCAAGATCCACTGGTCTGCGGTAATAGACTTCCACCCTTCGAAATGAAGGGAGAAGTGGCCCCTAACCGGCTCCCCTGGGACTTCAGGCGAAGGGGGGGCAGAAGGGAGTCATTGGGCAGAGCCGGGAGTTGGGAGAGAGGTCTGGGAGGACTTGGGCCCATGGGCGGGAGGTCCACCAGACTGCTGGTTTCTGGATCTCCTGCAGAAGCCGCCTCTCTGCCCCTGTTGGTTGCCACAAGTGGAACCTTGATTGCCTGAGGGTTTACGAAAGGGCCGTTTACGGTGCTGACGTCGCTGGTTGCCACAGTACAGCTGGCGGACCAACCAGATTGACTTGCCAGACTCCTGGAGGCGGGAGATCAAAGCCTCCGTCTCCTGCCCAAACAACATGGTACCCTGGAAGGACAAATCCCGGATACCGGACTGCAGATCCTGGTGAAAGCCCGAGACTCTCAACCAGGCATGGCGCCGGAGGCACATCCCAGAGGTGGCTGCCCTGGCTGCTGTGTCATACGAGGCTCTCAGTACATGGGAGCCTACATCTGAGCCCGACTGCAGAAGGGCCAGGAGCTCTGTCTTTTTGTCAGAGTCTGGCATGGCCTGTGTCAGCTCAAGTCCCCTTCCCCATAGCACATTCTGATACTGTACCATATGCGTTAGGAAACTAAGGGAGCGGATGGAACAGGTGGAGGCCGCATAAACTTTTTTGCCCACCTGGTCCAGGTATCAGGACTCCGGGTCGGGAGGCTGTGAGCTGAGCTGTTTCGGTTGCCGAGATTTGTCATGGGCAGCCGTGATCACCAACGAGTCAGCCTGAGGGTGTTCCACCAGGAAGGGTTCTGCCCTCAGGGCCTTATACAGCCTATCCGACTTCTTAGGGACTGCTGGGATTGAGGCTGGATGCATCCAAGTGGTCCTAGTAAGATCCTGGAAAGTATCCACCAAAGGAGGAATAACCAGAGGCTTTGGCTCCTTTTGCCTCAGGTACCTGGCCAATCTCCAGCATTCTGGATTCAGGTCCTCCGTGTCCCACTCGCTGGAAGCCTGGATGTGCCTCATTACGTCCATAAAAGTAGGATCATCCGGAGGCGAGCGAGGCTGGTCCTTCTCTCCCGGGGAGCGCTTGAGGCTGAGAGAGGATGAAGAGGTCAACGATGAAGAGGAGGATCGACTACCCGATTTGGAATAGTCTGACCCCATCCTATGACCATGCCTTTGCTGAGGTTGGTAACAAGGGGACCGACGTCAGTCCGAAGACTGACTCCAGTCCCTGGACCGGCGACGGAGCAATGACCGACGCCGGGAGCTGCTCTCACCTAGTGCGAGAAGGGCTCTTGAGCATGACCCAGACCGACGCCGGTCAATTAGAAATCCTGAGCAACGCCGGTGATCTCGGACTCTGAGCAGGAACGAGCCCGGGGCAAGGCTGGCGCCCGGGTGATTCCGCATGGAAGACTCACCCCCTGGCTGTGGTTCTCCTGCAAGGTCCAGTACCGGTGTCTGGGCCGGCGACGGGGAGGACCGCTTGTGGACCTGCCCCCACCAAAAGGAGAAAAGCTCCTTGAGCTCGTCCTTGGAGAAAATTTCAGCCGCTTGCTTCGGAAATGAAGTCTCCGAACGCCGGGACGTGAAGGAGAGCCTCCTGAGGGCCCACAGGGGAGGAGGACTTCACACGGGAGCGCCGGGTATCTCCATCACCCACTGACCCCTGCGGTCCTTCGCCTCTTCGAATGGCGCCAGTGTAAAGACCGACGATGGAGTGACACCAGGGGACGCCGGAGAGTCCTTGGTCTCCGGAGGCGCGCCTTTAGCAGGAGGCGTTGGTGCCTTAGCAGGTGGGGCCGAAGCAGGTACCCCTAAGGACTTGGCGATGACCCTTAGTGGAGTCACCTTTGGCTTGGCCGGCTTTTCCCCCAACGGGCCGACCCTAGCCTGTGGAGTCTTCGGCAGTTCTCCAGACCCTGAAGGACGGGCCTTTTTGGGACAAGGCCATGAAAGCGAATGGGACTGAGACTGGGACCGGTGACGGGACCGACTACGGTCCTTGCTGTGGCGCTTCTTCTCCTTCCTCTTCCCCTCCAGGGAGTGCACATTCATCTTCTGCTCCAACAGGTAGGCCTTGAGGGCTTTCAGGTGGCGGATGCAAGTCCAGCTGGTAAAGGCCTGGCAATCTGCACAATTAGCGATGTCGTGGTCGGGGCCAAGGCAGAAGACGCACCACTGATGTCCGTCCTTGGCAGGGATCTGCCGCCCGCAGTCGCACTTATTTAAGTGTTCGGGTGACGCCGACGCCTGAGAAGACATCAAACCTGGCGGGGTAAGAAGGGGGCTGACGTCGGTACTGGAAAGCGGCCAGAGCGAGAAAAACAGCGCTGCAAAGCGGGAAAAAATGATAAGACGACGGCAGCGAACTGACGTCGCTACCGGAGAATGGCAAAAACCGTCAAAAGAAGCAGGAATCTTGCTAGAAGTCATTCTTTTTAACGAGAAGCAGACAGGACTAGTGCTTCAAGCCACGGCGGGTATGCAAGTGGAAAGAACTGGGTGGAGCTGGGTCTGCCCTCTTGTACCCCTGACCGACATCAAGGGCCAGTGTCGGGGAAGTCCCCACTGGTATTGCTGGCAGAAGCTTTCACCAAGGTCCTAGGTGCTCATGCATAGTCCTGACTGTAATAGCCTGCTGCAAGAGCTCCCACTGGGCGGCATGATCTGGGTAGGGTGTGTGAGGAGCTGTGGGAAATCGGTGGTCTTCTCACAGGTGCTCCCAGTGCTATGCGCGTGTACGGTGAGGAAAGGGAGGATTAGAGAGTTCAACACATGGCTGGGAGAACGGTGTCGATCCAAGGGGTAAGGGTTATTGGGAGTCTGGGGCTGACCCTGGGACAATAAGAACAGATTACTCACCTGTAACAGTAATTCTAGGAGTGGTATATGTTGTTCATCCACACTCTCTGGCATGCCCCTTTCCCCTTTAAATCTGGCTGGAAGTCTTCAAGCTGGCTTCTCCCACCCACCCGGGTGGTAAATACCCTGCCCGCCCTATGACACCAGATCTTAGTCGCTGGAAGCAAGGTTGTGCGCCTAAAGCCAGGGAGGTCAGTTGGTGCTCAGGATGAACAACATATACCACTCCTAGAACTACTGTTACAGGTGAGTAACCTGTTATTCTAGAAGCATGGATATGTTGTTCATCCGCACACTCTGGCAGACTCCAAGCAGTTCTCCCCCTACTTGGGAAAGAGAGATTGGAGAACCGAGACCCCAAAACCAGCATCCCAGTGTGACTCAAGGTCGATGTGGTAGTGGGTAATAAAGGTGTTCGCTGACTTCCAGGTAGCAGCCCGACAGATTTCCTGGATAGGGATGTCCCCGGAAGCAGCCACCGATGCAGCAGAATGATGGGAAGAATGAGCTCTTATCCCTCTGGGAGGCTCCTTGCCTGCCAACTCATACCACAGACCTATGCATGATGTAAACCACCTTGCAATGGTCCATTTAGCTGCAGGTCTGCCAGAAGCGGCTTCAGCGTAGGGGACAAACAGCTGGCAAACCTCACCACGAACTTCCGCCGTTTTCTCTTTATAATAGGAGAGAGCACGTCTCAGGTCCCAAGTATGGAGCCTGTACTCGGAGTCCGAGGTGCAATTAGGGTACTATACCGCAGAGTTAACACCTGGTTAAGATGAAACTCTGACACCACCCTTCGAAGGAATTCTCAAGGGGCGAGGGACAACTTTGTCCCTGTGGAGGACCAGATATGAGTCCACCGAAAGCTCCTGGAGCTCTCTGGTCCTTCTGGCTGACGTGATAGCCACCAGAAAGGCAGTCTTCCACAAGTGTGACAGCTCACACTTGTGCATGGGTTCGAATTGCTTGCCCATGAGCTTTGCCAAAACCAGCAAGAGATCGCATGGAGGTGGAGGTTCACACACCGGAGGGGATATGTTATCCAGGCCTTTGAAGAAGCACCAGACCACTGTCTCCTGCGCCACTGTCAGCTGACCGGCCCGCGCCCGCTAAGCAGAAATGGCTGTCAGGTGCACCCTAAGGGTCGATGACCATAGAACCCCTTTGGAGAGACCAAAGGTAGTCAAGAATGTTAGCCACAGAGCAGGATAAGGGGTCCAGACTCTCACCCTGACACCAAATGGAAAATCTCTTCCATTTGAAGGCGTCACATTTCCTGGTCGATTCCTTACGAGATGCCTCCACCATGATGTAACATCCTCGGAAATATCCAGAGCCTGGAACTCTAGCCGCTCAGGTACCAGGCTGTGAGGTGCAGGGACTGAAGGTCCGGATGGAATACCTTCCCCTGGTTCAGAGATATCAGGTCCGGGAGTGTACAGAGCCACTCTGGGGGACTGCAGTTGAGGCTGAGAAGATCTGGGTATCAGAACTGGCGCGGCCAGTCTGAGGCTACCAGAATCACCTTCGCCTTGTCCCTCCTCACCTTAAGTAACACCTTGTGGATCAAGGAAAAGGACGGAGGTGCAGAGGAGGCCTGGGGTCCACGGCCTCGAGAAGGCATCCCTCTGCAGCGAGCCCTGCTGAGGGGGCCGGCATGAAACAGCCTCAGCTTGGTGTTTTCCCTGGAGGCAAACAGGTCCACCATCGGTTTGCCCTGATGGGAGAACAAGTTGTGAGCTACCTCTGGATGGAGAGACCACTTGTGGGATGTCTGGCCTATACGGCTGAGAGCATCCACCAGCTGGTTCGAGACTCCTGCCACATGAATGGCAAGGAGATCCGCCTCCAACCAGCTGACGAGGGTCGAGATGTGGAGCACCTCCTTGCAAAGCAGATGGGAGTGCCTGCCGCCCTGTTTGTTGAGGTAGTACATGGTCATGGTATTGTCCGTCTGGACTTGAACCACTTGACAGGAGGGACAGGGAGGGTAAAAGAGGAGGAGGAGTAGCTCTTTACATAAGGGAAGGAATCAAAGCAACAGAACAAAAGGGAAAACAGGGAGGAGAAGAAGCACTGTGGGTAAATTTGGAGACCGGCAATGGCACCACAATCCGCACAGGGGTTGTATACAGACCCCCTTCTCAGGGGGAGGAAATGAACAAGGAAATGATAGAAAGAATACTTAGAATGGCAGAAAAAGGGAAGATATTGCTGATGGGTGATCTGAATATGCCAGATGTTAACTGGAGTGCAGTTGCAGCAGCCACTTCAAAGAGTGGGGTTATTCTAGATGCCCTACAGGGGGCATGCCTTAGACAACTAGCATTGGAGCCCACTAGAGAGGGAGCAATCTTAGACCTGGTTCTCTCAAATGGAGATGGAGAGGATCACAGATGTAGAAGTGGGTAGCCATCTGGGAACTAGCAACTGCAAAACAGCATGGTTCACAATAAACACAGCACTAGAATCAAGCCACAAAGGCAAAAGTACTGGACTTTAGGAGGGCTGATTTTGCATAAATGGGTGAGTGCCTAAGGAATGCAATTAGCAAATGGGCAGGAAGGAGGGTGGAAGAACAATGGGAATAATAAAACTGCCATCACAGAGGTAACAAGCCTTTGTGTGAAGCAAATAAACAAAACAAAACAATGTAAGAAACCACTATGGTTCTCAAAGGAAGTGGCAGTGAAGGTTCAAGAAAAAAAGAAAGCATCTAGGAAGTACAAGGAATCACAGAAGGAGCAGGACAGAGAACTGTATCAGTTAAAGCAAAGGAAGCTGGTAAGGCAGTCAGAATAAAGAAAGGCCCAAACTGAGGAAAAGATAGCCAACTCAGTTAAGAAGGGGAGAAAACCTTTATAGGTACATCAGGGAGCGAAGGAAGACCAAGGGAGGGTTAGTGAGGCTTAATAAAGGGGAGGAGGTGGGCAGAGGGTGACTGTGAAAAGGCAGAGATACTAAACAAATATTTTTGCTCACTATTTACAAAGGAAGGGGAGGTACCAAAACAAAACAGCAGAAACACTCTGGATACAGAAGTTGATACCAGCCCATTTACAGAAGAAAGGTTCTGAAAGAACTCTGAAAACTGAAGGTGGACAAGCAATGGGGCTGATGGGATTCATCCCAGAATTCTAAAAGAACTAAGGGTAGAACTAGTGACAACACTGACTACCCTCTTTAACAAATCATGGAGGATGGGTGGTACCCAAGGACTGGAAGAGGGCAGATGTGATTCCCCTTCACAAAAGTGGGAGCAAGGCAGAAGCAGGAAACTACAGACCTGTTAGTTTAACCTCAGTGGTAGGGAAAATGATGGAATCACTTCTGAAGGAAAGAACTGTTGAGTATCTAGAGGCCAGAGAGGCACAGGACTCAAGGCAGCATGGATTCACAGTGGGAAGGTCATGCCAGACAAATCTGATAGATTTCTTTGACTGGGTGACCAAAGTAGTAGATCAGGGAGGGGCTGTGGACATGGCCTACCTAGACTTTAGCAAGGCATTTGACACAGTCCCACACAAAGATTAATATACAAGTTAGCCAGCCTGGGAGTGGGTCCCAAGATGACAGCCTGGGTAAAAGAATGGCTGGAGAATAGGACAGAGAGTAATAGTAAATGGGAGTCACTCTGAAGAAAGAGGGTACTAGTGGGGTACATGAGGGTTCAGTATTAGATCTGTCCTTCAATGTCTTTATAAGCGACATTGCAGAGGGACTGGAAGGAAAAGTATGTCTTTGCAGATGACACAAAGATCTGCAACAGAGTTGATGCACAAGGTGGGTGGAAAGGATGAGAAGAGACTTGGCAAGATTAGAGGAATGGTCAAATGTATGGCAGCTTAGATTCAGTGCTAAAAAGCAAGGTAATGCACCTGGGAAACAAAAACCCAGGGAAGAGTACACAATGGGGTGAGATACCAACAACAAAAATGGAAAGGACCTGGGGTAGTCATATCAGATGACCCAAACATGGGCAAGCAATGTGAGAGGGCAGCAAGAAGGGCTGGGGAGGGATACTGGGATGCATAGGAGAGGCATCACCAGTAGAAAACAGAAATTATTATCCCTCTGTACGGACAGTTGGTGAGACCCCATCTGGGTCTCATTGGAGTTCTGGAGACCCAATCTCCATAAAGACATAGACAGGATGGAAGCTGTCCAGAGGAGGGCAACAAAATAGTGCAGGGTCTGCACTGGAAGACATATGAAAGAGACTTAAGGAGCTAAATATGTATAGCCTCGAGGAAAGGAGGAGAGGGGAACATGATACTTTCAAGTACTCAAGGAATCAACAAAGTCCAAGAGGGTAGCATCTTTCAAAAGAGTGTGCAAGAACAATGGGGCGCAATTTGAAGATAGAAGGGGGCTCAGAGGTAATTTAAGAGTATTTTTTCACAGAGAGGATTGTGGATGCATGGAACTGCCTCTCGGAGGAGGTTGTGGAGTCAAAAACAGTGGTGGAATTCAAGCATGCATGGGACAGTCATAAGGCAATTCTAGGGGGTGGGGGTAGGAAGAAGTAGGCTGCTGGTTAACTAGGATCTGCAGCTTATCCATTAGGTAGGGAAATGGGCAGACTGGGTGGGCCAATCGGTCCTTATCTACCGTCAAAATCTATGTTTCTATGACCCCGGAGCTGAGGAGCGAAAGCTGACAGTGCTAGTCTGACTGCTCTGAGCTCCAACAGGTTGATGTGACATCAGGACTCCTTGGGGATCCAGAACCCGTGGGCTCTGCTGTCCCCCATGTGGGATCCCCAGTCCATGAGAGAGGCAACGGTTGTAAGAACGACCGTCGGCTCGGGGCATACAAACGGGATCCCTTTTTGCAACCAGTCTGGGGCGGTCCACCATTGGAGAGTGTCCCACATCTTCTGGGTCACGGTGATCAGCTGGTCGAATGACCATGGCGCTGAGTCCACTGAGCAGCCAGCTCCCATTGAGGGGGTGTATGCCATCTGCCCAACGGACCACTGAGGTGCACGCCGCCATGTAACCCAGAAGGTGCAGAAAGTTCAAGGCAGGCGCAAGTGCCCAACCAGAAATGATTGGGCAAAGGAGGAAAAAACCTCCGCCCTGTCCACCGGGAGCTGAGCTCTGGCTTGACGAGAGTCTAGCTCTGCCCCGATGAAGCCCATCACCTGAGAGGGCATGAGTTCTGACTTGGCCTCATTGATCAGGAGGCCTAGTTGGAAGCAGGTTTGAAGAGCCAGATCCCTGGATCTCTCCACCTCCTGGAGGGAGGAACCAGCCAAAAGCCAGTCATCGAGATTAAAGTAAATTCGAACTCCTCGACACTGGAGATCGGCTGCCACCACTGCGATGCACTTGGTGAAGACCCTCGGGGCCGATGACAAGCCGAATGACATGGCTCAGAAATCGTACAGGGTCCCCTCAACACTGAAGCGGAGGAACCGCTGAAGGGACAGACAGATTGGGACATGGAAAAACGCGTCCTGCAGATCCAGTGAACAGAATCACATATTTTGCTCCAAAGATGGTATGATCTGGTTCAGAGTTACCATCCAAAAGGTGCGAGACCTGAGATATTGATTCAAGTCGTGGAGATGTAGGATGGGGCGCCAACCCCATGTCCGCTTGGGCACCAGGAAGTACCTGGACACGAAGCCTGGGTCTGTAGGAGGATCCGGCACTGAAGCTACCGCCTCCTTGCAGAGGAGCTGAGCAATGTTGTCTCAAAGAGCCGACTGAGTGCAAGCTGAGATGCTTTCCTCCGAGGGACACTGGCTCGGCTGGGAGGGTACTGCTTGAATTCCAGAGGCAGTCCCTGGCTGACCACTTCTAGAACCCACCTATATGAGGTGATATCGGACCAGGCGGAAAGAAAGTGGTGGAGCCGGCCCCCCATCGGAGGACACAGAGCTGGCGTGACGGGTGTAGGGGTGGCAACCCCAAACCCCTCACTGAGCAGGCTTAGAGGAGGAGAAGGCTCCTGGACCGGCACCTCGGCATTCTTTACGGGGCTGTTGAGGACCCTGCTTGGGCCTGGGGCGCCAAACTTGAGCCTGCTGCTGTTGCTGGCCTCCTTGATAGGGGGGCTGCCTAACCCCAGGGGAAGAGTGCCGAAAAGACTACTTCTTGCTCGTCTGCTGGTTCTTGCCCGAAGAACCCTTTGCAGAGGTAGCATCCAAGGTGGCACTGGACTGCTCTATGCGCTGGAGGTGACCAGCCACTCCTGGGCCGAAGAGGTCAGTACCTAGGAAGAGCACATCAGCTAACTTGTGCTGGGTATCCACCAAGAAGGACGATAGCCTCAGCCAAGCGCTGCGGCGAGTGGCCACTGCGGCTGCCAAAGAGCAGACACAGAAATCTCCAATGTCCAGGGCTGTCTGGAGCTAATATTTTGCAACAGCACGGCCCTGATCACGGACTTGCTTCACTGCAGACTCAGCTCCACCTCAGTTCCCCCGCCAAGGCCCGCGAACAAGCCCTGACAAGAGAAGGAGATGAAGCACTCAATGAAGATCTGCACACCTCGAGGGGAAAGGCGGAATGGAAACCAACTGCCAAAAGAGCTCCTCCTCAAGATCTACTGTTACGTGTGTTCTACATAACTGTACTATCTTACTCGAGTGGGAGCTCTTGCAGCAGCCTGCAACAGGGGAGCGAATACCAGCAGTCCCACGGCAAAGAGGTAGTCGACCCCAGGAGGTGGAATATACTGACTCCAGAGGCCTAAGACAAAAGTCCCTGCAAAACAGCCAGACCAAAACCGGCACGGCGTCTGGAGATGATATCCAAACTGTAATGCTTGACAAAGGTATGCACTGAGTTCCAGGTAGCGGCCGCACATATGTCCCTTATACAGACATTTCTCAGGGCAGCAAAAGAAGCAGACACTCCCCTAGTGGAGTGATCCCTGACTGGACCAGGTAGGGGTTTATTGTGCTTTTCATAGCAGAAGGATATGCAGTGGACAATCCACTTCGAAATCGTCTGCTTGGCCACCAGTTTGCCTAAGCACTGTGCTGCAAAGGCCACAAAGAGTTGCCCCGACTGACGGCACGCAGCAGTCCTTTTGAGGTAATACCTCAAAGTCCAGTGGACGTCCAATGTGTGAAGGAGAGCTTCCCCTCTATTAGATGGGGAAGGAAAATAGACTGGAAGGTCAACCGACTGGTTGAGGGTCAACTCTGAGACCACTTTCGGAAGAAACTTAGGATTTGTTCTAAGGGAAACCCTTTCCCTGTGGAAAACCAAACACAGCTCTTTACACATCAGAGCCTGAAGCTCAGAAACTCTTTGAGCTGAGGTAATAGCAATCAAAAATCACACCTTCCAGGAAAGAAAACGCAGCTCACAATCCGCTGCCAGCTCAAAAGGAGGGAGGGTAAGCTTCTCCAACACAAAAAGGAGATACAAGGGTGGGATAGGATCCTCAATGGGAGGTCTCATATGCAGATTCCTTCAAGAAAGGTGCAGGGCTCATCCAATCAGCTAATGCCTTGTCTCCAACTTACAGCATGATAGGCGGAGACAGCCCACATGTGCACCTTAATAGAGGAGTAACTCAGACCATGTTGGTACACGGAGAGGAGGTACTGTAACGCTGAGTTCACTGGACAGGTGACGGGGTCCAAATGTTGTGACAAGGTCCATAAACAAAACTGCTTCCATTTCATAGCATAGGCGGAGTGGGTGGAGGGCTTCCTCACCGACACTAGGACTGCCGCTACCTCCGGGGAAACCCCGTACCTCTGTTGAGCTACATCTGAAGGAGCCAAGCATGCAGATAAAAAGAATGGAGATCCGGATGGACCAGCGATCCCTGTTCCTGGGATAGCAACTGCGAGCATATGGGCAGCAGAGTTGGAGGTTCCATGGATAACCGCTGCAGCAGTGGGAACCAAATCTGCCGAGGCCATTGGGGGCCTACTAGAATCATTCAAGCCCCTTCTGCCTGCAACTTCAGCAGGAGACTCTGAATGAGAGGGAAGGGTGGGAAGGCATAGAGAAACCTCCCTGCCCAGCAAAAGGATAACACGTCTGGCCAGAAAACTCCAGGCGCATGCTCTCGTGAGCAAAAAATTGGCAGTTTGGCATTGCTTGGTGATGCAAAGAGGTCCAGCTCTGGATGACCCCACTTGTTGAAGAGCTGATCTGCTATGGACTTTAACAGCTCCCACTCGTGCTTTCTGGAATGAGACCTGCTTAAGCTGTCGGCCTGATTGTTCAGGACACCTGAAACGTGCACTGCGGACAGCAGAATGTCCCGCTCCAGCGCCCAGTGCCAGACTCTCATCGCCTCCCTGCAAAGGGGATACAAATGAGTTCCTCCTTGCTTGTTGATGTAGAAGATGACCGCCATATTGTCTGTCTGAATTAGAAGAGAGCCCGGCACCAGGTCCTCTTGAAAAGCCTGTAAGGCACAGAGAACCGCTCGCATCTCCAATACACTGATATGGAGAGATCGCTCCTCGGGTGTCCAAACCCCTTGCGTTTGATGAACATCCAGGTGCAATCCCCATCCCAGATCCGATGCATATGTCATAAGGGTCTGACCTGGCGGCTCCGGACAAAACCTTACCCCTTTCTCCAAATTCCAGGGGTCTGTCCACCAAAGCAAAGTTCTCCTGACTGGCTCTGTGATCCTGACAAGAAAGTCTAGATCATCGTAGCCCTGGTCCCACTGTACCCTGAGCATCCACTGTGGGACCCGCATGTGGAGGCGGGCCACAGGAGTGACTGGAATGGCCTCCGCCATGTGGCCCAGTAGCCTGAGAAAGTTCCACATTGGAACTTGAGGAGTTACTGAGATTCATTCAGCAATTTCTTGCAGGTGATCGCCCCTGTCCGGGGGTAGGAAAGCCATGCCCTGGATAGAATCCAGGACCACTCCAATGAAGATGAGTCTTTGACGGGTCTCGGGGGATGATTTCTGAAGGTTCAGGGTGATCCCCAGCTCTCGAAACAGAGTATAGGTGTCTCCGAGGACGTGAAGTAGACTTGACCTGGACAGGGCTGTAAGCAGCCAATTGTCGAGCTAAGGGAAAACGTAGTGACCCTGGCGCCTTAGAGCCGCAGCCACCACTGCCAAGCATTTTGTAAAGACTCGCAGAGTGGAGGAGAGGCTGAACGGAAGAACTCGGAATTGGTAGTGCTCCCCTTGGAAAAGGAACCTCTGAAACTTCCGGTGGGGAGGGAAGACCCCGATAATGCATACATGCATCTTGCATGTCTAGGGAGAAGAGCGAGTCTCCTTGGCGCAGCAAGGGGAGTAGACCTGGAAGGGTCACCATCCTGAACCTTTTGTACTCTATAAAGAGACAGAGAGCTGAGGTCTAGAATGGGACGAAGCTCCTGTGTCTTTTTTGGGACCAGGAAGAAGTGGGAATAAAACCCCTTTCCAAGCTGATGCAAAGGGACTAGCTCTATTACCTTTTTTTGCAAGAGGGTCTGAATTTCTCCTTCTATCAGTGGGATGCAAGAAGGAGGATATCGGGAGTACTTTGGTGGAGTATTTGGAGGGAACTCTGTGAACTCTAGCGTGTGCCCTCTCTTGATAATGTCCAGGACCCATTGGTCCACAGTTATCGACCTCCACCCTTCGAGATGAAGGGAGAAGCGGCCCCCGACCGTCTCCCCAGAGTCTTCCTTTGGAAGGGGGGGTGGAAGCGAGTCACTGGGCTGAGCCAGGCGTAGGCAGAGAGGCCTGGGAGGACTTGGGCCCACGGTTAGGAGTGCCTCCAGGTTGCTGGTTACTGGCTCTCCTACGAAAGCCGCCTCTCTGACCCTGCTGATTACCATGGGCTTGTCCACCTTGACCACCTGAGGGCTTGCGAAATGGCCATTTCCACTGCCGTCGCTGGTCACCGCGGTACATTTGGCGGACCAACCAGATGGACTTGCCTGACTCCCGGAGACAAGAAATCAAAGCTTCCGTCTCTTGCCCAAAAAACACAGTACCCTGGAATGGCAAATCCCTGATACCGGACTGCAGATCCTGGTGAAAACCCGAAACTCTTAACCAGGCATGGCGCCGAAGGCACACCCCAGATGCGGCTACCCTGGCTGCCGTATCTGCAGTGTCGTACAAGGCTCTCACAACATGAGAACCTACGTCGGAGCCCAATTTAACAATGTCCAGAAGCTCCATCTTCTGCTCGGAATCTGGCATGGCTCTCAGTAGCTCATCCCCTCTCCCACACAGCATTCTGGTACTGGACCATATGCGTTAGGAAGTTAAGGGATCAGATGGAGCAGGTGGAGGCAGAGCAAACTTTCTTGCCCACCTGGTCCAAATACTGAGACTCCAGATCAGGAGGCTGTGAGCTAAGGTGCCTTGGCTGCCTGGACTTGTCATGGGCAGCCGTGATGACCGAAGAGTCCGTCGGAGGATTCTCTGCTAAAAAGGCTTCTGCCCTTGGGGCCTTATACAGCCTGTCTGATTTTTTGGGAACAGCCAGGATGGAGGCTGGACGCTTCCAGATAGTCAGAGTCAGGTCCTGGAACGTGTCCAGTAAAGGAGGGACCACCAATGGTTTCGGCTCCTTTTGCCTCAGGTTTTTGGTCAACCTTCGGCGTTCCGGATCCAGGTCCTCCGTTTCCCACTCATTGGAGGCCTGGATATGCCTCATGAGGTCTATAAAGTTCGGATCGTCTGGAGACGAGCGAGGCTGGTCCTTCTCTCCCGGGGACCGCCCAACGTCGGGAGAGGAAGAAGATGTCGACGAAGAAGAGGAAGATCGACAACTAGGTCTGGAATAGTCAGATCTCTCCTTATGACCAGACTCCCTCTGTAGCCGTTAGCTGGGGGAACGATGTCAGTCCCAAGACCGGCTCCAGTCCCGAGATCGGTGACGGAACAAAGACCGATGTCCATCAGAGGACCGACGTCGGGAGCGCTCTCGTCTAGGGGAACAAGAAGGGCTGCGAGTGTGAGACCTAGACCGGTGACGGTCTCCAGAGTCTTTGGAGCATCGGCGGTGGTCTTTGGACCGGGTGTGGGAACGAGCCCTAGATGGAGGTGTAGGCAGCTGTTCTGGGGACTTCCTCAGGGAAAACTCACCTTCAGGCTGTGGTTTGCCCGCCGGGTCCGGTATCTGTGTCTGAGCCAGCGACAGCGGGGTCCGCTTCTGGACCTGACCCCACCAGAAGGAGAACAACTCCTGCAGCTCGTCCTTCGAGAAAACTTCGGCTGCTTGGCCCGGAAAGGGAGGATCCGGAATGTCAGCATGCGAAGGGGAGCCCTCTTGGGAGCCCGGAGGTGGGGGCTTGGGGGACGGGGACGTCGGCTGATCCGTGATCTCGCCCGAACCCTTCACCCCTACAGCCAGCGTCGGAGGAGGGACCGACAATGGGGTGTCTCAGGGGGGGCGCCGGAGAGTCCTTCGGCTCCAGGGGCACGCCTTTAGCAGGCGGCGCCGGTGCCTTTGGAGGTGGGACCGAAGCTTTCGCCTCCAAGGTCTTGTTGGTAACCCTTAGCAGAGTTACCGTCGGCTTGGCCGGCTTCTCCCCCAATGGGCTGGCCTCAGCCTGAGATGACTCCGGATGCTCACCTGGGCCGGGACCACGGGCCTTTTGGAAAAGAGACGCAAGTCAGAACGGGACTGGGACCGGTATTGGGACCTACTGCGGTCTTTCCCGTGGTGCTTGGTCTTCTTCTTACGTTTCCCCTCTGAAGTGTGCAGATCTATCTGTTTTTCGAGTAGAAATGCCTTCAGGGCCTTAAGACATCGGAGCTGGGTCCGGTTGGTGAATGCCTGGCAGGCTGAGCAGGCCGCGGTATCGTGGTCCAGCCCGAGGCAGAAGACGCAGCACTTGTACCCATCTTTGGCAGGGATCTGCCATCCGCAATCGCACTTGTTCTGGTGAATCTCCGGAGAGACTGACGATGGTGAAGACATCCGTTGAAACACTGGAAAAAGACGTCGAAAAACGGTACAGAAACGATATCTAAAAGTCAGTTTTGCTGTTCCTGGCAAGCTGAGGAAGGAGGCTCTTCTCATGTGCGCGGGATGTGGCGGGAAAAATACTGAGGTGGAGCTGGGTCCGCCCCCTTTTGTACCAGAGCTGACGTCGGGGGCGGTCCCTGCTTGGTACTGCTGGCTGAGAGTTTTCCGGAGGGTCCTAGTGCCTGCGGCATAGTCCCGTCTCTCAGCCCCTGATCAGGGAAACATCTGAGTGGCCGGGGATACCTGGGCCAGCCGTCCGCACCACCACTGCTGACCGCCAAGGAACCCTCCTCCTGCTGATCTCTCAGCCCCTGATTGGGGAAACAGCTGAGCGGCCAGGGCTACCTGGGCCAGCCATCCACACCACCACTGCCGAACGCAAAGGAACCCTCCTCTTGCTGATCTCTCAGCCCCTGATCGGGGAAACATATGAGTGGCCGGGGCTACCTGGGCCAGTCATCCACACCACCATGGATGACTGCCAAGGAACCCTCCTCTTGCTGGTAAGCTCCCAGGCCGAACCGGGAAGTGCTGATAGGCTCCCATTGGCCGCTGTCTGTTGCTTCCACCTCCTGTTGGATTGTTGTGCTCCACGAGGCCAACGATTGGCCCTGCAATCTTGACTGATTCAAACTGTTCTGCTGGGCTCTGTGCCCATAGACTTCAGTGGGTTTCGGAAGAAAATGTTGGCTAAATTGCTAGACAGCTCGCTTATTTTTCTGTTAAAGTCTCAATTAATATGTAGACCAGTCTTGATGTTCTTAGCACTCGACTTCTAAGAACTCCGGGTCTCAGCCGATAATCTAGGCTAAGTTACTAGGCTGCCTGCTATTTTTTTGTCAAAGTCAAAATTAATGGTGTACACCTGCCTAAATGTTTTAGCATTGAACTGTAAAGTGCAGTTGGAAACTGCTGTAATTTAGAGCTGTGAAGTAATTCCTGCCCCTCTGCATTCACTCACTCTCTCCACCCTCCCCCCTGCTGCTAAACCCTGCATCTCTCTTCTCCCCTTGTAAATTTCATATTCTACTAAATCTCCCCTCTGTCCTCCCCCTGGTGCCAGTTCAAGCTTATTTCTCTTGTCTGTGGCAGCCTCCCCCTCACCCCTCTGCCAAATTCCCCTCAGTCTCCCCACTGCACACACCCCTGATTTACTCTCCAGTGTCACCCTTTGTTATTACTGTGACACAATCTGTTGCTCTGTTCCTTCCCTCAGACCTCTCAGCCCCTGACCGAGGAAACATCTGAGTGGCCGGTGCTACCTGGGTCAGCCATCCACACCACCACTGATAACCACCAAGGAACCCTCCTCTTGCTGATCTCTCAGCCCGATTGGGGAAACATCTAAGCGGCCGGGGCTACCTGGGCCAGCCGTCCACACCACCACCACTGCTGACCGCCAAGGAACCCTCCTCTTGCTGGTAAGCTCCCAGGCCAAACCGGAAAGTGCTGAAAGGCTCCCATTGGCCGCTGCCTGTTGCTTCCATCTCCTGTTGGACTGTTGTGCTCCACGCGGCCACTGATTGGCCCTGCAATCTTGACTGATTCAAACTGCTCTGCTGGGCTCTGCGTCCACAGACTTCAGTGGGTTTCGGAAGAAAATTCTGGCCCACCTCCTACCTTAATTAAATAGGCCTTAGCTCTGCCCACTTCTGCCTAGGGAACCGCCCTTTCGTTTCCTATTGGATACTCTCTCTCCTGTACCCCCTCTCTTTACTGCCTACTCTCCCTCTTCCCTGCTCCTCCTCCCCCTCTACTAATCAACTCAGTTCCCTCACTGCCCCTGCCTACTTTCTGTGCCTGACACCCTCCTTATATCTCCTACTGCCAGTCACAACCACCCTTTGGGATTCCGTAGCTCCCACCCACCCTTTCACTCCTGAACTCTATTCTAGAGCTGCTACCTCCTGTCTCCCTGTCTTGTTACACTCTTTAATGCCCCCCCACTACCTCTCTGCTATATCCTCCTCTTTTGCTACTGCCCTTATCTCCTCACTGCCCCACCCTCTGCCCGTTCTCCTTCAGCCACCTGCTTACCTAGTTCCCCCTGCCCACCGAGTCTCCACCTCATTGCCTACCTCCTGCCACTTTCACTAGCTGCCTCCCACCTACCCAGCACCCTGTGCCCGCTTTCTCTCCCCCCCATTCACATTGAATCATGTATGACACCGGTACTCTGTACCCCTTTCTCCTCACCTTATTTGACCTCTTCCCACTCTTACATCCCCCCTGCTCATGCTTCCCCACTGTCTCGAACATCTACCAACTCACGCTCTCTCACCCCCTCCATGGTACCCTCCCTCTCGATCTCATGTACCCACCTTGGGCATCTCCAATCACTACAAAATGGCCCTCTCCCCAATGGCCATTGGGTACTCCTCCTGTCCACCGCTACTACTGCCACGCTTTACCCACGGCTCCACCCATTTACTTGCCCTGATGAATCTTGGAGTTCTCTGGCCCAAAAAAACAGGTGCCAGTCATGGGTATCTCACACCAGTACTCTAAAACGTACACTTCTTCTCCTGCTATTGTCGGGAAACATTCATCCCAATCCCGGACCAGCCCCTACAGTAAGAACAACTCAGACCAATCAACCAGGATCCCTCTCAATAATCTCACTTAACGTATGCAGTCTTCTTCACAAAATTGATGCCCTTCAGACTTTTGCCTGCCAGCATAACTCAGACATACTACCAATCGTAGAAACCTGGCTCTCACCTTCAGTTCCTGACCATGCTATCACCCTCCCTGGGTATAATGTCTATTGGCTCGATCGAACATCAGAAAGAGGTGGTGGCTCTGCCCTGTACCTTAAGGACACAATCCGGGGGCACCTCATCAACTTAACCCCCCAAACCACCAGTGCACAGATCTTCCTGTCAAAATCCTTCTCGGTACGCACAATAAAGCCATCACAGTTGTTACAGTCTACATTCTACCGAGAGAGCAAGATAATGGGCTTAATGCAGTCCTGGAGTTTACCAAATCTCTCTCTCACCTGACTCAGAAGCCATCCTCCTCGGTGACTTTAATATTAACTGGCCTGCTGCAGAGGCAGGGGCATACAGGGACTTGATAGCAGCAGCAAACCTTTCTCAGATGGTTAGCTCCCCAACCAGGACAAACTATAAAACGGGTACCAGCACCCTTCTGGATTGGATCATAACAAGCCATCCCCGCCAGGATCACAAACACCACTGTCCTCCCTGACACTCTTAGTAGCCACTCCCCTGTCATCTGCTACTGGTCCAATAAATTCATCAAGCCCCCCCCCCCAAAAAAAAACATTACTAGCCGAGCTCTGCCTAGAGGCAAGCTACCTCATCTCAAAACCTTCCTTCGTCAATAGGATTGGTCCCCAATTCTGACTGCAACCAATGTGAACAGCTGTGCGGAACACTTCACCAGGATCTTCAACCAAGCATGCAACATATTTGCACCCCCTCAAGAAGCGCAAGGCCAAAGCCCTATGTAACCCCTGGCTCACCAGAGATCTACTTAGACAACTAAAAGCTCGAGACCACCTTTGGGAGATTGCCAGAAACACCGGGAGACAAGATGATATTGCTAACTATAAACGTGCAGGAAATGACTGCACCAAATATATCCGGGATACGAAGACCACCTATTTCCACAATGCTCCCACTAACTCATGGGGCAACGGTAGGGACTTATGGAATAACATTAAAGTCGTCACCGGGAAGCAATCTAAACCACCCCGTCAGTACTCAGCATAAATGGTGAAACTACGCTTGACCAGAAACTCATTGCTGATACATTCAATGACACCTTCACGGACCTCAGTGCTGTACTCCCACAGGGTTTTTTCGATGAGGTGGTTCCCCTTGCCCCCCCAGCCACCCTCCCTTCTACTTTAAAGCAGTAAAAATGCATCAAGTCCGCAGCTATGGTACCAAAGCCATTTGCAACTCCAGAGCCAGCAGTGACTCCCTCGACCTCAAACTGCTATCACTCACACTTAAAAAGTACTCCGACTACTGACCAGGATTTTCAACCTCTTCCTCAGCCTCAGCCAGTTCCCTGACTTATGGAAATATGCCATGGTAACCCCAATTCATAAAAGTGGTGACAAAACAGCTACTGACAATTACCGTCCTATTTCCATCCTACCTCCACTCTCCAAGGCCCTAAAACAACATCCTGTGCAAGGAGCAACATGGCTTTAGAAAAGGTCATAGCACCTCCATGGCGCTACTTGAATTCACTGGTGCAATTCATCACTCACTCGATAACAGTCATCTTACTGGGTCCACTTTCATCGACTTAACTAAAGCCTTTGATACTGTCAACCACAATCTCCTACTTGCCCAGCTTCGACTAGCAGGGCTCTCACCTAACTCGGTGAACTGGTTCAAAAACTACTCAGACAACCGCTCCCAAAGAGTGAGAATTACTGGCACACACTCAGACCAAAGACCAGTCCGGTCCGGTGTCCCACAGGGCTCAATCTTGGGCCCCCTCCTTTTCAGCCTTTTTCTGAACTCACTGCCAGAATCCTGCCCTGAACAGATCCTACTCTACTCAGATGATGCTGTCACCCTGGCATCCCACCATGATCCAGTCCATCTACAAGGTAACCTCCAACAGGCCTTCTCTGCAGTCGAAAACTGGTTCACGAAACACAGACTTATCCTTAACCAGAAAAAGACGAAGACCATGATCTTCTGCAGCTCCCAAAACAAATACAAACAATATCAGCTCTCCATTAAAACTGAGCAAGAAATCACCCTCGAACAAGTTCATATCTTCAGATACCTCGGCCTCACCCTTGACTGTAATCTCTCCTATGTCCCACACATCAATAACGTGGCAAAAGTAGCCAACACCAGGTTGGGCCTACTATTCTGACATAGGAAACATCTAACCCCAGAAGCTCTGTCTATAGCTGTCCAGAGCTCCATCATCAGCATCATTGACTATGGTCTCATTATCTATGGATCTGCCACAACCTCCTCTCTCAGGCGTGTTTCGACTTCCCTCAATCAAGCCTGCCAACTCGTTACTGGTTCCCACCATCTCACCCACACCTGCGACCTCTAATCCAAAACAGGCTGGCTGCAACTGAACAACCTAATCAACTACAAACCTGCATCACTGCTAAGAAAATCATGATGAGAAAGGCACCACCAGGAGTCACCCTCCTCAAACCCAAAATCACCAACCGCAACACCAGGAGCTCTAAGCCCCAAATCCTTCAAATCCCCTGCTGCCGCACATCCCAAGGCCAAAGGTCGTTTGCATACAGGGCTTCGAGTTGGCTGAATGAGCTCTCTAGTGACACCACATCCTTAGCAATGCTTGGAGCGTTCAAAAAAAAAAAAAAAAAAAAGCTCCACCACTCCATAACTGGCTCCTCCACCGGTGCTTGCACCCCATAACATCTTCATTCCCTACGCTGCTTCTGACCATATAGGTGTCAGTTTCTGCCCTCTCTTCTAGCACTTACCTGTCCAATTCAACTTCTAATGCACTTGCCCTGTGTCTGTCCTGACAAGGCCCCTTGGCTGCCTTACCCTGACCCTCTACACCTATGCCTTCCCCTACCCTCAGCCCTCTCCCCTTCTTGCCCTCTTCCTCCTATTGTTGCTTGAGTTACTCATCGCTCAGTCTGATTTTGTCAAGCAAAGTTACTGTCTACAACCATGTACCTGTAACTGTTTTATGTTTTAGTGTCTGTTACCAGCATGATGTGGAACCTTTGTAAAAGAACCTTGGCTCAAAGGTACTTTGTAATCCTAGACACAAATAAATAAAATAAAATAGCCTGCTGCAAGAGCTTCCACTCAAAGTAAGATCAGCCGAGCTGGCCTGATGAAGGCCTAAGGAGGAGGCCGCATAGACCTTATGGGCAGAATGGTCCATATTCTTGGACTCCTTGTCCGGAGGTCGGTCAGTGTTGGCTGACCTATCAGTACGTCTGAACACAGAAGAGTCACTAGGCTTTCGGCCCGAAGGATGCTCTGTGAACCATGCCAGGGACCCCATGGGCACCGTATACTTGCGGGCCATGCAGGCAGATGGAGCTGGGCAGGAAGCAGGACGCTGCTAAAGCTCAAGGACAAGGCCAACTGGAAAGGCCTCCGTCGGGATATCCCCCCTTTTGAGGATATCCGTAAGTAGGTACTCTGCCTTTTTCTGGATGGGCTCCAGGGGCATTCCGGTGGATCTGGAGATCAGGCGGAGAATGCCCTGAAAGGAGGAAGGGCCTTCCTCCAGTCCTGCCATGGATGACTCATCATCCCTCAGATGAGAGTGTAATCCAGTGTCGTCTGAGTCTGAAGAGTCGGGGTACAACAATCTCCCGCCTGGGTCTCCCTCGATATGCCGAGGGCGATCGGGGACGACCGTGATAGACAGACGCTGGGAAAGCCCGGTGTCTGGTCGATCCTCTTTCGAGGGAGCCCCTCCCTGAGGCTGCTTAGGCGGTGGCTCCACCAAAATCGGAGAGAGACCTGAATAGGCAGAGCCAGGATACGGGCCGGCTCCACAGGCAGTGGAACCGAAGCCTTCGGTTCTGGAGGGGTCGGCGTAGGAGGCGGGAGCCAAATGACGGCCGGAGCAGCCGGCAGAGCCCGGCTTCTGCCTGGTCAAAATCAGCTGTTGCCATATCAGATCCTCATAACATTGACAGAGTTTCCGTTGAAGCCTCTCCTCATCCAAGAAGGATGAGGACCTGTGACGGCACCTTTTTTTTAAGTGTCTGTGGCCCTCTTTCGGCCGTTCGACCAAAGGGGTCCTGGTCCTTGATCAAGATCACGGGTCGGTTCACTGATCGAAGACACCAAAGTTGTAAAACGAGGTTATGGCACATTTCCGGGATTGGAACACCCGAGGTCAGTGTCTCCTCATCAGGGAAGGAAAGGACAGGAGTCCTTTCTAAGGAATCGTTGATCGGAGTCGGCGATAAAGACTCGATTGGGTCGAGAGTAATCTCGGCCGGTTCAGCCGTTTCCTCGGTCTCAATCCCTTGACCAGATGGAAGGTCCATAAAACCGGAGGCCGAGGAAGTGATCTCGACCGAAGTTGAGAACGCGTGTTCCTGGGACTCGGACCTCTCCCAGTCCCAGGAGCATCTCCTTTTAGAAGAAGCCGACTTGGGGTCCTTATCCCTCTTCCGAGAGTGGGAGGAGTGCGAGCCCGAGGGCGTCTAACCCCTAGTGGGGTGAGACTGGCACAACTCCCTGAAGGAGCCCGTAAAAGTAGAGCCAAGGTTGAGGAGAACGAAAAGCTTCGGTTGGCCAAGGCTTGAGCCGCTTCCTCCTCGAAAGCCTTCATCTGCTCCAGCTGCTCGGCGGATCCCGCGGCCACGGAAACTGCCCACCTTGCCTCTTTCGATTTCACCAGCAGGTTTCTAAGTTCCGGTTTCCCCAGTTTTAAGCACGCCTTGCGGTCATCCAGAACATTGGGGTGGAAGGCCAAACAAAAGGAACAAGATGTGGTGTCATGTCCGACATCTAGGCCATAGACGCACGAGAGGTGAGGATCAGTGCGCGACATCTTCTGGCCGCAGGTACACCGGCGAAATCCGGGGGACGATTTGTCCTCCATGTCCAATGAGCTGAAATCAGAGTTGGTAACTCTGATGAGTTTGAGAGTAATTTGCGGTGAAAACTGACGTTGCAAATCCAGGGCCTATGAATTGCTGGAGTAGCACGAGGTAACCTGAATCTTCCAGCGGAAAGGAAGATCTGGCATCATGGGGCGGAGCCGAGGTATTTACCACCCCGGTGGGTGGGAGGAGCCAGCTTGAAGACTTCCGGCCAGATTTAAAGGGGAAAGGGACATGCCAGAGAGTGTGGATGAACAACATATCCACGCTCCTAGAACAATCTAAATGCAGGAGACAGGCTGCATTTGAGCGGGAAGGGGATTATTAAAACAGGGGATAGAGGGGTACATAGCAGCAAAGGTGAGTTTAAACTATTTGGGGGGATGGCGAGTGGACAGATGGTAGACAGGACAGGGAACCCAGAGTGGGAAGCCTGACAAGCTTACCTCCCAAGATAACAGGAGAGGAGTTGGGTAGAGGCACGGGGGGAGAGAAGGGGAGAAACCCAGAGTAAGGCAAGGAAGGATATGGGGTGGAGGGTGGTCACATTGACTGCGAGGAGCCTAGGTAATAAGTTAGCTGAGTTGCAAGCTCTCCTGGCAGTGAGGAGGGTGGACACTGCGGCCATCATGGAAACGTGTGCTACCCAGAACCAGGACTGGGATAGGATGATCCCAGGGTACAAAATATTCCAGAAGAATAAGGCTGAAAGGGAGGGGCATGGAAATTTATGTACGAGAAGAGATAAGATGCCCAAGGGAGGAGGGGGAAGAAGACAGAACTGAGGCCCTACGGATGCAGCTTCAGGACTTGAGAGGTAGGACACTGAGGATGAGGATAGTATACAGACCTCCAACGCAAGGGGAGGACCTGGACAAAGAGCTAGCTGAGCACATCAGAAGATTCTGTAGGAAGGCGAGCACAGTGGTGGTGGGGGACTTCAACCTACCTGGGTTGGAGTGCAGCACTCCAGCCAGCACGAGTGCGAGGGAGCAGGTCATACTAGAGGCATTTCAGGACAGCTTCCTGGAGCAGTTAGTACAGGAGCCTACTACACTGGACAGGACTCTGGACCTGGTGCTTTCAAATGGAGAGGCTATAGGGGATCTGAGGGTGGAGGACCCTCTGGCTGGGAGTAACCACCACTCAGTGTGGTTCACGCTTAGTGTGAGTAGGGAAATGTGGGGTATGGAAACCAGGGTGATCGATTTTAAAGGGGTGGACTTTAGTTGGATGGGGGAAATTTTTGAGTAAGTATCTGGCAGGCATTTGTCGGGACATGGATGCCAGTCAAAAGTTGAATATTATTAAAAGAGGTCTGCCAGAGGTCACTGGGGCATGTACAAAGGCACAGAGTAAGAAGGAAAGGGGAAAGAAGCCCAGTTGGTTGACTTGGAAAGTCATGGAGAGGTAAGGCTAAGAGAAAGGTATTTCGGAAACTCAAAAATGTGGGGGGAATGAGAAGGAATAGTATACAAAAAAGTCCAAGGAGGATACCAGGCTAGTCAGAGCGGCCAAGGCCTCAAGAGAACTAAGACTGACACAGGGTATTAGGGAAGGAGAAAGGGACTTCTTCAGATACATTAGTGAAAGAAGGAGGAACAAAGACCAGATTATGAAGATTAGAAAGGACGGAGGGTGGGTGGAAGTAGGGAGAACAGGCAGAGGCATTAAATAAATACTCTGTTCTGTGTTCACAAAGGAGAAAGAGGTAGATACCCAAAGTGGGGGTGGGGGTAGTTGGGGGAGTTGGAGGACTGATGTAGGGATTGCAGAGAACAGGGTTCTGGCAGTACTGAAGGCATTAAGGGTGGACAAGACACCGGAACCAGATGGCATTCACCCTAGGGTACTCAGAGAGCTGGCGGAGCTGCTGACTAACACCTCCCTGGACACAGGATGCATACCACAGGACTGGAAGATGGCCCATGTGGTGTCCATTCACAAAAGTGACCCCAGGGATGAGCCAGTGGGGAAGCTCATGAAGACAATCCTAAAGCAGCGGCCGGTGACCTTCTTGAAGGACTATGGTCTCTAGGATGGTCATCAACATGGGTTTGTCTCCAGCAGATCCTGCCAGACAAATCTGAGTATTATGACTGAGTGAACAGGGAACTGGACAGGGGCCATGTGGTGGATGTCCTGTATTTGGACTTCAGCAAGGCCTTTGATTCTATGCCACATGGGAGGCTGGGATGGAAGCTGGAATACATAGGAGTGGGAACAAAGATGGTCAACTGGACTGTCAGCTGGCTGAACGGAAGGCAGCAGAGGGTGGTGGTCGGGGACAAGCTCTCATCACCAAGGGAAGTGACGAGCGGGGTGCCACAGGGATCAGTGCTGGGACCAGTATTGTTTGGGATACTCATAGCTGATATCTCACACAGGGTCCGGAGTAGGCTCAGTCTGTTTCCGGATGATATGAAGATGGGAGCTGTGGTAGATGACATCAAAGGCTGGAAGGAGCTACAGGAGGACCTGAACAAACTACAGGAGTAGTCAGTTACATGGCAGCTGGGGTTCAACACCAAGAAGTGCAAGGTACTGCACTTCGGAGCTAGAAACCAGGGAAGGCACTATCACCTGGGAGGGGTACAACTGGGAAGTAACGAGGAAGAAAAGGATCTGGAGGTGATTATAACATGCAGCATGAACAACCTGGCCCAGTTCAGGAAGGCAGTGGCAAATTCCAATAGGATGTTAGGGTACATAGCGAGGGGAATCTCCTCCAAGAATAGGGAGGTGATTCCCCTCTACAGGTCTCTGGCAAGGCCTCACCTGGAGTACTGCATGCAGTACTTGCGTACGTTCCTGAAGAAGGACAAAGTTGTTGGAGGGGGTGCAGCACAGGGCAATAAAGATGATCCGGGGAGTAGAGGGAAGGTCCTATGAGGAGAGATTACAGAGCTGAATATATTCCCTGGAGCACAGGAGGGATGGGGGATATGACTGAAACATTTAAATACCTCAAGGGGATAAATAAGGTTAGTACAGAAGGGATTTTCCAGCTTAGAAGAGGGAGGGATTCGAGAGGGCATCAGTTGAGGTAGGAGGGGGAAGATTCAGGAGGGAAATCAGGAGGCATTTTTTCACGGAAAGGGGTGGTGAATAGGTGGAATGCTCTGCCCGAGGGGGTGATGTCCTGTAGAACAGTGGATGGCTTTAAGAGGGGCTGTGACAGGGTGAAGGGGGTTATGATGAACAGGGATGGGGAGGGAGGGGCAGCTGTGCAATCGAGCAGACTTGACAGACCGTAAGGCCTGCTTCTGCTGGCATTTTTGTATGTTTGTATGTAAGTAGGGGACTGGGCACTTATGGAATCTGACAATTTACCCACCTGTAGGACCAAGTCCAATCGATTAGTGGCCACCCAGTCGAGTAGGGAGTGGCTGAGCGTTCGGGGGTTGTGTCTGGTGGGGTAGGAGATGACTTGTTCAAGACTGTGTTTTTAGGAGGTTTGCATAGTCGGGTTCCTGGGCGCTTAACCAATTAAGGTTGAAGTCCCCAAGTAATACAGTGTCCCTCACTGGAGAGCATAGTCCTAGGCCATCTAAGAAGTCGGAAAAGCCAGGGATGCCTCCAGTAGAGGGGGTTGTAGCAGCAACCCAGATAGAACTTTTTTTTGAGGAACCCAAGGTCGGCTCGGCAAGGAGCCATTCACTGGGGTTGGAACAGCTAATAATTTTGGCTCAGATGTGTTCCTTGACGACATATGGAGTGACTCCACCACCGTTCTCTTTACCAGGTCTATCAAGGCGAAGGAGGAAGTAACCCGGAAGATGGTAACAGGGATTGGAGTTGTAAGCTTTCAGCCAGGTTTCAGACAGCCCTAGTACATTGGGCTTATAAAGTGGCATCCAGGCCTCGAGGTCAGAAAACTTTGATGGAAGACTAGAAATATTTACATGTGCTATTTTTAGGCTAGTCAACCTTGCCCAGGTGACATCAGAATGGTCAATAGGAGTATGTATAGGGCCTGGGTTACTTTATATGTCACCAGCACAAAGAAGAAGGGAGACGGTATGGCAGTAGGATGGGAGCCAGGGGGGAGTGTGAGAGGGCGAGGGAGTACAAGAAAAGGCTGAGTAGGTGGCGTTCAGAGTTAGAGGAGGAGGCAAAGAGAGCTGGGCTCAGGTGGGGGGGGGGGTTAACTCATATCTAACTGCAGTGGGGGGGGGGCACAGCAGGTCTGTGGAGATGAGAAAAGGAGGATAGTTGTTCCTGATCGATGGCAAGCACCGAGGCACAAAAGTCTAATACCAATAAAAAGTCAGTCATACAGGTGGCCAGAAGGGGGAGCAGGAATAGCTTCATTTGTAGGTGTCATAATAGCTAGTGACTAGTATCACATTATGGCAGTCATGTTGGCCAAGTGGTTAGGGTTCCACACTGTAGTCAAGAGAGGAATGCAGAGCTGGTTCGAGTCCCATGGCCCCAAGGAAAAATTACCACAAAGGTATACCTGGAAGGGAAACAGAGTAGTGGATGAGAAGTTGATGAGGTTGTTTAGAGTACAATAATAAGGGGCAGGGGGAGTGACTTCAATGTTACTCGAGTGGCTGGGTGGACTAGACAAACTGGGAGTGAGAAATAGGGGGCAAAAGTGGACTGATAAGTTCTGGCAGGTATAAAAGTACAACCACCCCTGGGTGGTTTGGCTTGGGTGGGAAGAGCTTATTGACTGCAGTACACCAGCTGTGCTTGGGCCATAAGCTGTTCTGCCCTATCCAGTAGTAGAAACATCCTGCACTGTATTGCGTCCAGAACTGACCCTATATTCTGCAGCCTCTGGCAAAGGAACAGTACTGACTTTGATACATTCACTATCACTCCCAAGACTTCAAACAATTGCCTTGTGCAAGACAGGGTGTGTTTGAGCTGGCTCCCAGATCTGTCTTTCAACAGCCAATCGTCCAGGTATCAGAAGACAAACCTTCCCTGTGAACGGCTGCTGACACCACAGCTAAGCATTTGGTAAAGACCCGAGGCACTGAAGACACGCCAAACGGCAGTATTCTGAACTGGAAATACTCCCCATTCCAGGACATATCTCAAGTATTTCCTGTGATTCTGCTGGATTTTGACATGAAGGTATGCATCCATCATGTCCAAGGAGCAAATCCAGTCCCCTACTTACAGCAGTGGAATCGTATTCTTTATTTATTTATTTCAGAGATCGGAAAGTACCTTTGAGTCAGAGACTCGTTTACAAAGGTTTCACGTCACATATAATGAACGGTACAAAGTTAAGGTAACATACAGTGCAGGGAACAATTTACATAGATTCCACGTCACATATTTTGAACAATACAAAGTCAAGGTAACATAAACAGTGCAGGGAACATAAACACGCTTGATACATGGTAAAAGTAAGAAATAAGGCTCGCAGTCTTGAACTAACAGACTTCTGGAGGCTCAGGTAGGCATTTAGTAAGAGAGAAAGAAAGGAGAATGGTGGTGGTGGTGGTGGTGGGGGGGTTGCCAGCCAGAGGCTGGGAGATCATGGAAAACTTCTTCTATTCTATGTAGAAGTTGAAGTCTTGCAGGTCTAGCACAGGTCTAAGATCTTCTGTACATTTAGGGACCAGGAAGGCACAGGTTCTGTAGCATGTTTGGTCAGTAAGGCTTGTACCTCTTCTTTCAACAGGGACAGATGTCTTGGGGGATAAGCTGCAATAGACAGGGGATGCTTTGGTGGGGTGTCTAGCTACTCCACAGCACGCCCCTATGTCCCTCCATTGTTTTAAATGACGGGAGAAGTGACCCCTACCACCACTCTTCTGCCCCTGAACTGGTTTGGGGGAAATCCTGCACAAGTCATGCTGAGTCAGACGGCCGGGTGCCACCAGCTCTGGAGGTTTTGGAATTGGCTCCTGGGGGAGGTGGCAAAGCTCCACCTCCCTCCTTTCCTCAGCCATTCTGATGGTAGGCCTGATGGCCACCTTTGGCTGCAGGCTAATGAAAGGATCCTTTATCTCTTCCTCTAGCAGGGATAGGGTACAGGGGCTTAACTGACCTCAAAGTCATCCTGGAGGTCTGCAGGCCTCTCAAAGCCTCTTCCACATGATAGCCAAACAGTCTGGTGGCGCTAAAGGAAGCATTCAAGACTGTTTGTTGATATCAGTTGCAAACCCAGCCACACTTAGCCAAAAATACCTTCTTATACACATGCCAGTGGCAGCTGCCCTGGCAAAGGCATCTGAGACATCACAATCTGAGTGCAATAAATGTCTTCCTACCCTAGTACTTGCATTTCAATTTTTAACTAATTAATTCTCGGCTGTGCCTTCTGGAAGGGCCTGAGTTGCAGCTTTGCCAGCCTTGCAAAGGCTGTTTTGATATTTGATCATGTGGGATTGACTGTCAGCAATCCTCACGCCAAATTGGGCAGAGGTGTAGGTTCGCTTGCCCATCATCACTAGCCTCCTAGATTCTTTATCAGGTGGTAGGGTACTCATATGCCTCGGTGCCCTGGATCTATCGTAGGCAGCCACGATGACCACAGAATCAGTTTCTGGCTGGGTGGTAAAAGGCAGCTTGGCAGCAGGGGCAGGGTACTGCTTGTCAGCCTTTCTAGGGACTACTGGTATAGTATCTGGCTTATACCAGGTAGCAAAAGTGGCACTCTCTAAGGCAGGATTAATTGAAGGGGCACCTCCAAGAACTCCATTAAATTCCTTTTAAAAGAATTCTCTTCTTCTACTGCAAACCCCATACCAGCCTGCATTTGCTGCATCACTGTCTGAAAAGTGAGGTCTTCAGCAAGAGATCTGGGTGTGTACACCACAGAATCCTCACTGCAAGAAGCTACAGTTGAGCTGGAATGTGAGGCATAACAGTCTTCTTCATATCCTTCCTCCTCTTCATAATCTTCCTCCATTATGAGGTTAGGATTATATTCCTCCTCCTCGACATCCCGATCTACAATGGCACGAACGACCTCACTGGCGACGCTGCAGGCCTTGTTCAGTAGGTAATGGCTGAATACCGGTCAAGGGAGTTGTCGGGGCCTGAGAATAAGTAACCCCCGTCCACAGCAGTGCAGGCTGCAAAGGCAAGCCCAGCAATATGTGCCGTATTATATCTGAAAACTATGCCAGCTCTGCCTGCGCGTTGACAACGCCCTGGCCAGGGGACGTGACCACTGATGTCGACGGTGGTGATGTACCATCCGCAGTAGGTACAGTAATGTCTAAGTCAGGCCCCAGCCTTGGTGTCTAGTTGATGGTTGGGGAGTCTGATGCCATTGCGGCCGGGGAGGATGATGACGACGCAAGTTGAGTGTGTACAGGCTGCAGCGGCAACCTGGACCTTGCTGGAGACACTGCTCTATCCTTGCCTTATGCTTATGTCCTGACGATGATTGCTCTTTTTTGCAGTTTTTGGACTTCGATGACCACAACTCGGTCAATGGGGCTGGTGATGCTTCCTTTTGACCCTGGGATTTTTGAATGGCTGCTAAGAGTTTTTTCTAATAAAAATTTCTTGAGCACCTTTTTTCCTGCGTTGCCTTGTTGCTTGATTGAAGTTTTGGTAAATTTCACAAGTCCTGACATTGTGAGAGAGGCTTAAGCAGCAGAGACATGTCATGGGTGTCATACTTGTACATTTTTTCACCGCAGCTGCAGTTCCGGAACAACGTCATTGATTTTGGCTGCATATAGTAATCAATGGTAGCGCTAAATTATATTTTATAGAAAAAAAATGGCCTCATACTTATCACTATTTCCTCTTCTGTTAGCTCCAACATTATCAATGAGAAATCCCAACTGGGTATTTATTTATTTATTTATTTAGACAGCAGTTTGGAAAACCTTTGAGCCATAGGCTCATTTACAAAGGTACCTTGTCACACAGTAAGACAAACGAAAATACACAGTATAACAGTAACTTAAGACATAGATACAAACAAGAAAGTATAGTGCATCCCAACCAGGGGAATGGCACAGCCCAGACTTTAGAATGCTGGACATATGAGGATTCCAAGCAGCAGCAGTTCCCTAGTCACTACTGACCTTGCAGTGCCTCAATAAACTACTATATTTGCCTATTTTAAAAGAGAAACCAATTAACTAATTACTTGTATGAAACGTTCCTTCTACACTGTAAGAAGAAAACTGTCTTACCTTATCGGTAGACATACTCCATATTGGACACAAGGCTTGGACAAGTTGGTCCTCTTTGTGGAAAAGGCAAAGAACCAACAAGGAACATCCTGCACCAGCAAATATTGTGGAAATCTTCCCCTGACAAACACAACAATGAACTCTGGCACGCAAAACTGTGTGCAGTGAGACTAGCTGCAACAAGGAAAACACCATTAGTGATATAAAACTGAACTTGTTAACATGCGTGGTTGCAGTCTGAATGAAAAACATCTTTTTTTTAATATATGAATACAGCGCAGCAGGATAGAAGGATGTCCCAGTAAAGTCATAATAGGGGTTTGATTAAACAAAGGACACCCTCCACTGGAATACCCAATAATATCCTCCCACAGGAGCAAGGCTCCTAGCTGGGCTCAATTGACAATGTTGGAGCTAACAGAAAAGGAAATTAAGGTAAGTATGAAGAAATTTCTTCTTTCTGTAGCGCTCCACATTGTCAATGGGTAATCACAACAACAGAGTTCTAAGAAGCAGCACCCAGAACAGCCGGGAGGGATATTATCCCATATGCCAAAAACAAGTACTGAAAAGATTATTTGTGAACTGCTGCCTGCAACACTCTACCACCAAAAACTGCATAGCAGAATTCTGAACATCCAGTTTGTAGAGTTTTGTGAACGTATGGATGTAAGACCACGTAGCGGCCTTGCATAATTCTAAAACTAATGCGTCACCCTCTCTCTGCCCAGGACATGGCCATAGCCTTGGTGGAAGAGCCTTGGTGAGGGCCGGAGGCCTCTTTTCTGTGACATAAGCTTTAGCAACGCATGCCCTCACCCACCTAGCTAGGGTGGCCCGGAGGCTTTTTGACCCTGCTTGGCCGCTCTGAAGAGAATAAACAGGCTACCTGATTTCTGGAACTCAACCATCTGTTTAAAGTATCTTCTAATGGCTTGTCGCAATTCAACTTTTTTTTTTTTTTTTTTTTTAACTTTCTTTCCTTCCAGTCACTGGGGTGATGTCCTCTCTCTCAGGTGACAACCTGGCATCTCCCATCTGGCCTGACCCCACACCCCCACACTGGGTCACCTCCCGGGGCTCTGCAGACACCTACCTTGCCTGGCAAGGGATCCCCTGGCTTACTCCCCAGGGCAGGATCGCCACTCCTAAAGGCACCCTAGACATCTAATTTACATCCAGGCTTGTTGGTGATGCAGAGGATCCGAACCCATGTGCTCGGGGTCTGGCGATGGGTGTGGGAGTCAGGGTGCACTATCGCCTACCATCACCTTCAGGGTTTTTCTGTGTTCTGTTGGCTCCACACCTGGCCCTCCCTAGGCAGGCAGGAACATGCAATGATGTCCGGTTGGGAGTGCGCACGCTCCCATCGACAAATGCCACACTCCGTCTCCCCTTTTACAGTAGGTTGCCGGCACAGTATACCCACAACTACCGCCGTGAGGCACCCGAATGCCGAACCCTGCAGCCCTCCCTCCCCAGGAGAAGACGAGCTGCATGCGGACAGGCCAGCCTTCTCCTCCCCCGCTGACCCCCGGTGGCCCATGCTCGCTCCCGAACACGGGTCACCGGCATGGTGCAAGGTGTGGCATCCAGCGCCTCAACCCTCAGTGCCACCGGGGTGGCCTGTCGCAATCCAGCTTGTGCAACTCTCTCTCTTTTGGGTGAGATGGTTGCAGATAGAAGGATGGAAGGCATATTTCCTGGTTCACATGAAACGCCATGAGCACTTTTGGGATGAAAGACAGAACCATTATGGGTACCACCTTGTTCTTATGCATAACAAGGTATAGCTCCTTGTGGGATAAGGCCTGAAGCTTGCCAATCCTCCTGGCCGAGCACAGAGCAATCAAAAAACATACCTTGCAGGACAATGTATCAGGTGAAATGGATTACAGCGGTTCGAAGGGCCCTTTACAAAGAGTATTCAGAACCAGATTTAGATCCCATGGAGGAACTGGGGATCGGAACATAGGTCTTCTTTTGCTAACTGCATACAGAAAGAGAATAACCTCTCTATTAGTCCCCTAGGAAAAAAAAAAAAAAAACAAGGATTCTCCAAGGATGGAAACCTGGCTACTCAGGGCCAAGCCCTTCTCCACACCTTTCTGCAGGAAATCCAAGAACTGCGGAACAGAGGCCTAGAAGGCCGGAGATCCTTCTCCTTGGCCCAGGCAGAAAAGGTGTTCCATACATGGGCATAAGCTGCGGAAGTAGAAGTTTTCCTGCCAGCCATCCAAGTCTCCACTACTTTCTTGGAGAAACCTAATTTTAAGTGTCTCCTCCTTTCAGGAGCCAGGCCGTGAGCCTCGGCGCCCCGGATTTGGGTGTAGAATGGGACCCTGAGACAGAAGGTCTCCTTGTACTGGAAGGCGAAAGGGGTGCTCGCTGAGCAAGGTTCACTAGGGCCTAGAACCATAATCTTCTGGGCCACTCCGGAGCTATTAGAAGGAACCGTCCTCTAGAGTGTCTTATATTTTGTATGATCTTGGGAAGAAGAGGCAGCGGAGGAAAGACGCATCCTCTATTGGAGGTCCACTCCTGAGTCAGAGCATCTACACTGCCTCCGCCTGCAGGCGCCAATAATGGCTGAAATCATGGGGTCTGAGCAGTGTGGCTGAAGGCAGTCAGATCGATCTGAGGCTGACCGAATCTTTGCACAGGAGGTAGGCCACCTTGGGGTTCAACATCCACTCCCTGGGATGAACATTTTTATGGCTTAGCCAGTCCACCTAAATGTTCAACTCCTCTGTCAAGTGTATTGCTGACAGAGAGAGGAGATTCTTTTCTGCCCACGTGATCAGAGGCTTCTTGTAGCATCTCCCTCCTCTTAGTGCTGCCTTGATTGTTTATGTACACCACTGCGACAGCGTTGTCTGACCTCATTTTGTCCACTTAACTGCCGCAGACTTTGGAAATGAAGAGGAGACAGGCAAACCCCCCCTCCTTTCCAGAACATTTATGTGGAGATGCTACTCCTGCACTCACCAGGTTCCCTGAGTGGGTAGTTGGTTCAGGACTGCCCCAACCATACAGACTGGGAATCTGTCATCAGGATCAACTATGGAGAGGTTCCAAGGGAACCCCCTGCTCAAGTTCTGCACACTCACCTACCAACTCAGGGAGCGCTGTAGCTAAGGAGAGAGGGGAATCCTGGCTTGATAATCTCCTGATGTCAGATCCCAGTCCGAAAGCAATGCCATTTGGAGAGGACTCGATGGAAACGAGCCCATGGGACTAATTCTATCACTGCCATCATGACGTCCAGGATGTAACTGCATACTGAGGGCTGGGGTCGATGACTGAGCCCTGAGTCATTGAACATCCTTCAATAGGGTCTCCTTCCAAGAGGACAAAAGGAAACTTTCCCTTGGTCCAAGTTGAAGACTGCTCCAACTGATGCCCTTCTTGTCAAAGTTTAGCCACCAGGACTATCAGCACCTTCGAGAAGACCCAGTGGGCTGCTGCAAGGCCAAAGGGAATGCCTTGGACTGAACATGTTGACCTAGAATCGAGAACTTGCGATACTTCTGGAAAGACTGACAGATGGGAATGTGAAGGTAGGCATCCATTAGATCTATTGAAGCTAGTAAATCCCCCGGCTGAACAGCTCAGAAGACTGACCTAAGGGACCCCATCTTGAATGTTGTGTGGCGCACAAATCTGTTCAGATGCTCAGATCCAGAATGGGTCTGAAATCTTCCGATCTTTTTTTTTTTTTGAACTACAAAGTAGATGTGAGTAGAATCCCTGACCTTGCACGTTCAGTGGAACACTCACTATCGCCCCGACTTGGATGAGGTGGTTCAGGGTCTCTGACACTGCCCATCTGTTACAGTATCTTTTGGAACTGGTGACAGTAGAAAACACCCCTTTGAGGGGATTGTTGCAAATTCTATCGCATAGCCCCAAGACAGCATTTCCAAAACCCACGCATCTGATGTTTTTTTGGGCCCAACTGAGTAGAAATCGTGTAGTCTTCAACCAAGGAAAGGGGAAGCAGGGATGGGTCTGCGTACACTCATTATGAGGTACCAAGTTTCTTGGCCTGGACCACCAGGATGGCGCCTGGCAAAGCCCCTCTAGTACTGCAGCTCGTTACCCAAGTAGGTTTCTCTGGTTACCGAAGTTCTGAAAGGGACAATACCCTCCTCAAAACTGCCTATGCTGGCCACTTCCTTGAGCCACGGGGCTGAGCTGGACTAACGCTGTTGTTTTGGCACGGGAAGGTGGCCCTTTTTATCCTGATGATCCTTTAAAATATCCAGGCCAGAACTGAGCAACAGACCTCCCTCCCTCAACAGGATGTTAAACAGCTCAGACCTTGAAGCTTGATGAACAACCCAAGGTCTGTGCCACACAGCTCACATGGCAGACACAATATGGAAGGCAGAGTGGGCCAACATGTGCAAATTCTCCACTGCAGAATCTCCCAGAAAAGTAGAGGCCATGGCTACCAACTGTAATATGCTTGCTTCTTCAGACTTAGGGGGAACATACAAACATATAAAACTTGAAAGCAGAAACAGTCCTCATGGTCTATCAAGTCTACTCGAATGTGCAGCTGCCCAGGGTAGTGACCCACAAGTTTAATGCTCTGGCAACAATAAATGAGGTGTAAGAAGTGCTCAGGTTCATGCTGACAGAGGCAAAAGCCCTCCTACATGCGGCGTCCACTCGTTTATCTTGAGAATCTACTAAGGCCAGTGACCCTCCAGTAGGAATAGCAGAGCGCTTGGCCAAACTGTGCACAGCCTTGTCCGCCAGCGGAGGGCCTTCGAATTTGCAAATGTTTTTCCTCTAAAAGAGGAAAAGACTATGTCTTCGGTCTGGGAAGGTACTTCTTTGATCCACACCTGCCCATTCTTACTGAATAATTTGGTCACAGTAAATAAAACATGAAAAAAAAAAAAAGCTGAGGAAAACGTGGACAGAATCAGGCCAATGTCCATGTGTGCCACTCCGGTATGGACTGTTGCTCCTTGAGCTGTAAGGACCTACGTGCCTCAGCTATCAAGAAAGACAAGGACTTGTGGTCAAACAGGGGAGGGATAAGAATCCTAGCTCTAGTCTCCATCCACTCCCTTCCCTCCTCCTCCTCATCAGAAGGGACGTCCTTATCATCAGAGAGTAATTTTCTGAAAGTCAGGAGTTTCCCCAAGATCTCCGAAATCCTCATCCTGACCATCAAGGTGGTCAGGGTCTGTCTGCACATCTTGTTTCCGCAGCCTCATCCTGCTGCGACACAACTGGGCGTGCCTCTGTGGGCCCCACTGACCTGAGGGACCCGGTTTGGGGTCGTGTGTGTCTTCTGGGATGTCCTGCAGAATACTGGGGCGCAAAAGCTCGCCAAAAAGCAACAAAAGTGATTTTTCGCCATTCTGCTTGCCACTGGCAGCTGAAGAACCAGGTGCCCCCCTCCCCAGGTTGGAGGACCCGCTGGGGGAAACCATTACACAATGATGATAATAGGAACCCATGGGGGAGAGCCTCATCACCCATTTGCAGGTCTTACACCTGTTCATAATTAATGGTCTCCACTACGCCATGGTGCCAAGAGCAGCCCTGTATAGCTGTGAAGTTACAAAATAAACCAATCAATGCTGCAGAGAGAATAAATATAGGTTACTCACCTGTAACAGGAGTTCTAGGAATGGTATATGTTGTTCATCCACACTGTCTGGCAGGTATCCTTGCCGCTTTAAATCTTGCCGGAAGGTCTTCAAGCTGGCTCCTCCAACCCACTCGGGTGGTAAAACTCTCGGCTCCGCCCCATGACGCCAGATCTGGCCCGCTGGAAGCTCAGGTTGTGCGTTGAAGCCGGGGAGGTCGGGTGGGTCGTGTGGATGAACAACATATACCATTCCTAGAACTCCTGTTGCAGAGTAACTCCGTATTTCTAGGGACATGATATGTTGTTCATCCACACTGTCTGGCAGACTCCTAGCAGTTCTCCGGGAGGAGGGAGGCAAGGCACACACCCCTACTTAGGGAATAGAGACTGAGAACCGAGGCCCCAAAACCAGCATCCCAGCGTGACTCAAGGTCGATGTGGTAATGGGTGATGAAGGTGTGTGCTGACTTCCAGGTAGCAGCCCTGCAGATATCCTGGATAGGGACGCCCTGGAAGCAGCCACCGATGCAGCAGTATGGCGGGTAGAATGAGCTCTTATCCCTCTGGGAGGCTCCATGCCGCCAACTTATAGAGATCTGCGAGGAGGTGACCCACCTGCTTATCGTCCGCTTGGCTGCAGGTCTGCCAGGTGCGAAGCTTCAGCAGGATGAAATAGATGGCGAACCTTCCCCGAATTTCAGCTGCATGCCTTAGAATAAGCGAGCGCCTCTTCTAGGGTCCAAAGTATGGAGCCTGTATTCGGCCTCCGAGATGTGACTGGGGTAAAACACCGGCAGAGTCAACACCTGGTTAAGGTGAAACTCTGACACCACCTTCGGAAGGAATTTCGAGTGGGGGCGCAGGACAACCTTGTCCCTGTGGAAGACCAGGTAAGGAGACTCGATGCAGAGCGCCTGGAGTTCTCCCATCCTTCTGGCTGACGTGATAGCTACCAAGAAGGCGGTCTTCCACTACAGGTGAGAGAGTACACACCTGTGCATTGGTTCGAATGGCTTGCCCATGAGCTTTGCCAGTACCAGCAGTAAATCCCACGGAGGTGGAGGTTCTCGCACCGAAGGGGAAATGTGATCAAGGCCTTTGAAAAAGCGCCAGACCACCTTCTCCTGCGCCACCGACTGCTCCCCGGCCCGCGCTCGTAAACAGAGATGGCTGCGGGTGCACCCTTAGGGCTCGACCTAAGCTCTTGACGTAGAAAGGACCATAAATAGTCCAAGATGCTTGCCAAAGGACAGGAGGAAGGGTCCAAGCCCTTGTTCTGACACCAAATGGAAAATCTCTTCCATTTGAAGGCATAGCATTTCCTGGTCGACTCCCACGGGACGCCTCAACTACATTGAGGACCTCGCCGGAAAGACCCAAGGCCTGGAACTCTAGCCACCAGGAACCAGGCCATCAGGTGCAGGGATTGAAGGTCCAGATGGAACACCTTCCCCTGATTGACTGAGAGCAGGTCCGGGCGAGCTGGAAGCTGCCTCGGGAGCCTGGAGCTGAGGCTGAGGAGATCTGGGTACCAGAACTGGCGGGACCAGTCTGGGGCTATCAGAATCACCTGCGCCTTGTCCCTCCTTGCTTTGAGAAACACCTTGTGTATCAAGGGAAATGGGGGGAAGGCGTAGAAGAGGCCCGGGGTCCACGGCCTTGAGAAGGCATCCCCCTGCAGCAAGCCCTGCTGAGGGGGGCGGGCATGGAACAGCCTCAGCTTCGCATTCTCCCTGGAGGCAAACAGGTCCACCTGAGGTGTGCCCCAATGGGAGAACAGATCTTGTACTACCTCCGGCAGGAGAGACCACTCGTGGGATGCAGCCCCTATCCGCTCAGGGCATCGGCCAGGTGTTGGAGGCTCCTGCCACATGAATGGCTAGGAGATCCGCCTCCAAGCTGCAAGTGACCAAATGTGGAGAGCCTTGCATAGAAGCATGGAGCGTGTCCGCCCCTGGCGGTTTAGGGTAGTACATGGTCGTGGTATTGTCCGCCTGACTCGACCACTTGACCCCAGAGAAACGGAGCAAAGGCAGTGAGAGCTGGCGGACCCGCCGGAGCTCCAGCAGGTTGATGTGGCATCGGGACTCCCGCGGGGACCAGAGGCCGTGCTGCCCGGTGTTCCCCCAGATGGGCACCCCAACCCATCAGAGAGGCATCGGTCGATAGAGAGACCGTCGGCTCGGGCGGACAAACGGGATGCCCTCCTGCAGATGAGCTGGAACGGTCCACCACCGGAGAGCATTCCACATCCCCTGGGTCACCATCACTAGCTGGTCCAATGGATCGCAGCGTTGTGATCACTGGCTGGCCAGTCCCCACTGAAGGGGGCATGTGCCAGCGCGCCCAACGGACCACGCTGGTACAGGCCGCCATGAGACCCAGGAGGCGCAGGAAGTCCCGGTAGATGCCATTGCCCAACCAGAAATGATTGGGCAAAAGAGGTAAGAACTCGGCCCTGTCCGCTGGGGAGCCGTGTCTGGCTCAAGAGAGTCGAGCTCTGCCCCGATGAACAGAATCACCTGCTTCGCTCGAAGTCCGACTTGGCCTCATTGATGAGAAGGCCGATTTGAGAGTAAACCTGAGGGCCAGATCCTGACCGCCCCACCTCCTGTCTGGAGGGGCCGCTATCAGCCAATCGTCCAGGTAAGGGTACACCCGACCCTCGGCGCCAGAGGAAAGCTGTCACCACTGCTATGCATTTGGTGAAGACCCGGGAGCTGGAGACAGGCCGAAGGGCATGGCTCGGAACTCGAAAAGGGATACCTCCGCTCGAAAGCGAAGGAATCTCCGATGTGACGGACGGATAGGGACGTGAAAGAACGCGTCCTGCAGGTCCAGAGAGCAGAACCACATGCCGTGTTCCAGAGATGCATTATCTGAGCCAGAGTGACCATCCTGAAGGTTCGAGACCTTAGGAACTTGTTCAGGTCGTGTAGGTCGAGAATGGGGCGCCAGCCCCCCGTCCGTTTCGGAACCAGGAAGTACCTGGACACAAACCCCGGGTCTGAGGGAGGGTCCGCCACCTCCTTGATCACCTCCTTTTGGAGGAGGAGAGCGATGTCGGCCCGGTGAGCCGACAGTGAGGCTGCGGATCTCGAGGCCTCTCGAGGGCGTCTGAAGGGCGGGGCCTGCTCAAATTCTAGAGGCAGGCCTTTTCCCACCACCTCCAGCACCCACCTGTCCGTGGTAATAACGGACCAGGCGGAAAGGAAGTGCCGGAGCCGTCCCCCCACGGGGGGAACCTGGGGTGAGGTGACGGGGTTGGGGGCGACACCCCTCAGCCCGTCACTGGGCAGGCTTGGAGGAGGGACCGGCCGAGGGACCTCCTGGGCCTTTACCTCCCTGCTTCCTGTTGGAGGAAGCCCCAGGCTTGGGTTTGGGATGCCAAGCCCGAGCCTGCTGGCCCTGACGTTGCTGGGCCGGACGCATGCCGCGGGCGCAGAAGGACGAAAGGGCTTAGGCTGTGGTTTGCGGCCTTTGTCCTTCTGAGCGGAAGAGACCGAGTCCAAGGTAGCATTGGACTTCTCGATCCTCTGCAGGTGACCTTCCACCCCAGGGCCGAAGAGGTCGGTCCCCAAAAGGGAACATCTGCCAACTTGTGTTGGGTATCCAAGTGAAGGTGGATATCCTCAGCCAAGCCTCGATGACGACAGCCACTCGCGCCGCCACAGACCTGGCACAGGAGTCCCAATGTCTAAAGCAGTCTGGAGCTGCTGTTTGGCCACTGCCTGCCCTGGTCCCGCACCTGCCTGACTGTGGTCTGCAGATTCGCGGGAAGATGAGGGACGACTCATCCAGGGAGCCCAACAGGGCATGGGAGAAATGTGCCATGAGGACGGCCGAACTGGCCTGGCGGCGTCGAGGAGGACGAGCATAGACTTTTCACCGCATAGTCCAATTTCTTGACCCTTGTCGGGAGGTTTGTCCACATCCCTAACGTTCCCGGCACGCCGGAAAACGCTGTCGGTAACTAACCCCTCGGCTGAGGGGTGTTCCGAAAAACCGGACAAGGAACCGGTAGGGACAGCATACTTCCTAGCCATTCTGGCCGAAGGCGCAGGGCAGGAAGCAGGGCGCTGCCAGAGCTCCAAGACCGGGCCCACTATGGCCTCGGCCACCGGAAAGGCCTCCGTAGGGGAATCCCCCCGGTCCAGAATCTCCGTGAGGGGATACCTGGCCTGCTTAGAAACAGGTTCGAGCTTCATCCCAGTGGACTCCGAGATGAGCCGAAGCAATCCCAGGAAGGACGAAGGGCTATCGTCCACCGACTGTCCTCCTGAGGACTCCAAGTCCATTCGCTTGGAGAAAAGGGAGGAATCGTCCTCGGACTCGGAAGAGTCCTCAAAGACTGCCTGCTCGAGCCACCCACCCGCCAGGTCGATCGGGAGTGAGGGTGACAGACAGCCTATGGGCAGTCCCTGAGCCACCAAGAATTTTTGGTCGGAGCCCCAACAACGGCTGTGGAGGCGGAGGTTCCACCGAATCGGTGGGGCAGCTGATTTTGGCCGAACAACCGGCCTGGGATCAGGCCCTCGGACAAAACGAGGGGTTGTTTCGGCCGCTCGTGACAGCCACTTAATGGCGGGGAAGACGACGGCGCCGGCTTATTCCCGGTCAGAAGGAGCTGTTGCCACATGAGTTCTCATATCTTCGACGCACACTGCCCAAGCCTCCCCGTCCGAGGAGGAGACGAGCGGCGGCCGCTACTGCCGCTGGTGCTGAGACCGCCTATGACGGCGGATCAGCTGGACCGCCGAAGAAGTCCGAGACCGCAGAACTCGGCTTACTCGAGACGCAGCGGGAGATGTCGGGGAACCGCACTCCTCGGTTCGAAGATTCAACCGGGGCTCGGAACCGAGGCACAGACAAGCCAACGGATCCTCAACTCCCACCGGGGAACCGGGAGAGGAGTTCTCGGCTTTCCTGCCGACAACCCGTCCAACAGGTCGAGAAAAATCTTGACCGCTGGACGGAGTCTCGGCCAACTGGCCTGATGGGGACACCGTGAGACCAGTGGCAAGTCGTTAGCAGTCGATCGAAGTCGACGGCCACAACTCGGGAGAGGGATCTTTCCCGCTCCCAAGAGCGTCGACGGTGAGACTTACCCTTGTCTCTCTTTTTGGACCAAGAAAACAGTCCAGAAGAAGTTGGTCCCTCACCTTTAGTAGAGAGGGTCAGACAAAGCTCCTTAAAAGAAGCTGAATAAGAGGCACCGAGAGAGAGCGGGACAAATGCCACAGCCGAGGTAGAAGAGGCCCGCACCGCCTCCTCTTCGAGGGTGATCATCTGCTCGAAGGATCCGCCGAAGCCTAACAAGCCGACACCGCACCGGCCTCTTTTGACTTTCACCGGAGGAAATCGCTTCTCGGGACGCCCCAGTTGTAAACGGGCAGCACGGTCTTCGAGGACGTAGGCCGAAAAGGAAGAGCACAGGTTGCAGGCCTGCGGGTCATGCTCCAGGCCTAGACAGTAGACGCACGTGGAGTGCGGATCCGTCCGAGACATCTTCTGCCCGCAAGGGCATCTCCGGAAACCGGGAGTCGATTTGTCCATCGCAGCCGCGAGGGAGAGAAGACCAAGTCTTTTAGCAAAACTTTAATTTCAAAATTCAAGAATTAGGAACCAGTCTTATACGCAGAGCGCTATGAGAGAACCTGAGCTTCCAAGCGTAAGGGAAGATCTGGCGTCATGGGGCGGAGCCGAGAGTTTTACCACCCGGGTGGGTGGGAGGAGCCAGCTTGAAGACCTTCCGGCAAGATTTAAAGCGGCAAGGATACCTGCCAGACAGTGTGGATGAACAACATATCCATGTCCCTAGAAATACTTATTTTAGCTTGCCAGCATTGGCAGGTGACCAATGCAGTAGAATCTACTGCACAGGCAACAAAAACCCAGAGCTCCACCCGTTAATCAAAAATTGTTCGCATTTATAAAGAACAAATTAGTCACATGCGCTCACTGGTGAGCGTGCGCAATACAGCACGACATCCCACGGGACGATACGCACTCAGCAGCGTTTGTGCGCATGTTAGTGCTGCACAAACGGTCTTTTGCGCACTCTCAAGCATGTGAAAATTCAAGCGCAAGAGAAGGAGTCAAACTATGAGGGGAGCCGTGCGCCCAAGTATCTCAGCTGCTTAATGGTGGGTATGCAAAGCCTTCAGTGGGTGAGATAAAACTGTACTCAGATGGCCCCCTGATGGCAACTTAGATAAAAAAAAGTTAAATAAAATAGCTAATTACAGCAAATGCTGAATCCACACAAGAGCTACTGAGACCCCATCAGCTCACTCAGGAAACAATGACTTTTTTTTTTGCTCCTGGCCGGCCACCCATTTGGACCACCAAGGCCCACAGCTGTCTTGGTCCTTTCGCCATCCACTGCCCCCATTGATGCTGTGACCCCAGGTAACCCGACATATCCCTTCATTGGAAGGGCTCCTCCCGGTAGAGGCTACCGGGAAAGGACAGGAGAATGCCTGGAGGCATGCTTTCATATCCCGGACACGTTGGGGGTTGGCTTGGATTTCTCTGGGGCTTCATGGCTGCAGGGACCGGCGGCTGTCATCTGGTCGCCCAGGAGCCGATTTTCCTGTTTTTCTCCCCAACCCATCCACACCCTCCCACAAAGGGCTGTCCGGGTCGGCATCCTGGGAGCGGGGAAATTCAGTGGTGTGTCAAGGCCACACATCACCTAGAACGTCACGCTACACCACCTCCAGGGGTCGACAGAGAGCGGTCTGAAGCCCACCCACCCCCTCAGGAGCAAAGTATTCAAAGGATGCTCTGTGCTCCCTCCCTGCCGGACTCTGCTCCTGACACCCAGGCTCGGGGCGTGAACCAGGGTCACCAGCGTGTCGAGCAAACACCCATCCTGTGGCGCCACGGAGCTGGCAACTGGAAATGATGAATTTAGTAAAAGCCTGCAATCACTCTTATTTATTTACGAGTTTTACCAGGAAAGCAGACTGAGCAACATACTCGATTCCAGATGCGACCTGGGGGCCGGGACCCACTTACATATTAGTAATGCTTAGACAGTACAGAGTTGTACAAGGATTGTTACAGTACAATTGTGTGGGGAAAAAGTACATAGCTGGGGAAAAGTTACAGTCAGGGGTAGGATACTTACAATCAGTATAGAGAAAACAGAGGGAAGAATACAGTTCAAATGCATATGCGAATAAAGCAGCGAGACATTTAAGTAAGAGTTCTTAGCTGATACATGAGCAACTGGAAGTGAAATGTGTTCGGAGTAACTTGTTTTGTAGGGAGGAATTTGCTGCGTGGCAGATGGGGGCTGGTAGGGCGTTCCAGGACTGAGGTATTCGGTAATTAAAAGCGGCCAGTCCTTTGCATGTGCGCATAAATGGGACATGGAGCAGTTTATGGTCAACCCATCTAAGGGAGTACATAGGTGCCGGTTGTTGGGAGAGAGCAGAGGCCAGGTGGGGGGGGTCGGAGTTGGACCAGAATTTACGTTAATCTGGCACAGTTGGTTTGTCTTCAGTCGTGTAGGGATGGTAGAGTTAGCGAGCTATAGAGATCGCAGTGGTGGGTTGATTGGTGGCAGCCGAGGATGAAGCGGCAGAATGAGTGGAACAGGGTGTCTAGGCTGGCCAAGGCGGACACGGGGGGAGGTGGAGTAAATTATGTCGCCATAGTCGATTATGGGGAGGATCATTTTTTGTACAATGGCATGCCTTGTTTGTGCGGGGAGGCAGCTTTTGTTGCGGTATAGTGCTCCAAGTTTAAGGAGTAACCACTTATGAAGAGAGGTGATGTGAGCAGAGAAATCTAGGCGCTGGTCTAGCCATACACCCAGGTATCTGAAGCTCGTACAGTTTTCCAGGGGAATTCCATCCAGGGTTTTTAAAGGGGGGAGGGGTCTTGGCGGGAGAGTCTTTGAGGGGTGCCAAAAGTTAGCGATACTTTTTTTGGAGTTAAGAAATAGCTGGTTAGTCCTAAACCAGTTCTGGATAGCGTTGAAGTCTTCCTGGAGTTGGGATGCTATGCTGAGGGTTGAGGGACCAGAAGAGTAAAGGACAGTGTCATCTGCATACATCTGTATACAGGAGTGTGAGCATGCTGCTGGGAGGTCATTCAGAAAGATGGAGAAGAGAAGGGGACCCAGGGCTGAGCCTTGTGGGACACCAGTTGGGACAGGCAAAGGGTGGGAGGTGTGAGATGCTATTTTAACTACCTGACTCCTGCCTACTAAGTAGTCGTGGAACCAGTTTGTGGCTGAGGTTGAGAGCCCTGCGGCGGTGAGTTTGGAGAGAAGTAGGGAGTGGGGAGACTGTGTCAAAAGCCTTGGCTAGGTCTATGAAAACGGCAGAGGTGATGTGACCTTCGTCCATACTTGTGAGGATGTCGCCTGTGACCTGAAGTAGGGAGGTGGTGGTTGAGTGGGATTTACGGAAACCTGATTGGAATGGTGTGAAAAAGGAGGAGGCATCTAGGTAAGGGGGGTGAGTTGGGACAGGACCAAACGTTCCTGGAGTTTGGCCAGGATAGGAAGTAGGGAGATGGGTCGGTAATTGCCTGGGGAGGAGGTGTCACCTGCTTTTGGCAGAGGTATAACGGTGGCCAGCTTCCAGACTGTTAGTAATTTGCCCAGGGAGAAGGATAGACTGAAGAGGTCGGCTAAAGGGGCGGCAATAGCTGGGGCGGAGAGGTAGAGCATTTTGTGTCCATGAAAGTGGGGCATTTCCTTTGTTTTATTTAGCGACCAAGGGAGCGATAGACATCGGGTTTGGGTAACTGTGCAGAAGGAGAACGGTATGGTAGAGGAGGTAGAGCGAGGGCGATGTGTTGTGGGAGGCGCCTGTGGTGGGTGTGGGGTAGGGAGGATAGGAGCTTATTGGACAGCTGGCTAAGTGAGTGTTAAAAACTTCAGCTACTTGGATAGGGTCGGAGATGAGGGAACCTTGGTCTATAGTAGTACAGCGGCCAGTTGGGTTGGGGAGAGAGCAGGGTTTTAAGAGATTTCCAGAAATCCGCTGGGTGATTTAAATTTTTGTTAAAGGTCGATTGGAAGTAGTTTTTTTTTGCTAGTCTTATGCTATTTGTACACTTGTTTCGAAGGGATCTATGGGTAATGAGGGAGGCCTGAGTGCCCCTCTTTTCATAAATTTTCCAGGCGTGGTCCCTGGAGTGGCATAATTTGAGAATGTCTGCTGAGATCCAGGGGAGATGCACACCATGGACTCTTTTCGTTGGCAGAGGGGCGTGTTTATCCCAGACTTTAAGGAAGTTTGTTTTGAAAGCCTCGAAAGCTATGTCACTGGTGGGTGCCATAGGGATGAAGGACCAGTTTATCTGTCTTAGGTCAGACAGGAGGGTGGCTAGGTTGAGGGAGTTATAAGACCTGGTGACTAATGTTTTTGGGGGTGGGGCAGGGGGACAGTGAACCTTCCTGATCAAATAGATCATATGATGGTCACTTATGGAATCAGGTAGGAGGCCAGCACTTACTATTCTATGCGGGTGGGAGGTGAGTGCCCAGTCCAGTAAGGTGTGATTTAGGGATTTGTGGTTTAGCCTGGTGGGTTCTGTTATTAGCTGAGATAGAGATAGGGCCTTGATTTTAGTCTTTAGATGTGCTTTATCAGCTCCGATCCAGTTTATGTTGAAATCGCCGGTGATATGAAGTTCTCCCCCCGCTGCATGTGATTGTAGATTGCCCAGATGGGAGAGAATGTCCTCTGGCGGAGTGCAGGGGGGGGGCAGTAGGAGCCAGCCACATAGATGGGGTTTGAGCTGGGGAGGGAGATTTTTATGAGTGGTGCGTCAATGTTCCCAGGGGATACAGGGAGGTCCACTACAGAGAACTGACGGCTATTTGCGATATACATAGTTGTGCCTCCGCCTCTCTTTTTTCCTTGGCGGTCGGACCTGATTATGGCATACCCTGGTAGGGATACCTCCGCATCATTATTATGCGGTTTTAGCCAGGTTTCTGAGATGACTAGGATGTCGGGGCGCAGGGTTAAGGCCAGTGGTTGCATAAGTGAGAATTTAGATAGGAGGCTGCAGGTGTTTAGATGAAGGATACGGAGGCCTTTTCATATCCCGTACACGGTGGGAGTTGGCTTGGATTTCTCTGGGGCTTCATGGCTGCAGGGACCGTCGGCTGTCATCTGGTCGCCCAGGAGTCGATTTTCCTGTTTTTCTCCCCAACCCATCCACATCCTCCCACAAAGGGCTGTCCGGGTCGGCACTCTTAAGGGAGAAATCCCAATTAAAATGGAAATACCCCAAAACACCAGAATTTTTTTCAAACAGAAAACCTGAAGATTGGGGTGGGGAGAAAACTGACACAACAGCCGAGGACCCCGGACTCCTATACTGCCCACAAATAAAATAAAAGCATTTACCTATGGCACTTTTTTTTTATTAAATCAGGGACCATTAGAACACCTTAGCATGGCAGAAGTGGCTCCCAGTCCATGAACTGAAATGGGTAAAGCAGGTTAGCCAATTTGAAAGCTGCAGCTTAACAGGAACTATTTTAATTTAGGGGTGCTCCCTGTAACCAGGCAGCCCCAACCTGCTATGCAGAATTGAAGCCCCAAGAGAAAATCTTGAAATCTTGTAAATCTCGAAAGAAGGTAAAGCTAGCCGTTCCCCCTTTCAATGGCACAGCTGAACTGAGGAGTTGCTGCTGCTGCTGCTTGGAATCCTCATATCCCCAGCATTCTAAAGCTTGGGCTATGCCATTCCCCTGGTAGGGGTGCACTATACTTGGTTGTGATTACTCACTGACAATGTGGAGCGCTACAGAATAATAAATGACAACTGTTAGGTGTATTAATTTTCACAGCAGGTCAGACAAGAATAGTCGATGGTGGGGAAAGAACTGAGCAGAGATGGGGTTGCCCGGGTTTACTGAGATGCTGATGCGTGATGTCGTCAGCGACCCCTGGCTAGCAGAAGTTTCTGTGGAGTCCTAGCACTGACGCAAGTATAGTTCCAAAGGTGTGGCCTAAGAGAAGAGATAGCTTTGGAGAAGATCAAATGACATTGTCATAAAATGCATATACACATGTATAGTAACTTTAATGAATGCAGCAATAAATAGTCATGTAGGACGAAGTCTTGCCAAACTGTGAAATGCCTCATCAAATCATGCACACACACACACACACACACACAAAAGCTCTGAAACACTGTAGCATTGACCGACATCTAGTCAAGTTACCAACCATTCACCTGCCATTGGCTGTCAACTCAGCTCTCCTCCTGAAAGTACCATTAACCTGATGGGGACCACTGACATACCTCTTCTTTTTAAGATCACAATAATCCATTAGGCACCCGTGCCAGCACTCCTATTCAAGATACTACTAACCTGCCATAGGCTGGGGATACAGTTCTACTCTAGGCCTTACTAACCTGCCATAAGCCAATGACAAAACCCACCTACTCAAGGCATCTCTTACCTATTAACATGGAATTGGTTGTACATATAGTGCTCCTTGTACAAACAGGTGAAAAAAGTAGGTGATTTGATACCTTTTTATGGGACCAACAAGAAATTTTAAGTACACAAGCTTCAAGTTTACACACAGTCCTTCCTGTAAAGGGGCTCAGTGTCTTATTACTATATAGGTGTCAGCGTGGCTCAGTTGGTAGCATATCCGCCTCTGGACCAGAAGGTCATGGGTTCTCGTCCCACACCGGGATTGGACTTGCACCTAAAAATCGCTGGTATCCGAGTGCAGTATTGGGGGGTGCTGTACTGCTGGGGTGTGCCATCCTTCGGATGAGATGTTAAACCGAGGTCCCTTCTGCCTATCCTGGTGTTGCCCTAGTGGGTGTCCAGGTGGAAGTAAAAGAACCCAGGGCACTCTTCGCAAAGAGTAGGGAACATTCCCGGTGTCCCCCGGCCAACATTCCCCTTCCCACAAACTGGTTCATGCAATTATCCAGGCTGTGTGTGGGTGATGATGTGCGATATGGCCGCCACCACACATTCAGTCACTTCACTACCAGTCTAGCAGTGCTTGTAAAGCGCTTTGGATGTATGAAAAGCGCTATATAAATGCTGATTCTTCTTCTTCTTCTCCTTCTTATAGAGGGTCTCAATGTAAGCCTGAAGGCTTGTGTTCTAGAACTTTCTTGTTGGTCCAATAAAAGGTATCAAATCACCTCTTTTGTTCACCTGCTATAATCATACCAAACAGCTCTCCAGATCAAGGAATCACTAACCTTTCACATGTCAGGGACATGGGACCCTACTTGAGATATCACTTACCTGGCACCTGGGTGCACAACTAAGACAGGTAGATACTGTACTGTTGAGGTGTGCCATCCTTTTGGATTAGACAGTAAACTGAGGTCCCTTCTGCTCACCTCAGCTGTCCTAGTGGGTGTCCAGCTGGGAGAAAGGGAAAAAAAAAGAATGCACAATACTTCCCGTAAGTGCTGGAGATTTTGCCTGGTGACTGGCCAGCATTCTCCTTTCCACAAAACCGGTTCAGGCAATTGTCCAATGGTGTGTTTAAGAGCTGATGTGAGAAATGGCAGCCACTACATGTTCACGGTCACTTCACTACCAGTCTCTCATTACTTGTAAAGCCCTTCTGGAGACAATGAGTATAAAAAACTCTATATAAATGTAAATTTTTCATCTTACCACCTATGGGACAGTGGCACAGCTCTGCTAATTGAGGTGTTACTAATCTGCCATGGATCAGTGACAGATCTCCTACTCAAGGCATCCCTAACCTGCCATGGACCAGTATTACAGCCCTCAAAACTCAATGTATCACTTACCAGCCATGTGCATGTGACATAGCTCGCCTACTCATGGCATCACTGACCTGCTATAAGCCAATGAAACAGGCTTTCTTAATCAAGGCATCACTTATCTGCTACAGGCCATTGACACAGCTCTCCTACTCAAGACACCACTAACCAACCATGGGTCAGTGAAACATCTTTCCTACTCATGGCACTATTAACTGGCCAAGGACCAGTAACACAGCTCTCCTATTCAAGACATCACTAACTTGCCTTTGGCCACTGAAAAACCTCTTCTACTCAAGGCATTCCTAACATGGAAGGGAAGGTTTGCCTCTTTGCAGATGACACCAAAATCTGCAATAGAGTGGACACTCGGGGGGGGGGGGGGTGGAAAGAATGAGCAGAGACCTGAGAAAACTAGAGAAGTGGTCATGGCAGCTGGGTTTCATTGTGAAAAACTGCAAAACAATGCACTTAGGGCACAGACACCCAGGAGCAGAGTATAAAATGGGTGTAGTGGTACTGACAACCACCAAGCAGGAAAAAGACCTGGGGGTAATCATAACGGACAGCTTAAAGGTGGCCAGGCAGTGCAGCAAGGCCATAGGGAAGGCAAGTGGGAAAATGTTCTGCACAGATCACTGGTAAGACCCCACCTAGAGTACTATGCCCAGTTCTGGAAACCACATCTCTGGAAGGACAGAGTGGAGGTGGTCCAGAGGAGGACAACCAAAATGGTACAGGGTCTGCATCAAAAGCCCTATGAGAAGAGACTAACGGGTCTCAATATGTACTCCCTGGAACGGAGGGGGGAGATATGATAGGGACCTTTAAATAACCTCACAAGGGATACATAACGTACAGGAGGGGAGTATTTTTCGGAAGGAAAGGTACTCAAGAACAAAGGGACATGCTATTAAGCCAGAGGGGGTAGATTCAGAAGAGATGTGAGGAAGTACTTCTTCACAGAAAGAGTGGTGGATGCCTGGAACAGCCTTCCAACCGAGGTGGTGGAGGCAAAAACAGTAGCAGGGTGTTAATGTATGGGATAAGCACAAAGGAATCATAGTGGAAAGGAAGGGGAGAGGAAGAAAGAGCTGTAGATTGGGCACAGTCTGATGTAATAGTGTAGGTATGGAGAAATGGGCAGACTTGGGTGGGCCAAGTAGTAATTATCTGCTATTAAATTCTATGCTTCTCTGTTTCTACAAGACCAGGGCCATGGCTCTCCAAGATATTGGTAACCTGCAAAGGGCAAGTAACGTACATCCATTACTAATCATTAGTTTGTCTAGGACCAGCTGCATAATTCTCCTACTAAACGCACTGAAAACCTGCCATGGGACAGTGACACAACTGTCCTACTCAAGGCACCACTAACCTGCCATAGACCAGTAACAAAGCTCTCATACTCAAAGCATCACTTACCTGCCGTGGGCAGTGACGCACCTTTCTTACTCAAGCCACCACTAACCTGCCAAGAATAAGTGACAAACCTCTTCTACGCAAGTCATCATTAACGTACAGGGTGCAGGAGGGGAGTATCTTTCAAGTAAGTAAAAGTACCAGGATGCATGCAATGAAGCGGGGGGGGGTGAGGGTGTGTGGAGTTTGAGATGTGAGGAAATACAGGTTACTCACCTGTAACAGGAGTTCTAGGAATGGTATATGTTGTTCATCCACACTTATTGGCAGGTTCCTTGCCACTTTAAATCTTGCGGAAGGTCTTCAAGCTGGCTCCTCCCACCCACCCACCCAGGTGGTAAAACTCTCAACTCCAGCCCGCGATGCCAGATCTAGCCCGCTGGAAGCCAGGTTGTGCGTTGAGCCGGAGGCGGAGGGTGGAGTCGTGTGGATGAACAACATATACCATTCCTAGAACTCCTGTTACAGGTGAGTAACCTGTATTTCTAGGGACATGGCTATGTTGTTCATCCACACTTATTGGCAAACTCCTAGCAGTTCTCCGGGAGGAGGGAGGCAAGGCGCACACCCCCTACTTAGGTATAAAGACTGGAGAACCGAGGTCCCGACCAACATCCCGGCGTGACCCAAGGTCGATGTGGAAGGGGAAAAGGTATAGCCTGCTTCCAGGTAGGAGCCCTGAGAATATCCTAGACAGGAGTATCCTCGGAAGCAGCCACCGATGCAGCAGAAGGGCAGGTAAAATGAGCACTTATCCCTCTGGGAGGCTCCATGCCCGCCCACCTACAGCAAAGACTTACACAGGAGGTGACCCGCCTGCTCGTCGTCCTCTTGACTGCAGGTCTGCCAGGTGCGGCTTCAGCGTAGATGACAAACAGCTGGCAAACCTCTCCCGAACTTCAGCCCTACGCTCCCTGGGTAGGCGAGCATCAGATAGGGTCCCAATGGATCCTATATACGGCCTCCGAGGTGTGAATGGGGATGAACCCCGACAGAGACAATGCCCGGATAGGGAAAGACTCCGCCACCGCCTACAGAAGGAACTTCGGGTGGGGCGCAGGACAACCTTGTCCCTGTGGAAGGCCAGATAGGGAGATTTGAAGGAGCGCCTGGAACTCTCCCCTCCTTCTGGATGGCAGAGAAGCCCCAAGAAGGTGTACTTCCACAACAGGTGGGGAAACTCGCACCTGTGCAAAGGTTCGAACGGCTTGCCCGTGAGCTAAGCCCATACCAGCGAAGATCCCACAGAAAAGGGGATACTCTCCCCGAAGGGGAGGTGTGATCAAGGCCTAGAAAAGCGCCAGATCACCTTTTCTGCACCACCGACTGCCTTCCGGCCCGCGCCCAGAGGACAGGGGTGACCAACAGAAGCACCTAGAGGGTTGTCGGCCGAAGCCCTAGTTTCAAAGGAACGGACCGCAGATGGTCCGGAATGCTCGCCGAGGGATGGGAGAGAGGCCCCAGGCCCTATCCCAACACCAGATGGAGAACTCATCCATTCGAAGGCGAGCATGTTTGGCCAACTCCTGGCAGGACACCTCGAAACTTTGAGGACCTTGCCGGAGGACCCCAGGCCTGGCCCCTAGCCGCACAGGGACCAGGCCTTCAGGTGCAGGGATTGAAGGTCCAAATGGAAAACCTTCCCCTGAAAAACAGAGATCAGGGCCGGGCGGGCTGGAAGCCACCTCGGGAACCTGGGGCAGAGACTGAGGAGAGCTGGATACCAGAGCTGGCAAACCAGTCTGGGGCTACCAGCATCGCCTGGCGCCTAGACCCTCCTCGCCTTGCCCGTGGGTCAAGAGAAATGGGGGAGAGGCGTAGAAGAGGCCCGGGGTCCGCGGCCTCGACGGCATCCCCTACAGCGAACCTTGCTGAGGAGGCAGGCATGAGACAGTCTCGGCCTCGTATTCTCCCTGGAGGGAAGGAGGGAGAAGATCCTGTGCTACCTCCGGCAGGGGAGACCACTCGTGAGGCGCAGCCTATGACCGGCTTAGGGCATCAGCCAGGGTGCTGGAGGCTCCTGCCATCGAATGGCTAGGAAAAACGCCTCCCGGCTGTGTGAAAAGACCCAATGCAGAGAACCTCCTTATGCAGAGGCAAGGGGCTTGTCCGAACCTGGCGGGTTAGGTAGCACATGGTCATGGTGTAGTCCGCATGGACTGAAACCACTAGACCCCGCACAAACGGAGCGAGCGGTGCAAGCAAGCGGACCGCCTAGAGCTCCAGCGGGTAGGAAAGACATCGGGACTCCCGAGAGGACCAGAGGCGGAGCACTCTGTATTCACCTAGATGGGCACCCCCACCCATCCGAGAAGTATCGTTCGGAGAAGACCGTCGACTCAGGGCAGACGAACAGGATGTTCTCCTGCAAGAGCTGGAACGGTCCGAGGGAGAGCGTTCCCCTAAGTCCTGGGCTGTAGTCACAAACTGGTCCGAAGGAACGCAGCACCGTGACCGCCGGCTGGCAAGTCCCTGCAAGGTGGACGCATGAACCGGCGGGTCCGACAGACCACGTTGGAGCCGGCCGCCGCAAGGCCCAGGAGGTGCAGGAGGTCCCGGCAGGGCGCAATTGCCCAGTCAGACCCGACTAGGTAAGGGAGGAAGAACCTCAGCCCTGTCCGCCAGGAGCCGAGCTCGGACTCAAGAGTCGAGCCTCATCCCGAAGAAGGATCACCCATTAAGATACGAGTTCCGTGGCTCCGATAAAAGGAGACCAGTCTGAGAGCCAGAACTCTGGATTGTCCCCTTCCATCCCGAAGGGTTGCAGTCAGGCCGCCATCCGGGTGGGGTTATGCCCGGACCCCTCGATGCCGCAGAAGCTGCTGGGCAGAGACCGAAGGGCCTGGCCTGGAACTCGTAAAGAGATCCCCCGCTTAAGAAAGGGAGGAGTCTCCCAAGAAACGGATGGAACGAAGGTACGTACGTCCTGGAGGTCCAGGAAGAAGCCTCATTCTGAGGATGGGATATCTGAGGCAGAGAGACCATCTGGACTGCAGAAAAAAATGGGCGCAAGCCCCCCATCCGTTTGGGACCAGGAATACCTGGACACGAACCCAGGGTCTGAAGGAGGGTCCACAACCTTCCCGATCACCTCTAATTAGAGGGTCAGGCAAGTCGGCTCAGCGGGCCGACAACTAGGCTGTGGACCCAAAGACCCCCATGGGGAAACTGCTCGAAAGGGTGGTGCCTGCTCGCAATCCCGAGGCAGGGCCTTCCCCTAGCACCTCCGACACCCAAAGGTCCGGGAAGCGGACCAGGTGGATGAGGGGCGGAGCCGTCTCCCCACGGGGGAACCCGGGTAGGAGCGACGGGGCCGGGGACAGCGCCCCTAGCCCGTCACTGGGCAGGCTGGGAGGAGGAATTGGCCGAGGGAGCTCCTGGGCCTTTGCCTCTCTGCTTTCTTTTAGAGGAAGACGCTGGCTTGGATTCAGGACACCCAGCGCAAGCCTGCTGGCCCTCGTGCTGGGCCGGTCAAGCCGCAGGGGCCGGGGGGGCAAAGGGGCTTATGCAAAGGCTGCCGGCTGCCCTTGTCCCTCCGGGCGGGAGTGACCGAGTCCGGAGTGGCATCGGACTTCTCAGTCCCCTGGAGGTGTCCCTCCACTCCAGGGCCGAAAAGGTCAGTCCCCAAGAAGGGGATGTCCGCCAACTTGTGCTGGGTTTCCAGTGAGAAAGAGGATAACCTCAGCCACGCCCTGCGGCGCATGGCCACTGCGGCCACCACCGACCTGGCACAGGAATCACCTAAGTCCAGAGCAGTCTGAAGCTGCTGCTTCGCCATCGCCCTACCCTGGTCCCACACCTGCCGGACCGTGGTCTGCAGGTCAACCGGGAGATGAGGGAGCACCTCGTCCAGGGAGCCCAAAAGGGCGTGGGAGAAATGCGCCATCAGTGCAGCTGAGCTGGCCTGTCGGAGGCCTAGAGAGGACGCAGCGTAAACCTTGCACCCGACGTAGTCCATCCTTTTGGACTCCTTGTCAGGGGGCCTATCCACATCCCGAGCGTTCCCAGAACACTGGAAAACATTGTCGGTAACTAACCCCTCAGCAGAGGGGTGCTCCGAGAAACCGGGAAAAGAACCGACAGGGACAGAGTACTTCCTGGCCATCCTGGCCGAGGGCGCAGGGCAGGAAGTAGGCTGCCGCCAGAGCTCCAAGGCCGGGCCCACGATGGCCTCAGCCACTGGGAAGGCCTCCGAGGGTGAGCCCCTTCGGTCTAGAATCTCCGTAAGGGGATAAGGGGCCCGTTTGGACACGGGCTCGAGCTGCATCCCGGTGAATTCTGAGATGAGCTGAAGCAGACCCATGAAGGACGATGGGCTGTCGTCCTCAGACAGTTCCGGAGAGGACACCGGGTCCTCCCGATTGGGGAACATAGAGGAGTCGACTTCGAACTCCGAGGAGTTCTCAAAAAGCTGCCTCAGGCCTGAGTCACTCTTCATCTGCCGAGGGTGGGCAGTAGTGAGGGGGACAGACAACCTGCGGGACAGGTCCTGACCCGACCGAGGTTCCACCGAGGGCGGTGGGGCAGCAAGGATCGGACGAACAACCGGCCCCGGAGTGGGCACCTCGACTGCAGCGAGCGGCTGAGTCGACCAATCAGGCGGCAGCTGCCTGCTGGACGGGGAATGAATCAGAGTCGATTGATTCCCGGACAACAACAACTGCTGCCACATGAACTCCTCGTAACGTCGACGCCATCGGCATCCAAGCCACTCCTCATCCGAGGAGGGAGACGAAGAAGAACGGTAACGCCACTTAACTCGGTGCCACGACCGAGAATGCCAAAGTCAGCATGAGCGGCTTGACCGAGAGGATGACCGAGACCCGAATCCTCGGGGGAACCGAGGGCAGGCCTGGGAAGGAGCGGGGCGCGCCTGCTCCTCCCTCGGCTCGGAAGAAAGGGCCAAGGTCTGTCGACCCGAAGGAACAGGCAGAACCTCAGCCTCCGCCGGGGAAACCGGCGAAGGGATGGCGGCTCCAGCAGAAGACAGCCCAGATGACGGGTCGAGAGACTCGACAACTTCGATGGGAGTCCTGGCTGGCTGACCTGACGGGGACACCGTGAGGCCAGAGGCCTGAGCCACACCCTCGACCGAAGTCGAACGTCGGCTGGCAGGGAAGGGGGAACTCTCTCGCTTCCTCCAGCGCCGATGATGGGACTTAGCCTGCGACTCCTTGGACTTGGGCTGAGAGGCAGGTCCCGAAGTTCCCTCTCCTTTCGAGGAAAGGGACTGGCGAAGCTCCTTGAAAGAAGCTGAATGAGAAGAACTCAAGGAGAGCGGGATAAGCGCCGTGACCGAGGAGGAGGGGGGGCTGCCGCCCCCTCCCTGGAGGAAAGAAGATCGAGCTGCTCAGCCGAGACAGCCGACGCGGACACTGCCAGACGATTCTCCGAGGAATTTTCCGGAGGACTGCGTCAGGTCACCGAGCCCCGAACGGCCGCACGCATCCTCCAGGACTGGTCGAGCGGGCACAGCAAAATCGCGAAACTTGCGGATCATGATCCAAGCCGAGCAGTAGACACACATGGAGTGCGGACTTTCCTGGAGGAATTAACCGGGCACCTCCGGGAGCCGGAAAACGAATGATTCATCGCCGCAGCGAGAGCAGAAGACCAAAGTTTAGAAAAACTTCCAATTAAATTCGGAGAGACCGAAAATTTAAGGAACCAGTCGAAAACGCAGAGCGCTAAGGAGGGAACCTGAGCTTCCAAGCGGTAAGGAAGATCTGGCATCATGGGGCGGAGCAGAGAGTTTTACCACCCGGGTGGGTGGGAGGAGCCAGCTTGAAGACCTTCCGGCAAGATTTAAAGCGGCAAGGAACCTGCCAATAAGTGTGGATGAACAACATATCCATGTCCCTAGAAATATAGGTTACTCACCTATAACCGTAGTTTTACTAGTGGTATACAGTTCAGGTCCACACACTGGCAGTTCTGCTGGAGACAGATGAGTGACTGGAAGTCTTCAAGCCAAGCTCCTTCCGCCATCCAGGTGATACATCCTCCGACTCCACTCTGGGTCATCAGATCTTTTGTATGCTGGAAGCAGGGATCCAGGTACCAACTGCCAGAGGAGAATGGGTAGGTTGTGTGGCTGTGCAATGTATCCCACTAGTAGAACTATGATTACAGGTGAGTAACCTATATTTCTAACAAAGTGGATACAGTTCACTACCCATACTCTGACATACTCCTGGCAGTAATCCAGGAGGAGGGGGCAAGGTGCGCACCATTATTTGGTGAACACACAGGAAGACTGAGGGACCAAAAGCAGCATCCTGATGAGTGCTGTAATGGGAGATGAAGATGAGCACTTTACTCCAAGCTGGAGCCCAGCATATGTTCACAATGGGGATATCCCTGGAAACAACCACCAAGGCAGCAATATGTCAGGTGGAATGAGCCCTATATCCTTTAGGTGACTCCCTACCAGCCAACCTATAGCAGAGGTTGATGCAGAATGTACTCCATCTGGTAACTGTCCACTCAGGTGCGGCTTCAGCATATGTTAGAAACTGCGGGCGATCTTCACCCTGAACTCCAGCCACGTGCTCCTTGTAACAAGAGAGTAGCCTCTGCAGGTCCAGAGCATGGAGCCTGCGATTGGCCTGTGAGGTCGGGTTTGTCAAGTATACCTGTAAGTTAATCACCTGGTTAAAGTGAAACTCCGATACAACCTTCAGGAGGAACTTCAGTTGGGGGCAAAGGACAAAACTTGTCCTTGTGGAAGGCCAAGTAAAGAGACTCCACTGAGAGCACTTGGAGCTCACTGATTTTTCTGGCTGACGTGATGGCCACCAGGAAGGCAGTCTACTATGACAGATGTGACATCTCACATCTATGCACTGGCTCCAACAGCATGTTCATGAGTACTGTCAAAACCAGCAGCTGGTCCTACAGAGGTGGAGGTTCCTGCACAGGATGAGACAAGTAATCCAGGCCTTTTAAAAGGCACCCCACCAGCTTCTCCTGGACCACAGTTGGCATACCAGCCCACACCTGGAATGCAGATATGGCTGCTAAGTGCGCCTTAAGGGTTGTTGCTTGCAGTCCCGACTGAGTCAGGAATCAGAAGTAGTCGGGGTTGCTTGCCATGGGGCAGGTAAGGGGATCAAGCTCCTTACCCTGGCACCAGGTTGAGAACCTCTTCCACTTAAATGCATAGCATTTACCAGTCACCTTCTTATGGAACGGCTCCACAACATGAAATACATGTTCTGAAAGGCTCTAGCCATTCAGGAAACAGGCTGAGTTGTTCAGGGATTAAAGATCTGGGTGCAGGACCTTCCACTGCTGTCTGGTCAGCAGATCCTGAGGACAGACAACTTCTGTGGAAGCCTGCTGCTGAGGCTTAGGAGATCCGGATATCAGAACTGCCTGGGCCAGTCTGGGGCTATCAGGATTATCTGTGACTTGACCACAACACTGTGGAACAATGGAAGGTGTACAGGAAGTATGGGGTCTAGGGCCTTGCAAAGGAATCCTCCAACAGTATCCTGGACTGTGAGGGGGCAGGCACAGAACAGCCTCAGCTTCTGTTCTCCCACGAGGCAAACAGATTCACCAGAGGTGTGCCCCCCCCCCCAAAAGAGAACAGATGGTTTACCACCTTCTGATGCAGGAACCACTCATGTGACATCTCTCGACCCAGATGAGAGCATCCACCAGCTGGCTATTCTCTCCTGTGACATTGATCGCCAAAAGATATGCATCCAAGCTGTGCACGATTGTCCAAGTGAGGAGAGCCTCCTGACACAAGGGAAAGGAGTGCGTTCTGTCCTGCCTGTTCAGGAAGAACACAGTGGTTGTGTTCTCCATCTGGAACTGAACGACCTGACCCCAAATCAATGAAGCAAATTCCATTGGAGCCAGATGCACTGCACAGAGCTGCAGCAGGCTGATGTGGTGACAGGACTCCCACGGTGACCCAAAACCTGAGTGCTCTGCAGTCTCTCAGGTGTGCTCCCTACCCTGCCAGAGATGAGTCTGCCATGAGCATGACAGACAGATCTGGGCAGACAAATGGGATTCCCTCCTTCAGGTGTTGTGTGCCCAGCCACCACTGGATGACATCCCACATTGGCTAGGTCACTATGACCGGTTGGTTCAAGTGACTTAATCACTGGGACCACAGTTGGCCCAACTCTTGCTGCAGGTGGCACAACTGCCAGCAGCCAACGGACTATGCTAGTGGAGGATGCTATGCACCCAGCAACCGCAGGAAGCTCTGGTCAGGGCATGAGATCCCAATGTGAAATGATCGGGCTAAGGAGGTAAGATCCTTCGCCGGGTTGACCAGAAGACCCAAGTCCCGACAAGTCTGGAAGGTCAGATCCCTAGATCTTTCCACATCCTTCCTGGATGAGCCGGCTATCAGTCAGTTTTCCACGTAGGGATACACCCTGATGCCCTTGTGCCACAGAAGGGCTAACACTACTGCCACATACTTACTGAAGACCTTGGGTGTGGATGACAGGCAGAAAGACATGACCCAGAACTGGTACAGAATCTCCTTTGCACAGAACCAAAGTTACCGGCAATGGGACAGATGGACTGGGATGTGTTAGAACGGGTCCTTGTGACAGGGCTGGCTCAAGACCCTGTCCCAATTGTTATACAGGGAGAGGTAAAAGCAAGGATCTATTTTTCTGATCTCTCCTATTCTGTCACTTGTCTAGCACCTATCTGATTGCGCAATCAAATTTTCTTTGTAAGCCGTCCCGATGGCACTGAGGGTTGAGGCACTGGATGCCACACCTCGTGCTGCACCAGCAACCCGGGTTCTGGAACGAGCCCAGGTCATTGACGGTGGGGAGGGGGCAGGGACTGGATTGAGCCGCCGAGAGGCAGCTCTCCTCTCAAGGAGGGCAGGCACCGATCCAATTAGTGGACGGTGTCGGGAAGGGGGATGCTGTTAGTTGCTTGGCAGAAGTTATGCCTCCACATGGCTTCCTGCCTGGACCTTGTCCTATGCACTGGCGTCCCAAGGGGTGGGTTCAAGGTTTAAAAGTAGTCACTGTCACAAACGCACTCCATAGTTCAGGCCTTCTGCTCCCACAGTGCCAAACCTTGAAGTGCAGTATGTGAACAGGAGACAAACAGGGTAACCTTCCTGTCTGTTTTGGATCCAAAACACCTACTAGTCTCGAGTCCTGAGGTCAAATATGAACCCTTTTTCACTAGCATGCCCAGTTAACAGGATCACACATCACACTCTCTTCAGGGAAATGCAGTGCAATACTTAACCCAGCGGGCACCCAGCCTGGTTCACAATTCTCCCCTTTTTGACTCAGTTGAGACCTAGGTATTTGCTTACCTTAGAGCAAGATGGTAACACACTTTAAGCCCTTAACAGTTCTGTCAGCTTTATCAACACTGTCTCAGTATTCACAAACAAAAATGAGAAATGACTCAGGGAGAATTAAGGAAAACAAAGTTTACTATAATAAAAAAAAAAAAAGTAAATACATACAAAACATAGAACATACTGTATATACATAAATGTTTACTGTCCAAAAGAAGTGCAAATTACCGAAACAAAAACACCTTGTACTTGAATTTATAGTTCTACCTCAGTTTCGGTTTGATGCTACCTGTTTTGACAGAAGTGCCTTTTTGTTCAGAACACAGTGTGTGTGTGTTCTCTTAGGAGTCTAGAGAGAGAAGATTCATTTCACTCCTTTCAGCCAGACTGATAATAGGGACCAATATGCCCCTCCCATCCTGTGAGATCACAGCTCATGAGGTCACTGTTAGTCCTGTAATTAGTTTGTAACATGACCAAGTATACTCCAGAGGGTGTCATTTTACTGCTTGCTTGAAATCTGCAAAGACAGCAATATTAAATTATAACAGTCTCTTTCCTATGAGAGCACTTCCCTTTGATCTTCAGAAACACATCCTGGCTGCTATTTTCTTCTAGTGGTGAGAAATGTAACAGGTATCTGTTAGAAATTGTTGCTTCACAATATGTCATAAAAGGCATCCTGGTTCCTAGACTTCAAAGTAAATTGATGATTTACAATGTGTTATAACCCGGTGTCCTTATAGTCCCAGGAAGTCAGTTTTTTTTTTTCAAGCCAGAGGTAACCAGCAGGCCAGTACATTTTCAAAAACCTAATATCCCAGGGTGCCTTACAGGCTGCCATATCTTCCCAGGAGAATTTCCAAAGAAATATATATTTATATCACAAATATGATACAATATAACAACAAGTAGATAGGCACAGCATCACGGTCCTCCCTCCTGGACTGAATTTAGGGGGATCTATTCCTAGGCATAGGGATGAGATTCCCACATTCAGTTTACTGCTCTGACACGATAGCCCATCTGCGTTTTCGTTTGCTGCCCCTGCCCTGTGCGTAACAATCATATTATACCCTGCAAGGCAAGGCTCCATCTTAAAAGCCTACCATTTGTTTTACCCATTTGTGCCATCCAAACCGGGGGTTGTGATCTGTCTGCACCTCGAAGTGACGACAACATAGGTATGGCTCTAACTTCTTTAGTGCCCACACTATTGCAAGGCATTCTTTCTCCACTTTACAATAAGCCTGCTCCCTGGGAAATAACTTCTAACTGAGGTACACTATTGGGTGATCTTTCCCTTAGTTAGAGGTTTGACTAAGTACTGCCCCAATGTTCATGTCCGAAGCATCAGTCTGGACTACAAAGGGTTTACTATGGTCTGGACTGGCTAATATAGGAGCACTGCACAGTGCCTCTTTAGTCGTGTAAAGGCTTGTTCCCAGTTAATCCTTTTAGGCATTCTTTTCTTTTCTTTAACAGGCCAGATAGGGGAGCAGCTAGAGCACTGTAGTCCGATACAAATTTCCTATAGTACCCTGTGGTCCCTAGAAAACTCCGAACCTGCTTCTGTGTTTCAGGCCTGGGCCATACCTTAATTGCCTCAATTTTTGCTTGATTAGGACAGAGCTGTCCCTGGCCTTCTGCTTGCCCAAGGTATGTCACCTCAGCCATGGCCACCTGGCACTTTTCAGCTTTTACAGTGAGCCTGGCCCTCTGTATCCTGCCCAGCACTTCCCCTAAGATGGGCCAGGTGTTCCTCCCAGCTGGCACTGAAGATGGCAATGTTGTCCAGGTACACCACGACGTACTCCTCAGCACCATTTAACACCTAGTTCACCAACTTTTGGAAGGTGGCAGGGCCGTTCTTCATTCGGAAAGGCATTACTTTAAACTCAAATAACCCTATTGGACTTATGAAAGGGCCGACCTCTCCCTAGCTCTGGTAGTTAACTCTACCTGCCAATACCCTTTTGTCAGGTCAATAATAGTAAGGTATGTCACCCCTCCCAACTTGTCCAGTAGTTTGCCGTCTGTGGCACTGGGTGAGCATCTGACTTTGTGACTGCGCTGAGTCCACGATAATCCACACACAAACGAGTAGAGCCATCTGGCTTGGGAACAAGGACTACGGGTGAGGCCCAGGGCTGTGGGATTTCTGGATTACCCCTAAATCCAGCATTTCCTCCACCTCCCTCCTAATGTCCTTTTGGACAGCCACGGACACGCGACATGCTGTTCACCGTATGGACGCTTGTGTCCCTGCCTCTGCATCATGCGTCGCTAAAGGGGTTAGTCCAGGCTTGGCGCTGGACAACTGGACAAAGTCTGCTAAAACCTCTCTTACTTTCTGGATCTGGTCCAGGGTCAACTGAGGCAACATTTTAATTGCCTCCACAGAGGACTCCCACTTGCTTTCTTGCAGCAAGTCCAGAAGGGGGTCTCCTTCATCCGTCCCTTCCCCAGGACTACATACTGCAAACACCATGTCAGCCCTATTTGCATATGGCTTCATGTTGACATGGTACAGTCTTTGGATATGCCTCCTGTCAGGCAGTTCTATAATGTAATTTACATCATTCACCCGTCTGACTACTTTGTACAGTCCTGCCCACTTGGCCTGCAGCTTATTTTTCCGGACTGGGATTAGGGCCATGACCTCCTGACCGACAGTGTACGAGCGAGCTCTGGCTCTGCGGTCGTAGCACACCTTTTGTTTTTGTTGGGCAGCTGCCAGTTTACTCTGGGCTGTTCCCATAAGCTCCTTCAGCTTTTCCCTAAACTTAAAGGCATAATCCACTATGGGAGTTCCCTGGGTGGCATGCTTACCTTCCCAGTCCTCCTGGATCAAGTCTAGGGGCCCACATACCATGCATCCATACAACAGCTTGAAGGGGGAAACCCTGTCGACTTCTGGGGCACCTCCCTGTATGCGAACAACAGGTGGGAAGGTATTTCTCCCAGTCCCTCTCATGTTGTTCAGCAAACGCTTGGAGCATTGTTTTAAGGGTACCATTGAATCTTTCCACAAGCCCACTGGCTTGTGGGTGATAAGGTGTCCTACGTCTCTACACCACCCCACACTTCTCCCACAAACATTTCATCAGCTCCGACATGAAGGAACCCCCTCAATCGGTGATAACCTCCTGCGGGAATCCAACATGGGAGAAAATCCCTAGCAAGGCATCTGCCACTTTGTCTGTCCTCAGTGAAGATAGGGCAACTGCCTCTGGTTACCAGGTGGCATAATCCATCACTGTTAGAATAAACCTCTTCCCAGAGGAGATGGGGGTATTCAAAGGCCCCACAATATTCATTCCTATCCCCTGGAATGGCTCCTCTACTATGGACACGGGAATTAGGGCGGCTTGGGTTTTCCTACCCACCTTAACTATTTCTTGGCACCGGTGACAAGACCTTCAATACTCCTTCACCTGCTGGGTGAAGTTGGGCCAATACAAATTCTGGGCCAATCGCTGCATAGTGCGTGCGATTCCCAGATGACCAGACATGGGAATATCATGAGCAATCTTGAGCAACCGCTCATGGTAGCCCTGGGGAACAACAAGCTGCCTGCCCTTCACCCCTCCCTCTGTCTTTACATGCTGCATATACAGCAGTCCACTGTCCCAATAAACTTTATGTTTCCTGTCACCTCCCAGTGCTCCATCAGAGTCTGCCCAAGTCCTCAGCTTCTCTAAACTAGGGTCAATTTTCTGACCAGCTGCAAAATCTTTACATATTCCCAAAGCATGGGACAGGTCCCCTCCAGTTTCTAAGCTAGGGTCCCTAGCTCTAGTGTCAGGGCATTCAGGGTCACTGCCATCCCTAACCATCTGACAATGGATTACCCCTCTCTCCTTAAGAGTAACCTTCTGTAGCTGTTCTATTAACTGCTACCTGGGGAATTTCTACTCCCCTTTTACTATTCTCCCTATCAGGTGATACAGGCTGGGGAACCAGACTCCCAGTGTTTTCCACAGAGGCTTCAACGGGGTCCAGGGAACTACAATTTACCTTTGCTGCTTGACTTTGTGTAACTGCACACACCATCCCTTTTTTGAGATTATTCCCGAGAATCACATCCAGGGCAAGATTCTCTGCTGCTGCAATGTTTTGCACAGTCTCTCCTGTCTCACCCCAGTCCAGGAGAACACTAGCAAGTGGCAGCATTTTCTCCTCCCCGTGAATCCCCATACAGTAACAAACTGATTGGGTATGAGCTGTTCAGGCTCCACCAAATCCCATTTTACCAAAGTCAGGGACACCCCCATGTCCCTTAACCCATGGGTCTGTACCCCATTCACAGTAACTGCGCGAATGTGCTCCCTCATGTTTACTGGCATGCTTTCAGGGATACACAAACAACCCACTTCTTTCCCAGCACCACTTTGTGTGCCCTGTGCCTTTTTAGGACACTGTCTTGCAAGATGTCCAGACTGCTTGCAAACCCAACATTCGTTTCTTTTATCAGGCAAATCTTTTCTTTGTAACTTGGGGCTGCTTGGTTTTGGTGGAGGCAGGGAGAGTTTTAGCAGCCCTAAAGGCGTACTTTCTCTTTCTGCGCTGCCACGCCAACTCCACTCCCTCTTAGGGTATCCTGTGATAACAGCTACTGCAAAATAGTGAATGGCAAAATAGAGACTGCAAAACAGCGAATGACACATAATAGTGACTCACAATAACGGTGTTCTGAATATGTAATTTCTCTCTGCAATCAATGAGTGGCGTGGTGTTAGAATCTTTAAGATGGGGTGCAGGGGGGCGCAGCCCTCCACACTTATATAAAGTAATCATGCCAAGAGCAACAGTTGAAGGAACAGGTAGTAGTAGCTGTTACTGGCAGTGGCAGTCGCTATTTTGATGGTCGCTATTTTGTAAGCACCGTTATTACATGGAACCCCTCTTAGAGCAGGTCTGCTCCTGACATAGTGGTCCAAGAGTGCGGCAAACTCCTGTATTGTTTTGGGATCTCGGTCCACTAGCTAGGTTTTCAGCTTTGTAGAGCAAGCCCAAAAGAACTGCTCTAAAAGTACATTTCCAATTTTCTCTCTACAGTCTCTGCTTGTATCTCTTCCCACCAATGTTTTAAAACTGACATTGTTTAGTGGCTAGCTCATGTCATGGCTTCTCCTGAGATTACGGAATTTAACTCTGTACGGCTCTGCTGTCAAATCGTATTTTTTTTTTAACAGAGTGGCTTTAAGTTTACCAGAATCATTACTGTCCCGATTGTCCATTTGACCCAATGCATCACGAGCTTTCTCGGTAAGCAGCGGGGATAGCTGGAAGCTCCAGGACTCTCTGGGAATTTCTGCCTGAATACATACCTTTTCAAATGAATTTAAAAATGCATCCTTATCTTCCCCCTCTTTAAATTCAACTATCAATTTAGAATTTAATTTGTAACCCAATCCTGGAGTTCCAGGTTGACCCATGCCATTTACCTGATCTGGCACAGGTCTTTGGAGTTGTAGCTTCTCCAGTTCAAATTTCCTCTGGCATTCTCGCTCCTCTCGCTCTGTCTCTCTCTGAAGCTGCTCTTGCTCTCCTATCTTTCCATCTCCAGCTTCCTCTGTTCAAGCTCCCTTCGCTGCTGGGCTTCAAACCTTTTCTGTTCAAACTCCAGCTCCATTCTCCACAACTCCATCTGCAGCCTGATCCCTTTGGGCTCCAGCATGGTGGTGATCCTCACCAACGGCTGTGGCTCTCGGCTTGCACTGGTCCCACTGTCCTCCTCCTGGAGTCTGGACACTGCGATGGACCCTGGCCTCTCCACACCCACGGTTTGGTCCTTTCCAGTCACCGACTGTGACTCGAGGTCTTGGAACTCCTCTCTCCTGGCACAACTGCCATAGTTAGTCTGCAGTGTACTCGCTGTAGTTGGAAGCCATCTTTTCCTAAGCTATGGCTACACTAGCTTACACCAAAAAAAAATAATCTCCAACAGGGAACTTAGACTGTAAGCACAATGATATATTTATTTTTAAATCACTACCTTATTTTGCATATGAGCTGTTACAGTTATCAATCTGACACACTAGACTGCTAATGCTCATGTTACCAAATTAATTTCACAGTCTTCAAACAAATCCTTTTGATTGCAGCACTGTAAATCAAATCTTTTAAACCGCACCGCTGCCAACCAGATCTGTCGCAAACGTACTCCGCAGGTCAAGCCCTCTGCTCCCACAGTGCCAAACCTTGAAGAGCAATATGTGAATAGGAGACAAACAGGGTAACACTCCTGTCTGTTTTGGGTCTGAAACACCTACCAGTCTCGAGTCCTGAGGTCAAATATGAACCCTTTGTCAATAGCACGCACAGTTAACAGGATTAAATATCACACCCTCTTTGGGGAAATGCAGTGTAATACTTAACCATGCAGGCACCCAGCCTGGTTCACAATTCTCCCCTTTTTGACTCAGTTGAGACCAAGATATTTGCTTACCTTAGAGCAAGATGGTAACATACTTTAAGCCCTTAGCATTTCTGTCAGCTTTATCAACACTGTCTCAGTATTCACATGCAAAAATGAGAAAAGACTCAGGTAGAATTAAGGAAAACAAAAAGTTTACTACAATTAAAAAAAATAGCAAATACATACAAAACATAGAACATATATACATAAATGTTTACAGTCCAAAAGAAGTGGAAATTACCGAAACAAAAATGCCTTGCGTCACAAACCCACTCAGCAGGTCAGCCCTCTACTCCCAAAGTGCCAACCTCTAAGCGTAGAATTGTGAACAGTTTAACAGAACAAGGTGACCCTCTTGTCTGTTTTGTGGGTTTGAGTCACCTTAGTCCCAAGTTCTGGAGGGATTCACACTGATAACCTCTTGTTAGCGTACCCAATTGTCAGGCTCAGATAATTCTGTCTTCGGGGGGCCAAATATCTTTGTCTATGGGCACCTAATCAGGTATTACAAAATGAACCCTTAGAACTCTATGCAAGACCTTAGAGAACTCTTATCTGTTTCCCAGTTTGGTATCACAATACAGTCATGGCCAAAAATATTGGCGCCCTTGCACTTTTTCAAATAACTCACAGTTTCCTCTAAACATAAGTTGAAATTAACAACAGTACAGTATTTGGTCTCCACAATTCTTTATTTCTCTGTTAATATTACAGAACCTTTGTTTTTGATTCAGAATTTAATATATCCTTTAAATCAGAAAATGAAAAGAAATGGCATTGACAAAACTATTGACACCCTAGACTTAATATTTGGTAGCACAGCCTTTGGTCAAAATAACTGCAATCAACCGCTTCCTATAACCATGGACGAGCTTCCTGCACCTCTCTACTGGCAATTTGGCCCACTCTTGTGCAGACTGCTCCAGTTCTGCCAACTTTGAAGGGTGCCTTCTCCCAACTGCTGTTTTCAGATCTCTCCACAGGTTTTTAATGGGATTTAGATCTGGACTCATTGCTGGCCACTTCAGAACAGTCCAGTGTCTTGTCTTGAACCATTCCTGGGTGCTTTTTGAAGTGTGTTTGGGGTTACTGTCCTGCTGGAAGACCCATGACCTTCGACGGAGACCCATCTTTCTGACACTGGGTTCAACACTGCGCTCCAAAATGGCCTGGTAATGTCCAGATTTCATGATACCATGCACACGTCCAAGGCACCCAAAGCCAGAGGCAGCACAGCAACCCCAAAACATCACTGAACCTCCTCCATGTTTGACTGTAGGGAAGGTGTTCTTTTCTTTGAAGGCTTCACTTTGTTTTCTGTAAACATAGAGATGATGTGCTTTACCAAAAAGCTCTAATTTGGTCTCATCTGTCCACAGGACATTCTCCCAGAATGATTTTGGCTTGTTCAGGTGTGTTTTGGCAAACCCCAGTTGGGCTTTCTTATGTCTCTTCTCAGCAGTGGGTCCTCCTGGGCCTCCTACCATATAACCCCCTTTCCACTGAGTTGGCGATAGATGGTGCGAGTTGAAACTGTCATACCTTGTGTCTGAAGGTCAGCTTGAATCTGTTTGGCAGTTGATCGAGGTGCTTTTTCCACCATTCGAACAATCCTGCGCTGCAATCTTCAATCAAGTTTTCTCTTGCGGCCACGTCCAGGGAGGTTGGCTACAGTGCCATGGGCCTTAAACATCCTGATAACATTACGTACGGTGGAAACAGGAACATCAAGGTCTCTGGAGATTGATTTGTAGCCTTGAGATTGTCCATGCTTGGCTACTATCTTCCATCTGACCTCCTCAGACAATTCTCTGGCTGGCTGTCTTTTCTCCATGCTCACTGCGGTACACACAGTGACACAAAACAGGAGAATGAGTCCTTTTCTCTAATCAAACTGGTTGAATGAGTGATTTTTATATTGCAGGCACCTGCAACTCACCACAGGTGAGTTCAATTCCAAAGTGAAGGAGAATCACCTGCTTGAAATCTAATTATTTCTAACTACTTCTAAAAGGTGCCAATAATTTTGTCCGGGCCATTTAAGGATTTCTGTGTGGAATAAGCTAAGACTTAGTAAATTTTTCTGCTTTTTATGTTTTATTCCACTGCAAACCAAAGAAATCAATATGTGGATAACAAAATATTTTTTAATTTCAACAATTTTCTGGAAGGAATGGTGCATTACTAGAAAAAACTGCAAGGGCACCAATATTTTTGGCCACGACTGTAAGCACATGCACAGTGTCAATTATAACCATCTCAGCTTCACTTATATAAAAAGAAGTTTCAAGGCACACCAGGCAGATTCTATTTTTAAAAATAGATATCTTTACTTTAAAATAGGTAAAATAGGAAAAACAGTAAAATACAGAACAAAATATCCCAAACACATACAGCCTTAAAACAAATGGGTTTAAAAGTGCAAATTCCTACAATCCATACACTCAGACTGGTCTTACTTTCTTAATCTTTCAGTGCTTTGATGTCCTTCCATCTCGGTCAGAAAAATTAATGTTATCTCTGTAAGGTCTGCTCAGTATATTTAAAGCAGTCTTGAGCCAGCCTTCTCTCTGAGGTCACCTAACTCCGCCTTGGTGTATTAAAATTGATGTTCTGTAACACAGGATGTCCTACTAAGATATTTAAAAAAAATAGGTGACATAATGAATTACCTCTTTTTATGACTGGTCTAAACCGGTCTGTGATCTGCTTCACCCAGACATCAAAAGTCTCTGATGTAATTCCCTGTATACTCCAAGCAAATGCTTATTGGACTTTACTAATTTAGTCTGGGACCTGCTTTACCCAGACATCAAAGTCTCTTTTATGTATTTAGCTGGCTTCCTTCTAAGAAAGTCCAACCATATGCATATATCCTTTTTCATGACACCTAGTGCAAATCAGAGGATTTCCCTGAGGGCATTATAAAAATGGATATCTTGGTTCCTGCCTTCAAAGCAAAATAACAAGATATTTGCACCTCAGATATCCGCAGTTTAAGCTACCTCCTGTCCTTTGAACTTATCCCTGGGGGGTTTTGATGTGTCAGTTTCACATGCTGTTTCAGCATCTCTCATGACAGACAGTCAATAACCCATTTTTATATTTACAAAAAATGATCATACAGCACTGAGAACTGGCCGTCCACTTCACACCTTGGACCTGAATTTCTAGTTATACCTCAGTTTCAGTCTGTTGTTACCTATTTTGACAGAAGTGCCTTTTTGTAACACTCAGACAGCTGGTTCTGATTAATCCATGATTTTTGTATATAAAAATGTGTTATTGAATGTCTCTCATCAGAGATGCTGAAACAGCCTGTGGGATGACCCACCCCTACCAGATTTTAGATACAAGGTGTTACCTGGAAGGCCAAGAGATAATTACAGGCTAGAAGAGGCCTAGATTAAGCATCTCATGTTTATCTAGCTTTATGGTAGCTTGCCAGCTGACAGGATAGAATATATCCATTTTATGACGTTTAGAGGAGGAAAACCAGGTTATGTCACACCGGTGCAAAATCATAAATGTTCCTCTGATGTCTGTAAAAGCAGGATGTTGCTCATGGATGAAAGAAGGACTTAGAAATTAACCTTATTTAATTTACCTTCTGAGTGATGACATCCTGGTTATATAATTTTTATATTCTGACAGGGAGGAGCTAGGTGACCTCATGCTTGATAAGGTTGGCAAAGCCAGTTTTTAACCAGTATTCTGTTTTCCATTTAATGACAAATGTTTGGACTCTGAAAAAGAAACATCTACAGCACTGTGAGATAAGAATACCTTAGAACAGACAAGTCTAAGTGTATTAGTGGCAGGAATCTGCACTTTTTAAAATCCTGTCCTTTTAAGTGATTTGTATGTTTTGCGATATATGGTTCTGTGTTTACATTTTTTATCTATTTTGAAGTAAACCTCTACTTTAGCGACTATTTGGTGTGCCTTTGAATTTCTTTTTCTTGACAAGTGAAGCATACATGGTTAAAGCTGACTCTGTACAAAGCTTACTGGTTTTACCAAACTGGGAAAAGGTAACAATTTTTTCTGAGGTCTTTAATAGAGTTTTAAGGGTTCATTTTGTATGCCTGGTTAGGTGCCCGTAGGCAAAAGATATCTGGCCCCCCCAAAGAGCAGACTTATCTGAGCCTCTACATTGGGTAGCCTAACAAGAGGTTCACAGTTTGAATCCCTCCAAGACGTGAGACCAAAGTTTGATTCAAACCCACAAAACAGACAGGAGGGTTACTTTGTTTCTGATTCCTGTTCACAAGACTGCGCTCGGAGATTGGCGCTGTAGAAGCAGAGGGCCAGACCTGCTGAGTGGGTTTGTGACAGACTGGTTGGAGCGGTGGGATAAATGTTGGTATTACAAGCTTTTATTGTTCAGTGTGTCAGCTTGAGACCATATGCTCACTTGCAAAGAAAGAAAAAGGCAGTGATTTATTTTTTTTAAAAAAGGAGACAGAACTATATCAGTTGGCGTACAGTCAAGTTCCTAACAGTTTCCTTTTCTTTTCTAAAGTGCAAGTCAGAGTAGCCGTCGTTAGGGAAGAAGATGGCTTCCAACTACAGCAGGCACACTGTAGACTACTTAAAGCAGTTGTGTGGGGACAGAGGAGTCCCGTTCGAGGTGAAAGCCAGCAAACAGAACCTCGTGGATGCCCTGATGGTAGCAGATACCCAGTGCAGTGAGTCACAGACCGTGACTGAAAAGGACCGAACCTCGAGTGTGGCAGGGCTAATGGCCAGTGCAGTGTCCAGATCCGATGAGAAGGGCAACAGGGCCACTGTCACCAAAGGGCCATAACACCAAGGGAAGGTCTCCAGTATCCTGGATCCAGAAGTACTTAGGCTGCAAACTGAGTTGCGCAGAATGGAGCTGGAGTTCCAGAGGGAGAGAAACCGTGAACAGCAAGAGGCAGAGCGAGAACGCTGAGACACGGACTGTGAGGACAGTGAGCACCAGAGGCAACATGAACTGGAGAAGCTACAACTCCAACCAGCGGCACCAGAGCAGGTAAGTGGCTTGGGTTTAACTGGGAGTGCAGGACAGCGTTACAAATTGAATTCCAAATTGATAACCGAATTTAAAGAGGGGGAGGATATGGATGCCTTTTTAAATTCTTTTGAAAAAGTTTGTATTCCAGCTAAAATTCCTATGGAGTCCTGGAGCTTCCAGCTATCCCCGCTACTTACCAGGAAAGCTCGGGATGCATTGGGTCAAATGGACAATGAGGACAGTGATGAGTACAGCAAACTTAAAGCTGCACTGTTAAAGAAATTTGAATTAACTGCTGAATCATACAGAGCTAAATTCCGTAAGCTAAGGAGAAGCCCTGACATGAGCTACGAGGAGCTAGCCACGAAACGACGTCAGTTTTTAAAATGTTGGTGGGAAGGAACTGAAGCAAACTCAATTGATAAAACTGAAAATGTGATTCTGTTAGAACAGTTTTTCTGGGCATGCCCAGCAGAGCTGAAAACCTGGCTGGAGGACCGAGATCTCAAAACAGTGCAAGAGGCTGCTGAAGTCTCGGACCGCTATGCCAAGAGCAGACCTGCTCTGAGAGCGAATGGGGCGTGCGTGGCAGCGCAGAAAGGGAAACGCGCGCCTTCAGGGCAGCTAAAACTCTCACTGCCTCCACTGAAACCAGTTAGTCTTAGGTTTCAGAGAAAAGATTTCTCTGAAAAGAGAAGTGAATGTTGGTTATGTAAAGAAACTGGGCATATTGCCAGACAGTGTCCCAAAACAATGAGCTATAATATGCAGAATGGTATTAGAAAAGAAGTGGGTTGTTTGTGTCTCCCTGGGAGCATGCCAGTGAACATGAGGAAACACATGCACCCAGTCATGGTGAATGGTGTACAGACGCAAGGGTTAAGGGACACGGGGCATCCCTGACATTGGTGAAAGGGGATCTAGTAGAGCCTAGTCAGCTTATACCCAATAAACACGTCACTGTACAGGATTTTACTGGTGAAGAGAAAATACTGCCACAGGCTAGTGTTCTCCTAGACTGGGGTGAAACAGGGGGAACTGTGCAACAGGTGTCTGTAGCCAAAACCTTAGCAGTGGATGTGATCCTGGGCAACAATCTCAAACGGGATGGTGTGTGCAGTTACCCATAGCCAAATGGCAAGGGAAAATTGTAGTTCCCTGGATCCCACAGAAGCCATTGTGGAAACCACTGAGAGGCTAGTTCCCCAGCCTTTCTCCAGATAGGGAGACTAATGAAAAGAGGTTAGAAATTTCCCCAGTAGCAGTCAACCACACAGCTACGGAGGGTTACTCCGAAGAGGGAGGGGTGACCCACTGTCAGAGAGTTGGGATTGACAGTGATCCTGAGTGCCCTGACGCTAGTGCTAGGGACCCTAGTTTAGCGACTGAAGGGGACCTGTCCCATGCCTTGGGAATGTGTGAGGGGTTTGCAGCTGCTCAGAAGTGACCCTAGTCCAGAGAAGCTGAGGGCTTGGGCAGACTCCGACGGCGCACAGGGAGGTGACAACAGACATAAGGGTTGATTGGGAAAATGGACGTGTGTATACTCAGGAAGTACAGAGAGAGGGAGGGGTGTTAGACAGGCAGCTTGTTGTTCCCCAGGGCTATCGTGAGCAGTTGCTCAAGATTGCACATGATATTCCTTTGTCTGGTCATCTGGGAATCGTGCGCACTATGCAGCGGTTGGCCCAGAATTTCTAGTGGCGTAACTTCACCCAGCAGGTGAAGGTATACTGCAGGTCGTGTCACCAGTGCCAAGAAATAGGAAAGGCGGGCAAGAAAACCCAAGCCGCCCTGATTCCATTGCCCATAGTGGAGGAGCCATTCCAGAGGGTGGGAATGGATATTGTGGGGCCTTTAAATACCCCCAGCTCCTCCGGGAAGAGATTCATCCTGACTGTGATGGATTATGCCACCCAGTACCCAGAGGCAGTCGCCCTATCCTCACTGAGGACAGACAAAGTGACAGATCCCTTACTTGGGATTTTCTCCCATGTTGGGTTTCCGCAGGAGGTTATCACCGATCGAGGGGGTTCCTTCACGTCGGACCTGATGAAATGTTTATGGGAGAAGTGTGGGGTGGTGCAGAGATGCACGACACTGTATCACCCACAAGCCAATGGGCTTGTGGAAAGATTCAATGGTTCCCTGAAGTCAATGCTTCGGGCGTTTGCTGAACAGCATGGGAGGGCCTGGGAGAAATACCTTCCCCACCTGTTTGCATACAGGGAGGTGCCCCAAGAGTCGACAGGATTTTCCCCCTTCGAACTCTTATATGGACGCCGGTTACGTGGGCCCTTAGACTTGATCCGGGAGGAAAGGGAAGGCAAGCACACCACCCAGGGAACTCCCATTGTGGATTACGTCCTTAGGTTTAGGGAAAGGCTGAAGGAGCTTATGGGGACAGCCCAGAGCAACCTGGCAGCTGCCCAACAGAAACAAAAAGTGTGGTACGACCGCAGAGCCAGAGCTCACTCGTACATGGTGGGTCAGGAAGTCATGGTCCTTATTCCAGTCCGGAAAGACAAGCTGCAGGCTAAGTGGGCAGGACTGTACAAAGTGGTTACGAAGGTAAATGAGGTGAACTATATTGTGGAGTTACCTGACTGAAGACCGACAGAAAGGATTTACCATGTCAGCATGATGAAGCCATATGCAAATAGGGCTGACATGGTGTTTGCAGTGTGTAGTCCTGGGTAGGGGATGGACAAAGGAGACCCCCTTCTGGACTTGCTGGAAGAAAGTAAACAGGAGTCCTCTGTGGAGGCAGTAAAACTGTCTCCCCAGCTGGCCCCGGACCAGATCAAAAAAGTAAGGGAGGTTATAGCAGACTTGTTTAGCACCAAGCCTGGACTAACCCCCTTAGCAACGCACGATGTCAAGACAGGGACATAGACGCCCATACAGTGGAAAGCATATCGGGTGTCAGAGGCTGTCCAAAAGGACACGGGGGGGGGAGTGGAGGAGATGCTGGATTTAGGGATAATCCAGAGATCCCACAGCCCCTGGGCCTCATCCGTAGTCCTTGTGCCTAAGCCAGATGGCTCTACTCATTTCTGAGTGGACTATCGTAGACTGAATACAGTCACGAAGTCAGACACCCACCCGATGCCGTGGATGGATGAACTCCTGGACAAGTTGGGAGGGGCGACCTACCTTACGACCACTGACCTGACCAAGGGGTATTGGCAGGTAGAGCTGACGGACAGAGCTAGGGAGAGGTCGGCCTTCATCACTCAGATAGGCTTATCTGAATTTAAAGTAATGCCTTTCGGACTGAAGAACGCCCCGGCCACTTTCCAAAGGTTGGTGAACCAGGTGCTGAGGAGTACGCAATGGAGTACCTGGATGACACTGCCATCTTTAGTACCAGCTGGGAGGAACATCTATCCCACCTTAGGGAAGTGCTGGGCAGGATACAGGGGGCTGGGCTCACTGTCAAAACTGGGAAGTGCCAAGTGGCCATGGGAGAGGTGGCATACCTCGGGCATGTGGTAGGCCGAGGATAGCTCCGTCCTAACCAAATAAAGATAGAGGTAATCAGGGCATGGCCCAGACCAGAAATGCAGAAGCAGGTCAGGAGTTTTCTGGGGACAGCAGGGTACTGTGGAAAATTTGTACCCAATTACAGCGCCCTGGCTGCTCCCCTATCTGACCCGATAAAGAAAAGGATGCCAAAGAAAATTACCTGGGGCCCAACTTGTGAGGAAACCTTTTCCAAACTAAAGGAGACACTGTGCAGTGCTCCTGTTTTGACAAGTCCTGACTACAGAAAACCCTTTATAGTTCAGTTTGACGCCTCAGACGTGGGTATTGGGGTGAGTCAGACATCCAGCCAAGAGAGAGATCACCCAGTAGTGTACCCGGGTAGGAAGCTACTTCCCAGGGAGCAGGCATACTCTACTGTGGAAAAAGAATGTCTTACCATAATGTGGGCTCTAAAGAAGTTGGAGCCATATTTATATGGGCAGCATTTTGTGGTGCAGACTGACCACAACCCCCTGGTTTGGCTGATGCAGATGGGGAAAAACGATGGCAGATTGCTAAGATGGAGTCTTGCTTTGCAAGGGTATGATATGACAATTCTACATAGGGCTGGAGCCAAAAATCAGAACTCCGATGGGTTGTCGTGTGTACGAGGAGTGAACTAATTTGGGGAGCACACCCCTTGCAGAGGGATAGAGCCCCCAAATTCAGTCTAGGTGGGGAGGAATTGTGACACTCAGACAGCTGATTCTGATTAATCTATGATTTTTGTATATAAAAATGTGTTATTGAATGTCTCTCATGAGAGATACTGAAACAGCCTGTGGGATGACCCACACTGCCCCCCTCCCAGGTTTTAGGTACAAGGTGTTACCTGGAAGGCCAAAAGATAATACCAGGCTAGAAGAGGCCTAAATTAAGCATCTCCTGTTTATCTAGCTTTATTGTAGCTAGCCAGCTGACAGGATAGAATATACAATTTTATGACGTTTAGAGGAGGAAAACCAGGTTATGTCACACCGGTGCGAAGTCATAAATGTTCCTCTGATGTCTGTAAAAGCAGGATGTTGGTCATGGATGAAAGAAGGATTTAGAAATTAACCTTATTTAATTTACCTTCTGAGTGATGACAACCTGGTTATATAATTTTTTATATTCTGACAGGGAGGAGCTAGGTGACCTCATGCCTGACAAGGTTGGCAAAGCCAGTTTTTAAACAGTATTCTGTTTTCCAATTAATGACAAATGTTTGGACTCTGAAAAAGAAACATCTACAGCACTGTGAGATAAGAATATCTTAGAACAGACAAGTCTAAGTGTATTAGTGGTAGGAATCTGCACTTTTTAAAACCTTATTCTTTTAAGTGATTTGTATGTTTGCTGATATATGGTTCTGTATTTACATTTGACTTTTTTGTATCTATTTTGAGGTAAACCTCTACTTTAGAGACTACTTGGAGTTCCTTTGAATTTCTTTTTCTTGACAAGTGAAGCATACATGGTTAAAACTGACTCTGTACAAAGTTTACTGGTTTTACCAAACTGGGAAAAGGTAACAATTTATTCTGAGGTCTTTAATAGAGTTTTAAGGGCTCATTTTGTACGGCTGGTTAGGTGCCTGTAGGCAAAAGATATCTGCCCCCCCGAAAGAGCAGACTTATCTGAGCCTGTACATTGGGTACGCTAACAAAAGGTTCACAGTTTGAATCCCTCCAAGACGTGAGACCACAGTTTGATTTGAACCCACAAAACAGACAAGAGGGTTACCCTGTTTCTGTTTCCTGTTCACAAGACTGCGCTCGAAAGTTGGCACTGTGGAAGAAGAGGGCCTGACCTGCTGAGTGGGTTTGTGACACTTTTTTGTCCAGAACACAGTGTGTGTGTGTTCTCTTAGGAGTCCAGAGATAGAAGATTCATTTCACTCCTTTCAGCCAGACTGAAAATAGGGACCAAAATGTCCCTCCCATCCTGTGAGGTCACAGCTCATGAGGTCACAGTTAGTCCTGTAATTAATTTGTAACATGACCACGTATACCCCAGAGGGCGTCATTTTACTGCTTGCATGAAATCTGCAAAGACAGCAGTAATAAATTATAACAGTCTCTTTCCTATCAGAGCATTTCCCTATGATCTTCAGAAACACATCCTGACAGCTATTTTCTCCTAGTGGTGAGAAATATAACAGGTATCCATTAGAAATTGTTGCATCCTAAGATGTCATTAAAGGCATCCTGGTTCCTGGACTTCAAAGTAAATTGATGGTTTACAACGTGTTATAACCTGGTGTCCTTATAGTCCCAGGAAGTCCGTTTTTTTTTCCCCAAGCCAGAGGTAACCAGCAGGCCAGTACATTTTCAAAAACCTAATAGCCAAGGGTGCCTTGCTGGCTGCCATATTTTCCCAGCAGAATTTCCAAAGAAATATATTTTTATATCACAAATATGATACAATATAACAACAAGTAGATAGGCAGAGCATCACAGTCACTACAAAAAGCAACCACGAAAAAAAACCAACCCCCCCCACCGTTGGGCAGCATGACCCCCCGTAACAGGGTGAAGGGGCGACAGAGACGGGAAGCTGCCTCCACTCCTGGGCCGGTGAAGGGGTAAAAAAAATTATACCCCCAAAAAATGTTTTCTTTGTAGAACCCTGGAACTGGCCACTCCGATGGTCCCACCATTTCCTCCGTTACCACCCTTCATTTGCTTGCTGTTTCTGTCCTTTCTTTCTCCCTTGATTCTCTGTGGTTAAAAAGAAATGTATGTGTAGGTGACCCCAGTACAAGGAGGAATGATTGGGCCTGGCCCTACCACACAGGATAACCGTAGCCCCTTCACAGCTAAAGTAATATTATAGCTAAACAGCAGGAATTTACCAAAAAAGTAGGCCATAAAGAGGATTACATGAATCAGACACCCAGACAAAAAATGTTGGTTTTCTGTTTAGAGCTGTTTATTAGGCTAGAGCTCCTGTTGCGTTCTACATAGAGAGGCCACAGATAAGGATCAAAATGTGTTGTCTATAAAGTGCAGCCTCAGGAAACAAAAACAAAAATAAGGCAGAATACACTGCAGCATCGCATAGTCAGAAGGAACTGATGCTCCCAGCAATAACCCAGTTCAAGGGAGAGAAGGGGAAACAAAATAGATGTATGTATGTGTATATATATATATATATATATATATATATATATGAACTGTCAAATGTATATGACACAAACAGTCTGGAGTTACAGAACCTGGGGGCAATAGTAGGTATTAAGGCCCAACTAACTATGCCTTCCTCTTGTTACATCACGGTAAAGATTACTATGGTGTAAAAACTAATGGAAGGTAGAATGGGACTTGTTAACGGTCACTGGTGGGAAAGGGAATAGAATAAAAGGGTACAAGAGTTGCTGCTAGATGCCTTACAATTGTGTTGTTCCTCATACCCACACTTCCAGGTGGACTCATCCATTTGTCCCTTGGAAAAATAGATTACAAGGAGAGCCAGGCAAGATGGGCCACAAGTTGGTTTCGAGATCCACTTCCCAGAACTGGAGGGGTTGGAAAATGGCAAGTAGGATCAGATCTGTCTCTCTTCTGCAGCCTCGGCAGTGGAGGATGAACAAAAAATTGAACCAGCAGCAAACAGGTAAGCCTTTGGTCATTTTCTGACATAAATGGAGTTGGTACCCCAAGGATCAGTCATAAGGGTCATAAATGTTTCTCGGGCGGAGTGCAAGGTGTAGTGTCAGTGGCTGAGGGTGGCATTAGATAGATATCGATTGATGTAACACACTGTAACATAAGACACCATTGTGGGCATAATTTGTGTAATAAAATTACCTGACAATAAAAATTATGTTTTGAAAAAAAAAAAGAACTATATGTGAATCTTTATGTGAAATTGTGATCCCTTGGTTTGCAAATGTATATAGTTATACTGTTATAGTGATTGCAGAAAGTTATTTGTTGTTATTGAACTTGAGAAAACTTCTGATTTTCCACAAGCTTGTTTGCAGAGTTGTCAGTAGAAAAACCATCTCTGACAGGAAATGTCTTAACTGTCTGATCCTGTTGAGAAGACTCAAAGTTTTGGGACATTGTGTGAAAACAGGAAATATAGCCTAACAAGAACAGCAATGTTTGTTTAGAGTTAGAGAGATTGAGATTTAGACTTAGACTTAGAGAAACCCTCAGACGATGGACTTTGTTTTGTCTAAACTGTCTGTATACGAGCTATCCTGCACAATTTTATTTATTTTATTTTATTGTGGAACTTGCTCTTCCACATGAACTGGTTCAGACTGTGCAGATCCAGTATGGGGCGCTAGCATCCGTCCATTTCAGAACCAGTAAGAACACATATCCCTGAGTGACCAGGGCATCTGGAACACAGGCTACTGCCCCGCACTCTAGCAGCTAAACAAACATCTTGAAACGTGGACCTATCATGCAACATCCTAAACTCCCGAGGAACTCGGAGTCGATACGGCCAGAGAGCCTCTAAATCTAGAACTAATGCTCTGCTCACCAGTTCTAGAAACCCCCCCCCGCCCGTCCGCAGTAATTGTGGACTAAAGTGGCAAGAATCTGCACAACCAACTCCTGACTGGGAGCTGGGACAGGGATCGGACAGGAGGGAGGATGACACCCAAAACCCATCACTACACAGCCTTGGAGGGGGTCCTGGCTGCTAAGAATATTGAGGCATCACCTCTTCCCCACCACCTCCTTTTTTTGCTCCTGGCTGCCGAACTTGGGTTTCAGATGCCAGCACTGAAATTGTCCCTGCTGGGCCAACTGCTGAGGTTGTTATGGCTGAGAGGACTGAAAATTCTTTTTAGGCTTTTGGGCTGAAGTCACAAAATACAGGGAAGCACTGAACTTCTCAATTCGAGTGAGATGTCCCTCTACCACAGGGCCGAAGAAGTCAGTGCCCAAGAAAGGGACATTGACCACTTATGCTGAGTGTCCATCGTAAAAGTGGACAGCCTCAGCCAGGTCCTACAATGCATGGTGATAACCGTAGCCATAGACGGCATAGGGGTCGTCCATGTCCAAGGTCGTTTGAAGCTGGTGTTTAGCCAGCGACTGACCCTTGTCTCTGATGATCTTCAGTGGAAGCTGTTTGTGAGCTGGAAGATGGAGAGGAATTCTCCCAATACCCCAAAGAGAGAATGGCCAAAGTCTGCCATTATGACAGCAAAGTTGGCCTGAAGAAGACCCAGTGACACAGCTGCGTATTCCCTTTTAGCTGCACGGTCAGTCTTCTTAGACACCTTATCTGGAGGCTTGTCCACATCCCTTTGGCTTCTGGTTTTACAAAAAGGCTGATTCCTTTGGCTTCTGGTTTTACAAAAGGCCGATCCAAAATCAAGCCCTCTGCAGAGGGGTCGTCGGAAAACACAAAAAGGGAGCACACTGAGACTGCATACTTGCGGACCATATGGGGGCAAGCGAAAGACATGACACTGGATGCTGCCAGAGCTCCATGGCTGGCACCAAGAAGGCCTCAGCCAGCCAGCCCAGTGGTGTACAGGGATGAGGCGCCTTGCACCTTACCTCTTACTATGCTAGCGACCTGGGGTTGAGAACGAGCTCAGGTTGCTGGGAGGGGGTAGGATGAGCCTCTGATAGACAGCTCTTCTCTTCCTCTGGTGGGGGGGGGGGCTGTGGTCTCCCCACCTATCAGCAACACCCAGCAGAGACTGGGTGTGCAACAGACAGGGCCAGGTAAAACATGGGGTGGAGGTGACAGCAGATGTCTGCAGGTCAGGTATCGGAGAGCAGATGATCTGCACTGACGTCATTGCACATCCATGTCTATGGGGGCAATGTACCCAAGCAAGGTGAAAAAATCCCAATGGCTGAAAGGAAGACACTGCTCCGCAGCCACCACGCCCACCGCCGGACCCTGCTCTCGTGGATTCCACCACACCTCTCTCCTTCACATCCACCTGCCAGGTTAATAGATAACTGTACGGGAGGGCCATGGAGCAAAAGACAGCCCTCCCCGGGGGACTATGATTAGGGGGTAACCTGCAGGTGAGTTGTGGGTGGGATGGAGGAGCAGGATCATAGGCTGGGAGGTTTCAGGCGAAGAGTTGACCAACGGAGCTCTAGCAGTCGGTGACCAGAGCTAAAAAACAGGTTACTCACCTGTAACAGTAGTTCTAGGAGTGGTATATGTTGTTCATCCACACTGTTTGGCATGTCCTTTCCCTTTAAGAATCTTGCCAGAAGATCTTGAAGCTGGCTCCTCCTACCCACCCGGGTGGTATAGCCCTTGGCTCCTCCCCATGATGCCAGATCTTTGCCCGCTGGAAGCTCAGGTTGTGCATCAAAGCTGGGGAGGTCTGGGTGGGTTTGTGTGGATGAACAACATATACCACTCCTAGAAAGCTCGTTGTGTAAGAACGTACCGTAACAGTAGATCTTCCAGGAACTGTCTCTTGCAGTAGGTTATTACACTTGGGGAAGAGTTCTACTAGGTGGCGCTACCACACGGCAGCTTCTTCCAGCAGTCCTCTTCAGGGGCCACCCACATGACATCACTTCCTCAGCCAGAGTATAAGTGTGAGTGGCCCCAAGTACACTCTGTTCCCCGCCAGATTCAGCATGCAACGGCCAAGACTGAGGGATCAGGGAGACCCAACACAATGTCCTGAGATCCAGGAACACTGAGCAAAAGACAGGGGGACGGAGGGTGGGATTGTACTGCAAGAGATGGTTCCAGGAAGATCTACTGTTATGGTAAGTTGTTACGTAACAAACTATCTTCTACAGACTGGTCTCTTGCAGTAGGTTATTACCTGAGCTACTGGAAAATCACAGCAGCGATTTTATTACGGGAAGGGTGATTTTCAGACCTCCCACAAAAAGAAGTCGCACTTCCCGCAAAAATCCACATTTTAGCACCACTGCACTTTCAAAGGGCTGCATAGCCCACAAGCATTCCCTTCAAAATTGCCAAAAATCCCTAGTTTGCACACATAGCTCGTTTGCACAGACATAGCCCACTCACGCTCCTAAAATCCCCCAGTTTGTACCTTCAATGGGCTGCACAGCTCGCCATAAAGGTCTTTGTGCCACTCGATGTTCCCAATGTTGTCCTTAGTGCCTTCCGAAGGATATGTGCCCTCACTGGTGCCTTTCACTGTTTCCATTCAAGTTGGCGTGTGACGCGCTACTGACATCACTACAGCGCGTCACACCAGCTGGGTCCAATCATGGCCATTTAATTTTATTTGAATTTAGCACCTTTCCTATATGCTCTGTGCCCCCTCAGGTCCACTGAACCTACATAAAGGTACACAGGCAGGTGAGGGGGTTAGAGAGCAACAGTTTACGTCCAGTCCACTGCGAGAAAGCAAGAACGGCGAGTCCTGACAGTGACAACAAAGAGAGGGTAGAGAGCAGAGCATGATGAGAGACTGACGTTGATGAGACAGCAGAGAGCAAACAACAGAGAGAGAAGAAGAGCATGCAGCCATCCATTTCTGCTGTCGATTGTTGGCTGGCAAACAAACTGCTAAACTGCAAAAAAGAGCTTAATCACCGTTACCAGAACCCCTATTTCTGCTGCTGCTGCTGCTAAATACACTACCAGGTATGTGTTGTTAATATTATTATTTTTAATAATACTATTTTATGTATAAGGGCAGTGTGATGCTGCTTTTTTTCCCTGATGTTAGAGTGAGCAACCCTGCTCAGGGCAAAGGGCAAGTAGGATTAAGGGGGAAAAATTATGTTAAGCAGAGTGTAGCCCTTGTGTGTCTTGACGAGGGGGCAAGTAGCTAATATGTTGCTCTCAGAGGGTGGGAGGGAGCCCAGGAGCCATCATGGTCCAAATGAGGGGGGGTAAATTTAAATCGGTCTCCGTGCTAGGGGACACAGGAGCTTTTTGTGTCCCTGAGGGAAGGGGGGCACCCAGGAGGGCCCAAATGGGGGGGGGGGCGCAAGTTCTTTACAAAAATTTCTATTGGTCTTGGAGGGAGGATGGGAGCTCAGAAGGATCCGTGCTAGGGGACATAGCTGCCTTAAAAAAAGGGAGTGAGGGTGGAAAACTCGGAGGTTCCAGGTAGAAGAAATGATACTGTTATGGAAAAAATGAAACTAGTCTGGGAAGCAGAGAAGAGACATGCAATGTACTGCTCTGTGGTTAATGCTGGTTGAACCTATGCTTTGCTCCTGTGATTTCTCATTAATGGAGAGTGGAGGGGGTGGGTCTGGCAGACTGGCACACATGGCGAAAAAAATTGTTCTGGCCTCTGGTGAGCGAGCAGAGTGTGGTGAGTGACCAGACAATCACAGAACAATTTTTTTCCATCATGTGTGGCAGTCACCTGGGTCCGTCCCTCGCTCTTGTGGTGTGTCCTTGATCGTTGCTGTGGTTCCTTGGAGATGGGAGTGGAGGGGTGGGCCTGGTGGACTGGCACATATGGCGAAAAAAATTGTTCTGGCCTCCGGTGAGTGAGCAGGGTGGGGCAGGCGACCAGATTGGCACAGAACAATTTTTTTCCATCATGTGTGGCAGTCACCTGGGTCCATCCCTCGCTCCTGTGGCGTGTTCTTGACTCGATGCTGTGGTTCCTCAAAGATGGCAATGGAGAGGTGGGTCTGGCGGACTGGCACACATGGCAGAAAAAATTGTTCTGGCCTCTGTTGATGAGCAAGGTGGGAGGCGGGCGACCAGACTGGCACAGAACAATTTTTCCATCATGTGTGGCAGTCACCTGGGTCCATCCCTCACTCCCGTGGTGTGTCCTTGATCTCTGCTGTAGTTCCTCAGAGATGGAAGTGGTGGGGTGGGCCTGGCGGACTGGCACACATGACGAAAAAAATTGTTCTGGCCTCTGGGGAGCGAGCAGGGTGGGGCAGGCGACAAGACTGGCACAGAACAATTTTTGTCCATCATGTGTGGCAGTCACCTGGGTCCATCCCTCGCTCCCATGGTGTGTCCTTCATCGCTGCAGTGGTTCCTCGGAGACTGAGTGCCTCACAGTAGCTGAGGTTTTACATCAAAACTGCCCGGCATAAAACTTTAGTTGCACAAGACGCCACTCTTTCAGCACTAAATTGTTGTATTTACTTATTTAAATTGATTTTATTCTTTTGGTTTAAATTATACACTGTATTATCTTTTTGTGTTTAGTTAATACACTATCGACGACATGTCCGCACCACCAACACCAAAGCGCGCCAGTCTTTCTCGAGCGTGCCCATGATCGGGTCCCCTTGTACCCAAATGATCTTTTCGAGGATGGAGGACTACTATTTTGCCGTGCTTGCATGCACACCATCGATTTTGTGCGTAAGCATACAGTGGACATGCACATTAAGTCACAGAAGCATCTGGAGCGGAAAGAAGTATTAAAGAAAAAAACAACAAAATAAGTACTACTTTACACTGCTATTTGCAATTTCTTTTAATGTTTTGTCAGGCCCCCGTCACCTGATGGGAACTCCACCCCTGCTCTGCGCACTGTCTCCACAGACTTGTGTTATTTTTCTATAGATGCAGTTATCCTCTGGAGGTGGGACATTCAATGACATCAGCTGGGCAAGTCGCTGTCTGTCCCGCCTCCCATGTAGCTGACACCAGTTGATGCAGATCCCCTGGCCTCTGCAAGGGGCTAGAATTATGTCCGACAGACCTCCCCCCACTGGAGAATGAGAGCCATCCCTCAAACTCTCAAGTCTTCTCCACCTGGTGAGTCCTAATAGTCCCGGGTCTGTTGGGTCTGCTCTGACTCCCAGGTCTGTCGGGCCTGTTCTCGAACCTGGGATGTCATTGTCACATACAGACACCTTGCTGGTGGGATGGCCTACAGTTTATTTTTCCTGTGAAATATATAACATATTGATTGTCTGCTTTTTATTTGCTCCAGGTGCAGCTCTACGCCTGCAGTCATTGACTTCTTGTTTGGCCCGAGCAACATCATAATCTGTGGAGCGGAAGGAGTTTGTGCTGGACTTCATTCAGTGCTTGACACGTGCAGACATTCCTCTGGAAACGGCTTCTGCATTTCAAGACGTCTTGACGAAGTACAGCAAACAGGGTGGTAGTCTTCCGGGACCAACACAGCTACGGAGCACCTACCTGCAAGAACTTCGTCCCAAACATGAAAGGTCCTTGAAAGAAGTGGTTGCAGATCAAGACCTTTTCATTTTCCTGGATGAGACCACTGATGCCTGTGGATGTAGCATGTTGGCTATTTTGGCCCAACCTTCGGTGAATGTTGGGGAGCAGCCTGTCCTCATTGGTGTCGAGTTTCTGGAACGTGTAAACAACACGACTGCTGCCCAAGCACTACTGAAAGTACTAAACACTAACAGAGTTAATCTAAACAAAGTGTTTGCCATTGTCACGGACAGTGCTTGTTATGTGCACAAAGCTTTTGGAACAGTTCTCTCGTGTGTGTTACCAAATGCGGTGCATGTGACCTGCACTGCACACCTCCTCAATTTCGTTTTGGAGGTCTGGGCTGACACACTCAAGGATTTGAACACTGTGGTCGCCCTGGTAAAAAAAATCTTTTGCCAGAGCCCAGTGCGTCACCATCAGTACCTGGCATTTATGGAATCGAAGCAGGGAATTGTACTCAAGATGCCAGTGTACTTCGTGCAAACTCAATGGTGCTCCTGGGTTAATGCAGTTACAAATTTGGACGACTATTTGCCCATTGTTACAGAATTTGTTAGAACAGTGCCACAATCGGGTGCAGCAACCTTCAAGCGACTGAAGTTCATGTTATCCAGTAAAGGGGTAGAGCTGGCGGCTCAAGCTGCTTTTGTGTCTGAACATTCAAAAGAACTTGTGGACCTTATTGAAGAATTACAATCGAACAGCAAGCCACAGGGATACAATATATTTGCTAGGGTTAAAAATATCCACGTTTTTGGATTTCTGTGCCACTGCAGGGGAAACGGAATACAGACCGCAGACTGTCAAAATGGTGACCAGATGTCTGTGTCAGGGAAATGCGAACTGCATCAACCTGTTTCAGAAGGTGATGTTGGACAGCAGTGCGAAGTTGGACCACATTTAAAAAATAAAATCACCCCTCACTAAGCACATTCTACTGCCAACACTGGAAAAAGACAAATCAAAATGTACCCAGGAGCTCCCTTCTCTTACCAGTGTGTCAAACTTTGAATGGTATAGCTACAGAACTCGGGCCCAATCTATACCAGATGATTTTAATATTGTTCAGTGGTGGGAAGCACAGGCTGAAGCATTTTTGCCAAATCTTTCTGCTGTGACAAAAAGATACATTTGGCTCCCTGTGAGTACAGCAGATGTAAAGCAGACTTTTTCGACTTATTCTGATCTATTAAAAGACGATCGTCAAAGTCTGACAGAAGACAATGTGAGGCTACTTCTCATGTTGAAATGTAATAAAAAATTAAATGGCTGTTGAAGATGGTGGTTGCCAGTTGCTCCTCCGTTTGTACTAACATACTAACATACTATTTGCCAGCAGATTAGGCCTTATGGTCTATCAAGTCTGCTCGAACCTAGATCCTTAGTTGGGTGCAGAGACCCTCCCATCCCTTGTGCTCCAGAAACCCCTATCATCCATCCCCACCCCCGGGACAGGCCATCATCTGATACATCCACTTTCTGTGTCTGTCCCACCCTCTTAAAGCCCTCCACTGTGGATCTCTGAACCAGCTCACCAGGCAGAGCATTCCAAGGTCCACCACCCTCTCAGTGAAAACCTCCTCCTCTTTCCCCCTCACCCTTCCACCTTCCAACTTCAAACCATGCCCTCTGGTGATGCCTCCTGCTTTAGTCTAAAGATCCCTCCATGTTTACCCTATTTATTCCCTTGAGGTACTTGAAGACCTCAATCATGTCCCCCTGTCTCTCCTCTCCTCCAATGAAAACAGGCAGAGCTCCTCAAGTCTGTCCTCGTAAGTCATATCCCTAGCCCTCAGATCATCTTTGTTGCCCTCCTCTGAACCCTCTCCAGGAGCTGTATGTCCCTCTTCAAGTGTGGTCTCCAGTACTGTACACAGTACTCAAGGTGTGGTCTAACCAGTCCATTGTACAGCGCAGAATCACTTACTTGCTCCTAGAGGTGATCCCCTCTCAGATGCATCCCAACATCCTGTTTGCCTTGCTAGCTGCTCTCCTGCACTGCTCAGAGTTATTCATACATGTATCCACCATGACCCCTAGGTCTTTTTCCCCTGTTGAGGCTTCCAGCACCTCCCCTCCCAGGGTGTACCTGTGTTTAGGGTTTCCCCGACCAAGATGCAACACCTTGCACTTGGTGATATTGAAATTTAACAAGTTTGTGTTGTAAAGAAAAATATTTCTCTTATATAGTGGTGGTTTGTGGGGATGGTGATGGATGGTACTTTTATACTGTCCAATAATGATCACTGCAAGACTGATTTATTAATAGACTTTTAATTGCATTTCTGATTCACACAATGATTCTATTACTGCAGATTTTCAGGTGGCCTTGTGTTTGTACTTTTGTTTTTAGGTGCTGTTATTATACTGCTTATTTGTAATCCTTACTTACGTTATTCATTTGATTTGTTTGCTTTTCTTAATGATGCTACTATTGTACTGTACACTATTATACTGTGACTTTTTGATCCACCCTTGTGGTGGTGGCTTTTTAATATAAAAATATTATAATTATTATAATACCCTTATTTTGTCTTTTTAATATGCAAAATTCTTGTGACTTCCACAAAGTAACAAACCCCATGTTTTTGGCCCACAGAGAGGAAAAATGTATGCCAAACAGCTCACAAAATCCCCACAAAAAAATGGGAAAATCCCGCAAAATTTATCCAAAAGTTCCACAATTTTCCAGTGGCCCTGGTTATTACACTTGGGAGAGTACCAAGCAGTGAAACCAAAAGGGTGGACAGAGTATGAAGTGGGGCAAGAAGCCATGGCCACAGGAAAAGCAAACAGGACCGTTCAGAAGAACAGGAAAAGGGAGTGGCAAGCAGAGTCCAGGCAGCAGCCATGGAGGTGTCGCAGAAAATCCAGGAGACGGCCGTGGGCTCCTGGTAGAGGGACGGCATCACATCCAGTCGTAGGCAAGTCGTCTCGCACCACACCCAGTAAGGCAGACAGGCAAAGTTTGGGTGAGGAATGAAAACTTCATGAGATGGGAGAGGAGTAGAAAGCCAGGCAAACGATGCAACCTGATAAGCAGGGGTCGAGAGACCATGGCATACAGTAAGTCCAGGAAAGCTCCTAAAGCGCGGGAGGTGGAGGAGTGCACTCGGGCAATACGCACCGGGAATCCCACGGCAAGGAACTGAAGGGCTCCAAGAGGGAGGATAGCAGGAGTCCCAAAATGATCCGCAAGGAGGAGCAAAGTGTCTATGAGCGGGAAGCAAGCTTACAAAGAAAGGACAGACAGGCTCCCCATACGCCTCTGAGGCTTGCAAGAGGAGGCGGGGGAAGCCCTGAGGTGCGGTCTATGCGCAGCGGTGGGCACAGGACTGAGGAGCAGAAGTGGCAGCCCCCCTGGAAGCCCTACCACGGTCCTGAGCTGTACCCCGGTAAGGGGACTGGGAACGGGATGCCCCACCAGCAGAGGAGAAGGAGGAGGATTGGGTCCAGGGGGCATGATAGAGGTCCTGGACCGACTGCAGGGTATGCCCGGAAGCCTGGAGGGAATCCAGAAAGGCCTGGGTATCAGGACCAAACAACTTGTCCCCACAGAAAGGGGCGTCGGCAACCGACAATTGGATGTCAGGAGCCAAACCCAAAACCAGAAGTCAGGCGTGGGCCCGGAAGGCGACACCGGTGGCAGACAGACGGGCAGAAGCGTTGATCACATTGTAGCCCGAAAGAGGCAGGTGACGGGAAAGAGAGGAAATGGTGCACAGGGGCTGTGCCAACTGGGCAGGCTCCGAGGAGGGAGGCAAGGTGGAAAGGAGGTCCAAAGCAGAGGCACCGGACCATACAGCCCACATAGTTGAGAATGCGAAGCAGCAAGGTACTAGAGGTGTACACCTTCTTGCCAAGAAAATCAGTGTGCCGGGATTCCTTATCCGGTGGCACGGAACTTGTATGACGGGGTCGGGCGGTCCGGTCATGGGCCGCCGTAATGACCACAGAGTCAGCCGCAGGAGTGTCGGACAAATAAGGATGGTCCAACAGAGCCCTACACGGCCCACGCAAGGTGGGTGAAGCGAAAGAGGGTGACGCAAAGCAGCCGTCATGGTGCTCAAATAAGCAGGAATCAAGGGAGGGATGTCCAGGACAGGCTCCTCAGGTAGGCAGCCATGTCCCGACAAAGGGTATCCTGCCTCGCAGACGGGAAGCCAATCGCCTCCTGGCTCTGCAACAACAGATCCATGAAGAGGATCGGGAGCGTCCAGGAGGGGCAGGCGGAGGAGGGCGCCCAGGATAAATCCGGAAAGCCCACCTCAGAAACGTCCTCGCCTAAGGGATCCCCGACATCAGGATCCCCAGACACGGACAACAAATAAATGGGAGGAGGAGGGGGGGGTCAGGCAGAGAAATTTGGATCCGGGCAAAGCCGCTTAGAGGGTTGGGGGGGGGAACGGCGCGGCCCGGGAACCGGTAGCGGGACCTGAGACAGACCTTGACCCAAAGAGCGTAGGATCTCAAGAACAATGCGGGTAATGCCTGGCACCAGGGGAAGGTGGAAGTTCCACAGCTAGACAGCGCTCAAGGGCAGTGTTCGGTAGAAAACAACTTGTGAGGAACAGTGGGGACGTCAGTCCCGGAACCCCGGGGGATCGCATCTCGACCACAGCGGGAAGGTGCCGGAGGAGGGGCCAGGAACATAGAGTGAGCCTCATGAACCCCGCCCGAGGGCAGAGAAAGAAGTGCCCGAGGGGTGCAAGGATGGCGGCGGAGGGGATGCCCCTGTCAATGCAGGAATAGTGTGCTGGTGCCCGGAAGGGTGGGAGGGAGAGACATGGATGGGGAACCCATAACAGGGCACATCCCGGGGTTCAGAGCCCCTACCGTTAACAGGGGAATCAACCCCTCCGATGAGGAAGGCAACAGGGAATGTTCCGTCGATGGGGGAATCATCCCGTTGACAAGGAACGAAAAACATGATGTTCCATCGACAGGGAAGCAGCCTCGTCAACGGGGAGAGAGAAATAAGATGTTCCATCGATGGGAGAAGTTGTCTCTGCCGATGAGGAATGCTCCGTCGACGGGAATAGCCTCCACAACGAACATTATAATAGAACACCCTTGCCGACGAGAAGTGTCCCTATAGATTTAGGAGAGAGCAATGAATGCCTGGCCGATGGGGAACAGTGCCCGCCGACAAAAAATATGTCCCAAGTGCTCCGTTGATGGGGGATGCAAGCCTGTCGACGAGGAAGTAACGAAGGCTCCGTCAATGGGGGAGCAGCGCCGTCAATGGTGGAGGAGCAGGAGAAGCCCCTGTTGATGGACAATGTTGGAGGGAGTGTGAGGCCTTCTCCCTCTGATGCTGTGAACATGAGCCCTTAGCCAAGGAAGCATTAGAATGGGTTCCCGAGGTCCATTCCAGCAGGGCTGCTTTGTCAGCCACAAAGGTCCAAAGACCAAGCAGGAGAGGCATGCCAAGGAGAAGCGGGGTTACTGTGAGTGAGTCACAGGCCCTCTATAGAAGCAAAAAGAAACGGGGTAACTGTGAGCGGTTCACAGGCCCAGAAAAGAAGTAGAAAAGTGGATTCAAGTTCACATCGAAGACTGCACAACACAGAAGATTGAGCTAGCTGCTGTGCGGGCTGAAGCCGGCGGTAAAATGAACCGAGTGTACTTGGGGCTGCCCACACTTATACTCTGGCTGAGGAAGTTATGTCATGTGGGTGGCCCCTGAAGAGGACTGCTGGAGGAAGCTGCCATGTGATAGCGCCACCTAGTGGAACCCCCCCCCCAAGTGTAATAACCTACTGCAAGAGACCAGTCCGTAGAGGATCTACTGTTACAGGTGAGTAACCTGTTTTTCGAGGATTGTGACTATGTTGTTCTATCCACACTGTTTGGCAGACTCCAAGCAGTTGTCCGGGAGGAGGGAGGCAAGGCGCACACCCCTGATATACTTAATTGGGGAACAGAGATTGGAGAACTGAGACCCCCAAACCAGCAACCCAGCGTGACTCTAGGTCGATGTGGTAGTGGGTATTGAATGTGTTTGCAGTCTTCCAGGTAGCAGCCCTGCAGATTTCCTGCATAGGGATGTCCCTGGAAGCAGCCACCAATGCAGCAGTATGGGGGGTAGAATGAGTTCTTACCGACTTCCGGTGCAGCTTCCGGCTATATGGCTGCTTAGACATTGTGCTCCCGACCGCTCCCTGTTTTAAAGTTGATAAAACGGCCACAAACCTAAACAAACTTTTTTTTTTAAATTCAAGTTTATTGCATAATGCAGCACAGGTTTACAGTAATCAATACTACTTTCCTTCACATTTGAGTTAAAAAATACATACTTACAATTACACCAAGAGTGTCCTAGTGCTCATAATCATTCTTTCTGTAACTCCTTTCATTGGATTAAATTTATTTTACTTTATTTAACTTTACAGAGAGCAATCTAGAAGCTATATTTCTGTAATATTCTTATAATAAGAACCTCCCTACTCTGTGCCCCGCTCCACGCCTCCTCCCTCTTGCTCAGTCACTCCCATCTCTGGTAGCATCATCCACGGAGTCCACCTCCCGACAAAACTCTGTATCCTCAAGTTTATTCTATATGTGATTTCCTCCATATCTTTAATTTCATTTATAACTGAGAACCAGTCTTGGCTTGTGGGCAGACATGGAGAGAGCCACCTTCTGGTTATAGCCTTATGAGAGGCCGCAAGGAGGATGCCCCACAGATAAATTTTGTTTGCACCCTTAATTTCATCTGGTTTCATACCCAGTATCAAATTCTTGGGGCCCAGCACTGACTGTATAGAGAATACCTGCCTTATTCTTTGTTCTACTTCTGTCCAATAATTTGTAAGAGTTGGGCATGACCCTAACACATGCAGGTAATCTGCTTGGGTTGTTCCACATCCCCGCCAGCACCCCCCGGGACAGTTCCTATCCCATTTACACTGAATCATTGGTGTAATAAAGAATCTCATTTTCACTTTCCACTCGAACTCCCTCCACATCGGGGAGGATGTGGTTCTAAGGGCCATTGCCAGTGCAGCAGTCCACTCCCCTTCCTTGAGATTTTTCCCCCATCTCCCTGTCCCATCTATTCTTAATTTGGGCAGCCCTGTTTCCTCCCCTGTCTCTCAAGGCTCCATATATGGCAGACACCAGCCCTTTGACTTTTGATGAATTCAGTATTTCAACTATAATGCCCAGCATCCCTGCTGAGAATTTAGTATGCTTATATCTGGCTTGCAGAGTATGTATATAGGTTCTTATTTACAGATATCTAAAATAGTCTGCTTGCCTTAAAGAGTATTCCTCCTTAATCTGAGCAAATTCCACTATAGTATCTCCATCTAGAAATTGATTCAGGGAGTACAGGCCAAATTTACCCCAATTCTTAAAAGTGAGATCCTGCCTGGGTCAGGAGAATCCTGGGTCCCAAGTGAACCATCTTAGTGGCCAGACCTCTTCATCTAATCTATGTTTGGTCCATATGCATCTTAATGACCCCACTGTATTTCTTACGGACAACAGCGAAGTATTCCCATCTCTCACCTGAGTCCCCGGTGTCACCACTTTCACCCCTAATGGCATCCCATCTGTCAGGGCTACTTCTATTGCCTTCCATCTAGCCTTATATGTTCTGACCGACCACATGAGGGCCCATCTTAACTGGGTGGCCAAAAAGCAGTCCTCCAAATTAGGGACATTTCGGCCTCCATACTTCCTGCTTGTCTGCAGTATTGTGTTTTTGATTCTGGGTTTCCTGTTGTTCCAGATATATCGTGTGAGCATCCTTTGCCAGATTTGGAATTGTTTTTTATGAATTTTTATTGGGAAGCACTGGAAAAGGTACAGGTATTTAGGGAGAATGTTCATTGATACTGACTGTATCCTCGAGTACAGGGGTAGATTCAGGGCCTCCCATCTTTTAATATCTTGCCTGATTTGGGTTATTATTGGTTCAAAATTAACCGAGTATAGTGTTGTTAAATTTTTTGGAATTTGGGTGCCCAAGTATTTTATTTTCCCCCATTCCACTTTACGTCCAGCATTCGCACTATGTTTGTAGAAGGGTTATAATGAAATTTGAGAACTTCCGTTTTAGTCTGTAAGGGACCATATTTTAGGGATGAATATGTCTGGATTAGTAATATATAGGAGGCCGTCATCAGCATATAGGGATATTTTATGTTCTTCCCCTTCCACGTCAACCCCCCTCAACCCCTCTGCTTCCCTTACCGCCTGGGCTAGGGGTTCTATATATAGGTCGAAAAGGAGGGGTGATAGCGGGCAACCCTACCTTGTACCTCTCCCAAGATCAAACCTTCGCGAAATGCCCCCACTGACCCTCACAAAGGCCTGTGGAGAAGCGTACAAGGCCTTAATTGCTCCCATAAATATTGGTGGGAAACCCATTCTTTTAAGGACCAAAAAGAGAAAGCTCCAATTTACTTTATCAAACGCTTTCTCTGCGTCTAAACTCATAAGACAGGCGGGGATATGTTTTTTATTGATGATGTCAATTATGCTGATGGTTCTTCTAACCCCTTCTGGGGCCTGCCTGCCCTCTATAAAACCCATTTGATCTGGGTGAACTAAGTCTGTGAGAAAGGACTGGAGTCTTTTGGCTATTATCGCCGTAAAAATGTTATTATCCACGTTAAGAAGGAAAACTGGCCTGTAGGATCCACAGTCCTTTGGGTCCCTACCTTCTTTCGGAAGCACTGTTATATTGGTGTAATTCCATGACGGAGGGACCACGTTCCCCTCCAGCCAGACTTGATTATATACCGTATTCAGTATGGGGGTCAGGTTCTCCACAAACGTTTGGTAGAGCTCACCCCCGAACCCATCACGACCCGGGCATTTACCTACCTTAAGTTCTCCCACCATATCTACAATCTCCTGGTGTGTGACTGGCCTTTCTAAAACTTGCCTCTGGGTGTCGGTAAGCCTAGGTAGCTTTAAAGTCTCTAGGAAACTCAAAGCCTCCTCTGGGTATGAGTCCAACTGAGGATGATACAACTGTTTATAATAGTTGACAAATGTTCCAGCTATCTGCTCCCACCCATAAAGAACACGGCCAGTGGTCAGATATCGGAGACCAATAACGTTTGCCCTAGCCTTTTGTTGTTTCAAGCGGTAGGCTAGAAATCGTGTGGCCCTTGGGCCCCCTTCATAATAGTTTTGTTTTGTATATAGGAGAGCCTTCTCAGTCTCCAGAAGCTGCAGTCTATGGAGCCGTAATTTAAGCTCCCTTATCGCCCTTTCCCCTTCTCTGGAGAATTTTAATTTCTGTTGCGCTTCCAGGGCTTTAAGTTCTTGAATTAGTCTTTCCCTTAATTTATCCCTTTCCCTTTTTTTGTATGTGGCTATTGAAATCAGCCTTCCCCAATCATTGTTTTAACTGTGTCCCAAAGAATTTGGGGCGTGATGTCTGGACCCTCATTCGATTGAATAGTCTGTTTTATTATTTCCTGGATTACCTCCTTCACCCCTTCATCCCTAAGCAGACTAACATTCAACCTCTATTACGTCGGCTTTCTGGGGATTTGGAGATCGATCTGTGCGTATACTAGTTTAAGATCAGATATGTTTTCAGATCCCACCCATATGGAATGAAAGAGTGACAAGTCCCTCCCATATGTGAAAAACATATCTAATCTTGAATATATTTTGTATCTTGGGGAATAATGTGTGTAGTCCCTTGCTAGGGGATATTTTTCCCTCCAAACATCTGTCAGACCAGTGTCCTCCATAAGTCTTTTCAGTGGTTTGGAGAACCTTTCATTAGGTGCCAAGATACTGGAAGTCGTATCCAAGGACCTGTTCATAACAACATTCCAGTCCCCGAAACACCCCTTGCCTTTCTGCTAGCAACTTGAATAGGTCTGCAAAGAAAGCTATGTGCGTTCCCAGGGGAGCATACACATTTAATAGCGTAACCTGCATATCTTGGATCCGTCCTACCACCAACACATAACGTACTCCCACATCCACTATCACTTCCTCTACGAATGGAAGGGAGGCCGAAAGTAATATCATCACACCCCTTTTTTTCCCTTTCATGAGAGATGCGTGATAGATAGTCGGGAAGTCCCTACTTTTCAACTTTAGGGCTTCCTTAGGGGACAGATGCGTCTCCTGTAAGAATTGGATTTCACTTTTTTGTCTCCTTAAGAATTTTTGGAGCCATTTTCTTTTAATAGGGTTATTTATCCCATTAACATTTAGAGATATTATTGTAGACTTGACTTTATCCATTTTCAAAATTCACAGCCTTTCCTAATGTTCTATGCCTCTCTTTATTTTTAGGGTCCCCAGTCTGTCCCTCCTCAAGCCCCCCACCTACCCCCTGCTTCGAGAACACTCTCTGTTCCATCTTTTCCCTTTTAATCGTTATCTGCACCTCTTTACAACTTTCCCTGTGCCATGCATAATGTCTATTTAATAATAAAAACTTGCTGGTCTTAAACCACCAGCCAACCTGTTTACAAGTAAGAACACTTAAAACTCCAACCCCTTCTAATAGGCGTATAATTCTCTTGACAATAACAAACCTTAAAAACTTTAGCTTGTAATTTACATATCCCAAAAACATGTAAGTAAACATTTTAAACCAGTCAATGTACATCCCTCCCTTTGTTTCCTTTGCTTTGAACATTCTTCTTTTCTGAGGTATATGTCTCAGGAGGGGTTCGATAGGTCTAAACTGATGACCCCGACTTCCTAGGTTAGTCCAGCTCCAAACAGCTGAACTAGTTTGTGCCACATTTGGGACACTTAGCCCTGTATGGTGTCCTGGGCTAAACCTCTTCAGAGCCTTATTTCTGGGTCTCAGCCCAGTACTCTGAGGTATTACTGACACCAGCAGGATCAGTAGGCAAATGGTATTCATTTGAATACGGATTCTCATTCCGCCTCCCCCACTCCATACTTTAATTTGGTGGAGAGGTCCGCCCTCCCCCAATTTATTATTGAATTAGAGTCATTCTTAGATTTTCCTTCCCCGATCCACCCCCATGGAGGTGGTTCAGTAAGAAAAGAAAAATCTACCAACAAGATTACTGACCTTCAGCTGTTTGAATGCATGAGTCTCATTTCTTCACACAGTTACATTATTCTTATGTCTTTCAGTTTCATTCACATTGTTCCTTCTTCTAACCCTCTCCTCCACCCCTTTCCCTGTTGCATTTTACAGTGGAAGATGAAGCCTCCCACAATGCATTTTTGATGTCCCTCTGGATCCCAGCGTGTTGCTGTATCTATATCTGAACTTCTATGTGAAGGAGGGAGGCCCCCCCAGAACCACTTATGATGAGAATATGCAATTCCCCATAACATTATACTGAAAGCCTCAACCAGGACCCACTTCTGAGAAGAGCAAGCCCCCCCCGGCATCCACCCGCATATACGTACTTAAATTACCCATGTTGTCACTCAGCTTCTCATTCAAAACGGGTACCCAAGGAGACATCATCCCTCCCCCACAATGCCATCCACAGTTGCGTTAATTAGTTCATCCCATTGTTCGTATCAGTGCTCCAGCCAGAATACTCCTGGGGCAGAGCGAAGGGCCCCCCCCAGTTCGGACTTGATTCAACCAAGGCCTAAACTAGGCCTCTTAATGCCCAGAGCACCAACCCCCTCTCCCCTTCTATTTAGAAACCCAGAAATGAGCTACTTATCCCAAATTGCCCAGTTCGTCAGATGCACCTTATGCAGCATGCCTTCCGCAGTAACCATCCGTTCCACCGCTTCAGTCCCAGGCCGACAAGCCACCACTCAATCCACCGAGGCTCTATCCGGAGCCGAGGCCTGCATTTGGTATTGTACCCCGCTTCCAGAAGCATCTTGTGAGGCCAGCCCAGCCAGCTGTACCACCGAGACGTATGGCTTGAGAAGTACAGAAATGTCTGCTCACAGGTTAGTCAGGTGGGGTTGCGAGTGTCGAGTCAGTCCCTTACGTGCTACCGACCAGGCGGAGCGCCGCAGCTCCTTCTCCATCCTTTCTTTTTCCAAGCCTGGGACTGTAAAGCCAGATTTTTCGAGAAAGGCTTTAGCCTCCAGCAGATCCTCATATACCTTGGTGCCCTGTCTGGTCTCCACTTGTAGGCTCGCAGGGAAGAGCATCTGCGCCTTTAAATTTCGGGCCCTGAGCTGCTTCAGGATGGGCCACATGGTACGACAAACTTCCTGAACTCCCGTGGTGTAATTGTTATACATAGATACATAGACAGTGTTGGCAGATAAGGGCCTAGGGGGACCAAGCATGATTCTCTTCAATTTCCATGCCCTTTTAAGTATCTCCTCTTTAGAAGCATAGCTAGACGTTCTGAGCACAAAGAAGTGTGGGTGAGAATCAGGACCCAAGGGACGCTGTGCGAGGGAGCGGTGAGCCCGGTACATGGAGACATCGAATTCAGGAGGTAATTTTAAAAGATTTTTCAGTAGCTTATGTACAAAAGTGATCACATCTGAGGATTCTTCTTCAGCGCCTTCCAGTATGCCGTAGATTTTTCCATCGGCTCCATCCCACAATATCATCTATTTTGGCCTGCAACTCCCTCTCTCTCTGGCCATCAGAAACAATAGGAGGTGATCGTGTCTGTCTAATTGTTCCAGGACAGTTGTGAGTCCCAGTTCTAATTTATCTGCTCTGTGCTCAATTCTCCCAATATCCGATCGCAGCTCTGTCAATGTTGCATCTATTTTTTGTACCGTTTTGGCTGTCTGTAGGATTGAAGTTATTAGCTGAGGATATTCCTCTTCTGGCCCGGTCTCCACCATTGCGTTGTCTTCATCCTCAGTAGGCCCCACGCTTCGGAGTGCTTTTTCTCCTTGCAACAAAAGCTGCAGCTTCTGAGCCGGGGTGTGAACGTTCTTGTTGGACCCTGCTTTTGACCTGGTAGTTTTATCTGCCGATTGCATCATTAGATCCTGTAGATGCTGATCGATTCTATTTGGGCTAGGAGACTTGCTGATTTATGCTGCCATTCAGGCTGCTGATGTCACTGGAAGTCCTAAACAAACTTGATAAAAAGCGACTTAATAATCTATGGCTGCAAGTAACTTACGCGGGGGACCTAACAGATTTGCCACACTTCACCCCGACACAGAAAACTCAGAAGGAGATGCAACCGACTCCGGAGCCTCCACGTACCTACAACATGTGTCCAGGCCCAAGAGACTGAACAAACCTAAGCTTAATCAGCCAACTAAAATGGAAAGCAAACTAAACAAAATACTCCAGGAACTGCAGGAGTTCAAATCAGACTTCCACAAATTCCAACAAACACAAGAATCCTTTCAAAAAGATCTTGCTGATCTACACTGCGAAGTTACCTCTCTCGATAACAGGACACTAAAACAATCTGCCATTACATCACAGCTTCAAGACACTCTCAACCAGATGTCTCACCTCTGTCAGCTCACTGTGGATCAACAAGATGATGCTGAAAATCGCAGCCGCAGTCAGAATCTACGGATATATGGCATCCCCGAAAACAGCGAAGGCCCGAATTTACTTGATTTTGTGGAGGCTTTTCTTCATGAGGCCCTCTCGTTATCTGCGGACTACAATTTTGAAATTCAAAGACTGCACCGAGCCTTGGGCCCGAAGCCTACGCAGCCGACAGCACGCCCCAGATCTATAGTTATTAAATTCCTTCATTTCCAAACAAAAGAGTATATCCTAAAGCAAGCTTGGGCCAAGTCCCATCTCTACTGTGGAGATTATCGCGTTTTTGTGGATAATGACTAGGCCTCGGTCACCATGCAACGCAGACAGGCCTATATCCCATTATTTCCAATCTTTAGGCAACAGAAATTCAAATTTAGAGCACCATACCCCAGCAGACTGGTCGTTCAATTTCCATCGGGGCAACAGTTGTACAACACCTTCGAAGAGGCCTGCATAGATTTTGAGAAGCGTGGACTTGCTGTTCCTCAATCCACTCGCCTACCAAGGAAATCACCTGAAAAAAGATTCCCAAGAATTGACATCAGCGAGACAACCGCCACACCAGAGAGCCACCATAGCTGCAATCAAGAAAATGCTGGCACAATTCTCCAGACAATCAGACTAAAATTGCCCAGAACTTGTGGTGCACAGTGAGTGGAGGGACAGTTGGGGCTGGGGTTGATCTCATGGAGACCACAGTGTTGACAGACTCATAAAAGGTTTTGGCATGTATTTCTCTCCTCGTTAGATGTATCTGAAGTTTCACAGTTGACTGAATTAAAGCCGGAGACCCTGTGTTTGGGGAGAGGGGGGGTGCACCCTGTGAAAGGTGGGTCCGCTGGGTCCATCCGACTGGGTCGTGGAGGTGTCAGGCGATGGAGGGCATCTTTGCACAGACTATGGGGCTGATGGAGCTCGGGGGTTGAGTGAGCGGGAGACAAGCCATATGCAGCCGGCCACGAAAAGCCCTCGAGCTGGAGAAGCTAACAATCTGGATGTTTTGCCGCCAGACGAAACTGGGCAGGAGAACATTGGCCCTAGACCAAGGGGAAGCTCATTTGCTCTGATTTTCTCCTGCTAAATAGGGGATTGACAGAGAAGTCCAGTGTCTGTGTCGGGTTAAAAAGGTTCTCATGGTCGGACAGTCTGCTTGGGCCCAGATATTCACCAGGACTGGGAGAATATATTTAAATGAGCTCCCTCGCTAAGTCTGCATTTGCTCATTAAATAGAGCGCAGTTATAGGGTCTTCTCGGCCTGGTGAGGTCTGGCGACACACCGAGATATTTTGCCCGTGTGACCTGAGGTGGAATTTATGGTTGGTGGGCTCGCTCCCTGTCTCGCCTCCTCGGGGCACGTGGCCCTGAAAGTTTCCCTCTCCCCTGAATGCCTATAGCTTCCCAGGAGACATGAGACTCGGTTAGGTCTCCGGTCGGGGCTTCCCCCTGTTCTTCCCCCTCTCATGATTGACACCGGCTTTGCTCTGGTTTTACTGACGAGAAGTAGAGAAGTGGGTCCTTCCCCGAACCCCTCTGGCAGGTTTTGGACACATTTGAAGTTCCCATACAAAGGTCCTTTATTGACTTTTTAGATCCCTAGCTTCATGTCCTACTAGACACTCAGCCTGACATTGGAACTGTACAGTGAAAGCCCTCTCAGCTCACTAGGAGGGATTGAGGGATGAATGGCTGAGTGATTAGCGGTTGATTTGTGATCTCCCGGGATGGCACGGTCCGGGTAGCTGATCAGACCTCCTATTTGTTTTTTCCTCAGTACAAATTATTGCTGACCCATCTCATGGAGGTCTGCACAGTTATGGGGGACTGTGGATTGGAAGTGTTCCTTGCAGGTCACTGTCAGTCCGATTGCTCCCTGATCAATGAAGCATTCCAGCCACACTTGGAGAGACTGCCATGCTTCCAGTGTACTTGGTACACAGTAAGTGAGCAGATGCGGGGGGGGGGGGTCCCGAGAAGACCCCAAGATTCAAAGGGTCTGCAAGGAGTCTTAACCATATATTCTCCCCTGGATCTATCGGATGGCATATAAGGTCTCTCTGCCCAGAGCTGGTTCAGCTGTCTCCTGGGGGGTCAAGGAACATCCTGAAGGAAGTACCATTAGATCACGTCCGTTTGGACTGTGGGGATGATGGGGGGGCAGGGGTCTCCTGCTCTACCCCGAATCCAGTGGTAATAGGGGGATGGGTTGGGGGAGGTGGGCCCTGTATGGGGAGGCCAGGAAGTACCCTCTTAATCCAGAACCAGTAAATGACATGCTACGCCACAAGACGGATCAAGGAAGGAGAATATAGACTCACTAGCTTCTAGAAGGGTCGGAAGCTCATTCCTTCTGGTTCTCCTCCGCTAAATAGGGGTTTGTCAGAAATGCCCAGTATCAGAGATTGGTGGATGGGATCCTGGTCGCTAAACAAATGGCTCGGACCCAGAGTCCTGTCACAGCTGTGTGATCCTGTTTATAAAAACAAAAAAGGGCTCACTTACTATGACGATACACTCTCGCTAAATAGGGTACAGTCATAGGACATCCTGGCCTTGAGCAGTCCGGTGACAATTGAAGGTTTTTCAATCTGAAGAGTCAAAAGGTCATCAGGACACATGTCCTAGCCAGGGTGATACTCAAGGGTATTCTGGTAGGTGGGCTCGCCCCCTATCTCACCCCACCTCCCGGGACCAGACAATATGGTTAACATCTGGGATAGGGGGTCATCTCCCCCCCCCCCCCAGCATTCATGCCCTTATGGAACACACAGGACGTGGTTGGAATTCCGACCGGGGTCTGCCCTGGGTACTCCCACCTCTCTGACCTGGCTCAGCCCAAGGTCCGAGTCCCTCATACTGGCAGAGAGCATGTGGGTGGTGCCCCTCTCGGATCTTTCCGGGGTTCCTGTGCTCCTCCACCCCCACGACCTGTACACAACTGGGGGCCTTCCTCGGGGAACCCCCAGCTTAAAATGATAATGCAGATTTCACAATAAATGGTTGCTTTTCCTATTAAGCAAATTGAGGTAGTCAATTCAAGCCATGAACACATCCCGGGAGCCCTCTAGCCCCTACCTCCCAGAGCAGCATCCCTGGTTCCATAACTGTGTAGTGATTCCCCGGTCTCTCCTCAGCAGGGAAAAGATGCAGATAGGCCCTGTACTTATGGAGTCCATAGAGAACTCCCTAAGATACCTGGGAACAGGCTACATCTCAATAAAACCTTAATCATGGAAGGATCCTGGAGAGAGGTACACAGAGTTGCCTCTATATACCTAGAGGGCACCCAAATTGTCAAAAATGGAGGTTGTCGGACTTGGCTCGGACCATTTTTGTCTCCCCCATAGACACAACCTCATTTAATGGGGGCCGGTCTGGAGATCACCACTTAAGCTAAGCTCAGACCATAAAGGTCCTGCACCTTCTTCCCCTCCGAAACCTTCCCTATTCCCTACCAATCATAATTTATTTTCTTCTACCCCTGTTTTTTGTTATCTCTACTCTCACCCTCTTCCCTACCAGACTTAGGGGCAATGGTTTCCCCAGGGCCCCACCCCAATTGGTGGTGTGGGAGTCCACTCCTGAACGGTCAAATGTCCATTCCCCAATGCCTGCTCTACTCGAGCATGCATTATTGGAAGTCGCATACATCCCCCAGAACAGGGGTTTGTATATAGTTACCAGTTGAACCTATTGGGTAAATACTCTCACAAGCAGGCCCAGTTGGCAGGCTAGGTTTTGTATGGTTCTTTCTCTCTGGCTAGTTTCTTTCTTTTTTTCTTCATTATTAATTTTGGATCATATGGTACTGAATTATTGTTTCTGGTACAGATTTTACTGGTTGTGTGCAATTGGAAATCCTGGGGAATGGGGGGTCGCTGGCACCTGGGGGGGCCCTGATGAAAATGAAAAACCCATATGTAGATAGTAATGCAACACCCCTTTAAACTTATATCTCACAATGTGAATGGACTGGCTGGCCCCATCAAGAGGGATCGGACACTTAGAGCTCTCAAAAAACAGAACCCAGCCAGTCTCCTTTTACAGTATCACACCTCTCCTCGGCAGAGCACCAGAAGCTGATCAAGTTTGGGTTCACCCAGATTATTGAATCTGCATATCAGAGGGGTGGAAAAAGAGGCTCAGTAATTTTAATACTGAAACATTCCAAACTACAACTGCTGGACCAGTATGCCAATAAAGAAGGTAGACTGGCATTGGCGGTATTCAGACTGAACCAACTAATTTTAACAGTTTGTAGCCTTTATATTCCACTGGGATCAGATGCCTCCACCATACAGCATCTAATGGATGCCACCCTGGTCAGGCAACAGGGAATTTTAGTCCTTGGCAGAGACTTGAATTGCCTCCTTAACCCCTCCCTGGATTCATCGGCAACCCGGCCCCCTCCGCAATCATCGGGACAAAAGCATTTGCGACGCCTCATACAAGACGTAGGCCTGGTCGACGCATGGCGACAACTGCACCCCTCACAGCAAAAATGTACTTTCTACTCCCATGCCTTTAAACACTATTCTAGATTAGACTACTTCTGTCTAGGTAAGGAACACCTTGATATAATTTTGACAGCGGAAATTCACAACATATGCCTATCTGATCATGCCCCCATTATCTTGACCCTTAACATTAAGAAAGATAAAATAAACACTCAATGGAGATTCAACCCATCTCTTTTTCAAGATAAAGAATTATGGGACTTATTAGACAAATGGATACCAGAAATAATTAGAGAGATAATACCTCATCACAGACTACCCCACAAATCCTCTGGTACACCCTCAAGGTAGTACTTAGAGGCTATATCATAGCCTACACCTCTCAAAAGAAAAGACAAGCTGAGTCCAAATTACTAACCCTACAGTACACATTTAAACTCCTTCAAGAGGCCCACATGCAAGGAGATACTGATCTCCTTCCGCTGATAACACAAACACAAGTAAAGATCTAACAATTACTGACGGCAAAAACTGAGCAGGCCTTGGCGTGGCTGCGGCAACGTTATTATGAAGGAGGAGCTAGAGCATCCAAACTTCTAACCTTCCGCCTCAGAAATCAAATACAACAATGCACTATCCCTAAAATAAAGGACCCCATATCAGGCCAAACTAAATATTCTACACCACAGATTTTAGAGGCATTTAAGAATTACTACCAGAAGCTGTATTCAGCCCCTACCCCTCCAGAATCAACATAACATCCCCAAGTTTTTAGACCAGTTACAACTTCCGGCGCTTTCGATGGAACAACAAAACCAGATAGTAGCACCAATTACAGAACTGGAGCTTCAAAACGTAATTCGAAATCTTAAGAAAGGTAAATCCCTGGGCCCAGATGGCTTCGGAGCAGAATACTATAAAAACACATGGGGCCTTTTAAAAAAACTCACTTCTCCTGGTGCTAACATCTGGACATACTACCTCCTCATTTCCCATCTCCTGGAGACAAGCCACAATTTCAGTGATCTTGAAACCCCAAAAACCTCCGCGTTTATGTGATTCATACCGACCTATCTCGGTACTCAATCAAGATTACAAAATACATACAAACATACTGGCACAGAGACTCGATCACATCCTTCCCGCATTGATACACCCAGATCAATCAGGATTCATTAAAGGTAGGCAGACCACCGATAATATCAAAAAAAAAATTATATCTTATAGACCATGCCCAATCTAATAAATCCCTCGTTAATATTAAATCTGGATGCCCAAAAGGCTTTTGACATGGTCTCCTGGGAATTCCTTCAAGTAGCCTTGCTAAAGTTTAATTTCCCAACTATTTTCAGAGACGCTATCAGTGGAATTTACACAGGACCGGAGGCGGTCGTGAAGTTAAATGGCTCCCACTCAGAGCGCTTCTCCTTACATAGGGGCACCCGACAGGGCTGTCCCCTTTCCCCGTACCTGTTTGCTATTTTTGTTGAATCTATAGCCCAATTTCTTAGACAATCCCCTAACCTACATGGATATGAAATTCCAGACCAATCATATCATAAAATAGCATACTATGCCGATGACCTCTTAATTTATATTACCCTCCCAGATGAATCATTACCAACTCTATTCACCATGTTAAAAGAAATAGAGACTCTTACTGGATACACCATAAATACTAGTAAATCAGAGGCCCTGACCGTGCAATCCTCCCAATCATCGGACTTTACTCAGAAATTCCCATTTAATTGGGATAAAGCATACCTAACATACTTAGGAATCAAAATCCCCCCAAAACTAAGAGAACTCTACAACCTGAATTACTCCTCCATGCTCTCTCGAATAAACTCGGATCTCCAAAGGCTGACCCCTCTTCCACTGTTTCTAATAGCCAGGGTGCAGTCTATTCAAATGAACTCTCTCCCGAAGGTCTTATACTTACTACAAAATATTCCTTTACCCCTCTCAGAGGGACATACAATTCTGGAATAAATCCATTAGTAAATTATTATGGGGAAATCAACAGCCTAGAATAGCTTTGGCTAAAATGCAATGCCCTAAAGAGAGAGGAGGACTGTCCCTACCTAATATCTTCCTCTACTCGATGGCCTCACTACTTATCCATATAACTACCTGGCTGTTGCCTTGGACGCAGGCCCCAACTTGGGTATCAATAGAGCAGAATATGGCTTCACGATCCCTGTCCTCTTCATGGATATTCCAACCAAATAATAGAACTCATATGAAGGAGGCCTCTCGATTTACCAAAGAGATGCTTCATACCTGGACTCGGTTCCTGGCTCATCCGTCCTGTGGATTTCTCGCCTCCTGGTTAGGGATCCCAGCCGAGGACACTACATGGACCCCGCCGGGGTCAGACTCCACTTTTCATTACTGGGCTAGAAAAGGACTCCAATTTACTCACCAATTCTATACTAATGCAATATACAAAACGTTTGATCAACTTAAGCAGGAGTTCTCTTTACAGCGGTGTGACTTTTTCAGATACTTACAAATCCATCACTTCTTAAATTCAAAGATCGCACTTGATGTCTCCAATCAGACTATCCCACCCCTCTACAACCTCCTGACCCAGTTGGAAGGGGGAAGTCCCCGTAATCATTTGATCTCTCAGTTTTATAAAGCCCTACAAGGAGCTCCATCTCAGGTTATGGACCTGGTGCAATTTCACTGGGAGGCCAAACTTCAGACGGACATGACTCAAGAAGACTGGCTCCGGATATGGAGAAGATAGCACAAAACCTCTAGTTCATACACATGGAGAGAATACTCATGGAAAATAGTCTCCAGATATTTTCGCACACCACAGATCACAGCTAAATTCTTGGCAGGTGGGGACTCCTCATGTTGGAGGAATTGCAAACGCGAGGTAGCCACCCTCACACACATTCTATGGTCATGCCCAGTATTAGCTATGTATTGGGCTACTATAAGAGACAGAATAACATACCTCTTCCCGACACTGACCAAGTTATCTCCGGTGACGAGTCTACTGCTCCATTATCCCCATTCCTTTAGAAACCCACACCAGATATACCTCTTCAACATCCTATTCGGAGCAGCCAAGAAATGTATAACTAGACTCTGGCTCCAGAAAGAGTCTCCCACCATTACAGCCTGGGAAAACACAGTATATGACATATACAAACTTGAACATATAACCGCAAGGATTCATAATAAGGTTCCCGAGCTGATGAACAGGTGGAATCCTTGGTTCCTCTCGATTAATCAGTTCAGATCGGACCAGATACCTTAAACTAAGAGTTTGGTCGGAGAGCTGGGGAGGGAACTGATTGATGGGGTCTGGCCAGTCCCAGACACAGTTCTCCCTTTAAGGGTCCTTTTAGTAATAATAGGGAATGGGATATCCGCCTGCCACTGTCTCCCAGGGGAACGTCCCGTTGGTGCCGGGGCCTCCCTCCCTCGCTTATCTATTTGAATATGTACCTACCTAATTACCTAGTCCAGGAAATATTTCACAAAGTATAACCTAGCCCAGATTACCTGCAGTTGTAAGTTCACCTCTAAGCAAGAAAGGACTTGAATGATCTTTTGGTATTAATCACTAAGGTAAATATTAATTCTCAACTCATTTATATTAATATTGATTTATATGTTATCTACAGAGCCCGCACAATTTATGACTGGATACTTTATTAGTGAAGCTTGCAATCTTGTCATGTACAGTACAATATACTCCTGTATGATTACAATGTGATCCTAAACTTGTTAAAAATGAAATAAAAATAACGTTTTAAAAAAATAGAATGAGCTCTTATCCATCTGGGAGGCTCCTTGCCCGCCAACTGGTAGCAGAGAACAATGCAGGATGTAATCCATCTGCCAATTGTCTGCTTTGCTGCAAGTCTGCCAGGTGCGGCTTCAGCATAGGTGACAAACAGCTGGCGAACCTCTCCCCAAACTTCAGCCGTCCGCTCCTTATAATAAGAGAGCGCTCGTGTCAGGTCCAACGTATGGAGCCTGTACTCTGCCTCCGAAGCGTAAATGGGGTAGTACACTGGCAGAGTCAACACCTGGTTAAGGTGAAACTCTGACACCACCTTCGGAAGGAATTTCGGGTAGGGGTGCAGGACAACCATGTCCCTGTGGAAGGCCAGGTAAAGAGACTCCACTGAGAGCATCTGGAGCTCCCAAGTCCTTCTGGCTGATGTTTAGCCACCAGGAAGGCGGTCTTCCACGACAAGTGTGACATCTCACACTTGTGCATCGAATTGAATGGTTTGCCCATGAGCTTTGCCAATACCAGCAGTAGATCCCATGGAGGTGGAGGATCATGCACTGGAGGGGATATGTGGTTGAGGCCTTTGAAGAAACGCCAGACCACCTTCTCCTGACTGGCCCACACCTGGTAAGCAGAGATGGCTGCCAGGTGCACCTTAAGGGTCGTAGATCAAAGACTCCCGTATGGACAGAGACCAAAGGTAGTCTAGAATGCTAGCCACTGGACAGAACAGGTTCCAGGCCCTTACCCTGACACCAAATGAAAAACCTTTTCCATTTGAAGGCATAGCACCTCCTGGTCAACTCCTTTCTGGATGCTTCCACTACTGTGAGTACATCCTCAGAGAGACCCAGAGGCTGGAACTCTAGCCGCTCAGGAACCAGACTGTCAGGTGCAGGGACTGAAGGTCCAGATGTAATACCTTCCCCTGACTGACAGATAACAGGTCCGGGCGTACTGGAATACGCCTCGGAGGCCTGGAGCCGAGGCTGAGGAGATCTGAATACCAAAACTGGTGAGGCCAGTTTGGAGCCACCGGGATCACCCATGCTGTGTCCCTCCTGACCTAGAGGATCACCTTGTGAACCGAGGGAAGGCATAGAAGAGGCCTGGGGTCCATGGCCTCAAGAAGGCATCCCCTTGCAGTGAGCACTGCTGAGGGGGGCAGGCAAGAAACAGCCTCAGCTTAGTGTTCTCCCTAGAAGCCAACAGGTCCACCTGAGGTTCACCCCAGTGGGAGAACAGGCTGTGTACTACTACTGGATGGAGAGACCATTCATGGGACATCTCGCCTACACGGCCGAGAGCGTCTGCCAGTTGATTTGAGACTCCTGCCACATGGATGGCTAGGAGATCTGCCTCCAGTCGGCTCATGAGGGTCTAGATGTGGAGCGCTTCCTTGCACAGCAGCCGGGAGTGTGTGCCACCCTGTTTGTTGAAGTAGTACATGGTCATGGTATTGTCCATCTGGACCTGCACCACTTGACCCCGAAGGAGTGGAGCGAATGCTGACAGTGCCAGTCTGACTGCTCTGAGCTCCAACAGGTTGATATATCAAGATTCCTTGGGGGTCCAGAACCCATTGGTTCTGTGGTTCCCCATGTGGGCTCCCCAGCCCATGAGAGAGGCATCAGTCATGAGAATGGCCGTCGGCTCGGGATTGACAAATAAGATCCCTTCCTGCACGTGATCCAGGACAGTCCACCACTGGAGAGTGTCCCACATCTTCAGAGTCACAGTGACCAGCTGGTCGGACCACTGGTTGGCCAGCTCCCATTGAAGGGGGCGCATATGCCACTGGGCCCATCAGACCATGGTGGTGCAGGCCGCTATGTATCCCAGCAGGTGCAGAAAGTCCCAGGCAGGATACAAGTGCCTAACCAGAAATGATTGGGCAAAGGAGGAAAGAACGTCCACCCTGTCCGTCAGGAGCCAGGCTCTGACTCAGCAGGAGTCAAGCTCTGCCCCGATGAAACATATCGCCTGTAAAGGTACGAGTTCCGACTTGGCCTCATTGATCAGAAGACCAGGGTCAGAGCAGGACTGGAGGGCCAGGTCCCTGGAATCCATCTCTTGCTTGGTGGGACCCTCCAAGAGCCAGTCATCGAGATATAGGTAAACTCTGATCCCTCAATGCCAAAGCTGGGCCATCACCACTGTAATGCATTTAGTGAAGACCCATGGGGCCGACGACAGGCCAAACAGCATGGCTCGAAACTCGAAGGAAGCGAAGGAACCTCTGGTGAGACGGATGAATCAGGACATGAAAAAACAAGTCCTGGAGATCCAGAGATCAAAACCACATGTTCTGCTTGAGGGATGATATGATCTGTGCCAGAGTTAGCATCCTGAAGGTGCGTGACCTGAGAAACTGATTCAGGTCATGCAGATCTAGAATGGAGCAGTAGCGCCCCCCCCCCCAACATCTGCTTCGGAGCCAGGGAGTACCTGGATACGAACCCTGGGTTGATCGGGGGGTCCGTGACTGTGGCCCCCACCTCCTTGTGGAGGAGTTGAGCAATGTCATCTTGAAGAGCTGACCGAGTGTGTATGGACACCATATCCTCCTGTGGGGGCGCGGGCTCAGCTTGGAGGATACTGCTTGAATTCCAGAAGCAGTCCCTGACCCATCACCTCTAGAACCGACCTGTCCATGGTAACAGCAGCCCAAGCAGAAACGAAGTGGTGGAGCCGGCCTCCCATGGAGGACCCACAGCTTGCGTGGCAGGTATTTTGGGTGGCCATCCCCATCCTGTCACTGAGCAGGCTTGGAGGAAGAGGGTCTGGAGTGGGGACCGCCCGAGTCCTGTCCACTGGGCTTATGGGCTGCTGGAGGTCCAGATTTGGGCTGAGGGCACCAAGACTGTGCCTGCTGATGCTGCCCCACTTGGAAGTGGGGCTGCTTGGCCGCAGGGGTAGGATGCCGAAAGGCTTATCTTCTGCTGCTTTTTGGAACCCTAGGATTCCTTCTGTGCAGAAGTTATGGAGTCCAAGGTGGCACTGGACTTCTCAATGCGTTGGAGGTGACCGTCCACCACCTGGGCCGAAGAGGTTGGTACACAGGAAAGGGACATCCGTAAGCTTGTGTTGGTTGTCTGCCATGAAGGTGGAGACCCTTAACCAAGCCCTGTGGCACATGGTAACCACGGCTGCCACTGAATGGGCGCATGAATCCCTGAGGTCCAGAGCTGTCTGGAGTTGCTGCTTCGCAACAGCCCAACCCTGGTCCCGGACCTGCTTGACCGTGGTCTGGAAGTCTACAGGGAGGTGAGGGAGAACCTCATCAAGGGAGCCCAGAAGGGCGTGAGAGAAGAAAAAATTACTCACCTTAGTAACTGTGTTTCTTCTAATGGATTCTTGCTGTATTTGGACAATATACGAACATACGAAATTTGCCAGCAGATAAAGGCCTAGAGGTCTATCAAGTCTGCTCGATTGTGCAGCTAGCACCCCTTATTCTACGGCTGCCCCTCCCTTCCACCCTTCCCCTTCATTAACCCTCCCCCTTGTCCTGTCCCATCCTCGTTTGAAGCAGTCCACTGTTCTACTGCATACCACTTCTGCAGGTAACGCATTCCACCCAGCCACCACCCTCTCTGTGAAAAAGTGTCTCCTCATCTCCCTCCTGAACCTTCCTCTCTCCAGTCTCATATCATGGCCCCTGTTGGCCCTCCCCTCCCTTACTTTGAACAGCCCCTCTGTACCCGTCTTGTTTATTCCTTTCATGTATTCAAAGGTTTCAATCATGTCACCCTGTCTCTCCTCTCCTCCAGTGAGTACATGTTCAACTCCTTCAACCTCCTCTCGTATGATAAGTCCCCCAGCCCCTTGATCATCTTTGTCGCCCTGCGCTGCACCCTCTCCAGTAACTTAATGTCCTCTTCAGATACGGACACCGGTACTGCCACGCAGTACTCCAGGTGGTCTAACTAATGACCTATACAGTGGCAGAATCACCTCCTCCCTCCCAGGATATACCTTGCAATACAACCCAGCATTTTGTTGGCCTTTGCAGCTGCCTTCCTACATTGTGCAGAGTTGTTCATTGACCCTGTAATGAGCACACCCAGATCCTTCTCCTCCTCTGTCTGGGCTAGCTGCACTCCCCCTAGCTGGTAACTCCTCCTTGGGTTCTTCATCCCAAAATGCAGCACCTTGCACTTTCTGGCATTAAACCCCAGTTGCCAGGTGTCTGACCAGGTTTCAAGCTTTGCCAGATCATCCTGCAACCCCTGCCATCCCCCTAGGTCATCCACCACCACGCCAATATGCAGTATTCCCCAGCACTGGAACAGCTCCGGAGAACTAAGGGTTAACTCTATGCCAGGGCATAGAACGTTGAGCTCGTGCTCGATTCAAACCACTACCTGCTGCACTTCAAACCAAACCGTCAGATTCTTACGAGCCAATGGCTAACTGCAGCTACTATGTGGAAACTGTAAAAAACACTACAACCAAAAAGGCAATTAATACCCAGGGTCCCGAAGACTCAAGTCAAGAACCCCAAAAAAGAAAGCTGGTAGTGAAACAGAATAAAGACCACTGTCAAAACACTATGCATCCCCTCTGCCAACAAGGGAGAAGGGCAATGCACCTCTGGGGTGCAACACTGCACCTGCCAGACCACATCCCAAAACAGCTAGGTTCTGAGAGGGGAGGCAGGGAGGGATGTCAGAATACAGCAAGATTCCATTAGAAGAAACACAATTACTAAGGTGAGTAATTTTTGCCTTCCAACAACTTGAAGTCTTGCTGTATTCTGACAATATGCAGACTACCAAGCAGTACCTCCCCAGAGGAGTGACCAGAACCTACTTACGAAATAGGCTCTGCAGTACTGCTGTGCCAAACCTAGCATCACTCCTAGCCTGGACATCCAGGGAGTAATGCTTGGTGAAAGAATGGACTGTTTTCCAGGTGGCTGCTTTACAAATCTCTAAGAGAGGAACATCTCTGGCAGTAGCCAGAGAAGCTGCTGTACCTCTAGTTGAATGAGCCCTCAGGCCTGAGAGGGGTACCTTGCCCAGCTTTTCACAGCAGAATTGTATACAAGAGACAATCCATCTGGAAATAGTTCTCTTAGTAGCAGGTTTACCCTTTCCCACTTCCCCATAAGTGAGGAACAATTGGAAAGATCCAGATCTAAAGGCCTTAGTATGCTCAATGTAGTAACTAAGGACCCTCTTAACATCCAGACTGTGTAACCTCCGCTCAGCAGAAGAGGTAAAGGGCAAGTTTTTCTTACACAGATTCAGACCAGGCAAGACCAAACAGTTCGGTCCCTAACCGTGTTACGGGTATGGGAAAAAAATGAAAATGTGTTTTTTTTTTTGAGAACCGATAGTCACCGGAACCTCAAAACCTAAAAGGAAAAAGAACAGAAAATAAGTGTAATCGGTTCAGCTGAACAGACTAAACTACCCCAGCTTTCCTAACACTGTGTGTGTGTGTATATATATATTTTTTTTTTTTTACAATTTCCACACAGAAGAACAAGACAGTCTACTCACAACCACAGCAGGAGTAATCTGAACTGAAATAAAATAAAGTTTATCGGTTTGAACCGACGACTTACTGCACCGAAACCTAGTGATGGAGAATCTCTCCGGTGCGACAGTTCAGTCAGGCGGAGTAAAGAATCTGACGGTTTGGTTTGAACCGAGCACAAGCTCAACATTCTGTGCCCTGGCATAGAGTTAACCCTTAGTTCTCCGGAGCAGTTCCAACACTGGGGAATACTGCATATTGTCAGAATACAGCAAGACTTCATGTTGTTTGAAATGCACCATGATGACGGCCGAGCTTGCCCAACAGAGGCCCAGCATAGAGGCAGCATAGATGTTATGGGCAGAGTGGTCCAGTTTTTTGGACTCCTTGTCCGGAGGTCTATCAGTATCTGCCAAGCTGCCTCAGCATACAAACACAGATTCGGTCACCAGACCGTCTGCAGAGGGATGCTCTGTGAACCCGGAAAGGAACTCAATGGGCACCGCGTATTTGCGGGCCATCCAGGCAGAAGATGCAGGGCAGGAGGCAGGATGCTGCCAAAGCTGGACTGACAATGGCCTCAGCCAGGGGAAAGGCTTCCGTCAGGGAATCCCCCCATTTAAGGATATACGTGAGGGGATATTCGGCCTGTTTCTGAACAGGTTCAAGAGGCATCTCTGTGGATTCAGAGATAAGGCGGAGGATGCCCATAAAAGAAGAGGGGCCTTCCTCCGTCAAGAGCCTACCAACCGATTCCTCGTCCATGGGACGGGAATGAAGGTCCGAGTCCTCGGAGTCCAGATTGATCGACCGCCCATGTCTCCCTCCACCCGCCTAGGATGGTTAGAAGTGAGGGTAATGGAAAGTCTACACGGGAGGCCCGGAACAGGCTGAGACTCTCTGGTAGGTACCCCCATAGGGGACTGTTTGGGTGACGTCTCCACCAAGATCGGTGGAGAGGTCGATTTTGGCTGAACCATTTTGACCGGCTCTGTGGGAGGAAGAACGGTGCATGCCGCCTCTGAAGGAGTCAGCTTCGGCCTGGGAGGCGAAAGCCAAATAATGGTCGGGGTGGAAGTTGGAACCAGCTTTTGACTGGACAAAATCAACTGTTGCCACATTAGATCTTCGTAGCATCTACGGAGTTTCTGACGAAGCCTCTCCCCATCCGAGGAAGACAAAGAAGAATGTTGGTGATGACTCTTCTTCGAGCGCTTGTGCGCCTTCTTCGGCCTGTCGGTCGAAGGGGTCTGAGACCTGGATCGTCGGAGTGACAGACGGGCTCGATGGGGAGACTGGTGGTTCTTCCTGGTCAGGGACCAGTTCTCCGATGGGGCTCCCAGCGAGCTGAATCTCCTCATCAGGGAGAGGTAGGACCGGAATCCTGAATAAAGAACTGTCGGCCTCATAGGGTGACAATGGTTTGACTGGTCGAGAATGATCTAAACCGGATCGTCGTCCAGTGTCTGGATCAGCTGGCCTGATGGTGGAACCATGAGACCAGCGGCCAAGGCCGCAACCTCGACCCAACTCGAGACAGGTGATTCCTGGGACCAAAATCTCTCATGATCCCAGGAACGTTGCAGCTATGCGAGATGATCGTCCAAGATGTCCGGGTGAAACGTGCAACACATCTCACTGGCTGTGTCTCATGGCCAACACCCAGCAATACACGCACGTGGCATGTGGGTCTGTGTGAGACCTCTTTTGCCCGTACAGGCAGCGGCGTAAACCTGGAGAAGATTTATCTTCCATAGCGGTCGAGATCACAAAGCAATTTTCGTTAATTCTGATGAGTTTAATTTTAAGCAAATCCGAAGATTTTGAAGCCAAGGCCTACTGAACGCACGAGCAGTAAGGAGGGAAGCTGTATCTTCCAGCAAAAAGGAAGATCTGGAGTCATGGGGTGTAGCCGAGGGTTATACCACCCGGGAGGGTGGGTGGGAGGAGCCAGCTTCAAGACTTTTCGTCAAGATTCTTAAAGGGAAAGGACATGCCAGTGTGGATAGAACAACATATCCATGATCCTAGAAAGAGTTAATTTTAACAACAACAAAAAAATACACAGTATATACCTCAGCCATGAAAAAGGCAACCCTGGGGAATCAACCTTGTCCAGTATGTCAGAAAACGAGTACTTAGCCTGCTTTTTTCTAGTACATCTTTTTATGCCCACTACCAGCTAGGGCTCGATGGTGGCGTATCGCCTGTCTGGGGCTCCTTCTCCCCCAACTGGGGATCACACTGTGCGGCAGTGGGGTGGGATTGTCGTGGTTGTGTAAGTAGCCAAGTTGTCCCATCACTGCCCCCGAGGATGCTGGCGAACAGGACTGAAGTCCAGGCAGTAAGCCGTGGTGAGGCACGGCTTCACCAATCCCCCAATGTCACCCTCCACGCCCACTAGCTGGCACAGTGCCCGACTCACCCCAGGAGTGGAGAGTTGCCAACTGGCGACTCAATCCAGCCCCCCCCCCCAAATGACCCCCAGCGTCCCGGGCTTGTTCCCGATCCCGGGTCGCCAGTGTAGTGCAACCTGGCCCACTCCTGAACTGGCTGTAAGGGAACTTTAACGGACTCATAGACATAAGTCAGACCACAGCCCCAAATAATACTGGTCCCTAATTGGTTCGCGAGCTAATCGGCCAAACATATGAGTCCTGATTGAGGCCTTCGACGACTTGCCTTTAGAGTCGTAGAAGGATTCCTCAAAGTCAGCTCTTAAACGTGGTATACTCATCCTGGGTGATCGCCACTGAAAGTCAGCCTGGCAAGCACACAGCAGGGGGAAGACTCTTTGGTTGAGGCGCTTAACAGAGGCTGTGATGTAGGTGGCTCCCCCCATAAAGGCAGAGAAGCAGACACTGGAGACACCTGCACAGCATGAAGTGGTGTGGGAATGACTGGTGAAGGCCAAAGAACCAAAGGTCCAGGGGTCTGAGCCCTACACCCTGCTTCAAAAGGGACTGGGACAGGGCAGGGGGGAGGGTCAAGGGAGGGTGGGGCAGCTGCAGAATAAGGGGTGCTAGCTGCACATTTGAGCAGACTTGATAGACCACTAGGCCTTTATCTGCTGGCAAATCTCGTATGTTCGTACTCCTACCAGCAATGGTCCATCCACTGTTGGCAGAGGATTGCCTTGGAGCATCGTTGCATTTTTCATCAATGCCTCTCTTCACCAGAGGACAAGGAGCAACAATGGTGATGCTTCCCAGAAGAGAAGGATAGAAAGCATGAGCAGTGCCTCAACCCTAATCATTGACCCAAATGCCAACATCAAAGGGTGTTCTCGGGGGTGGGGGTGCGGGGTTATGTAAACCACTTGCTTCAGCAGGTTAAGCACCAGAGGCTTCGGAGGCACAGACAACGCAGGAGGCAGCTCCGGAGGCAACACAGCTGGGGACACAGACTGGGCCTCATCCTCCTGAGTGAGGATCTGGAGAACCAATATCTCAAAGACAGACTCCTCGAGTTCCTTCAGCAGCCGGTCGACAGGTTTGAGACAAATTTCATCCACCTGCTCGACTGGAGTTGAGGTCCACAAGCCCATTGGGGTCACCATGGAGTTCTTGACAACACCCTTAGCTGTAGTGAGCTCGGCCAAGGCTGAGTGGTTGGGGGAGTCCAAGGAGTGGGAAGATTGTGATCTTTCCCAATCCCATGAATGATGACAGCATTTCATGCGTTTCCTGCAGTGTTGAGAAGGGCTCTCTCCGAAGGTCTGGAGGACCACACACATTTCCCTGAACTCATCAGAGAACAACCCTCTGACACTGGCCCCCGCTGGAACAGTACCGAGATCAATGAGGAACTCACCATATCTGCCTCTTCATCCTTGACCACAAGCTAAGCAGCCGATGCAGGAGCCACTGAGGCCCTTTAGTGGTCTTTCGGCAGATCAAGGGCCAGTTGAGCCTTCCTATCTTCAATGGACACTGGCAGCATGGCCCACCACAAACTGCATCCCTTGATCGCCCAAGCAGTATAAGCACGTGTCACGTGGATCTGTGGCTGACATTTTCTGCCTGCACAGTGTGCAGAACTTAAAGCGACACTGTCAACCTTTGTTGCATCATATTATTTCTAGGTAAAAACCCACATTTTATGATTGTTTGCCTTCTCTAAAATTCACTGATGTTGCTGGCTACTTAATCTGCCTCCTTGCTTATTAGAACTGAAATGTATGGGACTGTATAGTTTTACACAGACTTGTTTTGCTCCAAATTGTTTACCTAAGCTTACTGCATACTTTCTGAACATTAGAAATACCCTCAAACAGTGTAGCTACAGTACTTGTAATAGTTTCATCTACTCCCACTGCATAATGAGTAGTTCCATAGTGTTGGGGGCGTTCCTGAGTCCAGGAAAGATGCAGGTGTAGTTGGTCAAGAAATGTAAACAAATATGTTTTGGTGTGATAACACCAGTATGGCTGACACTCAGTTTTTTGACTTTTTAAAAGGAAAAAGGATACTGAATCAAACAGCCAGCTACACCAGCAGTTTCTATAGAATGAGAACAATCATACAATGTGTTTTTTAAACTAGGGCACTCTGAGGCCAAAGGGGTTTGACAGTGTCCCTTTAAAACCTTGCTCTCTATTGTCAATCGTGGAAAACAGACTGAAACAAGTCTAACAGTCACCAGAAAAAGCAATTCGAAAACTCAAAATTCTTCAACTTTGCTGAACTGCAAAGGAGGAGACCTGTCCCTTCCAGCGGATAGAAATATCTGACACCATGGGGTGGAGCAGGAGGATAACCCACCCAGGTGGTGGGAGGAGCCTAGTTTGAAGGCTTCCAGTGACTCAGTTGTCTCCAGTAGAACTGCCTTCACTGAAAAGGTGGTATAAACTAGAATAAACTGCCAGCAGAAGTGGTAGAGGCGAAAAGGGTGGAGGGTTTCAAGCATGTGTCAGATAGACATAGTGGTGTATTAGAAAACAGGCAGTGAGAAAGCAGAGTCACCTGAGACCAGTTAGGGTCTGCAGAGTGTGTACAGGCAGGGAACACCAGGGCTGGCTGGGTGGGCCAAGCAGTCCTTTTCTGCCGACAAATTCTCTGTTTCTACGTTAACCTGCCAAAGGGCCAGTAACATAGCTCTTCTACTCGAGGTAATACTTACCTGCCAGTGGATGCTGACACAGCTCTCCTTACTTAAGACACCAACCAGCCTGCCATGGGCCACTGGTACACCTCTCCTGCTCATGACACCACTAACCTGCTATGGGCCAGTGACATGCTGCTCTTACTCATCATCAACTTGCTTAGGACCAGATATACAGAGCTCTCCTACTCACGGCATCAGTAACTTGACACTGACCAGTAATACGGCTCTTCTACTCAAAGCATTGCGGACCAGCCACAGGTCGTCACACAGTTGACACAGATCTTCTACTCAAGATACCACTGACCTGCAACTGGCCAACAACACCTCCCCTTTTCAAGATCACTCTGAACTGTTAGGGACCGGTGTCAGCTCTCCTATACAAGGGTTTTACTAACCAGCCATAGGCTGGTGACACTGTGTCCTTACTAATGGTACTAGTACCACTAACTAGTCATGACTCAGTGACATACCTCTACAACTCAAAGCATGGGTCACTTGACACATTCCTTCTACTAAAGACATCACTTAATGTGCTGAAATACAGGTTACTCACCTGTAACAGGAGTTCTAGGAATGGTATATGTTGTTCATCCACACTCATTGGCAGGTATCCTTGCCGCTTTAAATCTTGCCGGAAGGTCTTCAAGCTTGCTCCTCCCACCCACCCGGGTGGTATAACTCTCGGCTCCGCCCCATGACGCCAGATCTGGCCCGCTGGAAGCTCAGGTTGTGCGTCGAAGCCGGGGAGGTCGGGTGGGTCGTGTGGATGAACAACATATACCATTCCTAGAACTCCTGTTACAGGTGAGTAACCTGTATTTCTAGGGACATGGATATGTTGTTCATCCACACTCATTGGCAGACTCCTAGCAGTTCTCCGGGAGGAGGGAGGCAAGACGCACACCCCATATACTTACTTGGGAAAGAGAGACTGGAGAACCGAGGCCCCAAAACCAGCATCCCGGCGTGACCCAAGGTCGATGTGGTAGTGGGTAATGAAGGTGTTTGCTGACTTCCAGGTAGCAGCCCTGCAGATTTCCTGGATAGGGACGTCCCTGGAAGCAGCCACCGTTGCAGCAGTATGGCGGGTAGAATGAGCTCTTATCCCTCTGGGAGGCTCCATGCCCGCCAACTTATAGCAGAGATCTATGCAGGAGGTTACCCACCTGCTTATCGTCCGCTTGGCTGCAGGTCTGCCAGATGCGGCTTCAGCGTAGGTGACAAACAGCTGGCGAACCTCTCCCCGAATTTCAGCCGTGCGCTCCTTATAATAAGCGAGCGCCCTTCTAGGGTCCAGAGTATGGAGCCTATATTCGGCCTCCGAGGTGTGATTGGGGTAGAACACCGGCAGAGTCAACACCTGGTTAAGGTGAAACTCCGACACCACCTCTGGAAGGAATTTCGGGTGGGGGCGCAGGACAACCTTGTCCCTGTGGAAGACCAGGTAAGGAGACTCGATGGAAAGCGCCTGGAGCTCTCCCATCCTTCTGGCTGACGTGATAGCCACCAAGAAGGCGGTCTTCCACGACAGGTGAGAGAGAGCACACCTGTGCATAGGTTCGAATGGCTTGCCCATGAGCTTTGCCAGTACCAGCAGTAGATCCCACGGAGGTGGGGGTTCCCGTGACTGGAGGAAATGTGATCAAGGCCTTTGAAAAGCGCCAGACCACCTTCTCCTGCGCCATCGACTGCTTCCCGCCCGCGCCGTAAGCAGAGATGGCTGCCAGGTGCACCTTAGGTGCCGACCAAGCCCTTGACTAGAAAGGGACCATAAATAGTCCAAGATGCTTGCCAAGGAACAGGAGGAAGGGTCCAAGCCCTTGTTCCTGACACCAAATGGAAAACCTTTTCCATTTGAAGGCATAGCATTTTCTGGTCGACTCTTACGGGACGCCTCAACTACATTGAGGACCTCGACGGAAAGACCCAAGGCCTGGAACTCTAGGCCAGGAACCAGGCCGCAGGTGTGCAGGGATTGAAGGTCCGGATGGAACACCTTCCCCTGATTGACTGAGAGCAGGTCCGGGCGAGCTGGAAGCTGCCGCGGAGTCCTGGAGCTGAGACTGAGGAGATCTGGGTACCAGAACTGGCGAGGCCAGTCTGGGGCTATCAGAATCACCTGCGCCTTGTCCCTCCTCGCCTTGAGAAGCACCTTGTGGATCAAGGGAAATGGGGGAAAGGCGTAAAAGAGGCCCGGGGTCCATTGCCTCGAGAAGGCATCCCCCTGCAGCGAGCCCTGCTGAGGGGGCGGGCATGGAACAGACTCAGCCTGCCTCCATGGAGGCAAACAGGTCCACCTGAGGTGTGCCCCAAAGGGGAACAGATGCTGTACTACCTCCGGCAGGAGAGACCACTCGTGGGATGCAGCCCCTATCCGGCTCAGGGCATCGGCCAGGGTGTTGGAGGCCCTGCCACGTGAATGGCTAGGAGATCCGCCTCCAGGCTGCGCACGAGTGACCAAATGCGGGAGCTTCCTTGCATAGAAGCATGGGCGCGCCCGCCTGGCGGTTTAGATAGTACATGGTCGGGGTATTGTCCGTCTGGACTCGGACCACTTGACCCCGGAGGAACGGAGCAAAGGCGGTGAGAGCTAGGCGGACCGCTCGGAGCTCCAGCAGGTTGATGTGGCATCGGGACTCCCGCGGGGACCAGAGGCCATGAGCCCGGTGTTCCCCAGATGGGCACCCCAACCCATCAGAGAGGCATCGGTCGATAGAGAGACCGCCGCTCGGGCGGACGTTAACGGATGCCCTCCTGCAAATGATCTGGAACGGTCCACCACTGGAGAGCTGCCCCACATCCCCTGTGTCACCGGCACAAGCTGGTCCAAGGGATCGCAGCGCTCAGACCACTGGCTGGCCAGTCCCCACTGAAGGGGACGTGATGTTCCAGCGGGCCCAACGGACCACGCTGGTGCAGGCCGCCATGAGACCCAGGAGGCGGGAAGTCCCGGCAGGCGCAATTGCCCAACCAGAAATGATCGGGCAAGGAGGAAAGAACCTCGCCCTGTCCGCGGGAGCAGCCTGGCTCGAAGAGAGTCGAGCTGCCTCGATGAATAGAATCACCTGCTTCGCTCGAGTTCCACTTGGCCTCGTTGATAAGGAGGCCCAGTTGAGAGCAGACCTGGAGGGCCAGATCTCTGACCACTCCGCCTCCTTCCTGGAGGGAGCTGCTATCAGCCAGTCGTCCAGGTAAGGGTACACCCGGACCCTCGGGGCAAGAGGAATGCTGTCACCACTGCCATGCATTTGGTGAAGACCCTGGGAGCTGGAGACAAGCCAAGGGCATGGCTTGAACTCAAGAGGGATCCTTCCGGCTGAAGCGAAGGAATCTCTGGTGAGACGGACGGATAGGGACGTGAAAAAACGCTGGGCCCTGCAAGTCCCAGAGAGCAGAACCACACGCCCGCTCCAAGGATGGTATTATCTGAGCCAGAGTGACCATCCTGAAGGTTCGAGACCTTAGGAACTTGTTTAGGTCGTGTAGGTCGAGAATGGGGCGCCAGCCCCCCGTCCGTTTCGGAACCAGGAAGTACCTGGACACAAACCCTGGGTCTGAAGGAGGGTCCACCACCTCTCTTACCACCTCCTTCTGGAGGAGGAGGCGATGTCGGCTCGATGAGCCGCCAGTGAGGCTGGGATCCCGAGAGTCCCCGAGGCGGCAGCTCTGAAGGGTGGTGCCTGCTCAATTCCAGAGGCAGGCCTCTTCCCACCACCTCCAAGACCCACCTGTCCGTGGTAACAGCGGACCAGGCGGAACGGAAGTGCCGGAGCCGTCCCCCCACGGGGGGACCCAGGGGTAAGGTGACGGGGGCGACACCCCTCAGCCCGTCACTGGGCAGGCTTGGAGGAGGGACCGGCCGAGGGACCTCCTGGGCCCTTTCCTCCCTGCCTCCTGTTAGAGGAAGCCGGCGGCTAGGGTTTGGGATGCCAAGGCCGAGCCTGCTGGCCCTGACGTTGCTGGGCCGGGCGCGCCGGGGGCACAGAAGGACGAAAGGGCTTAGGCTGTGGTTTGCGGCCTTTGTCCTTCTGAGCGGAAGAGACCGAGTCCAAGGTGGCATTGGACTTCTCGATCCTCTGCAGGTGACCTTCCACCCCAGGGCCGAAGAGGTCAGTCCCCAAAAAGGGAACATCCGCCAACTTGTGCTGGGTATCCGAAGTAAAGGTGGATATCCTCAGCCAAGCCCGGCCGACGATAGCCACTCGCGGCCGCCACCGATCTGGCACATGAGTCCCCTATATCCAAAGCAGTCTGGAGCTGCTGTTTGGCCACTGCCCTGCTCCTGGTCCGCACCTGCTTAACCGTAGTCTGCAGATCGGCGGGAAGATGAGGGATGACCTCATCCAGGGAGCCCAACAGGGCATGAGAAAATGTGCCATGAGGACGGCCGAACTGGCCTGGCAGAGGCCGAGAGAGGACGAGCGTAGACTTTTAGCCCGACATAGTCAATTTCTTGGACTCCTTGTCAGGAGGTTTGTCCACATCCCTGGCGTTGCAGCCGGCGCGGCGAGCTGTCGGTAACCAACCCCTCAGCAGAGGGGTGTTCGAAACCGGACAAGGAACCGGTAGGGACCGTGATACTTCCTGGCCATCCTGGCCGAAGGCGCAGGGCAGGAAGCAGGGCGCTGCCAAAGCTCCAGTGCCGGACCCACTATGGCCTCGGCCACCGGAAAGGCCTCCGTCGGAGAATCCCCTCGGTCCAGAATCTCCGTGAGGGGATACCTGGCCCGTTTGGAAACGGGTTCGAGCTCCATCCCGGTAGACTCCGAGATGAGCCAAAGCAGTCCTAGGAAGGACGACGGGCTATCGTCCATTGACTGACCTCCTGAAGACTCCAAGTCCAGTCGCTTGGAGAAAAAGGAGGAATCATCTTCGGACTCGGAAGAGTCCTCGAAGAGCTGCCTCTGGCCTGAGCCACCCTTCACCTGCCGAGGTCGGTCGGGAGTGAGGGTAACTGACAGCCGATGGGTAGACCCTAGCCGACCGAGAATCCTTGGTCGGAGCCCCAATGGTGGCTGTGGAGGCGGAGGTTCCACCGGAATCGGTGGAGCAGCTGGTTTTGGCCGAACAACCGGCCTGGGTATAGGCTCCTCGGATAAGTCGGGGTTGTGTCGGCCGTTCGGTGACAACCACTTAATGGCGGGAAGGCGGCGGGGTTGGCTTATTCCCGCCAGGAGGAGCTGTTGCAACATAAGTCCTCGTACCGTCGGCGTAATTCTGCGAAGCCTCCCTCATCCGAGGAGGAGGACGAGGGCAGCGGCGCCGCTACCATGATGCCGAGACGAGACCGCCATGGACGGTGGGATCGGCTGGACCGCGAAGAGGTCCGAGACCGAGACCGAGAGTCCCGGAATTTCCGAGGTCGGTGCGGGGAGGTGTCGGCCGGAACCGGCACTCCCTTCGGCTCGGATGGTCCATCCGAGGGCTCCGGAACCGGAGGCACAGGCGGAAGCCGGATCCTCAACTCCTCCGGGGAACCGGGAGAGGGAATCTCGGCTGCTAAAAGCACAGCCCGTCAATGGGTGAGAAAATCTCGACTTCATCGGTGGAGTCTCGGTCAACTGACCTGACGGGGATACCGTGAGGCCAGTGGCTGAAGCCGAGCGATCGAAGCCACTTGGTCGACGGCCCGGGAGAGGGACTTTCCCGCCTCCCAAGAGCGCCGACGGAGGGACTTACCCTGTCCTCTTTTTGGACCAGAATAAGGTCCAGCAGACGCAGGCCCTTCTCCTTTAGTGGAGAGGGACAGACAAAGCTCCTTAAAAAAGCCGTGTAGGAAGAACCCAGAGAGGCGGGATAAATGCAGCGGCCCGAGGAAGATCGGCCGTACGCCTCCTCTTGAGGGCGACCATCCGCTGAGCTGATCCGGCCGAAGCTCGCCACACCGCGACACCGCCAACCGGGCCTCCTTGGACTTCACCGAGGGAAACGCTTCTCGGGACGGCCCAGTTGCAATCGGGCAGCACGGTCTTCGAGGACGTAGGCCGAGAAAGATGAGCACAGGTCGCAAGCCTGCGGGTCGTGCTCAAGGCCTAAGCAGTAGACACACGTGGAGTGTGGATCCGTCCGAGACATCTTCTGCCCGCATGGGCATCTCCAAATCCGGGAGTCGACGGTCCATCGCAGTCAGCGAGGGATAGAAGACGAAGTCTTTTTGCAAAATTTATTTTAAATCCGCAAACGGAGAAATAGGAATAGTCACAAACGAGAGCTGTTAAGGAGGGAACCTGAGCTTCCAAGCGGTAAGGAAGATCTGGCGTCATGGGGCGGAGCCGAGAGTTATACCACCCGGGTGGGTGGGAGGAGCAAGCTTGAAGACCTTCCGGCAAGATTTAAAGCGGCAAGGATACCTGCCAATGAGTGTGGATGAACAACATATCCATGTCCCTAGAATCTAGGGTTTTCTGAAGGTGTGATGTGACATCACCAGCTGGAACAGAATGCAACCGCCAGGCTAATATCAGGCTCAAGCACTTTCCATCATGTCTCGTCTGTGCTGCTGGATATGCACTGGCTTTCAGTTAGATAGTGCATCATCTTCAAGATTTGTTGTATATCTTCAACACCCTGCACTACCTGGGTCCTGGCTGCACTTAAGACCTCCTTTGCCCATTTACTCTATGTTGCCCCCTTTGCTCCACCAGGGAGAATCTGCTTAAGGTTCCATCTGCTTGCCTCAAATCATATGGAGATAGGCCCTTTGCTCAGCTGGCAAACTCTCTACTACCACACATCCAAATTACTCAACTGAGGGTTTTAAGACAGCCTTTAAGACATCTGTTTACACTGGCTTTTAATGAATGATTTTTAAGGTTGTGGTATGGCTTTAATGTTGTTGACTTTTTTTCTGTTGTGTACTGGTGTTTTGTTTGTGTTTCAACATTTTACGTTGACTGTACTTTTATACAAAGTGCCCATGCCTTCAGGAGGAGGTGCTATACAAAAATAAAATTACAGTTACATCATATTACTTCCCTGCTGTATGCTAGTGGCACAGCTCTCCTACTCAAGGTATCGCTAACCAGCTATGGACGAGTGACTCATCACCCCTATTCAAGGTACTACTCACCTGCCATTGACCAGTAACACACATCCCTTACTGAAGACATCACTTACCTGCCAAATCTCCCACTCAAGGCATCACTTATCTGCCAGGGCCAGTGACACACCTCTCCTACTCAAGGCATCACTTACCTGCCAGGAGCCAGTGTCATATTGCTCTTGCTTAAGGCATCATTCACGTGCCATGGGCCAGTTACAGATCTCTTACTCAAGGTACCACTATGCTGTCATGAGCTGGCTATATAGTTACCCTACTCCAGGCATCAGCAGCCTACTCTGGGCCAATGACATCTCTCTCTTATTCAATGCACCACTCACCTGCTATGGGCCGGTGACACAGCTGTCCTACTTAAGGTACTTCTAACCTTTCAGGGGCTGTATGCACACCTCTCCAGCTCAAGGCACCAGTAATCTGCCACGGGCCATTGAAACACCTCTTCTACTGAAGGTATCAACAGCTTGCCAAGAGCCAAAGATACAGCTCTCTTATTCAAAGCATAACTTACTTGTCAGGGACCACTGGTACACATCTCCTACTCAAGGCATCACTAGTCTGCCAGGGGATAGTGGTACCTCTTATACTCAAAGCATCACTTACCTGCCTGGGGCCAGAGACAGCTCTCTTACTCAATGACATCAATATCCTGCCATGGGCCAATTACAAAGCTTTCTTACTCAAAGAATCACTTATCTACCAGGAGCCAGTGCCATACCTCTCCTACTTATCAAGGGTCAGTGACACACTTGACCTACTCAAGACAACCTAACTTGCCATGTGCCAGTGACATAGCTTTCTTACATGGAAACACAGACAAAGTCAGCACGAAAAGAACATTAGTCCATCCAGTTTCCCTTATTTTACACCATCCTACCCCAGGACCTAGAAGAGGTTAATGCCCTTAACTCACCCCCGCCTTACTATTTTCCTCTTGTACATCTACTAATCCTTTAATCGGTCCCAGATGTATTTTAATCCATTAATGGTTCTTGCAACTACCTCCTCCTCTCCTGCTAGGCAGTTCCACGGCTCAACCACTCCCTCTGACTCTCTCTTGCTGAAGGCATCACTTACCTAACAGGGGCCAGTGGCACAGCTAACCTACTTCAGACATCATATTACCTGCCAAGGGTCAGTGACAAAACCTGACCTATTCAAGTCATCCTTACCTGATATGGGCCAACAGCACAGCTCTCTTACTTAAGGTATTACCATCCTACAAGGGGCAGGTGACACTGCTCTCCTACTCAAGGCATACTATCCTGCCATGAACCAATGGTACATTCTCCTACACAAGGCATCTCTTACCTGCACTGGACTGGTGACACATCTCCAATTTTCACGAACTCACTAGCCTGTCATGGGCTAGTAGCAAAGATGCACTATTTAAGGTACTATTATCCTGCCATGGGCCAGTGATCTACAGTAGCTCAGCGCTCTATCTCTGCTCGCTTAAAGGGGAACTGTCACCAATATCCATAAATCTATCATGTTCCCCAGTCACATTTCCAGTCTGCGCATCCATGTCCGACACCAAGTGAATTCCTCAACTTAAAAATCTTCATTTATGCCAGCCTGATCAGTGTATATCATGCACCTGCATAGCTCCATTTTCGCACATGCATAGCAGCATGACTGTCCCGATGATGTCACTGATGGGCTCTGCTGTCTCTACAGTACTGAAATTCATGGTATCTAAATGTAATGAGTGCCTATATGTTTAGTACTCTTTGTCATGTCAATAAACATGTTATTCTAATTTTGAATGTTTGTCCTCCTTCTTTAGTGTTCCGCTATGTTCCCGGTGCTGATCAGTAGTGTTACAAGTCAACTGTGTTTTTTTGCCCATCTCTTCACCCAGTGAAGCTGGAGTGTTATCTATTGCATTGATAGAGTAAACTAATGTATCTCCAGCTCCACATCTATTCATTCATTTTTCTATCGTTAACACATATATAAACAAAAATACTGGTGCGGAACTAGGCTGTTTTGTGGGGACGTTGAGTGCACTCTGAATTATTACCATTAATGCAAAAAAAAAAAAAAAAACAGTGATTGTCTGAGGAAGGGGTTATTGCCTACATTTTACCTGCCTGGGGTGTATTTGGACTGCAGTCAGTCTTTACATGCATTTTGATGCTGGAAAATTGATCCCTCAGCCGATCTGTTTTTTTTTTTTTGCATCAGCGGTAATAATTCAAAGCACATTCAATGCCCCCACAAAGCAGCCTAGTCCCACACCATTATTCTTGTTAATATGTGTGTTACGACTGAAAAAAGAAAGAACTGATGCGGAGCTGGCGACACATTAATTTACTCTGTCACACCACACACACACACACACACTCATTAGTAGAAAAGCACCAGCAGTCTGGAGGTTAAGCCGGGGTGTTTGACTCCCATTACAAGACGAGTGGGGATGGGGTGTTGGGGACTGGCATACCTGAGGTAGGACTTCAGAAACAAACCCACATTTTGTGAGCCCAGAACCTCAGGGGCAGCAGACTAACAGGATAGGGCCATGTCTTATATTATGCAGAAGTCAATCTATACTCTACTGGTTCTGTGAGCACCTAACAACACAAAAGGTTCATTTACTGAACTAGGGACCAAGTGGGCAGCCCCCTGACGGGTAGCTGAGCTATGTCTCAGGGGATCCCAGGACACCTCTGTGTTACCTGGGGTCAGCACCCAAATTGCAGAATAAGCAGCCTGTCAAAAAAAAAAAAAAAAATGAAGCAGTGTAACATGGACTTTGAATGCTACCCTCAGGCTGGATACAAGTACAAAACAATGAGAAAATTTCACACTGTGATTTGAAAATCTGTCCCCTGGCCTCTGGCCCCCCACCCTCTGATGGAGTCAGCCCGTGGACGGGTGACCACCCCAGATAGGAGAAGCTTACTATAACATAGGCAATGTGTGGGGGGTTCTCACTCCTAGACCCCCCTTTTATGCTGTGGCTATGCTGGTCCCCACCCCTGTGCTCTCCCTTCCTCATTTACCCCTTGCAAATATCACAAAGCCTCAACTCGCGCCAAACTAACTGCCAGAGAAGACAACCTAGTGCCAGTCACACTGAACTTCATTAGAGTGGCACTGAGCGTATACTCTCACCCCCCCTCCCCATGTGAGGCAACATCATCGAGCTGGGTAGATCGGTTCCTGCCATGAGTGTGGCTGGGTAGGTCATAGGACTGATCTGTCTTTCCTTGCTGACAGTTGCAGTGCATATATCTCCCAAAGCCTCTTCGCTCCTAGTCAGGTCTGAAATCGACTTGCTTTAGGTCCTGGCTATTTAGACAGTCTCCTGTGGGAAACAGCAGCAATGGAGGAACCTCAGCAATTATATCTGGGTTCCCAGACTTCCCTAATAAATACCTCAGGAGAATTCAGGACATCCTGGTAGCCTGTCGTAGCTGGGCTCTTGACAGCTACTAACATCTTTTAATATGAGTGACCCCCTTCCCCTTTCTTCTTTCACTTTTTTCCCTGTCAGTTTGACGTTGCCCAGATAGCATGGTGAGCTAGAGATGGGATAGCAACTCTTCCTGTGCTCCCAGTGTAAGGAAAGTACAGTTACGTAAGAACTTACCGTAACAGCAGATCTTTGAAAGAAGCTCTTGCAGGAGGTATGAACCATTAGGACTATGCCGCCAGGCACTAGGACCCCATGGAAAATTTTCTAGCTAGCAGTCTAAGGTGGAGGACGTCCCCCTGAAATCAGCCCCGCCCTGATGTCACCAGAGGTATAAAGGGTCAGTCCCCCGGCACTACCTTAGTTCACCCACCAGAGACCAGGCTAGCATAAAGGATGGGGAACCGAGGAGGTTCAAACATCCCAAAGGGAGAAGAAAAAATAACATACAAATCCAAGGGGGATGGGGGGAGGAGCACACCTGCTGCAAGAGCTCCTCTTGAATATCTACTGTTACGGTAAGTACTTACATAACTGTACTATCTCACTCCGAAAGGGAGCTCTTACAGCAGGCAATAACCATCAGGATTGAGTCCCAAGCAGCACAAGAATATGACCTAGGTCAAATGGGCGGTGGTAACAGGTATCCAACTAGTCTGCTAAGAGAGCAGTCCCTGGAGAACAGCAAGGCCAAAGCCCGCCCTCCTTCTAGAAGCAATGTCCAGACTGTAGTGTTGAACGAAAGTATGGACAGAACTCCAGATGGCAGCAGCACAGAGATCCACTGCAGACACATTTGAAGAGAGGCGAAAGAAGTGGCAACCTCTCGTGGAATGACCCTTTACTGAGCCCAGTAAGGGTTTGTTGTACTTCTGGTAACAGAGCACTATGTAGTTGACCAACCATTTGGATAGCATCTGTTTAGTCACTGGTGCCCCAATCATTCTAGGGCAAAAGAAACAAACAACCGGTCTGTTTTCCTAGAAGACCGGGTGTGGGCTATGTAAAAACAAAGAACTCTGTGAACATCCACAGTATGCAACAAGGCCTCCCCTCAGTTTGAATACTCCGGGTAGTAAACTGGCAGGTTAATGCCTTGGTTGAGAGTGAATTCAGAGACTACCTTTAGAAGAAACTTGGGATTAGTGTGCAACGACACCCTCTCCCTATGAAAAATCAAATATGGCTCCTTATATAAGAGAGCCTGAAGCTCGGAAATCCTCCAGGTTGACATAATGGCAACTAAAACTAACGCCTTCAGTGAGAGGAGGCATAGCTCACAATTCACAGCTGGTTTGAAGGGAGTCAATGTGAGTTTCTCTAACATAAATAAGTCCCATGGGGGAATTAGGTCCCGAATGGGTGGTTTAATATGCAACATGCCCCACAGAAAGGTGCAGGAGAGATCCATTTGCGCCAAAGTCTTGCCGTCCACCAGTACATGATAAGCTGATAAGGCAGAAAGGTGTACCTTAAGGGACGAATAGCTAAGACCATCATCTGACAGGGAAAGTAGGTATTCCAGTATCGAGTTCAATGGACAGGTAAACGGATCGAGATGACAGGCAGATGCCCAAAAACAGAAGCATTTCCATTTCATGACATAGGTGGCTCTGGTCGAAGGTTTCCTTGCTGCCACTAAGACCTCCGCTACTCTTGGAGACACTCCGTACTGGTCCTTGACCAAGTCTGCAGAAGCCAAGCATGCAGATGTAGAGACTTGAGGTTCGGGTGAAGGAGAGTGCCATGTTCCTGGGCAAGTAAGTGAGAGGACGGGAAGTGGAATTTGATGTTCTATCGCCAGTTGCTGGAGCAGTGGGAACCATATCTGCCTGGGGGAGAATGGTGCTATCAGAATCATGTCTGCTCGCTCCACTTGTAGCTTGAGTAAAACTCTCTAGAGCAGTGGGAAGGCATAAAGGAACTTCTCTGTCCAAGACAGGGACAATATGTCTCACCAAAAAACACCAGGCCCAGGATCTAGCGAGCAGAAATTGAGCAGTTTGGCGATGAGCGGGGACGCAAAGAGGTCCACTTCTGGAAGACCCCATCTTCCGAATAGGTCGTCTGCTACGTCCTGTAATAGCTCCCATTCATAAGCCTGTGACCGAGAGCGGCTGAGGATGTCGGCCAAAGCGTTCTGAACTCCTGTGATTTCCAGATTGTGCTCCACTGCCCAGTACCAGATTCTCATAGTCTCTCTGCATAGGAGGTAGGAGTGTGCACCCCCTTGCTTGTTGAGGTAAAAGACTACCGGCATGTTGTCTGTCTGGATCAGTAAGGGGCCTGGAAGGAGGACAATCTGGAACGTCTGTAAGGCATACAGAACGGCTCTCACTTCTAACACATTTATGTGTAGGCTGCGTTCCAGAGGGGACCACGTCCCTCTTGTCTGGTTGTCTTGAAATGTGTGCCCCATCCCAGCCCAGATGCATCCGTTGTTAGGATCTGCTGAGGACTGGGACTGCGAAATGGGGCTCCAGTCTCCAGACGGGAAGGGGTGAGCCACCATCCATGACATGATGCACAGCTCTGGAGATGCAGAATTGCTGCTCGAGATCGTCCCCCATGCTGATCCCACTGTACTCTGAGATTCCACTGAAGAACTCTCATATGGAGTCAGGCTAAGGGCACTGTCACAATGGCAGCTGCCATGTGACCAAAGAGCTGTAGCACCATTCTGACTGGGACCTGGTTCACAGAGCCAAGTCTCTGAGCCAGTGCCCGAAGGCAGTTTGCCCTGTCTGAGAGGAGAAAGACTATCTCCTGGAGGGTGTCCAAGACGGCTTCTATGTATTGTAGTCCCTGACTGGGCCAAGGGGATGACTTGGGAAGATTTAAAGTGACCCCCAAGTCTTGGAATAGACAGAAAATACTTTCCAACGTGTTTCACAGTTGCTCTCATGGAGGCTGTTAGGAGCCAGTCATCCAAGTAGGGATAAATGAAATGTCCCTACCTCCTGAGAGCTGCGGCCACCACCACCAGGCATTTGATGAATACCTGAGGTGCTGAGGACAGGGTGAATGGCAGCACATGAAACTGGTAATGCTCTCACTGGAAGGTGAAGCGAAGATACTTTCTGTGGGACGGCAGAATCTTTATATGTGTATATGCATCCTGCATGTCCAGGGAGCAGAGCCAGTCCCCCTGATAAAGCATGGGCGATATTCTGGGCAGGGTCACCATCCTGAACTACTTCTTGTATTCATTAAAAAGGTTCGGCTGGCTTACGTCCAGGATGGGATGAAGGTCTCCCATCTTCTTTTGCACTAGGAAAAAAATGAAAGTAATACCCTCTTCCTCTTTCACTCAGTGAACTTCCTGGATTGTCCTTTTGCTTAGTGGGGCCTGAATCTCTGCCCGATTGAGGCCTATGCGGGAGGGGGAGCAATGAGTAGGGATCGGTGGGTTGACTGGAGAAAGCTGTGTGAACTCCAGGGAATAGCCCCCTTCTATCATTTGGAGTACCCACTGGTTGTCGTGATGTTGGACCAACCAATGAGGTAAAGGGAGAATCGCCCTCCTACTGCCTTCCCCTGTAGCAATGCAGAAGGAGGAGGCAGGTAGAGAATCATGCAGATGCGGTTGGAGTGGGCAAGGGAGCTCTTGTGGATTTCGCATTTCTTGGTCCCTCTGCCCCAGCTTCCTGGGGGGCGGGCTTTCTCTTTTTTAACCCTTCTCTATGCTGTTGTCTTTTTACTTGTTGGCTTTTCTGCCTACGAAAGTGCAGACGTTTGTAGGGAGTTGGCTCTGATTTCTACATCTTGTGGACTTCAGAAACAGCTTTTCCGGAGTCCTACAAGCTGGTAATCATCTTTTCTGCCTCTTGGCTGAAAATAACTAATCCCTGAAAAAGGGCGTCCAGGGTGGCGTCTTGCAAATCCTAGCGGAAACCCGATACTTGTAACCAGGAGTAGCACCGAAGGCATATCCTTGTGGCAGTTGCTCTGGCAGCAGTGTCTGCAGAATCATATGAGCATCTGAGGACACGTTTTCCTACGTCTCCACCAGACTGTAGGATGGCTAGGAGCTCTGATTTGGTGGGGGTGTCCGGTTGCGTTCTAGCCAGATCCATCGCCTTATTCCAAAGCGATTTCTGGTACATTACCATATGAGCTAGAAAGTTCAGTGACCGGACCGTGCAAGTGGTCGACGAATATATTTGGCGGCCAAACTGATCTATCATTTTGGACTCTTTGTCCAGTGATTGGGAACTCATATGTTTTGGCTGATGAGTCCTTCCACGTGCAGCCGTAAGAACCATTGAGTCAGCTTTCATCTGTTCACTCAGATGAGCCTCTTCCTGAGGGGTCCTGTACAAGCAATCAGCCTTCTTTGGGACTGCCGTGATTGTGCAAGGATGCTTCCAGGCTAGTTCTGTGACATCCTGGAATGGCTCCACTAAAGGTTTTGGGTCGCTGGCCCATAAGATTTTTGCCATCTGGCATCTTTCGGGGTCTAAGTCTTCGTTTCCCATTGATTGAGGAATTGAATGTGCCTCATCACATCTAAAAAAGGTCAGATTATCCAGAGGGGATCTAGGAGAATCCTTCCTTGGATCCGGAGATGGAAGAGACAAGTCATCCTCTAACGACTCGTATGAGGATAAACCTCTGCTGGATTCCTCTGAAGAGGTGGAGTAGCATCTGACAAAATAACTTCTGCATCTAGAAGTTGATCGGGATGACGAATGGGGACTATGCCTCCGACGTCCACAGGATCCCTGTCCTGCACCACCTGGAGCCGAGCTGGCTGTCATCAGGGATGGCGATGGCGTTCTATGTGGGGGAGGTGTAGGCTGTCTAGGTGAAGCCGGTATCGGGTTCCCTGAGGGTGTGGGTTCCTGGCAACAGATCCCCCTTGATTGTGTTCCACCAGCAATTAAATAGTGCACCGATGTCTGCCAAAGGCACCATGGGTGTCGTCGAGGGTTCTGGTGACCAGTTAGGGACGTCTGAGGAGACTGGCATTGGGCCCTGTGGATTGGTCCCTTCTGGCGTTGGGTCAGACTATCCTGCTGCATTGGGTGTCAGGTCCAGCAGTGTCATATCGGTCCAGCAGTGTCATATCCCCCGATGTCTGGGGCCCGGACGTCTGGTCATCTTGGTTCCCGAGGCTGAGGTGTCTATAGCTTTTCTGGCACCTGGCCTTTAGGATCTGAGGGGCCTGGTGTCAGGTCCTCTGACTTCTGCCCTAAGGGCAGAGGCTGCTTAGGCCCTTGTGGGTCAGAGGACAGCTTAGGGGGTGCTGCCTGGTCCTTGTCAGTGTTCGAAGAAGCTGGAGCTGTCATCAGTCCGGAACTCTGGCTGATGACAGCTTGGAGGGTGAGCGAGACGTCTTCCGACGCTCGTGCTTCGTTCTCCTTCTTGGAGTCGCTGGACCCTGTCGTCATGTCCGATAACACTGAGGGAGTCTTCTTGCGGATGACAGGCTGTGACCTGTTGCATGATTAAGAATGGGCTGATCCCTCTGGCCAAGACCTCTTGGAATGCTTGTGGGGTCTAATAGCCAGGGAAGATGATACCGACAAAGGCCCAAGCCCGGAAGACTCCCCGCCAGAAGTCAGGGTGGAGGCAGAGAACTTCACTGATGGTATCCCAGGCAGAGCAAGAGAAACCAGAGGGGCTGGGTCTGACCTTGCGCCGGAAGCGGAGCTCTTGGAGACCTTTAATGGAGACGTAGAATGGGATTCTGATCTGGGTCTGCCCTTGTCTCTGTGATGGTGCTTCCCGCTAGATTTCTTCTCTCTAGGGGAGGCATCCCTGGCCGATGAAGAAGACGGACTTTGTCCCGAGGGGGTCTTTTGCATGGCAGCCATTTGTTCTAGCAGATAGGCTTTCAAAATTTTCAGGTGGCGAATACGGGTCCTACTGTTGAAGCCGAGGCACTGCGAGCAGGTGTCTGGCTTGGGGTCGGGGCGTAGACACAGTAGGCAGGCCGAATGGACGTCTTTGGCTAGGATCTGTTTGCCACACGCACACTTCAATTGGCGCCGCTCTGTGGAAAAAGATGGCTGGGTAGACATACATGATGAGTCGTTAATCTATTGAAAAAAAACAAAACAAATGACAGTCAACTGGATGCAAGAGGCATCCGTGGAGCCGAGATGCAAGGATCGACAGAGGGAAAAAAAAACTGAGGTGGTGCTGAGGGACCTCCCCTTTATACCACTAGTGACGTCGGGGGGGGGCGGGGCCGACGTCAAGGGGTAGTCCCCAGTCTTAGACTGCTAGCTAGAAAATTTTCCGTGGGGTCCTAGTGCCTGGCGGCACAGTCCTGATGGCTTCATTTTGAAGGACTGAGATGGTGCTGTTGTTGGCGACAGCTGGCCCCCCTTTCCCAGATGAAACATTTCATTCTCATAAAATAGGAGGAGCCAGAGTGCAAAATATTACTCCAATATGCCCACCATGCTCATTCATGCTAACTGTCAGTGGCTCAGCAGGTAGCACACTCACCTCTGAGGCCGGGAGATCAGAAGGCTGTGCGTTCTACCCCCACACCAGGCACTTGGGTTAATATCCCAGTACTGACACTGTAGTGTAGCATGGGGGGTTGCTGCACTCCTGAGGTGCCGTCCTTTGGATGAGATGTTAAACCAAGGTCCCATCTGCCTGTTCTGGTGGTAGTTCAAGTGGATGCTAAAGATCCCATGGCACTTCTCGAAAAGAGTAGGGGAGTCTTTACTGATAAAGCACATATTGCATACAGTGTCACATGTTATTACAATCAAAAATCAAACTATAACGTATACCTAATAACACTAAAAAGTAAAACATAAGACACACGTAAACAAAACATTTTTTACAACTCATATGATCCTGAGTACTGGTTTTGTTAAATCTGTTCAAAATATCTATCTAATTATTTTTATTATTCCACAAGTAGTTCAAATAATAGAAAAAAAAAAAGAGAACAATTTAAACATTTATACCTTTGAGAAAATATATTCTATATCTTCCTCAAAAAATTACCCATAAACATCATCATGAGCAATTTTTTACATTATGAAATTCACCTGTTACTTGTATTTAATAAAAAAACTGAAAACCTTTCCACAATTTTAATATTTTGTTAGCATTATGTTTACTTACATCATTTAAATACACATTTTTCATTACTTGGGAAATTAAATAACTAAATACTTCATAAGGCATTAATTTTTGATGTATTGCCCATTGACACCTGGCTTGCCATAAATAAAATCTTAAACAGAAAAAATCATCAGTGTATCATAATTAAACTGAGGTTGTAAAAAGGCACAGTTCCCAATCACCAGCACATCATAAGTAACATCCTATAGCCATCTCAAATTCCATTTTTTCGCTAAAAAGGTCCATAAGGGATTGGAATATGAACATTATAATAAAATATGTTCCATAGATTCATCTGTATTAATACAGTCCAAATATAGGCAATTTCTTTCTTCTAATACTTTGTGTTTTGCATTACATCTAACATTTAATTTCCCATGAACTGCGAGCCACAGTATTTCCCACATATGTTGTGGTACTCTTTCATTTGTAAGTTGTTTTAAAACCAAGGTAGTAAAGCTAGAGGGACAATTCTTAAAACAAGGTTCAGTAGAGTAATTTTGAGTCATAATTTCTTGATAGAAATCAGTCCTTGTACCTTGCGTAATTACCGATTTAGCAATATTCCATCTAAAAAGTTTTGAGCTGCAGGTCTGAAATATTCTGGAATATGTAGATGTAACTGCAATTTAGGGGCTATATTTTTCCATGCAAAAAAATATTGTTCCAAAGTATATTTAACCCAATGGTAAGCAATAGAGGATATTATAGATAGACCATATTTAACAGTATGAAAAATAATGTATAAAAATACTATAGCCTCTATCATACCTAATCCACCTTGTTTTTTTTATTTAAATAGGTATAACTAATTTTAATGGGATTCAGTTTGGTACCCCATAACATTTAAAAAAAAAAAACTGTATATTTTTGTATCAAATTGGATTGGAGAGGGAAAGATATATGCCACATATTGTAATTGTGGAATAATACATTTCTTCAGGATTTGTATCCTTTTCAATCTAGATAACTTCCAATGCCTCCATCTCTGTATTTTATTATCTACTTTTTGCAGTTTCCCAATTAATCTGAGGAATATTTTGTTGTCCAAATTAAATACCCAAAATTTTTATAGGGGTCGTGGTTAATGTTATTCCTTGTATGTGACAGGAAGATAACGCCCCTGAACCTATTAGAAGTCCTTTACTTTTTTAATAATTAAGTTTAGAATTTGAAACATGAGCATATAAATCTAGTTCCTGCAAAAAATATATCAAACGATGATAATTTGAAAAGAAAAGAACAGTTACGTAAGAACTTACCGTAACAGTAGATGTTCGAGAGAGGCTCTTGCAGTGGGTAATTACATATAGGACTGACGTCGGCAGGCGGCAGGACCCCACGGAAAAATTTCTAGCTAGCAGTCCCTGGCGAGGGACCGCCCCCACGTCAGGTGACCGGCATCAGACGACGTCGGTATAAAGGGGCAGACCCGGACGCCCGCCTTCCAGTTCTTTCCCGCCACAGGCCTGGAAGGCCCGGACGAGAGAGAAGCAGATATTTCCCTCAATGGAAAAGGAGCTGAAAAAACCTAGGGGGATGGAGGCCGAGAAGGTATTACCTACTGCAAGAGCCTCTCGCGAGATCTACTGTTACGGTAAGTTCTTACGTAACTGTACTATCTTACTTTGAGAGGGCTCTTGCAGTAGGTAATTACCTATAGGACAGAATCCCAAGCAGTCTGGAACAAATGAAAGGCATCGGGAGGAGGAGCTACCCCAGGAAGCAGCAAACAAGCTGCAAGCCTCAAGATAGGAGGCCTTGCAAGACAGCTAACCGGAAGTCCGTTCTACGGTGAGAAGCAATGTCCAAACTGTAATGTTTCGTAAAGGTATGGACGGACGTCCAGGTGGCGGCAGCACAGATGTCTGCCACAGACACATTCTTGAAACAAGCCGCAGAGGCAGCTACTCCGCGGGTGGAGTGACCTCTGACTTGACCCGGAAGGGTCTTGTTGTACTTGTCATAACAGAAAGTGATGCAATGAGCCAACCACTTCGATAGGCATTGCTTGGAAACAGCATTGCCTTCCCTTTTGTGAGTAAAAGGGACGAACAACTGATCAGTCTTTCTGAGATCCTTTGTTCTATCGTGTAGTATCTCAGAATCCTGTGGACATCCATGGTATGGAGTAAGTATTCTCCCTGGTTGGAGTACTGAGTGAAAAAGGCAGGTAATTCAATAGACTGATTTAAGGTAGACTCCGCTACCACTTTCGGAAGAAACTTAGGGTTCGACCGAAGAGCTACTCGTTCTTTGTGAAAAATCAGATAGGGGACTTTACACATAAGGGCCTGGAGCTCGGAAATTCTTTGAGCAGAAGTAATGGCCACCAAGAAGAGCGTCTTCCACAATAAAAACTTCAAGTCTATGGAAGCCGCAGGCTCAAAAGGAGGAAGGGTAAGTTTCTCGAGAACAAAGTTCAAATCCCAAGGGGGAGCAGGAGTCTGAACAGGGGGCCTGAGATGAAGGACCCCTCTGAGAAAGGTCTTGGACACCTCTAATTGGTCGAAGGCCTTATCAGCAAAAGGAACATGGTAGGCTGAAATAGCAGCCATGTGAACCTTCAAAGAGGAGTGACTGAGACCCAGGTCGAAAAGATGATGCAAACAATCAAGCAGAACGGCCACGGGACAGGAGAAAGGCTCCACATTCCTGGAGGCAGCCCAAATGGAAAATCACTTCCATTTCATGGCGTAGGTGGACCTAGTGGAGGGTTTTCTAGCCTCCACTAGAATCTCGGCCACCTTTGGAGAGACGCCAAAGCGAGATTGGGCTAGGTCTGCAGGAGCCATGCATGAAGTTGTAGGGACTTGAGTCCCGGATGAACCAGGGTCCCCTGATCCTGGGTCAGCAGTCCTTGAGATAAAGGAAGAGGAAGAGGAGGAACCTCTGAGTATTGCTGTAGAAGAGAGAACCAGATTTGCCTGGGCCAGAAAGGAGCGATCAGAATCATTCTCGCCCCTTCCAATGCAAGTTTCTGCAGCACACGAGGGACCAGAGGAATTGGGGGAAAAGCATAGATGAATCTGTCCTTCCAGCTTAGAGACAGAGCGTTGCTCCAGAAAGCGCCTCGCTCTGGAGCGAGCGAGCAAAAGGTGGGAAGTTTTGCGTTTTGGGAAGAGGCGAACAGGTCTACCTGTGGAGTCCCCCAAAGCTGGACAATGCCATTTAGAACCTTTTGGTCCAGTTCCCACTCATGTGGCAGAGCCGAGGAATGACTTAACTTGTCTGCCAGGATATTGTCGACTCCTGGAACATGGATCGCCGTGAGGTGAAGGTTGTGAAGCGCTGCCCATTCCCAGACCCTCACTGCTTCTCTGCACAGTGGGTAGGATCGAGTCCCTCCCTGCTTGTTGATGTACCACACTACGCACATGTTGTCCATTTGGACAGCCAGGTGACCAGGAAGGATGTATTGGTGAAGGGCTTGGAGGGCATACAGAACTGCTTGTAGCTCTAGCACATTGATGTGGAGAGCTAATTCCAGTCTGGACCATAAACCCTGGGTTCGGTGAGGACCCAGATGGGCTCCCCAACCTTCGCCTGATGCGTCCGTGGTCAGAGTCTGGGAGGGGGGAGGATGAAAGAAGGGACCCCGGAACAGGTTCTCTTGAACCATCCACCATTGCAAGTCTCTTATCATCGGCAAGGGATCAGTACAGATGATCTAGTGTCGTCTACAGTTGATCCCACTGAGAGGGAGAGTCCACTGAGAAATTCTCATGTGGAGTCACGCTGCTGAACTTTGGGATGGCGGCACCATCAGCCCCAAAAAAGACGGAGCACCGACCTCGCCGAACCTTCCTGCTGCTCCGAAAGTAGGGAAATCTGTGACTGGAGGGAGGCCCCTGTCCGAGGCAGGAAGACCTTGCACACTGTCGTGTCGAGGATTGCCCGATGAACTAGAGTCTCTGGGAAGGGTCCAGATGAGACTTGGAATGGTTGATGGTGTACCCAGACAAGTGAAAACCTGCTGGGTGAGGGAGAGAGAAAATGCGGGAGTTCCTCCTGGGCGAGGCCGCCAGGAGCCAATCCGTCCAGGTGAGGCTACCTGAACTCCCAAGGTATGCAGGTGGGCGCTACCACGCCAGGCATTTGAAAAACTTCGGGAGCCGAGGAAAGACCAAATGGAGTGCCGGGTGTGTGGATTTCCCTGGAAGCAACCGGAGGTGCTATCTGTGCGAGGGACGAATGGGGATGTGCAGGTATGCATCCTGCATATCCAGTGCACAAAGTCATTGGCCCGGTTGAAGAAGGGGCAGAAGGGTTTGAAGGGAGAGCATCCTGAACTTCTTGTATTCTACATAGAGGTTCAGGGAGCTGAGATCGAGAATGGGTCTGAGATCTCCCGTCTTCTTTGGTACAAGAAAGAAATGGGAATAGTAACCCGTCCCGTGGAGGAGAGGAGGGACGGGTTCTATGGCCTGCTTCGTGAGGAGAGCAGATATTTTTTCCTTGACCAAAGGAAGATGGTCCCTTGAGTAAGAGGACTTCAGAGGGGGGTGGAGTGGAGGTTTCTGTAGAAACTCTATGGAGCGCCCCTCTGAGATAATCTCAAGCACCATGAATTGATTTATCCTCTCCCAACCTGGAAGGTGGAGGAGAACCTCCTCCTCACCAGTTCCTCCGGGAGTCGGGCAGTGGGAGAGGGAAGGTCAGGTGGTGTGGGGCAGCGCGCAGCTGGGGGCACCTGCTGCTTTTTGTAGTGGGGCCTGGCAGCTGTGAGGCCCGACATTTGGTGTCCCGCCTTCCTTGGGGTTTCACTTGAGGCAGCTGCGTCTGCGAGGGCGGGCGCTGTGGGGATAGGGGCGGTACATGGAATCCATGAGATTTCAGGCCGCCCCTCCCTGCAAGTCGATGATGTCGCCTTGACATCACCACCCGAAAAGCACCAACCCTGAAAGGTGCTTCCTGAATTGCTGACTGCACCTCCGGACCAAACCTGATACTGGAGCCAGGCTGTGACACTCAAGACTTATGGCGAACGAGGAGCTTTTGCTCTGTGGTGTCCACTGCATCGTAGGTCGTCCTCAGAATGTGACAACTGGCCAAACGAGCAGAACGGACAAGGTCAGCTAACTCCTGCTTAACTTGGGAGTCAGGCAAGGAGTCAATCTTAGATTCCGCCTGGGTAAGGACAGCCTCCTGGTAATCCCCCATATGTGCTACATAATTCAGGGCCCTAATACCCAGTGTGGAAGAAGCGTAGATCTTCCTTCCATACTGATCCAGAAGGCGAGACTCCTTATCCGGTGGAGACAAGCTCAAGTGTTTAGGGTGTGCTGACCGGCCGTGAGCAGCGCTAATCACAACCGAGTCTGCACAGGGGTGAGAGTCTAAAAAGTCTACACCCTCCAGAGCCAGGTATAGCCTGTTGAACTTCCGAGGAAGTGGGGCTAAAGCCGACAGTTGTTTCCAAATCATGGAAACAAGGTGGGCATGAGGCTCGATCCAGGGTGGCACTAGAGTAGGGGACGTAAGGGGCAAGTCCAGATGTTCGGCTACTTTAACCCGCTGAGGATCTGGCTCTAAGGAACGCCACTGATGGACTTCCTGGATCTTCCTGAGCAACTCCGTGAAGGAAGGATCCTCCGGAGGAGACTTCAGAGGAGTCCTTGGCCGGGGCTTGGACGGAGAGCGAGGCTCGTCGTCTTTCTCAGAGCATCCGTCGGAGGAATCCGAGGAGTCCGAGAGAGAAGAAGAAGAAGAATTTGAAGCAGAGTAAGACTCCTTAACTTGTCTAGGGGGAGGAATGGGTTCCTTGGGGGGGGGGGACGCATGTCCTGCCCCTCTCTGGATCCCGAGGGGAGAGCTCGGGAATCCGGAGTCGGAGAGGGAGTGTGCCGTCTAGGGCGTATGGGAGCCGGAGGTGGCACCGTCGCCGTGAGGCAGCTCTCGACTTCCTTGGTGAGCTGAGCCTTGGCCTCAGCCCATCAGGAGACCAGAGTCTCCTGAAGATCCACCGGCGGCCTGGGGGGCGGTGGAGGAGGAGGAGGAGGGAGATAGTTTACAGATTATATCCGTAAGGAGAGTATCCGTAACCCGGCTACGGGAATACCGGAGCTGGGTAATGCGGTGCCGGGTACTGCGGCGCAGGATACTGTGGACCCAGGTAAACCGGCATCGGATAGGACGGCGGATACCCAGGTACCAGGGGAGCTGCCGGAGCAGACGGCCCAGTAGGGAACTCCACGGGCTGATCAACCGTGACAGGCCCGTGGGGTGGAGAGCCCGATGGGAGAGGAATATCCCCCGCCGGCGCCGGAGGGGCCAGCGTTGGAACCAGTGTCGGCGGGGCCGGCATCAGATCCGGTTCCGTAGGCGGAGGGTGTGATGGCGGAAAAACCTCCCGAGCCTCGCCTGGGGACGGAGGAGAGAAGTCCCCGGAGTCCGGCAGGGGGGACTCAGGCTCCCCAGACGGCAGTGAAGGCTGTAGGGGACCTGGGACGACAGACGGTGGAGGGTCTGTCGTAGGCTCCGATGCCCGGCGCACGTCAGAGGAGCCGACGTACGACTTAGGGGTCGAATCCCGTCGGACAGCAGAGGAGCCGGCATCTGGCCTAGGGGGTCCCTCGTCGGAGGGCCGAGGGTGGGAAGTGGCCTGGTCCGAGGGGGATGCTGCCATGCACTGCCCAGAAGGGTCGGGTGTCTTAGCGGCCTTCTCCCAGCGGACGTCGAAGGAGCCGACGTCCGGCTTATGTGGGAGGCACCTTCCACGCTAGTAGTCGCAGCCTCGCGCAGTACTCGGGGCAGAAGCCTCCTTTTGCCCAGAGGCACCGAGGGCTCGAACGCCAACCCGACAGGGCGGGCCAACGCCTCCAAAGCCTTGGAGGCTGCCGTCGTGCGATCCCCCGGAGGGGACGTTACCTTAGCTGAGGCTCCAGCCGGAGTCGCAGAAGAGGAGGCCTTCTCCCGATGCCTTTCTTTGTCCCGCTTCTTGTGTCCTTCTGGGGAGGTCGACGCCTGCCTAAGCTTCTTCAACTCCTTCTCCATTGCAGACATCTTCTTTTTAAGGAGATGGGCTTCCAAAGACTGCTGGCATCGTCTGCGGGTGGCCGTGTTGAAATGCAGGCACTTGTCGACCGATGGTAGGGACTAAACAAAAAGGCAGAGGAGGACTGCCTTTGTGAGGCAGTTGGGCACCGCATCTAGCCTGACTTATTTTTGAAGGGGACCATATAAACCGCTCACCTGACGAATAAATTGCAAAATACTGATACTTTCAGTAAAAACCGACAAAGCAACAGGGCTGAGCACGAACTTTCTTGAGGCGCACTGCAAGCTGTCGGCAGGGAAAAGAAACTGGAAGAGCAGGCGTCCGGGACGCCCCTTTATACCGGCGTCGTCTGAGACCGGTCACCTGATCGCGGGGGCGGTCCCCGCCAGGACTGCTAAGCTAGAAATTTTTCCGTGGGGTCCTGCGGCCTGCCGTCAGTCCTATATGTAATTACCTACTGCAAGAGCCCTCTCGAAGTAAGATCTACAAATATCACCCGCATATGCCTGAACCAATAATTGTGGTGTCAGTTCCATACAATGTGTCCCATTTAGGTTCCTCAGTCAAATATCTTAATAAGGGGTCTAATGTGAAAATATATAAAAGTGGGCTAAGGGGGCACCCTTGCCTAACCCCAGTAAATATCTGAAACCCTCTGTTATTTGTCATTTAATAAGTATTTTTACATAAACTTTGGAGTAAAGTAATTTTATGTGTCTGATTACATCTAAAGGTACTCCATATGTTTCAAGAATGGCAAATAAAAAGGAATGTGATACCCGGTCAAATGCTCTTTCTTGATCTCCTGAAAGAATACAACCAACCTTTCCTAAAAGAGTTAAATGTTCTATAACATCCCTAATCATAAGTGCATCCTGAATTTTTCTATTTGGAAGTCCACAATATTGATGGGGAGAAATAACTAAATTTGCAAAATGTTTCAATCTAGTGTTCATTATGCGAGTCAGGATTTTATAATCTGCATTCAGTAAAGTAATTGGTCTCCAATTTTGAATTTTTATCTGTCCCCTGATTTATGTAAATACACTATTAAACCTTCGATAAACAAAGAACTTATTGTATTATTTTGAAAATAAAAGTTATAGACTTTCACTAAACAGAGGACTAATTGTGATTCAAAGGCTTTATAAAAATCATTAGGGAGTCCATCAAGACCTGGCGATGTATTGTGTTTTAAAGATTTTATTGCTGTTTCTATTTCTATGGTCGTTATCTCTTTTTGTAGTTGCTTAGCTTCTACTGTAAAGGTGAAGTTCTGTATATTTTGTAAATATTTAGAAATATTTCGTTTCGTTGGAGGTTCAGATGGAATAAAAGATGTATAGTGTTGTTGAATAATAGTCTCTATATCTTTAACAGTGTCCTTCTTTATTTCATTTGGAGTGGTTAAAAATTCTAAAATTCATCGAGTCCTGTAGTTTTTTGCATGCTTCAAATGGATCCCCTACTGGTGTTTTTTGGGTACCCTCATAGAGCATTGCTTGAACAGTTTTGGCCCTATCATATTGAAAAAGTTGCATTTTTTGTTTTATTTGAGAAATTTGAGCTGAATAATCTAGTTTTGATAAATATGTCAAAGTGTGCAATTGTTGCAATTGTGTACATAAAGATAAATATTTTAGAAAGGTTTTTTTTTTTTTCCATATTTAATAAACCAATGTTTTAAATCTGCTTTTGTGTCTAACCACTATTCTCCTATATCTGTATATAAAAATTGTACCGATAATCTAGCAGTAAGGAGCAACAAAATATTATGTTGTACATATTGTTCTGTTAATATTGAAGTATTTAACTTCCATCTGTTCCTCTGTAAACCTGAATTATATATACTACAATCAATTAATCCTGCTGTAGCTATCATTTTCATTAACATATTAGTATCACAACAATTTTTTTTCCTTTTCCCTTGAGGCTTTTGTGCCTTCTGAATATCACATTTAAAATCTCCACAAAAAAATAAAAAAACACTTTATAGGAAGTTACTAAATATGGCTGAATAAGTTGAAATAAAGAAACCCTTTCTGCTTTCATCTGAGGACCATATATGTTAATAAGGCGGCAATCCATGGAGTTCCAACAATCATCAAGAATAAGAGTTCTATCAGGAATGAGATCTATCAATTTGTGTAAATTAAAGTTGTAAGACCTGAACAAAATTCCTAAACCATCTGCACAGTCTGGTCCAAAGGACCAATATGAAGGCCCCCATAACCACTCTCTCTTAAATTCAATCACCTGTTCTCTGGAATACATCCAGGTTTCTTGCAGGAAAAAAATATCTATTTTTTCTTCATGTATATAGGAAAAAACAGCTTGGCATTATACTCCATTTAATAAACTGTGAATATTTAAGGAACCAATTGTTAATGCAGCCAACATTATGAAAGAGAGAAAACATAAGATAACGCTCTTATGTATTCTTTTTTCGTCTTTTCTTTTTCCTATTTTTATAGTCCCCTTGCTCTGCACTTGTAGCTGACTGTCCAGAACCTATCATTTGAGAATCAGAGTCATCCTGATCCATATCAGAATCCCCTTCATTCGCAAATAAAGCAGCAAATGTATTATTTGATTCAAAGGACACAGGAGGAGCAAGTTCTTTTGGCTTCACATTCCTAGTAGATCTCCTCCTAGGTAAAACAGAAACCATGGGAGTGGTCAAAAATCCCTCTTTAGTGTCATCAGGATCTGTGTTACAAACCGGGGATAAAGTTACTGGGCTTTCAATTTCAAAAGAGGTAGGTTCCATTTTTAGGGAGGTCTGAGGGAGTATTTCAGAAATAGCTATTATTTCATCTACTTCTGGGACTTGGGGGGGCGCAGGTGAAGGAGGAGATAATACAGGAGAAGGAATTTCAGATTGAGGAGATGGATTTATAACAAGGTCTTGTGCTTTCTAGATTAATAGTTCTGTACTAATACAAGTAGCTTTATTTTTCGCTGCCCATGGACAATCTCCAAAAACATGTCCATATTCTGCACACAAATCACATTTAGTGTGGTTAGCACATTGCATTGTGTTGTGACCAATCTCTCCACAATTGTCACAACGAGCATTATCACATGCACTTGAAAGATGAGTCCTGGAACCACACTTGTAACAGGATCTTAACTGACCAGCATAAAAACAAACTCCACGATTCCTTCCCAGCATAAATGAATTGGGAATATGATCAATGCCAGTGTTATTTTGGTGTAACTTCACTTTGTATTTCCATCCCCCAGTCCAAAACATTTCAGTGTCCAGTACAGCTTCTGGTGCACTCAGGACATCACATTTTTGTGACAGCCAGTTTATAATATCTTCCACATGGACCCCCTCATTTCTAAACATAACCGTAACATATTAAGAGGTTTGGTTAAAGAGCTAGTGTACTGCCTGGAAACTGCATGCAATTAATTGTAACTTTCAGATGTAGTCAATTATCACTTCTTATATCTCAAGTATTTATTCTCTTCTGCTTGCTAATTAGAAGATTTTCCAGCTGGCAGTACTGGGGTGATGTGTGAAGCAGCACTCTGTCTGGAGGGAAAAAAAAAAGAGTCATTTCTGTTCCTCCCACTACATCAGCATTGAGACCACACTGACTAAGACATCACTAGTAACCAATGAGAACCATTTCTCACTGCCAGGTTTCACTTTCACATAAAGCAGCAGGGACTGGCTCTCCCTGGTTACTAGTGATGTCACAATTTCCTGCATTTTGATTGGTAGCTTGTGAAAGTCACTGCTCAGGCTGCAAGGATTGTGATGCCTCAAGGTGTTTGGTTTCATTTCTGATCACGTAGTGGGAGGAACAGTACTGACTTTTTTTTCCCTTCAGAAAGAGTGGGAGGAACAGTACTGACTTTTGTTTTTCCCTTCAGAAAGAGTGCTGCTCCACACATCACCCCAGTACTGCCAGGTAGAAAATTTTCTAATTAGCAAACAGAAAATAAAAAAAATACTTCAGATACTGGAAGCGATAGCTGACTGCATCTGAAAATGACTATTAATTCCAAGCAGTACACTAGCTCTTTAAAGGGATTACCAAAAAGGGGTCCATATGGGGGAAAATTAAACCTGAGAATATCGTTCCCAAAATAATTCTAGAGCATAAGTTGTTCTAAAGCTAACGTCATAATTATCTTCTCCAGATATATTAATAAAGGTATACACCTCTTTTGGTGAAAAATGTAATGAATCCTTCAAAAGTGTTTTTCCCATATATTGTCTATCTGGTCTGTCTGCTAATCCCCCTTTATACCGAATGCGTACAGCATTTCGCCTAGGGGCTGCCTCCTTCATTGATTTGGTAAAAAGTTCCGATAGAAGAGGTTTTTGTGGAAGAATCTCTTCTGAAGAATTTTTAGTTAAAGGCATGGTAATTGATGATGAAGTTTCAGAATTCAATTTAGTGTCTTTATTCATATGACTGTCAAGCTCTGGAAAATGTTCAACATGATCCTTAGAAATGTTAGTTGCAATCACCAATAAGTTTTGAGGTTTTCCTCCAAAGGTTTCTTTTGTTTTTCTTTCAGCAGAAGGTAGTTTCCACTCTGGGGAAGCCTGTGAAAAGTTCAAAGCTGGATCCCAATCTGCATCTGGTAGCCAGGTCCCAGTTGAATTTTGTTTGCAACCTGCATGTTTTAAAGCAAGTTGTGGAGTCCATTGGTCTTCATTTAAAATAAGGAGAGGGTAATTAACTATTGCTAGAGTTATAATTTCTTCTCCTTTATTTTTTTCTATACAAGAAATTTGTACATTCCCAGCCTCAATGTTCCTTTTAGCTAAGGTAAGAACTGCCAGTTTATCTTTCAAATCTTCAGTTTTTCCTGTTTTCAATGGTGTTCCTTTAGCAGAAAAGGAAAAAAGCATTGTCCCTTCCTGAAAGTCTGTATATTTTTGGTACTGTATGTTGTGCTCCTTAGGAAAAGATTTCACTGTTTCTTTTAAATCCAATGTTTTTTTTAAAGACAAACCAAGCTTCTCTTGTCATTTTGTCTTTATCCTGAATTTTCATATTATGTTGATTCCCCATGTCTTTTCTTTTATCCTGTTTTAGAATGTCAGAATCATTAATAAAAGGTTCAGTGTTTTTAGTAATGGTTGTCTCCAAATCCTTCAAGATTTTATTAGGTTCTCGGCACACATCCACTACAGTGTTCAAACTGCCAGCCTGAATACTGTTATTCATTTTCTGATCAGTCACACAATTTTCAGGTATTTCAGTTTTTTGTAAATCGATACATATTTTGTCAGCTCGCAGTGAAACATTACCTTCTGATTCCCACACTGCTGAAACAGTGATCACATCCTTTGGCTCAGGGCTCCTACTAGAAGCAGTGTTAAAGCCGCCAGCCTGCAAAGTTATTTGTTTTTTTCTCTCTGTCAACAGCAATGACAGTGTTTTCCTTCGGCTTTTGGCACATGCTTGAAGTAGCGTTTGAACTGCCAGCTGAAACATCCAATTCATACTCACTGTCAAACGTTAAAAAAATTAGGAAAAACAGCTCACTCACCCGGCCCTGTCTGAGCCTTTGAAGTGACTGCATCATCAGAAATACTGACAGCCAGATCCGAAGTGTCAGCTGAAGCTGTAGACTGATTTATTGAAGCAAGTATTGCTTTTAGCTCGCTCTGAATCTTCCAATATCTTTCTTTTTCTTGTTTTAACTGTTTGTTTTTTTTCAGCATCCTCCATGATCTGAGACCAATCCATATTATCTTCAAAGAAACATACCAGTACATCATTCTCCTCCATTGGTGCACTGAAGTCTTTCTCACTTACTGAAACTGCTGCCTCCAAAACAATAACTTTCTGACCTTCCTCTCCCATTTGCAAGTTTGTAGGCCTTGAAACTAGGCCTCCTTCTCTCAGTACATCCTGCTCCTCTGCCACATCAGCACTTCCTCCTCCTCCTCCTGTGTCCGGCTGCAAACTGTGCCCCTCCATCCTGTCCACAGGAAGTGACAGCACCCCTGCAGTCAGAGTAGGGGAATTTCCCCGGTGCCCTGGCCACATTTCCCCCCATTCATTGAAAATACCTCCAACAGCTTAATCTGGTTCAAGGCCAGTTGGCATTCATCTGTATTCTCCTCCCTCAGGTCGTGCCTGAAAACAGGCAGAATTTGTCTAGTGCACTTAACTGGTCAACAATAAAAAATAAATAAACAAACCGCCATGGGGCAACTATACCTTACTCCCAGGAAGGAAAAGCTTTTGTTTGTCCAGTATTGTGCACATACCCAAACCACTGGAAGCAGGGGAGACCACACGACACACACCCAGTGGTACCTAGTAACCCCAGAGGACGGCTGACATGGGAAGGGGACAGATATGGGATAAAATGGAAAATACCCGTGATTACAGTGTTTACTAAACTTCCTTTATTTTGTACTCCACCCCAAGAAAAGCCCTACACTAGGCAGCAGAGTCTCAGTAGGTACCGGCTGGATTGAACTGGGCCAAGGACAGAAAGCACCATAAATGGCAAAAATCTAACACTCAGGAGCTGAAATTCACACCGCCACAGCCAAGTGCTAATGCGCTGTGATGGTCCCCCTGAAAAATGGGACCTGGTAGCCACATGGAAGGGATGACACTTTACCTCCACAGCTACCTGCAGACTCAGATGCTGCTGCATTGGAAAGCCTGATCGTGAATGCAACTAGCCTCTCCAAAGGAGAGTCCCTGATTTCTACCATGCCCTCCCAATGAAATCCCTAGACATGACCTCAAAGATCGATACCTCGAATCATCAAAATGTAACCCCCTTGTTACCTGGGGTTACTAGAATCCCAGTAAGAACTAGTGGTAGGCAGGGAAGGCAGCTTGTGAAACTCCAGTTAAATGGATTTCACATTGTCTCACTCTGTTCTCAGTCTCAGCTGAGACTGAGGGATGACATCATCATAGAACTGCCGCAGTTGCATGAGCCACAATGGAATCTGCAGCAGAGAGTTGGAGTAGAATGTTGGGAGGTTTGAACAGTAGTCTGTGGTCAGTTGGAGTTTAGAGCTTGTTGTGAGAGGAGCACAGCAGCTCTGTGTTAGGCTCTTGGAGCCTCAGCCCTGACATAGGGCAACAAGCATGGAAAAGGTGTGTGTTTCCACCTAAAGAGAGACACAGTGAGCTATTTTAAAGTGGTGGAGACCGCTGATTCGGTTCTCTGTGCCGCATCCCTCAGGGGATGGGGCAGGAAGGTTCTGGCTGCATTTCAAGGGGCAACTCCCTGGCTACTGCTAGTGAAGAAGCTGCCTTATTTGTCCAACAGTATGGGAAATAAGAAGATTTTGTGATTCGCCTGTGGGGCACCTGTAACCAGAGGATGAGTTTCTGCTCTTTCTAAAGGGCCCATGTTTTCACCCTGGAACTGTGTAAAAGTGGGGATTGGACTACTGAAGTAATGGGAGGCCTAGAGTAATAGGCTTAGCCAAAAGTAAAATTATGTTCAAGTCCAGCACATAGGGGAAGTCAAGACATGTAGAGTAGACGTGACATACGTCTACCCAGTAATCTACATTGCCAAGCTTTCAAAAGAGTTGTTTAGTTTCCAGAGAAATGGCCGGGTATGGATTGTGGGAGCTGGAGGTGGGAGACCCCCCCCCCCATCTTTAGTAACCAGGTCCACCTCTACGGATTTGCTCTGTGGATTTCTACTTTGCCTCATGCACTTGGTCAGTGATGAGGGAAGTACCCAGACGTGGGTTTGGAAGGAAAATTCCCTCTAGGAGTTGAAGGCTCTAAGGTGGTTTGGGGAGCCACCAATTGGAAAACTGGTTCATTCCCATAATGGACCATTGGATCAAGTATTGTGAGAGCTGGGCCAGTGGGGAGAGCAAGTAGTCCTTGATGGGCTGTATTACCCAAAGCTGCGTGCAAGTCCGGCTGTGTGCTGCAGGGTTCAGAGCCTGAGGGCTGGAAATGTGAAGAAGTGTTCTCTTGTCTCTAATCTGCACTACCAGGAATGTAGCCCCGTGGGGGTCCGTCTATGCTTTGTTTGTTCAGTTTGGATGTGAATAAAAGCCACATTGTAGAATCCCATTCCTGGTTTTGGACATTACAGTTATTGCTTCCTGTGTTCAGATTTACTTGGGTGCCCTTGAGCAGAGTAGCCAAACCTAGGCCCCCTGGGCCGAGTAGCCTAGTCCTCCCCGAACCCAGTCCCCACCAGGTACTGCTGTCAGCTTCAACAGCAAGCCACCTGTCATTTTGCAAAAAAGCAGGGGTCCGGGGGTTACAAAAATGGAGGCACCGCGTTGGATTTTTATTCTGGGAAGGAAGGTGCTCGGGCAAGAGGCTAGCGTTTTGGCTATCTGGAAGTGGGAAGCCCAAAAAGCTGAAGCAAGTTAACTAGTGTATCGCTGTGTGCTGTAGATCTTATGCTGCTGTTAAAATGCCAACTGTTTACCAAGGAGCAGTAAAGCTAAAAGAGTGTGCCTGTGTCCTGCATCAATTGTTTACAGCGTTTTTGCCTGCTTTTAAAAAAGAACTGTGTGATAAGAAAAGTGTGGAAGACTAGGGATAGCAACAGGAAAATTGTGCCCTGGACGTTGGAAATACTTTTAAAGGAACTGTGTGGTAAAGAAAAGTGTGGAAGACTAGGGGTAGCAACAGGAAAATTGTGCCCTGGACGTTGGAAATGTTTTTTGAATGAACTAAGAGACTTGCAGTGAGAATGGCTATGTTAAATGGCTGAAATGGGCTCCCGCTGTGGAGTCAGTTAAAAAAAAAAAGTGGTTTCTGAAGTTTAAATTTGCCTGCTCGACAATCGCCATGAGGAGAAGCACACTCGTGAGGAAGAAGAGGCTCATTTGCATGGCGCCGTGTGATTGGTGAGGCTGCAATCAGTCCCGCCCCTCAGCCAGCTCTACAGTGACTGCCCCAGCATTCGAGAGGGAGTGTGAATGGAGTGCGTGTACTGGCTTGGGGAGGAGCGTCGCTGTGATTAAAAAGTGCTGTAAACCTTCTAAAAATAGACTGTTTTGTTTAAAATTGGGCTCAACCCGCATATCGATCATCTAAATTGCAAGTGTGGTGGTCGAGGAGACGATTGGCAGGACTACCCACCCGTTTTCCTTCTGAGGCCTTTCCATCGCAGCTAACAGCTACTGATAACAGTAAGTAACAACAGTGATAATTGCTCAAACAGTGATTTTCTGCCAAAAGCCAGCTAAATATGTGTGCAGCAGTGTAGTCGCTTTGCAAGTAACGACTGTGTCAAGTTCCACAAGCAAGTGCAAGTCTGCTAAGCCACTGACTGTGTGCATAGTTATGAGTTCAGCATCAGTTTAAAGTTTTAAAGCCAGAGAGAGACTGAGTTGTAGCTAGGGTTGCCACCTTTGGATGAGGCAAAACCCGGATCCTAAGCTCCGCCCTTAGCCCCACCCCTTTTCATGACTCATCATGCATTGCTCCTCTTAGAAAGCCATTTGTTATATCAATAAAAGACAACACTCAAAGCAGTAGTTCAACAAAAATGGTAAGATACTGTACCTGTTAAAATTACTTTCCCAGGTTCTTCTTAGTTATTTATTTACTTATGTATGTGTATTTATTTATTGACATTGGTTTACCAGATAAACATACAGAGATAAAAAAAAATCTCATTTGCAGATATAATCTGGGGGGAGCCAAGGGGAAATACTGCAAATAGCATACAACAGTACACATGGTATATGATAATACATAATAAAGAAATTGTTTCTTATAATGTGTGTAGTTTATATATTTTTCTGTCTCCATTTCCTTTTCATGTCCACAGTACTATTTCAAAGTCAAAGTGGTGACCATACTTTTTTCTTGAGGAAAAAAATAATTTAAAACATTTAAAATGCCTAAATTCTGTTAGAGATGAAAATGTATGAAAGTAGAAGACAACTGGCTGTGTTGTTACAAAAGGTGGGGGCAGCTTTGCTGCTATGTCACATTAAGATGCAGTGGAAAAGAGTAGGTTAAATAAGTGCTAATGGTGTTAATGGCCATATTTTATACCTCCCAAGATAACAGCTTTCACGAACAAAAGGCTATATTGACAACAGAACTTGTTTGTAACTTTGATATGTAGCTGAAACAATGAATAAGATGACAGAATCTTTTTCAAAAGTATGTGAGCACTCAAAATGGCCCAGAAATCTGACCACCACAGAGCAAAACTGGATTACCTGATAGGGACCCTGAAAACCTGATCACCAGGTAAAAAACCTGACAGGTGGCAACCCTAGTTGTAGCCAAATGTGCAGCACTAGTTTACAGGCAATCCTGTGCTTAAAATTCTGAAGCTTTAAGGGACTGCAAGTTAAAAAAAATGTTTCCAGCAAGTGAAAAGTCTCTGGAAAATCATGTAAATGTGCTAAAAAAAGAACAGAGCAAGTTTGTGCAGTTTGAGCAAAAGTTATCAGTAGTGTGTGTAAATCGGATGCGCAGTGGCTTGACCCAATTTCTGAATGTTGATGCACAGGAGTGCTGCCGCCGCCATTACAGGGTGGGGTAGTAAAGTAAACACAGCAGCAGAGGACCCATTTTAAAAGTAAAGAAGGTGTTCAGTAAAGTGGGACTTTCAGTTACAGTGAGCTTTTGTTTGTTTTTTCTGCAGTTATGGCCTCAGGACCAGTTTGCTACCCGGATCATGCCCAGGTTGCAGTAACAGCAGCAGTAAATAGACTAAGGGACATTGAAAACTGGTGCTACGGAGGACAACTGCCTCCTCATGTGGCGATTCCTGGATATCCAGTGCATGTGTGTCAAATTTGCTTGCACGCTGGAAGGGACATCTTCATGATACCTCACTGTGCTGGGTGCCTGGAGAAATATGGCTTGTATAAAGTGCCCCAGATTCGTTTGGCTCCCACATGGACAAAGGTTCAGGAATCTGCAATTGGCAGCACACAGCACCAGGCGGAGCCTGTTGAAGAAGGCCCCTCAGGGGAGTGTGGCACAAAGCTAGAGGGTGCAGATTTAGAGACAGAACCAGATGTTGAAGTTTCGGATGCTGGATCTCAAAAGGAAAGTTCAGATAAAGCATCAGTAGACCCCTGGAGGGGGGGGCCTAGCCCAAATCTCATAGAAAAAGATGAGATGCGGGAGGCCTTTGAATAGTAGGTGTCTCCGCGCCTAGTGATGAGTGGATAGTCTCAGGAGTGAGGATGACTGCTCACTCCTGAGCTCAGATACTTAGTGAGGAAGAAGATGAGGGGGAACCTATGTGGCCTTGTGAAAAAGGAACGGGTACACAGTCTCAAGATCTTGCCTCGGAGGAATGCATTGAAGAGAGTGGTGATGCCACTGCCCTGGCTTTGCAAGAAGAAGTAGTCAGGGATCCGTTTTTAATCTCGTTAAGGATGCGTAGCTGGCAGAACCAGGACTGACCGCCCCCAAGCCAGGCCAGTGGTCTCAGGTTGACCAAAGCTAGTAAAGAGGAGAGACTGGTTCGTAGGAAGGCGAATGAGATCTATGGGATGACCTTTTCCTACCTTTCCTCGGACAGTCTGGGAGGAGATTGAGAACAGCAGGAAATCCTGGATCTGAGCCAATGAAATGTGTGCATCCTGGTGCAAACAAGCATGTAAAGAACAGACTGTTTCAGGAGAAATATACCCAGTGGAAGAGAGCTAGGACACTGTTTATGGACAGAGTGCGAATACTGAACGGAGAGGGACGTGAAATCTCCCACTGTGTGAATTATGTTCGCCCAGATGGGGTAATAATTCAAGCTCCTGACCCCCGGTACTATTGGCCTCAATGCAAGAACCTCCCAGCAAATGTGCCCATGCCTACTAAATGGAAGGCCGAGCAGTGGTAGTCAATACTACCACACCAGCTTGTGAAGTGCCTTTATTGATCCGTCAGTATGGACATCCAGGACTCAGGTGCCCCACATTCATCAGTTCTACAGTGTACTGGCCTTTCCAGAATCCATCGACTGGCCCCACCAGATGACTTCAGATCCAGACAGGACACCAGCCCAGCTGTATCCTGCTTCATCGCCTGGTAATCGGATGACGTCAGACCAGCTGTTTTCCTTTTGTTCCTGTTCTAAGGTTCCATCTCCAGAGATGACATCAACCCAGTAGTTCCCAGATGTGCCCTACTGTGGTTCCCGGAAGATGTCCGCCCAGCTGTATCGGAAGAAATGCTGCCAGACAGTGTCTTCGGCTGAGGTGCAGGTCGGTTCAGATTTTTCGTTCTACAAGGGACTGGTAAGTCCGACCTTTTCTATCTTTATGACACTGCAGTACACACCCTACACTAGCAGACTCCAGAATGTGTGAACTGTCCTCAAAGACTCTCCCCTTCGGGACTTTGGCCTGCTAGAACTGTGCTTCACTGGGCTCTGGCCCAGGACAGACTATTTAATGGATTAGCCTTCGGGCACTACGGTCACTAGTTGGGGCTTTTAGGGCACTCCATCCCCCCCAAATGTGTACTGTAAATAATTTCATTGTTTTCTAATATAAATACTGTTTTCTACCCTTTTCTAAAAAATCTTTTTGGGATTCTCCAGTGTTTTGATGGTAGGGGTTTAGGTAGACTGTGTATGCAGATTAGGAGTGTGTGTTGTCTTTCTTTTTCTTACAGGTGTTCCTGGAGAAGATAGAAGAGAAGACAATAGGAGGAGGAGGGGCTCATCGGAGTTCCTCACTAGTACTTTAGTGTGTAGTGATTTAAAGTACTGTGGTGTTGTTACTGGTGTTGTTACTGTATTAACCCTTTTCCTTCCACAGGTGTGGTTGTAGGGGTAGGGAGGCAGTAAAATGATATAATAATGTGGTATTAGTTTCTTGGTGTGCGGCTGCAGGGTGCCCAAGGTTGGGGAGGTCCCCGGGTTGTTTTTGTTTTTGGGTGTTAAGTTAGAGGCCAATAGGTTTTCCCTGGGAGCAGTACGATTGATCGAGTACTAAAAGGCCGACATTGAATTGACTGACACCGAAATACCGACGCACTCTCAATATCGCCAACACAAATAATGAATATCAAATGACCGACAAACATTTTTATATACCTCCAAAAATATTACTTCTAACAAAATAAATACTACTCACTACCGGTTTGGAGACGAGTATCGGCATGTCCTGTTGTACACTGCTGAAAGAATGCTGCTTTTCATAGACACAGCTTTCCAACAGCCATGGTGGAGACCTTGAATTTAAAAGTAATTTTCTTTATTTAAATTGATTAAAAGCGCAGCAGTCCATGTCGAATCCACAGTACTCACAGTACCAGGCTGTGTGCAATTCCTCTCAGAAACTCCTTTGCTGAACGAATATGTATTGTCTGTTAATTAATATTTATTTTCAATAAATTGCAAAAGCACTGATAGCAGCATTTAGTGCGAAGTCTCCTTGGTTTGGATGTGCTTGGAAGTCTGATTGAAACTACAAGTTTATCTGGGCTGGCTGCCTATCCAGTGCACCGCTCTGATTGAGTGCAGGTGGGATTCACTTTGAAACAATGTTATGATATACATCTTGGTTTTGTAAGTTCATGGGACCATTAGCAGGGGTTTCCAGGGAACTTGTAGGCTACCATTTCGCACTCACAATATCGCCAACACAAATAATGAATATTAAATGACCGACAAATAGATGACAGAGAGAACAAACATTTTTATATACCTCCAAAAATATTACTTCTAACAAAATAAATACTACTTGCAATATCGAGTATATCTTGAAAAAGCCATACATAGCAATCTTGTGACTTTGATGACATGAGGGAATACGCCAGTGGCACCACTCTGCTGTTGTCTGCACTCCCTCAGTAGCATCTGGTGAGTGACTGTGGTCTGAGTTTGAGTGCAAAAAGTGCTGCGCTCCCACTTTCATGGTGCTTGCACGGCCTCTGCAACCACACTTTTTTTTTCTGGCAAGCCCAGTAAAACACATCACCCCTCTGCCTCTCCTTTACATACAGGTACCCATCAACACAGAGTTTGTCCTGACCCCTTTTGAGAAGCGACTAACTTGCAGGACTCCACCACTGACACAGCCATCTTATTTGTCTATCAGTTCTACAGGCTGGTAAATCAGAGTGCACTATGTACAGTATGTGACATGCTTGTCAGATGACATGACAGGTATGTCAGATGACAAGTTGACAAGCACCAGTTAACAGTGATGCAGTGATGGGTCTATCAGTATCGGTAAGCATCTTGAAACCCGACTTGTCGTGCTTTTCACATTCGGTAACAGTGAAAGCGATCATTTAAATGCGTCGGTAATTTGGAGCCGATATTTTTAGCGTCGATCGCTTGGATGTCGATATTTGGAACCAGACCCGTTTTCCCTAGAGGGCTAGGGGGGGATAGACAGGCTGTGGCCCTGACCTGCAGTAGGGGTTGCAGTGCTGATCTTTTAGGGCTATGCTCTGAACAGTTCTACCAGAGCCGCTAGGCGTCCATAGTAAGTGGGTAGAGTAGAGGCTGAAATGTCAGCTAAAGGCCTCTAGGCCCTTAGTGTGCTTGCACATGGTAGGAGGGGGCCCGATCACCCCCCTCCGCAGGTAGCACATAGGGTGGGATGGCCTAAAGCCGGGTAAACAATGACTGCGGACAGTCATTTTCCTGGTCAAGGGTGAGTGTAACCCCCTTGTTACCCGGTGTTACTAAAAGCCCAGTAAGACCTAGTGGTAGGCAGGGAAGGCAGCTTGTGAAACTCCAGTTAAATGGATTTCACACTGTCTCACTCTGTACTCAGTCTCAGCTGAGACTGAGGGATGACATCTCCATAGAACTGTCGCAGCTGCATGAGACACAATGGAATCTGCAGCAGGGAGTTGGAGCAGAATGTTGTGAGGTTTGAACAGTAGTCTGTGGTCAGTTGGAGTTTGGAGCTTGTTGTGAGAGGAGCACAGTAGCTCTGTGTTAGGCTCTTGGAGCCTCAGCCCTGACACAGGGCTATAAGCAGGGAAAAGGTGTGTGTTTCCACCTAAAGAGAGAGACAGTGAGCTATTTTAAAGTGGTGGAGATCGCTGATTCGGGTCTCTGTGCCCCATCCCTCAGGGGAAGGGGCAGGAAGGTTTTGGCTGCATTTCCAGGGGCATTTCAAGGGGCAACTCCCTGGCTACTGCCAGTGAAGAAGCTACCTTATTTGTCCAAGAGCATGGAAAACAAGAAGATTTCGTGATTCGCCTGCAACCAGAGGGTGAGTTTCTGCTCTTTCTAAAGGGCCCATGTTTTCACCCTGGAACTGTGTAAAAGTGGGGATTTGACTACTGAAGTAGTGGGAGGCCTAGAGTAATAGGCTTAGCCAAAAGTAAAAGTATGTTCAAGTCCAGCACATAGGAGAAATCAAGACATGTAGAGTAGATGTGACATATGTCTACCCAGTAATCTACATTGCCAAGCTTTCAAAAGAGTTGTTTAGTTTCCAGAGAAATGGCCGGGTATGGATTGTGGGAGCTGGAGGTGGGAGACCCCCCCCCCCATCTTTAGTAACCAGGTCCACCTCTACGGATTTGCTCTGTGGATTTCTACTTTGCCTCATGCACTTGGCCAGTGATGAGGGAAGTACCCAGATGTGGGTTTGGAAGGAAAATTCCCTCTAGGAGTCGAAGGTTCTAAGGTGGTTTGGGGAGCCACCAATTGGAAAACTGGTTCATGCCCATAATGGACCGTAGATCCAAGTGGCCAGTGAGAGAGTCGGGCCAGTGGAGAAAACCCAAGTAGTGTACAAGTCGGGCTGTGTACCCAAAGCTGCGTGCAAGTCTGGGCTGTGTGCCTGGTGGGTTCAGAGCCTGAGGGTGAAATGTGAAGAAGTGTTCTGTTGTCTCTAATCTGCACTACCAGGAATGTAGCCCCGTGGGGGTCCGTCTATGCTTTGTTTGTTCAGTTTGGATGTGAATAAAAGCCACATTGTAGAATCCCATTCCTGGTTTTGGACATTACAGTTATTGCTTCCTGTGTTCAGATTTACTTGGGTGCCCCTGTGCAGAGTAGCCAAACCTAGGCCCCCTGTGCCGAGTAGCCTAGTCCTCCCCGAACCCAGTCCCCACCAGGTACTGCTGTCAGCTTCAACAGCATGCCACTTGTCGTTTTGCAAAAAGGCAGGGGTCCGGGGGTTACAAAAATTTTCTCCATTGCACCTCTATATCCCTAACCTGAATATCTCAGTATCCAATAATCAAGTTAGCAGCTAAAAGAGCCATGTGCATATATGATATGAGAACTTGGCAAGGCAGCCTGTTGTGCTAGTCACGTTAGTAGCTAAGAGAGGCACTGACCTATAACTTCATATCTGGTGACTGATCAGTGCAACCAGCAAAAGACCGCTGCGCCCCCCCCCGATGACATCATATACAAAAAAAACAGAAACTTCACTTGATTTTAGAAATCCCCACAACCCCACCAAACTGGCAACACATTATATTCTCTGCGTACCTCTGCTTTACAGGCATTTTGCTCAGGTTTAAAAAAAAAAAAACACTGGACGCTACCAAAACTTGAAACAATGCAAAACACACAGGGATACTGTTAAAGCCACATACAACTTTAGTAGAAAGGAACAAAAAAAAAACATAATTCAGCACGTATGTTGCTGCTTTCACTGACAGAATTGTGCTTTCGTCATTCGTCTGCAAGTGCGCAATGATAGTACAAGTATGTGAAACAAAAGAACACATTCAGAAACCCAAGGTAACAAAACCCCACTGACCTGTAAATCATAGAACTGTGACACCTGTACAAAAATCTATTGGTAATCAGCAGACGTTTGAAATCATGGAGCAAGTTACCATAAGATTATAATGAAGGTAACTAGATGGAACACGTTGATTTTTCTCGTGACTTTGGGATTATTTGGGCACATAGACTGTGTGATTTGTGTTTAAGGAGAAAAAGTGACACCAGTGCAGATGCATACATTGCTGACAGTTCCCCTTTAAGACATCACGAACCTACGTGGGGCCACTGACACTACTCTCCTACTCAAAGTATCACTACCTGTCAAAGGCCAGTGAAACATCTTTCCTCCTTGGCAACAACAACCTACCATGGTCCAGTGACATTCCTTTCCTAGGTATACAGGTTACTTTCATACTTAATGTACTCTTACTCATGAGGTCAGGAATAATTTTAAAGTAAACTTACCATCAAAATTTTCTCTTGATGTTTGAGACTTTCAGAGTCCCTCTGCTTAAGGAGCTGTGCAATGGTCCGTAGGGCGGCAGCTCGTGCTGGAACTTGTGGATCCACAGCTGACAGCAGGAGCTCCTGAAACTGTTCTGAGGTCATTTTGGAGGGACATTCCTTTCCTGGGTCACCACTGTGCCTTTGGTGAGGATGTGGCATTCTCTCAGCTGCAACATGAAACTTGTTTTCTGTAGCTGGCTTTCCATCCCCCGTTTTCTCCCCACACTGTGAACATGTGCTTTCGGAAGTTGCGGTCACTCTATTGGTTTTTCCTGGGGCACTCTGGGCAGCATTAGTGATGGTGTCTGTGGAGAAAGCTCCATGCGTGGCGACTGAAATGCGCAGATCAGATGCCAGCTCCTGGATTACAGGCTCTGGGTGTCGGGTAGAGATGTCTTCCAGCAGGGGAAGCAGCTCCTTCAGTGCAGTGTAGTCTTCTGGTTTTAGCTTAAAGAAACAAAAAAAAGAAGAAAAATCAAACCACAGACTGGATCAAGTAGGCTTTTATGGCAGACCAATACTCTCGTTTCTAAGTTTTACCATTTTAAAGAGAGAAATATCACACAGGCCCAGAACAGCAAAAATCGGCAGTAGAATAACTGCCAACTACTAATAAAAGTACCTATTGAGATTTTAGGAGACTTTTATGGAATTGTAATATTTAAATACACATCACCTTATTTTATATTTTCTTCTTCTTACTTTCTTTATTACTAAAGACATCTGCATGAAAAAATATCTTTGTTCCTTGGACTTCTGTTCCTGCTGCTTTGTCTACATGTAATGTACCTACTACCACAGATACACTGTGATTGATAATAATTTGGGGCTCCCCTATTGCCTCCCCTTACCCTCTGCTCTCACCCTCATCTATCACCTCCAGTTTGTACAACCCTGAAATCTGTTTACTTGCCATTCTTTTATCCTCCAATACCTCCCTTCTCCTCCTTGAATCCCTTTCTTGGCCGAATCTTGAATCCCTGCTATTGTGGCTGCCCGCACATCAACCCCATATGCCTTTTCTGTCATTCAATCCCCCTATGATCCTGGTCTTGACTGTACCCTTAACCGGTCTATATTCCCTCCTTAGAATTACCCTCTAGAGTAGCCTTGTAACCTTCGCCCCTATCCAGGACATCTACATAAACTGTATATTGCATGCTTTTTAATCGGTTGTACCCATTTGACTGTTATATCTATACATGCATACTCTCGTACATACTTTGCATGACGTGTTACTATTTTATATCCTTTGACCTATATCCCAACTGTCACTCATTACTGTACATGCCTCTTGTTGTTAACTATTGTATATGTTATTTATTGTATATATTCCTGCCTTGTACATTGTTCATTGTATCTTTCGGATATGTTTATCCTGAAAACCCCAGGTCCACCTCGAAAATGAGTTATACTCAACGGTGATTGCCTGGTTAAATAAAGATTTTGACTGACTGACTGAATGTCATAATCCTGTGCCGGTGACATCACAATCTGTGCTGTGTAATGAACATGACGTTGTTAGCAAAGGATAATAACCTGTAATCAAGCAGCACAGTCAGACAGATTCTACAGGGCAAAGATCCTTATTCACAAGCAAGGGAAAGTTGAATAGACACAATATATAAACTATGAGATGAACTGTGTCAAAATAATATATTTTCACAAGATTTCTCTGAGACACTGATGATAATAACCTGTAATCAAGCAGCACAGTCAGACAGATTCTATGGGGCAAAGATCCTTATTCACAAGCAAGGGAAAGTTGAATAGACAAAGTATATGAACTATGAGGTGAACTGTGTCAAAATAATATATTTTCAAAAGATTTCTCAGACACTGATGACTGAAAACAGAACATAGGAAGTTTCAAAAATACCAAAAAACAAACAAATTGACATCACAAGGGAAGCTTTGAAAAACATGACATTTAGACAGAATTCAATTTATAATGCAGTCCGTTCCTCTTTTTAAATTTTCCTTATTGTTTAACACTAAGCAATTTGCATGAAAATAGCAGCCTCTGTCAGCTAGTCTTCATCTACGTTGGCTGCCTGTCTATAAGTGCCATCATAATTATACTCTGCCGGTGTCATAATTCCTACAGCAATCAGATGTGGTGTTACAGCTGACGATCAGGTTGCCACATTTAGACAAGAGCAGGTTCACAAGTGTCAGAGATGCTGCTGTCATGAAACTTTCATAGATACTAAAATAAAAGGCGGTAAGTATGAGATGTAAACTAAAATGTGTGCACTGGTTATATTTTGCTCAACAGTGTCTCTGTAATAGTAGGAGTTCTTTAGCGTACAAGGAGAACAGTACACCCCAAATCAAACAATTGAAGTCTGACCAGAGAGCAGAAGCAGTGGAGAAAGAACAGGTTACTCACCTATAACAGTAGTTCTAGGAGTGGTATATGTTGTTCATCCACACTTCTTGGCATGCCCCCTTCCACTTTAAATCTTGCCGCAAGTCTTCAAGCTGGCTCCTCCCACCCACCCGGGTGGTATATACCTCAGCTCTGCCCCATGACACCAGATCTTAGCCCGGTGGAAGCAAGTTTGTGCGCCCGAAGCCAGGGAGGTCGGGTGTGTGTGTGTGGATGAACAACATATACCATTCCTAGAACTACTGTTATAGGTGAGTAACCTGTTCTTCTAGGAGTGTGGATGTGTTGTTCATCCACACTTCTTGGAAGATGCCAAGCGGTTCTCCGAGAGGAGCAGGGCAAGGCGCACACCCCCTACTTAGGGAATAAACATTGGAGAACCGAAGCCCCAAAACCAGCATCCCAGCGTGACTCAAGGTCGATGTGGCAGTGGCTAATGAAGGTGTTTGCTGACTTCCAGGTAGCAGCCCAGCAGCTTTTCTGGATAGGGATGTCCTTGGAAACAGCCACCGAAGCAGCAGTATGGTGGGTGGAATGAGCTCTCATCCCTCTGGGAGGCTCCTAACCCGCCAACTCATAGCACAGACCTATGCATGATGTAATCCATCTTGCTATGGTCCATTTGGCTGCAGGTCTGCCAGAAGCGGCTTCAGCATAGGTGACAAACAGCTGGTGAACCTCTCCACAAATTTTCGCTGTTCTCTCCTTGTAGTAGGGGACAGCATGTCTCAGGTCCAAGGTATGGAGCCTGTACTCGGCGTCCAAGGTGTAATTTGGGTAGTAAACCGGAAGAGTCAACACCTGGTTAAGGTGGAACTCTGACACCATCTTTGGAAGGAATTTCAGGTGGGGGCATAGGACAACTTTGTCCCTGTGAAAGACCAGATAAGGGAGTCCACCAAAAGTGCCTGGAGCTCCCCTGTCCTTCTGTCTGATGTGATAGCCACCAGGAAGGCAGTCTTTCATGACAGGTGTGACAGTTCACATTTGTGCATGGGTTCGAACGGCTTGCCCATGAGCTTTGCCAAAACCAGCAACAAATCCCATGGAGGTGGAGGTTCACATACCAGAGGGGATATGTGATCTAAGCCTTTGAAAAAGTGCCCAACCACTGTCTCCTGTACCAATGTCGGCTGACTGGCCCGCACCCGGTAAGCAGAAATGGCTGCCAGGTGCACCCTAAGGGTCGATGACTGTAGACCCCTTTGGAGAGAGAACAAAGGTAGTTGAGAATGTTAGCCACAGAACAGGATAAGGGGTCTAGACTCTTACCCTGACACCAAATGGAAAATCTTTTCCATTTGAAGGCATAACGTTTCCTGGTTGATTCCTTAAAAGATGCCTCCACCAGGGTGAAGACATCATCGGAAAGACCCAAAGCCTGGAACTCTAGCCGCTCAGGCACCAGGCTGTGAGGTGCAGAGATTGAAGGTCTGGATGGAATACCTTTCCTGGTTCAGAGATATCAAGTCCGGGCGTGTACAAAGCTGCTCCGGGGGCCTGCAGCTGAGGCTGAGGAGATCTGGGTACCAGAACTGGCGTGACCAACCTGGGGCTATCAGGATCACCTTCGCCTTGTCCCTCCTCACCTTAAGTAACACCTTGTGGATCAAAGGAAATGGAGGGAAGGTGTAGAGGAGGCCTGGGGTCCACAGCCTCGAAAAGGCTTCCCCTGCAGCGAGCCCTGCTGAGGGGGATGGGCATGAAACAGCCTCAGCTTGGTGTTTTCCTTGGAGGCAAACAGGTCCACCATTGGTTTGCCCCAGCAGGAGAACAGGCTGTAAGCTACCTCTGGATGGAGAGACCACTCGTAGGATGTCTGGCCTATGCAACTGAAAGCATCCGCCAGCTGGTTCGAGGCCCCTGCCACATGGATGGCTAGAGATCCGCCTCCAACCGGCTTATGAGGGTCCAGATGCGGAGCACCTCTTTGGACAGCAGATGGGAGTGCGTGCTGCCCTGTTTGTTGAGGTAGTACATGGTTGTGGTATTGTCCATCTGGACTTGAACCACTTGACCCCAGAACTGAGGAGCGAAAGTTGACAGTGCCAGTCTGACTGCTCTGAGCTCCAACAGGTTGATGTGGCTATCACGATCACCTTCTTGGGGGTCCAGAACCAATGGGAACTGTTGTCCCCTATGTGGGCTCCCCAGCCCACGAGAGTGGCATCGGTCATAAGGACGACCGTCGACTCGGGGTGGACAAACGGGATGCCTTCCTGTAACTGGTCTGGGGCGGTCCATCATTGGAGAGCGTCCCATGTCTTCTGGGTTACAGTGATCAACTGGTCGAAATGACCATATCGCTGAGTCTACTGGGCGGCCAGCTCCCACTGGAGGGGGCACATGTGCCACTGGTCCCAACGGACCACTAAGGTGCATGCTGCCATGTAACCCAGAAGGCGCAGAAAGTCCCGGGCAGGGCACAAGTGCCCAACCAGAAATGACTGGGCAAAGGAGGAGAGAACCTCCACCCTGTCCGCCGGGAGCTAAGCTCTGCCTTGACAAGAGTCGAGCTCTGCCCCGATGAAGCCCATCACCTGATCAGGTTGGGAGCAGGTTTGGAGGGCCAGATCCCTGGACCTCTCCACTTCCTGAAGGGAGGAACCTGCCAAGAGCTAGTCATTGAGATATGGGTAGATTCTGACTCCTCAACACCGAAGGTGGGCTGCCACCACTGCAATGCATTTGGTGAAGACCCAAGGGGCCGATGACAGGCCGAACAGCATGGCTCAGAACTCGCACAGGGTCCCTTCGACCCTTAAGTGGAGGAACCGCTGATGGGACGGATGGATTGGGACGTGAAAAAACACATATACAGGTTACTCACCTGTAACAGGAGTTCTAGGAATGGTGTATGTTGTTCATCCACACTTTCTGGCAGGTATCCTTGCTGCTTTAAATCTTGCCGGAAGGTCTTCAAGCTGGCTCCTCCCCACCCACGGTTGTAAAACTCTCGGCTCACCCCATGAGCCAGATCTGCCCGCTGGAAGCTCAGGTAGTGCGTCCGAAGCCGGGAGGTGGATGGGGTTGTGTGGATGAACATATACCATTCCTAGAACTCCTGTTACAGGTGAGTAACCGCATTTCTAGGACATGGATATGTTGTTCATCCACACTTTCTGGCAGACTCCTAGCAGTTCTCTGGGAGGAGGAGGAAGGCACACCCCTACTTAGGGAATAGAAACTGGAGAACCGAGGCCCCAAACCAGCATCCCGCGTGACTCAAGGTCGATGTGGTAGTGGGTAATAAAGGTATGTGCCGACTTCCAGGTAGCAGCCCCTGCAGATATCCTGGATAGGGACGTCCCTGGAAGCAGCTCACCGATGCAGCGGTATGGCGGGTAGAATGAGCTCTTATCCCTTGGGAGGCTCCATGCCCGCCAACCTATAGCAGAGATCTATGCAGGAGGTGACCCACCTGCTTATCGTCCGCTTGGCTGCAGGTCTGCCAGGTGCGGTTTCAGCGTGGTGACAAACAGCTGCGAACCTCTCCCGATTTCAGCCGTGCACTTTTATAGTAAGCGAGCGCCTTCAGGGGTTCAAAGCATGGAGCCTATATTCGGCCTCCGAGGTGTGATTGGGGTAGAACACCGGCAGAGTCAACACCTGGTTAAGGTGAAACTCCGACACCACCTTTGGAAGGAATTTCGGGTGGGGGCGCAGGACAACCTTGTCCCTGTGGAAGACCAGGTAAGGAAACTCGATGGAAAGCGCCTGGAGCTCTCCCATCCTTCTGGCTGACGTAATAGCCACCAAGAAGGCGGTCTTCCATGACAGGTGAGAGAGATCACACCTGTGCATTGGTTCGAATGGCTTGCCCATGAGCTTTGCCAGTACCAGCAGTAGATCCCACGGAGGTGGAGGTTCTCGACCGGAGGGGAAATGTGATCAAGGCCTTTGAAAAAGCGCCAGACCACCTTCTCCTGCGCCGACTGCTTCCCGGCCCGCGCCCAGTAAGCAGAGATGGCTGCCAGGTGCACCTTTAAGGTTGTCGACCTAAGCCCTTGCTGAGACAGGGACCATAGATAGTCCAAGATGCTTGCCAAGGAACAGGAGGAAGGGTCCAGGCCCATGCCCTGACACCAAATGGAAAACCTCTTCCATTTGAAGGCATAGCATTTCCTGGTCGACTTCCTTACGGGATGCCTCAACTACATTGAGGACCTCGCCGGAAAGACCCAAGGCCTGGAACTTCTAGCCGCCTCAGGAACCAGGCCGTCAGGGTGCAGGGATTGAAGGTCCGGATGGAACACCTTCCCTGATTGACTGAAAGTAGGTCCGGGCGAGCTGGAAGCTGCCTCAGGAGCCTGAAGCTGAGGCTGAGGAGATCTGGATACCAGCATTGGTGGGGCCAGTCTGGGGCTACCAGAATCACCTGCGCCTTGTCCCTCCTCACCTTGAGAAGCACCTTGTGGATCAAGGGAAATGGGGGAAAGGCGTAGAAGAGGCCCGGGGTCCACGGCCTCGAGAAGGCATCCCCCTGCAGCGAGCCCTGCTGGGGGGGGTGGGCATGGAACAGCCTCAGCTTCGCGTTCTCCCTGGAGGCAAACAGGTCCACCTGAGGTGTGCCCCAATGGGAGAACAGATCTTGTACTACCTCCGGCAGGAGAGACCACTCAGAGACACAGCCCCTATCCGGCTTAGGGCATCGGCCAGGGTGTTGGAGGCTCCTGCCACATGAATGGCTAGAGATCCGCCTCCAGGCTGCGCACGAAGGACCAAATACGGAGAGCTTCCTTGCACAGAGGTATGAGCGCATCCCTACTCTGACGGTTTAGGTAGTACATGGTCGCGGGTATTGTCCGCCTGGGACCTGAAAACCACTTGACCCCGTAGGAGCGGAGCAAAGGCGGTGAGAGCTAGATGGACTGCCCGAAGCTCCAGCAGGTTGATATGGCATCGGGACTCCTGAGGGGACCAGAGGCCATGCACTCTGTGCTCCCCCAGATGGGCACCCCAACCCATCAGAGAGACCGTCGGCTCGGGGCGGACAAACGGGATGCCCTCCTGCAGATGAGCTGGAATGATCCACCACTGGAGAGCGTTCCACATCCCCTGGGTCACCGTCACTAGCTGGTCCAATGGATCGAAGCGTTGAGACCACTGGCTGGCCAACCCCCATTGAAGGGGACGCATGTTCCAGTGGGCCCAATGGACCATGCTGGTGCAGGCCGCCATGAGACCCAGGAGGCGCAGGAAGTCCCGGGCAGGGCGCCATTGCCCAACCAGAAATGATTGGCAAAGGAGGAAAGAACCTCGGCCCTGTCCGCCGGGAGCCGTGCTCTGGCTCGAAGAGAGTCGAGCTCTGCCCCGATGAAAAGAATCACCTGCTTCGGTTCGAGTTCCGACTTGGCCTCGTTGACGAGGAGGCCGATCTGAAAGCAAACCTGGAGGGCCAGATCTCTGGACCGCCCTACCTCTTGTCTGGAGGGGGCTGCTATCAGCCAATCGTTCAGGTAAGGGTACACCCGGTCCCTCGGCCGCAGGGAATGCTGTCACCACTGCCATGCATTTGGTGAAGACTCTGGGAGCAAGAGACAGGCCGAAGGGCATGGCTCGGAACTGGTAAAGGGATCCTTCCACTCGAAAGCGAAGGAATCTCTGGTGAGACGGACGGATAGGGACATGAAAAAATGCATCCTGCAGGTCCAGAGAGCAGAACCACACGCCGCTCCAAGGATGGTATTATCTGAGCCAGAGTGACCATCCTGAAGGTCCAAGACCTTAGGAACTTGTTTAGGTCGCAGGTCGAGAATGGGGCGCCAGCCCCAATCTGTTTTGGGACCAGGAAGTACCTGGACACAAACCCTGGGTCTGAGGAAGGGTCCGCCACCTTTCTGATCACCTCCTTCTCGAGGAGCAGAGCGATGTCAGCTCGGTGAGCCGACAGCGAGGCTGCGGGATTCTGAGACTCGGGGCGATGGCTCTGAAGGGCGGGCCTGCTCGGGAACTCCAGAGGCAGGCTCTTCCCCATCACTTTCCAACACCCACCGTCTGGTGGTGATAGCGACCAGGCGGAAAGGAAGTGGCGAAGCCGTCCCCCCAAGGGGGGAACCTGGGGTGGGGTGACGAGGTTGGGGGCGGCACGCCTCAACCCATCACTGAGCAGGCTTGGAGGAGGGACCGATCGAGGGACCACCTGGGCATTTACCTCCCTGCTTCCTGGAGGAGGAAGCCACGGGCTTGGGTTTGGGATGCCAAGCTCGAGCCTGCTGGCCCTGATGCTGCTGGGCCGGACGTGCCGCGGGTGCAGACGGACGAAAGGGCTTGGGTTGCGGTCTGCGGCCCTTGTCCTTCTGGGCGGATGAGACCGAGTCCAGAGTGGCATTGGACTTTTCGATCCTCTGGAGGTGACCTTCCACTCTAGGGCCGAAGAGGTCGGTCCCCAGGAAGGGGACATCCGCCAACTTGTGCTGGGTATCCGCTGTGAAGGTGGATATCCTCAGCCATGCCCGACAGCGCATAGCCACTGTGGCCGCGACTGACCTGGCGCATGAGTCACCGATGTCCAAAGCAGTCTGAAGTTGCTGCTTGGCCACTGCCCTGCCCTGGTCCTGCACTTGCTTAACCGTGGTCTGCAGGTCAGCCGGGAGATGAGGGACTACCTTGTCCAGGGAGCCCAACAGGGCATGAGAGAAGTGTGCCATCAGCACAGCCGAGCTGGCCTGACGAAGGCCAAGGGAGGACGCAGCGTAGACTTTGTGCCCGGCGTAGTCCAACTTCTTGGACTCCTTGTCGGGAGGCTTGTCCACATCCCTGGCGCTTCCGGCACACCGGAAGACGCTGTCGGTAACCAACCCCTCGGCTGAGGGGTGTTCCGAGAAACTGGACAGGGAACCGGTAGGGACCACATACTTCCTCGCCATCCTGGCCGAAGGCGCAGGGCAGGAAGCAGGACGCTGCCAGAGCTCCAAGGCCGGGCCTACAATGGCCTCGGCCACCGGAAAGGCCTCCGTAGGAGAATCCCCTCGGTCCAATATCTCCGTGAGGGGATACTTGGCCCGCTTGGATACGGGCTCGAGCTGCATCCCGGTGGACTCCGAGATGAGCCTAAGCAAACCCATGAAGGACGATGGGCTATCGTCCAGTGACTGACCTCCTGAGGACTCCAAGTCGACCCGCCTGGAGAACAGGGAGGGAATTGTCGCGGACTCGGAGGAGTCCGCAAAGAGCTGCCTTGGCCTGAGCCACCTCCACCTGCCGAGGGTGATCGGGAGTGAGGTGACAGACAGCCTACGGGCAGACCTGGGCCGACCAAGAATTCTGGTCGGGCCCCAAACAACGGGCTGTGGAGGCGGAGGTTCCACCAGAATCGGTGGGGCAGCCGGGTTTTGGTCGAGCAACAGGCCTGGGAGCAGGCCTCGGCTAGAGTGAGGGTTGCTTCAGACGCCTGGTGACAGCCACTTAATAGCTGGGGAAGATACGGCGTACGTGGCTTGCTCCCCGGACAGAAGAAGCTGTTGCCACATGAGGTCCTCTGAGCGCCGACGCAACTTGCGTCGAAGCCTCCCCTCATCCGAGGAGGAGGACGAGGACGAGCGGCGACGCCGCTTGCCACGGTACCGAGACCACCTATGACGGCGCGATCAGCTGGACCGAGAAGAAGTCCGAGACCGAGACTGCGAACCTCGGCTTTTCCAAGGAGGGTTCTGGGGCAGGGCGGGGGAAACCCGCTCTCCCCTCGGCTCGGAGGGTTCAACCGTGGACTCCGGAACCGGAGGCACGGGCAAGTCCACGGAAACCTCAATCTCCACCCGGGGAACCGGGAGTGAGGGTTTTGCTCACTGTCGACAGCCCGTCCGACGGGTCAAGAAAATCTCGACACGCGCCGACGGGAGTCTCGGTCAACTGACCTGATGGGGACGCCTGTGAGGCCAGTGGTCGGTGAAGGATCGACTGAGTGATGGTCGATCACTACTGTGAGAGGGACCCTCCCACCCCAAGAGCGTCGAATTAAGGACTTATTTTGTGGTCCTTCTTCTTGGACCAAGAGGAAGGCCCTGAAGATGTTGGTCCCTCTCCCTTAGTGGAGAGGGACAGACAGAGCTCCTTAAAAGAAGCTGAATAGGAGGATCCCAGGAGAGCCGGATAAAGGCCGCGAAGACGAAGATGCGCTCCGCGCTGCCTCCCTCCTCGAGGGCGATCATCTGCTCAAGCTTGTTCTCGCCGAGCCCGCCACCGCTGAAACCGCCAAACGGGCCTCTCTCGACTTTACCGAGGGTAACATTTCTCGGGTGCCCAAGCTGCAAACGGTGGCACGGTCTTCCAGGATGTAGGCCGAAAAAGAAGAGCACAGGTCGCAAGCCTGCAGGTCGTGCTCAAGGCTGAAGCAGTAGACGCACGTGGAGTGCGGATCCGTCCGAGACATCTTCTGCCCGCATGGGCACCTCCGAAAACTGGGAGTCGATTTGTCCATCGCAGCCATGAGGGAAATAAATGACCGAAGTCTTGAAAACCTTAAAAGTAATTTCGGGTAAACCAAAGAAATAGGAACCAGCCTTATACGCAGAGCATTAAGGGGGGAACCTGAGCTTCCAAGCGGTAATGAAGATCTGGCGTCATGGGGCGGAGCCGAGAGTTTTACCACCTGGGTGGGTGGGAGGAGCCAGCTTGAAGACCTTCCGGCAAGATTTAAAGCGGCAAGGATACCTGCCAGAAAGTGTGGATGAACAACATATCCATGTCTCTAGAACCTGTAGATTCAGTGAACAGAACCACATGTTTCGCTCCAGGGATTGTATGATCTGGTTCAGAGTGACCATCCAAAAGGTGCGGGACCTGAGATATTGATTCAGGTCGTGGAGATCTAGGATGGGGCACCAACCCCCTGTCCACTTGGGCACCAAGCAGTACCTGGAAACAAAGCCTGGGTCTGTCGGAGGATCCAGCACTGGAGCTACAGCCTCCTTGCGGAGGAGCTGAGCCACTTTGTCTCGAAGAGTCGACTGGGTGCAAGCAGAGATCCGTTCCTCCCGAAGGGCTTGGCTTGGCTGGGAGGGTACTGCTCGAATTCCAGATGCAGTCCCTGACTGACCACTTCGAGGACCCACCTGTCCGAAGTGATAGTGGACCAGGCGGAAAGGAAGTGGCGGAGCCGACCCCCCACAGGAGGACCCAGAGCAAGCATGATGGGTGTAGGGGTGGCAACCCCCAACCCCTCTCACTGAGCAGGCTTGGAAGAGGAGGAGGAGGAGGCTCCAAGACCTGCACCTCGGCCTTCTTTACAGGGCTGTTGAGGACCCTGCTTGGGCTGCAGGCGCCAAGCTTGAGCCTACTGCTGCTGTTGTTGCTGCTGACTTCCTTGATAGGAGGGCTGCCTAACCACAGGGTAAGAGTGCTGAAATGGCTTCTTCTTTCTCTTCTTCTGGGTCTTGCCCGAAGAACCCTTGGCAGAAGTAGCGTCCAAGGTGGCACTGGACTGCTCTATACGCTGAAGGTGACCAGCCACTCATGGACTGAACAAGTCAGTCCCCAGGAAGGGCACATCTGCAAGGTTATGCTGAGTATCCACTGGGAAGGAAGAAAGCCTCAGCCAAGCCCTGCATCAAGAGGCCACTGTGGTTGCCAATGAGCGGCACAAGAATCTCCTATATCCAAGGCTGTTTGGAGCTGCAGTTTTGTGACAGCACGATCTTGGTCACAGACCTGCTTGACTGTAGTCTGCATGTCTGGAGAGAGATGAGGGAGGACCTCGTCAAATGATCCCAGGAGGGCATGGGAGAAGTGTGCCATAATAACAGCCGAGCTAGCCTGACGAAGGCCCAGAGAAGAGGCAGCGTAGACCTTGCAGGCAGAGTAGTCCATATTTTGGGACTTCTTGTCCAGGGGTAGGTCAGTATCAGCCGAACTACCCGTATGCCCGAACACCAAGGGGGGGTGACCAGGCTCTAGGCCAAAGGGTGCTTAGTGAACCCCGCAAGGGACCCCATGGGCACTGCGTACCTGTGGGCTTTGCAGGAAGATGGTGCTGGGCAGGAGGCAGGGTGCTGCCAAAGTTCAAGGACGGGCCAACGATGGCCTCGGCCACTGGAAAGGCCTCTGTTGGGGTTTTCCCTCTCTTGAGAATGTCAGTGAGAATATACTCTGCCTTTTTCTGGATGGGCTCCGGAGGCATTCCGATGGAGTCAAGAGATGAGGCGGAGAATGCCCTGGAAGGAGGAAGGGCCTTAGTCCAACCCTGCGCCGACCGTCGACTCATCATCCCCGGGGATGTGAGTGCAAGCTGGTGATGTCCAAGTCTGAGGAGTCATGGTAGAGCAGTCTACCGCCTAAGTCACCCTCGATGTGCCGAGGGCGGTCCGGCATGACTGTTATCGACAGACGTTGGGGGAAGCCCGGCATCGTCGGTCCTCTTTCGAGGGCGCCCCTCCCTAAGGCTGCTTAGGTGGTGGTTCCAAAATTGTTATAAAAAAGTAAGATATAATCCAAAGTCCATCAAAACTCATATATTTATTAAACTCTTTTTCTTCACACCCATATACACGAGGCAACAGTTTCGTGGCTTAATGTCACTTCCTCAGGCCAATCGTATATGAACTATGTTGACACTAAATTAGAAACAAATAAATCCATTCAGATACACAGTTTTTAAATTTATGTTCCTTTTACATTAATATGTCACATTGGTATATACTGCCAATAGATCTTTATAATAACATACTGAATTAAGTCAAATTTTCAATTAAAATTTCATTTAGAAACTAATTATAAAACATCTTCTCTTTCTTAGTTAAATCCCAATCCATTTTATATTATTGTCCCCATTTTAAAGTCAAATTTTAGTTCAACGTAGTATAAACTTTATATTATTTTCAAATATGCAAAAAAAATACCTTAATTTTCATTTATTTGAACTCCACTGATCTGGAAGTCCTGATATATTACTCTTAAAACGAGCACCGTGCCACCCTGTTCCTATTACCATCTATTAGAAAAAACATATATTTATTTCAAATGTTAATGTCTTTAAATCTTGTATAGTTCTTATTTAAACATCATATTGCCAGTCACCTGGTCACACTCTAAAATGGGCCAGTTCACTTCTCAAAATTTTAATCCACTTAATAGTAATCTTGCTAGGAAAACCACATTTAATGTATCTTTGGCAATTGTCCTCATGAACTGAAAGCGGCTATGAGGAAGGAAACAAACATAAAAATTAATTTCTAACACTATTTTTTACTCAATTTAATACTATTATTCATTTCTCTGTTAAACTTTGAATTTCACTATGGTAATCCCTACCAGCAAATAGATGGTAATAGGAACAGGGCAGCACGGTGCTCGTTTTGAGAGTAATATATCAGGACTTCCTAAGACTAAGAAAGAGAAGATGTTTTATAATTAGTTTCTAAATGAAATTTTAACTGAAGATTTGACTTAATTCAATATGTTATTATAAAGAACTATTGGCAGTATATACCAATGTGACATATTAATGTAAAAGGAGCAGAAATTTAAAAACTGTGTATCTGAATGGATTTATTTGTTTCTAATTTAGTGTCAACACTGTTCATATACGATTGGCCTGAGGAAGTGACGTTAAGCCACGAAACTATTGCCTCATGTATATGGGTGTGAAGAAAAAGAGTTTAATAAACATATGAGTTTTGATGGACTTTGGATTATATCTTACTTTTTTATAGCATTTTTGAACATTGAAGCCTATAAGTAAGATTGTCCAGAATTACACTATATGTAAGGGCATCCTGTATCAACACCAGTAGTAATAGGTGGTGGTTCCACCAGAATCGGTGGAGAGACTGGAATAGGCTGAACCAGGAGAAGGGCCGGCCCCACAGGCAAAGGAGCCAGTGGCTTCGGTTCCAGAGGGGTCGGCATAGGAGGCGGGAGCCAAGTTATGGCCGGGGAGGGTGGCAGAGCCGGCTTCTGCTCGGTCAATATCAGCCGTTGCCACATGAGGTCTTCATAGCGCCGGAATTTCTGCTGGAGTCTCTCCTCGTCCGAGGAGGATGAGGACCTGTGGCGACACCTCTTTTTAGAGCGCTTATGGCTCTTTCTCGTCTGTTTGGCTGAGGGGGTTCTGGACCTCAACCGAGATTGTGGAGGCCGACTCGGTTGATCAGGAGACACCGGGCTCGGTGAAAACTGAGGGTCTGGAACCGAGTCCTTGATGGGGACACCTGCGAGCTGGGTCTCCTCATCAGGGAAGACAAGGACCACAGTCCTTTCTAAAGAGTTGACGGCCACGGCCGGCGACAAAGGGTCTATCAGGTCGAGGATAATTTCCACCTCGTCGGTCACTTCCTCGGTCCCCTGGCCAGACGGAAGATCCGTGAAGCCAGCGGCCGAGGATGCGATCTCAACCGAAGTTGAGACTGCGTGTTCCTGGGACTCGGACCTCTCTCTCGGTCCCAGGAATGTCTTTGCCGAGACGAAGACACGGGGTCCTGCTCTCTCTTCCGAGGGCGGGAGGAGTGCAAGTCAGGGGGCGCCTCACCCCGAGTGGGGAAGAGATTGACAACTCCTTGAAGGAGCCCGTAAAGGTGGAGCCAAGGTTCAGAGGAACAAAGAAGCTTTGACTGACCGAAGCTCGAGCTGCTTCCTCCTCAAATGCTTTAATTTGTTCCAGCTGTTTGGCGGATCCCGCAGCTGCAGAAATCGCCCATCTCGCCTCCTTCGATTTCACCGGCAGGTTCCTTTTCTCTGGTCTCCCCAGCTTCAAACACACCTTGCAGACGTCCAGGATGTTGGGATGGAAGGCCAGGCAAAAACCACACGACGAGGTATCATGTCTGACACCTAGGCAGTAAACACACGTTAGGTGGGGGTCGGTGCATGACATCTTCTAGCCGCAAGGGCACCGGTGAAATCCGGGGTAAGATTTTTCCTCCATGGCGGATGTTGTGAAAGCGCAATCGCTAACTCAAATGAGTTTAAGTTTCGGTAAAAACCAACAATTATAATCCAGGGCCTATGAATTGCTTTGAGAGCACGAGGGAACCTACATCTTCCAGCAGAAAGGAAGCTCTGGCATCATGGGGCAGAGCCGAGGTATATACCACCTGGGTGGGTGGGAGGAGCCAGCTTGAAGACTTCCAGCAAGATTTAAAGTGGAAGGGGACATGCTAAGAAGTGTGGATGAACAACATATCCACGATCCTAGAAAAACAGTTACGTAAGAACTTACCATAACAGTAGATCTTTGAGGGAATCCTGTCATCATCAGGTCACACCTACGGAACTTAGCCGGCAGGCACTAGGATCTCACTGAAGCTTTTCTGCAGTAGTCTACTAGGGGATGCCCATGCCATTCACCCTATTAAAGCATGGGCGGCCCCATTCCCTCCTTAGTTCTTTACCTAGCTGGAGGCCATTAGAGACAGACATCCCAGTAGGGAACCGAGGAGAAAGAAAAGGTGCCCATCAAACAGAAAGGCTGGAGCAACAGGACAGCTGAGCTGGAGAGAGAGGAAAAGAGAGAGGAAAAAGGGGAATGGAGGAAGGGACAGCATGACCTGATGACAGAGATTCCCTCGAAGATCTACTATTACGGTAAGGTCTTACGTAACTGTTCTATCTTCTTTGGGGATATATCTCTGTCATCAGGTCACACCTATGGAACGAGTCCCAAGCAGTGCTGTGAGCAAGAACAGTCTGGGAGGCAGGAGGCCAGGGGTCTAAGAAGGCCCCGAAGTACAGCAAGGCCAAAGCCTACCCTTCTTCAGGATGCAATGTCCAGACTGTAATGCTTGGTTAAAGTCTGGACAGTATTCTAAGAGGCAGTAGTGCAAATCTTGGCTGCAGACATACCTCTGAAACAGGCAACTGAAGTGGCCATGCCCCTAGTGGAATGGCCCTCAACAACTCCAGTAAGTTCCTTACTGTACTTCCTGTAACAAAAAAATAATATTTGGCCAACCATTTGGACAAACACTGCACCGAAACTGGAGCGCCCTCTCTGCCAGGGGTGAAAGAAACAAATAACTGTTTGGACTTCCTGCAGTCCTTGGTATGGTGTGTATAGCAACACAAAATTCTATGCACATCCAAAGTATGGAGCAATGCATCCCCTGGACTGGCATGCTCTGGATAATAAACAGGCAGGTGAATGGATTGGTTTAGGGCAAACTCAGACACCACCTTAGGAAGAAACTTAGGATAAGTATGCAAAGAGATCCTGTCTTTGTAGAAAATCAAATAAGGTTGCTCACGTATGAGAAAACTCCAGGCCCTGGATCTAGCGAGCAGAAACGCAGCGTTGAGTGGGGATGCATAAGTTTCCAACTCTGGATGACCCCAGCTGTCGAACAGCTCTTCTGTGACCAAGGTCAGCAGCTCCCACTTGTGCACTTTGGACTGTGACTGGCTTAGGCTGTCTGCCAAGGTGTTTTGGGCGCCCGGCACACGGATGGCTGACATGATCTGGAGCCCAGCATCAGACCCTCATTGCCTCCCAGCACAGAGGGTAGGAATGGTTACCCCCTTGCTTGCTGATATAGTAGACTACACAGAGATTGTCCTACTGCACCAACAGAGGACCCGGGGAAATATGGTTCTGGAACACCTGTAAGGCATACAGAACTGCCCTAATTTCTAGAACGCTTATGTGGAGTTGAGTATCCCCATAGGACTAGAGGCCCTGGGTCTGACAGGGGCCTAGATGGGCTCCCCAACCCTGACCCAAAAGCATCCATGGTGAGGATCTGTTGAGGGGTGGGGATAAGAAAGGGGACTCCCTTTAAGAGATTGGTTGGGTTCATCCACTACTGAAGCACTATGAGAACTGGCGAGGATACAAGGACCAACTGATCTAGATTACTTAAATGCTGATCACATTGAACCCTGAGGGTCCACTGCGGAATCCTCATGTGCAACCTGGCCAGAGGGACTGTCACAATGGCCATGGCCATGAGGCCTAATAGAATGAGGAATGGTCTGGCTGGTACATGCCGCTTCTGAGCAACCTCCTGAGCTTAGGCAATATGGCGGTCCACTCTGTCTTGAGGAAGGAAGGCCTTGCACTGAGTAGAGTCCAGGACTGTCCCTATGTATTGCAATCTCTGAGAAGGGGTCATCACAGACTTGGATCAAGTGACCATAATGCGCAAGGAGTGGAACAACTGCAGGGCACATTCCAAGGTGAACAACAAGAGCTCCATGGACTGGACTTTCAGTAACCAGTCGTCCAGGTATGGAAACATATAGAGGCCCTCATGATGAAGGGCTGCTCCACAGCTTCTAAGCACTTAGTAAAGACCCGTGGCACAGAGGATAAGCCAAAGGGCAACACCCTGAACTGGTAATGCTCCCCCTGGAACAAGAACCGCAGGCAACGTCTGTGAGGGGGGCACACCATGATATGCAGACAGGCATCTTGCATACTGAAGGAGCATAGCCAGTCACCCTGCTTGAGCAACGGGAGAACATCGTGCAAAGTGACCATCCGGAACTTTTTGTACTGGATAAAAAGGTTCAGTTCCTTGAGGTCTAGAATGGGCCTCAAGTCCCCTGTTCTCTTGGGAACTAGGAAGAACATGGAATAGAACCCCTTGTTCCTTTGCCGCCTGGGAACTGGTTCTATGACCTGTTTGAGCAGCAAGGTGTGGACCTCTTCCTTGAGCACCTCACTGCAGTTTGGAGGATAAAACAGGGGAACTGGGGGAACATCTGGAGGCTGCTCTAGAAGCCTGAGAGCATGTCCATGTTCAATTAACTGCAGGATCCAAGCATCTGTTGTGATAGTTCTCCACTGGGGCAAATGGAGGGAAAACCTGCCTCTGGCCACCATCTCCTGGCTCAAAGGAGGAGGGGGTCCGGCAAGGAGTCAGGCAAAGGCTGAACCAGTGGCAGAGGCTGCATTGCCACATCTGGGCTGCTTGGCCAAGGAGCCGGCGGAAGAAGACGGAGCAGGCAAGGCTGAGATGGCTCTGTGTTTACCCTGAAGCTGGCCTCCGGGACATGACTTGGAGGGCTTCTGAAAGGAGGATCGTGGTCTACTCCTGGGTTGGGTATGATATAAGGAGTGGACAGACTGAATGGCCCTACCAGAAGCGTGCAGCTCATTAATAATGTCCTGCACATCTGGACCAAAAAGTTTGTGACCCACAAAAGGGGCATTTAACACCTTTTGCTGGACATCACTGGCAAAGCCAGAGACCCGCAGCCAGGAGTGCCCTCTGAGGAAAATGCCAGAGGCAGCTGCCTGGGCTGTAGTGTCAACCACGTCAAAGGTGGCTCTGAAGAGGTGCTTGCTAACATCCTCCAAGGCCTAGAGTACCTTAAGAAGCTCCCAACTGTGAGAACCCTCAGGAAGGGTCTGAGCAGTCACTTTCCCTTCCTCCAAAAAGTATTTTGGTACTTATTAAGATGGGCCAAATAATTGGCAATCCGAAGGCCAAGGGTGGCAGAGGCAGAAGTCCTTTTGCCCCACAGATTCAACCTTCTGGACTCCTGGTTGGTGGGCTAGGAGCTAAAGTGCTTAGGGGCTTTAGTCCTGCTGTGAGCAGCTTTAATGACCACAAAGCCAGTCTTAGGCTGGGATGCACAGAAGGGTAACCCTTGAGGTGCCTGATAAAGCTTGTCGGCCTTCCTAGGCATAGCTGGCACCATACTGGGTCTGTGCCAGGCTGCTGTGGCTGCTTCAATCAAGGCCGGCAGCAGAGGAGGAATAATCTTAGGTGGAGACTCCGGGATCTCCAAGAAGTCCACCATATTGCTCCTGGTTTCATCCTCCTACTCGTCCTCAGTTTGGAACCCCAATGTGGAGGAGAGCTGTTTCATGACACTGAAAAAGGAGGGGTCCTCAGGGGTGACTTGGAAGTGCTTGACAGACTCCTCACTCAGAGGAGAAAGTGGACCTATCAGAGGGGTTTCCACATCAACTTCTTCCTCTTCCTCAGGGAGGAGATGATCTGGATGGTACTCCTCTTTGTTGTCAGACTGCTCTGGAGCAAGTATCAATGAACACCACACTGATGACTCTGTAGCGGGCATGGAGGCCTAACAGGCGTCGCTACCGAAACAGTCGAAGATAACGCGGGCGACGACAGCCCAGGCCATGTCACTAGCTGTTGGATAAGAGAAGCAGTAATGGAGGTTAGAATGGTATTGAGGTTTGCAGCAGGGAAGGGAACCATCCACACTGGCATCGACAGAGGTGGGGCGCAAGGCCCTGGTCCAACGATGAACCACTAACTGAAGAGGTAGTGGGTAGGCCCGGTGCAGACAGATCTCATGGCTCAAGAGGTCTCGACGGCGTGGCAGAGTCTGATGACCCGGAGGCAGACAGCCCTTCTGCAGCCCTATGATGGGCAGGAGGAGAATCCACTGTGGGGGCCTGGAAGAAGCAGAAGCCTGCACAGGACAAGGCGCTGATGCCAAAGCAGCGGATGGGGCGATCCCAGGAGAAGAGTAGGAAGAAGACAATGGGGACTGGGATCGCTGATGGGGAGAGCAGTCCTTATCCCGTCAAGAGTGCTTCCCCGAGGATTTGTCCTGGGCCGTGGCCACCTGTGAGTCTGTGGAGGATGCCGGTGACTGGGCAGAGGGGGCCATGAAGGACCCCTGCTCTCCGCTGGCTACCTGTTGCTCCATGAGGGACTCCTGCAGGGCTTTCTTTCTTTCATCGGAACCAGGTGGTAAGGTTGAATTTCTGGCATACAAACACATGAAAATGCCAGCAGATACAGGCCATATGGTCTATCAAGTCTGCTCGAGTGCACAGTTCCCAGTCTAATTTACTGCAGCTGCCCCCCCCACCCCTTGCCCGTCCATCTGATTTATCTTTCCCTTCTGCTTACTCCCCCTCACCAGCTTCCCCCAGTTTTGACCTTATCTTTGACCCTGTCCCACCCCCTCTTAAAACTGCTCATAGATTTCAATGATATCTCCTCCTCTGGCTGTGCGTTCCACCTCGCTACCACCCATTCCATGAAGTAGTGCATCATTTCCCTCCTGAATCTTCCACCCTCCAGTTTTAGATTGTGTCTCTCCCCCCCATTTAATCTAAACAAGCCCTCAGTACTTATCCAATTCATGCTGTTTAAGTATTTGAAGGTCTCAATCATATCCCCTCTCTCCCGTCTGTCCTCCAGGGAATACATGTTGAGCTCCCCCAGTCTTTCTTCATATGGTTTTCCCCCAGCCCAAGGATCATCTTTGTTACCCTGCGCTGGACCCCCTCCAGTAGTTCAACATCCTTCTTTAAACAGGGGCACCAGAACTGCACACAGTACTCCAAGTGAGGTCTCACCAGTGATCTGTACAGCGGCAGAATTACTTCCTCTCTCCTAGAGGTGATTCCCCTGGCAATGCACCCCAGCATCTTATTAGCCTTGGCCACCACCTTCCTACACTGTGCTGAGTGATTCATGTCCCCTGTGACTAGTACCCACAGATCCTTCTCCTCCACTGAAGTGGATAACTGCACTTCCCCCAGCCAGTAGCAGTTTCCAGGGTTCCTGGCTCCCAAGTCCATGACTTTGCATTTAGTGTTAAACCCCAGCTGCCATGTGTCTGACAAGCACTCAAGCCTTGCCAAATCCTGGAGTACCTGCCCCCCTTCCACACGATTTTTGTGATATCTGCAAAAAGGATGATCTTACTCCTAATCCCATCCCATATGTCAGCAATGAAGATGTTAAATAGCACTGATCTTAGTTCCGAGCCTTGTGCAACCACACTGGTCACAGCTCTGGGAGTCGCGAGTTCTCCCCCTACAACTACCCTCTACCGTCTGTCCCGCAGCCAGCTCCTAATCCATCCAACCAGTTTCTCAGCTTACTAATTAACCTTCTATGTGGCACCAAGTCAAAGGCCTTGCTGAAGTCCAGATACAGGACATCCACTGCATGGCCCCTATTGAGTGCCCTTGTCACCCAGTCAAAAAAGTCAACCAGGTTTGTCTGGTAGGATCTGCCTGAGTAAAACCTAGGTTGTCTATCGTCCTGAAGACCATTCTCCTCCAGAAGCATCACCTACCTCTTTTTAAGAATAGTCTCCATTAGCTTCTCCATGATGGAGGTACGGCTGACCTGTCTGTAGTTACCTGGTTCGTCCTTGGGCCCACTCTTATGGAGGGGCACCACATGTTCCATCCTCCAAGTCTTGAAGCACGCACCAAGTCCCCAGCGAGATGCTTAACAAGTCTGCCAGAGGTGCCAACAGATCCTTTGCCATCTCCTTCAGGACCCTTGGATGCATGCCATCTGGCCCTGGCACCTTATCCACCCACAGGGACCTAAGGCCCTTCAACACCCTGCTCACTGGGATCTCTCCATCTGTTATGCCAATCCCCCCGTGCCCATCCCACCTTTCCGCTGGAGCATAGGCTCATCCCTCTCTTTAGTAAGCACTGAACAGAAGTACTCATTAAGTGCTTCTGCCTGCTCTGCCCCCTATTCTGCCCACCCTTCATCTTTCTTGATCCTGACAATCTGCACTTTACAGCTTTTCTTCTCCCTTATGTACCTGAAGAACTCCTTTTCCCCCTTCTCTGATCCACTGTGCCAGGTTCAGCTCCCTTGAAACCTTGGCTACCCTAACAACTCTACTCACCTCTCTCTGGATTTCTTCACATACTCCCCCTTTCCCCTTCTCTTCTGGATCTTTCATAGCTTCTGAAGGTAGCTCTTTTCTCCCTCTCTACTACCTCCCTGCTCAACCAGCTCGTTTTTTGGGACCTGGCCTTCTTACTTTGGATCTCAGTACATGAGTTAGTGGCCTCTGCCAGACCCAGCTTGATGATGACCCATTTCTGGTCGGCATCCAAGTCTGGGCAGATGCTGGCGAAGTGCCTTTTCAGTATGCCTCCCCCATCTTGCCAAAGTCTGCTCTTTTGAAGTCTACTACCTTTGTCTTGGTTCTGGCTGCCACCTTACCTAGACTGAGGAAGAACCACACTGTGCAGTGGCTGCTTCCTGCCTGGGGGTCTTCCACCCCTTCGTCCTGGACATGCTCCCTGTCTGTCAACACAAGGTCCAGTATGTTTCCCCTCCCTGGTTGGCTCCATTACTCTCGCCATCAGGAAGCCGTCATGGAAGGCCTCCAGGAGGACCTGTTCCCTGGCACTCGCAGTAGCTGGGGTGCTCCAATCTACCCCTGGCAGACTGAAATCCCCTACTATCACAGTATTGCTCTTACCAATAAACCTCCTTATTCGCTCCCCCAACTCTACGTCAATTTCCTCATTTTGAGAGGGTGGTCTGCACACTACCCCCAATCTAACCTTCCTGCCTTTTGAGTTCTGGAGCTCTACCCATAAGGCTTCAGCCCTGCCCTCCTCCCCACTGCACAATATCCCTTCCCTTACATAAATAGCCATCCATCCCTTGTTCTCTGTCCCTATGGTACAGTCTGTACCCCGGGATCACTAGGTCCCAGTCCTGGTACTGGGTGGCCCATGTCTCAGTGATGGCTGCTATGTCCACCTCTCCTTCCGCCATCAGTGCCTGTAACTCTACTGCCTTGTTTCCCAGGCTCTTTGCATTCAAAGAAACCACCCTCCATCGTGATCCCTGCCCTTCCCCTCTCCTCTATTGCCTCCCCTTTTGAATTCCCCTCTTCACCCCAAGATTAGTTGGGGGGAGACCTAAACGGACTCCATCACCTGGTGGCGCTGTCTGTTGCCCAACCCTTTGCCTCCCCACTACTTAGTTTAAATTAATTCTGGATGCTATATACTCCCCCAGCTTTTGCTTCAGGACCCCGGAGCCTTCCTTATTCAAATGTAGCCTATCTGGTGCATACAGATCCTTGCTCTCCCATGTCCTACCCTTCCCCCACCCCACCCCCACCAGTCCATACCCAATGGTGACACCATTCCCCAAGCCATTTGCTGAACGCCATAATTCTTTGTTTTCTGTCTGGGAGAATCTCAGAGAAAGCAACTGAATGTCCCTCATTATTGAATATCCTTCCCACTTCTCTGAACCTCTCCTGCACCTCGTTGACCCTACTCCCCTCTAAGTCATTTGTACCCATGTGCACTACAATGTGAGGTTTCTCCCCATCCTTCCCCACACACTTAGTAATAAGTTGCCCCACTCTTCTTGCCATCATGCCTGGCAGATAATCCACCCATATGCGGCTTTTCCTGGCACCCCTGCCGCCCCATCTTACACCCTTCAGTATCGACTCCCCCCAGAATGATGACCCTCCCTCCTTCTCCCTGCTCTCTTTCTTGGTCCTTCCTAGTCTTCTGCTCACAGTCCCTATCCCTCTCACATCTTTCCTTGACTGTGCCCATTGCCTCACGTGATCCTTGCTTTACTCTTTCTGTCATCCTCTCCCCCACCCCCCTACTACTCCTGCCTGGACGAACTCCTTTCCCCCATACCACCCCCCCACCTGCTCCTCCTCCTCCTCCTCATCCCTGTTTGAATCCGCTACCCCTTCTACTGCCTTAACACCCCCCCTTGCCAATGCTACCCTCCGGCACACTGATCTTGCTCCCTGCCATCCTGCTAGTCCCTCTGCTGCTACTACCACCCTTTTCTCTTATCTTCTCTATGAGTCCCCCAATCCTCCCGTCTAGCCAGCACTGAGAACCTGTTCCTAGACTGCCTCTCCTTGTCCCGAGCCTCCCCGATGCCCCGCCCTGTGACATCATTCCATGCTCTACTGCTGATTCTATACTCCCATTATTCTTAACCACCCTCCACTTATCTGACTCTGATTCCACTGGCTCCGGAGTAGATGCTGACTCCACCCTCTTTAGCCTCTCTCTTTGATTTACCCTCTGTTCACCAGCTGTGATGTCCGGGGAGACCTCCCCTGGCCCCGGAGGCTTCCTTCAACCCCACCCACCCCCTCTACTCAGCTCCCTTCTCAGCCATACAACCTCTTCCCTAAGTTGCCCAAGCTGCCTGCACACCATACATCCCCCTGTTCTCCACACAATCCCCAAGAAGATGGCTGCCCCACAGCCATTGCAGCTTACCACCCTCCTGTGACAGAGTACAATACTCACTGCAAGCCCATTGGTCAACAGGGTCCACCACTGACTGGCAGTATAGCCTAGAGGTTAGAGGAATGAGGTGTGAACAAGCTAGATACTTCCAGCAGACCAGACCTGAGTTTGATTCTCACAACCTCCACTTGCATACTGTGCGACTCTGAGCAAGTCACTTAACCACCCAGTGCTCCCAGGTCACCCCTGAAAATAGGTACTTCTGCCTAGTGGGCCTTACCCGGTTACCAAAGACTAAAAAAAAAAAAAGGGTCTTTCAGTGATATAGTAGATGTCTGCGGGCAGCCGTGGTGGAATGTGAGTGGGTTGTGCTGCCCACCAATCTGCAGGATCAGCTGGGACAGGGGGAGCGGGGTGGTTTGGGGTGCCTGAGTGGGTGGGGGTGTGGGGTCCACTGGACTACCAGGAAAGGAAGTGGCTCTTGGATATGATTCGATCGGGTTGGAATGGAGTGGGGATTCTGGTACTTCTCCTCTACTGCAGCAGTGTGCGGCTTTCCTAAGGGGCTACGGGTGGGGAGAGGGTCTGTGTACCATATCTATCGCCACCATGTGCAGCTTTCCTAAGGAGCTACGGGCAGGGAGGGGGGTCTGTGTACCATATCTACCGCTGCAGTGAGCGGCACTGCAACATGGACTTGGGCAGGGAGGGGCACACTGGACAGACAGGGTGGGCAGGCTGCCATGCTGCTGTCAGTAGTATGGCAGCCTGCCTGTGGGTGGCCACCCACTTAAGTCTACCTGAAGTAGACTTATCTCCTGGAGGCGCACCTCCAAGATGGGCTGTGAATGGGGCTGCGCACCATATGCATGGGCACGCCCCCTGCAGAACCCCTCCAGATGTGTCACATATCATTATGAGTGGTGTGCGGTGCATCTGCAATGTGTTGGCGCACTGGGGATGCGCTGGTGCATAAGCCCCTTCCAGAATCATGCCAGTGCGCAAGTTGGAGCGCATCCCTTTTGAGAATCCTACCCTTAGTACTTTTTTTTTAATTTTCTGCACCAATATCTTGACAAAATTTGTTTATATGTGCTATGCAGGACCTATTTTCAACTCTATTTAACGTGCCAAACAGGTTTAAAAATTGCCTTTTACATAAAGAAAAAGTTTTGGGGGAAGCTCAAATAGCATGTGGTAACGAAAGCCCTGTAAACTGTTTATTCCCTTTATGCAAAGCATGCAAACAATATCACGCAGAAAGTTACTCACTGATCCACATACAAAATATCCTACTTTAAACAACAGCAGTATCACACTTTCTAATAGGTAAATGGGGGCAGGTACAGCAAACATTTTTTGTTTATTTCTTTTTGCATGCCTTACCTTCTCAGCTGGGGTGGTCCTATGGCTCCCTAATTCAGGTTTTGGCTGGCGGCTCCTGCATCAGGTGCCGTGCCCAAGTTACCACCTCCTCACCTTCACCCTCTCTCTAGGCCATGTCGCGGACCCCCACCACATTAGACCAAGGGGTCAGGACCAGGGGGAGCTCCTGGGAGTGACAGGTGCAATGCTGCAGCCAGACTTTCTCGTGCTGGAGGATTCAGCTGTCTCCCCCCCCCCCCCCAAGTCCTACACACAGCACGGGTGTGCAAGGGTGCCACTGACACTGTAGTATGAGCTCCCGTGCACTGCACGTCAGATGTCTGCCCGTGCCAACCCTTTCTTGCACTGCGACTCACCTTAACCCCCAGCCACTGCTAGGAGCCAGCACATTCATGGGTGTCCCTCCCTGGCAGAGGAGAGCAGTCCCTGGGATGCTCAATCCTCCTCCTCCCGGCAGACTCCCCCCCCCCCCAACGACCTGAGTCCATTCCTGAACCTGGGTCGCTAGTGTGGCGTCCAGCGCCTCAACCTTCAGCGACACCGAGCCAAGCTACAGCAAACATTTTAAAACCAATATACAGAAAAATTGTTCATCCTTCAAATATGTTTATGGAGCCTAGTTAAACGTATGAGATGCAGAAATGCTAATGTAACAAGTGGATTCTACACTGTATGTTAGTTCACAGACCTGAGAGGAATTTTATTAAGAGCTGAATAATGATTGACAAAGAACAGTTACCTACTCACTGTAACAACAGATCTTCGAGAAAATCTTTTTTCATCAGGCCACACCTATGGAATAAATAGCCACCAGGCACTAGGACCACACAGAACCTTTTGCAAGCACCAGCGTGTACATAAACATGGGTGGCCCCTCCTCTTCTCAGTTCCTCGCCGGAGATCATGCTTGGAGGACCTCCTTCTAGCGAACCAGGAGAGAACCCAGCACTCCACAAACCAGGTGAGACAGAGGGTTGGAAAATATAACCATGGAGATAGGAGCACAAAAATCTAGTGTTGCAGGCCAAAAGACAAAGGAGGAAGGAAGGTGGATCAGCACAGTCTGATAGATTTTCTCAAAGAGCCACTGTTATATTAAGTACATAAAGTACAGTTACATAAAAACTTACCGTAATAGTAGATCTTTGAGAGGAGCTCTTGCAGTAGGCAACACCATTAGGACTAAGCCGCCAGGTGCCAGGACCACACGGAAAATTTCTCACTAGCAGTACAGAACGGAGGACTGCCCCCCCCCCCATGTTGGCACATTGACGTCCATTCTAGTAGGGCGGTCCCCCACACCCACCTCAGTTCCCCCCGCCAGAGACCCTGAAACAAGGTCCAACAGGAAAAAAAAGAGGACTCCTGGAGATGAGTGAGGCAGAGATGGAAAGAGAACAGGGGGATGGAGAGAGGCAAAATCCTGCTTACTGCAAGAGCACCTCTCGAAGATCTACTGTTACGGTAAGTTCTTACGTAACTGTACTATCTTACTTCATGGGGGCTCTTGCAGTAGGCAACACCATTAGGACGGAGTCCCAAGCAGTACCCAAAAAGAAAAAACTCCAGGAGGAGGAGAGAGGGAGGGAGGGAGGACTGCAATAAGCAGAAAAGGCAAAAGATGCCCAAGCACACCCTCAGTCAAAGGCTGGCCTCCAGAATAGAAGGGTGTCAGGGAAAAGACACTCGGGCAGATACAAACTGTAGCCAACCAAAGGAGGCCACAGGAAAAATAAACCCCAGAAATGGGGAGCCAAAAGGCTACCAAACAAGCAGGCTCACCTTTGTTGAAGGAGAGCACCCTCTCTCGTTTTCTGAGAAAACACAGAATCACAAATGGGCTGAGCCATGTCCGGGTAGGATTGCCCGACGTCAGGCTGTCTCCAAAACTAGAAGGGGGCTTCCGTTGGAGATGAAAGTCTTCCCATAGCCACAAAAGGATTTGAGGGGAGAAAACATGAGGAACAAGGATCCCCGGGGGAGAGGCCCCTTCGAAGGGAAGGAAACTGAACCTCTAAAAAGAGACAGCCCAGAGGGAAGCTACAGAGATACTCACCCATGGGCAAAAACCCCAGCAAAAGGCCAATCGAAGGAGAAAAGGTCCATTGGAAAGGAGAGCCTTGTCGTCCTCTAGATTGACAGGGAGACTCTGGTAGCACCCATATTTCTGGTGTCTCGAAAGAGTAGAAGGGTCAGGGTGTCCCCAAAAAAAGCCTCGAAACAACAGAGCAAGGCAAAAAGGAAAGCACTCTTGTGACTGCCTCTTGGAGGAGAACCCCCCCCCCCCAAAGGAACCTCAAATTCCATCCCTCATGGGAAAGGAAAGGAGGAAGAGGAGAAGTCCCACGGAACGGTATAAACCAAGAGGCGCAGCATTAGCCCCATCAGGCCGAGCACGGAGAACCCATGCCAGAGGAGCAAGGACCGACGTCCAGTCTGAAACAGTAAAGTCTTGATGTCATCCGACAAGCCCCAGGTGATAGTTAAGAGTCAAAAACTTCTCTTAGGGTCATCCCCACCTCCCCCGACATCTGGTTGGGGGAGGCACAAAGCCGTCTCAAACAGGGGAATTAGGTGATTCATCCCCGTCCTGAAGAAAACCCCTCCCAGGGGTAGAAGTGCCCACTGAACTGCTTGCCACCATAAGAAAAATGTCAGCGTGGAGGAAGGGAATCTTGGAGCCAAAGGCATAAACTATTTTTCTACAGAGCAGAGGACCTGAACCGGGTCCCTCTCTCACCTTCCAAGTGATCCAAGGTACACCCCTAAAGGAAGGAAGCAAGGGGACCCCATGGACGCATGCCAAAAACTCTAGTGAAGGAGTACCCGGGGACAACCCAAGAGATCTGACGAAAGAAAGGTAAGAACTGGTCCCAGTCAAAAAGGATGGAGCTGTGGCCATACAGCCTGGAAAAGCCCTTCCAAAGGAGAAATGAGGAGGGATCCTGCCGGGGTTCTGAAACACAGGATGGCACATCCGACCCCTTACATCAAGGGAAGCTGAACGGGTCGTCTGAGATGCCCTGTGACCGGGAGGTGGTGGAGATGACCCATAGGCGAAGGCTTGACATAGGACAGAGAGCACAAAAAGGATAAGGATCCAATACAGGCATTCCCAGCCTCAGGTAGAGCCCAAGGCCATCACTCACGATGGGGCCATCCGCAACACCACCAAGGAGGCCTGCCCAGAAAAACTGCGCCAATGTAGGTTGAGGACCGCTGAAGAAGTAGCCCTTGCCCTCGGAGCGAGGAAGGGGGAAAGCCCCATCCCTCCAAGGCTAGAAACATCGCCCGAGCAGACTCCAACTCAGAGGAGTTGACAAGCAGATGTCAGGTCCCAATCCTTAACAGGACGAACTGATCCCCTTTAAGAAAATCTTGGAGGAGACTGGAGGAATAGTACAACTCTGGCAGGCAGGGTCAGAGGGCTGCACTCCAGAAAGTGTAGAGCTGGTGCCTGCACATAAAGGTGGGGTTCAAAGGATAGAGGCCTGCTGCCAGTAGGTGAATGTCCTCTTAAGGAACAGTGATGAGCACAGATAGCCCAGTTAGAGAAGTATGAGGCTGGATGGCTGCAGGAGGAGGAGGACAAGCCTAATCCTCTCATAAAGAAGACAGACAAGGAAGGCCCGAGCCGGACGTCAGGCAACACCCAGGGTACACCGATTGGAAAGGTGTTCCTGGTAGAGAAAGAAACAAAAGGAAGTGAAAGAAAACAAAGGGAAGAGACAAGGTCTTACCTTCTTCTTGTTTCCCCCCTCCTGGAATCCCCCATCTGACAAATGAAGGAGAGGAAGGAGGGCCCTCAGGGTTTAGGAGAAAGCAGTGGGTGCTGACGGCACTGCTACCTCTGCCCTATGGGACTTAACAGCCGAGGCGGCCACGGTTGAAGAGGCCTTGTGCTTGCCCCGCATCTCTGAAGACTGGGGTCACCGCCCTTGACAACTGGCTGAATGAGGATGTAACCAACCCTGGAGGCCATGAGAATCGGTCCGAAAGAAAGTTCCCAAGTACTTTAGGGAGGACAGCCATGCCTGCTCCTTCTCCCTAAACAATATAGGGCCCCTGAAAAGCATGTCCAAAATGGAAGCTTAAACCACTGAGGAGAAGTCAGTCAGACGAAGCCAAGTGTGACGCCTGATGCAGATGGCAGAGGCCCAACTGCGGGCAGCAGAGTCTACCGTATCATAAGAAGCATGGAGAGCATAAAAACCAATGCTAGAGGCCGAAGCAAGGAGGTGCTCCTACTGGGACCATGCAGAGGATGCCGGTACAGATTGAAGCAAATACTCTATCTGCCCAAAGAGGGATTACTGGTGCATAAACATATCTGCTAAGTAGTTCTGGGCCCGCAAGGCCAAGGTCCAGGAGTCACAGACCTTGCGTCCCAGAGAGTCCAAAAGCTTGGATTCCTGATCCGTAGGGTAATCACGGTGGTGGATCCTTCACTATCCACAAGTGCCTCTGAAAGAACAGGGCGGTCAGCCTTAGGGTGGAAGTCAAAGTGAGCTTTTCCATCCGGAGCATGTTATAACCGGTAGGCCTTTCTCAGAATGGCAGGGACTGATGCTGGCTGCTGCCAAACCGTGCATGAAATGTCATCATGTGAGACCACCAAGGGGAGGATCAACACTGAATCAACCTCTGGGAGGTGCAGATGTTGTGCAAGACAGCATCTTTGAGGGTCCTGTGCCTCCGTTCACCACTCCTGGGATGCCTGGATGGTCTTCATCATCTCCAGGAATGAGGGGTCCTCAGGAGGGGGACTTAAGGGTATCCTGGACCCAAACTTCCTCTAGGGAAAATGTGGAAGGGAGGTCAGGGACTCCAAGGAATCTGAGACAATGTGTAGAGATCCTTCTGAATCTGAGGCCAAATGTGGCAGAAGTGACATATCAAAGGTTGTGACTGTGCCTGCATCCAAATGATGGCCCCTGTCAGGAAGGGAGGTCTCCATGTCCAATGAAGGGGAAGCCCTCTGTGGGGGAGAAGCTGGCACTAGTGACCATTGAGCAGGGGTCGATTTTTGGGCTGATGCCCACCAGGCGTTCAGAAGGGCGCAATAGTCTGATGTCGTCCAGCAAAGGAGCGTCGGATGAAAGAACAGCATGACATAGGACAGTGCGTCAAAAGGCCATATACAGGGCCCGTTGCCACCCCGGATGAGCCCATCGAGCACCCAGCAGGTGCAGACTGACGGTCCAAACCAGTGACCGAGGGCTTCGAAGAGCGACCAGAGGACAGCACCGGCTGCTGCACAGGGTCAGGTAATATCCCAGAGGATTCAGAAGCAGGAACTGGCTCATGGTGAGCCGTGGAGGGCACTGATGAAGGTGGTGTTGGGGACATCTGGCCCTAAGATAGAGGACCTTTTGGATCCGACTGAGGAGGACCAGGCATCGGGTCTCCCGAAGGAAGCTCGGTGGAGAAGGCCCTGCTGGTGTCTGGCTGGGAGAGGCATGAGAGGCGGCCACCAGCGTCAGCTGAGGAGCCTTGGGCCTCATGGGCAGAGGCTCCATGAAAGTAGGCTGTGGCCTCAAGGCCAATAGCAGGCGTCAGTCTGGTAGATAATCGTTATGCGCCGGGGCGGGGTCCAGCGAAGATGCTGAGGCCGGGAGGGTGGATACAGCCGTAGCCTTACCCAAGGAACCGGCTTGGCCACCTGTCTCAGGACTCTTTTGAAGGACTGGCCTGAGCAACAGGGTCAGCAGTGTCGTCGAGGCACAAGTCAGGAAGCATAGGAAAACCAGGAGCAGTTGTAAAATTTGCAACAAGGGATTTATTATTAATAGTAAAATGCAAAAATAAAATTGTTCAGTATAACTGTTTACAATGGCAATATAAACAGATAAAGTCCATCTGGGTTTCTTCTCAATTTCCAATCTCAGTCTTTGTCTCTTCTTTTGCAAAACACTGCAGCTCCTTTTTATAAGTCTGTGCAGGAGCTCGTTAAGAAAATAGCATGCTTTTCACACAGTGCTCTTGTAAGTTTCAATAAGTGCAGCAAAAAGAACATTGTGACCCAGAACTGACCTCTTGCTTACAACTTCTCAGGGAGTTTGCAAACTGGCTTCTCAGGTTGCAACCTTTTCAACTGTATACATACGAACAATAAAACTATATACATTTTTAAACAAAGAGATCCCAGTATCAGTTACATTTCCACATAATGATTCACATATATTTTTATATCAGCAGATATGTAAGGGGAGAAAAGACAGAACAGTAAGTGAAGGTAGAGAGAGAGAGTGAGAGGCAGAGAAGTGCAAGACCACCAGGGTGATCAAGTCCTAGGTCTCACGAGAAAATCTGGTTGTGAGAGAAGACAGAAAAGGAGAGGCTAGAACAGACACTTGCATTTAAACACTTTCTGCATAACAACTGGGACAGGGCCGTATTCAACCCTGTCACAGGCGGGGCGAAGGAGGAATCCGGGCCAACACAAGCACTATCTGCCATGGAAATAATGGTGGGAGGCTGATCCACAGGCAGTCCTGCGGGAAGGAGGGCTGATGTGGAGAAGACCGACCTCCCATGGGAGGAAGACTCCGGCTCTGTCACAGCCCCAGTGTGCGACTGTGACTCTGAAGTGGGCCGATCCGGGTCCCGATGCTTCTTGTTTCTCTTCTTTGAGGATTGGGGTTCCCCAGAAGTCCCTGCCATGGTCCGGGTCTGCAGCTCTCTTTCCAGGCTGGCCAATTTCTGCTGCAGGAGATGGGTCTCCAGAACCTTCTGGCACCTTTTTAGTGTGACTTGACTGAATTTTTGGCAGGTCTGGCAGGTTTCAGTGTCATGGCCCGGGCCTAGGCACATGACGCATATGGTGTGGCCGTCCTTTTCAGGGAGCTGCTTTCCAGAGGCACACTTCGACTTGTCGGAGTCTGTTGCTAAAGTCAGCGATGACATTTAGAGTAAAAAATAAACAAGTACTTGGTGAAAACAAATAAAGTAATAAAACAAATGGCGGTCAAGTGTAGCAATGTTTTCCACGGAATCTAAGGAGCACAGGTTGATGGCAGGAAAAGAACAGAGGCGGGTGTGGGGGACCAACCCTTTTATACTAGCATGGACATGGCAGTTCCCTGTTGTATACTGCTAGCTAGAAATGTTCTGTATGGTCCTGGCGCCTGAGGGCTTAGTCCTAACAGTGTTGCCTACTGCAAGAGTCCCTTCAAAGTAAGATCTGTTCAATCTTCTTTGAGGCTATCTCTTGCATCAGGTGACACCTATAGAATGATTACCAAGCAGTATCCAAAGCTAACAGTCTAGCTGGCTGGAGCCTATAGGCTTATGAAAGTGCAGCAAGACCAAAACCAGCTCTTCTACAAGAGACAATGTCCAGACTGTTGTGTTTAGTGAAGGTGTGGACAGTACTATAAATAGCAGCTGAGAAGATCTCTGCAGCAAATACATTCCTGAAACAAGCAAGCAGATGTGGCCATGTCTCTGGTGGAATGACCACAAACTACACCAGTTCCTTACTGTATACGTCCTGTAACAAAAAGTAATACAAGTCTGGTAACTATTCAGACAAGCACTGCTTAGAAACTAGGGCGTCCATATTTCCCAGGGTCAAATGAAACAAAAAGCTGCGAGAACTTCCTGCTGTCCTCTGTACAGTGTGTATAGTACCCGAGTATTCTATTCACATCTAAGGTATGGAGCAATGCTTCCCCTGGACTGGCATGTTCTGAAAAATATACTGGCAGGTGGATGGTTTGATTTAAATTAAATTCAGACATCACCTTTGAAAGAAACTTAGGATTGGTATGCAAAGACACTCTGTCTCTGTGGAAAATCAAATAAGGAGGCTCACACATTACAGCTTAAGAGTTCTGAAATCCTTTGAGCACTAGTGATTATAACTAAAAATAATGCTTTCCAAGAAAGAAAGCGTAAGCCGTAAGTGATGGCCGTCTTAAAAAGAGCCAAAACAAGCTTTTCCAAAATAAAATTCAGGTCCCAAGTTGGGACTGGATTGCATATAGGAGGCCTTAGGTGTAGAATGCCTCTCAAGAACGTACGGGCCACCTCCAGCTGAGCAACTGTACGACCATCGATAAGCACATGGAAAGCTAATATGGTAGCCAGGTACACCTTGAGAGGAGAATACTGCAATCCAGAATCTGATAAGGACAGCAGATATTCCAGAACCTGATTAACTGGACTGGTAAAAGGATCCAGGTATTGAGAAGTGTCTCATAAAGCAAACCACTTCCATTTCATGGAGTAATCATTTCTGGTAGATGGTTTTCTAGTAGCCATCAGAACATCTGCCACTTTTTGGGAAACCCCATAGCGAGCTATGGCTATGTTTTCAGGAGCCATGTGTGCAGATAAAGAGACTTCAGGTCCAGATGGGCCGGGGTTCCCTGTTCCTGTGACAGCAGACCATTGCACAAGAGAAGAGGTACTGGGAGGGCTCCACTGCCAGCTGCTTTAGCAGAGGGAACCAGAGCTGCTAATGCTATAGGGAAACAATGAGGATTAGAGTTGTCCCCTCCATTTTCAGCTTTTTTTTTAATTTTTAAAATTTTTTTATTTTTGGTCCAGCCCCCTCTTCTATCAGGTCCCGTCCGTCCACTGCCCCCATGCCCAGGCTTACCCCCCATGGGCGGGGCTGAGGGGGCTGCCCACTCCCTAATGTGAATTGTGGGCAAGCCCCAGATTATCCCATGGTTCGGGGCCATGAGAGCAGGATTCCCCCGGCGGGCGGCGGAATGGAATGGGCCGTTATGCTGGGAGCCGGTATTTTTGTTAGTTTTTGCCAAACTGAGGACAGAGACATGCAATGACATGCAGCATCTGCCCCACCCCCCTGAACATGCTGGCGCCAGTCACTGCGGTACCCCCAGCCTCCGCCAGGGGTCCGTCAAGCTCCGGACACTCTTACCCTTCCCCCCCCAGAGAAGGAGAGCAGTCCTCAGGATGCTCCACCCTTCTCCCTCCGGCCGGCCCTCCGATGCCCCAGGTACGTTCCCGAACCCAGGCTGCCAGCATCACAAGCGGAAATCCAACTGCTGCGCTGACAGGCTGGCTCTCCATTTTCAGCTTGACTAGTATCCTCTGAATCAGCAGGAAGGGAGGAAAGGCATAAAGAAGCCTTCCTTTCTAAGAGAAGGACAATGCATCTCACAGAAAACTCCAGGCCCTAGAGCAAGCGAGCGAGCAGAAAAGTGGCAGTTTTGCATTGCTTGGGGACACAAAAAGGTCCAACTCTGGACAACCCCATCTTGCGAATAGGTCAACAACCACAGAGGTCAGCAGTCCTCACTCATGAATCCAGGACTGTGACTGGCTTATCTAGTCTGCCAAAATGTTTTGGACATGTGGAATATGTACTGCTGACAGTTCTAGACCATGTTCCAGAACCCAATATCAAACTTTCACTGTCTACCTGCACAGCGGATAGGAATGAGTCCCCCCCTTGTTTGTTAATGTAATGCATCACACTGATATTGTCCCCCTGTATTCAAAGACAACTGGGTGACATATTGTTCTGGAAGGCCTGGAGTCTGTAAAGAATGGCCCTCTTTTCCAGAACACTGATATGCAAAGTACATGCTACTTGAGTCCTGATGAGGGCCCATGTGAGCTCCCCAGCCCAACCCCGAGGCATCCGTTCCGAGCATCTGGAGAGGGGAAGGGATCAAGAATGGAACCCCCGTGAGTAGGCTGCAGTGTTCCATCCACCACCTGAGCACTTTTCAATCTGGGGACATGACTAGAACACACTGCTCTAGATAGTGTATGAGCTGACCCCACTGGACTCTTAGTGCCCACTGGGGAATCCGCATATGCAACCTGGCCAGCAGTACTGTGACAGTGGCCACAGCCATGAGTCCCAGAAGATGTAGGAATGTTCTTGCTGAGGCATAATGGTTGTCATGCACCACTTGTGCTTGGGCAATCAGACAGTCGGCCCTGTCCAAAGGCAGGAAAGGCAAGCCCTGGGCCATGTCCAGTACTGCTCCTATGCACTGCCGTCGCTGGCAAGGTGTCAACACTGATTTTGATATTCTGACTGTCACTCTCAGGGTATTGAACAACAGTCTAGTTTGAGCCAAAGTTTTTGGCGCCTATTCCCTGGAGTGTGCTTTCAATAGCCAATCGTCCAGGTAAAGGAAAACATACAGGCCTTCCCTGCAAAGAGCTGCTGCCACCACTGCCAAGCATCTGGCAAGGACCCGTGATACAGAAAACAAGCCAAAGGGCAACACTTTGAACTGGTAATGTTCCCCCTGAAACAGGAACCTCAAGTATGTCCTGTGAGGTTTCTGGATTTTGATATGGAGGTATTCATCCTTCATAACCAAAGAGCATATGCAATCCCCTGTTTGCAATAATGGATGGAGACCCTGCAAAGTGACCACTTTAAACTTCTTGTATTTTATGAAGAAGTTTAGATCTCTCAGATCCAGAACAGGCCTCAGGTCTCCTGTCCACTTTGGGATGAGGAAGTACCAGTAGTAAAAACCTGTCCTCTGCTCTAGAGGCACAGGTTCTATGGCTCATTTTTGATGCAGAGTCTGTACTTCCTCCAGAAACGGGGCAGATGTTCTGGAGGATATGTAGTCACATGTTGGGGATGGTCTGGAAGGCTGTCCAAAAGTTTCAGAGTATGCCCCTTTTCTATAATTTCTAGAACCATTAGTCAATATAGCGCAGTAGTTTAAAGCTCTGAGCTACAAACCTGGAGACCTGGGTTTGACTCCCACAGCCCCTACTTGCATACTGTGTGACCCTGAACAAGTCACTTAACTTCCTTGTGCTCCCAGGTCACACCTGTAAGCAAGATTTCAGCTTAATGTCCATGTCTCTTGGTAAAAAAATAAAAGAAAAAGAACCCATGCATCTGTAGTCACTTCTCTCTACTGAGCTAAGTGGAAGTTGAGGTGACCCCCAACAACCACACATGGAGGTAAAGGTGGTTGGTGCACAAGGAGTCAGGCTGAGCTGGGGGGGGGGTAGCTCCACTGGCTCCACCATCCCTAGGGGCTTCTGACTGGGCACTTGGGAGTATAGGTGAGGACTGGCAAGGCCCCTGCCCTGCTGTCTGGGGGCTGTGCACTGGCCCCTAACAACAGCAGGGCAAAAGGCACCCATGCTCCTACCTCTTTACTAGGTATGTTAGAGGGAGTGCACAAACTTCAAAGTCCTACCTGAGGCTTGGAGGTTTTAAGAACCTCTTGGACCTCATAACCAAATAATATATGCTCTCTGAATGAAGCATTAAGAATGGCTTGTTGCATATATATAGCAAAAACCTGCTACTCTTACATGAATATCTCCTGAGACAGCTGCCCAAGATCGCTGCCCTGGCAGAAACATCAGATACATCGCAGGCTGTGCGGAGCAAATGCTTGCCCGCATCAGCTCCAGCTGTCAAAACTTGCAACAGCTCTTGTTTTGGGGTGCCCTCATGTAAAACATGTGCAGCTGCCTTGGCCTTCCTCCAGAGGGCGTTCTGATAGATCATCATATGAGCCTGGTAGTTAGCAATATGAAGGCCCAGTCATGCAGAGGCATAGGTGTTCTTTCCTATAACATCCAACCTCCTAGATTATTTATCAGGAGGAAGGGAGCTTAGGTGTTTCGGTGTCTTAGACCTGTCATGGACAGCAATAATTACCACTGAGTCAGTCTCAGATTGTGCAGCATAAAACAGTTTCCCACAAGTGCTAAATACATTTTTGTCTGCCCTTCTGGTGACAGCTGGTATACTGTTTGGTCTGTACCAGGCTGCATAGGTGGCATCCTCTAAGGCAAAAGGCAGAGGAGGCACCACGATGGCAGGAGCCTCTAGCAGTTTCTTTTTAGTGGTATCCTGCTCATCCAATGCAAATCCCATGGCAGCTTGCATCTGCTGTATCCTGATGAAAAATGTAGGATCTTTCAGGAGGGGACTTGGTGTGTTTACCACAGAGTCCTCACTGCATATGAGTAGACTGCAGAGCTGCTGTCATGTTCATACTGGCTCTCAACATAGTTGTCAGTTTCATTCTCCTCTTCCTACATTATTTAGTCAGGATTGTACTCATATTCATCATTGAGCGAGTCAATGGAAATGAGAGAGTGTGTGTCGGCGACGTCAGCAGTGGCCTAGGAGCTGGTTACGGCAAGGGAATTCCTTGTGGCGTCAATGGGGTAGGAGTAGTAGTAGTCTCTGAAGGACCCCCCCCCCCCCGGAAGAGGAAGTTAGGGCAGTAAATGTCTGAAAAAGATGCGAGGACTGCCTCAGCATCGTGCCCCTTGGTCAACGGGTTCAACTGTAGGAGTTAATGGGGAGGCTGAATCCTGACAGAGGTGTACCAGCTGTATCGGATCTGGTAATGCTGATGCCAAGACCTGATCTTGGTGTTTTTTCAACAGTCGGTTGGGGGGGGGGGGAGTGGTGTCGATGCTGCCCCAAAGTGAGCAGCATAGAAATGGAGGTCATACCTGATGGACAGAGGGGCAACCTGTAACGCACTGGGGAAACCTTTTCCTCCCAGTACTTGTACTTATGACTCCCTGATGTTTTCTCCTCAGATTTAGATGACCACAATTTGGTCCACAGCACTGGCGATGCAGATTTTTGCTGGAACTCCTTCTCCACCCTTTCCACAGTGTTTTGGATCAAACATTTCTCCAAACTCACTTTCTGGCATCAGCTGGTTACAGAGTAAAACACCGGCAGAATTTGCAAGCTTTTCCGTTGTAGTTTAGGCCTAGGCAGCAGATACAGCCATTGTGGGAGTCTCCGGGGTACTCTCCCTGCAATCACAGTACCGGAAAAGTTTAGATGGTTCCTCCGACAACATGTACTGTAGGTTGCCGAAAATCACTATAAAAGTGATTATTTTGTAAGAAATAAGAAAACGGCAGCTATCACAGCAACGTTTCCACAGCGGTTCAACAAGTCGGATTGACAATAGGAAAAGAAGGGGGCTGCCCACGTTAATGTACATGCAGACGTCTGATGTCGTCATGGGTGGCCCCTGGCTGACTGCTTGCAAAAGTTTCCATGTGGTGCTAGTGCCTGGCGGCAATATATGTTCCATAGGTGTGGCCTGACAAAAGAGATATCCTTGAAGAAGATATGCTGGGAACAATAGCTTATAAACCCACTGTTGGGGGCCATCTGATGGCACACTGGCTGGCAACATCCCCCCCCCCCCCATCGAAGCCAGGGAGCTTGCCTACCTGCTACAGGGACTACCATGTGCACTGTTGTGCTGCAGCAAAGGGTGGGGTTGGGGGGAATCAAGGTTAAAAACCATGCAGTCATCAAGATGACAGCTGGCTGTGTTCCTGGGTCCAATGTCATTGCCCCACCCCCCCAACCAAGAAAGTTTTTAGACCGTCAGTTTAGACAGATTTATTAGATGTGTTAGTTGATATATGCAACATAGAGGATAATGGATGGGCAACAGTGAACAGCAACACTGTTGTTCACTTCGAGAGGCTGTCATGACAACCATGTAAACCTCGAGAGGTTTATGGTTGTCATACAACCTCGAGAAGTGAAGTCAGTGTTGTTGTTTACTGTTGCCCATCCATTGTCTTTTATAGTATATGGGCAACAGTAACTAAATAGATTGTCACTTCTGTGGTTGCGCCACAATGTCAGGGATCCCCGCTCAAAAGTCTGTGAAAAAATTCTACTTCACACTACATTTTTTTTTTTTACATTGAGAAAGAAATACTGGTGTGCTGCTGTGTGCCATATAAAATTACAAACAACAAATAATCACTTACCACGTGTTTAAAAATTCCTGGTCCATCGGTAAACTGCCACAGACATTCTCCGATGTGCAGGCAATACACTTTAAGCATCCGCAAAGACAGTCAATGCTGCTGTGCCAGCGTTGTGACATACTAATGATAGCACAACAGCTTACTGATGTCACAACGACAGTACAAGAATAGTAAATGATGGATTTCGACTGAATACAACGTTCCACCATACACTACATGTAAATAGATTATACTCTGTGTACGTACAACAACTGTCTCCAATTGACTGTCTTGCATTGATGAAACTAAACTTGAAGTTTCAAAAAAAAAAAAAAGCAATGATACTGAGGTTAGTGGAGGATGGAGTTGGGAATGCTGTCAAGAGCTGGGGGATATGGCCACCAGATCTGAGGACCGGGCGGATAGCTCTGGGTAAAAAATATATCTTCAAAATCAATAAAGTCACTGTTAAGGAAGCATTATACTAGACTGGGGAGTGAGGAGGGTACAATGCACCACTCAGGCACACAGTTTGTCCCCCAGAAGGCAACCAGGAGCTACTGCAGTGGATGCCCTGTCACCATAATAAACTGTGTAAGTAAATTGACAATGTCCCGAACACATTTTGAGAGCATCAGAAAACTGTAATACAAAGGACCTGTGATAGTACCAAAAATATAGCTGTTAGGTTTCACTTTTGGCACAGGTGGACCAGGAAGGAGAAGGCTAGAAGTGACATTTTGCTCAAGGGGGTGGGTCAATAGTAAGTCACATTAAACAACAGTCACAGCTTCTGAACCTGCCCTCCATGATAAGTGAATGGCATACTCCATTGAAGACCTCCTCTGAAGGCATGCACTATAGGAAAGATCAGAATATATGGATACTGGAGCATCAATAAAGGACAGATCTGCACTGGTAGGCCAGCCTGCCGGCGCAGCGATAGCACTACCACTCACGACACTAGCGACCCGGGTTCGGGAATGAGCCTGGATCGCTGGAGGGCAGGCCGGGGGGGAGCAGAAATGAGCGTCCTAGGGACGCTCTCCTCCTCCTCCTCTCGGGAGGAAAGGTTGCCACTCCCACTGAGACACCGCCAGCTGGATGCACACGGGTGGAGGTGTGGCTGGAGGCACCACGTGGGAGGGGAGGAAGTATAAGGGGACCCAAAGGCAGGAGGACAGTGAGGTGTACCTTGAATGTTTAAAGGAAGCAGGGAAAGCTGTTAGGAGTGCCAAGGTGCAGACAGAGGAGGATTTAGCATGGACTGTGAAAAAAGGGGACAAGACATTCTATAGGTACATCAGCGATAGAAGAAAAACCAGCGGGCGGGGGGAGATTGTGAGGCTCAAAGGGGAGGAGGGAGAGTGCAAGAAGTGGGGGATCTAGACAAAGCAGAAATACCAAACAAATACTTCTGTTCTGTATTCACTAAAGAGGGAGAGGGTCAAGGACCACAGTTGGGAGCAGAGGCAAAGGGGAGGGGGGAGAAGTGGACACCAGTCCATTCACAGTGGAGAGAGTTCTGGAGGAACTCACAAAGCTGAAGGTGGATAAAGCTGTGGGGCCAAACGACATACACCTGAGGATATTAAGGGAGCCATGAAGGGAACTAGCAGTGCCTCTGGCCACCCTGTTCAGAGTCACTCAACACAGGCATGGTTCCAGAGGAATGGAGGGGGGCACATGTAGTCCCACTGCGCAAAAGTGGCAGTAGGGAGGAAGCGGGGAACTACAAGCCAGTCAGCCTCACCTCAGTGGTGGGGAAGCTCATGGAGACACTGATGAAAGAAAGGATAGTGACACACATGGAATCCAGTGGTGCCCAGGATCTGAGGCAGCACGGATTCTCAGCAGGAAGGTCTTGTCAAACAAATCTGATGATCTTTTTTGATTGGGTGACTAGGGAAGTGAATCAAAGAGGGCCTGTAGATGTCACCTACCTAGATTTCAGCAAAGCCTTTGATACCATCCCACACAGAAGGCTGGTTAACAACATGAGCAGTCTGAGCATGGGGCATAAAGTGATACACTGGGTTAGAAACTGGTTGATGGAAAGAAGGCAGATGGTGGTGGTAAATGGGATCAACCCAGGGAGAGAGAGGTGACCAGCAGAGTACCACAGGGATCAGTCCTGTTCAATATCTTCATTAGTGACATTGCAGAGAGGCTGGAAGGCAAGGTCTGCCTATTTGCAGATGACACCAAGATCTACAACTGGGTGGATACTACAGAAGGGATACAGAAAATGAAGAGGGGCCTGGAGAAGTCTGAAAGATGGTTGGAGGTGTGGCAACTGAGGTTCAATACAAAAAAGTGCAAGATAATGCACCTGGGTAGTGGGGAACCCTGGGGAGAGCTACAGAATGGGGGGGGGTGCTGACCGTCACCAAAGAGGAAAGGGACCTAGGGGTTATCATATCTGATGACCTTAAGGTATCAAAGCAATGCACAAAAGGCTGCAGAGAGGGTTAGTGGCATGCTGGGGTGCATAGGCAGAGGTATTACTAGCAAGAGAAGGGAGGTGGTAATGCCATTGTATAAAACACTGGTAAGGCCTCACCTGGAGTATTATGTGCAGTGCTGCAGACCACACTTGTAAGGACACAGACAAGGTGGAGGCTATCCGAGAAGGGCATCAAAGATGATGCATGGCTTGCATCACAAAAGATATGAGAAGAGACTAAGAGACCTCAATATGTACTCACCAGAGGAGAGGAGAGAAAGGGGGACATGACAGAAACTTTCTAGTGCCTCAAGGGCATAAACAAGGTGCAGGCGGGGGATCTTTTCCAACGTAGAAAAGATACCAGAACAAGGGGACACAATATGAAATTGGAGAGGGGCAGATTAAGAGGTAACGTGAGGAAATTGTTATACACAGAGAGGGGAGTGGACACTTTGAACAGTCTATCACAAGAAGTGGTGGCGGCAAGCACAGCTGAGGGGTTTAAACATGCCCGAGATAGGCACAAGGGAACCTTGAGTGGGGAGGGAGTGATGAATAGCCATTAATCACTTAATGTCAGTGAACTCATACAGGTACAGGGCATACGGGCAGACTGGATGAGCCTAGCGGTCCTTATCTGCTGACAATTTCTCTGTATCTATGTAGGACACCAGCAGGGGTCTGGAGCAGCATCACATCTTAGCGTGCACTGTCTTCTTGGACCCCACTGCACGCTGCCGTACTCACTGAGGGGAGAAAAACGAAGAAACATGGCCTTCCTCCTTTGCCTGGCGCCGGTGCTCAAAATGGAGCATGCAGACACCAGGGATGATTGGTAGGGAGGGACAAGCTTCCCCCCTTTCCCTGCCTGGGGAGCCAAACTGTGGCAGGATGGGAGTAGCTCCTTCCGGGATGCTGGAGGCACATGGGTAAGGAAGCAGAAAGGAAGGGGGTGTTCAAAAAGCATAAATAAAGATCTGCACTGTTAAGCTGCTTCCAAGATCTGGTCCTGGTTACTCACCCTTGGGCAGACCACCAGCAGGTTTCTAATGGTGTTTGTGGTATCTGCAGGTCTGGAAGGGAGGTTCGGCATGCCTTCTCCAAGTGAAAAAGGGGTCTGTATTTAATTTTTAACACTGAATCAGCCATTCCACAGCAAAGCCTAATGGATCGCTCCCCTCTGCCCTTTCAACATGTCATAAGTTACACACACTGTAAAAGTCTTGTTTTCCAGCATTTCCAGAAACTGACCCAGGGCCCCATTCTCCCAGGCCAACTTCAGAGTTGCATGCCTGCCATTAAATGTAATGCTCTCCATCTATTGCAATGTTTCCTTCACTGTATGCATCCTTGTGCCATCCCATGGGGTCAATCTGTCTCGCTTTTCATCCAATTGTTGGACTATTCTGATCAGCTAAGCAAGTGCGAGTTTTCTATGGTCAGCATTAGTGCACCCTGCTGGACTTGAACTCAGGCCTAGAGTTGAAGCTGTTGGTACCGGCACCACATTCAGCTAGGACACTTTAGGCTTAAAAGTCTGAAGCAGGTGCCACTCCCCTCTTCCAATCCATTTATGACTCCTTTGTTGACTTCAAAACCATTAGATCTCATAGTTAAAACGAGCGCTGGCGCGCATTGATTTCGCTTGCGCCTGGCGACCGGACGGTTCGAACGGACCTGGATCGCGGAGTCGGGCCGGGGAGAAGGATGGGCGGCCCCACGGACTGCTCTCGTTCTCAGGGGAGGTGGGTCAGTGATCGGTGGCACCAGTGACCCTGGGCGGAGGCCTCGGGAGTCACACAGTCACCGACACTAAATAGACTTGGGGCGCAGCCGGACGCTCATTACGCCATTGCACGCCTCGCCCCCAGAAACCGGAAATGGACGTTGCCGCCGCCTCACATGAAGCACGCCGCTGCTTCACCAGCTCTCCAGGCCGCCCTCCAACGCAAAATAGTGTTCGCGGGTGCTCCTCCCCGGGCCCCCGAGGCCTGCCCACGGGGGTAAGCCGGGTATCGGAGGGCTCGAGGCCGTTCTGGAGAAGGTGGAAGCTGCACGGGCTGATAGTCCCGGGCGGTCGGCGGCTAGGTGAGGAGGAAGAAAGCGTAAATAAAAGATCTCATAGTTAACTAAAGAAGTTAACTAAAAATTCAACTTTGTTTTAAATTATACAAATCTCTCTCTGGAGCTCAATCTTCTATGTGTTTATCATTGTGGGCTGCTCAGCAGTTGCCCCACTCTACTGGGTCTTTTATTCACTTACGGGGATATACCTCTGCATGGTGTCTTGATTCCCATTCTGGCACCACTGCTGTGTCCATCTTCTCTGGGAGAAGATCTGAAACACTCCCCTGTGGTTTCTCCCCAGTAGCAGGATATCGCACAACACATTCTATGATCCAGTGCACCATAACAGGGAGCCCCAGTGCACCAGCAGGCCACTGGTGTATGGGTTGGCCTCGGGTATCAAAACCCCATTCTAATTTTACCTGTTTATAACAACCCATACACCTCCCAAATGTATGCCACCCTGCCTATGCCAGGCCTCAATAGAGGTGAGCAGGATGTCCTTGAGTCACTCACGATGTCCTCTGCTACCACATCTCCCCCAGAGGAATGACACCCTCCTCATAGTGTCAAAGCATGCTCTCCGGACTCTTCTGGCTCCAATAGGGGAATAAGACTTATATTGTGGCCCAGGGTCTCCCATATGGTACTGCCTCCCCTGGTGGCAACAGATGAATGTTTGCATTTTATGACTTGCTCATCCAGATGAGCCCAGCTGAAAGCAACATCCCATCACAGGGAATCGCCTGCCCTTTTAACAGCTAGCAGGGACAGACACACAGGGAGGTAAAGTATTTTGCTCAGGGTCTCAGATCAAGTAAGTGGTTTGGTGGGATCTGAATCCAGATCTCCAAATTCAAAGGTCTAGCTCTGGCTACTAGGCTACACTGCCTCCCAATGTGGGGAACCCACTCTGAAAATGAAGACATCCGTTTTAGGGATTTCCTTGACTATCAACCCCTCCCCCAATTTACCATCCTTACCACATCACTTTATTCTCTCTTCAAATTTTTTATTTATTTATTTATTTATTAAATTATCGGATTACAAATACCTTTGAGCAGAAACTGCTCGTTTACAAAGGTTCCACATCACAGGATGAGGGTCAACATACATACAGAGGTAGTAAAAGAATGCACAATAAACAACCAAAACAACTAAAAGAAAAAATAAAGATACTCAGTTATAACATACTTTGAGATAATATTCATATAACGAGCAGCTTGAGTAGGCAGCTGGCTGCGGTAACAATAAGAGATAGAGGGCACCATAGGCAGTTAGTATTGCAGGCGTGCGACCGGGAGAGGAAGTTGGCAGACTAATGGGCCACTGTCCGATGGTGGTGGAAAATGTCTTGTACCAGTGGAGATGTGAAGCAGGAAAGGAGTCACAAGGAAGGCCCAGTGCCAGAGGGAATGAGACTGGGAAAGGGAGGGCTGTGAGACATGAGTGAGCTGGGAGGTGTTTAGAGAGATCTCTGTTCAGAGAAGCAGTCACATTGAGCGGTAGAGGTGAGGTAAAGTTTGAGATTCCTTTTGAAGGGTCCAAGTGTAGTAGAGGAAAGTGCTTCTTTATTGAAGGAACTGAACCATTGAGCAGCTCTATAGATAAAGGACCGCTGACCCATGGAGGTACGACATCTGGGAACCTGAAAGGTTAGAGATTGGGCACCACATGTTTGTTGAGTGCCACTGCAGGTAGTAAGGAGTGAGCTAACACCAGGTGGCATGAGACCAAGGAGAATCTTTTGGTAAGTAAGCAGGTCTGGTATTGTATTCTGCTGCATAGGGTAGCCAGCTGGCCTGTGCATAGAGGTCACAGGTGTGAGTTTGTCGGGCGGTACCAGTCAGTAATCTACAGGCTTTGTTGAGAGCAACTGAGATCCTGCGGAGGGCACTTGTTGAGGCAGAGCCATAGATGGCAAGGCCGTAGTCAATGATAGAGGTGACAGAGCTGTAGATAGCTAGATTTGTGTAAATTTTGTAAATTTGTGTTTAATTTCAAATGATACACTGTACAAGATACAACGACGTACATCCCAACATACCCTTTCCTTTCAAGGTGAAAAGAGAGTGTGGACCGGGAGAGAACTGCCAGGAATACATTTCTCCCCTTTAATCCATGTCTGTAAATTTCATAATCATCTTAATGCAGGGCTGACCCTTTATTTGTAACATCACTGTTTGTTTATTACCTATAATATCGCTATCCATTGTTGATTGGGAAAGGAGGGATGGGCAATTCTGCCTGTTTTGAGCTTTGTCGGGGGGGGGGATACAAATGCAAACTGACATATTGAATCAGGTTAAGCTGTTAGTGGTATTATTAGTGACAGAGGAAATTTTGGCCAGGATGCCGGGGAAATTCCCCTACTGACCTGTAAGGGGAATCTTTGACTGTTTGCTCAATCATTCTCCTGATGCCGATGACAGTAGATGTGCGGGAGGTTGGGGAGCAGGTCTCCTCCCTGGCCTCCGGATCTGGAGAGATCGAAAATTTCTATGATGCTGCGGGGCATCTGGAAATGGATATACCTGTTAGTAGAAGTATCTTCAGAACAAGGAAATGGTCTGATTAAGGATTTATCTGCAACAGAGCAGCAGGATGCTGTTTCAAGTGCTGATACTGAGGACTCTGTTCAGCAACTGTTGAAAGACGAACAGCTTGCCTTTAAAATACGGAAGGAAACCCTGCAAAGTTTATTACGTGACAAACGCGATGGAGTGGACCCTGCACAAGGTGCCTGTCCCACAATGGTTCAGAGTCTACAGACGAGCGTGAAATATCTCAGCCAGGGTTGGACAATCCCACAATTGCTTCAATAGATGGTGCTTCACCTGAGTTCTGTTACCAATGCTATGATGGAAGTTGGGCGGGGCTTTCCCAAATGACGTGACACAACAAGGAAGTTCAGCAAACGTGCAGAATGCGCCAGCTAACGCCGCAGGTGCGGGGCATGTATACGGCGGCCGATAAAACAGTATCTCCATTTTAGAGGCCTTTTCCGGGTCGCTGCCTTCTACAAGTGGTAATTTTGACTTTACCATGGCTGCTTGGAACCCAGAAACTTTCATTTTTGGAATTACAGCATCTACAGTCCCTTCAGGTGGGCAAGTTGGAATGGTTCAGAGCAGACCTAAATCAAGTAAAGACCCAGTTAAAATACTTAAAGGGAAAATGACAATACCTCCCACTGTTATAGACATTACTCCAGTGGCAGACAGGCTCTGAAGTGCTGGATGGGCCTTTGATTCTTCAACTGGCAAATTAATCTCAGGTATGACCCCTTTAACTGTGTCTCAATCTAAGACTATTACCACACCGGTGACTGAAATGAGTGCTGGTATACCAGCTCCCTCCGATACGGAAATGACGTCTATTAGTATTGGGCATACATCTCCTGTAGCCTTACCTCTTGAATTACTGCTTACATGGAATCCTTCTATGCTACCTTTATTGCATCCCACCCAGGGCGCACTCGATAATGCACCAGGGACTGTGGGTTCTTCTACGGCTCCAGTGCTACCTGCACAGACTGATCAAAATTTTCTTGAGGGCGGTCCACTACCACAAGCTGGAGCAGCTAATCTGGGACACCATCCAAGACCCCCACAATCCATACGCCTCTCTTTTTCATACCCCTACTTCACCTGCAAAATGTCATAATGCAGTTAGACTGCATTACAAAGGGGGGCTTGACACTCTGCCTGATCGAGTTTATGTGGCACACACCCTATTGAAAAACTCTATGGGTTTTCAGGCTACAGAAATTTATGCCCTGATTCACGTTTTGAGCGAGACGATGTTTGATATTAGTTTTAAACTTGGTTCCGGCCTGGAAAAGTTTTGGCAGAAGTTTCATGGCTTAAAGATTTCACCTTTATGGGCTCCTTTTGACGCCACACCATTGACTAGACCAGCATTTCGTACTATTGCTATCCTTATTAGGAATGAAGGTGTCAGTGTCACGGATATTCTGTTTTGGTTAGAACAACGGTGTACTATACAGGGGACATCTGAAGCAATTTTCGACACCGAGAACATCTGGACTGGTGGATGGAGAATCCATGTGATTTTGAACAACTCGGACACAGGGTTGCGGCACCTCCCCAATAATTTCTATCTGCAAGTCAACCAAAGGCCTAGTATATGTGTGGATCGGCCAATCACCTTAGTAGCATATGTGATAGACTGAAGTGTATCTCTTGCCATACGCCTGGTCACACTAGTGGTCACTGCACTAATGGTCAAGTCTGTAGTTTGCGTTCTGGGGTGGGTCACTCATATGTGGCTTGTCCTCAAGCAACGCATAACCAACTTGATAATGGTGATGGGGTAGAACAATGTTTATTGATAACTGTGTCACAAAGAGAAAAATCTAACACTATTCCTAGAGTTCAGAGACCCCGTGCCTGCAGCAAGGGTTACCCCAGTGATAGTGGGAGAAGGGATGGACCCCTTCCCCCTCAACCCAAAACTGTAGACTCCAGTGTGGAAACAGAATTCATGCCGGACCCCTTCTCTCAGGGGGCATGAGTCAGATTCCCAGGCCACCCAAACAGCAGTTACAGTTCTAGCCCCATGGAAGTTTCTCTAGAACAATCCATGGTTAAGGCGATGCCACCTCCACCAACACCTGTTGCGCCAGTTGGGGACAGAATGGTCCTTAGGAAAAGGGATGGAAGAAAGCCACCCCCTCCAAAGCACATGAAGGTCTCTGACTTGTCTCTTACCAACAAATCTGAGATCTTACACGCACATTCTGAGCTCTCTAGTGATGACTCTGATGAGTCTTCCCTCAGCTCCTCTATTCCAGATCCTGGAATGGATTTGGAGGGTGTCCCTTTGGATAAACTGGGACCCTCTAAACCACAAGGAGTGTTCCTTTCTTTCTCGAAAGAAAAAAATTGCGAAATGTAAAAGATAAACGGAAATATCCCCCATGAAGTTGGGATAGCTCTTAAACCCCCTCTTTTTTTATGCTGACCCCTCACTTTTTCTGTATGGTTAATGTCAATAGCATTAAGTCACAGAAAAAGAGGGTAGCTGCTTTTTCTAGACTAATGTCTATGGGTACTAGTGTTTTGTTCTGCAAGACACCAGACTAAATACACTGGCAGATGTAGCACGGGGTGTAACGGAGTGGTATAAGGGACCATCCTGTTGGTCTTTAGGTCAAACAGTCTGCTCTGGGGTTGGGTTTGTTTTCAATTCAGTGGATTTTATACGAACATACGAAACTGGCAGCAGAAAAAGGCCCACAGGTCTATTAAGTCTGCCCGATTGTGCTGCTCTTAGTTTCAAAACACTATACTGACTAAACTGATTCATTTATTCCCCGGTAGGCTTCACATTTTGGATATCAAAATGGCTTGAGCGCTTCTATCGGCTCATTAATATATATGCTGCACAGACTAAGGCTGAACGTATAGAACTGTTTCAGTTGGTGCAACCATATTTACATACCCCATATAATTAGATTTTGGGGGGTGATTTTAATTGTATATTGACACTGGTGGATGGAGGAAAGACTGCACAAACACAAAAGGTTTTTTGTGATATGTGTGTGTCTCAAAATTTTAATTTCTACCGCAGGTCTGAAGGACGCCTACCTTTCAGTACACTCTAAATCTGAATCAACTTTTTATAACCGACCCTTGTCCACACAGATTGATTTTTTCTTTATTTCCCAAACTTGAGTCACCATCTCTATTACAGCAGAACCAGTGGAATTCTCAGACCACGCTCGTCTTTTCCTTCACATTAGTGTCCATAACTCCAGATCCATGAGCCCGGGCCTTTGGAGATTTTTTCCCTCTCATATGGCTGATTCTAACAACAAATACAGCATTTTTTTTAGCCAGAAAATCTGTTTTGATATTTTATGACTCCAAGGCCCAGTGGTGGGAAGACACTAAATATGATTTAGCTATCCTTCTTAGGCAAGTCTGTAAACGTTTTAAGGATGGTCAATATTGGAAATACATGCAAAATAGACAACAGCTCCAGAAGTTGATATCCTACAGTGTTACCACTGGTTTAAATTGTGCTCCGGAAATCAAACTGGTTAAGGATGATATGATGCTTTTTCACTCTCTCCAAGCTGAACATATTAAAAAAAAAAAAAAAGAATTTGGCACTCACAGCAAGGCTTCAGTAGTCTGTCCCTATGACTACTATAGCTCCTGCCACTCCCAGAAGACCTTTGATGGTCTATTAGACTCCAATAATATTTTACAGACCGCAAGTAGGGATATCTTGAATGTTGTCTCTACTCATGCAGCCTGTCTTTTTTCATTGAAAGAGGTGGATACTTCTGGACAGACCATTTGTTTTCAGGGCCTGGAGCTACCACACTGTCCAGAAGAGATTCTGCACAAACTGGACCACGATATTTCTCCGGCAGAAGTTCAAGTGGCCGTACAGTCTCTGTCGTTAGGGAAGGCACCAGGGTTGGATGGCCTTCCCAATGATCTGATTTAGCCACAGAATTGGCTTCAGTTTACACAGAATTGTTGGCTTCATTAATCATTGTACCCAATTGCGCTGTATGAAGTCCGAACCATCCGCTGATTCTGCTGATACAAAATGGCTGCCCAGGGTACAATGAGCTTTAAATATGCCGCTAGCAATGTTGAAAAAAGGTACTCTGATTTTTCTCTTTAAAAAAGGTGACAAACGGGATATTAAAAATTGGAGACCAATTAGTCTGCTTAACAGCAACTTTAAAATTCTGACCAAAATTCTACATGATCACCTGTCCACAGCAGCTGCTTACCTGGTCTTCCCTGCTCAATTTTGTACAGTGAAAGACAGATCTGTTGTTTTGATTTTAATCCGGGAACTTTTCGATAGAGCCAGATGACAACGGGTCAATGGTATAGTACTGGCACTTGATCAGAAACAGGCACTCGATGCAGTCAATCAGGATTATCTTTGGTTTGTTCTCAAGTCTTATGGTATTCCAAATACTTTTATACAGTGGCTGTGTTGTCTGTACAGAACCGCCATGATGCTCCCTCTAGCTAATGGTTGGGTAGGGCCTATGATTCCAGTGAAGACAGGTGTCAGACAAGGGTGTCCATTGAGCCCCCTGCTGTATGTTTTCAGTATTGATCCTCTCTTACATCATCTGAATAGTGCCCCTGTAATTAGGCACTTAAGCTGCCCGGAGGGGGAATTTTCCCTTCATAGCCACAGCTTATGCAGATGATTTAAGTCTGTTCCTGCCTGATGTGGCTTCTGCAGAGGTGGCAATTCAGGCATGTCAAGACTTTGGGTGTTTTTTGGGGGCCTCTTTGAACATTTAGAAATGTCAAGGTAAATGTCTGGGTACTTTGGTACCAGATACTGTATCAGTAGCTGGAATCCAAATGGTTTCCACGTCCATTAAAATTTTGGGGATTTTATTTCAGGAGGACCATATGGAAGCCCTAAATTGGTCGCTCAAATTGGATCAAGGTAAAAATATGGTTACATGCTGGAATTCACATAAAATGAATAAAAAGAAACACATTTATTTGATTAAGACTTTTTTGATTCCTTTGTTTTGTGTATCGCTCATGTTTTGCCTCCACCAAGATCTTTGGAGACTACCCTATACAGCATTTTTTTCAAGCTGTATGGGGTAATCGCCTAAAGCCCATCAAGAGGAATGTTTCGTATCTTTCTCTACCTGAGGGTGGTCTAAATATGACCAACCCTTTCGTCTTTTTCTTTTCCGTTTATATTATGACTAACTTAAAGCCTTTACTTTTTCATACAGGGAAATGTTGGAGCCAGCTTTTTTTGCTTCATGTACCCCATGGTTTGGTCAATGGGATAGAGGGCAGTTAAGGGGTATGGAACCTATGAGTCAGACTGCTTCATATGTCTGGCACCTTTTTTAAAACTCAAAGCATAGAAGCTCACTAGTGGCATGGTTTTGACTGGACACAGGAAAACTGTATACTCATGTTATTTCTACCTGTTTTTCAGAATCTGTTTTTCCGATATGCCCCCCACAGCTTTCTTCCATGACATCACAACTATCTAATAAGCGAACCCCTATCCCCCCAAATGTGTGGGATGTCCACTGGCTCTGCTGTCATGAAACTTAATATTAAAGCCAATTATAAACATAAGCAGTTGGCGGATAGATTATGTAGCAGATCTCAGTGCCCTCAAGTTTTGGAAACCATGCATCATTTATTTTTCATGTGCTCACATATAGCAAATTTTTGGTCTTATTTAGCTGCATCTTGGCATACACTGTGTTTCCAAACAGTTACTTATGATGTTTTAATTTATGGGTCTTATGGACCAGTATGGAGTAAATGGGATGTTAGCACATTGCAGCTGTTTTTTTCAGTTATCAAATGGCATATTTGGATTTCAAGATGTGACAAGGGCCGCTCCACCTGTGCTTGTGACTTAGTTTTAGTGGTGCAGGAGCAAGGGTGTAGCTCCTCGGTCTAGAAGACCACTGCATGAGGTGGCACTAATTGTATTTATTGTTTTAAATAGTCACAGTACTGTGTGGACGAACGCTTGCACGAGGGAGACAGGAAGTGACCTGGAGGGACTTCCTGCCCATCTACTATTTAACGAATGTTCCTAGTGAGCGGGGCAAGCGTACAGCACGGAGACGCGCACAGAGACACATGCGTGTCAGCTGTGTCCGCTGGGGAACTGGGTACCGATGATGCAAAGTACTCAACATATCTGAGTAAGTAATATTTACTCCATATTGAACAATATAGATGACAAATACACTAAATGTATAGAATGCCATACTGTATGTACTGCATGGGTACATTAGGGGTTAACTTCACCTGTGATAAATGTCTGATTCTTAAAACTCTTCAAGAGGAAATAGCAAGGTTATTAAACAACACACGTGTCTGAAGACACTGAAGAGCTAGAGGGCTTCATAGACCAGATGGCTGAACAACTTGAGATCCCCCAGCATATTCCTTCCTCTTGTGATGTCACCTTCCCAGCCACTAACACGGATTACAAACCACTCATCACTGATAAAGATGGATGGGCCTTTGTATCTAAACATCCTAAGAAAAAGAGAGGTGGTCAGGTTTTCAATAGTGCACCCATCTCACTTTATAATAGATATGAACATTTGTCAGACCTAGAATCCCCTTCAGATCCAATTCCTGTTAATAGCCCCACGAAACACACATACCAAACCAAACACTTCTAGCCATACCTCTTTCTCTAAACCATTTCTAAACAGTTCAACTCAGTCTTCAGCTGTAAGTACTGCACAGAAGGATACTGCGTCAGCCCATATCAATGTATTACTTGAGGATTCTATCTTACAAAATCCTCACACTCCCCTTCAGCCTGTCAATCTATCCTGCCAATCACCAACCTGTCCTCCACTTACTACTATTCCCCCTAGGCAGGTGTCTATACTAGGTGACTCTATAATTAAACATACAGACAGAACCATATGCAATCCTGATAAACTAAACCATACACATTCAAGTTTCAGAGGTGCAAAGGTAGCAGAAATCACTAAAATGATACCTTATATTCTAAAACAAGCAGGAGTAAACCCTCTTGTCATAATCCATGCCGGCACAAACGATATTAACCATTCTGACCTATTACACCTCCAGCAGGATTACGTAGCCTTTAACAATCTATTAACTGAAGCTGGATGTCAGTATGTTTCTCTGAAATACTACCAGTACCCAGAGCTACACCTACTGTTACTCAGAAAATCAAATCTACACACGAATGGCTTAGGAAATGGTGCCTTATACATGGTATGCTTCGTGTAACACACTGGGAGAACTATCATAATAGAAATTCCCTTTTTTGTTGGGACGGTTTGCACCTTAGTCGCAGGGGTAGCTCACTGTTGGGTAAATGTATCATCACTACTATAAACCAGCATTTAAACTAAAAACAAAGGGGGAGAATGGGATGTTGCCCAATCTCTGAAGCATAATCAATCAACCCCACCAAATAAAACATGTCAATTCCTCACTCTGAATGCAAGATCACTTAAAGGAAAACAGTCATTTGCAGGGGCTCCCACCTCTGCAAACCTTACCCTCCAGTTAAGCTTTTGTCCAAAAAATGACTTTTTCTGTGTCCAGGAAAATAATTTAATTTGCAAAAGAAAAGTCCGCTACCCGGAAGTATGGCGAACTATTGGGCGGCTCCATTAACCGTAAAGGTGCGGCACTAAACCCTGCGCTTCACTGCTTTTGTATTGAAGTACAGGGTGCGGCGCCGCACCTTTACAGTTAATGGAGCCACCCGATAGTCCGCCATACTTCCGGGTAATGGACTTTTCGTTCGTAAATGTAATTATTTTCCCAGATACAGAAAAAGGCACTTTTTGGACAAAAGCTTAACCGGAGGGTATGGTTTGCTGCAAATGACTGTTTTCCTTTAACCTACTTAAATTGGGGGAACTTGAAGCTAAATGTAGAACAATGAACTTGGGAGTTATTGCAGTCACTGAAAATGGTGGGACTCTGCATCCACATGGTCCAGAAATATTCCTAACTATAAACTTTATTATACAAATTGTCTTAACAAGCAAGGTGGAGGAGTATGCATCTATGTCAGAGATGACATTCCCTCTTACGAACTTCATCTCCCTTTTACTACTGAGAATCTCTAGGTCAACATTCAGCTTAAAAAACAATTACATATTACTATAGGAAACTGCTACAGACCCCCATCAGCCAATATGGAATGCACATCTAATCTCCTTACGGAAATCCACAAACTATCGGATAAGGGAAATGTGATTATCTTGGGAGATTTCAACATGCCATAGATTGACTGGGGTATCCCCTTTGGGGCATACCAACATGGAAAAATGTTTAGTAAATACCATAAAGGAAGCAGGGCATGACCAGCTTACACTGGAACCAACAAGGGGTCAAAACATTTTAGAACTTCTTCTTACTAACATTAAACACAAAATCAATAATCTTCAAATCAGGGACCCCCTTGGAAATAGTGATCATTTCTCCATTTTATTTGAAATCCCCTATGACCCCACACCTCCTAAAGGGTGCCCAACTGTGAAAAATTGCAGTAAAGCCAATTTTCATAGTAACAACAATGAAATTGCACACATTAATTAGGAAACGCTGCATTCTAAACTATCTACCGAGGAGGCCTGGAATTCAAACACATAAGTAATACAGAAAATCAATACATACCAACAAAAAGAATTTACAACACTAAAGGGAAGATCCCAATATGGTTTAACAAAACTATCAGATCTCAGATCAGACTTAAAACTAAACTTTAAAAAAAAAAAAAAAGTTCACGATCTGATAAAAATATTTTCCTAGCTAAATATAGAGCAGCAGTAAAAACATTGAAAAATACGATAAAGATGGCTAAAGCTTAATTGGAATTTAAATTAGCCCACACTAAGGACTGTCATAAGTCACTTTACTCTTACTTAAATAACAAAAAAGGAAACTCTAGGGAAATAGGGCCAATATTCAATAATGGAATCAAATTCAAAACAGATGAAGATACTGCAAACCACTTTAATAAATACCTTTGCTCAGTTTTTTCTCCATCTAACAAACATGTTCATATATCATCTCACTCTTCATCATACCCAACCACTTATGAAATCACTACTTCTGATATAATGCAGGCATTTAACAAACTGAAACCAACTACAAGTCCAGGCCCTGATAATATTCATTCAAAATTTCTCAAGGCAACCTCCCAAGTAATTTCCCTTCTGCTGTCAACCATTTTCAATAAATCTCTACAAGAAAGTTTATTACCAGATGACTGGCGCATGGTCAACGTTACACATATGTTTAAGAAGGGCAACTGGGGAAATGTTGAAAATTATTGCCCCATTAATTAACACAGAAACATAGCCTTTGATGCCAGATAAGGACCACTTGGCCCACCCAGTCTGCCCATTTCCCTATCTACTGGATAAGCTGCAAATTTTAGTTAACCAACAGCCTACTTCCTGCCACCCCCCCACTACAATTGCTTTATGTCTGTCCCATGCATGTTTGAATTCCCCCACTGTTTTAGACCCAACAACCTCCCCAGGAAGGTGGTTCCATGCATCCACCACTCTCTCCATGAAAACAAACGTCCTCCCATTACCCCTGAGCCGCCCCCCCCCATCTTTAAATTGTACCCCCTTGTTCTTACACATCTCTTTTTCTGAAAGATGCTACCCTCCTGAACTTTGTTGATTCCCTTGAGGTACTTGAATGTTTCTGTCATGTCCCCCCCGTCCCTCCTTTCATCAAGGGTATACATATAAAGCTCTCTCAGTCTCTCTTCATGTGGTTTCTGATGCAGATCCTGCACCATTTTAGTTGCCCTCCTCTCGACTGCTTCCATCCTGTCTATGTCCTTGCGTAGATGAGGTCTTCAATACTGCACACAGTACTCCAGATGGGGTCTCACCAACTGTCTGTACAGAGGGATAACCACTTCCCTTTTCTACTTGTGATGCCCCTTCCTATGCATCCCAGTATCCCCCAGGCTCTCCTTACTGACTTCTCACATTGCTTACCCGCCTTTAGATCATCTGATATGACTAACCCCAGGTCCCTTTCCATTTCTGTTGTTGTTAGTACCTCCTCTGCTATTGTGTAAACATCTGTTGTCGGGGAAACTCATGGAAAGGATTATTAAAACAAAATTAGAGGAAGAGGTTAAAATCCGAAATACTGGAAATTTAACACAACACGGTTTAACGCCAGGTCATTCATGCACTACAAACCTTATAGCTTTCTATAACATCATCAGCACACACCTTGATAATGGGATTCCAACAGATGTAATACAACTAGACTTTAGTCAGGCATTTGAAAAGGTCCCTTGTATTGAACTCCTACAGAACTTAAAGACACTGGGCATTCCAACTTACCTTGTAGATTGGATAACCGACTGGCTCACATGTAGGACTCAAAAAGTTTCTGACTGGGGCTTGGTCACGAGTGGGGTTCCCCAGGGATCAGTGCTGGGGGCCCACATTGTTTAACATATTCATTAGTGACATGCAAGCAGGACCAAATAACTATTTATCAAAATTTGCTGATGACACAAAACTGGGGGGTAGAGTTAATGATCCCATCAATTTGGCATCACTAGTTACTGATCTAGGAAACATAGAACTTTGGGCTACCCAAAACAAAATGTTCTTCAATCATGATAAATGTGTTGTTCTCCATTTTGGGAGAAACAACCCAAAGCACAACTACTATTTGAACAATATAAAACTTAAAACATCCAGCTGCGAAAAAGACCTGGGGATACTCATGTCTAAAACCCACATCTAGGGAACACTACATAAAAACAGCCAAAATGACCAATGGTCTCCTAAAACAAATCAAACGCACTTTCATTACCCGTACGGAGCAGTGCATCATCCCTCTGTATAGGACCTTCATTAGACCACATATCGACTATGGCTCCCCATTTTGGAACCCCTATCTTAAAGGCGACATACTCTGCCTAGAACAAATACAGAGAAGAGCTACCAAAATAGTACCAAGACTTGCACAATTAGATTACCCAACAAGATTAAAACTCACTGGACTACATTCACTAGAAATTAGAAGGAAAAGAGGTTACTTGCTAATGACATACAAGTTACTTCAATCACCCACCCTTATGAGTCACTGTGGACTTGCTTACTCAACCAGACGGATAGTCCCTAGACTACATAATAAGCAGTTAAAGGGTCATTCCTTTAAAACCAACAAAAGGGGAAATTTTTTCTCCTTAAGAGTACCAAGGCTATGGAACATCCTGCCACAGGAACTCGTGGATGCATGTAACCTAAACTCTTTTAAAAATAATTTGGACATCTGCATAAGGGAGAACGTACGTTACAGTCTATAAAGACCCACATAATGTGGGGGACATCCTCAATAAGCCATGGCCTTCTTTTGTCCCTTAAACCAAGTAATATACTTTGCAACAAAAACAAATAGACTATTTAGAATTGGTTGCTAAGATTACATCTGATTTACAGTGTATTTATGGGGAGGAACTTCAAAATAAGAATGTACAGGACATGGAAGCTAAATGGAGAAATCTTCCTTGGGTAATGAACTCTGATGTTCCAATTACTTGATTTTCTGTTGTAATTTTGTTATATTTCAGTTTTCATTTGAAGGTATCTCCTTTCTTTCTTTATTTATAACGCAGTGGTTTAAGGCTCTGAGCTGCAAATCTGGAGACCTGGGTTAGAATCTCACAGCCCCACTTGCATACTGTGTGACCCTGAGCAAGTCTCTTAACTTCCCTGTGCTCCCAGGTTGCACCTGTAAACAAACTTTCAGCTTAGTGCGTCTCACCTGGTTAAACAATTGGCAAAAGAAAATATTTTTCCTTATACTAGCTATCAGTTTAATTAGCCTGTTATGAGATAATATTATCATGGAGGATTTCCTCATGCTAATTTGATTGTGATAGTTTTTGCTAAATCCTTTTTCCCCTGTCCTTTTGTTTTGATTTCATCTATGAGACTGTATAGACTAACATGATTTTTTTTCTCCTTCTTTATGTGTTCACGTGTGGTAAGTTTCTAATATGCGGGTTTTGGTGGATGATTTTCTTTTTATTTGCATCTACAGCTTGCTGATTTTTTTTACTGTATGGTGAAGTATTTGTATGTATGATTTTCTTTCCCTAATAAAGATCCCTACTCTTGGGAGGGGGCACTGTTGGCCCATTTCCCAAGATGGAGGCTCCGTAACTAGCAGAGGAGTCGGCTGTGCAGTAGGCTGGGGAGTTGTTCTTCCTGCCAGCTGGCAATACAAAGGAGAATCCTGTAACTTTTGTGGATACATTGGTGACTGAAACGATAAACGTGGAAGAAACTCTGGATATTATAAACCTGGCTGAGAGCCGGGCTTTGGACAGTTCAGATATGGAAACCACACCAGATGAGTTTTATCTGGCAAACAAGGACATTTCTCTAGAGAATATGGACAAACATTCTGAAGGAAGAAAGGAGGCATTAGCAAAAAAACTAGATATAAAAATGAAAGAGGGACAAAGATGCCGAATGGAGAGGAGATAGATTGAAAGGCAAGGACACTATGCTTTCTGGTTCCAAAAAAAAAGTCTAAAAGTGAAGCGCCACTTGGACAAACGGTGAGAGAACGCTTGAAGGAGGTGTTTGGAGTGGCATCCCAATCATCACAGGACATAGACTGGAAACTGGAGTGGGCTCTCAGACAGGCTGGTTGGTCCCAGGACCCGACTGGTAAGTGGGTTCCTGACTGGTCTTTTGATGACTTGACAGAAAATATGCAGGCAGAAACTAGCGGGGAGAGCCCGACTGTACCAGGGACTTATATAACTATGTTGGGTCACTGCATCATGATAGCGCACTCCAAGGTGCACATAGCGGCTAGGGTAATCCACGAAAAACGTTAAGGGGATCCTGATGGAACTGAAGTGACTGCAGTGGAAAAACCATTAGAAAATGTAAAACTCACCCAGGGAGAGGTTCACAACAACAAAATGGATGGTTCCCCAGACAAGAGCAATGTACCACAGATCCCAGACACAAGCACTTCTGATGCCCCCCAAGAGCAAGAGACTCTGGAGAGTAGTTCAGGCGGGCTGACAAACACAGGACAACAGCAAGGTGAAAGAGGACAGATGACACAAACCCCAATATTGCCTACAAATAGGGAGAAGAGTGAGAAAAAAAAAACCCTACTGCAAATACAAACGGGGATGCTGAAGGAGCAGCTGTTCCCCATGATAACTTAAGAGACCAGAGAGATGATACAAAAAGAGATGAAAATTCTCATGGGGCATGAAATGGGGGTGGAGGGCCTCAATCACAAAGACAGGCACACACATTTTCTGACCTATTCGATTGATTGACTTCGGTTCCAAGGAGACATGCAGTGAGGATTCGATACAAATGGGGACTTGACCTTATCCCCTGTTAGAGAATTTGTGAGAAGAAAGTTAATAAAAGAATCTTTACAATTTGTCCCCGCAGAGGTGCATGCTCTCATTTATATCTCGGGGAGGGAAATTTCGACATAAGTTTTAATACAGTAGGTGGGTTGGAACATTTTTGGTTGAAATATAATAAAATAAATGGGGCGCGCTAATAAGCAGCTGATCTGACTGGTCACACTACTCCAGAGCTCCGTCTTTACTACGAAAATAAAAGTGCTTAACTAAGTAAATCAATAACTTGCTTAACTGAAAAGAGTTGCCCCAATACCGGGGAGATGGATGAATACATCACCTCGGGCAAGCCGGTGCGCCAAGCGGGTAAAAACGCCAAGAAAACTCCACTCCACGAGGGAAAACACAAGTGGTGGACCAGGCCCAGTTTCACTGTTGGCAGCGGAGGTAGCTGTGTTCAGCAGGGCAGTGTCAGAGCAAATTCTGTTCGACTTTAAACCACGCTGGGAAAGCCTGGAGCATACTCTGAAGGGGCTAGCACAAGAACTGAAGCAGCATACGAGGCAGATCGCGGAGGTGGAACAAAGAATCTCGGACCCTGAGGAAAGCCCCTCCAAAATACAAAAGTTAGAAAAAGAGGTAGAGGAGCTTAAAGAAGCATTAGATTACCAGGAAAATTATAGTCGGAGAAATAATATGCGCATCAGGGGCCTGCCAGAAGGAACGGAGGGAGGGAACCTGCTAAATAAAGTTCTGCTCAGAGACTCTGCTGAAGTTGCTAGATATGGACCTGCCTAACTCCAAGCTTAAAGTCGAGAGAGCACACAGGGCCTTGGCTCCAAGGCCTCAGAATGGGCAACCCCCTAGACAGGTGATCTTCCGGCTGCATCACTACCCAGACAGGCAGGCCTTATTGGTGGCTTTTAGAAATAAGAAAGAGCTAATATATGAAGGCCACAAGCTAACCCTAAACGAAGATGTGTCCCAAACAATACAGAAGAAAAGACAGCAGTTTAATACACTGATGGATGGGATGAGACAACAGGGGCTCGATTTCTTCATGGTATATCCGGCTACAGTCAAAGTAAAAATCGAGGGGGCCACATATTAATTTTGGGACTTGGAGAAGCTGCAAACGATTCTGGAGGACTGGGACAGGAAGAATGGGAGAACGTGAGCGGGACCAGAGTAAGTAGAGAGTGACGAGAAGATGGAGGCTGATTTGGTGATCGACTAATTGGATCAGTGTCTACACTTGCCAGGGGAATAAACAGCGAGGGGAGAGAAAAGTAAGGAGGAGCTAGAGATTTGTTTGGATGGCCTCGTGTATCTGTTTTTGGTTGCCCTTCCCCTCAATCCTATGGGTGGCCACTAGATGCAGATCTCCAGGGATTTGTAGGTGGTGCAAGAGGAACGCTGGTGAGCTACAACATGGCTTTAAAGAACGACAGGGATATGACCCCCATAGGCCTCATCTGATGTGGGCTAGAGACAGAACTGAGCTTTTAAAACAGGCAGATTACTCTCTAGGGCGATCATGCTACAAGTTTATAAAGCCTCATATGGGGAGGGGGAAGGGCAGCTGGCGGCCTCATGAGTGTGGACTAGAGACAGAACTTTCTCTCTGCCAGGAGCATGTGGCACTGGGGGGCGTGAGCGTCTACCTTTTTCTTGTCTTCCCCCATGGCGATACAGAGGGCTAAGCTGGGAAAGCGCAAAGACAGGGATACACGCAAGGCCTGAATTAAGGGAGACATACCTAGCAAAAACAGGAGTCGAGGACCAAGTGAAGGGATGTGGAGATGTCTTGAGGGTTGGGAGTACGCTCTGAGTGGGCACTTGGAATGAGGCTCTCTAAGAGTCGGTGGGGACGAAATGCCTGGCGATAGCATAAAGGGCAAATACATCAAGAGGAGAAAAGAGAAAAGGGATTCCTGTGGCGGCCAGTCGAGGGAGGGTTGGGGAGGGCTTGGGTAGAGAGGGGTTGCAGACACCAATTTAGAGGGGTGCAGGTAGTACAGTAATAACATAAAAATAAATGGTTGGGGCAGTCTGAGGCAAATATGGCACGAAGATAAGTTTGGGGTAAGAAAGGCAGAGCAGGAGTAGTGAGTATGGGGGAGTGATTATATACTGAAGATTGTAGTATATCTAGAGGGGAGAGAGAGCAGTTGGGGTTAGGGAAGAGGGAGGGCCAACACAGGGGAGGAAGGGATAAAGAAGGGCTGTTTTTGGAAATGAATCAAGGGAGGAAGGGGTGCAAAGTTGGGGTAATTTTTACACAGTTTGTTATTGTTCAACTGTTCACTTGCATGTTTACTGTTTTTAGAATGGTCTGTGTCATATGATATCTGCTAGAGGTAAAAGGTCGAGCTGTGACCGAGACGTTTCAGGGATGTTCACACTGGAGAAATGACTAATGGTACGCCCCAGCCTTTTTGGGGGGGTCAAAATAGTCTCCTGGAACATAAAAGGCTTTACGCCTCCTCTAAAAAGGGCAAAGATTTTAATGACCCTTAAAAAACACAGGGTTTCTGTGGCTATGTTGCAAGAGAAGCACTTATCAAATAGTGAGCACAAAAAAGTTGTGCGAGCTTGGGTGGGGGAGTGTCACACAGCAGCCTACAACTCACATAAGAGGGGGGCAGCAATTCTAATTCATAAGCACCTGCCCTTTAAAACACTGAGGGTGGTGAGGGACACTATACAGGGGAGGTATGTTTTTGTAGAGGGGGAGCTTGAGGGCAGAATGATTACGTTCAGAAACTTGTATGCACCGGCTGATGGGGATCAGAGCCTCTACCAGAAGGTGTTGGATGTTCTGGTTAAGGAACAATTTACAAATCTAATAACTGGGGTGGGGGGGGGGAATTTAACTACGTGGCAGATCCTAAAATGGATTACTTAGGGAATAGGGACAGGACAGACAGGGATATACAACAATGGCTGCTTGGGTTAACAGAATTAGGCCTGACTGATGGATGGAGAACAGCCAATCAGGGGGTAAAGGAATATACATTTTTCTCCAACCCACATCGTTTCTGGTCACAGCTGGACTATGTATATATTCATAGAGATTTATATCAATATACTACAGCAATGGGACATAGCCCAATATTTCTTTCCGACCATGCCATGGTAGAAATGGAGACTGCCCTGGGCCAGAAGGACATACAAAGGGGTTGATGGAAGTTTCCTATATATATGTTGGCGAGGGAGGAGTTTCGGGACTTTGTAAAAGAACAATGGAAATTTTATGAGGAGACAAATAAGGGTTCGGTAGAAAGTGAGGGCATATACTGGGAAGCTGGTAAAGCATTCATAAGGGGGGTTATAATCGGATATACAGCTAAGCAAAAAAGAGAAAAAAGGCAGAAGAAAAGAGAGACGGAAATCAAAATAAGTGACCTGGAGAAGGAAGTAACTAGGGGAGGAGAAGAAGAAAAACAGAGAGAACTCAGGTTGACAAGGGAGCTGCTCAATATCAATCTGGGTAAGGAAGTGAATACCAACATATTCTTTGCAAACCAGAGGATGTATGAGTGGGGCACTAAAGCAGGCCTCCTTTTGGTCCAGCTTATGAGGGAGGGAAAAGTAGTCATAGGACAGTGCAAATTAAAAATAGGGAGGGGAAAATATTAAATGAGGAAGGAGAAAGCCATAATAGATTTAAGGAGTTTTATGAGGAGTTATACAGGGCTGAGTGTCAAGGGAAAGGTGGAGAAAGGGACGGCTTCCTTAAGGAGATGAAAATACCTAATCTAAATGAGGTACAAAGGGGAAAGCTGGGGGGAAAAATAACGGTGATAGAAATTAAAAAGGCGATCAGTCAGCTGAAAAATAGGAAGGCAGCAGGACCTGACGGGCAGGGGGCGGAGTTTTACAAGCTGCTGAAAGAGGAAGTGTCAGGCACACTGTGTAATATTTTACAAGAGACCGGGGGGGAGGGGGGAATCCCTGACACATGCTGCCAGGCATTGATGACTGTTCTTGCCAAAGCAGGAAGGAATTTGGAGGAATGTGGATCCTTTAGACCGATCTCGCTCCTGAACCATGATTGTAAAATCATGACTAAAGTCTTAGCAAACCGACTGGAAGAGGTACTCCCCCTACTGGTCAACCCAGAGCAGACTGGGTTTGTCAAAGGAAGGTACTCCTACCATAACTTAAGGAGACTACTGAATGTCATTTGGTGGGGGGAGAGGCACCCGGGTGAGGCTTGTGTCCTTTCAATGGATGCCAAAAAAAGCCTTCGATAGAATTGAGTGGGAATATATGCTGCATATTTTGCAGAGATTCGGGCTGGGGGAAGAGTTTGTAAAGATGGTAGGAGCATTTTATGCACACCCGAGGGCACAGGTACTAGTTAATGGGATAGCAACCCCAGAGTTTAGATTATATAGGGGAACAAGGCAGGGCTGCCCCTGTCACCCTTGTTATTTGCATTGGCAATAGAGCCCTTGGCTATTAAAATCAGAGATGAGCCTGATACAAAGGGTATCGGGGAAGACGAGGGGTGGGGGGGAAGGCATGTCATATCTCTCTATGTGGACGATGTCCTACTGTTTTTGACAGAACCAAATGTGTCAGTCCCTAAAGTGCTATCAGTAATAGAACAATGCGCAGTTTTTTCAGGGTATAAAATTAATGTGCAAAATTCCGAAATTATGTTTTTAGGAGGGTGCAACAGGAAGGAAGCCTGGGAGTTAAAAAGAGTACAACACACACTTACATACCTGGGAACTGAGGTGGGAAAACAAGTGGGGAGCCTCTATGAGGCAAATTATAGACCACTGATAAGGGAAATTTTACAAGACCTGAGTAGGTGGAAAGAGTTGAGTATTTCCTGGATGGGACGGATCAACCTCCTGAAAATGAACGTTTTGCCCAGAATCTTATGCAAAATGCAGATGATCCCTTTCTGCCTGACAGCTCAGGATATGGCTATGACGTGGAACCTTTGTAAAAGAGCCTCGGCTCAAAGGTATTGTAATCCTAGATTGAAATAAATAAATAAATAAATATAAAAAAGCTGGAAAGTGCATTTACAACTTCTGTCTGGAGGGGCAAGCAGCCCAGAATTAGTCTGAAACGGTTAAAAGCACCAGTAGCACAAGGGGGTTAAATTTCCCGGATATGATGAGATACTTTCTGGCAACACAATATAGGTACATACAAAATTGGGTACACAGACAGGAGGTTGCTGGGTGGGTCGAGCTTGAAGAAGACGGGGCACCAGGGAGAATTTCGAGCTACCTATGTGAAGAAGGACTCAGGTGGTATAGAAAGCTGGATGCACCTAATCCGCTGGTGGTGGCAGGTCTGGGCACATGGGGGAAAATTAAGAAGAGAAAAGGCATCGAGACGTGTCATACTCTACTGGTCCCGCTGATCGGGAATCCGAATTTCCTGCCAGGTCTGGAGGATGACGGATTTAAACTATGGCAGGATAGGGGGGGTAAAAGGTATGGCGACCTTGACAGCTGGAGGGAGTATATGTACATTCCAGGAGGTTAGAGAGGGGGCGCATGTACCCACTTCACATATGTATAGATACTTCCAGGTAAGGGACTATTATAAATGGCTCAGCGGGCCCAGAGAAACAAGAAGACTGACAAAGGATGTGGAAAGGGAGATAATGGGGGCCAATATGTGTGAGAAGGGATTAATAGGGAGGGCTGCGAGACTGGACAGGAAAAGTTTTTTTTCAGGCCCCTCCCCAGAAGGCGAAGGTATGGTGGGAGCGGGATACTGAGGAAGAAATTAGTGAGGCCAACTGGCAGCTAATGCTAGAATCCCATCAGAGACTGCTAGTGTGTAACAAGTACAAAGAAGCCCAATTCAAATATATTCAGAGTCTATACTACCCACCAGCTATGGTGCACAGCTTTTGTCCAGGGGTTTCTCCATTCTGTAACAAGTACAAAATAAATAGGGGCAGATACCAACATTATTACTGGAGTTGCCCAATGATAAAGTCCTACTGGCAAGACATATCTAAAGAAATCACATCTATGAGAGGAAAGCCTATTGAGATCTCCCAAAAATCATTGTTGTTGGGGGTAGAAGGAGAAGAAAATGGGGATTGGTTTCTCTACCCTAGGTGGATAAGGGTGCTACTTACAGTGGCTAGAATAGGAATACAAAATGTATGGACCATGGCTGTGGGGCCTACAGTGGGTCAATGGAAAGAACTCACGATAAAAGTCCTATCATAGACAAGCTGACATACAGCTTAAAAGGGATGGAAGATAGATTTGAGAGAACTTAGGCAGAATACTTGGTGCTCTGAGTATGGGGGAAAGAATGCTGCTGGAGGGTAGCGGATTATTTAATTGAGAGAGTGAACCTTTAGGCAAGGTAGAGATGAGATAGAAGGAAGGGACACAGACCGAATTAATAGTTAATTGTTAGAGGGTAGCGGGTTAGTGGGGAGGGATTTTTGAAAAATAAATAGAAGCCAGCCCGCCGGTTGGATTTCCGCTTGCAACGCCAGCGACCCGGGTTCGGGAATAAGCACGGATCACTGGAGGACTGCTCTCCTTCCGGGAGGGATCGGTCCGGCGCCTGTTGGCTCCTAGAAGAGGCTGGGAGTATCACAGGATGCACGACCCAAATGCTAACTGGGGGAGGAGCGGACATCGGCATATGCCATGACGTCACTATGCTGCCCCTAACAGGAAAAGGGAAAAATTGCTCGCTGGCTGCCGGATGACAGCCCTCTGTTCCCTGAGCCTCCAGTGCCTTCCCAGGGTCTCCTGCTCCTCAGCAGCATCCCTGAGCCCTAGTAGTGTGTACTGGGGCCATCCCCTCTCCCCGGTGCCTTCCCCGTCGGAGGAGGGGGACCCGCCCGGTGAAGGGATACGCCGGGATATCCTGGGGATTGGCTGCCATATGAGGACCAGAGGAGGGCTGGGTAAGGACAGCGGGGCTGGAGAGAGCCTGTGGAGCCCGAAGGAGTGGGGAACCAGCGAGCACGGGGGGGGGGGGAAGAAAAATAAATAGAAAAAGGACAGGAATGTGGAATGAAGTCTGAAATATAACTGTCTAAGTGCTGTGGCAAATGCGTATGACTATATTACATGGATTTTTTTTATAGCTGTCGGATATGAACTGTATATGGATAACTGTCCAATAATAAACATATGAAACAAACAAAAAAAATGTCCCACTCTTTGGACTCTCTTTTTAGTTATACAACTTACAAAACCAGTATTAAAGGTATCACTATAATGTTTCACACTGAAAGAATTCAGGTAGAAGACATCCGTCATTGGTTACAAAAGCGATGTGAAGTACTAAATGCTCCAGAACCTATAACTAAGTAAGTGAGTCCTTTTAGACAGGTGGCTGCCATTTTAAGGTTAAGCTACGACAGACTGAGACTGGGATGATACATTTGCCAAATACTCTCTTGACTGGCAAAGATCGGGGAGTGCGTTTCTATGCAGGCAAGCCCAAGGCATGTCATAAATGTGGCAAACAGGACCCACCTTGTGAGTTTCTGTGACAAACTTAAATGTATCCTCTGTGGAGAATATGACCACATCAGTACAGCATGCAGAAACATGGCAAGATATCATTTATGTGATGGCCGAAGCCATGTTTTCCAGAAATGCCCTTGGGCAGTCCACAATCGACAGGATGGAGTGGATCAGGACGATCCACTCCATCCTTGCCTCTTGTCGCTGTAACTGTTAATGGCCTTGTCCACCGTTCTCCTTCCTCTGAGCTGCCCCTCTTCCCCATTTCCTAATTTTAGTTAAGACAAGGCCTTTTCTGACTGAACCAAGTAATTTTCTCCACTTTCTCTCACCATCCCTCTACCTTTCCTCTTTGATTCTGGCAAGGTCCTTTTTAACTGAACCAGTATTAAAATCCCCAAAACAAGTCCTGCAACTTCAAACTCCTCATTCACTCTGGGTCCTCATTCCCACTCAAACAAGTTTGCTCCTATAAATACCTAGGGATCCATTTTGACCCCTCCCTCTCCTTCCATGGACACATCGCTGCCCTAGCCACTGCCACTAATATCCGATTGGGCATCTTACATCGGTATAAACACTGCCTCCCCCCGGAGGCTCTTCGACTCGCAGTCACCTCCTCTATCCTGTCCCTAGTGGACTATGGACTGCCGGTGTATGGTGCTGCTGATCAGACCGCACTCCATAAAATTCGCACTACTCTGAATAAGGCCTGCAGGTTAATTACTGGAGCACCTAGGATGACACACACACCTGTCTACTGTATGCTAAAGCGCTGGTACTTGATCTCGACGAGCACCTCAAATATCTGACCTGTACCCTTACAAAAAGACCTCCTTGGGCTTTCCCCACCAGGATTGACCACCACCATGCCGCTCTGTCCCACTAGTTCATACTGGACCTCTGGGAAAACCTCTCTTGTTATCCCTAGAGCTAGGACCTCTCACGGCCAAAGAGCCTTCAGCTTTAGGGCCCCCTCCTGGTTCAACACACTGCCCCCCTCCATCTCCGAAGCTCCAACTATATCGTGCTTCAAAACTTCCTTACGTAACCACCTTATTAACACCCGATGCTGTAACTGCCACTAGTCAAAGCCGTACTCAATACTTATGACAAAGCTTATTACTAAGCTGCTAAGGACGACATAACTCTGGTATTGTTTGCATCCATCCTACCTGTACCAGCTTGTTTGTATCTATGTCTTAATTTTACTGTTATACTTATGTGTTGTACTGCTATACTGTGTATTTTGGTTTGTCTTACTGTGACAAGGTACCTTTGTAAATGAGCCTATGGCTCAAAGGTTTTCCAAACTGCTGTTTAAATAAATAAATAAATAAAAATCTGCTCACCCCTTCCTTCCTCCCAGTGGCTGTGGGGTGGCAGTCTTCCAGAAGATGTTCTGGAGGCTGCGATGCTGCCATATTTGCAGGCACCTCTCTGGTCTGAGGGAGGAGGTTGCCAGTCTCCAGGCCAACCTGGCTAGGATTCCTTAAACCTCCTCCCCCACCCAGGGACTACCAGGGCCTTCGCTGCCTCAGAGGTTGCCAAGAAAGAGTAGTAGTTGGACCAAGGTGGGCTCAGGGAGGGTGAGGGTGGTGGAACAGAGGCGCATCCCTCCAGTTGTACCTCTCCACGATTCATACACCATTCTGGTGGAGAATGGCACCTCTACTGAGGCACCTGCAGTGGAGACCAAGGAGGATGCTGGGAACCTCCACAAAGGAGACCCACACAGGAGGGTGGCACGGGACCCCACCGGGGAAGAAAACAACTCCTGGTGGGGGAACTCAATCATTAGAGGGGTAGAACTAGGGGAGGAAGGAAGAGAGGGAGGTAAAGGGCCTGACTGGCGCCATCGTTTGGAGGGACAGGGAGCAAATCCTCAGGATCGCGGGAGCAGCTGCACAGGGAGGGAGCTGGATGTCACTGTCCACCTAGGGACAAATGACCTGGCTGGGAATGGGATCAGAGCAATTCAAGAGGAATCTGTGGAGTTGGGAGGGGCCTTTGACAAGTAGCATATATGGTAACCTTCTTGGAGGTGCTGCCTGTATATGGCATGGGTGAGGCTAGGGCACTCCGCACCATAGGATTCAATGAATGGTTGAAAAACTGGTGCGGAGCTCAGGGTTTTTGCTTCATTGGGGACTGGGGGTCCACCTGGAGGGATAAAGGCTTATACTGGCACGATGGTCTGCATCTCTTTGGAAGGGGAACCAGGATCCAAGGTGATAGGTTTAAGTGCTTCATTGGCAAACATTTAAACTAGTCAAGGGGAGAGGCACTGAAAAGAAGCGGGGAAATCCCAGCCTCCCCCCACAAAACAAGGTAGTTAGCAAGGTAAACACCAAGGTAGAGAAGTCAATAGGGAGCAGGACAGGGGTAAACGGAGAAAAAGGCAGTAAGGACAGGGATGGGGCTTGAAGTGGTAAGGTCATCAAAAAAATGGAGGGTGATGAGTACCAATGCTCGTAATCTGGGCAACAAGCTCCCTGAACTAGTGACCTTAATGGAAGAGGGACACCTGGATATCGTGGCAGTCATAGAAACATGGTACACAGAGAACCATGATTGGGATGCCAACATACCAAGGTACACAATCTATATGAGGGACAGGGAGGGTAAAAGAGGTGGAAGAGTAGCTCTTTACATAGAAACATAGACTTTGACGGCAGACAAGGACCACTTGGCCCACCTAGTCTGCCCATTTCCCTACCTAGAGGATAAGCTGCAGATCCTATTTAACCAACAGTGTATTTCTTCATACCCCTCACAACAATTGCCTTATGTCTGTCCCATGCATTCTTGAATTCTCCCGCAGTTTTAGACCCCACAACCTCCTCAGGAAGGCTGTTCCATACTTCCACTACCCTCTCTGTGAAAAAATACTTCCTGAGATGTCCCCCCATTATCTTCAAATTGTGTCCCCTTGTTCTTGCACATCTCTTTTTCTGAAAGATGCTACCCTATTGGACTTTGTTGATTCCACTGAGGTACTTAAAAGTTTCTATCATGTCCCTCCTCTCTCTCCTTTCCTCAAGGGTATACATATTAAGCTCCTTTAGCCTCTCCTTGTATGGCTTCTCTTGCAGACCCTGCGCCATTTTAGTTGCCCTCCTCTGAACTGCCTCCATCCTGTCTATGTCCTTGCGGAGATGGGGTCTCCAGAACTGGATGCAGTACTCCAGATGGGGTCTCACCAACTGTCTGTACAGGGGCATAACAACTTCCTGTTTTCTGCTGGTGATGCTTCTCCCTATACATCCCAGTATCCCCCCAGCCCTCCCTACCGCCTTCTCACATTGCTTGCCAACCTTAAGGTCATCTGATATGATTACCCCCAGGTCCCTGTGATGCTTTTTACCTGACCGATGGAGGTGGTCACTTTGCCGAACTGGTCAGGCTTAATCATGGTTCAGCTGGATGATGAGAACCAGAGCTCCTCGAAAAGTAAAACTATTACGAGTTAATTTAGAAAAAGTGCAGGCTTTAATGCAGCAAAATGGGGGGGGGGGGGGCGGCCCTGGAACTCTAACCATATATTTCTGTTTGATCACACACCAGGAGCCACCCAACTAAATTTATTAAATTGTATTGTAAATACAGGGGTTGAGCTTAAAAACCTTTTGTTCTCATTTGAATGTAGGGGGCTAGGATTTCCCTGCTCCTTTCCAGTGCCTCCCCCCTTGGCTAGTTTAAATGCTCGCCAATGAAGTAAGGGAAGGGATAAAATCAACAGAACTAAAGGGTAAATGGAAGAGAGGAGGCACTGTGGGTCACCCTAGAGACAGGAAATGGCACCACAATCCGCACAGGGGTTGTATACAGACCCCCATCTCAGGGGGGAGGCAGTGGACAAGGAAATGATAGAAGGCATCCTTAGGATGGCAGAACATGGAAAGCTATTGTTGATGGGGGACCTGAATATGCCAGATGTTAACTGGAGCACCTTTGCTGCAGCCACATCCAAGAGCAGGGTCATTCTCAATGCCCTACAGGGAGCATGCCTCAGACAGCTAGTGTTGGAACTCACTCAGGAGGGAGCAATCTTAGACCTGCTATTTTCAAACAGGGACAGAGAGAGGATCTCAGATTCAGAAGTGGGTTGCCATCTGGGAACAAGTGACCACCAAACAGTGCAGTTCACGATAAACACAGCCGTAGAGTTAAGCCATACGAAAGCAAGGAGGGCTGACTTTGGGAAAATGGGAGTGTGCCTCAGAAAAGCACTAGCAAACGGACAAGAAGGAGGGGTGGAGGAACAATGGGGAAACATCAAAACAGCCATCACAGAGGCAACAAAAGCCTTTGTGTGAAGCAAATCCATAAAACGAAGGAAAAACCACTATGGTTCTCAAAAGAGGTGGCGGGGAAGGTTAGAGAGAAAAAGGTAACATTCAAGAAGTATAAAGAAATACAGAAGGAGCAGAACAGAGAACTGTACCAGTTAAAGTAGAAGGAAGTGGGGAAGGCAGTCAGAATAGCAAAGGCCCAAACTGAGGAAAAGATAGCCAACTCAGTTAAGAAGGGGGATAAAACCTTTCACAAGTACATTAGGGAGAGAAGAAAGACCAAGGGAGGGATAGCAAGGCTTAATAAATGGAAGGGGAGGGGGCAGAGGGTGAAAGTGAAAAAGCAGCGATACAAAACTAATACTTCTGCTCAGTGTTCTCAAAAGAAGAGAAGGGGGAGGTACCTAAACCAAACAATAGAAGCAACAGGACTCAGAGAGTAATAGTAAATGGAGTACGCTCCAAAGAAAGAGGGGTTACTAGTGGGGTACCGTAGGGTTCAGTACTGGGACCGGTCCTCTTTAATGTCTTTATAGGTGACACTGCAGTGGGACTGGAAGGGAAAGCATGCCTCTTTGCAGGCGACACAAAGATCTGCAACAGGGTTGATACACGGGGGGGGGGGATTATGAGAAGGGGCTTGGCAAGGTTGGAGGAATGGTCAAAAGTATGGCAGCTTAGATTCCAAAGTAATGCACCTGGGAAACAAAAACCCAGGGGAAAGAGTACACAATGTTGGGGGAGGTACTAAACAACAATAAAAATGGAAAGGTATCTGAGGGTAGTCATATCAGATGACATAAAGGTGGGCAAGCAATGTGAGAAAGCAGTAAGGTAGGCTGGGGGGGGTACTGGGACGCATACGGAGAAGCAACACCAGTAGAAAACAGGAAGTTGTTATCCCTCTGTACAGACAGTTGGTGAGATTCCATCTGGAATACTGCGCGCAGTTCTGGAGACACCATCTCTGCAAGGACATAGGATGGAGGCAGTCCAGAGGAGGGCAACAAATGGTGCAGGTCTGCACCAGAAGCCATATGAACATGTGAACATACGAAATTTGCCAGCAGATAAAGGCCTAGAGGTCTATCAAGTCTTCTCGAATGTGCAGCTAGCACCCCTTATTCTGCAGCTGCCCCTCCCTTCCACCCTTCCCCTTCACTGACCCTCCCCCTTGTCCTGTCCCATCCCCTTTTGAGGCAGTCCACTGTTCTACTGGATACCACTTCTGCAGATAACGCATTCCACCCAGCCACCACCCGATCTCCCTCCAGTCTCTTATCATGGCCCCTGGTGTCCCTACCCTCCCTTACTTTGAACAGCCCCTCTGTACCTGTCTTGTTTATTCCTTTCATGTACTTAAAGGTTTCAATCATATCCCCACGACCATCCTCTCCTCCAGCGAGTACATGTTCAACTCCCTCAACCTCCTCTCGTATGATAAGTTCCCCAGCCCCTTGATCATCTTTGTCACCCTGCGCTGCACCCCCTCCAGTAACTTAATGTCCCTCTTCAGATACGGGCGCCAGTACTGCACGCAGTACTTCAGGTGCAGTCTAACTAATGACCTATACAGTGGCAGAATCACCTCCTTGAGGATATACCTTGAAATACATCCCAGCATTTTGTTGGCCTTTGCAGCTGCCTTCCTACATTGTGCCGAGTTGTTCATTGACCCTGTAATGAGCACCCCCAGATCCTTCTCCTCCTCCGTCTGGGCTAGCTGCACTCCCCCAGCTGGTAACTCCTCCTTGGGTTCTTCATCCCAAAATGCAGCACCTTGCACTTTTTGGCATTAAACCCCAGTTGCCAGGTGTCTGACCAGGTTTCAAGCTTTGCCAGATCAGCCTGCAACCCCTGCCATCCCCTTAGAACATCCACCACTCCTACCTTGGTATCATCAGCAAACTGACTGATCTTGCTCTTGATGTCCAATGATATGTCTGCAATAAATATCCCAAACAACACTGGTCCCAACACCGAGCCCTGTAGAACACCGCTCATCACTACCCTTGGGTGTGAGAGCTCCCCACCCACCCACCACCACCATCTGTTGCCTTCCCTGAAGCCAGTTCCCTACCTATCCCACCAGCTTTGCACCTGCCCCTGTGCCTACTAACTTACTTCCCAGCCTTCCATGCGGCACCGAGTTGAATGCCTTACTGAAGTCCAGTTACGAGACATCCACTGCATGGCCCCTGTCCAGTTGCATAGTTACCCGGTCATAGAACTCCATCAGGTTGGTTTGGCAGGATCTGCCCCATATGAAGCCATGCTGTCTGCTGTCCTGTAGTCCTTTCACCTCTAGGAGGGCCACCAGCCTTTCCTTCAGGACAGTCTCCATTAGCTTACCCACGATGGATGTGAGGCTCACTGGGCTGTAGTTTCCCGGTTCATCCTTTGGGCCACTCTTGTGGAGGGGCACCACATGAGCCATCCTCCAGTCCTGAGGTACACACCCCGAATGTAGTGAGACATTAAATAGGTCTGCCAAAGGTTCTGCAAGGACCTCTGCCAGCTCATTCAGTACCCTGGGGTGGATGCCATCTGGCCTGGCACCTTATCCACCCTCAGTGCCTTCAAACCCTCCCGAACTCTGCCCTCCATGATTTCCCCATCTGTCACCCCTTCCCCTGTTTCTGTCATTTCTCCCCCCTTGGGTGTCACCCCCTTTTTCTTGTTAGTAAATACTGAGCAGAAATACTCATTTAGTGCTTCTGCCTCATCGCACCCTGCTTCCACTCAACCCCCCTCCTTCCTAATCCTTACTATGTGGTCCTTACAGCTCCTTTTCTCCCTGATGTACCTAAAGAAGTCCTTCTCCCCTTCTTAATGCCTTGTGCCAGCCTGAGTTCGTAGATGCCTTGGCTCCCTTATGACCTTGTCACCTCCTTCGATTCCGTCAAGTACTCCTCCCTGTCCTCCCTTCCCCTCTCCCTGTTTTCTTGTACTTCCTAAAGGCAGCTCTTTTCCTCCTTACCTTTTCCATGACCTCCTTGCTCAACCAGCTCGGTTTCTTAGCCCTACCCTTCTTGCTCTGGGCCTTGCAGCAGGTTTTGGTTGCCTCCACTATCCCCAGCTTTATGAGTTCCCACCACTGGTTAGTGTCCATACTAGACTGAATTCTGGCCAGGTACCCTTTTACCACTTCCCCCATCCTCCCAAAGTCGGCCCTCCTGAAGTCCAGCATTCTTGTGCCAAATTCCACTCCTTCCTGAAGAGGAGCTTAATATGTATACCCTTGAAGAAAGGAGGGAGAGGGGCTCATGACAGAAACATTTAAGTACCTCAAGGGAATCAAAGTCCAAGAGGGTAATAACTTTCAAAAAAAAAAAGATGTGCAAGAACAATGGGGCACAATTTTAAGATAGAGGGGGATGGCTCAGGGTCAATGTAAGGAAGTATTTTTTCATGGAGAGGGTGGTGGATGCATGGAACAGCCTTCCTGAGGAGGTTGTGGGGTCAAAAACAGTGGGGAAATTCAAGAATGCATGGGACAGACATAAAGCAATTCTAGTGGGGGGTAGGAGGAAGTAGGCTGTTGGTTAACTAGGGTCTGCAGCTTATCCAATAGGTAGGGAAATGAGCAGACTGGGTGGGCCAAGCGGTCCTTATCTGCCATCAAAGTCTATGTTTCTCTGCCCCTTCCACCCCTGCTCACTTACTTTCCTGACCTATGCCCACCTTTATTTATACTCCCACTTGTTACTTGTGCTAAATGGTATGCCTACTTTGCTTTTTTGTAAATTGTTACAATGTATGATTTGTATTGTATGATCTGTTTATTTTTCCTCTTTGTTTGTAATCTGTTCTTGTTTGTTACCTGTTTTGCATCATGTATTTTGTTGTGATCTTCTCTGATGTGGAGTCTTTGTAAAGCAGTCTCTGACTCAAAGGTTGTAATTCCTAGACTTCAATAAATAAAGCAAAAAAGAACTCAAGAAAATAAAGAATCTTCAGAACAAAACAGATCAGAAAAAGGAGCGGAGAACTTTGAATCTCATTATGGATATGCGGCAGAACCTGGTCAGTCAACTGAGAAAGGAAATGCCACCGAACACCAAGAAAACCGGGAAGCACAATCAGAAATGACATCTGATTTGGTTGAGAAGAGAAGTGCTGAAGGTGAAGACAACTGAAACTCAGCAACCCCCCCATGTGCATGAGGAGAACATGCAGCTACCCTCTGGGGATGACAATCAAGCAGCACAGTATATGCCCCCCTCCCAAATGGAAAAGACCGATCACAAGACACAGTGCACAACTGAAAGCAAATCAAAAACTGGATGTTACTTTGGAAAATCGTTTCGACGTCTTAGCCAGTAAGAAAAACTGGGAAGAAACAGATATCAAAGGAACAGAATCTGATGCTTCAACGAAATCACTACCAGTTCTACAGAAAAAAAATGGGAGGAAAAAAAGAAGCGTAAGAAAAGCATTTAGAAGGAGATGAGATCTGAGCTTGGAAGTGATGGAACTTGACCTCTTAAACTGACTATATGAGACACGCTTCACTACCCTTAATGTGTGTAGCATACAAAATGGGGCCAAGAGGAAGGCATTCTTTTCCCTACTCGACCAACTGGATTTGGAAGTTATATTTTTGCAAGAAACTTGGAGAGCTGATTCCAATACAACATCACAATGTAAAAACAACATGTGTGTGGGGACCTTTGTATTGGTCATTTGGGTTGGAAAAAGCAGATGGGGTTAGAATTTTATTTAAAGGAAATCATTTCTCATTACAAAAATTAATATATGTAGTACCACCAGGACATTTTCTGATATTAGATGGAATATATGCAGGAGTACATTGTCGATTTATCACAGTATATGCATCCCAAATCAAATCAGAAATCGTAGATCTTTTTTAAAAATTCAACCTTTTTTAGCTACAGCTAGACAAGACTTCCCTTGGGGGTGATTTTAATTGTTCCTTAGATCTAGATAAAATAACTTTAGAAGGAAAAAAAATATATATTGCTATTCTAATGCTTTGGTTAATTCTCTTAATATAGCAGGAATTAGATATGCCTATGTTTTGAAAAAAGCACCAGACTCAACATATACGAGCGGTAGATTAGCGATGAGAATAGACTTTTGGTTTGTATCACCCACTGTTAAAATAAAAACAATTGAGACAATTCCTATAGAATTCTCGGATCATTTGCTGGTTAGACTGGTGGTTGCAGTGATCCCCCTCCCCTCAGTATAAAATCAACAGATGGAGGCTTAATACAGCGGTACTAACAGACAGGATGGTACAAAGGGGAATTTTAGAATTATTACAAGCAAGGAATTCTGTATTCTGCCTCTACAAAATGGCAGGAGAATTGTGGGATGACACAAAAAAGAATATTTAATTATGGGTTAAGAAATATGGAGCAAGATAACAAAATAAAACATTTCTTAAATATTTAACATTATGTCAACAACTGCAATACTTATTTTCTTTAGTTAATACACATCAGGGGGATTATGCAACCCGGATAACTAATACAAAGACTAAAATGAAAAACTACCAGTCTGACCAAACAACCACATTAATGGCAGAACTGGCCTATGGGACAGTAAAAACCCCATCAGGAGACCCCTGTATTGCATGTAAAATAAGAGTGGATATTATTATTTTTATTTCTTTAGTTTTTGTTAACCACAACAGAAGGAGAACAGCTGAACAACAGCAACATGGGTACAATAATGCAAATAGGGGAACAGTACAGCAGTGCTACAAAAATACAATGGGTAGAAACAACAAAAAATAATGGCAAGCATTATACAGATAATGGCAGCAAGATATATAATAAGTGCAGAAACCATGAACCCGACCTGTGGAGTGAAAGGGTTAACAAGATAGTAAGGTTATATAGAGAGAAATGTGAGGAATGTTCAAACATAACAAGAAAGACTGACAGAAGGAAAGTCGGGGTGGTAATTGGCAAAACAACAGTGGATGGTCAGCAACAAGGTTCAAGAAGGAAGAGAGCTAGTAGTCAATAAGTTATTTACAAAGAGAAGGAAAAATATGGGGAGGGGAAGAGGAGTCAGTCTTGGAGCTGGATTAGACAAGGGGTGACATTACTGGTAAGTCTCAGGAGCTTCAGGTTGGGTCAAAGCATGTACAAGCATCAGCTAAGGATAGATAACGACGATATTCACTTTTAAATCCAAAGTGAGACTGAGACAGCCGGAGGTTGAGTGGAAGAGCATTCCATAGCCTGGGAGCAGAGAACTGGAAGGCCCCTGTGCCTTTAGTTGTTCGACATCTCGGAACACAGAGAAAAGATTTGTCAGCTGATCGCAGGCCATGGGAGGATGGTTGAGGGACCAGCAACGCCGCCAGCTGGGATGTTTTTTTTCCCTAGATGATCGAGTCCATTAGTGATCCAAGGTAGTATTGTCTACTGGCAGAGGGTGAGAGCCGATTCAGATCCTTATAAAGAAGGCAGTGATGTTTGAGTCGAGGCGACGAAGAGGCAAATCGGCATATATTGTTATAAGTTACGTCCCACTTTAGTAGGGAGGTTTTATGGGCAGAGGTAAGAATAGAGGCACCATAAGTAGGGTTGGGAGCAGAATACCTCGGGCAATTGCTAATTTGGCTGAGGGTGTAAGCATGTAGCTCGTTTTGTAAGCTACTCCTAGTTTCGAGTTTACAGCTTTGCATGAGGACTGAATGTGAAGATTAAAATCCAGGGACTGGTCCCAGCAGGATCCCAAGGTACTCGAAGGAAGTAACATTTTCAAGTGGAAATCCTCCTGGGTGAAGAACCTCCAGCAAACTAGAACAGGTCTTAATCTTCGGTGCAGAACCTAGGAGCATGGATTTCGTTTTCTTTCCATTTAGTACAAGCTTACGGTCTGGTAGCCAGTCTAAGACCTTACTGAAGTCTGAAGTAAGTGATGTGTTTATGCAGGCAATACTAGAAGAACTAGTGTAGATGATCAGGTCATCAGCATAGAGAATAGCTGAGCAGGATTCCAGGACCTCAGCTGCATTGTTGATAAAAACTGAAAACAGAAGGGGCCCAAGAATAGAGCCCTGGGGGACCCCAAGGTTGACAGTAGATGTGTTGGACAGGGAGGAGTTAAATTTGACAGCTTGCGACCTGTTTGACAGGTAGCTACAGAACCAGTCCACCACAGGGGTAGAAAAATTGAATTTATGGAGAGTGGAGAGAAGCAGGGGATGGTCTACAAGGTCGAAAACCTTAGGTCAATGAACATGGCACCTGTGAGTTTTCCAGAGTCCATGTTGGACAGAATAACAGTAGTTAGTTGAAGAAGAGCCGTGGTGGTGCTATGACCTTTTTCTGAAACCATGCTGGGTGTCATGCTGAGAGGAGACTGTAGCGTGTAAAGTAATCAATGGTCTGTGATGCCACTATTTTCTCTAGGATCTTGTTAAGGAAAGAGAGAGAATGGCTATAGGTCTGTAAATGGCCATGTCTTTTGAGTAACCTTTTTTAAAGACAGGCGTTACTCTTGCATATTTCCATAGGTCCAGCACAGTGCTATGGATAAGAGATAAAGTGTAGATTCTGGCAATTGGAGAGGCAATGAGTGGAGCAGCCAGTTTAAGACGACGAGGTTCCAGTGAGTCAGAACCAGAGCTGGTATTGGCGGATATGGATCGCAGTAATTTCAGAACTTCCGCTCTTGATATAGCCTTGAAATAGAATGGTGGCGCTGGAGGAGCATCATACGATAGGGCAGTATGGTTGTCTGATGGTAGTGTGGTAGGTAGATTGGAGTGCGATCCACTAGGTTGTAAAGCCAAGGTATAGTATGACAGATCAGAGAAAAGATTGTTAAAACTGTTTGAGATGGGCCTTGGGTCATTACAATGTGCCCCATTTATGATCATTTCATCAGGAGTGACCGACTGCGAGGTACCGAGAAATATTTTGACATGGGCCCAGAATTTCCTCGGGTCGCAGGCTGAGCTATGTAGAAGGTCCTTGCAGTATTCGCTTTCAGCAGCTCTAACTTGTCTCTTACATCTGTTCCTTAGTTCACAACAGACAATAAGATCTGACTGTAGGCCAGTTTGTTTGTAGCGAATCCAAAGCTTGTCCCTCTGGCGCAGATTAGCAAGGAGGTCTTTATGCAGCCACCTTGTCTGTTTCCTCTGACCCTCCTAGTAGTCTTGGGGGCATGTTTATATTGAATGGTAAGAAATTAATTTAAGAATATCTGTAGAGCAATCTCCACATCCTTTGTTTGATAGATACCTGCCCAGTTGATATTGGAGACATCATAGAGAAATGCATCCTGGTCAATATGAGCCAGATTTGTAAACGTGATTAGTTCTGATGGAGGAGATGGAGGCACAACCATAGATAGGATACAAAAAGTGGATGAGTGGTCTGTTAGTGTATCTGCAAGGATTCCTACTTTTGACACATGTTCCATATGGTTAACCATCACCCAGTCTAGGAGTGTATCTGTTTGATGGGATGATGTGGCTCTAGTTGCTTCAGAGATCAACTGGTGAAAATTATAACTAAGCGTGAGTGATTGCAAGGATATTTGAGCTGACCCTAACCAACTGAGGTTAAGATCACCTAGGATGACAGCTTCATTATGATTTCCAGTCTGGGAGGTGATGTCAAAGAGTTCTTGAAGACCTACTATTCCCCCAGCAGGGGGATTATAGGCACAGATAATATGAAGCTTCTTTTCCCCCAATACAATAGTTGCCTGTATGAATTCGCACACTGCGGGAGAGGCAGATGCCGGGACAATAGACATGTTAACATACTAATTGCCAGCAGATTAGGCCTTACGGTCTATCGAGTCTGCTCGAACCTCAGATCCCTAGTTGGGCGCCAAGGCCCTCCCCACCCCCACCGTGTTCCAGAAACCCCTATCATCCATCCCCAACCCCGGGCAGGCCATCATCTGATACATCCACTTTCTGTGTCTGTCCCACCCTCTCTTGAAGCCCTCCACTGTGGATCTCTGAACCAGCTCGCCAGGCAGTGCGTTCCAAGGGCCCACCACCCTCTCAGTGAAAAACCTCCTCCTCTTTTCCCCCCTCACCCTTCCACCTTCCAACTTCAAACCATGCCCTCTGGTCATACCTCCCTGCTTTAGTCTAAGTATCCCCTCCATGTTTACCCTATTTATTCCCTTCAGGTACTTGAAGACCTCAATCATGTCCCCCCCGTCTCTCCTCTCCTCCAATGAAAACAGGCAGAGCTCCTCAAGTCTGTCCTCATACGTTAAATCCCTTAGTCCTCGTATCATCTTAGTTGCCCTCCTCTGTACCCTTTCCAGGAGCTGTATGTCCCTCTTCAAGTGTGGTCTCCAGTACTGTACACACTGCTCAAGGTGTGGTCTAACCAGTCCATTGTACAGCGGAAGAATCACTGCCTTGCTCCTAGAGGTGATCCCCCTTACGATGCATCCCAACATCCTGTTTGCCTTGCTAGCCGCTCTCCTGCACTGCTCAGAGTTATTCATACATGCATCCACCATGACCCCTAGGTCTTTTTCCCCTATTGAGGCCTCCAGCGCCTCCCCTCTCAGGGTGTACCTGTGTTTAGGGTTTCCCCGCCCAAGATGTAACGCCTTGCACTTGGTGATATTGAAATTTAATTTCCATGTGTGAGCCCAGCTTTCCAGGGTGTCCAGGTCCCCTTGCAGGGCCAACCTCCCCTCTTCTCCCTCAACTACTGCTCCCATCTTGGAGTCATCAGCGAAGAGACTCATTTCTCACCCTGTACCCTCCCTGATGTCCAATATGTATGCATTAAACAGGATCGGACCTAGGACCGAGCCCTGTGGTACCCCACTACCAACCTCTCTAGGGTTAGAGAGCTCCCCACCGACCACTACTCTCTGGGTGCATCCAGTTAGCCAGTTTTCAATCCATCTGACCATCAAAGGGCCTACTCCCAACCCATCAGTTTCTCCACCAGACCATTGTGGGGGACCGAGTCGAACGCCTTGCTGAAGTCCAAGAATAATACATCCACAGGCTTTCCCCTGTCCAGTTCTGATATTACCCATTCGTAGAACTCCACAAGATTGGTTTGACATGATCTACCTGGCACAAACCCATGTTGCCGACTATCCAGACCTCCCACCTCCTCCAAGTACACCCCCAATCGTTCCTTTAGTATACGCTCCATTAATTTTCCCACCACCAAGGTCAAACTGATGGGTCTATAGTTACCTGGTACTTCCCTCGACCCCCCTTTATGGATTGGCACCACATGTGCCTCTCGCCAATCCCTAGGTACCCTCCCTGTCTCAAGTGACCTGAAGAGCTCAGCCAGGGGTGCAGCCAGTATGTCCACCAATTCCCATAGTACTCTCGGATGAATGCCATCCGGCCCAGGAGATTTGTCTTTCTTTAGGGCCTTGAGGGCTAACCACACCCTTTTGGTGGAGATAGCATCATCCGTCCCCTCCACCTTACTGGCCTTTTTATCCTTATCCTGATGTGACACCCCTGGGGTACCTCTCCCTCCCTCTTGCTCCATTTCTGCTGTTCCCCAGATCCCACTCACTGCTGCTTCTATCCCCATCGTGCCTTGCTTTGTAGATATCCCATCCCCCTCTCTAGTGAACACAGAGGCGAAGTACTCGTTAAATACCTCTGTCTGGTTCCTCGCCTCATCCACCCACCCACCCTCCTTCTGATCTCAATCTGCTGAGATGGCCCTTAGTTTTTCTCCACTCCCCAATGTACTGGAAGAAACCCTTTTCCCCTCCATGTATCCCCTGTGCCAGCCGCTGCTCTTTACTGGACTTTGCCCCCCTCACCATCCGGGTGACTTTTCTAGATGCAAGATGGTACATTTCCTTATCCCTATCCCCTCTTGTTTTATATTTTTTGTAGGCTGCCTTCTTTTCTCTGACTGCTACCTGAACCTCACTGGACCACCAGCATGGTTTATGTGACCTTGCTCCCTTATGTTTCACCTTAGCGCAGGTCCTGACTACCTCATAAAGTCCCCATTTTATGACCTCCCATCTCCTTTCCACATTTGTCATTGATGTAATCCCCTTCAAGTGATCCTTGAGAATATTTTCCATGCCCACAAAGTCTGCCCCCCCCCCGAAGTCCACTGCCAGTGTCCTAGATCTCACCCCCCTCCCCCATGCTTATTTGAAACCAGACAGTATTGTGGTCGCTCCCAGTCAGGGGATCCTCTACAACCTGGTCCCTTACCAGATACCCATCTGCCAGAACCACGTCCAGGACATGCCCCTCCCTTGTGGGCTCCATCACATTCTGTGTTAAGAACACATCCTGGAAGCCGTCCAGCAGCCTCTGCTCCTTGGCCACCTTAGAGGACATGGTTCCCCAGTTTGTACCTGGCATATTAAGGTCCCCATCAACACCACTCCTTCCCTTTTGGTCCACACTGGGCAATGATGTTGTCCAGCAAACCATCCTCCAGAACATCACCCATCCCGGGGGGCCTATATACTACACCCAGCTTGACCTTATCTCCTGCTGGGGATCGTAAGGTGACCCATAGGGCCTCCACATTTCCCTCTGCCTCTTCTACCCTAGCAATTTCTATGTCATCCCTAATGAACATAGCCACTCCACCCCCTCTGCCCTCCCTCCTTTCTATCCTTCCTAAGCATAGTGTACCCCGCCGTTTAGGTCCCAGTCATGGTTTTTGTTGGCCCACGTCTCCGTGACCACCGTCACATCCCCCCCCCCGAACAGCATGGCCTAGAACTCTGGCAACTTGTTTCCCAAGCTCCTGGCATTTACTAACACCAACCCCACCCCTTATCCCTGATTCCCTTTGTCAGACCCCACCCAGGTTCCTTATACTTCCATCCTCCTTCTGCTCCTCCTGAAACCTCCACCCCAGTCTGTTTCCCCCTCCCCTTGGGTTGAAGGCTACTCCCTCATCTGGAGGAGGACTTCTGGTCAGCCCCTCCCTTATCCCTTCCCCCTCACAAGTTTAAACCCACCTTTCTTGAGCGAGTCAGCCATCCTGTTTAAGGACTTCTTCCTAATGGGGCAAGATGAAGCCTGTCCATGGCATACAGTCCCTTATCCTCCCAAACTCCTTTCCAGTTCCCTAACACCCCCAACCCTCTCTCTTCACCCCACTTCCTGAGCCAGTCATTAACCTCTGTGATCTTCATTTTTTTCTCCACTGAGGCCTTTGGTACTGGCAATATCTCCAAAAAGGAAATGTTGCATCCATTATCCCGACAGACACTGGCAAGTTCTTGGAACCTTGCTTGGATTTCCAAAACGCTATTTTTCTCTAGATCGTTAGTGCCCAAATGCACCAGGAAATCCAGTTTCCCTCCACAATCTCTAACCAGTTCGTACACCATGAACTTTGCTCTGTGCACGGTCAGCCCAGAAATACTCACTACCTTCACCTGGCTATGGCATCCACCCCCCTGTCCCTCCCACTGGATACCCCTAATCATAGTCTCCCCCAATAGCAGAACCTTAACACCGCCATCATCCTTATGGTTACCTCCACTATGCACTCTCAGCCCCCCATCCCCCCTTTATTCGTGATCTCAATTCCATGGAAGTCTTCCTGCCTTATTAGAGACCCCCTTGCCACCCACCCCTTTCTGCCTCCCTCGTTATTTTGCCCACTTAACTCAGACCCCCTCTGAATAGGTGTTACCTTTAACCCTCTCTTATCTGAACCATTTATCCTGGCCCTGATGGTTCCCCTCCCCACACTGCCATCCTCCCCCCCCTTGTAATAGTACCCCTACCTCCAGAGACTCTCTCTGGGTCCCCTTTACCTAGGGCCCCATCCTTGGTACAGCCCCCCCTGCTGAAGCGGGGCCCCTCCCCCACCTCGTCTCCCAGTTATGCTCTCCTCCCTCGTGTCTGCAATATGTTGCATCTCCCCCATCTGCTTAACATTTGTTTCCCCTTCTCCCTCTGGGACTATTTCTATAATTTCCATTGCCGGTCTGTGATGCCCTATGGGTATCCGACTTCCTCCCCCCAGCCTCTGTATCAGTTTCCTCATTTCCACCAACCCCTTCTTCCCCCTCTAGGTTGCTTAGTAGCTCAAATTTATTGTGACACTCTATGCCACCCTCCATCAAGTAACCCGAGTTTCCCCTGACTGCACCTCTAAACTGCCCCTCTTCCTCCCCTCTTGCTCTGTTCTCCTTAGGAGCTCCCTTCCCACAGTCTGCTGTTTTAGGCTTCCCCACAACAGCCCCTCCCTTCTCAATGTCTGCTCTACTAGGCTTCCCCACAACAGCCCCTCCTGACTTTTCCCCCTCCACTCTCTTTGTATTAGAATGTTCACCCCGTACGCTTTCCCCATAGCGTCAACATCCCTATCCAAGGGTCCTCTGTCCCTAATATCCCCCCTCCTGCTTGCTGTAACATAATGTCCTGTAATTTCAGAGCGTTGCCCCAGCCTCCCCTCAGCCCCACCCTTCTGCTGCCCATATCCACACCCCTTATCCTTGGACACCCCCCCCCAACTCCCCAGCTTACTCCTTAACCAATATACTTCACTCCTGATACAAGATAGCTGTCTACAGAGTGGGCAGCGGCCCTCTCTCCAGGCCCAATTGAGAATTATTACCATCCCACAGCCTGTGCAGCCTACAACCCTTCCGAAGATGCCTGCCATGGTAGAATATGGCCACCCTGTTTATCCCCCAGGGCTTGACAAATCCTATAGCCCGACGTCCCGGGCTATCATTTTTAACTCTGGGACAAGCACTTTCATGAAAGTTACTTGTCTGCGGACAAGTATGGTTTTAAAAAACAAAAAAAAAAGCAGTTGCTTAACCTTTCCAGCAGGGTGCGCTGGTGGGTTGCGAGGTCCAGTCGTCCTGGTGGTCATGTTGCCCACCAGATCGCTGGGCACTGATTCACATGATGAGAGACCGGAAGATCGCGCCGCCAAGATGAGAGACAGCGCGAGCAGGGAATATGGGGAGTGAGTTGCCGGCAAACAGAGGAGGAGCCAGAATCATCGGACCACCAAGCACTGAGCAGGAAGGTGCACAGTAGTGAGAATGGCAGGTCATACCGCCAAGGGTAAGTGAGACCTGTTGGCCACAGCAGTGACTTGTGGGGGGTTGTCAGAGGCGCGCTTTCACTTCGTTCTAACTACTAGGAGAGGGCGTGCAACCCGATCGTGTGCTTCAGTGTGTACTGAGGAAAGCTGAAAGCAAAACAAAACCACTTCATTTGTTGTTGCACATTTTACTAGGGAAGGAAGCGTTTGTACAGGAGAGAAAAAAAGCATTCAGGGTGGCATGGGAAGAAATATTGACGGGAGCCAGAGGGTGCCAGGAGTGCGGTAGTGAGCCAGGGAAGGAAGGGCTGGAGGCATGGGGCTCGGTAATCTACCTGTCAGCCTAGTGCAGAGCACGCTGTGCAGACTTAGACTGCCATTAAGTTTTTTACCTTAAATAAATCTGCCCCCTCAAAAAAAATGTAATAAATAAATAACTAAAGGACTAACCAAAAAAGGAAGAAAGTTTGTTGGTGTTGGATTGGGCAAGGGTTGGGACCGTCAGGACAGATATAGAGGAGAAGGACACCGAGCAGCAGTAAAGGAGGAGAGAGAAGGAAAACAGAGCCAGGTTAAAGCCAGAAGTTTCAGAACTGAGCAAATAAAAAAAAATAACAAGCAGCTCTAAGGGGATAAATATTAAAAAGAGAGGGGGTTGGGATTCGCAAACTAAGTAAGCTAAAGTGCAGAAAAAGGCAACAACTTAAACAAGTATAACTGACTAAAAAGAGCAATCTGTTCGCCCCCCAAAACAAAAAAGACTGGGAATTGAAGGGAGATTCACATAGGAAAGAAAGGACTGGGTTTTGTTGTGTTACCCTAAGAAAAGTAAGGGGCACTATGTTACCATCACAGCTCAGCATTTGGCAAAAAAAAAATAGTAACAGGCTGCTCTAAGGAGATAAATATGTAAGAATGGGGAGGGAAGAGACAGGGTTGGGATTTGAAGAGTGAACTAAACTGCAGAACAAGGTTAACAACTTCAGCTGTTACCAACATAACTAAGTCTAGTTGCTATATCTTTATCTTTATCCCAGTCCCATTCCACTCTGACTGCCTCCTGTCTTGCTTAGTTTAGCAGCCTGTTACTTAAAGACAATTTTTCATTACTGTCTGTTCCCTTTCCCTTCCATTCAAGACTACCCATACCACCACAAAATAAACACACCACACAGTGATTTTGCAGAATAGATTTTATTAGCATCACAAAACAGTAAATACATACATAGTTCTAAATTATTATCCTGACATACTAGTATGCATGTTAGTTTGTTGAGCTTTGTTCTAAGTTTGGCACTTGTCTCACACTTCCACATCCACCTATATTAATTTAACAGAAAATGTATAATTTTTCCTGTTTTCCAGTATCTACAGCTACATAGTATTCATAATATAACCCCTACACATGTATTTTGTTGCTACATACTTTTTTCCAAGTTTTCCTTAAATTATAGCCTTCCAAACATGGACTACCACTCTCAACACTGGGACTACCATTTTTGGCTTGGCCACTTGTCCTTGGACTAGCATGTCATTTTAAAATTTGTCAACCCCTGTTGTCCCCCTCTGTTTATAATGGCACACACCCCTTTTTTCACTCCCTTCCCCCTGGAATACAGTTTCTCTCTATACTGACTGCAGTTATTTACAAACCCAATTTCAACCCCACCAATAAAGTTCCCAAGTCTCACAAACACATACAGTCCAGTGTGTGTGTCCAGTCCCACTAACAGTGTGTGTATGCAGACATCAGGTACTGTATGATGTCACAGGCCCACCAGTTCCTGTTGCTTCAAATTTCAGTCACAAACAGAAATACACAGCCCTTCAATCCCACCCCCCAGTGGCTTTTCAGTATTTAAGAAAGCCTACAAAACAGGGTGGGTGGCAGGGTTCTTACCAACACCAGGCAAACATCACATTTAAATTTCACTCTAATTATCACTGCCCAAAAAGTGTTCCCAAGCCCCAAAAGTTACAATATCACAGCCCAAGTAACAGTTCTAACTCAAAGTAGTAATTTTTAACACACAGAACTAATTTCACGTACAAAACTATTCAAATATTTCAGTTAAAACAGAATATAAACCCAAACCTCTGTCCTTACCAGCCTCCTGCTTATGTTCCCAAGTGAACAATGAAAGACAAGATGATTCTTAATTTCCCTTCCCCCTAACACCAGGCAAACATCACATTTAAATTTCACTCTATCACTGCCAAACAAGTGTTCCCAAGCCCCAAAAGTACAATATCACAGCCCAAGTAACAGTTCTAACTCAAAGTAGTAATTTGGTGGAGGTGGTTTTTGAAGAATAGGGCAACTCCACCTCCACGCTTGGATGAGGATCTATCCCGCCGGAACAGGGAATAGTTAGGCAAGAAGCATACATCACCAGGTATTCCGGGTTTTAGCCAAGTTTCTGTGAGACAGAGTACATCAGGATTGCAGAGTTTCACCCAGGCCTCGAGTTCCGCATGGTGACAGGTAAGACTTCTGATATTGATATGGGCAATTAATAATCCTTTCTTGGACATGCCAGATAACTCATTTGGGGAAAAAAACAGGTAGGTGGACCTGGATTTAGTTTGACGTCTCCAGATAGCAGAATAATGATCATGGCTAGGAACCAAAGCCTTGCACAGTGGCAGGTTAGGGTGAAAGCACATCTCCATGGCAGCTTCCTCCTGGCATGTAGAGCATAACAGATGCTGCCTCTAACATGGAGGATAGGGTTAGGTTGCAGATCAGGCTTTGTCTCTGCAATCAAGTTAGAGAAACTATAGTTGCGGTAAGCCTCTGAGGAGTCTTTTGCCATTTGGTTACATGGGAGAGCCTATGTGGCAGTGTCCAGGCTGAGAAAAAGGACAAATGACAAGAGTGCCCATAGCAGACTATACTTCGCCATAGTGTTATTATTTGACTTGGGTAGGAAGGCTAGTGGTATACTGAGACAGAGGATTAGCTCTTAGGGATAAAGAGAGATAGTGTGTGTAAAATTAAGACTGCCAGGGGTGACCGTGTTCCACCATTTTAACCCTTGGCCGAAATTAGAGATAGATCAAAAAACAACGAAGTGTTTCCTGCTAGTGTAGCAATTATTTAGAAGCAGTGGATCAGAGAAGCAGAAAGTAAAGCCTCAAAAAGATTAATTAGGAAAGCAGACCAGCCGGAGGCTCTACTTGTGGTAAAGATTACAGTGAGGAAATGAAGACCTATTCAAGATATGTTAGACAGCACCCCTAGTGGCGGAATTTTATAAGGAACCAACGGGAGACTAGACAGATAGCAGTAGTGTTCGGCAAAAGTCAATGCAAAGCAGAGGACGCCAAAGCCCAGAGACTAATAATCCGACAGAGAAAAGGCAGGGCCAAACAGTGGCCGAGCAGAGAGCAGCAGTCCAATTAGAGGAGGGTGGCAGCAGGTGGCCGCCTATCAAACCCACACAGTGCTAGCCTGGACACTTAACCGGAGATTTGAAGGTGTCCTGTTCGTCAGGAGGATGGAGGTATGGGCAGCTGGCAGGATTAGCCGCGCCACTCACTGGGAGCACGATCAGGCACAGTGGATCTATTTTAAGATATAAAATGTAGGTTAAGATAGGATGTTATTAGCTAGGGCAGGGGGCACCAAGGCAACTTGAAAATTACTCGGGGTAGCAAGAGAGAAAGCCCAGGTATGGAACTGCACAGTAGATAGCAGAGCAGGCACTAAGCAAAGCTGATAGGCAAGCAGATGGTGAAAATAGGAAGATGTCTTTAAAGGGAAGACAGGACAAGTGTTAGGCCTAATAGCTGCACTCTGTATCTTTAAGAGGAGTTGCAATATTAGTGAGAGGGGGGAGGATGAACATTGCTAGGGGTGGTGCCGAGGCGGGAGGGAGAGTATTTAATAAAGGCTGGAGGTGGGGGATCGGAGGGTGGGCGCAAAAATTCAAGCAGCAAGGAGACAGAAGGACAGAAAGTGAAAGAGCAATTGAATTATTTGCAGGGCAAAGCTTACAACTGTGATCCAAATGGAATCTGGTCTAAACAGAAAAAAATGTATCACTTTAAACTTAGTTTCTGATGCAGGGTAGCTTACCACTGGACCTTAAAACAAAGACAGCTGTAATATTTTACAATCTACAAACCTGCAGCCTAAATGAACTTGCACTTCAAACTACCCTTGCAGTGCAAAATTGCTGTAAACAGGCTTAGGTTTGCATTTCAGTTAGGATTTACCAGACAATTTGGAGAGACTTAACAAGTACCGCAATCAGAATATAACATTAGCTAAAGGTCCAGAGGAAACAGCAGTAGCAAAATAAAGAACTGCAGCAGCCCGTCAGTAGGCAGAGCCGATGGTTCTGGACAGTCCAGTTTCTGCAGCGTACCTTCGGTCTGGTGATCGGCAGTTATCTCGGCATCATTGGATATCGACGGCACATTGAAACATACACCTAGAGACTTCGGAAATATAAAAAAACTATATGGAATCATTACATAATCCAGATGAGGGTGGGAGGGAAGAGGTGCTTGAGTACTTACCATCTATTAATGACACAGATAAATTTTGAGGTGCTTTATCACTAAAGATGAATAGCTAGTGCACTAAAAGGGCTTTGGAAAAAAGCATCACCTGGGAGGGATGGTTCACCGGTAGAATTTTATTTGGCATTTCAAGACGAATTATTGGACATGTTAAGCCCTAGTCCAAAAAAATCATGGAGCAAAAGATAGCGACACACAGCTTTTCACAGGGGTTATTAAAATTTCTTCATAAATCTAGGAATACAATGTTGATACAAAACTGGAGACCAATTTGTTTGCTACATTCTGACTGGAAAATGTTGGGGAAACTCATCCATAAAAGACTACAGAAGAATTTAGTGACCCTACTACATCCTGCACAACATGGGAAGTCATGGGGAAACAAATACATAATAATCTAATTTTACTTAGAGATTGTTACAAATATTGTACTATGCAACACATAGGATTTATAATATCGATGGTTCAGAGCAAGGATTTTGATAGGGTACCGCATGAGTAGCTCTTTCATACTAATATACTAAAAAGCCAGCAGATTAGGCCCAATGGTCTATCAAGTCTGCTCGTGGATCAGTGCCCACTCAGGGCACTGTTAAAGCCCCCCCCCTCTCACAAGGTCCTCCCCCCAACCCTCGGTGAGGCTCTGGGCTGCACCCTTGCCCTGTACTTATTAAAGCCTCTTTTGAACCCCTCTACAGTTGTAACCACCACCAGTTCCGCAGGCAGTGCATTCCATGGTTCCACAACCCTCTCTGTGAAGTAGTGCCTCCTTGACTCCCCCCTTAGTCTCCCACCGACCAGCCTCATCGAGTGCCCCCTGGTGGCCCCTACCTCCCTCAGCTGCAGTACCCCTTCAAGGTTGACCCTATTTATTCCCTTGAGGTACATGAAGACCTCTATCATATCCCCTCTGTTCCTCATCTCCTCCAGTGAGTACAGGTTGAGCTCCTCTAGCCGCTCCTCATAGGGCTTTTCCCCCAGACCCTGTATCATCCTGGTCGCCCTCTTCTGGACCCTCTCCAGAACAGCAATATCCCTTTTTAAAAAAGGATGCCAGGTGCAGCCTAACCAGGCAATTATACAGCAGAAGGAGCACCTCTCGGCTCCTTGAGGTCACCCCCCGGCAATGCACCGCAGCATTCTATTTGCTTGAGCCACAGCCTTTCTACACTGCTCCAAGTTGTTCATTTTGGTATCCACCACCACCCGAGGTCCTTTCTCTCTGAAACTTGTAGCATCCCCCCCAAAGGCATACATATAAGCCAGGTTTTTGTCCCCCAGGTGGAGCACTCTGCACTTCCCAGTGTTACACTTTAGTTTCCAGGTGCAGGACCACCTTCCCAGAGTCTCCATGTCTTCCTGGAGAGCCAGCTTCTCCTCCTCCTCCTCATCCACAATCGACCACAGTTTCAAGTCTTTCAACAATATGGGGTCACAGGGGAAGTAATCTTGTGTCTTTATTTTTATTTATTTTATTTAGCTTTTGTTAACCAGGTAAGCGCACTAGCCATAAAATGACTATTTTCAGGCACGACCCGGGAGAGAACAGACATGCAGAAACTTAACAGGATAACAATTTATAAGTGATTTACATACAATGAGTTAAAGAGGACACAATATATCAGAGACATACAGAGTAGACCATTCATAAGTTCATAGGTGCCTACCTATGCAATGAATAGAGAGGACCTTGGACAATAAATTATCAGGTGACATATCATATGACTAGAACAAGGTATACAAAAACAAAAACAGATAATACGAAAGGAAGAAATAACCATTGAGAGCAGGGGGTATCATTAAGGAAAAGGTCAGTAAGTGAGGAAGAGGGGAGCAAGCCATGAAACTAGATTATATGAGTGTAAGTAAGTGTAAGGGAGATGCCTGCAGTGCAAGATTATATATGGGCAGGAAAAGGGAGCTGGGACAGGCTGAGGCAGTAAGAGGGTTATATAGAGGTGAGGAAATACTATTGTATGGTCAGAGACATCAGTCATTAGGTAGGGTGAAAGCAGGACCAGGTATCAGCAATCAGCAGATTAGAGTGCAATTTTCTCTTAAAGCATGTGTGGGAGCTAGAAAGTCTAATGTCGAGGGGAAGGGACTTCCACAGCTGTGGAGCCACACGCTTAAATGCAACAGTTCCTTTCCTAGTGCGGCATCTCGGCAAATTCAGAAAGGATTTATCAGCTGATCGTAGACCATGGAGTGCGTCCTGAGGAACAAGCATAGCTGCAAGACACCTAGGGGTTTGATTTTGAATTATTGAATCAATAAGAGAGCTAAGGTAGTATTTTCTACTAGCTAACGGAGAGAGCCAACCAAGATCATTATAAAGCTGACAGTGGTGTTTAAGCTGAGGAGTAGAAGAGGCGCAGTGACATATGTTGTTATACATAATATCCCATCTGAGTAGGTCAGTTTTATGAGCAGCCCCAAATAAGGGAGCCCCATAGGTTAGGGTGGGGAGCAGAATCCCCCTCGCAATGGCCATTTTAGCCGATGGCGTGAGCATATAACTAGTCTTATATGCAACACCCAATTTGGAGTTGACAGCTCTGCAAACAGACTGTACATGAAGATTAAGATCAAGAGATTGATCTAGCAGGATGCCCAGGTACTTGAAAGAGGTCACACATTCCAGTAATTGACCTTCTAAGTCCTGCACCGTCAGTGCTGTTGTGCAAGCCGAGCTTTGGGGCGATCCAAGCAGCATGGCTTTAGTTTCGCTTAGTGTTGACAGCCAGTTTGTGGTCGTATAGCCAGTTCTGGATATTGTTAAAGTCAGAGGAAAGGTTGTATTGATAGTGTCTATATTAGTAGAACTTGTATAGATGACAAGATCATCAGCATATAGAATAGCAGAGCAGGATTTTAGAGCAGCTTCAATGTTATTTATATAAAGAGAGAATAGGAGGGGCCCTAGGATGGAGCCCTGAGGGTACACCAATGTTAACGTGGTACTGTTAGGCAGAGAGAATTACATTTCACCACTTGAGTTCTATTTGTCAGGTAGCTTTCATACCAGTCAACAACAGAGGAGGAGAAATGCAGGTGTCGAAGCGAGGAGAGAAGCAAAGTGTGATCAACAAGGTCAAAAGCCTTTGTGAGGTCAATAAAGACAGCACCAGTCAGATTGCCAGTATCCATTTTTGAAAGAGTGACTGTGGTGAATTTAAGGAGTGCAGTCGTTGTGCTATGTCCTTTCCTGAAGCCATTTTGGGTATCCGAGAGCAGACTGTGCTTAAGTAGCTAGTCAGTTGTCTGAGTTGTGACAATTTTCTCCAGGATTTTGCTCAGTACTGAGAGTATGGCAATTGGTCTGTAGTTCATGACAACCTTAGGATCCCCCCTTTTTGTAAGTACAGGTGTGATCCGAGCAGCTTTCCAGAGGTCAGGGGCCATTCCACCTGAAAGTGATAACATATAAATTTTGGCCAGTGGTGATGCAATAAGCGGAGCTGCAAGTTTCAAGAGGCGGGGTTCCAGGGAGTCTGAGCCAGAGCTGGTATGATCAGAGATGGACCTCAGGACCTTCAGGACTTCCTTTCTAGACACAACCTTAAAACAGAATGGAGGAGTATAAGGAGGCACAGAGGACAACACTTCCAGCTTATCCAGACAGGTTCCTGATGAGGAGTGGGAGGACAATGCAGTGGGATCGAAGGAAGAGGTATACTGGGAGGGATCAGAGAAATGCAGGTTAAAAGAATTAGCTGTGGTTTGTGAGTCATTGCAATGCACATCATTTATCGGCATATCACCAGGGGTAGTTGACTGTGAGGATCCTAGGAAGGATTTGATGTGTGACCAGAATTTTCTGGGATCACTGGCCGAGTTAATCAGTAGGTCTTTACAGTACTTGCTCTTAGCAGCTCTGACTAGTCTTTTACATGAATTCCGTAGCGTACGGTGAGCGTTGAAATCTGTTTGCTGGCCTGATGTTTTGTAGCGCTTCCACAGTTTATCTCTAAGGCGTAAACTTTTGAGCAAGTCTTTGTTTAGCCATCTTGTTTGTTTACCCCTCACTCTCCGGGTGATCTTTGGGGCATGTTTACATTGAACCGTAAGGAATTTAGTGATGAAGAGGTTAACAGCGTCCTGAGAACAGTGTGATAGATAGATCTCCAACCAATCACTTCTGGAGACGTCAAACAGAAACACCTCTTGGTCTAGGTGAGCAAAGTTTGTGAGAGAGATGAGATGTGGTGGAGGAGATGGAGGTGCCCCCAAGGTCAGGATGCAGAAATTAGGAGAGTGGTCAGTTAAGGCATCAGCAAGAGTACCAGCGGCTGATATGTGTTCAATCCTGTTTACCAGCACCCAGTCCAACAGTGTGCCTAGTGGTGATGAAGACAGACTTCTAGTCGGCACTGTTACTGTCTGATGCAAGTTGTAGCTATTAGTCAGGGATTAAAGAGAACCGGAGAGCTGCCCCCAAGCCAGTTTAAATTTAGGTCTCCTAAGCTGACAACCTTACTATGCAGGGTTTTAAATAACTCTAAAAATTGATTAGCGTTTTGCTCATAAAAGTTCTAAAACATTGTGAAAATGCATATCACTTGTCTCACTGTGTTTAACAAACATAACACTTCTAGAAAACCTATATAAATGCTTTCTGTACAGTTAGTATTGTCCCAAGAAAAAAACTGCTAATCAATTATTTAAAACCCTGCTATGATTAAAATTCTGAGAGATTTTCCAACAGGTACTCTAGACCCGCAATCCCTCCCGCTGGGGGGTTATATGCACAGATAACATGCAGTTTTTTTGGCTCCCAATGCAAGGGCAGCATGCAAGTATTCACATACCAATTGAGCATCCGGGATAGCGAGAAGAGAGACAGATTATTTTTGTAGTACAGAGCAACTCCACCACCACGTTTGTTCGATATCCTATCCCTTCGAATAATAGAGTAATTTGGCAGGGAGCAGAGGGAGTCAGTAACCGATGGTTTTAGCCAGGTCTCAGTGAGACAGAGGATATCGGGATTGTACAGTTTGACCCATGACTCCAGTTCCACGAAGTGACACATCAAATTTCTTATATTCAAGTGTGCAATTAACAGCCCATGTTTGGACACACCATGTATGTCATCTGCTGAGAAATAAGCATCTAGTGGCCTAGGATTTGTCTCTATATCCCCAGATAGCAGAATGGCAATGATGACAAGGAACCACAGCCCCACGTTTAGAAAAGGATGGGATAATGCAGACTTGTTCCATAGTTTCCTAAACATATAGAGAGAACGGTAGGGACAGCCCTTTTGGTACAGAACAGATTAGTTTGTAGTATCCTTGTATTATAAACAATAAGGTTGGAAAAAGTAAAATCATAGTGCTCGGTCCTAGATTTTTTTGAGCCATCCTCATTCCATAAGGATAGAGTAATTCTGTCAAGGCAAAGTAGGACAAGAAAAGTTACGAGGGCAACCCCCAGACAGCTGTTGGACATGGTGTGACTGTTGGTACAACATTGGTTCAACTCATTACAGAGGTCACTCGGAGTCACAGCTAGGCAGGGATTGACAAGAGGCTTTGGCTATGCAAGACCTTGCAGGCATGCACTCCCCAGCCCCATTACATTGATAGCCTGGGGCACACCTACTTAAGTACAAGTGCAGGATGTGAAATCATTTTGTCCTTGTGCTTCCTTTGTTATTTAAAGAGGTTGTTTAAAAGCCCACTAATAGATCCCTTAGGAGCAAGCCAGATGAAAATGTGGATTCGAGCAGGACCCAGAGTCAATGGAGTTTGTCAGACCTAGTTGCTTCATTTCTGTTTTGCTTGGGATAGCTTCCAAAAAGTTGATTTTAAGCTGAAAATGCAAATACCTTGTGGTGATGTTTTGCAGAAAATCTAGTCCAGGAGACCTTCACAGATGTAGTGAGCAAGAATGGTGTAGTTACTCCAAGCAGAAGATCTTGTAAATCCCAAAAAACTTAGCTACAGACACAAACACAAACAGCCACCCACACAGACCTGTTTTTTGCAAAAAACTTTATATAAAAAAGCGTCAGTGGTACCCTTGGTGGGAAGACTGGATATCCCACCCCCATCCAGATACAGACGGGGGTTAGAAAGGGATGCCCCTCATTATATGTATTGTCTTTAGACCGCTGCAGTAGACATATTATGGAGAACAGGGAAATACAGGGCTTCCAGATTCCGGGTGGTTAGGGAGCTTTAATAATTACTGCATATGTGGATTATATTGTTCTGTTTTTGAACAGAGAGAACAGTATTAAAAAAAAAACAGTAAATGAATTTACTACTTTTCAGCACACAGCAGGAACTAAACTAAATATGGACAAAAGTCTAGTATGGTAGTAGAGAAACAATCTACAGAATCTCAAATTGCAGGCATACAAATAAATACTCCGATCAAAATACTAGGGATATATTTTGGAGTGTGGGGATATGGTGCAGAATTGGTTATCAGCAATACAGAAACACCACTCCTCAGAGAAAAATTACTTTATTATTTGGCTGCTACTTTGAATAGGGTAGTTATACGTAATGTTTTACTAGCGTAGTTATCAGCAAGAGCTTGTAGCTTAAAGGGTCTGGGGGGTTGATCTTTACCAGACTTCATCCTTCGATTTCTGTGCGCCCAGTTGGGGTGGTACTCGAGTTTTATGCTTATCGTTTTATACATCATGGGTTTGGTTTAGTCTAACAGTTTAATTTTTACCTTTTGACTTGTAGCTTTAAAGTGGGAGTTTTATTTTTCTCTTGGCTGGTATACCACCTTCCTTCCTTGTCCTGTGCTGCTCACCGAGACTGATTTCTCATTTTCAAGATTCTGTATTTTGGACTGAAATAATGGAACAGCTTTAGATGGGGCTTTATGGTTGGGGTGGGGCGGGTATTTCAGTCTCACTTGTAGTAGGAAATAAAATATAAATAGTAAAACGTTTTGATATGTTAGTAATGGTTTATGACCTGGAAATGAGCTAATATATAGAGAGCTACATTACAAATTGGCTACAGGTTGTATTATCCTACTTGTGTGTTTAAGGTAGGAATTTTTAGATTGCCTACCTGCTTTTTTAGTAACTAAAATCTTTTTAAACTAGTGATGTGTCAGAGTTGTTTGAGGGGGCCAGGGAGGGCCAGGATAGTGTACGGGGCATCCCTTCTGCGTGATCTGAGGCCCTTCACCTGCCTCTCTGTCTCTGATACTACTGTAAGACGTTGCAGGGAGGTGGGGATTTGGAGGAGTCGGTGTGATCTTGGGCGGTGGGGAGCCCCGTGCACAGCTAGGGGTGGCAGGATAGAGATTGTTAGGACCAGAAGGCACCCTGGATCACGACGGGCACAAGAGAGAGGCCAGACGTGTTTGGTGCCTGTCCCCAGGGAGTTTACCAGACCAAGTGGTCAGGTAACCCGAGGGGCTGCTTTACCCACCAATCCCCTGAGGGCACTGCTATGCAATGCCGCATCGATCAGGAACAAGACGGCAATTATTGCGGACTTGATTTCCTCGGTCGAGCTGGCTTGCATCACGGAGACATGGGTTGGGGACGATGCTGGCCCAGTTTTTGAGGCTGCCGTCCCACTCGGTATACCGTAGTGCACTGCCCCAGAGAGGAACGTAGAGGCAGTGGGGTAGCCATTTGTTTTAGATCCGACTTGGGCTTCACTGTGCACCCAGTGGGAACCCCAGTTTCTTTTGAATGTGTGGCCATTCGTGGGGGTCCGGCAGGATTTTCATTATTTACCGTTCTCCCCCACCCCCACCGGGGAATTTTCCTCCAGGAGGTTGCCGAATTAGTTGTCAGCGAAACACTGGAAGCCCCCAGGTGTATTGTCTTGGGGGATTTCAATGTTTGGGCTGAAGATGAATCTTCTCAGCTTGGTCATAACCTCCTCCAAATTATGTCATCATTGGGCCTGTCACAAGTTGTTTCTGCCGCGACACACCAGGGCGGCCACACATTGGACCTGGTGTTCTCAATGGGGCTTGAGATAAATAATCTCAAGATTGATCTGGTGGTATGGTCCGATCACTGCACGGTGCAGTTCATGTTTGGGGCTCCCACCAGATGCCCTCCCCCTACAGAGATGATGAGCTGTCGTCCTTTGCGGGTATTGACCCTGGAGGGATTTTTGGAGGCAGTCGATTTATCTCGTGTGGGTAATGCATGCGTCAGAGGCATTGCTGCTGTGGTGGGCTCTTATAATAGAGTGCTATCTGACGCCATTGACTCCCTCGCACCTGTCCGTGTACGATCCAAATCTTCCTACTTGAGGTCCCCATGGTTTGATGAGGCCCTAAGGGAGATGAAGAGAAAGGGTCGGAAGTTGGAGCGCTGCTGGAGAAAGTCCGGCCTGGAGGAGGACAAACTGGCCCTGCGTGTGCATTATACTGCATACCAGGGGGCAATCAACTGTAACCCCCTTGTTCCCAGGGGTTACTAGAATCCCACTTAGAATCAGTGGCAGGCAGGGAGAGGCAGCTTGTGAGATGCCAGTTAAATGGGTTTCACACTGTCATGCTCTGTTCTCAGTTTCAGCTGAGCTGGAGTGATGTCGTCACCTTAGAATTCTCGCAGCAGCATAAGCCACAAAGGAATGCTAGCTGCAGAGGTTAGCAGTAGAATGTTGGAAGTTTAATTTAGAGTCGAGAGAGGAGGAGTGCTGCACAAGGCAGCTCCTCAGACTCAGCTCTGAAAGACAGCTACCTCCGGAGAAGGGGCTGTGTGTTCTCTCTATAGAGAGGAACACAGAAGACCAGTTTTGAAGTGGTAGAGACTGTTCCTAGAAGGTTTTCCAGTTGATGGGGAGGAATTTCAGGATTCAGGGGCAATCCCTGGTCCAGCCTGGAGAGGTTAAAGCTGCCTGAGACTTGTTTGTTCTGTGAGCACCCAAGACATTTTGTGGAAAAAAAAAGCCCTGGGGCACCAGCATTCCAGTGGTGAGTTTTTTCTCTGACAAAGGGACTCTGTTCACCAAGATTTGTTTCTTGTAAAAGTGTCTGCCTACTGTGGGGTCTAGTGAGACTTGCCAAGTACAGAACTTTTAGACTGTGTATGATTTAAAAGCATCTGCAACAGTGGGGGTCTAGAGTAAAGACATAGTCAAATACTAAACTTTTAAAGTCAGGACACCTACGAAGTGTGAGAAGTAGAATGTAAAATGTGCAAAACACTTCAAGAGTGCATCTACTAGAGTGTTTCAGAGAAATGTGTTGTAACAAGATGAATGGCAGAGTACAGATTTGGAAACAAAAGGCGGGAGACCCTCCCATCTGGAGTAACCAGGTTTACCTCTCCAGGTTCAGTTTGGGCACCTTTGTTTTCTTTTATGGCACTTGGCCAGTGCCTGAGGAAAGCACCCAGATGTGGGATTTTGGATTTCCCTGTGAGGCAAGGCAAGGCAAATGTTATTTAAAAAGACGCCCATCCCGGAGGCTCTGGGCACCGTACATCAATCAAATAAAAACAACACAACACAACAATCAATAAAATATACAACTCCAAACAATTAAAACATAATTTACTACACTACGGAATGTGCTCGTGAGTAGTTTAGGGAGCCACCGGTAACCTCCATGCAATATGGAAAAGTGTCCTAGTACTGGCCGGGGTGCCAAGTCAAAGGAAAAAATAGAAGTGTACCAGTTCGGGCTGTGTGCCCAAATTCATTCAGAATCTGAGGGTTCACTGTGTGTGTGTGTGTGTGTGCGCGCTCTGTGCCTCAGTAATCTGCATTACCAGTGGAAGTAGCCCTGTGGGGGTCCATCTTTGCTTTGTTTATTCTCTGTGATGTGAATTTAAGCCACTCTCTAGAATCCCAGCCTGGTTTGGACATTACAGTTATTGCTTCCAGTGTTTGGATTTACCTGGGTGCCCGACCAGAAGTACAAACCTAGGATAATGCTGAGCAAACGTTTTCTCTCAGGGACCCAGGTTGATGGCCATGCTAAATGGTCCCCCCAGGTGTGAGCCAGGTAGTTGCCACACTTGGTTTGCCTGTCTGAGGAGGGCAGGCTCTGAAGCAGAAGTATGGATCAATAGAAATGTATTTCATAGTGACTACCCTCACCCCTCTTGATGGTGCCTTGGTTTGAGAGGAGCAGCCCTGCTAGCTGGTGGGGGAGGTTACACAACCATAAGAAGGCAATGTTCCTGTCCAGGCAGATTGCTGCCAGGAAGAATGGACCAGCTATACATTTTCGGACTGTGGACAGGCTACTTCGTCCTGCCTGCCTACAGCCGAAGAAGGTTTTTTCTAATGCTGAATGCGAAGAGTTTGCTCGGTTCTTCTTGGATAGAGTATCCGGTATCCGGCAGGGAGTTCCTCCAGCCAGTAATGCTATAGCTGGCAGTGGCCACCAGAGGTGTTCTGCGTGCACTCCGCCTGGCTGGGTGGAGTTCAGATCAGTGGAGGTAAGTGAGGTCATCGGGGTGGCGAGCAATCTGAAGCACACTTTTGGTGAACTGGATCTGGTGCCGATGCATTTCTCGATGAGATGCATTGACACCGTTGGCCCGGTGTTTCTTATCTAAGGGTGTCTTCCCTGATGCCTTGAAAGAGGCATTGGTGAGACCAGTCCTAAAGAAACCATCGTTGAACCCAGAGGTTAGGGCAAATTACCAACCTATCTCCAATCTTCCCTTTTTGGCGACGGTTGTGGAGAAGATAGTAGCACTTCAGTTGGAGGAGCATCTTGTGACCCATGAGTTGTACGAACACTTCCAGTCGGGGTTTCGGGTGAGGCATAGCACAGAAACCATGCTTGTTCAGGTGCAGAATGATGTCCTCAGGGCTAAAGATCGAGGAGAAAAGACAATTCTTGTTCTCCTTGATCTCTCCACAGCATGTGACACTGTGGACCACTGTGTGTCGCTTGATCGCCCTAGGAAATTCTGCGGACTCACCGGCACTGTCATCTCCTGGTTTGAGTCCTTTTTAACCAACAGGAGGCAACGGGTTGTGATGGGGAATTTTTCCTCCACCCCTAGCCCCCTATCTTGCAGAGTACCTCGGGGATCAGTGTTAGCCCCAATGTTGTTCGCAGTCTACATGCTACCCCTGGGAGGGATCATTAGGAAGTATGGCTTGGGTTTTCATTGCTATGCTGATAATATCCAGCTATACTTATCCTTTGCCCCAGGAACATCCAATGCGGTAGATGTGCTAAACAGCTGCCTTGCTGAGATCAATGACTGGATGGCCTCTAGCTGGTTGCGACTGAACCTCGATAAGACAGAGGTATTGGTGGTGGAGTCAAACAGAGTGCGTGATAGGATGGCCTCTGAATCAGAGACTGGCCTTGTTCTGGGATCTGTTCCATTGAAGGCCTCCTCAAGGGTGCAAAATCTTGGTGTCATTCTGGATAGGAGTTTGTCGATGGAGGCGCAGATATCTTCCACCGTCCGCTCCTGTTTTTTCCATCTCAGAAATATCGCCAGGATAAAGCCCCTTCTTCTGCCTCTGGACCTCCCCACTTTGATGCACGCCTTAGTTACGTCAAGCCTTGACTACTGTAATGCGCTCTACCTTGGGGTAAAGGGAGGCTATATCCGCTGACTGCAGCTAGTGCAGAACGCAACTGCCCAGTTACTTACTGGGCAGCCAAAATGTTGCCACAATACACCGGTGTTGCGTGAACTGCACTGGTTGCCAGTCAGGTGGAGGATCCTCTTTTAAGGTGGGTCTTCTCACCTATAAGGCCCTACATGGTCAGGGCCCTAGTTATCTGTTAGACCTTCTTGTACCTGGTCTCTCGGATCGCCCCCTCTGTTCCTCCTGTGAGGGCCCCCTAGCGATTCCCAGGACGAAGTTGAGATCGGCTGGTGACAGGGCTTTTAGTGCCGCTGCCCCCGTCCTGTGGAATTCGCTGCCCCTTGGGGTTAATGGGGGCCCTACCTTGGAGGTATTCAAGGCCCGCCTTAAGGCCATCCTATTTGCCCAGGCATTTTTGGATTAAGTTACTAATTTATAGATCTGATTTGATTATAGCCGGTGGTAATTTGATGTTTAGTTTATTGTTTATGGGTAATGTTTATATGACGCATTATTATTTATATGTTTATAATTATTTCTGTGTTTTATTGATCTATTTCTGAATATGTGTTTACTTATCTGTACGGCACCCAGAGCCTCTGGGATTGGGCGTCTTTTAAATAAATTTTGCCTTGCCTTGAATGGAAAGTGATTAAATGGAAAAGTTAGATGTGATCCAAACAAAAGAGGGTATTCTTAATTAAACAGTATTTGCTGCCTATATTATTGTATATGGGAAGAATATATCCGTTACCATGGCACTTGGAAATACAGAGGTATAGTATACGGTTCCAAATGCTTTGGGGGAGTAGACTGAACCCCATTAGAAGGGAGTTCACTTACCTACCCAAACAAAACGGGGGAGTAGGAATTACAAACCCAATCGTGTTTCTCCATACCTAATTTTGGCCTGGGTCATTGAAAAACGTATTACAACAAGGGGTGAGTGGGATGGAATGGACCTTAGGTATATTAAAAACATACTTAAAGATCATGTGCAAAGGTTTTGCATATTGTTAATAAAGCTTGAATTCAAGTCCCCCTGTGTCATGATTAGCATTTCCTGAAAATTTCATGCCGTTTGGTTTTGTGGTTTTCTTTAAATCAGCATTTGTTAACTTGCTCTACAGTGGCTGAAAACAGTGCAGTTTCTGTGTCTCTCAGTCAGGCTTAGAGAGCGAGGACATAATTGTGGAGTACTGTAGTTTGCTGCTTCAGATTCCCATTTACAGCAGGCTGTAGCGTTAATGGTTTGCTCACCAGGTTTCTTATAAACTCAGTCTGTGGTTTGTGTTTAGATAGATTGGCTTAAAATCTATCATTCTCATCTTATAAAAGCTGATAATTTGAGTTTCAGTGCTGAATTGGAGTAGTGGAAATCTTTCTCTATGAGAGATCAGCTAGTCTGCATCACAGCTCTCCATTCTTTCTCATCAAAACTCTGATTTTTTTCTAACTATATAACACAGGTTTGTTTAATGGGGGCGTGGCCAGCAGCTGAGAACGTCATCTTCGTGCAGCTGTCAAGCTATTTTCGAACAAAACTACTAACTGATCATTCAAAATAAAAAATTCCTACAGTAACATTATTAAGTGGATGCAACTTTCCCTATGGCACCTGTGGAACTAAAAAATTTTCAGAAGAAGTACTTACAACTGGAGTTATGGTGAGAGGAAACAAAGCGGCAGCTAATCCAGATGGAGCCCGAGCCAAGGATCCAAGAATGGGTGGCAGCAAAGATCAACACCCTGGTGGTGGGGATCGTACCAACGCCCAGCCTTCCAACACGACCCTATTACATGCCATCCAAAGTCTGGACAAAAAAGTGGAAGATTTCAGCACTGATTTAAAACAACTGCACACAAAAGTAGAACTCCTGACAGACGAAACTAAAGGGGCGACAACATCAGCGGAGAAGGCGCTGGACATAACTACGGGGCTCACAAAAGAAAACAGTGCACAAAGGAAGCGGCTTGAAAACCTGGAAAATGCCGCTCGCTTCTCCAACATTCGAATACTGGGGCTTCCAGAAAATATCAAAGGCGAAAGTCCGAAAACATTTATTAAAGATATGTTGAAACAAATTCTAACCTTGGAAGAGGACTTTACTATTAAAAAAATGTATCGCATGTCGCCACGTGGCGGGAGGCTGCGGACACCTACGGGAGAGAATATTCCCCAAATCCTTCTGTTGGAGCAGAGTTCGTCTGAGGAAAGGGACTTAATTTTAAGCGGAGCAAAACAACTGAGTCCAATTCATTGGCAAGAATCCCAGATACCTATTTTCCCTGACCTTAGTTATGCCACCAGAATGAAAAGGAAGAGATCTGATGGAGTTCGGGCTCATATTCGGGCCCTGGGGGTGCATCACGTATTGCTGATGCCTGCGAGTCATCTATGGCGGCAAGGTGTTTCAATTTCCGGACCTCTCAGATGCAGCCATATTGACGGTTAAGCTGTAAAGCCAGTTTTCTTCTAGAAGGGAGCACTCTGAATCGGAGGAAGAAACAGAAGATTAATCAGTCACAGGGAGACTACTATTGTTTGGAAAAGGGAAGTTGGTGTTTGAGAGACTGGTAAATCTGAGAACTAAGTAGGTTAGAATGTGGTGACTGGTGTGGGGTTGAGACGGGAAGGTAATATGGAGATATTTTATTATTGTAACCCTATATAGTCCTACGGTTGATCGTTTCTCTAAAATGCACCTCTCCTTTATGTTCTTTCTTTAACAGTTAATGAACTTGTTAGAGTGTTAAGGGCTCAATATGACATCACCTCCATGTTGGAGGTTATTCACTTTGTTATGGTGGATCTTTCATTTTGCTCCACTTATAATGTTAGAGTACTTATGGGCTGTTGGTATTTCAATGCTTTGTTACAAGAATTAAAATGGGAAACTATAAATATAAATGGAATGCTGCAGGAGAAGATGTGTGCCTAATTTAATGAACTTTGCAAGAGACATTTAATCCTTCTTGAAGGGATGGATGATGTGGTGAATTTATCTCTTTAGTCCCTGCTCATAGTTGCAATAGCCACTATGGAATAGTTTTGTACAACTGATACATATTTTACTATAAATTTTTCCTAAAAAAATAGTTGGATCTATGTAGCATACCCCCAAGTGAGGTAACAACATACAGGGGCAGAATTTACTGACTATGTTACTGTCAAAATGATGTACTTGTATTTTGCAAGAAATTACTTTTCTGTAATGCCTGCCTTTAAGAGAGTATATGTAATGTACTATTGCATAAAAGCTAATAAACTATAATTTCAAAAACAAATGTTCTTACATGAATGTATTTATGAAGGCTACATCAAAGACAAACTATTTCTATGAATGAACAAAATTTAGATTTATTTTACATTCATTAAACAAACTTGTGTTATATAGTTAGAAAAAAAAATCAGAGTTTTGATGAGACAGAATAGAGAGCTGTGATACAGACTATCTGATCTCTTACAGAGAAAGATTTCCACTACTTCAATTCAGTACTGAAACTCAAATTATCAACTTTTATGAGAAAAGAATGATAGACTTTAAGCTAATCTATCTAAACACAAACCACAGACTGAGTTTATAAGAAACCTGGCGAGCAAACCATTAACTCTACAGCCTGCTGTGACTGGGAATCTGAAGCAGCATGCTACAGTACTCCACAATGATGTCATCGCTCTCCAAGCCAGACTGAGAGAGACAGAAGTAACTCCATTGCTTTCAGCCACTGTAGAGTAAGTTAACAAATGCTAATTTAAAGAAAACCACAAAACCAAACAGCATGAAATTTTCAGGAAACTCTAATCGTGACACAGGGACTTGAATTCAAGCTTTATTAACAATACACAAAAACCTCTGCACGTGATCTTTAAATGCTTGGCAAGAGGAGCCACCTAAAATTATCCCGAGGTTAAAGGTATCGAAGTTTTTGAAACCCACCTTAAAAAAAGTGTATATTTGGAAAATCACAAAATCCCAAGTGGTTGCTAATCAGAGAAAACAACTGTATGAATTAGTTATGCAGAGAACAGGTCCAATAGAACCACAGTTTGAATTGTGTGCCCCGGAAAAAATGGGCAGTTAAACAGTTCATGAACAAATGAATACCAGAGAGGATGTGGGACAATCTATGGCCGAGTACCTATGGTAGGGTTAATGTGAGAGGTAACCAAAAACATAAAGGTACTGAGGAAAGATCTTGCCCCTACCTAGGATGTCAAGCCCCAGAAGAAACAATTACACATTTTATGTTGGAATGTACTTTTACTAAAAACTTATGGCATTTTTTAGCCACTAGGTGGCAACTACCATGGATAGAGAAAATGACATACCAACAATTAATATTGGGAGAATATAAGGGAAGGTTAGTAAAATATGACCGAACTGCATTGGGAGTACTGTTTGCTTGTATGATATGTTATTTATGGCAAGCTAGAAGTTCATATGTACTGCAAAAACAACGAATGATGTACATTGCAGTGGGAAATCTATGTGAAGCAGCATGTATGGAAGTCTACAATAAAGATGTCACTAAGTATTCAAGGGTTAAAGTACAACAATTGTGGAAACATAGAAGTATATAGATAGAAGGAATAGTCCCAGCGTGTCAAGATCAGCGGCTCCCTCTCCAGCACTCTTCCTGTTCGCTCCGGGGTCCCTCAGGGCTCGATCCTGGGTCCAATACTTTTTAGTCTCTACCTCAACACCTTCCCCAGCTCATGTACTGGTAAAATGCTCCTCTACGCCGACGATGCAGTCCTCATTTGCCTCACATCCCAATCCCACCTCCTTCCAATTATCCTTCCAGCAAGCTTACAACCAAGCGGAAAGGTGGTTTGGCAACCGCAGACTGATCATTAACCTAAAGAAAACCAAATCAATGCTCTACCACCAAAATAAAGCTAAAAATACCCCCCTCTTGATTATCCCCAGCACTCTACACCCACTAGAACAAGTGACCACATACAAGTACCTAGGCATCATGTTCAATACTGCCCTCTCCTTCCACACCCACATTAATGCCCTGTCAGCTACCATTAACTCTCGGATTGGTCTGCTATACCAGCACAGGGACTGCCTGCCTCAGGTTACCCTTAGTATGGCCATCACCTCCTCCGTCTCGTCCCTCGTGGACTATGGCTTGCCCATTTACGCAGCAGCTGACAACATTGCCCTCTCCAAAATTCAACTCTCTATCAATAAGGCCTTTAGGCTCCTGATCGGTGCCCCCAGCCGCACTCACACCTGCCTTCTCTATACTACCACCAATCTGCTCAACTTTGAGGCAGTTGCTCTACAGATTACTTCTAGCTAAGAAATCACTGCTAGGACTCCCCGGGTCTCCACCTCCCTACAGCAGTCATCATCGTCCGTCACTACCCGTAGCTCTGTTAAGGCCACGTTCAAGGTGCCCAGAACCAAGACCTCTCTTGCCCAGAGATCCTTCCTCTACCGAGCCCCCACCTGGTTCAACTCCTTCCCTAGCTGCACCTCCAACTTGCCAAAAATTGGCTCCTTCAAAACAGCCCTTTGGAACCATATCTTTAATACCCGCTGTTGTAGGTGCAACAACCCCCTGTTGTAACCTGTGGTACCCGTCCGCCTTGCCCCCTGGCTCGACAACATCCACTGGACAACCTCTCCCTCCCCCAGACCCACTCCTTCCTTACTAGGTCCAAAAAGGGATGTAACCCGCTGTCTTCTCTGAGGACCTACTGTATCCATGAGTGTAACTCACAATTTTGCAACACTCTGTAACCTAAGTAACATACAAACTACTACATTATGTAACCTAAGTGTATCTATGTTAAATGTTCCTTTTACTGCACCTGTAACGTTATCCTCTGTTTTAATCTGCACTGTAATAACTGTCTTGATGTCTGCCCCCCCCCCGCGACGAGGTGCCTTTGTAAACGAGTCTCTGACTCAAAGGTTGTAAACCTGATTTGTAATGAATAAATAAATAGAATGACAGCAGATAAGGACTGCAAGGCCCATCCAGTCTGCCCATAGAGGAAAGCTCTTACAGGACTTTTAAGATAGAATTGTATCTGGATACACATAGGGATTAATAGTGAGAGGGAGGACAAGGGATTAATAGTGACAAATACAGTCGAATGAGGGAAGAATATTATGGGAAGAGGAATGTTTTATTTTGTTTAAGGAAAAACATGGAGTAAATGATATATGTCTAGGGAAGGAATACTAAACTACATGATGTAGAAAATAGATGAATTAACCCATGAAGCAAAAAAGGGGGGGGAATAGAAACTGAGGTATTAAGGTAAAAGTGAGATTAATGACAGATTATTTGGGGGCTAGTTTGGCACAAGTGCATCTCTGCTGTGGTTATGTACACCAAATCTGGAGGTGGTGGGTTGCTTAGAAATGTGGGGCTTGTGTTTGTCTTCATTTTAACTTATTTTCAGTTGATTTAGGATATGATCCTAGTTTTACTGTTGTATTACATTTTATTATTGTATTGAATTCTTTTAATAAAAATGACCCTATATTTTTTTTCAAGAAATGCCAAGAGATCATTAATGTCCACTTGAACCACCACCAGAAAATGCAGACAGAACCTCAGTTTAATGTTTCATCCAAAGACGGCACCTCAGGAGTGCAGCACTTCCCTCATGCTGCACTATAGTGTCAGTACTGGGACTTAATGCTAGTTCCTGGTGTGGGGATAGAACCCACAGCCTCCCAATCTTCTGGCCTCACGGGCAAGTGTGCAAACTACTGAGCCACTGACTTTAATTACATGAATCAGTCTCCTTCCTCACTTTATTTCAGACCCAATGGAAAAGGCAGAGACAGACTCTACGCCTTACACTCTGACATCTCTCTCTCTCTTGCTTACATCTGAGAGAAGTTTTCCTCACTTTTACAGTGGTATTGCTTTGTGTTTAATTATTTTAGTTTTTAATTCAGGAAGGGGGTTTTCAAAACTGCTTATCTTGTCAGCATCTTCAGAAGGGCTGAAATAACTGCATATTTGATTTTCCTTTGTGGCTAACAAACCACCAGGCTGTTTTGGGTCTGGAGAGGTTTACCTGTGTCTGACTTGGATGTCTGGATTTTCTCTGTTTGATTAGCAGGGTACTTTCTCTGTCAAATTGTTGTGTAGGGTATCTTGCTGACAGGCACTCATCATGGCCCGGTGGGTGAGACTTTAGCTGATTGTTTTGTGAGGGCACTGTTTAGAGCCTAACCCTTCCCACCCTCACCCCACCCACCCCTGGAAATAGTTCCTTTATACCTGAGGTTCTGACATCATTTCCTCAAGAGTGCAAGGTGCATATCACTGTCATATCCTCTCTAGCACACTGCACCGACAATATAAGCATACACATTGTATAATATATATATTTTTATATAACCAATCAAACACGCACACACACACACAAACAAACAAAAAGTAGATAAACATGTGGGGAGTAGTGCAATGTAATGGCTGTGGGGCAGCAGTCTTCCGGGAGTCTTTCTGAAGGCTGAGATGCTGCCCTATTTGCAGACAGCTATCTGCCCTGAGGGAGGAAGTTGCCCGTCTTCAGGCCGCAGTGGACAGTAGTAAGGAAACCTTCCCCCAGGCCACACTGGACAGTAGGAAGGGAACCTCCCCCATCCAGGGAGCACTAGCGCCACCATCACTACCTCAGAGGTTGCAAAGAAAGCACAGCAGTTGGACCACAGTGGGCTCAGGGAGGGTGAGGATGGTAGAACAGAGGCACACCCAGTCAATTGTTCCACTCCACAATCCATACACCATTCTGGGGAGCATAGCTCCCCTATGGATGCACCTGAAGAAGACTGATGACAACTGTCACAGGAGGCCCACAGGAAGGAGGCAGAGGACACCACAGGGAAAGGAAGCAGCTCCTGGTGGGGGACTCAATTAGGGGTATAGAACTGGGAGGAGCTGGGAAAACTGAAGCAAGGTGCCTGCCTGGTGCCATGGCTTGGAGGGACAGGAAGCGCATCCTCAGGATCACGAGAACAGCTACAAGGGAGTCTGAGCTGGACGTAATTGTCCACCTAGGGACAAATGACTTGGCTCATCATGAGATTAGAGCAGTGCAGGAGGACATTGCAGAGCTGGGAGGGGCCTAAGACAAGTAGCACACACAGTATCCTTCTCAGAGGTGCTGCCTGTCAAAGGCATGGGGGAGGCAAGGGTAATTAGCACCATGCAGTTTAATGAATGGTTGAAAAAATGGTGTGGAGCACAGGGGTTTGGCTTCATTGGGGACTGGGGTTCCACCTGGAGGACACCAGCCTATACTGGCAGGATGGTCTGCATCTGTCCAGGAAGGAACAAGTCTTTTGAGCAATCGGTTTAAATGCTTCATTGAAGCTTTTAAACTAGTCAAGGGAGGCACTGACAAGCAGCAGGAAAATCCCAGCCTCTCCCTACAAAACAGGGTACTAAATGAGAAAAAGACCGAGGTAGAAAGGTCAGTGGGGGATGCTGCAACAGAAGGTAAAGCCATCAAAAAATGGAGAGCAATGAGTACCAATGCCATAGTCTGGGTAACAAGCTTCCTGAATTAGTGGCCTTGATGGAGGAGGAACATCTGGATATCGTGGCAGTCACAGAAACATGGTACACACAAAACCATGACTGGGATGTAAACATACCAGGATACACTATCTACAGGAGGACAAGGAGGGTAAAGAGAGGAGGAGGAGTAGCTCTTTACATAAGGAAGGAATAAAAGCAACAGAACAAAAGGGTAAACAGGAGGAGAAGAAGCACTGTGGGTAAATTTGGAGACAGGCAATGGCACCACAATCCGCACAGGGTTGGAGCACAGACTTCTCCAGGGGAGGAAATGGACAAGGAAATGATAGAAAGTATACTTAGAATGGCAGAAAAAGAGGAGATATTACGGACGGGTGATCTGAATATGCCAGATATTAACTGGAGTGCAGTTGCAGCTGCCACTCAAGAGTGGAGTTATTCTAGATGCCTTACGGGGCATGCCTTGAGACAACTAGTACTGGAGCCCACTCGAGGGAGCAATATTAGACTTGATTCTCTCAAATGGAGATGGAGAGAGGATCACAGATGTAGAAGTGGGTAGCCATCTGGGAACTAGCGACCATCGAACAGTATGGTTCACAATAAACACAGCAATAGAGTCAAGCCATACAAAGACAAAAGTACTGGACTTTAGGAGGGCTGACTTTGCCAAAATGGGTGAGTGTCTATGGAATGCACTAGCAAATGGGCAGGAAGGAGGGGTGGAAGAACAATGGGGAATAATAAAAACTGCCATCACAGAGGTAACGAGCCTTTGTGTGAAGCAAACAAAACAAAACGATGTAAGAAACCACTATGGTTCTCAAAGGAAGTGGCAGTGAAGGTTCAAGAGAAAAAGAAAGCATTCAGGAAGTACAAGGAATCGCAGAAGGAGCAGGACAGAGAAATGAAAATTACGTACCTACCGTAATTCTTGATCTTCTTGGACGAGTCTCCACCACTCATTCACATTATTGGGATCTGCGCCGGAGGCACTAGGACCCATCGGGAGCAAACTTTTTGCTGGAGGGTGGTGCCAGAGATGCGCGCGAGCCTAACTCAGCGGTAACGATTATCTCAAGGCCGACCCCCTTTTCAACCGCCTCAGTACCTTTTTACCAAGGAGGTGCAACGTAACTAACCTAGAAGGGTAGCCTAACCTAAAAACCGGACATAAGATAGTCCGGGCGACCCGTGTAAGAAGGGTCAATAAAGAAGTCTTCACAGCCTAAAGATTTGAGGGAGTGAAGACCAACAAGAATGGTGAGCTCGGAGGATGGAGGGTGGGCGTGTGAATGAGTGGTGGAGACTCGTCCAAGAAGATCAAGGATTACGGTAGGTACGTAATTTTCATATCTTCCTGGACATAAGTCTCCACCACTTATTTACACTATTGGGAGAGCACCGAGCTAATAATCCCCCGAGAGGGCGGCAGGAGAGACCAAGAGCTCACATTTTGAGGACAGAAGTCCATTGAGGATGGCTCTGCCAAAGGAAGAATGTCGTCTGGCATGGACATCTAGTGCATAATGTTTAGCAGTATGCACTGAACTCCAAGTGGCCGCATTGCAGATGTCTGCGAAGGGCACGTTGCGGATTTCCGCTAGGGATACCGTGACCGCTCTGGTAGAGTGAGCTTAAACTCTACCCTCCAACTTAACCTGCGCCATGGAATAGCAGTGACGAAGGCACGCCACTAGCCATGATGAGATACATCTGATAGCGACAGGTTGACCCAGCCGGGTCTCACTGAAGGAAACGAACAGTTGCTGAGCTTTGTGAAAATCCTTGGTTCTATCTAGATAGAAACACAAGGCCCTCTTAACATCCAAAGAATGAAGAGAACGTTCCCCTTCATTTTGGAAGTCCGCAAAATAAGAGGGAAGGACCAAAGGTTGGTTTAGATGAAATTCTGACACAACCTTAGAAAGAAATTTAGGATGTGTACGAAGAACTACTTTGTCCTTATGGAACACGGTATACAGAGGGTCTGTGACCAGGGCATATATCTCAGAGACCCTGCGGGCTGAGGTAATGGCCACTAGGAAGGCAGTCTTCCAGGTGAGAAATTTTAGCTCACAGGTAGCCAGAGGTTTGAAAGGTTTCCGAGTGAGCATGTCTAGCACAAGATTAATGTCCCAGGCTGCGACTGGACGTCTTGTAGGGGGTCTGGTATGCAGAATCCCCTTAAGAAATCTCTTAACCATAGGTAACTGAGCCAGAGTTAAGGAAATAACGGGCTCATGATACGCTGAAATGGCACTAAGATGAACTTTGACTGTAGAGTACTGCAGACCCAAATTTGAGAGGTCCAAAAGGTACTCCAAAACCTTATCTGGTGGACAGGAAAAGGGATTCAAAGAGGACTTTGCACACCAGAGCGAAAAACGCTTCCACTTGGCTGTGTAAGTTTTCCGAGTGGCTGGCTTCTGTGCAGCCAGAAGAATATCTGAAACTCTTCGAGAGACATTGAACCAGTTTACTTCAACCTCTTCAGGAGCCAAGCATGAAGGTGAAGTGATCTCAGGTTGGGATGGACCACCGGTCCCTGAGTCAAAAGGTTCATTTGCAGGAAGTGGTCTCGAGGAACTGCCAACATATTGTTGAGTAGTGGAAACCACAGCTGCTGAGGCCAAAGGGAGCAATGAGAATCATTTGTCCCCTGGGATTCGAACTTGAGGAGTACCCTCTGAATTAGAGGAAGAGGTAAAGCGTAAGAAAGCATTTTGTCCACCGCAGCCTGAAGCATCCTGACAGAAAATGCCAGGCCCTGGATTTCTGGAGCAGAAGAGAGCAGTTTGCGTTGGTGGGGATGCAAAAGGTCCAGGTCTGAGTTCCCACTCTTGAATAGTGACTGAACTATGGTTGAGTCGAGACACCTCGTGAGGTCTGTCTCTGTTCTGCTGAGGCGGTCCACCAGTTGTTCTGAACACCTGGCAGGTAGACCGCTTGAATTAGAGCCTCGTGCTCCAAGCACCATTTCCATACCCTCATTGCTTCTCTGCATAAGGAGTAAGGGCGAGCCCCGCCCTGGTTGTTGATGTAATACATCACTGCTTTGTTGTCCGTTTGAAGGAGAATGTTCTTGTGACACAGAATGTCCTTCAAAGCTCAGACCGCATAAAGGACGGCTCTCATTTCTAGGACGTTTATGTGGAGCTGGGACTCGACTTGAGTCCACGCACCTTGAGTGTGGAGAGCCTGACAGTGAGCTCCCCACCCCATTAGGGATGCGTCCGTGGTAATGGAGATCTGATGGTCCAGAGGAGCAAAGGGATACCCCTCCAGGAGATTGCTCTCTTGAGACCACCAGGTGAGTGACCTCCTTAAGGGCTCTGTCACCTTGATGAGATAGGACTGCGGGTGAGTGGTTGGGGATGACTGAGTACTGAGCAGCCACTGGGTGGTTCTCATGTGCAGATGTGCTAGGGGTACAGTGAACACTGAGGATGCCATGAGGCCTAGCATCCATTGCATCGAGAGAGCTGAGACTGAGCTGTTTTCCCCGATGTGACGGGCCATCTGAAGGATATCGTTCCTCCTGTCTTCTGGAAGAAAAGCCTTCGCACAGGAGGTGTCCAGAAGAGTCCCTATAAAAAGAAGCCTCTGGGAGGGCTGCAGTTGTGATTTCTTGAGGTTGAGCAGAACTCCCATGGACGTAAGGAAGCGCAAGGCCGTCTCCAAGGCATCCAGAGTCCCTTGCCTGGAAGGGCTTGCTAGAAGCCAATTGTCCAGATAAGGAAACACCTGAATTCCGACCTTTCTGAGGTGCGCTGCGAGAACTGCACAACATTTTGTAAAAACTCACGGCACCGAGGATAGCCCAAAGGGCAGGACTCTGAACTGATAGTGCTGTCCCAGAGCCACAAACCTCAGGAATCTGTGATGCCTCGGGTGAACAGGAATGTGCTGGTGAGCGTCCTGCATATCTAGGGAGGCTAACCAGTCGTGCTGGTGGAGCAGAGGTAACAGGGTTCCCAGAGAAATCATTTTGAATTTCTCTTTGGGGAGAAATTTGTTTAGCTTTCTGAGATTTAGAATGGGGCACATACAGCCGGACTTCTTTGGAACCAGAAAGTAATGGGAGTAGAACCCCGTGTTTCATTGGTGCGTTGGCACCACTTCTACTGCCCTGTTGTTCAAAAGGCCCTGAATCTCGGCGACGAGAAGGTCTGACTGAAGCGTTGACAGCCTGGGCTGCCGTTTGGGGGGATGATCCGGGGGGGTCTCCACAAGATTGAGTGAATACCCCTCGCAAATTATCCGAAGGACCCATTTGTCTGAGGTTATGGACTTCCACTGGTTGTAGAAGTGCTTCAGACGACCTCCAACCGGAGAGGAAAGGTCCACCTCGGGCAGCTGAGATGGAACTTGGGCCGGCAATTCATAAGGTAGCGCTGGGAGCTTTGGGCCCTTGCACTTTCTGTTGCGCCTTCTTTTGAGGCTGGGCAGGTTGATTCTTATGGAAACTTCCTCTGCCTCTGTCTCGAAAGGACTGGCGATTATGAAACTGTAGTTTACTGGCATGCCCTCGAGAGGGGGCAGGAGGGGGCCGAGCCAACTTAATGGCTGACCTAGTCTTTTGTGTAGCTTCTAGAGCTTGCTCTACCTGAGGACCAAAAGATATGCACCGTCAAAGGCAACGCCATCACCTGCTGCCGACGCATCATTCGTAAAGCCAAGTGCGCGGTCAGGAATGACGCTAGTGCAAATACCAGCAGCCGCTGAACGGGAAGCACTGTCAAAAGCATCCATGGCTGCTTTAACCTGCTGGTTATTAGATTCAATACCTCTGGTAATGGTTTGAAGAAGCTCTGGCTTTGAATCCGACTCCGGCAGGGCTTCAACCATCTGTTTAATAGAATGCCACAGGATATACTCATACTGAGAAAAATAGCCTTGGTAACTGGCAATACGCATACTTAGAGTAGAAGCAGCAAAGTCTCTCTTACCTAAGGTGTCTATCTTACGAGATTCTTTGTTAATAGGTCGAGCTGTAGTAGCTTGAGGAAGAACGACCTTATCATTCTCTGCCAAGACTACAATAGGATCCGCAAAGGCTTGAGATGCCAAAATGGGACGATCCTTGGGGCTGAATATTTCCTATCAATGGATTTAGCCACCAAAGGGGTAAGAGCAGGATTATTCCATACCATTTGAGACAGCGTCTCGAAGGAAGCTGAATCGGAGGAGTCAAATCCGTAGGGATCTCCGAGCATGAAGATACTGAGTCTCAACAATTTCCCAGGATCGATGTCTGTAGTCTGGAGAGAAAGTGTGGAACTCAGATTTTCAACAGAGACTTAAAGGATAGGTCCTCAGCCACAGGCTCTGCAGCAGTAATAGATCCTGCTTAGTCACTTCATCACCCAACGCAAGGTCGGGTCAGGCTCAAAGTCATCTCCTGACAGTCCAGGAGGACTGTATGGACAGAAAGGAATGAAATTCAGAAGAGGAGGAAGAAGGAAGCAAGTGAAAAGGGAGTCCCCAAGAGCCGCGGCGCCGAGGAGGCACATGGCACCGAGCAGCACGAGGCCACCAGCGCCGAGAAGCTGCAGTGCCGAGGATGGCGCAAGAAGCCGCACGGCACCAAAAGCAGTATCGATGCCGAGGACGGCACCAGAGGCCACACACGCTGAAGGTGCGAACACTGCCAGACTCGAAAAACAGGTTTTGAAGGAAGAAGAGCAGGAGATAAGGGCATCGGTGTGGCCCCGCGCCGCAGCCATGTGAGGGGGACACCTAGCGAGTCAGTCACGGCACGAAGAAGGTGCCCGCGACCAGGAAGGTCCAACCGCCTGATCGCCCAGAGCCCGGAAGGCTCACGGCGATCGAGCCAGGTAGCCGAACCAACCTCCGAGCCCATTGCTCCATAAGGCGGCCCACTGATGAAACTGCTCATCTGAAGACCTACCTGCAGGCGGGTAGGGCTCCGATGTCAGCCATCGGCTACCAGAAGCAGACGTTGGCGACTCCGAAGGAGGAGACCGGCAACTAGCACCGATAACCGAGCGTCTACGCGCAGACATATCAGAGGGCGACCTCGAGTGATGCCTTCTCTTTTTAGACCTGTGGGCCGAAGAAGAGCTCAAGGCCGAACGGTGCCGAGAGTGTGACCGTTTATTTTTATGCTTCCGGGGGGACCGCCCATCCCTCGGGCATTGGACTGACCATTGTCAGACCCTCCCTCCGGAGAAGGCGGCGAACCGGACCCAGCCCGACTGACTGAACAGCTTTCATACGAAGTCTCCCTACCGTCACCTGACCTGCTCATGGTCGACTCCGTCAAGGTAGGCTGAGACTTCTTTATTGTATTTATTTCAAAAATAAGAATAAATTTAAGCGATACTGTATCGAGATAATACTACAAAATAATAAAAACTGAAAACTATGCTGCTAGTTTGAAGTTTGACTCCCGACAGGCGAGCGACGTCGTCACTGAGGTGCACTCGGCGAGGCGGGAAAAAGGAACTGAGTGGGAGGAGGGTCACGAGATAGTCGTTACCGCACGAGTAGCGCCGTGGCGCCATCTCTGCGCCCGACCCTCCAGTAAAAAGTTTGCTCCCCGATGAGTCCTAGTGCCTCCGGGCAGATCCCAATAGTGTGAATGAGTGGTGGAGACTTATGTCCAGGAAGATCTGTATCAGTTAAAGCAAAAGGAGGCTGGGAAGGCAGTCAGAACAGCAAAGGCCCAAACCGAGGAAAAGATAGCCAACTCAGTTAAGAAGGGGGATAAAACCTTTTATAGGTACATCAGGGAGCGAAGGAAGACCAAGGGAGGGATAGTGAGGCTTAATAAAGGGAGGGAGGGTGGACAGAGGGAGACTGTGAAAAGGCAGAGATACTAAACAAATATTTTTGCTCAGTATTTACAAATGAAGAGGGGGAGGTACATAAAACAAACAGTAGAAACACTCTGGATACAGAAGTTGATACCAGCCCATTTACAGAAGAAAGGTTTCTGAAAGAACTCTTAAAACTGAAGGTGGACAAAGCAATGGGGCCTGATGGGATTCATCCCAGAATTCTAAAAGAACTAAGGGTAGAACTAGTGACACCACTGACTACCCTTTTTAACAAATCATGGGAGGATGGGGTGGTACCCGAGGACTGGAGGAGGGCAGATGTGATTCCCCTTCACAAAAGTGGGAGCAAGGCAGAAGCAAGAAACTACAGACCTGTTAGTTTAACCTCAGTGATAGGGAAAATGATGGAATCACTTCTGAAGGAAAATTGTCGAGTATCTAGAGGCCAGAGGGCACAGGACCCTAGGCAGCATGGATTCTAGCGGGAAGGTCATGCCAGGCAGATCTGATAGATTTCTTTGACTGGGTGACCAAAGTAGTAGATCAGGAGGGCTGTGGACATGGCCTACCTAGACTTTAGCAAGGCATTTGACACAGTCCCACACAAAGATTAATATACAAGTTAGCCAGCCTGGGAGTGGGTCCCAAGATGACAGCCTGGGTAAAAATTGGCTGGAGAATAGGACACAGAGAGTAATAGTAAGCAGTCCACTCGAAGAAAGGAGGGTTACTAGTGGGGTACCGCAGGGTTCAGTATTAGGACCGGTCCTCTTCAATGTCTTTATAAGTGACATTGCAGAAGGACTGGAAGGAAAAGTATGTCTCTTTGCAGATGACACAAAGATCTGCAACAGAGTTGATGCACAGGGTGGGGTGGAAAGGATGAGAAGGGACTTGGCAAGGTTAGAGGAATGGTCAAATGTATGGCAGCGTAGATTCAATGCTAAGAAGTGCAAGGTAATGCACCTGGGAAACAAAAACCCAGGGGAAGAGTACACAATGGGGGGTGAGATACTAACAACAACAAAAATGGAAAGGGACCTGGGGTAGTCATATCAGATGACCTAAAGGTGGGCAAGCAATGTGAGAGGGCAGCAAGGAGGGCTGGGGAATACTGGATATGGGAGAGGCATCACCAGTAGAAAACAGGAAGTGATTATCCTCTGTTCAGACAGCTGGTGAGACCCCATCTGAGTACTGTGTGCAGTTCTGGAGACCCAATCTCCATAAAGACATAGACAGGATGGAAGCTGTCAGAGGAGGGCAACTAAAATGGTGCAGGGTCTGCACCGGAAGACATATGAAGAGGCGAAGGAGCTTAATATGTATAGCCTCGAGGAAAGGAGGAGAGGGGGACATGATAGAAACGTTCAAGTACCTCAAGGGAATCAACAAAGTCCAAGAGGTAGCATGTTTCAAAAAAGGTGTGCAAGAACAAGAGGGCACAATTTGAAGATGGGGGGCGGCTCAGAGGTAATTTGGAAGTATTTTTCACAGAGAGGGTTGTGGATGCATGGAGCGCCTTCCGGAGGAGGTTGTGGAGTCAAAATCAGTGGTGGAATTCAAGCATGCATGGGACAGTCATAAGGCAATTCTAGGGGGTGGGGGTAGGAAGAAGTAGGCTGCTAGTTAACTAGGATCTGCAGCTTATCCAGTAGGTAGGGAAATGGGCAGACTGGGTGGGCCAAGCGGTCCTTATCTGCAGTCAAATTCTATGTTTCTATGTCTATGCATGCACCTGAGGAAATTCACTCCAGAGACTCAGCAAGTAGGCCATGTTGATTTAATCCTTTCTACATACAACTGTGAGCCAAGACATCCCAGCACAGCTACTGGCTCACTAGGAGACCCTGAGCAAGTCACTTGCCCTTCCTGAGCAGCCCCCTTTGGTTGTAAAACTAAGCATAACCAAACTGAAAATGAGATGCTGTATGTCAGTTATAGTAGGTCATCCTGGGAAAATATTCTTAACAAAAAAACTCTGGTGCTGAAAACATGAAGCATCTAGTTGATTGCAGAGAAACCCTATACAGCTGAACTCAGTCTGACAAAACTGGCAACTACCAGAAGCGATTCTCAAGAGGCTAATGGTTTGCAAACTGGCTGGCTGGCTGCCACACCACAGTTTGCTCAGCCTGGCAACTAAACAATGAAAAGTACTTAACCTCAGACTGCTCTAAAGCCAGATCGGAAGAGTTTCTTTACTTTTGTTTCACAGAAGCTTACTCTGTTAACCCAGCCTAAGTATCAAACACAGTGCACTCAGGGACAGTCCAAAAAAGAAATAAGCAATGCTCCACAAAAAGTGATTTTTATTTATGTATTTGATAACGGGGTAAGTACACTAGTTCCAGGGACCATTTTTAGGCATGACCCGGGCCATCTAGATAGCACATACAGCACAATTTTGGACACGAGAGATACAGAAAATTACAGTATACAGGTACATGGAAGAATCAGAAAGGAACAATCTTGGTATTACAAACTCATACAATTTACGAAAGACACATTTCACACCTTAGCAGTTTAAAGCACATACTGCATACAATTTACAGGTGTAACCCCTAGGTGATGCTATCCCACGGGCTACTACCCCTGCTTGCTTGGCTAGTAACAGGTTAAGGGGCCTAGGTTCTGCAACAGGTGCCTCCACCCGGAGGTTAGGTTTGGTAGAGGTCAAACTAACCTGGGCACAGCCTTCCGAGACACTGTAACCCCCTCTTTCCCTTCTAGTGGCCTGAGCAGTACACGATAATCACTTTCATAGTACCCTTTGTACACCATACAAGTACCCACACTGTTTGCACTTACCACCAGGGCGGTTTCCTCTGGCCCGACCCTGGGGACCCCCTGTAAAACAAGGTTATTCACAGCAAACAGCAACAGTACAGTACTCTTGGCACAAACTGGAACCACAGTCAGGTTAAATGCAGAAAAAGTCAGATCTGATTTATTCAGGGGACTTGAACAAGGAAGGGGCATAATCAGGTTGATTGGCTTAAAGGCTATATTATTCAAACAGTTATGCATCCGCTTTAAGTCCCCACACAGTCACACCTCTGGGTACCCAGGTAGGGAGACGATGGGCTAGCCAGGAACGTTGCAGCTGGTTGGGGCCCTGTGATGGAAGAATGCAACATGCACAACACACACTATTTGTCATCCAGAGCCGGAGGGCTCAGTTCGTCAAAGAAAAAGCAACCAGACAATCAGATGATGACACTTTAGATTTAGCTTTTGTTGCAGGGAGGTACCCTGATGTTTACTCACGATACCCAGTACTGGACACAGGCAGGATGAAATCGAGACTGCAGGTTGTTGAGCTGGAGTTCCCAAGGAAGCGGGGCGCACACGAATCACCGAGGCGTCGTTCCTGTTCAAGTGTTGAACAGGGGGCTAATCCCTAGGCAGGTCTCTCATCGACGGCTTTCTCTGTGCAGCAGGTAGTCCAGCTGGGCCAGTGTGGCAAGGCCCAGATCCAATGGAGATGATTTTGGATTCAGTCCGCAGAGTTGGATGCAGCTTCCAGCAAGCAGAATACAGTTGAAACCACAGTGGGAAACCAAATTGCGACCCACTAGCAACACACAGCAGATTTACACGTAAGGAAACATCTTTAAGCTAAGCTCCTCCCACCACCCGGGTGGTCTAACCCCTGACTCTGCCAGGTGATGTCAGATATTGTACGCTGGAGGCAGGATCAGGTGCCACTTACTTACCAGGGAAGGCCAGGTGGGTTGTGTGGATGTGAACCATATACCACTCCTAGAAAGTTCGTTATGCAAGAACTTAGCGTAACAGTAGATCTTCTAGGAACTGTCTCTTGCAGTAGGGTTATTACACTTGGGAGATCACACGGCAGCTTCTTCCAGCAGTCCTCTTCAGGGGTCACCCACATGACATCACTTCCTCAGCCAGAGTATAAGTGTGGGTGGCCCCAAGTATACTCTGTTCCCCGCCGGATTCAGCATGCTGCGGCCAAGACCGAGGGAAACCGAGGGATCAGGGAGACCCAACCCAACGTCCTGAGATCCGGGGACCCTGAGCAAAAGGCAGGGGGATGGAGGGCGGGATTGTACCTACTGCAAGAGACAGTTCCAGGAAGATCTACTGTTATGAAAAGTTCTTACATAACAAACTATCTTCTATGGACTGGTCTCTTGCAGTAGGTTATTACACTTGGGAGAGTACCAAGCAGTGAAAGCTAAAAGGGTGGACAGACAAAGTATGAAGCCAGGCAAGAAGCCATGGCTGCAGGAAAAGCAAACAGGACCGTTTTGGAAAACGGGAAAAGGGAGTGACGAGCAAAGCCCAGGCAGCTGCCAAGGAGGAGTTGTAGAAAATCCAGGAGATGGCCATGAGATCTCGGTAGAGGGACAGCGTCACATCCAGTCGTAGGCAGGTCATCTCGCACCACACCCGGTAAGGCAGACAGGTGAAGGGTGGGTGAGAAATGAAAACTCCATGAGATGGGAGAGCAGTAGAAGGCCAGGCAAATGATGCAACCTGACGAGCAGGGGTCGAGAGACCATGGCGTACACTAAGTCCAGTATAGCTCCTAAAGCGTGGAGAGCACAGGAGGTGGAGGAGTGCACTGGGGTAAGACACACCGGGAATCCCATAGCAAGGAACAACTGAAGGGCTCCAAGAGGGAGGATAGCAACAGCTCAAAAATGATCTGCAAGGAGGCGCGAAGCGTCCATGAGCAGGAATCAAGCCTCCAAAGAAAGGACGGACAGGCCCTTGAACGCCTCCAAGGCTTGCAAAAGGCGGGGGGAAAGGCCCAAGGTGCAGTCAATGTGCAGGGGTGGGCCCAGCCTCCCCAGAGGGATGGGCATGGGACAGAGGGGAAGAAGTGGCAGCCCACTGGAACCCTACTACGGTCCCCTGCCGTACCCCGGTAAGGAGGCTGGGAATGGGATACCCCACCAGCAGAAGAGGAGGATGGGGTCCTGGGGACATGGTAAAGGTCCTGGACCGACCACAGGGTATCCCTGGAAGCCTGAAGGGAATCCAGAATGACCTGGGTACCAGGACCAAACAACTTGTCCCCACAGAAAGGGGCATCAGCAACCGACAACTGGATGTCGGGAGCCAAACCCAAAACCTGAAGCCAGGCATGGCGCTGCAAGGCGATGCTGGTGGCAGACAGATGCGCAAAGACGTAGATCGCACTTTAGCCCAAACGAAGCAGGTGATGGGAAGGACAGAAAATGGTGGACATGGCCTGTGCCAACTGGGCTGACCCCAAGGAGGGAGGCACGGTGGAAAGGAGGTCCAAAGCGGAGGCACTCAAGGTGCAGAGGTACCGGACCATGTGGCCCTCATAGTTGAGAATGCGAAGCAGCAAGGTACCAGAGGTGTAAACCTTCTTGCCAAGAAAATCAATGCACCAGGATTCCTTATCCAGTGGCACTGAACTGGTATGATGGGGTCAAGTGGTCGTCATGGGCCGCCATAATGACCACAGAGTCAGCCGCAGGAGCGTCGGACAAATGAGGATGGTCCGTCGGAGCCCTGTACAGCTGGTCAGGCCCACGCAGAGCAGGCGGAGCAGAAGAGCGGTGATATCAAGCAGCCGTCATGGCATACAAATAAGCAGGAATCAAGGGAGAAATGACCAAGACAGGCTCCTCAGGTAGGTCGAAGTAGGCTACCATGTCCTGACGAAGATGGGAAGCAAAACGCCTCCTGGATCTGCAACAGCAGATATGTGAAAGAAGGAGCAGGGGAGATGTCAGGAGGGGCAGCATTCAGGATAGAGGACATGGAGAAAGGGGAATCCAGGTCCTCATAATTCAGAAAGCCTCCCTCAGAAACGTCCTCCCAACGTCCGGATCCACAAACACAAACTCCACATAAACGGGGGCAGAGGCGGTAGGATCTGGGCAAAGTCACTTAGGCGGGGGAGGAGGGGGAATGGCGTGGACCAGCAACCAGTGGTGGGACCTGAGATGGACCTTGACCCAAAGAGCACAGGACCTCAAGGACAACGCAGGTAATGCTCGGCACCTGGGAAGATGGGAGGTCCACAGTCGGAAAGCGCTCAAGGCAGTGCTCAGGGGAGGAGAAAACTGGTGAAGAACTTCGGGGACATCAGTCCCAGAAATTCGGGGAAGGACATTTCGACCACTGTGGGAAGGCACCGGAGGAGAGTCCAGGAACATGGAGCGAGCCTCATGAACCCCGCCCGAGGGCAGAGAGGAAGATGCACCTGAGGTGTGCAAGAAAGATGGTGGAGGGGGTGCCCCTGTCAATGCAGAAATAGTGTGCCAGTGCTAGGAAGGGCGGGGGGGGGGAACATGGATGGGGAACCCATAACAGGGTACGTACTGGGGTTCGAAGCCTCTGCCATCAACGGAGGAACCACCCCTGTCAACGAGGAATGAAAAACATGATGTTCCGTCAATGGGAAGTGAGAAATAAGATGTCCCGTCAACGAGGAATGCTCCGTCAACGGGGGAATAGCCTCCATTGATGAGACATGAAGAAAAGAATGCCCCACTGATGGGAGAAGTGTTCCCATCAATGGAGGAGTGACAGCAATGAATGTTCCATCAGCAGAAGTAGCGTTCTGTCGGCAGAGGAACGGTGCCGATTGACAAAAATGTGTTCCTGAGTGCTCAGTCGGCGGGGATGCAGGCCGTCAGCGAGTGAAAACAACGAAGGCTCCGTTGATGGCGGGAGTTGGGGCAGCCTGTCGACAAGGAATGTACAGTCAACGGTGGAGGAGCAGGAGAAGCCACCGTTGACAGGCAATGTTGGAGGGAATGTGAGGCCTTCTCTCTCTGATGCCAGGAACATGAACCCTGAGCCGGGGAACCCTTAAAATGGGTCCCCGAGGTCCGTTCCAGCAGAGCTGCTCTGTCTGCCATAAAGGACCAAAGACCCAGCAGGAAAACCGGGCCAACCCGCCCACACTTATACTCTGGCTGAGGAAGTGATGTCATGTGGGCAGCCCCGGAAGAGGACTGCTGGAAGAAGATGTCGTGTGATATCGCCACCTAGTGGAACTCCCAAGTGTAATAACCTACTGCAAGAGACCAGTCCGTAGAAGATCTATGGTTACAGGTGAGTAACCTATTCTTATCCATACCCTGGCAGACTATTAGAAGTTCTCTGGGAAATGGGGAAAAGTCGTGTACCCCAAGTTGGCAAACAGAGGCTGGAGAACTGAGGTCTTAAGACTCGTATCCAGGCAAGACTCAAGGTTGATGCGGTAGTGAGAATTGAAGGTGTGTGTTGACTTCCAGGTAGCAGCCCTACAGATCTCCTGTATGGAGAAATCCCTGGAAGCAGCCATTGAGGCAGCAGTATATCTGGCGGAAAGAGCCCTAATCCCCATGGGATGCTCCCGATCAGCCAACCTATAGCAGAAGGTGATGCAAGATGTACTCCAACATGTGATGTGGTTGGGGCAAAGGATGATTCTGTCCCTGTGGAAGACCAGATAAGAGGAGAGTCCACCAAGAGCGCTTGGAGAGCTCAATCCTTCTGGCAGATGTAATCGCCATCAGGAAGGCTGTCTTCCACAACAGGTGTGACAACTCACACTTGTGCAACGGCTCAAAAGGCTTGCCCATGAGCACAGCCAGGACAAGCAGTAAGTCCCATGATGGAGGTGGTTCACGTACCGAAGAGGACAAGTGGCTCAGGTTCTTGCAAAAACTACTTGACCACCTTCTCCTGGACCACCATCGACCACCATCGACACACTGCCCCATGCCCTGTAAGCAGAGATGGCTGCCAGGTGAATCTTAAGGGTCATTGCTTACATTCCCAGCTGGGAAAGGGACCAAAGGTAGTCCAGAATGCTAGCCATAGGGCAGGCAAAGAGATCACGCCCCTTGCCCAGAACACCAAATGGAAAATCTCACCTTCCTGGACACCTCCACCATGTGGAGGACATCCTCTCCAAGGCCTGCAACTCTAGCCGCTCAGAAACCAGGCTATTAGGTGCAACAAGTGAAGCTTTGGGTGCAGGACCGTCCCTGAAGTTTGATCAGCAGGTCCAGGTGGAGGGGGAAGTCATCGCAGAGACCTGCTGCTGAGACTGAGGAGATAAGGGTACTAGAACTGCTGAGGCCAGTCTGGAGCTATCAAGATCATCCATGCCTTGTCCTTCCTGTTTTTGACCAGTACTCTGTGGATCAGAGGAAGGGAGGAAAGGCGTGCATGAAGCCTGGGGTCCAGGGCCTCACGAAGGCATCCTCCATCAGTGTCCCAAACTGTTGGGGGGTTAAGCACAAAATAGTCTCAGTTTGACGTTCCCCTGAGGGTGAGCCCCACAGGGAAGAACAGGTGATTCATCACCTCCTGATTCAGAGACCACTCATGCGACGTCTCTTCTACATGGCTGAGTGTCTGCCAGCTAACTGTTCTCCCCTGCGACAAGAACTGCCAGGAGATCAGTGCCCAGGCTGTGCATGTGGGTTCAGATGTGGAGTGCCTCCCGACACAGAGAAAGGGAGTGTGTGCCACCCCGTCTGTTCAGGTAAAACATGGTCGTGGTGTTGTCTGTCTGGACCTGAACGACTGACCCCTGACTGGTGGAGCAAATTCCATCAGAGCCAAGCACACTGCATGGAGCTCAAGCAGGTTTATGTGGTGACGGGACTCCCTGGGTGACCAAAACCCGTGGGCCATGTGGTCTCACAGGTGTGCTCCCCACCCTACCACAGAAGCATCCGTCATCAGCGTAATGGTCAGTTTTGGACGTCCAAACAGGATTCCTTCCTCCAGATATTCCAGAACAAGCCACTAATGGATTACGTCTTGCATCGGCTGGGTCACTGTGATCAGCTGGTTCAAGTGGCTCAGGCACTCTGACCACTGATGGCCCAGCTCCCACTGAAGGTAGCATATCCACCAGTGGGTCCAGCTGACCGTGCGGGTGCAGGATGCCAAGTACTCCCAACAGCCGCAAGAAATCCCAGGAAGGGCGCAACAGCCCAACCTGAAAGAATCGGGCAAAGGAGGTAACAGCCTGTGCCTGGTCCACTGGAAGGCGGGTCTTGGCCCTCAGGGAGTCTAGTTCTACCCCAATGAACTTGATCACATGCTTCAGTACTACTTCAGAATTATCTTGATTGGCCAACAGGCCCATGTCTTGGCAGGTCTTAAAAGCCCGGGCCGGGGATCTCTCCACAGTCTCTCTGGATGGACCAGCTATCAGCCAGTCATCCACATAGGGGGTACACTCTGACCCTGAGGTGCCGCAGGTGGGCCACGACCACTACCATGCATTTCCTGAAGACCCAAGGTGCAGAGAAGAGGCTAAAGGGCATGACCTAGATCTGGTACAGGACCCCTTCTGCTTGGAAATGGAAGTACTGGCAGTTGGACCTGCGAACAGGAATGTGGAAGAACACATCCTGGAGATCCAGGGAACAAAACCACATGTTTTGCTCCAGGGATGGTACAATGTGGCTCAGCTAGACCATCTGGAACTTGTGCTTCTACATGTACTGGTTGAGACTGTGTAGATCCAATATGGGACACAAGCCCTCCTTTCCATTTTGGGACCAGGACGTACCTGGACACAAAACACTGACTGGAAAGGGTGTCTGGGACATGGGCTACTGCCCCTTTTGCAAGGAGCTGAGCAATGTCCTCCCTCTGGGTGGACAGCGTGTCCTGAGACACTCCAGACTCTTGAGGGGCATGGAAGCAGTAGAGTGGGACAGCCTTGAAGTCCAAAGACAACTCTCTGCCCACTATGTCCAAAACACTTGTCCATTGTGATAACGGACAAACGTAGCAAGAAGTGACGTAGCCGGCCTCTGGCTGGGAGAGCAGCTGGGGAAAGGACAGGTGGAAGGATAGCGCCCCAACCCACCACCCTGGGTCCCCATCTTCAGTTTGGGGTGCCAGGCCTGGAACTGCCCCTGCTGGGGTTGCTGCTAGGGAAGCTGTGACTGAAAGAACCGGTACTGAATATCCTGCTTCTTCTGGTCCTTCTGGGATGAGGTCACAGAGTCAAGGGTGGCACTGGACTTCTCAATACTATGAGATGCCCCTCCACCCTAGGTCGGTGTCTAGCAAAGGGACATCAACCAGCTTTTGTTGGGTGTCCGCCGTGAAGGCAGACAAACGCAGCTGTGCCCTGCGATGCATGGAGACAGCCGCTGCCACCACATGGTCGCACTAACTGCCCATGTCCAAGGTGGTCTGGAGCTGGTGTTTAGACAGTGATTGACCCTGGTCTGTGATGAGTTCCACTTCCGTCCACTGCCCTGGATGGAGGCGGGGGAGGACCACATCAAAAATTTACATCAGGAAATGACTAAAGTTAGTCATCATGACAGCATAGTTGGCCTGTCTGAAACCCAGAGTGGCTGCAGTGTACACTTTTTTAGTGGCATGGTCAATCTTCCAGGACTCCTCGTCCTGAGGCTTGTCCACATCCCCTGGTGTCCAGATTTATGGAACGCCAAATCCATGACCAGATTTGCAGCCAGAGGGTGGTCCAAAAACCCAGAAAGGGAGCCCGTAGGAACAGCGTACTTACGGACCATGCAGGCCAAAGGTGCCAGGCAGGATGGATGCTGCCAAAGCTCCAGGGCCGGTCCCAAGGTGGCCTAAGCCACTGGGAAGGCAACCCACAGGATTCATCCTAGTTCAAAATGTCTGTGAGAGGGTATTTAGTCCTCTTCTGGACTGGTGGGATCAATGTGGACTCAGATAAGTCGGAGCAACCCACCAAAGAAAACCACACCATGCTCAGTAGAAGGCTGCTCAAATAAGCTACGAAGAGCTAAGTCCCTGAAGAGGCCATGGACTTCTGATCCCAGTCATCCAATGACTCCTTGAATATGACCCTCAGCCATTGTTCACCATGGACCTCCCAGGAATCCTCACCTGGTGTAATCCTAATTGACAAGCGGCCTGGCAAACCACGGCCGCATGGCTGGCCTCCTTGGTCAGAGCGCCAAGTGGTGGCTGTTGAGGGTGGTGGCTCCACCCTGATCGACGGAGAAGCGGGTGTGGGGAGCACCTACGGAACATGGACTGGCAGGACAATCACTGACAGCGGACTCATGGTCCATGGGAAATAGCACTGCCCTGCCCCGTGATGGCCCACTGCTGCCAGAGAAATGAATCGCAGTACCAGAGCATCTTAGGCCGGTGCCTCTCCTCACCCAACGATGAGGAGGATGAGGAACGCTAATGGCGGGGCGTTCCAGTCGAGCAGGATCAAGAGTATGAACGCATCTACTGCGACCTCAACCGTCAGCCAGCCGGTTGATGGTGGGAAGGGTCTTCCTGCTGTTGGTTGTAGATGATGCGCCTAACAACGGTGAAAAACAAGTGCATTGAAGACCCAACCCCAAGTGGAGGCTGGTCCCTGGAAGGATCAACTGGGGTCACTGATCAGTCCACGTCCTCCTGAGTGAGGACCAGAAGCACAGAGGCCTGCGAAACAGACTTTCTGTCCTTGTCCGACAACCAGTCGACAGGCTCAAGAAAAATCCCAGTGGCCTGGATAACCAGAGCCGAAGTCAGTGGCTCAATGGTGAAGCCGAAGAGCCCTCAACCTGCCAAATGGCCAAGACAAGTCAAAGTACCAACCTCAATCTCTCCCCATCCCATGACTGGCACTGGCGGTATCTGGGTTCTGAACCACAGAGGGTAGGGCTCTCCCCCAAGGTCCAGAGGGACAAGCACATGTCTTGGAACTGGCCTGTGAAAGACCCTCTGATGCTGACCTCAGGGAACAGCAACAAGACTGAGGAGATGTCCACTATGGCAGCTGCTGCTTCTGCTTCAAGGGCCTCAAGCTGCTACGCAGACCCGGCCCACAGCAGAGAAATGAAAATTACGTACCTATCGTAATTATGATCTTTCTGTGTATCTTCACTGATGGGTATCTGCTGGAAGTCAGGACCCCTTGCAGGGCTTTTTTAAAGGTGGGAGGCCGACACACCATGAGCGATCCTCGAGGCCGGCGCTACATGGCGCTTCAGCGGGTTGGTGGTTAAGCTGTGTCGACCCTGCCTGCCAGTTCTGTGTCGCCGGAGAGGTAAGAGGAAGGAGTGGAGGGTGGGACAAGGAAGTCCAAGGGACAAAAAAAGGAAAAGATGCATGAACTAAAAAGAGAAATAACGACTGAGAGGACAGAAAAGAGAGGAGTTGGAAACTAAAGGGGATTGGGAGGGGCCCCAATCTCTGGAAAAGGAAGAGGGAGGAAGGGTGGGTAAAGAATTTAGGAAGAGAGGGGAGAAGGTTAACACATCCCAGACCCTGGTCCGTCTCCAGATTGTATAGGAACTGCAAGAAGTAGCAGATGCTTTCTGCCAGAATTCAAGGCACGGAACAGCTGGCAAACACTCCAGATAAGCAGAGTCGGCTATTCTGGAAGAAGGACAGGGTACAGAGATTCAACACCCTCTGAAGGAAAGATTTTTGGTGAAAAAAGGGGAATTTTTTTTTTAAGGCGAAATAGGTTGGATGGAAACAGGGAGGAGGAGAGAAGGGGGGCAACTGCCAACTCCCACCCCACAGGTGTGGAGCCAAGGCACTGGAGAAGGAGTGCCACTCGAGCTATCCACTCTCCTTGGAACATTACCCAACTCCTAAGGAGGAGAGGGGGAGGGCACAGAGAGGAAGGGGGACCCAGAGACTGAGGCCCCAGGGGGATGGAGGGTGGGATTGTGATGAATGGTGAAGATACAAGAAAGATCATAATTACGGTGAGTGCGTAATTTTCATATCTTATCTGTGTCAATCTTCCATTCATCACTGATGAGTGATACCAGGCCCCGAAGGGGTTTCTTTACACCCTAAGGGATAAAATCCTTAGCCCTCAGTGGGTGACACACTAGAGGGAGAACCTTCAGGGCCTGGAGAGGCCCAAGAGTGGGGAGAGAGAGACGGAGTCCCCCCGGAGGCGGAAGGAAGTCGCCCCAAGTGCAGTGTCGCTCTGCGGGAGTAGAGATAGGTTCCCTGGTGAGCAGAGTTAATCACCCTACACCGGGCCAAGGGTGACAACCAGGAAAGACGCAGCCATGCCGCCCGCCTAGTGCAGATCGCTGTCCCTACGACCCTGGTAGCTACCTCGCTGCCATCATAGGATGCCCTCGCTTGGTGCCTTGCTAGCTCCAGGCCACGCGCAGAGTGTGCAATGGCTTGTCTGGTTTGCTCTGTGTCAGGCAACGAGGCTAGGAGCTGACCCAGCCTGGACCACAAGAACCTGTCATAGGCTGCATAGTGGGCCTGATGCGCAGAGATGGAAAGAAGTAACCGTGCCGAGTAGAAAGTCCTCCTACCCCAGAAGTCAAAATCCAAGGAGTCTTGATCTGGGGGCTGCTCACGGTGAAGGGCGCAAAGCCCATCAGGAGTATCCAACTGCATCAATCCAGACTGTGGATGAGGCATGGAACCTGGAGACTCAGGGTGTGCAATACCTCTGGCTGAGATCCTTGGGGCAGGAACTCGGAGAAGGGCCTCTGCCAGGAGCTAGCTTGACGCCTCCCGAAGGGGAGCCGGGAGTGGCACCACAAGGGTGGCCTCGCCAAAATCACCTAGAAAGGCGTGCGCTGAGTGCTCAGGATTGCTGGTAGTGGAAGGAGTAAGGTGCAAGTCCTCCAACATCCTCACGAGGAATCGCTGATACTCAGCAGCTGAAGAGATGTGGACAGAGGTTTCCTCTCCCCCAGAAGAGGGGGATGAGGAGCTGGAGGTCACCGGCTGTTCAGTGGGTGGCTGCATGGGGGGAGGCTGAAAAACCTGGCTGTCCATCGCCCTAACGTAACAGGGAACCGGGCAGCCACCGCTCTGAACTGCTCCCAGGTGAGAGCCCGCTAGAACTGAGGATGCCTGGGAGCGCAGGAGAGTGTGGCAGAGGGATGGGGACAGAGCCGAGAAGAGATGTCGGCTGACCTCCGCCTGGGCTAAGGAGTGGACCGTGGGCACCCACAGAAGAAGGTGCCCCGGAAGACCCCACAGCCGACAGTGAACAACCAAATCGGTACTGCCTTGGCTGCGCCTGGAAGAATCCCCCCTGTGAGACAACCGGGGCCATACAGGTCCAGAAGGATGGTCCCCTACCTCAAAAGAATGGGACTCTCTCAAAGAGACTGAGGAGGAAGAGCAGAGATCCGCATTACGGCTTCTCCCTGAGCCCAGGTGGACCCCAGAAAAAGGCCGACGTGCCGACCCCACACCCCTCGGAGTCTGAAAGAGCCCTCCTCCTCGAGAGGGCCAGCCTAGGTAGCTGGCATCCCTGGGCAGCCCCCGAAGGGGCTATCCAGGGTGCAGTACCCTCCCTTCCTGTAGGTGCTCTGATCGGCCCCAAAGTTGGGCGATCTAGGCACACCACTGGTGGGGGTACCCCAACTGAGGGGTCAGTGAAACTGCCAAGACCAGGCTGCAGAGCTATGGTGGACTGCACCACTGCCTGCTGGTCAGCACCACTGACCCTAGTCTTGGTAGCCACCGACCTCACCACAGAAGGGGGCTGACTCAGACTTGTCGAGGAGACTACCGTGCTACCCAGCTCAACAGCCAACCCCAAAGGGTCAGACTGCACATCTGACTCAGAGCTCGACTCCACCTCCGAGGAGGTAGAGACCGAGGCCCTGTGCCAAACCGTGGGAGGGCGGGCAGTGCCATCCTTGCCAACAGGCCCAGAGACCAAAGCTGTGTCCAAGCCTGTGCCAGTGCCTCCCATAGCCCCGTGAGCAGAATCCAAAGGAGGCACAGCCCTAGCCCGAACAAGAGATCCAGAGCCGGGACCAGTCACAGCGCCCTCCGGTCCCACAGCGCCAAGGGTGAAGACAGCATTGACGACAGCCCCGGCGGCACCATCGGCGGGCGGCTCCGAGGGTGGCGCTCGGCGCGCAACATGGCACAGAGGACGGCGCCCGAGGGCGCCGAGTGCAGGAGCGCTGCAGAGGACAGCGTAGACAGAGGAATCTGAAGGCCCCACAGCACCGAGCCTCGAGGACACGGCGCTGTGCTCAACCTTGGCGCCGAGGCGGCCATGTAAAAAGATGGCACCATAGCAGCTCTCATGGTGCCGCTAGCAGTGTTGGCACCACGAACGTCTCCGACAGAGGTGTCAGCGCCAACGACGACTCCATCAGGACCCACGGTGCCGCGAACGGCACCAACTGACGGCGTCGAGGACGGCGCCAACCCAGGCCTTGCAACCCGCAGGACCGACACCAGGGGAGCCTTCACCCTGAAGGGGCGATTGTCATGGCGGCGCCTCCCCCCCCCCGGAAGGAGCGGGATGGGCCTCCTGAGCCACGGAAGAAACCTCAGCAACGGCTAGGCTACAAGTAGCCAAGGCTCCCTCCTCCTCGGTCCGTATAGAACCGGAAGGGGACCCGGAGGAAAGGCCGAGACAGCGTGGCTTGGCCCGACGAGTGCGCACCCGACCCCCGAAAGTCGGCGAAGCTCACCCCACTTTCAACGTGTGTTGCTCGATGACCCGGCGGTCCATGGAGAAACAGGCATTGCACGAATCCATGTCGTGAAGTGGGCCAAGACACTAAAGACACCGGTCGTGCTGGTCGGTGACGGAAAACTTTCGGCCGCATGGGCACCGTTGCATGGGGAGCAGACCAGTCTTGGAAGATTTCTTGTCCTCCGACCGAGACATGACCTACGGGAAAAAAAACCCACCAAAAACAGACTCTACGTCGCAGAAAAATATAATAATGGAAAGATCTTACCGGGCGACGTCAAGTATGGCAACACAGAACCGGCAGGTGGAACCGGCTTGTGCAGGAAAATCGAGGGAGAAACTGCAAAGCAGGCCTCAAACTTTCTTCAGCTTCAACATGAGGTGACCTCTACGGTGGGGAGATGAAGAACTGGCAGGCAGGCCGAGATCGACCATAGCTAACTGCCAACCAGCGCCGGCATACGCAGCCGTGCTCCATCTACCTTTAAAAAAAAAAAAAAGAAAAGCCCTGCGGGGTCCTGACCTCCGGCAGATACCCATCAGTGATAAATGGTGAAGACTGACACAGACAAGATCTTCTTGCAGCCCTTAAGGCAGTCCTTTAGATCCCTTTCTTTGTGGTTAATAAGTTTTATTGATTTGACTTATTAAGACGATACAAACATTAAAACAGTCGGATACATTGCAAAGGTCTTACAGATTGTTACATATGTCTGTAGAAGTAGAGAACGGAACATGCTGACCAAATAGTAACGAACTAAATATACTAGCCAGGTAAGCAGTAGGATAATACTCTGTGCCTGGATGTACAACACCTATCCAGCTGGAAATTAACTTTGAAAGTATTAGCAGTTGGTGCATTGCATTATAGCTAACTCATACAAACATATCTTACCTGGCCCCATCCTACTAGTTTCTGCAGTATTTGACAAAGCATCAGAAATTATGAGAGGTCCAGGGCCACTGTCCTCTACTTTACGCCTACAAAATACAAGAGATAACACACACAAAGCAAACAGGTCTTCATTGTCAGAGAAGATACTATCCTTTACTGATATTATACCATGTCATCTGTAGAGCAGGGTCCCCTATAACTCAGTAACAATCTCTCCAGCACTCGCCCCTAAATGCACCATGAGAGGAGACCACTATAGTAGCATGGTTGTGCCTGTTCAGCCGATTCCCTCCCTAGGTTTCAAAAATAGAAGGAAGGGAGTCCAGAGGACAGTATATTTCAAGAGGGTATTGGTCACAGTATGTGATATTCTGGCCCAGTTGGCAACTTAAGCCATGCAGGTAAGTACCTCCCCCAGGGAGGAGATTATCTGGGACCACCATTTACACAGTAGGAGTCTTTTAACCTGCATACTGAGTGTCAGAAGTAGTTTCAACTCGGAGAGACGAAGGTGAGGGGCCGGGGACCGGAGTTCTAATAACAGCAACTCAGAGGACTGAGGCACAGGCTTCCTTAGTATTTTGGACCCCATCTCACAGGTAGCCTGCCATAGGGGCTAGATCAGCCTGCAGGACCAACGTATATGGAACAGGTCACCTGGGATTACCTGACACCTCCAACACAGGTCATACTGAGCCAGCTTTGCCTTGGTGAGGACTATAGGAGTCCTGTACCAGGAGTGAATTATCTTGTTCTGTATTAATTGACTACTGGTGTCAGGATATGCTCCGTGAGCTAATTTTAGACAAGAGTTCCACTCCAGGTTTGTAACAGGGGCATGCAGTGCTTTCTCCCATTTATGCTTGGATTCCTCTGCTTGGGACAGGATGGTGCTCCGAATGGCCGCATATACCAGGCTTGACTGTCCTCTTTCTAGGGCCAGCCATAACTCTACCTGGGATGGCGCTTCTTATTTGAAGGACTCACCAGAAGTCTTTGGGAGAGATCCCATAAGAGCTCCGCAGGCCCTCAAAGGAATTAAGGGTATCTGTACCAGGAATTAGCATATCTCGAAGCAATGAGATACCACCACGTTCCCATGAGGGCCATGCAATTGCTTGTTTATTGATGGTAATCTCATTATTGCCCCATAGTGGGGTAAGTCTTAGGGGAGATGGGAAGGCACCCAACTTCTTATGCACCTTGGCCCAATGTTCCAGAGAGGGACCTATAGTAGGATGAGAGTGAGTGCCCTTAGGGGGATGGTTAAATAACAATAGTACCAAGTGAGTACACTGACATACCTCTCTATATCCAGCCACTGGAGAGTGTTGTGTTCAGGAAAAAGGAACCATTTTAATGTCTGAGCCAGCTGAAAGGTCCATTTATACCCCTCTAACCATGGAAGAACCCAGCCCCCTTCCGACCAATGAGCTCTGAGCTTATTTCTACTGTTCCTAGGTTTCTTACCCTCCCACAAAAAGGATCCCAACAGGGAGTCTAACTTAGTAAACCAATAATGAGGTATTTTCAAAGGGATGTGGGAGAGAAGATACATAATTTTTGGTGCTGTGACCATCCTAATTGTGGATATTTTACCTACAAACGACAGTCGAAGAGATTTCCATCTGTCTAGTTCTGAATGAATGGCTTTAGATCCCTTTCTGAAGGTCGACCCAGCATGAGCCAGAGCTTCCTGTCCTTGAGGGACTCAGGAAGCATGGATAAGCACAGGCCGCACCCGGCCACGCTGTGTTGCCCACCCAGGGAGTAAAAACACACACACACACACGTGTCTTATAGATGAGTGGCCGACATCTTTTATTTTTTCCCATTTATACTTTATGTGCCCAGGCATCTGCCCTGTCACAGACCCTCATGGCTGCAGCTCCCCCACATTAGCCTCCCTCCCGGGACCACTTGGATTGCCCCCCAGGGTGGAGTCCTGGCACCCGGCCCTAAGGTGCCACGAACGATGGCATATGGCAGGAGTCAGCCTGAGGCAGCCGGGGGTGGGCTTCATAGAGGCAGCAGCGGGCAGGTCTTTGCGTTTGTGGGAGGCGGGAATGTGCAATGATGCCAGCATCCATCCCACCCCCTGTGCTCCTTATTGGCAGCATCTGCTGTGGGACCCCTGGCCTCCACCAGGGGTCCCCCGTGCACCAGCGACATCCCACACCCTTTCCCCAGAGAAGGAGAGCAGTCCATGGGACGCTCAATCCAACTCCCCCTAGCCAGCCCTCCGATGACCCAGGTCCGTTCCCGAACCCGGGTCACCGGCTTCGCAAGCAGAAATCCAACCGCTGCGTCGACAGGCCGGCGTGACTCGCATTTTCTGCCGGCACCCAACACAAAATTTAAATCCTGGTTTCTTGTGTTCCAGAGACAGAGTCGAAAGAAACACAAAACTATAAGCAGAACTTTGAAAACTTTCACAAAGTAGAGGTTTGCCTATGGTGCAGAAAATCCTATGCAGGAGTGCAAAGGAGGCGACCTGTTCTTCCACTGGAAAGAAAGATCTGACATCATAGGGTGCAGTCGGGAGTTACACTGCCCGGGTTGGCTGAAGGACCTTAGCTTAAAGACATTCCCACCAGTAACACTGTTTCAGTGGAAGTGCCAGAGTGTGGAAAAGTGCACCATATGCACGCCCCTAGAACATGCAATGGCTATGTCTTCAGGAGCCATGCATGCAGGTGTTAGGACTTCAGGTCCTGATGGACCACAGATTTCTTGCTTTGTAACAACAGACCCTGACAGAGGTAAGGGGACAGGAGGCTCCACTGCCAGATGCTAAAGGAGTGGAAACCATATCTGGCAAGGCCAGAACAGAGCAGTAAGGAAGAGAGTGGTACTCTCAACTCTCAATTTGAACAGAACTGTTTTGCATATAGGAATGTCTCTTCTAGGAGAGGGACAACACTTCTTGCCAAAAAAAGAACAGTTACGTAAGAATTTATTGTAACAGTAGATCTTCGAGGATGTCTCAGTCATCAGGTCACACTGTAGGAACGAGTCCCAAGCAGTGACAAGCAAAAGCAGAACAGTCTGGGTGGAAAGCAAGTCGGGGCATAAGACAAAGTCATGAAGAACAGCATGGCCGAAGCCTGCTCTGGCTCGAGAAGCAATGTCCAGACTGTAATGACTGGTAAAAGTATGAACAGTAGTCCAGCCGGCAGCAGCACACGTCAGTGGCTGAGACCCATTTGAAGCAACAGAGGTAGCCATACCCCTTGTGGAGAGAGCGCTGACTGCCCCTGGCAACTCTTTGCCATGCATGTTGTAGCAGAATACAGTACAACTGGCCAACCATTTGGACAAACATTGTTAAGAAACTTGAATGCCCACTCTTCCCTGGGCAAAAAAAAACAAAGTTGTTTTGACTTTCTGCTATCCTTAGTCCGGAACAGATAATACTTCAAATTTCTGTGCATGTCTAGAGTACGGAGCAGTGTTTCCCCCAGACTGGCACACTCCGGGAAATACACAGGAAGGTGGATAGAGTAGGTCAACGTAAACTCAGACACCATCTTAGGAAGAAACTCAGGATTTGTGTGCAAAGACACCCTGTCTTTGTGAAAAATCAAATAAGACTCCACACACCAGAGAGCCTGAAGCTGAGAAATTCTTCAAGCAGAAGTAATAGCAACTATAAACAATGCTTTCCAAAAGAGAAAGTGTAGCTCGCAAGTTGCAGTTGGCTCAAACAGAGATAGGGTCAATTTCTCCAAAACAAAATTCAAATCCCAAGCTGGCACAAGAGAGTGGACTAGAGGTTTCAGATGCAGGATACCCCGAGAAACGTATGCAAGACATCCAGCTGGGCCACGGTACGGCCACCTGTGGGCTCATGGAAGGCAGAAATATCCGAAAGGTGTACTTTGAGGGAGGAATACTGGAGACCCGATTCTGACAAGGAAATCAGGTAGTCCAGAACACGGCTCACCAGACAGGTAAAGGGGTCCAGATGGTGCTTCGCCACTCGGATGGCAAATCTCTTCCACTTCATGGCATAAGCAGCCTGTGTGGATGGCTTTTGGGCTGCCACTGTGATGTCTGCCACTCTCTGAGAGACCTCAAACTGGGCGATAGCTACATCCTCAGGAGCCAAGCATGCAGACAGATGGATCTGAGGTTGGGATGAACCAGGGTCCCCTGAGCCTGCGTCAGCAGATCCCTGCAGAAGTGCAGAGGCACTGGAGGTTCCACTGCTAACTGCTGTAGTAACAGAAACCATATCTGTTGTGGCCAGTAGGGTGTGACCAAAATCATGCTTTCCCCCTGCATCTGACGTTTGATTAGCACTCTCTGAATCAGAGGAAATGGAGTGAAGGCATACCGGTACCTCCTGTTTCAGGAGAGGGACAATGCATCTTGCCAGAAAACTCCAGGCTCTGTATCTAGCGAGCAAAAACTGGACAGTTTTTTGTTGAGTGGGGATGCAAAAAAGTTCCAGCACTGGACAACCCCATCTGTCGAACAGATGATCTGCGACAGATGACAGAAGCTCCCATTCTTGCATCCTGGACTGAGTTTGACTGAGACTGTCCGCCAGGGTGTTGAGAATGCCTGGAACATGGACTGCTGATGGGCCATGGTCCAGTGCCCAATACTGTACTCTCATGGCCTCCTGGTACAGGGGGTATGAATGAGTGCCTCCCTGCTTGCCGATGTAGAAGACAACACAGAGGCTATCCAATTGGATCAACAACTGACCCGGGAGAAGATGGTCCTGGAAAGCCTGCATGGCATACAGAACCACCCACATCTCCAAGACTTTTATGTGGCAAGACGTCTCGAGTGGAGACCAGGTCCCCTGAGTTTGAAAGGGACCCAGGTGCGTGCCCCAGCCCAGGCCGGAGGTGTCTGTGGTGAGGATCTGTTGGAGAGTAGAGATCATAAACAGGACCCCCGCTAGTAGATGCTGGAGGGCCATCCACCACTGGAGCACCTTCTTGACAGTCGAGTAGACCAGCACCTGCTGTTCCAGGTCGACCTTACGCTTATCCCACTGCACCCGGCAGGTCCACTAGAGCACCCACATGTGCAGTCTGACCAAGGGGACTGTAGCAATGGCAGCCGCCATAAGACCCCGAAGTCTCAGATATACCCTGGCTGAGACATAATGGCTCTGAGCTACCTCCCAAGCTTGGTAGATGAGGCACTCTGCCCTGTCTTGAGGCAGGAAGGCCCTGCGCAGAGTCCAGGACTGTTTCTATAACCTGCAGTCTCCGGGATGGGACCAAGACCAACCTGGGCAGGCTGACCGTGATGCCCAAGGAGTGGAATAGCTGGAGAGTCCTCTCCAGGGTCCGGAGGAGCTGGTCTCGAGATGAAGCTTTAAGAAGCCAGTTGTCCAGGCAAGGGAAAATGTACAAGCCCTCCCGCCACAGGATGGCGGCTACTGCTGCTAAGCATTTTGTAAAGACCCGCTGCGCAGAGGCTACGACAAAGGGCACAACTCTGAACTGATAGTGTTCTCCCTGGAAAGAGAATCAAAAGAAACTGCCTGTGCAGAGAAAACACACAGATGTGCAGGTAAGCATCCTGCATATCCAAGGAGCACATCCAGTCACCCTGCCGGAGCAGGGGCAGTCGCCCTAGAAGGGTGACCATGCAGAACATTTTGCACTGGATGCAGAGGTTGAAGTCCTTGAGATCTAAGCCAGTCTTCAAAACCCCAGTTCTCTTTGGGACCAGGAAGAACCTAGAATAGAATCCCTTGTTCTTATGCCGCCTGGGCATTGGCTCTATGGCCTGCTTTCGCAGGAGGGACTGTATCTCCTCCCGAAGAACCATGGCATGAGATGGGGGGGGGTAGGTAGAGGATAACAGGGTTCTCTGGAGGCTGCTCTAAGAGCTCCAGAATGTGGTCCCTTTCTATGATCTGAAGAATCCAAGCATCTGCAGTGATGGTTCTCCACTGATTGAGATGGAGGGAGAACCAACCTCCACCTCCTGGTTGAGGACCGGAAGAGGTGGGTCTGGCAAGGTCAGGTAGAGGCAGATCTGGCTGTTTTGTGGCAGCACCTGGAAAGGAGGGAGTAGGCAGGGCAGAGGTGACCTTCCACTAGCCCTGTAGACAGGAACAGGCTCCGGCCTTATGGGTCACCTTATGAAAGGACAGGCGCTGTCTGCTCCTGGGCTGGGTGTGGTAGAGTGAATGGACAAACTTAAGAGCCCTTCCAGAGGCCTGCATGTCATTTATAACGTCCTGGACATCTGACCCAAAGAGCTTACAGCCATTGAAGGGACATTGAGCACCTTTTGCTGAACATCTGCTGCAAACCTCAAGATCCTCAGCCAGGTGTGCTGACGAAGGCGGATGCTTGTGACAGCAGCCATGGCACCAGTGTCATATATGTCATATAAGGCACTGAGAAAGTGCTTGCTAACATCCTCTGCGGCCTGAAGGGACTTAACCTCATGCTTCTGGAAATCTTCCGAGAGAACTGGCAATCAGGAGCCCAAAGTGGAGGAGGCATAAACCCTTAACCCCCCCCACCCTGGGTCAAAACTTCAAGATTCCCTGTCTGGGAGGAGGGAACTCAGGTGCCTAGGCACCTTGGACCTGTCATGAACCACCTTAATGACCACTGAATTGGTCTCTGGCTGGGTAGCATATTAGGGTAGGCCCTGAGGGGTATGATAAGTCTTGTCTGCCCTCCGAGGCATGATCAGGATCATGTCAGGGTGGTGCCAGGCCACAGTAGTGGCATTCCTCTGTGTTGGCAGGATGGGAGGAATGAACTTGGGGGGGGGGGGACTCTGAAATCTCCGTGAAATCCACCAGGTCCCTCCTGGTGGCATCCTCTTCTTCAGTATGGAAGCCCACAGCTCTGGACAGCTGCTTCATCACACTGAAAATTGTGGGGTCTTCGGAAGGGAACCTGGGAGTATGTTTGACGGAGTCCTCGCTGACCGAAGTGGATCTGCCTGAGGAAGGGGGCTTCTCTTCCTCTTCCTCCTCTTCAGGGAGGATGAGGTTGAGGTGGTACTCTTCCTCGACGTCAACCAGCTTGAGCTTGAGGTCCGATGAGCAACGGGCTGCGGCATGAAAGACGCAGGCTGATTAGACCTGTCTGGCATCAACGACGATGGGGCGTACGAGCCCAGATGGTACTCAGGTTGAGAGCCAGGGACTCATATGTCAACAGCGGGGGAGGGGATTGCCGTTACAGGGCACAATGAGCCCATAGTCAGGTCCTGAGAGCCCGAGAGTCCCGAGGTCCACGGGCCTGGAAAAGCATCAGGCTTCATTAGAAAGGTCATCGACAACCTGAGTTGGCAACCTAGGGGCTACTGACTGACCTCCGTTGGCAACGGGAGGTGGAGTTGGTAGTATGGAACTGGGAGAAGCAGAAGCCTGGACAGAAGGAGACATCGGTGCCGGAGCCACCGACAGGGTACTCCTGGACAAGGAAGACGAAGCTGTTTGGGAGCGGAAGCACTGCCAGGGGGAGCAGTCCCGAACTTGGTCCTTCCTGTTACTTTTCCCTGAGGACTTGTCAAGGGCCTTAGAGGCCTGTGGGCCTGATGAACTCACTGGTGACTGGGAAGAATGTTCCCCACAGGATCCCTACCCAGAACTGGCGGTCTGTTGTTCCATGAGAAACTTCTTCAAAGCCTTTTTACATCACCCAAGGGTGACTGTATATGTGGCAGAGCTTACAGTCAGAAACATTGTGATTAGGTCCAAGGCAGCAGACATAGAGGTTGTGGCTGTCTGAAGAGGTAATCTTTCTGCAGCAGCAGCAACGGAAGAGAGAAGTGAGGGAGTCAATCTTGACATAAACAGAGTGAAGGTAAAAAATGACGCTACTGCGATGGAGCTTCCACGGAGACCAATGCAAACAGAGTCAACAGCAGGAAAGAACTGAGGAGGGAGCAGGGCCACTCACACCTTTATAGGGTTGGTGACATTGATGGTGATGTTGTCGTGTGCAGCCCCAGTTGTACTGCTGGAAAATCTTCCACGTGGATCTGCTTGACTGATGGTGAAGATCCTACGGTGTGACTTGATGACCGAGATACCCCCAAAGAAGATCTCCAGGCCCTGGAGTGAGCAAGCAGAAATGCAACAGTTCTGCGTTTCGTGGGGACCCAAAAAGGTCCAACTCTGGATGACGTTTTAGAGACCAGGTAGAAAATGGCTGACAGCTAAAGGCTGTGAGACAGAGCCCAGTACCACACCTTCACAGCTTCCCTGCATAGAGGATAGGAGTACCCCCTTGTTTGTTGATGCAGTGCACCACATTAATGCTGTCCATCACGATTAGTACAGGACCATGGCAGGGATTATTCTGAAAGGCCTGGAGACTGTACAGAACAGCCTGCATTTCCAGGACATTCCTGTACAGCTTGACTGCCAACTTAGTCCATGACCCCTGTGTCTGATAAGGGCCATCCACAGTGAGGATCTGTACATCTGTACAGAACTGGTACAAGGAATGGAACGCTGTGTCATGATCCATCCCAAACTCTCTGCCAACAGGAGAAGTGATGACACCTATTTGGTCCAGCTTGTCCATCAACTGATCCCACTGCACCCTGAGTGTCCCCTGAGGGATCCTAAAATGAAGACATGCCAGTGCAACAGTCATCACAGCCACGAGGCCCAGGAGACGTAACATTGTTCTCACAGAGACATAGTGACTTCTGTATACCAAATGTGCCTGAGCAACCAAAGTGTTTGCCTTGTCCTGTGGCAGGAGAGTTCACCCTTTCTCTGTGTCCATGACCACCCCTGTGTACCGAAGTCTTTGGCAAGGAATCAACACAGACTTTGGCACATTCACTGTAACCCCCCAAGCCATAGAATAATCACTATGTCCAAAATAGGGTGTGTAGCAGAGCTTCCCTGGAGCTGGCCTTCAAAAGCCAGTCGTCCCGATACAGGAAAACATACAGGCCTTTCCTGCAAAGGGCTGCTGCAACTACTTCCAAGTATTTGGTAAAGATCCATGGCATAAAACACAAACCAAAGGGCAGTACTTTGAACTGATAGTGTTCACCCTCCAGCATACAGCAGAAGTATTTCCTATGGGATTTTTTTTTTTCCAACTCATTTTTATTCAAGAGTTTGGAATACATACCATAAAATAAAAAATATGAGACAGACAGAATTTGATCTCTGGATTACATATGCACAGTTATAGTTTTCTGGATCTCTCATACATACTTTTTTCCTCCCTTATTCTTTTCTTTTTTTAATACAATAATCCATTATCTAGAGTCAGGTATCAGTTACTATTCGGCATCTAGACTTAAGTATAATTGATCCTTCAATACTTATATATAGCACAATAAGGAATAGTTGTTCAGCTCATTACAAACTCCATTTTCTAACTTAACCTCCTTTCAATGATTAATATGGAAACAAAGTAAAAAAAAAGGGGAAATAAAAAACCATAACAGTAAAACAAGAAACTATTCTACCCAGATTGAAGAGAAGGAACAGACAGACAGACTAACAGTAGGGGACCGTTCACACTGACAAGTTTTATTCATTATTTTAATCCCCCCTTTTTTCTTTTCCCCTTTTTTATAAATTTATTTGTAAGGGGTATTTTCCTTGGGGGTGAGTGATTTAGAGATGAGGGTGGAGACTGAGTGGGGGGGATCTTATTGGGCACAAGGGGGGGAGGGGGAGGCATCCAGTTCTGCCCTGCTCGTTCCCCTTTTCTTTAGTTTACTCTGTTTTCTCCCTCTCCCCCCTCCTGGGGATCTTCTACTACCAGACTGGGGCCTGAATTCCGAAGAAGCCAGGGATTCCATACTTCCCTGAATTTCTCTTCTCGGAGACTCAGCCTCGCTGTAAGGCGTTCCATCTCACAAATAGCGTCCACTTTGCACACACCATTCTGCTACTGGGGGTGGGTCCTTTTTGAGCCAGTGGCGTGTGAGACATTTAAGAGCTGCTACCATAAAGATCTGGGCTAGTTTTCTCTGTGGGACTGGGAGCTGCAAGACTGTGGGTAAGCCTAGCACCCATTCAGTCATGACTCCGGGTATGTTCACTCTCATTATGGCATTGGTCACCCTTCTCACCTCCTCCCAAAACCCCCCGGATACCCGGGCAATCCCAAAAGATGTGCAGATGGGAACCTATAGAGCCACATTCTCTCCAACATTTATCCGGACTGGATCTTTGAAAATGCTTTGTGACTTTTGGGGTATAGAAAAACCTGACTAGGACCTTCCAGTAGAATTCTCACCAATTCGGCGAGGAGGTTACCCTCCAGCCCGTGGAGATCCGTCTTCTCCAGTCATCATCTGGTATTGGGTCTACCCCCTCTTTGTGCCAGGCCTCTTTGATATTTTCTAATGGAAGAGGTTCTTCTGGGCTCAAGCATGGATAGAGGTCTGAGATGCATTTCTCTTTTAGACTTATTTTCGCTGTATGATATATAAAATCCTCCCAAGCGTTCCTTTGTCTACTTACCAGAGTTAAATAGCCCAGCGTGTTCAGATAGTGTCTTATCTGTAGATATCTGAAAAATTCAGATCTAGGGATTTTGAACTTGGTCTGGATCTGTTGGAAGGACATAAGGACCCCATTCTCCACTAACTGAGCAAATCTGGTAATTCTGTTGCTCTCCCATCTCTCATACCCTGAATCTGTCTTTGGGGGCAGGTAGTTTGGTGTATGGCTAATAAGTGAGAGCGGGCCCAATGTCCCCCTCCCTCCCCTCCCATCCTGTATCTAGTTAGTTGCATCATCCCCATGGTGTGCCGGGTCCACGGGTTCTTAATTTGATTTATGAATTTTCTAGAAAGGTTCAGGCTTGGGGGAGCAAATAGGGGAACCGGGCAGTCTCCACCATTCGCTATCTCATACCACCCTGAATCTAAACGTTGTTTTACCCAAGTGGTCACCGCTACCATCTGGGCAGCTAAATAATAGGCCTTCAAGTTAGGCAAACCTAGGCCCCCCAATGAATTAGGTTTCTGGAGCGTAGGCTGTCCAATCCTGGGTCTATCCCCTCCCCAGATGTATCTGATAATCCCCGAGTTTGTCTCCTGCTAGAATTTCTTAGGGATCTGGACAGACAAGGAGGAGAAAAGGAACATAAATCTTGGAAGTAGATTTATTTTCACTGAGTCAATTCTGCCCGCCAGGGTCAATGGTAGCAGTGACCACCTAGCCATGTCCCTCTGCATATCATTCCATAACCTGTTGTAATTTATAGCAAATAACCTGGATAACTTTGTGGTTACCAGCACTCCAAGGTACCTAATTTGATTCTGTTTTGCTCAAGTAAATGGGAAAGTTCTCTTGAAGTCTGGAGGGCATGTTCCACCCAAGACCAATGCTTCTGATTTGCTATAATTGATTCGGTATACCGATACTGCTCCAAATGAATCGAGGACCTAGAGCAAGTGCAGCAGGGAAGCTTCTGGGTCTCTCAAAAAAAAAATATGGAGTCATCAGCGTATAATGCTATTTTATGTTCTATGGTCCCCGTTAGAATCCCCTCTATATTCTTATTCTGGCGGATCGCTACTGCCAAAGGTTCAAGAAAAATAGCAAATAACACTGGGGAGAGTGGGCAGCCCTGCCTGGTGCCTCTATGAACAGGGAATGTACCGGTATTTATTCCATTAACTCTAACTTGCGCCTGGGGGTCTCTATATAGACTTTTAATTACTTGTCAGAATTTAGGGCTTAATTGCATCTTTTCTATTGTTTTCTAGAGGAATTCCCAATTCACTATATCAAACGCCTTTTCCGTGTCCATCGATATTGCCAATTAAAATTTGTTTTGGTTTATTTGAGCCGAAATGATGTTTAATAAACGCCTAATATTATCTGTTAGGTATCTTCCTGTTATAAAACCTGATTGGTTCGGGTGAACCAATTTGGGGGCAACCTTCTGCAGGCGATCCGCCAGGATTCTGGTGAATAATTTAAGGTCTACATTTAACAGCGATATCGGGCGGTATGAGCCGCACTGCTCCGGGTCCTTGCTCTCCTTATGGATCACTGAGATCTGCACATATCTCCATGAGTCAGGTATTTCTTCTCCCTCCTGAATATGATGGAAACAGGCCAACAGGGGGGCCACCAGTTTCTCCTTTAATGCTTTATAAAATTCAGAGGGAAGGCTGTCTAAACCTGGGGATTTTCCATTTTTTAAATCTGCAATCTTCTGCAGTAACTCCTGTCTGGTAATTAACACCTCTAAGCCCTCCCTCTCATCAGTCTCCAATCTCCTCAAAGGTAGGGGATCCAGAAAATGATCCACTGCTGTTTGGTGAAGATCACCCACCTCCGAGCTGTACAGATCCTGATAATATTCTGCAAAAGTCTCCACTATTTTTACCGGGTCTTCTGTCTTCACATTACCATGTCCCTGTCTCTTAATACTTCCTATTGTTCTATTTACTATCTGTTTCCTCATCGCTACTGCTAGAACCTTGCCGGCCCTGTTGCCTTCTACATAGTACTTTTGATTAATTCTACGTAATATCCCCTCCTCCGTCTTGCCAAAAATATTTTGAAGCTCCGTTTTCTTTTGCAACCAATGATCTTTGTCCCTAGGGTCTAGAGTAATTTTGTGCCTAAACTCCACTTTCTGCAATTTCTGCTCTAGCTTTTTCTGATTTAACTCCCTTTTCTTCTTCTCCCTAGCACTATAGGATATGATCTACGCCCTGAGGTATGCCTTAAGAGAGTCCCAGACTACCGACGGGAAGGGGGCTCCACCTGCATTAGTCTCTAGAAACATCCCCACCTGTCCAGACATGTTCTCTTTGAAGTCTTCAGAATTTAAGAGCCCGATATTCAGTCTCCAGTTCGAATTTCTAACTGTCGGGGCCAATTTTAAAATCATTTGCAGGGGGGCATGGTCCAACCATGTCATAGGTAAAATGGTTAGAGGTCTGTACGCAAGATAGGTATTCACCTGACAACCAGAAAGGAAAATTACGAACCTACCGTAATTCTTGATCTTCTTGGACGAGTCTCCACCACTCATTCACACTAGTGGGATTGCGCCGGAGGCACTAAGACCCATCGAGAAGCAACTTTGCTGGAGGGTCGGCGCTTGAGAGACGGGCGCCTGGGAGACACGGCGCAGCAGCAGCGGTCGAGCGGGTAATGACCATCTCGGCGATTTACCCCTCCAAACCGCCTCAGTACACTTTTTACCAAGGAGGTGCAGCGTATCAACGAAGGGTAAACCTAACATTAAAAACGGACATAAGACAGTCCGTATGACGCCTGTAAGAAGGGTCAGCAAAGAAGTCCTCACGCCTAAAGATTTGAGGAGTGAAGACCAATACAGCGGTGAGCTCGGGGGATGGAGGTGGGCGTGTGAATGAGTGGTGGAGACTCGTCCAAGAAGATCAAGAATTACGGTAATGCACTTTCCTATCTTCCTGGACATAAGTCTCACCACTCATTCACACTAGTGGGAGAGTACCAAGTTGATAATCCCCAAAAGGGCGGCAGGAGGAGCCAGAGCTCACGCTCTAGATAGAAGCCCATTAAGGATAGTTCTGCCGAATGGAATGTCGCCTGGCATGAACATCCAGTGCATAGTGCTTAACGAAAGTATGCACTGAGCTCCAGGTAGTGGCGTTATATATCTGCAATTGGAACATTGCGATTTCCGCTAGGGATGCCATGACCGCCTCCTAGTAGAGTGAGCGACACTCTACCTTCTAATTTAACTGAGCCATGGAATAGCAATGACGAAGCATGCTACTAACCATGAAGAGATACATCTAATAGCGACAGGTTGGACCCAGCCGGTGTCGCTGAAAGAAACGAACAGTTGCTGAGTCTTCATGAACATCCTTGGTTCTATCTAAATAGAACTGCAAGGCTCTTTAACATCCAAGGAATGAAGAGCCTGCCCTCTCATTTTGGAAATTAGCTAAGTAAGCGGAAGTACCAGAGGTTGGTTCAGATGGAATTCTGACACAACCTTGGGAAGAAATTCTAGGATGAGTACGAGAACTACCTTGTCCTTATGGAATACAGTATACGGAGGGTCCGTAATCAGGGCATGTATCTCTGAGACCCCAAGTGGCTGAGGTAATGGCCACCAGGAAGGCAGTCTTCCAGGTAAGAAATTTTAGCTCACAGGTAGCTAAGGGTTCGAAAGGCTTCCGAGTGAGCATGTCCAGCACCAGGTTAATGTCCCAGGCTGCAACTGGACGCTTAACAGGGAGTCTGGTATGGAGAATCCCTCAAGAAATCTCTTCATCATAGGTAACTGAGCCAGAGTTAAGGAAGAAACCGCTCATGGAACGCTGAGATGGCACTAAGGTGAACTTTAATCAGGAGTACTGAAGACCTAAGTTTGATAGGTCCAAAAGATACTCCAGAACCTTACCAGGAGGACAGGAAAAGGATTCCAAGAGGATTTTGTACACCAGGAGAGAGAAAACGCTTTCCATTTGGAAGTGATGCTGGTGGCTGGCTTCCTAGAAAGGTGCCAGAAGGATGTCTGAGACTTACGAGAGACGTTGAACCGATTCACTTTCTATCTCTTCAGGAGCCAAGCATGAAGGTGAAGTGATTTCAGGTTGGGATGGACCAATCTAACCCTGAGTCAAAAGACTGATTTGTAAAAGGAAGTGGTCTCGAGAGGCTGCCAACATACTGTTGGAGTAGAGGAAACCATAGTTGCCGAGCGCTGGAAGGAGCAATGAGAATCATCTTGGTCCCCCTGAGATTCGAACTTGAGGAGTACTCTGATTAGAGGAAGTGGTGGAAAGGCGAAGAGCGTTTTGTCCACCGCAGCCTGAACGCATCCTGACAGAAAAATGCCAGGCCCTGGATTTCTGGAGCAGAAGAGAGAGAGTTTTGTGCTGGAGGGATGCAAAAGGTCCAGGTCTGAGTCCCCACTCTTGAACAGGGACCGAAGCTACGGCTGGATCGAGAGACCACTCTGGAGGGTCTGCCTGTTCTGCTGAGGTGATCTACAGGCGTTGTTGTATACCTGGCAGATAAACCGCTTGAATCAGAGACTGTGCCCAAGCACCACTCCCACACCTCATTGCTTCCCTGCAAAGGGATAAGAATGAGCACCGCTTGCTTGTTGGTGTAATACATCACTGCTTTGTTGTCCGCTTGAAGGAGAATGTTCTTGTGACAAAGGACATCCTTCAGAGCTCGATTGCATAGAGGACCGGCCTCATCTCCAGGACATTTATGTGGAGATGAGTTTCTCAACTGAGTCCATACACCTTGAGTGTGGAGGAGAGACAGTGAGCCCCATCCCATTAGCTGCTGCATCTGTGGTGATGGAGATCTGATGATCCGGGAGCAAAGGGAATCCTCCAGGAGATTGCTCTCTTGAGACCACCAGGTGAGAGAGACCTTCTGAAGGGGCCCGTCACCTTGATGGGATAAGACTGGGGGTGAGGTCGGGGACCACTGAGTGGAGAGCATCCATTGGGTGTCTTTGTGTGCAGTCGGGCCAGAGGGACAGTGAAGACCGAGGACTTTATGAGATTCCAACATGCTGCATCGAGAGCTGTAACCGATTGGTTCTCCCTGATGTAACGGGCTACACGGTTGATGTCGAGTCTTCTGTCCTCTGGAAAGGAAAGCTTTCGCTGAAGAGGTGTCTAGAAGGCCCCATGAAAAAGGAGCTCTGGAGGGTTGCAGTTGAGATTTTTTCAATTCAGCAGAACTCCTATGGACGTGAGAAGACGAGAAGTCGCTTGCACGGTTTCCAAAGTCCCTTGGCCGGAAGGGCTTGCTAGAAGCCAATCGTCCGGTAGGGAAACACTCGGAGTCCGACTTCTCCTGAGATGCGCCCGCGAGAACTGCGCCAACACTTTGTAAAACTTATGGGCGTCCGAGGATAGCCCAAAGGGCAGGACTTGAACGATATGTGACCCAAAGCTACAAACCTGAGGAATTTGGGTGGGTCGGGTGGACGGGATATGCTGGTAAGCATCCTGCATATCCAGAGAGGCCAGCCAATGTGTTGATGCAGCAAGGGTACACAGGGCACGAAATCATCTTGAATTTCTCCCTGGGGAGGAATTTGTTTAACTTTCTGAGGTCTAGAATGGGCGCGTCCCCAGATTTCTTTGGAACCAGAAAGTAATGGGAGTAGAACCCGTGTTTCGCAGGGATGTGGGGCACCAGTTCTATTGCCCTGTTGTTCAGATAGCCCTGGATCTCCGCGGTGAGGAGGTCTGACTGATGGTCGACAACCTGGGTTAACCGTGTGGAGGACAATTCGAGGTTTCCAAGAATTGAGAGAATAACCTCGCGAATTATCCTAAGGACCCATTTGTCTGAGGTTATGGACTTCCACTGGTTGTAGAAGTACATCAGACGACTCCCCACTGAGGAGAAAGTTCCACGGTCGGTGAGTGGATGGACTTAAATAACGACTATAAGTAGCTTGGGAGCTTTAGGTCTCATGCTTTTGCCATGTCTTCTTTGAGGTTGGGTATTTCTTTTGTGAAGCTTCTGCCTCTGCTTCGAAGGACTGACGACTATGAACTGACGTTCACACATGCCCCTAGGGGGGCAGGAGGTCTGGCCAACTTAATGGCCATCTAGTCTCTGAGGGTCTCTAAGGCTTGCTCCACCTGAGGGCCAAAAGAAAGGATTATCAGCAGCGCCATCACCTGCTGTTGAGCATCATTCGTAGCCAGAAGCACGAGCCAAGAATGGCGCCGAGTACAACCCCGGTTGCTGAGCTATATGCGTGGAAGCGGCCCATGGCGGCTTGACTGTTGGTTATTGACTCATTTAATAATCAGAAGAAGCTCTGACGGAATCCGAATCTGAAGAGTTTCAACCATTCTTTTATAGAGGCCACAGGATATATCATACTGAGAAAATAGCCTTGATAACTGGCACAAGATACTAGAGGGAGGCAAAAGACTCTACCAATGTATCAGTCTTACTAGACTTTTAATAGGTCGAGCTGTAGTAGTTTGAGGAAGAAACGACCTTTGTCATTCTCTGCCAGACTACAATAGGATCCGCAGGTTTGGGATGCCAAATGACGATCCTTGGAGCTGAATACTTTATCAATGGATTTAGCCACTGAGGGAATACAGGGTTATCCATACATTTGAGACAGGCCTCAAGGAAGGCTGAATCGGAGGAGTCAACCGTAGGGACTCCGGCATGAAGATACTGAGTCTTATTACTTCCCAGGATCGGTGTCTGTAGTCTGAGAGAAAGAGTGGATCCCAGGTTTTCACCGAGATTAGCGACAGTCCACCACAGGCTCTGTAGCAAAGAAAGATCCTGTTTCTCCACTTCATCACCCAACTCTGGGTCTGGGTCAGGGCTCATCATCTCCTGATGGTCCAGCGACTGTTTGACAGGAAAAGACTCTCGAGGCGTTGAACGATTCACTACTATCTCTTCAGGAGCCAAGCATGAAGGTGGTGATTTCAGGTTGGGATGGACCAGCGAACCCTGAGTCAAAGACTGATTTGCAAAGAAATTGGTCTCGAGAGCTGCCCATATACTGTTGGTGGGGAAATGCATAGTTGCGGGGCCAGGAAGAACAATGAGAATCATGGTCTGAAGGACTCGAACTGAGGTACTCTCTGGATTAGAGGAAGTGGTGGAAAGAGGCGTGGCGTTTTCACCGCAGCCGCAGCAGCATCCTGACAGAAAATGCCAGGCCCTGGATTTCTGGAGCAGAAGAGAGGCAGTTTTGCGTTGAGTGGGGATGCAAAAGGTCCAGGTCTGGAGTCCCCACTCTTTGAACAGGGACAGGACTCGACTGGATCGAGACCACTGGCGAGGTCTGCCTCCGTTCTGCTGAGGTGATCTGCAGGTGCGTTTTGTATACCTGGCAGATAAACCAGCTTAGAATCGAAGACTTGTGCTCCAAGCACCACTCCACACCCTCATTGCTTCCTGCAAAGAATAAAACTTGCATGCTTGCTTGTTGATTGTAATACATCACTTTCCTTTGTTGTCCGTTTGGCGAAGGAGAATGTTCTTGTGACGGACATCCTTCGGAAACTCGGATTGCATGAGGACGCTCTCATCTCCAGGACATTTATGTGGAGATGAGTTTGAACTGAGTCCATACACCTTCAGTGTGGAGGAGAAACAGTGAGCTCCCCATCCCATTAGCGATGCATCTGTGGTGATGGAGATCTGATGATCCAGGAGGAGCAAAGGGAATCCTTCCAGGAAGTTGCTCTCTTGAGACCACCAGGTGAAGACAACCGAAGGGCTCCGTCACCTTGATGGGATAAGACTGGGGTGAGGTGGGGACCACTGAGTGGAGAGCATCCATTAGGTGGTTCTCATGTGCAGTCGGGCCAGAGGACAGTGGACCGAGGGCATATGAGACCCAACATGCGTGCATGAGAGAGAGCTGTAACCGATTGGTTCTCCCTGATGTAACGGGCCATACGAAGGATGGCGAGTCTTCTGTCCTCTGGAAGAGAAGCCTTCGCTGAAGAGGTGTCAAGGCGTCCCTATGAAAAGAAACCTCTGGGAGGTTGCAGTTGAGATTTTTCAAATTCAGCAGAACTCCATGGACGTGAGAAAGCCGAGTCGTTTGACTTCCAAAGTCCCTTAGCCGGAAGGAGCTGCTTAAGCCAATCGTCAGGTAAGGAAGCACTCGCAGTCCGACTTTCCTGAGATGCGCGCGAGAACTGCACAACACTTTGTAAAACATCATGCGGCGGCGCGGACTAGCCCAAAGGGCAGGACTCTGAACTGATAATGCTGACCCAAAGCTACAAACCTGAGAATTTCAGGTGGGTCAGATGGACGAGGATATGCTGGTAAGCATCCTGCATATCAGAGGCCAGCCAGTCGTGCCCCGATGCAACTTAGGGTAACCAGGGTACCTAGGAAATCATCTTGTTCTCCCTGGGAGGAATTTGTTTAACTTTCTGAGGTCTAGGGTGGGCGCGTCCCCAGATTTCTTTGGAACCAAAGTAATGGAAGTAGAACCCTGTGTTTCGCAGATGTGGGGCACCAGTTCTGTGCCCTGTTGTTCGAAGACCCTGGATCTCCAGCGGTGAGGGAGGTCTGACTGAGAAAGCCGACAACCTGGGTTTAATAGATAAGGGGAGGACAATTAGGGGGGTTTCCAAGAGGTGTGAGAGAATAACCCTCGCGGAGTATCAGAAACCCATTGTCTGAGGATTATGGACTCCACTGGTTGTAGAAATACATCAGACGACCTCCCACGGAGGAAAAGTTCCACCTCGGGCAGAGTGGATGGAACTTGAAGCGATGACTCATAAGTAGCGCTGGGGCTTTAGGTCCCTGCGCTTTCTACTAGTCTTCTTTTGAGGTTGGGCAGGTTGGCTTTTATGGAAAGCTTCCTGCCTCTGCCTCGAAAGGACTAGCGACTATGAAACTGACGTCTGTTCACGCCCCGAGAGAGCAGGCGGAATCTGGCCAGCAATAGCGATCTGGCTTCTGAGTGGCCTCAAGCCTTGCTCACACCTGAGGCCAAAAAAAGGAGCCATCAAAGAAGGCGCCATCACCTGCTGAGCATCATTCGTGAAGCCAAGTAGCAACCAAGAATGGCGCGGTACAAAAACCCGCGACTGCTGGGCGAGCAGTGTCGGCGTCCATGGCGGCTTTGACCTGTTGGTTATTGGACTCAACCTCTAATACGGTCAGAAAAAGCTCTGACTTGAATCAGATCTGGAGGCTTCAACCATTCTTTCATAGAGTGCCACAGGATATACTCATACTGAAAAAATAGCCTTGATAACTGGCAATGACGCTGTACTTAGATGGAGGCAGCAAGACACTCTTACCTAATGTATCAGTCTTCACGAGACTCTTTGTTAATAGGTGAGCACTAGTAGTTTGAGGAAAACGACCTTGTCATTCTCTGCCAGGACTACAATAGGATCCATAAAGGCTTGGGATGCCAAATGGGGACGATCCTTGGGAGCTGAATACTTCTTATCAATAGATTTTAGCCACTGAGGAATAAAGAGCAGGTTATTCCATACCATTTGAGACAGCGTCTCGAGAAGAAGCTGAATCGGAGAGTCAAATCCGTAAGGGATCTCCGAGCTTATGAAGATACTGGGTCTTAATATCTTCCAGGATCGATGTCTGTAGTCTGGAGAAAAAAGTGGATCCCAGGTTCTTCAACAGAGACTTAAAGGACAGGTCCTAGGCCACAGGCTCTGTAGCAAAGAAAGATCCTGTTTCCTCCACTTCATCACCCAACCGGTCTCGGGTCAGGCTCAACATCATCTCTGATGGTCCAGAAAGGACTGTTTGGACAGGAAAGGGTGAAAATTAGGAGGAGAAATGGCAGAAAAACAAGGAGAGTCCCAAGGGCTGCCCGGTAGCCGAGGCGCAAAAGCGGGCTGAGCGGCACGCAGACAGCGCCCGAAAACCTGTGACCCGCCGCGCCCAGCGGCGCGCGAACGACGCCAGCGCGTAAGCGCGGCGGCAGACGCCCGCAGCGCCCGGCGGCGTGAGCAACGCCACCGAATCCCAGCGACACCACCACCGGTAACCGCGAACCACCAGCGGCGCCGCCGCTTTCCGAAGACGGCACATCGCGGCGCCTTAAGCCCAGCGGCCCAGCCGCGCGGCACGGCCTGAACCACACAGAGCGCCGGAAAAGCCCGGGAACCTGGAAAGCAAGAGGAAAAAAAGCAGGAGATAAAGGGCATCGGTGAGGGCCCCTTTGCCGCAGCAACCATGTGAAATACCTAAGCACGGAGTCGCTAGCACCGAAGAAGGCGACAGCGACTAGGAAGGTCAACAACCCTACCTGATCGCAGGAGGACCCGAGGCTCCGGAATAACGAGCCAGGCAGAAGAACCAACCTCGAGCCCATCCAGCTCCATAAGTGGCCCACTGATGAAACTGCTCATCTGGAGCCTACCTATAGCGGGGAGGGGCTCTGATGTCGAGGCGGCGATTGCTCGGGTTAGGCGACTCCGAAGAAGGAGACCGGCAACCTTAGCGATGACACGGCAAGTGTAGCGCGAACATACCAGAAGGCGACCTCGATGATGCCTTCTCTTTTTGACCTGTGGGCGAAGAAGAGCTCGAGGCGAGCGGGCGCCGAGAATGCGACCGTTTATTTTTATGCCGGTGGGACCGCCCTGTCCCCAGACATCGGACTGACCGACCAGTCCGGAACCCGCTGAGGAGAAGGAGGCTGACCGGACCAGCCCGGCTGACTGAACAGCTTTCATCGAAGTCTCCTCACCGTCACCTGACCTGCTCATGGCTGCCACTCCGTCCAGTAGGCCGAGACTTCTTAAAGTAAGTTAAATTTAAATATTAGAAAAATTTTACGAAAAATAGAATAAAACTAAGCGATACTACTATCGTGATAATGTTACAAAAAAACAAACTGAAAACTATGCGCTAGTTTGAAGTTTGACTCCCGACAGGCGAGCGACGTCGTCACTGAAGCACTTTTCGGCGGCGGGGAGAAAAAAAAATTGAGCGGTTGGAGGGTGGTGCCGAGATGGTCATGCCCGCTCGAACGCTGCTATCGCTGCCTCTCTCAGCCGAACCTCCAGCAAAAGTTTGCTCCATGGTCTTAGTGCCTCCGGCGCCAATCCCACTAGTGTGAATGAGTGGTGGAGACTTATGTCCAGGAAGATCATGTCTATGCGGGAGTAGCTTTGATGTCGTGGAGAGAAAAAGGTAAAATTCCTTTCTCCTAGGTGTCTGTGCCTCCAAACATCCCTCAATCCCAACTCTTCCATAAGACGTCCAAGACCCTCCCCTCCATTTCCTATCTGTGTACCCTGGCCCCTTCGATCCCACTTGGTGGAGACTACGTTATTAAAATCCCCCCCTACAATGTGCAAGACCTCTGGATCATTTAAAGTCTTCAGTAGCTCTTTCCTGAGGAATCTTCTGTTTTCCCAGGGTTCATTTGGAGCATATATATTTAATACACATCGCACCCCATATATTGTTGCCTATAGCTTAACATAGCGGCCCTTAGGGTCAGCTTCCAGCCCCAAGATTCTAACTGGGGAGTTTCTTCTGAGCAGAATTGACGTACCTCTCCTATGTGGGTTCTGTGGCCACGAGGCACTGTAGACCTCCCCTACCCACATTCTACGGAGCTTAGAGTGTTCCAACTCATTAAGGTGGGATTCCTGTATGAAGGCCACGTCAGTCCGGTATTTCCCCAGTTCCTGCAGGATCCTAGTCCGTTTAACTGGGCTGTTAAGGCCCTTAACATTATATGAAATAAATGTTATAGCCATCCTATGCTATTGGTAAAGTAGGCTACTTGGAACTTGATCTTCCCCACCCAGATCGCTCTATCCCCCCATCCAGTCCCCTCTTCTCCCTTCTCAACTTCAATCTGTCTGGGCATTGTGTATCTGTAACTATAAACTTTTTAACAACAACAAAACTCGAAGGGGAATATTACCCAACGATCCCCCTAATTTGTAACAGCTTTAATCGCTGACTGCCAAACGTGTTCACAGAACCTACCCTTCTTGATGCCACTTAGGTAGGATGGTGCAGTGGAACAAGTACACCCAGCCCGCCCAGCTGGGCTAAGAAGCACAAAATCCCATCAGCACTTGGTTAAACCAATTCTCCTCTTCCGTCCCCGGAGAACCCCCTCCAGCCCCAACCCCTCCCATATGTATCTAAACCGTCTGTATATTTTTAGTATAGTAACCTCATCACTGGTTACCCTGATGGACATCGACTCCTTTTAGTGGTCCCAGTAGAAAAAACAGGGAAACTACTATGGAAGAGACAGGTGGCGGGTATGGGATTCAATCTTAATACATCCGTAAACTCTCACCCATGTAGACCAACTTAATTCCAGGCTCCCTGCTCTTAGGCTTCTAAATCAGGGAGTCGAGAGAGAGAACAGGTCTCTCCCCCCAGTCCCACTTCAGCTGTGCGGGTATGAAATTCCACCTTCATGCAACCACATGCTGTTCATCAAAGTCCATGGCTGACTTATAACCCCTGTAAAATTATCCCACAGGTTCACAGTTTCTCTTCAGTCCACCCCTGCACGTAAGTTCCACTGTGCATCTCTCCTTTTAGGACACTTATTGCGCTTGTTGCTTCTATTCGACTGTTGAGGAAGGGAGATGGCTTGCGCAGGGTTTGAAGCTGTGGCATCCTCAAGTTGTTCGAGTGGGAGGTTGTCTATAGTGTTCCTTCCAGCCTGCCGCGCAGTTTTTCCACTCAGGCCTACCGCTGTATACCAGCGCCTCCCCTCCAATGGTCTCCAAATCCAGCAAAGAGGTAACCGAAATGTCCCACTGCTTCAAAAACTCTGTAGCCTCTGAGATCTTAGGAAAGGAGCAAACCCCTGAATCGGTAGTTATTCTTAAAGTTGCAGGGTAGTCTAAGCGCGCTTTAACTCCTTTAGCCCAAAGCAGTTTCAATATTGGGAAGAGCCTTCGTCTTCTATCCATATTGCAGGAGCATAGTCATGCTCAAAGAATAACCTTACATCTCCAAACACCACCTCTTTTTTCTCCCAAGCCCGTTTTAAAACTTCAGATTTAGTACGACAAGTCCAAAAATGCAACAATCAACGATCTCGGTCTGGCTTTTGGATCTGCTGGTTTAGCTATTAATGATCTATGTGCCCTTATGATATTTAAGGGGAAGTCCTTTTCCAGGCCCAAAACTTCTCGGAGAAAGCTTTCAGTAAAAGTGGTCATCTCACCCGACTCAGACCCCTCCGGTACTCCGTGAATTCGGATATTTACCCTTCGGGATCTATTCTCCAAATCCTCTAGCTTTTGCTGCAGCCGTAGTTCCCGATCATGAAGTTGGAGAATGGCCCCATTATGTAGATCCACCGATTTTGATAACTCTGTTACATTCTGTTCTAAATCGTTAATTTGTTTTTTTTGTTCCTTCTGTTCTGATTTTACCTCCGAGAGATCTTTTTGCATGCGAGTTAGGGTATCTCCCAGTCAATGTAATTCTCTGTACAATTTCTTTGAAGTTATTGTAAATACAGCCTCCTCCTCGGAGCTGTCGTTCGAGCCAGGATCGGAGCTTTGAGGGCACTTCGGCGCCAGCGATGATCTGACCTTCATTCCGCTCAGCAGAGTCTTTATTGCCCTGACCGTTTTTCTCATTTTCAGCGGTAAATTCTTTCAGTCGCTGTCGAGTCTTTGCCATCATATCATCTATTTTACGTTGCTTTTCTCTAGAAGCCAGTGTGAGGCACGGATGGGGCTAGATTTGGGAGCAGTCCCGGGGAGCTACAACAGAATCAGTCTGCCATAGATGCTGACGTCACTGGAAGTCTCCTTTCTGTGGGGTTTTTTGATCTTTACATAAAGGTACGAGTCCTTCACATCCAGAGAACAGAGCCAGTCCCCCATTTGAAGAAGGGGAATCAAAATTTGCAGAGATACCATTCAAACCTTTTTTGTATTTGAAGTACAGGTTGAGATCCCTAAGATCTAACACAAGACTCGTATCCCCTGTCTATTTTGGGACTAGGGTGTATCTGAAATAGAACCCTTTATTTCTCTTCTGAGGAGAAACTGGTTCTGTGGCACACTTTTAGAAGAAAGACTGAACGTCTTCCTTCAGAAGGGACAAATGGCATGGAAGATAACAGGAAGAAAGTGGAGGATGATACGGAGGGCTCTGTAACAGCTCCAGAGCATGTCCCCTTGCAATTATCTCCAGAACCCACTTGACTGTAGTGATCTTCTGCCACTGATTCAGATGCAGGGAGATCCTGCCCCCCACACTCACCACTGGAGGTAACAGCTGAGGTTTTTTTTTGGGGGGGGGATGGAACATAGTGATGTTAAGACTAACATGGATAATGGTCAACTCACTGGGGCTGTATTTATTGATCTTACAAAAGCATTTGACCTGGTGAGCCACACCCTTCTGCTGTGAAAACTACAGGACCTTGGCACTACCCATCCCTCCTTGTCCTGGTTCAAAAGCTATCTTGACTGTCGATCCCAAATTACCTCCTTCTGCAAAGTCCAATCATCTCCCTCTGCCATCTCCTGCAGTGTTCCTCAGGGTTCAATACTAGGCCCATTGCTATTCTCCATCTTTGTCAATTCTATTCCTACCTCCACTACCCACTGTAAGTATATCTTGTATGTTGATGACCTGCTACTTTATACTACCTCTGCATCTATCAATGATATCAATGACCATTTATCATCCTCCTTTAGTCAAATCCAGGCCTGGCTCTCCTCTAACCAATTAATTCTCAATCAACCTAAAACCCATGCTATGCTCTTTGGGTTCCTAAGGAAGGTCAATGTAGAATCCCAACACCTGAGGGTCCAATGCCCAGACAGGAATCTGTACTCACCAACACAATGACCTTTAAATATTTAGGGGTGACTCTTGACCCTCAAATCCACTTCACTTCACATATCAATGGGATTTGTCAACACATCAACTTGAAGATTGGATTTGCTTACAGGGTTCATCACTCACTCACTGCTTCTGCCCATGTCTCTGTAGCCCAGGGGGTCTTGCTTCCGGGGCTGACGTATGCTCTTCCTGTCTTCTCTTCTCAGGCCAAAGTAGCAGACTTACATAAATGGGACACCACATACAACAACATTTGCAGATTCGCTCTGGCTGCTCCCCGGCTCACCCATCACTGCCATCTCTACTCTACATTACACTGGTTGTCTCCTGGTGGCATGCGCTCCTACGCTCTGGTATATATTGATTCCTTATCCGTCCACACGTGTCTGGCCAGCAGCTTGCAACTATGCTTCAACCCATTACCCCAGCTCTTCCTCTTAGGTCTTCGACTGCTCTCCTGCTTGCCGTTCCTCCCTGCTTTACAAAAATGGGTGAGCAAGCTTTCTCACACTTCGCTCCCAAATACTGGAACTCTCTTCTTAATGACATTTAGCATTCCCCATCTCACTGCTCTTTGAAAGAAAAATCACTTTTTTCTTACTTGAGCTCCCTTGGTGTCTGCAGTTGCCCCTAATTTCCATTAGGGTTCCTCTGCTCAACCTATGTCTAACACTGTTATGTACTCATACTTATCTCAATGTAATCTCCTGGATGTTTTGTTGTTACCCACCCATACATGGGTGTTTTTACTCTGTGGCCTTTGTTAGTCCGTCCTGCGTGGTGGTCCTGTGTTTCTGTGCTAATACCCGACTTGTCCTCTGTATTTTGACTACTGCATTGTTGTACACTCCTGGGTCGTGCTTGAAAATAGGCAGGTCTTTTGCCTAACGCACTTACCTGGTAACCAAAAGCTAATAAATAGTCAAGTGGAACTGGGGGAGGCAGGGGACCCAGAAGAGGGACAACACCTCTACCACAGCCTTGCTGATGGTAGGTATGACTACCTCGGGCAGCAGGCGGACAAAAGGAGCCTGGACCACGACCTCTAGTCGGTAAGCTGGTCTGCAACTATACGTTACAGGGCCTTAGAGAGTGGAGGAAGGATGGAAATTGGACGGAAGTTCTCATGTGCAGTTTTGATAACCACTTTTATGTATGGGGGTTACCGTAGCAGATTTCCATTTATCTGGGAACTGGCTAAGTCTGAGGGAGACGTTGAAAATCCTGGTCAGAGGTAGAAGTACTTCATCAAGGGTGAGTGATAGAAGTCTAAAGTCAAGAGAGTTGTTGCTAGATCTGGACTTACTAATGGCTTTGGTACCATAGCTGCGCACCTAGTACATCCTGACCGATTTAAAGTAAATAGGAGGGTGGCTAGTGAGGGCAGGGGAAGTTGGGGAAGTAGGAGTGTCATCTTCTATGAAGAAATCGGGTGGGAGTACAGAAGAAAAAATTACTCACCTTAGTGATTATGTTTCTTCTATTGGAGTCTTGCTGTATTCTGACAACTGCAGTTAGCCCCAGCCTTTAAACTGCCCTGGAGAACAAAGGGTTAACCTTTCTATGCAGAGCATAGAATGCTGAGCTCGAGCTTGGCTGATGTCTCTGTCTGTTTCCTTTTGAACGCTAACCGTCAGATTCTTACGAGCAACACTCAAATAGTATTTTATGCGGAAATTGTAAAACAAAATTTTTAATAGCCAACTGGCAACAAAAAGTTTTGGACTACCAAAAGAAGATAAGTCAGGAAACCCAAAACTCAAAACCCAAACCAAACAGGAATATAACAAAATAAACACCCCCACAAAAGAGGGTGCGAAAAGAGCACCCCTGAGATGCAACACTGCACCTGCCCACCCACTTCCCAAAACCAGGCTCTGAAAGGGGAGGCAGGGAGAGAGGTCAGAATACAGCAAGACTCCAATAGAAGAAACATAATTACTAAGGTGAGTAATTTTTTCTTCAAACAACTTGAAGTCTTGCTGTATTCTGACAAGTGTAGACTACCATGCAGTACCTCCATGGAGGAGGAACAGAACCTACTTTGGGAATAATAGGTCGAAGTACTGTTGTGTTAAACCGAGCATCACTCCTAGCCTGGATATCCAGAGTAATGCTTGGTAAAGGTATGGACTGTTTTCCAGGTGGCTGCTTGACAAATTTCTAAGAGAGCGGTATCCCTGGCAGCAGCCAGGGAAGCAGCTGTACGTCTTGTGGAATGCGCCCTCAGGCCTGAGGGTGGAGTTTTTCCCAGTTTTTCATAGCAGAATTGTATACAAGACACGATCCACCTGGCAACAGATCTCTTGGTGGCAGGTTTGCCCTTTCGTACTTCTCCATAAATGAGGAACAGCTGGAAGGAGTCAAACCTGTGATCCTTGGTATGCTCTATGTAGTAACTAAGGGCTCTTTTAACATCTAAACTGTGTAGCCTCCTCTCTCCTGAGGAAGAATGATCAGTGAAGAAAACAGGGAGAGACAGACTGGTTTGAATGGAAGTCTGAAACCACTTTGGGCAAGAACCTTCTTTTGGTTCTAAGGACCACTTTATCCCTGTGAAAGGAGATAAAACCAGGTTCCACTGACAGGGCTTGCAATTCACCGATACACTTGGCAGAGGTAACGGCTACCAAGAACACAGTTTTCCAAGTCAAGTACTTAAGCTCTGCTGAGGACATACGCTCAAAACAGGGTTGCATAAGTTGAGCAATGCAAACATTCAAATCCCAGGCAGGGGCAGGGTCTCTAAAAGGATTGTTGTGAAGCAATCCTTTAAAAAATTTACAGAACACAGGGTGAGAAGACAGTGAGGAAGACTTCCCCAGAGACAGAAACGCAGAAACAGCTGACAAGTGTACCTCAAGAGTAGCTGGCCTGAGGCCTAAGCCATTAAGATGGACCAAATAGAAACACAGAATTTGACGGCAGATAAGGAGCGCTTGGCCCACCCAGTCTGCCCATTTCTCTACCTAAAGGATAAGCTGCAGATCCTAGTTAACCAGCAGCCTACTTCTTTCTACCCCCCAACCCCTAGAATTGCCTTATGACTGTCCCATGCATGCTAATCCAGAACACTAGGCAATCCAGCAGTATCTGGAGAAATATGCTTCTTAGAACACCAAATGCTGAATCTTTTACATTTCGAGTTATAAGTCTTTCTGGTGGAGGGCTTTCGAGAAGCTCTGAGAATATCCGGAACCCCTTGGGAAAGATGCAGATCTGCAAACTCCAACTCTTCAAGAGCCATGCCTTGAGATTGAGAGACTGGAGATTGGGGTACCAAATCCTCCCCGAGAGGATGTTTACAGGTTGTAATTCCTGGGAAGAGACAGGGGAAGATGGACAGCTAGGGACAGCAACAGGGGGTACCAGGGCTGTCTGGCCCAATCTGGAGCAATCAGAATCACTTTGCAAGGTTGAGACCTTATTTTGACTAAAACTTTGAACAGGAGTGGGAAGGGAGGGAAGGAATACAGAAACTTCCTTTCCCAATTCAGAATCAGGGCATCCAGGGGGACTGAGCCCAAGACTGGAGGTCTGCAACAAAAGAGAGGGCGTTGGTGATTGTCTGGGTCTGCAAAAAGATCTATCTCTGGAGTGCCCCACCTTGAAAAAATCACTTTCAACACTTGAGGGTCCAGGGACCATTCGTGCTGGCCCTGAGAGATTCTGCTCAGTGCATCTGCTAGCACAATGTCCCTCCCTGGAAGGTGAACTGCTACCAGAGAGGTTTGCAGGGAATAAGCCAGGGACCACAATTTCATGGCTTCCGCACACAAGACCGTGGACCGAGTGCCTACCTGCTTGTTGATGTACCACATGGTGGTGGTGGTGTCCGTTCTGACCTGAACCACCTTGTTCTGTACTGATTGCCCTGAAAAACTGCCCTGAGCTCTAGGAGATTGATATGGAGAAGGGATTCTTGGGGGGACCACAGCCCCTGGGCAGTGAGGGCCCCCAGATGGGCTCCCCAGCCCACAAGAGAAGCGTTCGTGGTAAGGACCATTGAACAAGGCTGAGTGGCAAAAGGAACACCTTGTCTTAAATTGCCCTGATCCTGCCATCATTGGAGGGCTTGGATCAAGGTCAGTCACTGGGATCAGTTTGATAATGGAATCTTTCCTCTGAGACCAAAAAGCTCTCAGATGGAACTGAATATCCTTCATCTGGAATCTTGCCCCTTGGACCACTGCTGCTGAAGCTGCCATGTGGCCCAAGAGCTAGAGGAAATACCTTGCTGGTCGAGATACCCGAAGGCTGAAGGAAGAGGCTAGTTCCGTAAGAACCCTTGCCCTTTCTAGAGGGAGAAAGGCTCTTGCTCTAACTGTGTCCAGTTCTGCCCCAAAAAGGTAAGAAGCTGGACTGGTTCGAGAACTGACTTGGGAAGGTTGAGAAGAAATCCTAGAGAAGTGAGCACTTGCTGGGTCACTTGCAGGTGAGACTTCACTTGGACTGGAGTCTGGCCCACTATTAGCCAATCGTCCAGATATGGAAAAATGGAAATCTTTTGCCTTCTTAGAAAGGCAACTACTACTGCCAGGCACTTTGTGAAAACCCTTGGGGCTGAGGTTAGGCCAAAGGGCATTGCTCTGAACTGACAGTGGCCTGAGGACAACTCGAACCTGAAGTACTTTCTGTGGGAGCACCTGATGGAAATGTGATAGTAGGCATCTTTGAGGTCCAGGGAGGCTAACCAGTCTCCTGGCCTTACAGAGGGAAGGATTATTCCCAGAGTTACCATCTTTAACTTTGGTTTTAAAAGATGTTTGTTCAGATATCTTAGGTCTAGGATGGGCCGCCACTCCCCTGTCTTTTTTGGGGTCAGGTAGTACCTGGAGTACAGCCCTTTGCCCCAGTGTAGGATAGGTACACTCTCTATGGCTCTTAAGGCCAGAAGAGAAGAAACCTCTGCCTCTAGGGTAAGGGTCTCAGAGAGATTTGCAGGTGGAGAAGATCTGGCTCTCATCTTTGGAAATGTCTTGAAGCGGAGAACCAGTCCGTGGCTTACCACTTCCAGGACCCACTTGTCTGATGTAATAGACATCCAGTTCTGGACAAAGTAAGCCAGCCTGCCCCCTACTGGAATAGGAGAGTCCAACCGGGCAGGCCCATCAGGGTGTCTGCTTGGCAGGGGCTTTAGGCTGAGGAGTGGATGCAGCCCTGCTCATCCCCCTTCTGCCTCTCCCTCTGAAGAACCCCCTCTGTGAAAAGGAAGAAGAGGCCTGTGCTTGGTAAAAAGGCCTTTGAAAAGGCCTGCCCCTGCCCCTAGACTGCTGCATTTGAGAAGCTGCCTGCCTCTCCTTGGCCTGAGCACTCCTGTATGTGGTCCTGTATTTGTCCATTTTCTTCATGTAATTCTCTGTCTGCTCCCAAAAACAGAGAATTACCCACTACAGGAAAATCCATGGCTTTAGCCTGGGTATCCTGTGAGAGGCTAGTACATTTGGGCTAAGCCATTCTCCAAAGAGCCACAGATGTAACCATGACTCTTGATGACACATCATTAGAGCCTACAGGAGCATGAAACTGAAGTTTAGATGCCTCAATCCCATCTGCAGCCACTGCCTCCAGCTCCTTGGCTAGCTGAGGGGAGGCCTGTTTAGCCAGTGCCAGTACAGTGTCCCACCTTGACTTCTGGTACCTGGCTGTATAGGCCATATAATTTGCCTGTCTGAGTCCCAGGGAAGATGCCATGTACAGCTTTTTTGCCATGGCATCACCCTTCCTAGAGTCTTTGTCTGGGGGGTGTGAAGCTAAGGGAATGCTTGCCTTATCACTGGCAGCAGCCTGCACAACCCCAACATGGCTGCACAGGTGGTATAAAAACTCTTTCTGAGCCTGAGAGTGTATACCTTTTACCCACTCTTCTGTCCACAGGAGATATAGAATTGGGAGACTTCAGAATTTTTTGTGTCTGCTTCCCAAAAGATTTGTGGAGTGGAACAGACAGTCTCCTGGACTCTGGGATGTCCATCATTTCTACATAATCAGGCTCCTCCTGATCCTCCATTGCCTCTTTCATAGGAAGCTGAAGGGTCTCAGCCACCTTTCTGTAGAACATAAAGTGGGAAGGGGACTCAGAAAGCCTAGGAGGGGATACACCTGAAGGTCTGTCTGGGGAGATGTCCGGTTCCACAGGCACATCTAGACTTTCACCATCATCATCATCATCATCATCAAACTCCCCTCCTCAAACTCCAGTTCATAAAATTCTTCCAAACTATAATCATGAACCGGGGGGAACTGAGCCCCTGCCAAAAGGTGCCGGATCGGTCAGAACCGGGCGAAGTGATTCCACAATCCGAAATGCTCTGGCTATTTCTTCAGCAGTCGGAACGTGAACTTCTGGTTCCGAACCGGACGATTTTTCTTTGCGCTTTCTTTTTGTCGGAACCAACCCCTCGGAATCGGCTCTCCTTTTGCCCAAAGAAGTATCGCCCTGGTCAGAGGGCACTCCTTCTGGTTCGGTCAGAACTGAACCGGGTTGGCCATCTGGGTCAGTGGACTTCTCGGCCTCCTTTTCCCTCAGTCTACCTAATCTCTTTTCCAGGGTAGATTAGGGAAAATTCTTGCAAATTTGGCAGTCTGAATCGAGGTGGTCAAACCCCAGACAATAAACACAGGTTGTGTGGGGGATCGGTCTTAGCAAAGACTCCCCATACTTACTGCAGTGTTGAAACCCAGTGGGCCCGTTTTTTTTCTTGGGTTTCTCAGACGTGGCCAACCTAACCAAACTTATCCTTTTTTTCGGCAACCACTAGGCAAGCCTCCTTTATCGGTTCCTAACCGTGTCACAGGTCTTGGAAAAAAAACGTTTCAAAACACGTTTTTTTTTAAACCGATAAGAACCGGTAACTACACACTAAAATTTACACAAGAATTAAACAAATGATCGGTTTGGCTGAACCGATCCACACTTTTTACAAGTTCCACACAGAAACACAGTACAAAACCTATCTAGTACTCATGATACCAAAACAGAGACTGAATCGAGTTATGCGGGAAACTTTTTTCGGTTAGAAACCAATGAAAAAACGACACTTAGACTTTTGAACCGAGCTGCAGGAGAAATCTCCGGAGTGACTGTTCAGTGAGGCAGAGTAAAGAATCTGACGGTTAGCGTTCAAAGGGAAACAGACAGAGACATCAACCGAGCTCGAGTTCAGCATTCTGTGCTCTGCATAGAAAGGTTCACCCTTTGTTCTCCGGGGCAGTTTAAAGGCTGGGGCTAACTACACTTGTCAGAATACAGCAAGACTTCAAGTTGTTTGAACTAAGGTCTGTGAAAGCAGCATTAAATGTGTTAGCAATAATTTTTGGGTCTTGAGTGGTCATACCATTAATGCAGAGAACGGATTGGGGGGATTTGGACTGCTGCCCAGTGACTTTTTTTAATGTTATTCCAGAAGTCTCTTCTGTTGCCCCAGGAGCCTGCAAGAGCATTACTGAAGAAAGCCAATTTTGTTTGCTGGATAGATTTGGTACAGTAATTCCGTGCACGTTTGTAGTTATCTATGTCGATTTGTCTTTCAGTGTTTTTGGTGAGCTCCCAAAGGTGGTCCCTTACCTTTAGTCGCCTTAGGAGGTCACCTGTGAGCCAGGGGTTACAGACAGCCTTTACATTTTGCTTTTTTAGTGGGGCAAATATGTTGCAGGCTTCATTGAAGATGCTGATGAAACGGTCGCAGGCAGTGTTCAAATTAGTGGCTATGAGGATTGGTGACCAGTCCTGTAGGAGAAGGTGGGTTTTTAGGCGTGTTAACTGTCCATGAAGTGGGGGGGGGGGGTTGGAGAATTTGTTGGACCAAGAGCAGCTAACAGGAGAGTGGTCACTGAGGGAGTCAAGGAGGACAGTGGTGTTTGTAATCCGGGTGGGGTGGCTGGTTAGGCTCCAATCCAGCAGGGTGCAGATTCCAGTTTTATAGTTTTTCCTGGTAGAGGAGTTGACCATTTGGGTGAGGTTAGCTGCTGCTATAGCGTCCCTGTGGGCCCCAGCCTCAGCAGCAGGCCAGTTTATATTAGAGTCCCTGAGAAGGACAGATTCAGTGCCTGGTGGGAGAGACTTAACATAGTCAAGAACTGCATTGAGCCCACTATCTTGCTCTTTAGGTGGAATGTAGATCTTAACAGTGAGGGCTTTGTTCTGAGCACCAAGAAAGATTCTAATCAGAAGTAACTGCGCCGTAGTGGTCTGGGGAGCAGAGCTGATGTGGTTTCCCAGGAAGGTATCCTTTAGGTAGAAGACACAACCGCCACCTCTTTTTGTTGTACAGTCAAAGCAAAATACATTGTACCCAGGGAGGGTGATAGCATGGTCAGGGATTGATGGGGAGAGCCAGGTTTTAGTGGAATCTCCCTCTTCCACAGCAAAGCCCATGGAAGACTGCATTTGCTGCATCATGGCTTGGACAGATGAGTCTTCAGGAGGAGATCTCAGGGTATAAACCACTGAGTCCTCACTACAGGATGAGAGGTTAGAACTAGAGGGAGGGGGACCCTCCAGAAACTGTTCTCCCGCATATTCCTCCTCTAACTCCTCATCTAAGTCCATGAGGCCAGGACTATATTTCAGTTTGTTGTCATCAGCACGATCGATGATGGGAGCCACAGAATGGCTCAGCAACACCAGCGGCGGAGAGGCAGGCATATCTGGTGTGCTACTGGAACCTGTCAATGGGGCAGAGTACCAGAAGGCCCCATCAGTGGAATGACTGCCTGCACTGGCAACCCTGGCAGAATGCGTTGAATCAGTTCAGAAAACGATGCTCGCACAGCCTAGGAGTTGACAGCGTCCTGCAAGGGGACAGGACCACCTGTGTCAACGGGCCTTGGCCCAGTGATGATGCTGTCATATCATACCATCCATAGCAGGTATGGTAGTGCCTAAGTCAAGCCCCAACCTTAGTGTCTCAACCACGTGTTGGTGGGGGGGTTGTAGCCGACGCTGCCAGAGCAGGAATTGATGAGGGCATACCTTTTCTCAATAGCAATTGGGATCTCACTGGCAAAGCAGATTTGCTCTTTTCTGTGTGTCTGTGATTATGGCCAGACAATGAGGAGGCCCGCGATAACGAGTGTTTCTTGTCCTTATCTTTAATAGTCAATGACCACTTTTTGGACAACATGAGGGATAAGCAGATGTCGAACCCTTTTCCTTCTCCATGGCTGTCAATGCCCTTCATACATGGACATTTTCTAGAGCTTTCTGATGGCATCTCCTCGTAGCCTGGTTGAAGCTCCGGCAAATCTCAAAAGTCCTCATGTTGTGAGATAAGCCCAAACCGCAAACACAAACTGCATGTGTATCATCCTCTTTATAAATTTTATATCTGCACTTACAATACTGAAATAAAGGCTCGTTCGACTTCAGCGGCATACACAGACGATGACAGAACAGTAAAATAACAAATGGCAATAGCTAAATTGACAGCGTTTCCTTCAGCAGGTCTGAAGAGGATGATCGACAGTGGGAGAAAGAACTGAAAAGTGATGGGGCCACCCACATTACAGTATATACACATAGACACTGCATGTCATTGTGGGCGGCCCCCCAGCTAGCAAAAAATTTCTGAGTGGTCCTGTCACTGACTGCTTATAGTTCCAAAGGTGTGGCCTAATGGAGGAGACATCTTTGAAGAACAGCGGTATACAACTTACTTTACTAGTGTGACTGGAAATGGTGAGCCCCTAGACTACAAAACACATTTTATGATTATTCACATTCTATACAGACTGCTGATGTAGCTGGTAGTTTGGTTCTGATTATTTTTTCTTTTAAAAAGTGAAAAACTGACTACCCACCACACTGGTGTTATTACACCAAAATGTGTTTGTTTACATTCCTTGATCAACTTCCACTGCATCTCTCCTGGACATAGGAACACACCCAGCACAGTCTAGCCATGCAGCGGGAGTAGGGGGGAGAGAACTGTGCCACGCGTGGCTGCACTGTTTGGGGGTGTTTTTAATGTTCAGGAAGCATGCATTAAGAGTAGCTCAAGGATTTGAAGCAAAAACAAGGTTGGGTATAACTACACATTAGCATGCATTTTCAGTTCTACTAAGCAAGGAGGCAGATAAAATAACCTGCAACATCAATGAAGTTTGAAGAAGGTAAACAAAAATAAAACATGGGTTTTTTAACTGTAACCCCTAGGTGGCGCTATCCCAAGGGCTACTATCCCTGCCTGCTTGGCTAGTAGCAGGTTAACGGGCCTGAGTTCTGAAACAGGTGCCTCCACCCAGAGGTCAGGGTTGGTAGTGGTCAAACTAACCTGGGATCAGCCCTTCGGGACACTGTAACCCCCCCCCCTTTCCCCTCTAGTGGCCTGAACACTGTACAATAATCACTTTCACAATATCTCTAGTACACCACACAAGTACCCACACCGTTTGCACTTACCACCAGGGCTGGTTCCTCTGGCTCGACCTGGGTAACCCCTGTAAAACAAGGTTATGCACAGCAAATAGCAACAGTACAGTACTTTGAGCACAAACAGGAACCACAGTCAGATTACATGCAGAAAAAATAAGATCTGATTTATTCAGGGGGACTTGAACAAGGAAGGGGTAAAATCAGGTTAATTAGCTTAAAGGTTATATCAATCAAGCAGTTATGCATGTGCTTTGAGTTCCCCCCACACAGTCACACCTCTGGGTACCCAGGTGGAGAAGAGATGGGCTAGCCAGGACTGTTGCCCGGGGTTGCAGCTGGTTGGGGCCCTGTAATGGAAAACGCAACATGCACAGTATACAATATTTGTAATCCGGAGCCAGATGGCTGAGTTCGTAAAGGAAACGAAACAACAAGACAATCAGATGACACACTCAGATTAAGCTGTTGGTGCAGGGAGCTACCCTGGTATTTACTCACGATACCCAAGACTGGACACGGGCTGGACGAAAATTGAGACTGCAGGTGGTTGATCTGGAATGCCAGGAGAAGCAGGGCAAACACGAGTTGCAGAGGAATCATTCCTGTTCAAGCGTGGAGCAGGGGACTGATCCCCAGGCAGGTCTCTCGTCGATGGCTTCTCTGTGCAGTAGGTAGTCTGGCATGGCCCAGACCGTATGGAGACAAATTCGGATGCAGTCCGTTTTGGGCTAGATACAGCTTCCAGCAAGCAGAACACAGTTCACACAGTGGGGAACTAACTCACAACCCACTAGCAGTTCATAGCACATTTACATGTACGGGAATTCTACTGTACCAGGCAAAGTGCTCCCCGGTCACAATCGCAAAGTCTTTGTACACACCGGGAACTTAGCTGGAACTCATCACAGGCTGATCGCATTCAGCAAAATCTTTGGTCTTCTTCAGGCCCACTTCAGTAGCTTACTGTAGTCACACAAACTTGGATTTAGTCTAAAATAATTCTCTTCTCTCCCTCTCAGGAGCAGCAGCAGACATGCAAGCCAAAAACTCAGCCCTTTCACAGTTTTCCCATGCGAATCCACTCAGGACTGCTGCCCAAAATCACTTCAGCTCCTCCTCCTTCAGCTTCCAGCTTAGATCTGCCTCAACTGCCAGCAACCCAGGACTTCCCCAAGATCCAAAAGGTTTCGTTGGCTGATTTGGCTGTCAGTCAAAGCAAGAGCTCCCCCTTCAGTTGCAAAAAAGGCGCAAAAAGCTCAAAACTACAATTCCTACAGATTTTGACTTCAGACAGCTCCTGTAGTCCGGCTACATTTTAGGTCCCACCAGAACTGGTTGGTCTAATTTGCAGTCCAGGACCAAGATAGTGGAGACAAACAAAACAGTCCTTGCTGCAAAGAAAGCATGTTAGACAAATTACATTATCATTATCACTCTAAATAATTTTCAGCAAATAGTTACATCTTTCAGCAAAGCTCCCGCTCAGATTACTTATGCTGCAATAAGGCAGCTCTTAAAGAGACAAAGGCTATACAGGCTCTGGTAATCACATTTCATAGGTTTCATAGGTTATCAGAGCAAAAAAAGACCGAGATCCATATAGCTCGCTAGGAAAATTTAAGTATAACCATATACTGAGTTTTTACGTAGATAAATATCTAATTTTGACTTGAAAATGTCCATTTTATCACTAGTTACCACACTTATGGGTAACTGGTTCCAGACACTAGTGACTCTTATCGTAAACCAGGAGCTCCTTTTCTTTGTTTTACAACATTCTCCCATAAGTTGGAAGGGGTGAGACCGAGTTTCATATGGATTATTTCTTATAGTTAGTCCCAATTTAGCCCATAAACTGTCATCATGAAGAGCTTTAAAAACCATACAGAGGTCCCCTCTCATTCTTCGATATTCTAAGGAATAAAGTCCTAACTTGTTTAAACGATCATCATAATTTAGATCTTTAACTTCATTCATTTTCTTTGTTGCTTTTCTCTGAATTTTTTCCAGAGCACGTTTTGAGCCCTGGTCTTGTGGTGACCAAAACTGAGCACAATACTCCAAGTGAGGCCTCACTAAAGAAGTATATAAGGGGAGTAACACTCTACTACTGTTACTTTGAATGTGTTGTTTATACAGAATATTCCTCCAGCTTTTTAATGACTTGTTGACAATGTAGTTTAGGACTCAAATTATTTTGTACCCTTATACCCAAGTCCCTTTCATCTTCCACCACATTTAATAATTTGCCTCCCAACTTATATTTGGCTAATAAGTTATTTTTCCCAAAGTGCATAACAGTACACTTATCTATATTAAAATATAAATGTTTTTGTCTGCCCAATTTTCAAGTTCACCAAGTGCATGCTGCAGAGTATTTGCATCTTCAACATTATTTACAGTATGGCCTATGCGAGTGTCATCCGCAAATTTGGTTAGCCATACACCGACTGATGTGCTTAATGAAGCAATATATATATTAAAGAGACATGGGCCAAGCACAGAGCCTTGTGGAACACCACTGGTCACTTGTTCCTTACCTGAATAAGAACCTTTTATACAGACTTTTTGCGTTCTATTGGTCAACCACGATTCCACCCATTTGGTAATATTACTATTTAAACCCATTTCAATCAAAGTGTCTAACAATTCGCCATGAGGGACCTGATCAAAGGCTTTTGAGAAGTCTAGCAAAATGACATGACTGCCTCATTTCTATCTACAGCCATACTAACTTTGCCGTAAAATTCCAGCAAATTTGTCTGGCATGATCTGCCCTTAACAAAACCATGCTGGGAATAATCGATATTAACTATTTCCCCTAGATATTCCTTGATGATTCCCTCTAGGATTTTGCTCAAAACAGACGTTAAGCTAATAGGCCAGTAGTTAGATACTTCATGTTTTGAACCCTTTTTATAAATAGGCACAACATTAGCTTGCCTCCATACATCAATTACTTGTCCTTCATCGATGGATCTAATAAATAATGCTGTAATTGGACCAGATAAGAGAATGGCCAGTTCTTTGAGAATGCGAGGTGAAGACCATCCGGCCCGATGATTTAACAGAGTCCAACCCTAATAGACGCTTTTGAATGTCTAATGCTGTAATAAGGTGCGACCCAGGTGTTTTATGTGGGTTATGGTTTTTTTTAGGCAGGGACTTTTTATTAAAAACAGAGGTAAAGTATTGATTACATAGCACTGACATATCGGAATTCTCTAAAATCATTTTACCAATTGAATCCTTTAATGGGCCTAGGGTAGGAGTGGCACCCCTTTTATTATTTACAAATTTGTAAAAGGACTTATAGTTATCCTTAACCCTTGTTGCCAAGTTTACCTCATAATCCCTTTTGGCTTTTTTAACACAACTTTTTGTTTTTTTCAGTAAATTTTTATAATATTCCCAATTTGAAGGTGTACCACTAAGTTTTGCATTTTTAAATGCCTTATTTTTTGTCTTATCAGTTTTTTAACTTTGGCATTTATCCAGGGAGTTTTACATTTAACTTGATCTCCTTTTATCATTTGAGGATATACTTTAATATTCCTGTAGATAATTTAGTATTGAATATAGACCATATTTCAATCAGTGACTTGTTCAAATTCCTCTCCCAGTCCCACGATGTCAACTCTTTATTAAATTCCTGGAAATCAGCTTTTTTAAAATTATAGATAACTGCACATCCTGTGTCAGAACCATAGATACCTTTATATGTAAAGTTAACCATAGAATGGTCACTAGTTCCAAGGGGGTGGGAAACATTACAGTTAATTATACTGTAACCCAGATTATGCAAAACTAGGTCAAGTATATTATTTCCCCTAGTATTCTGTTTCACTATTTGCTCCATATTATTTAGCAAAAAGGACTCAAGGTAAGTATTTTCAATTTGGGTAATAGTGTTAAGAGTGTTCCAGTTTATCCCTGGGAGGTTAAAGTCACCCATGAGTAAAGCATTTTTTGCGGAGGAAATGCTATTTATATAATCCAATACCAAGGAGTCTTCTTCTACAGTAACTGAAGGTGGCCTGTAAATTACTCCTAGAGTTATACAATTTTATGTTTTTAAGTATATTTTAACCCATAAGGCTTCTATTTTAGGCCATTTTAATAACTCGACATTTTCAACTTTTGTGCTGTTTAAGATGAATAGTGCAACTCCTCCACCTCTACTAATGGTTCTATCCTTATGAAATAAAGTATACCCAGGGATATTTTTGTCCCAAGGATCATCATCCTTCCACTAGGTCTCTGTAACTGCACAGATATGGACATCCTGCTGTTTTAGAGTATATAATAACTCGTCGTATTTATTGTTTAAGCTCCTAGCATTTATAAGAAGGATGTTCCAGTCAATATGTTTATGTGGGCTATTTATATTATGTTTAACCAAAGGTGAAGTGGCAACATCCCCCCTAAATTTAGTTTAAAATATTTTCGATTTGCTGCCTAAGTCTATTCCCAAAAATGTGCTTTCCCTGTCTATTTAAATGTATTCCATCTCTGGCATACAATGCCTGGTTTATAAAACCTTCCCAATTACTCATGAAAACAAAATTTTCTCTAAGGCACCATCGCTTTAACCAACCATTTAATGTTATTATGTCTTGCCTTTTTTGATGATTTGCTCTGGGAATTGGTAATAATCCAGAAATGATCAAGTCACCACCTTGATTTTTAATTGTGTCCCTATAGTTTCAAAATCTCTCTGGATTTCTAGCAAAGATCTTTTCCTAGATCGCTTATTCCAGCATGAATTAAGGTGATTGGGGTCAGTGTGCTCCTGAAGGCCTGGAAGGAGTTGCTTAATATTATTAATACCAGCACCTGGTAAGACACTAACTGTATTAAAGGGATTCCTGTTTTACATATTATGTGATCTGTGTAACGTAACATTGAATCACCTATTACCAATACATCCCTTGGAATTTTCATTGTTTTAGGACTGGTAGGATCAGTACACTTCATATTACTTGTCGGTGGTGTGTCCAAATTTTTTGGGGGGAGGGGATGAAGGACCCTTCCTTTATTGTACTATCATTCTCATGCATTGCTTGGACCACAGTGGGCTCAGGGAGGGTGAGGGTGGTGGAACAGAGGCACATCCCTCCCGTTGTACCTCTCCACAATTCCTATGCCATTCTGGTAAAGTGTGGTTCCTCTATGGAGGCATCCACAGTGGAGACCAAGGAGGATGCTGGGAACCTCCACAAAGGAGACCCACAGGAGGGTGGCAGGGGACCCTGCAGGGGAAGGAAACAACTCCTGGTGGGGGACTCCATTGTTAGGAAGGTAGAACTGGGGGAGGAAGGGGAGAGGGAGGTAAGGTGCCTGCCTGGCGCCATGGCTTGGAGGGACAGGGAGCGAATCCTCAGGATTGCCAGAGCAGCTGCACAGGGGAAGGAGCTGGATGTCATTGTCCACCTAGGGACAAATGATCTGGCTAAGAAAGGGATTAGAGAAGTGCAGAAGAGTTGTGGAATTGGGAGGGGCCTTAGTCAAGTAGTACGCACGGTAACCTTCTCGGAGGTGCTACCATCCATGGCATAGGAGAGGTTAGGTGTTCGCCATGGGATTCAATCAGTGGTTGAAAACTGGTGTGGAAACTCAGGGATTTGCTTCATTGGGGACTGGGGTCCACCTGGAGTGATGCAAGCCTATACTGGCAAGATGGGCTGCATCTGTCCGGGAGGGGAACCAGGATCCTAGGTGATAGGTTTAAATGCTTCATTGGCAAGCTTTTAAACTAGCCAAGGGGAGGCACTGGAAAGGAGCAGGAAAATCCTAGCCCCCCAAATAATCACGGTAGTAGTAGGCAAACTCCAACATAGAGGTGTCGATAGGAGAAGAGCAGGGTAAATGGAGAAAGTGACAAAGGCAAGAACGACAGGATGGGGAAAGGGAGTAAGGCCATCAGGAAATGGAGGTAATGAGTACCAATGCCTGTGAGTCTGGGCAACAAGCCCTGAGCTGATGGCCTTAATGGAAGAGGGATGCCTGGATATCGTAGTAGTCACAGAAACATGGTACACAGAGAACCATGACTGGGATGTTAACATACCAGGGTACATAACCTACAGGAGAGACAGGCAGGGGAGAAGAGGGGAAGGAGTAGCTCTCTATGTAAAGGAAGGGATAAAAGCAACTGAACAAAAGAGTAAACAGGGAGGAGAGGAGGCACTGTGGGTCACCTTGGAGACTGGAAAGGGCACCACAAACCGCACAGGGGTTGTGTACAGACCCCCATGTCAGGGGGAAGGAATGGACAAGGATATGATAGAAGGCATTCTTAGAATGGCAGAGAAAGGGGAGATACTGTTGATGGGAGACCTGAATATGCCAGATGTTAACTGGAGCACATTTGCTGCAGCCACATCCAAGAGCAGGGCCATTCTTGATGCCCTACAGGTGGCAGGCATTAGACAGCTAGTTTCGGAACCCACTCTTGAGGGAGCAATCTTAGACCTCGTACTCTCAAACGGGGGCAGTGAGAGGATCTCAGATCTAGAAGTGGGTTGCCATCTGGGGACAAGTGACCATCAAACAGTGTGGTTCACATTAAACTCAGCTACAGAGTCAAGCCATACAAAAGTGAGGGTACTGGACTTTAGGAGGGCTGACTTTGGCAAGATGGGAGAGTGCCTCAGAAAAGCACTAGCAAACAGGCTAGAAGGAGGTGTGGAGCAACAATGGGGAATTATCAAAACTGCCATCACAGAGGCAACAAGCCTTGTGTGAAGCAAATAAACAAATCAAATGAAAGAAAAGCCACTATGGTTCTCAAAAGAGGTGGCTGTGAAAGTCAGGAAAAAGATAGCATTCCGGAGTATAAGGAAACACAGAAGAAGCAGGACAGAGAGCTGTACCAGTTAAGGCAGAAGGAAGCAGGGAGGGAAGTCAGAATAGCAAAGGCCCAAACTGAGGAAAAGATAGCCAACTCAGTTAAGAAGGGATAAAACCTTTTATAGGTACATAGCGGAGAAAGACAAAGGAGGGATAGTGAGGCTGAATAGAATGAACGGTGGGTGGGCAGAGGGGACAGTGAAAAGCAGGAATACTGAATGAATATTTCTGCTCAGTATTCACAAAGAGGAGGGAAGTGCCTAATCCAATTAACAGAAGCACTCTTGATAGGGGGGTCGATCCCAGTCCTTTCACAGAAGAAAGGGTTCTGCAAGAACTCCTAAAACTGAAGGTGGACAAAGCAATGGGTCCTGATGGAATTCACCCCAGAATTCTACAAGAATTAAGGGAGGAACTAGTGAAACCACTGGCTACTCTTTTTAATAAATCATGGGAGGATGGTGTGGTACCCGAGGACTGGAGGAAGGTGGATGTGATTCCCCTTCACAAAAGTGGGTCCAAGACAGAGGCAGGAAACTACAGACCTGTCAGTCTGACCTCTGTGGTAGGGAAAGTGATGGAGTCACTTCAAGGAAAGAATAGTCGAGTACCCAGAGGTCAGTGAGCACAGGACCCAAGGCAACATGGGTTCACAGCGGAAGGTCATGTCAGACAATCTAATAGATTTCTTTGACTGGGTGACCAAAGTAGTAGACCAGGGAGGGGCTGTGGACATGGCCTACCTAGACTTTAGTAGGAATTTGACACAGTCCTACACAAAAGATTAATAGTCAAATTAAGCAGCCTGGGAGTGGGACCCAGGATGGTAGCCTGGGTAAAACATTGGCTGGACAACAGGACACAGAAGGTAATTGTAAATGGAGTCCACTCTGAAGAAAGGGGTTACTAGTGGGCACCTGAGGGTTCTGTATTGGTCCAGTCCTTTTAATGTCTTCATCAGTGACATTGCAGAGGGACTGGAAGGAAAAGTATGCCTTTTGCAGATGACACAAAGATCTGCAACAGGGTTGATACACAAGAGGCGTGGAAAGGATGAAAAGGGACTTGGCAAGCTTGGAGAATGGTCAGAAGTATGGCAGCTAGGATTCAATGCAAAGAAGTGCAAAATAATGCACCTGGGAAACAAAACCCAGGAAAGAATACACAATGGGTGGGAGGTAGTAACAACAACAAAAAGGAAAGGGACCTGGGGTAATCATAACAGATGACCTTAAGGTTAGCAAGCAGTGAGAAGGCAGTAGGGAGGGCTGGGGTATACTGGGATGTATAGGGAGAGGCATCATCAGCAGAAAACAGGAAGTTATCCCTCTGTACAGACAGTTGGTGAGACCCCATCTGGAGTACTGTGTCCAGTTCTGGAGACCCCATCTCCACAAGGACATAGATAGGATAGAGGCAGTCCAGAGGAGGGCAACTAAAATGGTGCAGGGTCTGCAAGAGAAGCCATATGAGGAGAGACTAAAGGAGCTTAATATGTATACCCTTGAGGAAAGAAGGGAGAGGGGGGACATGATAGAAACTTTTAAGTACCTCAGTGGAATCAACAAAGTCCAAGAGGGTAGCATCTTTCAGAAAAAGAGACTTGCAAGAACAAGAGGACACAATTTAAAGATAGAAGGAGGGCAGTTCAGGGGCAATGTGAGGAAGTATTTTTTCACAGAGAGGGTGGATGCATGGAACAGCTTTCCTGAGGAGGTTGTGGGGTCTAAAACTGTGGGAGAATTCAAGAATGCATGGGACAGACATAAGGCAATTCTTGTGGGGGGTAGGAAGAAATAGGCTGTTGGTTAACTAGGATCTGCAGCCTATCCTGTAGGTAGGGAAATGGGCAGACTAGATGGGCCTAGCGGTCCTTATCTGCCGTCAAAGTCTATGTTTCTATTGGTTCAATACTTGGGTCATTTTGGAGTAGACTAAATTGATTTGAAGTTTGGATGTTGGAGCTACCCTCTATATTTCTTCTCCCCTTCTTACCAGTCTTTTTTTGGACCAAAAACCAATCTCCTTCATCGGGATTTCCCCCTGTAAATTGGTCCTCAGGAGTAATTAAGTGTATATCTTGTGCGGAATCCAGGGTGTCTACCACCGCATCAATATATTGCTCCAAGCAGCTTATATCAGCCTGAGTCTGTACTCTTTGTTTTAATTCTAAAAATCTCATTTTTTAAACTGGTTATTTGTATACAGTTATCACACTTAAATTCCTGACTATATTCTCTATATGCATACATACCACAACTGTTGCAGCATATGAAATCTAGTCCGGTACATATGTCCATTTTTTTGTATAAGGGATTTAGTTTTTTGGCCCAGTACCCAGTGACCCAGCTGACACGCACCAAAGCGGCAACGCGCGCCCTGCTCACAGCAGGGTACAGCTTTTAAAGGTAGTGCGACCCGGAAGTGTTACCAGGGGTCACAGCACCCTCGAGAAATAAAGTGCTTAAATTAAATTAAAACAGCATTAAAATAGTGAGGGTTTGAATGTTGAAGCCCCCAAAAGTGTGCAGTATATTCTGCAGCAAAGAAATTCTTTTAAAACAGTGAGCTGTAGTTCAGCAGATATAGTGCACTAGAACTACAATCACTTCTCCTCCTATTTCCTGGTTAGGGAAAGATAGGGCTCAATATGCAACACGATATAGCAGGTTACTGTGTTAAAATAAAGGCATTTGCTAGTACATTTCAAGTTTCATAGCCCCCAACAGAGTCACAGCACCCAGTTTGATTTTGTAATATTAAACTCTCAACATTTGCAGAGTGCAGAGACATTTAAACTGCTAAAACGCAGGATACCAGCCTGGCAGTAAGCATTTAGGCAAGCTCAAGGAAGACTTTTTGGGAACCCCCATTTGTAGAGGGGTTACATAACTAAAAATAATATAATGCAACAAAAGGTTGACAGTGTCCCTTTAACTGAAAGAGATATAACCTGGGGTTACATGTGGCAAAGCAAAGTTTTAGGAGGTCTGTTTTTTCTTACAAGGATTTAGAGCTCCATATGTGCTCATGTCATAAAGTTCGGTTGACAAAAAATAATACTTCTCTCTAGTTTAACATGGGAGTCTAGGTTAGGAAAACAGAGGCGGTCATGGAGCTCAGAGAGATTATTAATTACTGGGACCTGGATCAGTGTAAACCAGCATGTCCAGCTTTATATGCAATGGCTTAATTTTCTATGAGACCAGAATTTGCTTGCTTAAATCCAGGGTCTTGTTGCAATCAGCTTCTTGTGGAAAAACTCAAGTGGAATTAAATCAATATAAATATTGCATTAACTTCACATGTTAATGTAATGGAATCCTCTAATATGTGTACCGTCCATAGTAATATTCGGATTACATTATCATACTTGCATTCTTTTGGAATGCACTGCTTTTTTAAACAAATTAAAGTAAAATAAAAGGTGTTTCTTGAGTTGCTAGGAACTATATGGGCTTGTATAGGTGCATCACTGTGTCCTGTGAGATGGTCGGCCATACAGTTGGCAAAAAATGTCAAACTAATGATTTAATTGGGCAGCACAGAGCTAGTTTCACATGTTTGTTGTTTCTTATAACCTACCAGTTTGACGTCACACTGCACAAGTATAAAAGTCACTGTGACTTATAGTAACAGCTGCAAAATAAGACCAGCAGATAATATGGTCACCAGAGTATTAGTAGTAAACAATACAGTGTCTCATGTAGACTATGAGGCTGTATTAATTTAGGTGACTAAGTTACAAATTTAGAGGCTTTGGGGCATAGTACATTAGGGTAGTAGCTCAGCTGAAGCAGACAGTATAATAAACAGTGGTTACATTTGAAATTCATATGGGAGGGAACTATCATGTATAGCGCTATAGCATGGGGATCTGACATCCTGGGAAAATCACCCTGCCATTTTCTTTCTTTTTTTTTTTTCCATCATTTTCCTCCTGCAGTCAGGACCATGACCTCCCTACATGGCCACATTCACTAACCTATCAACACAGGTCAATGTAGTTTAATACCAGTGTGCATCTCGGCATCGAGAAGAGAAAGCTGTTGTGTGGTGTGCTGGTACAGCATGGCTGCCACATTCCACTCCAAGGGTGGCCACACTTCAGTGATGGCGCGGCGTTGAGTTATGTGTTGACAGTAAAACTCAGAGATGCCTGCATGAAAAGCACTGTAACAGCCTAAGATAGCCTGTTCCACCAAGAAATAGGGACAGCAAGGCCAGCCCAGTGACGCTGAGGGTTCAGGTGCTGGACGCCACACCTCACACCGCACCGGTGACCCAGGTTCATGAATAAGCCCGGGCCACCGGGGGTCAGCAGGGAAGAGAGAGGATTGAGCATCCGGAGGACTGCTCACCCCATAAGGGGAGAGAGGGTTTGCTGTCCCACCTGCCGTCAGCTTAGAGGGAGGCCAGTCAGGAGCCACGTTGCCAATGCACGACTTCGGTAGGGAGGGAGAAAAAATGGAGAATGGCCCCACCAGCACCTGTTCCGGCTCCCTGACTTCTGGATATTTGTCCAGAGGTGGAGGAAAGCTGGCGCCCCTTCATCTTGGGCCTGTCACGGAAGTGGGGGAACCCATGGGGGATCGGAGGGAGGTCCGGACAGGAAACAACAGGGCCGGAGACAGAGTCCCCTCCAAGGGAGGGGCCAGAGCCACCTGCCAGGCTCCCAGGAGGATAAAAATATAACAGAACAAAAAAATAGGGACAGCCTAAATGTTACTGTATTTACAAAATAAATAGTCAAGGACACAGGTTCAACACCCAATGTAGGTAGGAGCTGCCAGAGAAATATAGGGTAGCCCCTGCAGTGATAAAAGACTAGATTCAGTGTTCACAATTACATCACACTAGAGAATAGCAATTTTAGATACGTTTAGTTGTGAAATATGCCATGAGCATATCATGAATTAAGGACACTGGGATGCAGCACAGGAGGAAGTGGAAAGGACTCCTGACCCTGTCGTTTTCTCAAACACACATGCAGTTTTGAACAGACTGTTGTGATTGGCATCATTTTTGTGATAAAAAAAAGTAATATTTTAACGGTTAAACATTTATACTAATATTGGTGGCCAGTAGACTACTAACTGAGTGCCCTGGCTGAGTTGCAGTAAATAATTCGGACTGCCCGAGTTGCCTGTGGTGATTTTTTTGTAGTAAAGTAAATATTTAATAAGTAAGCAATCACTCCAAGTTGTAGCTGCTCTGTGAGTTAAGTTCAGATGCAGAGTGACAGCTGCAGGCGCTTCGGGCACCGAGAGAGAAAGTGAGTGACAGAGAGTCAGTCCCACAGCACAGCGTTCCTTGCTCTATTACACAGAAACATAGACTTTGACGGCAGATAAGGACCGCTTGGCCCACCCAGCCTGCCCCATTTCCCTACCTACTGGATAAGCTGCAGATCCTAGTTAACCAACAGCCTATTTCTTCCTACCTCTCAACAAGAATTGCCTTATGCCTGTCCCTTGCATTCTTGAATTCCCCCACTGTTTTTGACCCCACGACCTCCTCAGGAAGGCCGTTCCATGCGTCCACTACCCTCTCTGTGAAAAAATACTTCCTCACATTGCCCCGAGCCATTTCCCCCTCTATCTTCAAATTGTGTCCCCTTGTTCTTGCACATCTCTTTTTCTGAAATATGCTACCCTCTTGGACTTTGTTGATTCCCGTGAGGTACTTAAGTTTCTATCATGTCCCCCCTCTCCCACCTTTCCTCAAGGGTATACATATTAAGCTTGTTTAGTTTCTCCTCCTATGGCTTCTGTTGCGGACTGCCTCCATCATGTCTATGTCCTTGCAGAGATGGGGTCTCCAAAATTGGATGCAGTACTCCAGATGGGGTCTCACCAACTGTCTGTACAGAGGAATAACAACTTCCTGTTTTCTACTGGTGATGCCTCTCCCTATACATCCCAGTATCCCCCGGTCATCACTACTGCCTTCTCACATTGCTTGCTAAACTTTAGGTCATCTGATTTGATTACACTCAGGTCCCTTTCCATTGCTATTGTTATTACTACCCCCCACACTGTGTACTCTTCACCTGGGTTTTTGTTTCCCAGGTGCATTACTTTGCACTCCTTTCCACTGAAATCCAAGCTGCCATACTTCTGACCATTCCTCCAACCTTGCCAAGTCCCTTCTCGTCCTCCCTCCCACCCCTGCATCAACCCTGTTGCAGATCTTTGTGTCTGCAAAAGAGGCATACTTTTCCTTCCAGTCCCTCTGCAACGTCACTTATAAAGACATTAAAAAGGACCGGACCCAGTACTGAACCCTGCGCTACCCCACTAGTAACCTCCCTTTCTTCAGAGTGGACTCCGTTTACTATTACCTTCTGTGTCCTGTTGTCCAGCCAGTGTTTTACCCAGGCTACCACCCTGGGACCCACTCCCAGGCTGACTAATCTGTTTATTAATCTTTTGTGTGGGACTGTGTCAAATGCCTGGCAAAAGTCTAGGTAGGCCATGTCCACAGCCCTCTCTGGTCTACTACTTTAGTCACCCAGTCAAAGAAATCGATTAGATTTGTCTGAAATGACCTTCTCGCTGTGAATCTATGCTGCCTTGGGTCCTGTGCCCCACTGACCTCTAGGTACTCAACAATTCTTTCTTTCAGAAGTGATTCCATCATTTTTCCTACCACTGAGGTCAAACTGACAGGTCTGTAGATTCCTGCCTCTGCCTTGCTCCCACTTTTGTGAAAGGGAATCACATCCGCCCTTCTCCAGTCCTCAGGTATCACCACCACCCTGCCATGATTTGTTAAAAAGGGTAGTCAGACTTCCGGTGACGTAGCTGTAATGGTAGCAGCCTAATCCTCGACCGCCCGGCTCAAACCCAGGTATCTACGTCCATCCTCCCTGCAAACAGTAAACTTCCAGCACGAAAACGACTTTTGCCGGCGCTACTTATGTTAGTGATGCTGCAGCGACCACAAGGGAATAAAAAAACAGGGCAGAAACCAATGTTAAAACAAATGGAGATCGGGGGATTCGCAGCCACGGGTAGGCCCCGCACCCCCTCAGAATCCTCATGGGAACCTGATATAGAACTGGATGAAGAACCACAAAGTAACATGGAGAAAACCCTTTACAAGATACTAATAGCAGTTAATAAGATCGAGACATCAATAGCTGACTTACGCATGGATTTCAAGGCGGTTAATGTGAAGGTTCAGCAAAACAAAGAAAAAAATCACAGAGCTCAACGAAACTCAAGACTGCCACAGTAAATTGCTGCTGTATCTCTTGCAAAGAGACAGACACACACCAGACTAGAGGATGCAGAAAACCGCGCAAGGAGGAACAATTTCCGCATCCATGGAGTAAAAGAAGGAGCCAAAGAAGGGTTCCCTAGCCCAGCCAACTTCATTACCCACTTATTAAAGAAGAGCCTATCTTTGCCATCCGACTTGCCTTTAACTATAGAAAGAGCACATCGCTCTCTTAGCCCAAAACCAGAGGATCCCAAAGCCAGACCTCGATCGTGGATTGTGCGTATGCTGCACTATCAGTCGAAGGAGTATATCTTAAATGAAGCCTGGAGGCACAAGGACTTACAACACGAAGGACAGAGGTTATACTTCGATCACGATTTTTCTTCAGAACTGCAGGCAAGGCGAACACAGATCAGGGATATAATTAAGGAACTGAAGGAGAACATAACATTCGGGCACAGTTAAATTTTCCAGCTAAACTCAAGGTTTTCCTCGATTCAGGCAGTACGGTCTTTACCTGTCTGGCAGAAGCGGCCCCATTCTTGTCAGAATGTGATATCAGGATCCCAGATCAGAAACTCGAGGTCCTAGAGCACCAGATGCATACCTCAATGTGGGGAAACCAAAGGAGAGGGCGCAAGAGACCACTTCCGTGGTTGCTGCCGCAGGGAACAGCACGCGAGGTACGGAAGATCCTTAAGAAAAGCACCAGGCATAACCTTCCTCCTTGTTCTAATGAATCAAACTCAGACACACATGGGTGACAATCTTTTTTAAAGATTTGTTGGCATCCGAGTTCAGTGGTTTCACTGAGAGTGAAAATTACCTGATGAAGTAACGTTGAACTTACTTGCTGCAGCCCCTACACCTCCACCGGTCTTTTCCCCTGCAGCATTGACCTGGGCTTTAGCCTCATACGGATCACACTCAGAGAGAACTATAAAAGACAGAAGGCCTGTAATATGGTGAAGAGACAATCCGGAACACATCTGGAATTTAATTGTTGACTTACTTATTTCTACATCAGCTTTAGACATTCCGGAAAACCTCTGTATTGGGGGAGTTTTTTTTATTAATTATTTTTCTCTCTCTCCAGCATGAGGTAGGGACAAGGATCGAGGTGGGGGGGATACTGGTCTAATGTTTAAACTTCAGGTCAGCATCATCAGGGCTACTTGGAAAACAGTGTCTACATTTAATGCACTTGGAGACAAAGTGTAGGGAGAATCCAACTTGTGAGATAGGGGGTGATTGCACCCTGGGGGTGGGTTTGGAGGGAAGAGGAGGAAGCACCTCCATTAGTTAAATATATCCATATGAATACAGCACGATATTCTATCGGCGTGTGGGTACTAGTCTGTGGTCTATTATGGTGGCTCTGGTATCCCACGCAACACCATAAAAGTTTATCATTGGTGTATGAGAAATGGGGTTTTATACACCCAGGAAGTCAACAGAAAAAAATAGACTATTGCTTAAATATGAAGCGAAATAAGTTCATGGCATTTTGCCAAAAGGTTTGGTTTAATCAGTTTATAATCTATAGTTATGTACATAGTTTGAACTCTATACTCTCCACAAATGTTTATAGTAGGGTTTGGTTATTTGTTAAGTTTGAACTCTATACTCTCCACAAATGTTTATAGTAGGGTTTGGTTATTTGTTAAGTTTGAACTCTATACTCTCCACAAATGTTTATAGTAGGGTTTGGTTATTTGTTACAAGATGTCTGCTTAATAATATAAACACAAGATTGACTGGTCCACTTCAAAAGCTAGGTAGCCACAGGTACAAAACCTTTGGTGAAATGATGGTGGGGGAAACAGTAACAGTGGCAAAATTTACTAAGGATCATTATGGATAAGATTACTATTGTGACCTATAATGTTAAAGGGATTCACTCACCCATTAAGCGCACGAGAATACGGAATGAGCTTAATAAATTGCAATGTTCCATTGCTTTTTACAGAAAACACACCTGAGTTCGCAAGAGCATACCAAGCTAAGGAGGGAATGGGTGGAGAGGGTGGAAGCTGCACCATCAACTAACAGACGGGGAGCGGGGATAGCAATACTAATTAGAAAGGGATGCCCTCTACAAATAACCTCAGTAGAACAGGGGTGGGAAGGTCGATTTCTGAGGGTCACAGGTTTGATTCATGGAGAGATGATCCATCTAGTTAACCTATATGCCTCAAATGTACACCCTCAAACATTTTTAAGAGAGGTCTTTCAAGAGCTGACCCTGCTGACCCCGGGACAAATAATAATCGGAGGAAACTTTAACATTGCCCCATCGGCAACCGTGGATAGATCATCTAGCAGAGTTATACACGATAAAGCAGCAGCTAAAGTGATCAACTCCTTAATAGAGTTGATGGGTTTAGTTGAAATCTGGAGACAACACAAAGGGGAAAGGGATTACACCTTCATCTCTCAAACTAAGCAATCCTACTCCAGATTAGATCATTTTTTAATAACTAAATCACATGTGCATAAAGTATTCTCCTCTAAAATCCATAACATAACTATCTCGGATCACGCGCCCGTATCCATTTCCTGGGGAATCCATAAAATGGACCACGTTAAATTGTGGCAGCTTAACGTCTCTCTCTTAAGTGACAAGAACCTCCAAAGAAAAATGTCAGAATCCATTAAAGAAATTTATGATAGCAATCTGGGGCAACAATGTTCACCACTTTCCACCTGGGATACTCTGAAAGCAATGTGTAGGGGGGAGTTTATAGGCATTGCTTCAGCAAAAAAGAAAGTAGCAAAATTAAACTGGGACAGAACTCTAAATAAAGTCCAAGAGCTGGAAGCAATGCATAAAAGGGATCCTAATAATAACAAAATATTTACAAAATTAAAACAGGCCAGGGACAAATTTCACAAAGCGGATATTCATAAAATAGAAGGCAAACTTAGATTTTTAAATAAAAAATATCAAGATACGGGAGGAAAAGCGGCTAAACTATTAGCAATGAGGCTGCATAAAAATCAAGCTGACAGAATAGTCACAAAGATCCACAACTCATTAAACCCACAGGAACCAATATCTACCCCAGCCACTGCAGCTCAATTTCAACAATTCTACCAGAAACTGTATAAAGCTGAGGTACAGCCGGCCGATATTAAAGCTCAGACTGAACAATTCTTACAGGACCTGCCTCTGCCCAAGTTAACAAATTCAGCGAGGCAGACGCTGAATGCCCCTGTCTCGCAGCGGGAAGTCCGAGAGGTGATCCCCTCCCTACCAAATGGTAAATCTCCAGGCCCTGACGGGTTCCCTCCCGAATTCTACAAACAATTTAAAACCATACTCACCCCCATCTTGACTAATGTGTTTAACAACTGTCTGACCGAAGATCGAATACCCGACTCCTGGAAAGCTGCCCTAATTAGTGTTATTCCCAAACTTGGCAAACCCGTAGATAAATATGAATTATACAGACCCATCTCATTACTGAACCAAGATCTAAAAACACTATCTAAAATTTTGGCTAATAGATTACAAAAATTTATTGAGCTCCTGATACATCCCGACCAAACGGGTTTTATTCCCAGACATATGGCAGATAATATTCGCAAACTGCTCAATGTCCTAGCCTACAGCCCCCCATCCAAAAATGCACAGATTGCCCTTTTTTTAGATGCTGAAAAAGCATTTGACCGCCTCACCCGGAACTACCTTCGGGTTGTTATGGAAAAGATGGGACACGGGGGGATAATTTCATACAATGGCTTTCTTTGTGTTATAGCAACCCCACAGCCAGAGTACGGGTAAATGGCACTATATCAGAGGAAATAAGGCTTGAAAGAGGGACGCATCAGGGCTGCCCACTATCGCTTTTGCTTTTCGCGAAGAGTTTGGAGCCACTAGCTATTGCCATAAGACGTTCCCTGGACATACAGGATGTCCAGATGGGTGACAGTTGTTGCAAAGTCTTGATGTACGTGGATGACACTCTGCTTTTCATCGAGAGACCTACCCTCTCTATCCACAATCTGCTGCATGTGTTAAACTATGGAGTTATATCAGGATTTAAAATCAACCTGGAAAAATCAGAGGCATTGTTGATCAAAGGGAACCTAAGTCAGATAGTTAGAAACAACTTCCCCTTTAAATGGGTAAAAGAAACGGTCCGCTACTTGGGTATATGGATTCCGGAACACATAAATAAGTTATATAAATATAACTATAGCCCCCTTACTAAACAGATCTATACAAACCTGAGCAGATGACACAATTTACCTCTGTCTTTCCTTAATAGAATACAAACCATAAAAATGAATGTGCTGCCAAGCCTGCTCTTTCTTTTTGCCTCACTACCTATACATATTCCTAGTAAAGATTTAAAACAAATACAACAAAAGATTAAAAATTTTATTTGGGCGGGTAGAAAACCCAGAATACACAGCTTAATATTACAGGAAAATAAAAATAAAGGGGGCTTGGGCCTCCCAGACATCAAGAAATTGTTCCCTTAATTAAAATAGTAAGAAGCCCTCAGCATATACAATGGTGCGAGCTGGAAGGGACGGGGCTCAAGGAGGTCCCCCTGAACCTGCTTCCTTGGATGACCCTAACAGGCACACTTGGAAACATTAGAAATAGATGGACCAGACATACACTCTCAATTTGGTTAAAAATAAGAGGAGTCTGGGAAAACCCAGAGTTGGTATGGCCATATATTCCCATGCAGTATTTGCCTAACTTCCCCTCGGGTCAGAGAGACACTGTTTTACTTAGATGGAAGCAACAGGGTCTGCAGTATCTACCGCAACTCATAGAAAAGAATCAGTTACAAGCCTTTGCAACTCTGCGACAAGAGTATAATCTTCCCCATACTGATTTTTATAAATACCTCCAGCTCAGACATTATATTACTCATACCATGGGTGTATCATCTTGGGGGGTCAGCCTGAAGAAGGGGTTGCCACAGTGTATAACAGGGCCCATTCTTGGGACTTGAAACACCTTGTCTCCCTGTTTTACCAGGTGCTAGATGACAGACTATCTAAACTGGTAATTCAGAGGATACAAAATAACTGGGTAGAGGAGTGTGGGCAGGAAATTCCAGATGAAGAATGGGTTAAGATTTGGTCCAATCAGCATAAAACTATGAATTCATTAGTATTGAGAGAATATCGCTGGAAAGTATCAGTGCGTTTTTTTTATTACACCAACCATTTCACAGCATTACTCTAAACATCCATAGGATAAATGCTGGAGGAAATGTGGGCAAAAAGGTACACATACCCACATTTTCTGGGCTTGTCCCAAGATTCAATCCTTCTGGGCACAAATAGGGAGGGAAATCCAGGATATGTTAGGACCAGATGATGGTCTGGAATTTCGGCAACTGGTTCTTGCCTGTACCCCCCCAGAGGATCAAATCTAAGGGGAAAGAATATTTGTTCCTAGTTTTAACTGTGGCTGCCAACAATGTGGTAACACAAAACTGGCTCTCAGATAATCAATTAACAGCTACCCAATGGCTCACTAATGTTAAAACAATCAGAGATGCAGAAGCCATTACTGCCAAAGTGAGGCAGAAAGTGGAGAGATTTAATATCTGCTGGCACCCCTTCTTCACCTACTTAGAAGAGAGGGAGGAATTTTCAGTTTTAACCCAGCAACTGAGGTGAAGGGACCAAGAGCAATCACAAAGGGTAAATAAAGTAAAACATAGTAAAATCAGGCAACAAGTTGGACGTTTTCATTAGATTTTATTTATTTTTACCCAGTTTTCTTTTTTTTTTGTTTTCCTGCTTTTGTTACAGAAAATGGGAGACAAAAAGTAGCAGTTACGTATACAATAATGATAATGCAATGTTGAATGATAAGTACAGAGTAGAATGATAGATGATTGGATTATGCTTGTACTGAAGAACAGTCCTAATAACAATGGTGTGCAGCAGGTAAAAATGAAATGTAACCTTTTTTCATATAGTGCTATATGTAATCCAACTGTATCTGCCTGAGAAATGTCTCCAATAAAATATGTAAGTTCGAAAAAAAAAAAAGGGTGGTCAGTGGTGTCACTAGTTCTCCCCTTAGTTCTTTTAGAATTATGGGATGAATCCCGTTAGGCCCCATTGCTTTGTTCACCTTCAGTTTTAGGAGTTCTTTCAGAATCCTTTCTTCTGTGAAAGGACTAGGATCAACCCCCCTATCCAGAGTGCTTCTATTGATTGGATTTGGTACCTCCCCCTCCTCCTCTTTTGTGAATACTGAGCAGATGTATTCGTTCAGTATCCCTGCTTTTTCACTGTCCCTCTCTGCCCACCCACCGTTGCCTTTATTCAACCTCACTATCCCTCCTTTTGTCTTTCTTCACTCCCTAATGTACCTACAAAAGGTTTCATCCCCCCTTCTTAACCAAGCTGGCTATCTTTTCCTCAATTTGGGACTTTGCTATTCTGACTGCTTTCCCCACTGCCTTCTGCTTTAACTGGTATAGTTCTCTGTCCTGCTCCTTCTGTGTTTCCTCATACTTCCTAAATGCTATCTTCTTCTCTACCTTCCCCGTCACCTCTTTTGAGACCCATAGTGTTTTTTTCTTTTATTTTGATTTGTTTATTTGCTTCACACAAAGGCTTGTTGCCTCTGTGATGGCAGTTTTGATGTTTCCCCATTGTTGCTCCACTCCTCCTTCTTGCCTGTTTGCTAGTGCTTTTCTGAGGCACTCTCTCATTTTGACAAAGTCGGCCCTCCTGAAGTCCAATACCCTCACTTTTATATAGCTTACCTGCAGCCGAGTTTATCGTGAACCACACCGTTTGGTGGTCACTTGTCCCGGATGGCTACCCACTTCTAGATCTGATATCCTCTCTCCATCCCCATTTGAGAGTACCAGGTCTAAGACTGCTCCCTCCCGAGTGGGTTCCAACACTAGCTGTCTGAGGCATGCCCCCTGTAGGGCATCGAGAATGGCCCTGCTCTTGGATGTGGCTGCAGCAGAGGTGCTCCAGTTAACATCTGGCATATTCAGGTCCCCCAGCAACAATATCTCCCCTTTTTCTGCCACCCTAAGGATGCCTTCTATCATTTCCTTGTCCATTTCCTCCCTCTGAGACGGGGGTCTGTATACAACCCCTGTGCAGATTATGGTGCCATTTCCTGTCTCCAGGGTGACCCACAGTGCCTCCTCTCCTTCTTGTTTACTCTTTAGTTTGTCTGAGTTGGGTGAAGTGAACTGTTATTTGTGCGGTTAGCTAGGTGTAGAAGGAAACTGTGAATTAGGGGGAGTGGCTTAGACAGAAGGAAGCCAGGTGTTTTGGATTTAAAAACTGCCCTAGATAGCTTTTGGCAGAGAACAGCAAGATGAAGGAGGTGCTGTTAGAACTGTACTACTCTACAGGGACTATATAGCCCTCCCCTCTACACTCCCACCCATAGCCAGTTCTACTTTTATAGGCACAGGATTTGACTGACAACAAGAACTTCCTGTTTGGCAGCAGGAAGGGAATGATCACAGAGGCACAAAAGACTCACCATCCTAGAAGGAAAAGAGTAGCTCTCCACCCCCCCCCCCAGCTTCTGGAGGTCTGACTCTGAGCACGTAAGAAGGAGACTACTAAGGAATATAGGAACTTACTGTCCCAGAACAGGAAGATCAGGAGCTTTAAGGGCACGGAAGCAGTAGGAAATGGGGAGAAAACAAATTTATATGAAAAAAAATAAAAATAGAGAGAGAGAGTAAGTATACAAAAATACAGGTTACTCACCTGTAACAGGAGTTCTAGGAATGGTATATGTTGTTCATCCACACTTATTGGCAGGTTCCTTGCCGCTTTAAATCTTGCTGGAAGGTCTTCAAGCTGGCTCCTCCCACCCACCTGGGTGGTATAACTCTCAGCTCCGACCCATGACGAAAGATCTAGCCCGCTGGAAGCCAGGTTGTGCATCGAAGCCGGGGAGGCCGGGTGGGTCGTGTGGATGAACAACATATACCATTCCTAGAACTCCTGTTACAGGTGAGTAACCTGTATTTCTACGGACATGGATATGTTGTTCATCCACACTTATTGGCAGACTCCTAGCAGTTCTCCGGGAGGAGGGAAGCAAGGCGCACACCCCCTACTTAGGTATAAAGACTGGAGAACCGAGGCCCCGACCAACATCCCGGCGTGACCCAAGGTCGATGTGGAAGGGGAAACAGTATAGCCTGCTTCCAGGTAGGAGCTCTGCAGATATCCTAGAGAGGAGTATCCTCAGAAGCAGCCACCGATACAGCGGAAGGGCGGGTAAAATGAGCACTTATCCCTCTGGGAGGCTCCATGCCCGCCCACCTACAGCGGAGACTTATGCAGGAGGTGACCCGCCTGCTCGTCATCAGCTCGGCTGCAGGTCTGCCAGGTGTGGCTTCAGCGTAGATGACAAACAGCTGGCGAACCTTTCCCGAACTTCAACCCTACGCTCCCTGGGTAGGCGAGCATCAGACAGGGTCCCAATGGATCCTATATACGGCCTCCGAGGCGTGAATGGGGATGAACCCCAACAGAGACAATGCCTGGACAGGGAAAGACTCCGCCACCACCTACAGAAGGAACTTCAGGTGCGGCACAGGACAACCTTGTCACTGTGGAAGGCCAGATAGGGAGATTTGAAGGAGCGCCTGGAACTCTGCCCTCCATCTGGATAGCAGAGAAGCCCCAAGAAGGTGTACTTCCGCAACAGGTGGGGAAACTCGCACCTGTGCAAAGGTTCGAACGGCTTGCCCGTGAGCTAAACCCATACCAGCGAAGATCCCACAGAAAAGGGGATACTCTCCCCGAAGGGGAAGTGTGATCGAGGCCCAGAAAAACGCCAGACCACCTTTTCTGCACCACCAACTGCCTTCCGGCCCGCGCCCGGAAGACAGCGGTGACCAACAGAAGCACCTAGAGTGTCATCGGCCGAAGCCCTAGTTTCAAAGGAACGGACCGCAGATGGTCCGGAATGCTCGCCGAGGGATGGGAGAGAGGCCCCAGGCCCTATCCCAACACCAGATGGAGAACTCATCCATTCAAAGGCGAGCATGTTTGCCGACTTCCTGGCAGGGACGCTCAAACTTCTCGAGGACCCTGCCGAGTACCTCTCAGGCCTGGCCCCTAGCCGCGACAGGGACCAGGTCTTCAGGTGCAGGGACTGAAGGTCCAAATGGAAAACCTTCCCTGAAAAACAGAGATCAGGGCGGGCGGGCTGAAGCCAGCCGAGCCTGGGGCAGAGACTGAGGAGAGCTGATACCAGAGCTGGCAAACCAGTCTGGGGCTACCAGCATCGCCTGCGCCTATACCCTCCTCGCCTTGCCCGTGGGTCAAGGGAAATGGGGGAGAAGCGTAGAAGAGGCCCAGGGTCCGCGGCCTCGACGGCATCCCCTACAGCGAACCTTGCTGAGGGGGCGGGCATGAGACAGTCTCGGCCTCATATTCTCCCTGGAGGGAAGGAGGGTGAAGATCCTGTGCTACCTCCGGCAGGGGAGACCACTCGTGAGGCACAGCCTATGACCAGCTTAGGGCATCAGCCAGGGTGCAGGAGGCTCCTGCCATCGAATAGCTAGGAAAAACGCCTCCCAGCTGCGCGAAAAGACCCAATGCGGAGAACCTCCTTACGCAGAGGCAAGGGGCTCGTCCGAACCTGACGGGTTAGGTAGCACATGGTCGTGGTGTAGTCCGCCAGGACTGAAACCACTAGACCCCGCACAAATGGAGCGAGCGGTGCAAGCAGGCAGACCGTCTAGAGCTCCAGCGGGTAGGAAAGACATCAGGACTCCCGAGAGGACCAGAGGCGGAGCACTCTGTATTCCCCTAGATGGGCACCCCCACCCATCCGAGAAGCATCGGTCAGAGAAGACCGTCGACTCAGGGCAGACGAACAGGATGTTCTCCTGCAAGAGCTGAAACGGTCCAAGGGAGAGCGTTCCCCTAACTCCTGGGCTGTAGTCATGAACTGGTCCGAAGGGGCAGCAGCACCGTGACAGCTGACTGGCCAGTCCCGCAAGGGACGCATGAACGGGGGTCCGACAGACAGCTGGAGCCAGCCGCCCACGAGGCCCAGGAGGTGTAGGAGGTCCCGGCAGGGGCGATGATGCCCAGTCCAGACCCGACTAGGTAAGGGAGGAAGAACCTCAGCCCTATCCTTGCAGGAGCCGAGCTCGGACTCAAGAGTCGAGGCCCTGTTCCGAAGAAGGATCACCCGCTGAGATAAAGGTTGCCAGCATGGCTCCGATAAAGGAGACCAGTATGAGGCCAGAACTGGATCATCCCTTCCGTCCGGAAGGGTTGCGAGTCAGCCGCCATCCGGGTGGGGTTATGCCCGGACCCCTCGATGCGCCAGAAGCTGCTGGGCAGAGACCAAAGGGCCTGGCCTGGAACTAATGAAGAGATCCCGGCTTAAGAAGGAAGAAGTCTCCCAAGAAACGGACGGAACGAAGGTACGTATGTCCTGGAGGTCCAGGAAGAAGCCTCGTTTTGAGGATGGGATATCTGAGGCACAGAGACCATCTGGACTGTGGAAAAAATTGGGCGCAAGCCCCCCGTCCGTTAGGGACCAGGAATACCTGGACCCACAGGAACCCAGGGGTCTGAAGGAGGGTCCCTATGCCCAATCACCTCTAATTAGAGTCAGGCAGAAATCGGCTCAGCGGGCCGACAACTAAACTGTGGACCCCAAGACCCCGTGGTAAGTGACTTGAAAGGGTGGTGCCTGCTACGCAATCCCGGCCGGAGCCTTCCCCCTAGCACCTCCGACACCCAAGGTCGGGAAAGCGGACCAGGTGGAGGAGGCAGAGCCGCCTCCCAGGGGGGAACCGGGTAGGAAGCGGCCGGGCCGGGGACGCGCCCTAGCCCGTCACTGGGCAGGCTTGGAGGAGGGAATTGGCCGAGGGCTCCTGGGCCCTCCCTAACTTCCTTTAGGGAAGATGCTGGCTTGGAGTCAGGATGACCAAGCATGAAGCCTGCTGGCCCTCGTGCTGGGCAGGTCCAGCCGCAGGGGCAGGAGGGCAAAGGGCTACGCAAGGCTGCCGGCTGCCCGGCTTGTCCCTCAGGCGGGAGTGACAGAGTCTGGAGTGGCATCGGGACTTCTCGGTCCCTGGAGGTGTCCCTCCACTCCAGGGCTGAAAAGGTCAGTCCCAAGAGGGATGTCCACCAACTTGTGCTGGGTTTCCAGTGAGAAGGATAACCTCAGCCCACGATCTGCAGTAGCATGGCCACTGCGGCCGCCACCGACCTAGCACAGGAATCACCTAAGTCAGAGCAGTCTGAAGCTGCTGTTAGCCACGCCCTACCCTGGTCCCACACCTGCCGGACCGTGGTCATGGGTCAACAGGAGATGAGGGAGCACCTTGTCCAGGGAGCCCAAAGGTGTGGGAGAAATGTGCCATCAGTGCAGCCGAGCTGGCCTGTCGGAGGCCTAGGGAGGGCCTGGCGTAAACCTTGAGCCCGCCTAGTCCATCCTTTGGACTCCTTGTCAGAGGCCTATCCACATCGGCGTTACAACACTGGAAAACATTGTTCGGTAACTAACCCCTCCAGCCGACGGGTGCTCCGAGAAACTGGGCAAAGAACCGACAGGGACAGAGTACTTCCTGGCCGAGGGCGCAGGGCAGGAAGTAGGCCGCCGCCAGAGCTCCAAGGCCAGACCCACGATGGCCTCGGCCACCGGGAAGGCCTCCGAGGGTGAGCCCCTTCGGTCCAGAATCTCCGTAAGGGGATAAGGGGCCCGTTTGGACATGGGCTCGAGCTGCATCCCGGTGAATTCCAAGATGAGCTGAAACAGACCCATGAAGGACGATGGGCTGTAACGTCCACAAATAGTTCGGAGAGGACCCGGGTCCTCCCGACTGGGGAACATAGAGTCAACCCGGACTCGGGGGTCCATAAAAGCCCTCAGGCCTGAGTCACTCTGCTGAGCTGAGGCGAGGCGGCAGTGAGGGACAGACAACCTCGCGGGACAGGTCGTGACCCGACCGAGGAGGTTCCACATGAGCGGTGGGGCAGCAAGGATCAGGATGAACAACCAGCCCGGGTGGGCACCTCGACTACAGCGGCGGTTGGGAGTTGACCGATCAGGCGACAGCTACCTGCTGGACGGGGGAATGAATCAGAGTCGATTGATTCCCGGACAACAACAACTGCTGCCATGAACTCCTACCGTAGCGTCGAAGCCACCGACAGAGAAGCCACTCCTCATCCGAGGAGGAGGCGAGAGAAGACGGTAACACCACATAACTCGGTGCCACGACCGAGAGCATGAAAGTAGGCATGGCGGCTTGACCGAGAGGATGACCGAGAGCGGACCAGAATCCTCAGGGGAACCGAGGGCGGGCCTGGGAAGGAGCGGGGCGTGCCCGCTCCTCCCTCAGCTCGGAAGAAAGGGCCGAGGTCTGTCGACCCGAAGGAACAGGCAGAACCTCAGCCTCCGCCGCGGAAATTGGTGAAGGGATGGCGACTCCAGCAGAAGACAGCCCAGATGGCCGGTCGAGGGGGCTAAACCGCGTCGGCAGGAGTCTGCAGCTGACCTGGCCAGGGGACACCGTGAGGCCAGAGGCCTGAGCCGCACCCTGGGCAGTCGAGCGTCGGCGGCAGGGGAGGGGAACTCTCTCACGCCCTCCAGCGCCGATGATGGAGACTTAGCCTCGCGACTCTCCTTGGACTTGGGCGGAGAGGCAGGTCACAGTTCCCTCTCCTTTCAAGGAAAGGGACTGGCGAAGCTCCTTGAAAGAAGCTGAATGAGGAGAACTCGGGAGGCCAGGGATGAAGTGCAGCGACCGAGGAGGGGAGGGCAGCCGCCCCCTCCCTGGAGAGAAGATCGAGCTGCTGTCAGCCGAGACAGTCAATGACACGTCTTACCATTCGAGGAATTTCCAGCGTGAAAAGTTTCAGGCCTGCACCCCAACAGACCGCACGATCCTCAGAGGGCTGGTCGAAAGGGCACAACAAAATCGCAAACTTGTGGATCATGCAGTCAAGTCGAGACAGTGAACCTGCGTGGGTGTGGGACTTTCCTGGAGGAATTAACGGGCGCCTCCGGGAACCTGAAAACGAATGATTCATCACTGCAGCGAGAAGAAGACGAAGTTTAGAAAACTTCCAATTAAATTAGGAGGACTGAAATTTCAGGAACAATGACATGGCCAGCTAAGAAGGGAACCCTGAGCTTCCAAGTGGGAAGATCTGGCATCATGGGCCGGAGCCGAGGTTTTACCACCGGGTGGGTGGGAGGAGCCAGACTGAAGACCTTCCGGCAAGATTTAAAGTGGCAAGGAACCTGCCAATAAGTGTGGATGAACAACATATCCATGTCCCTAGAACAACAGTTAAGGGGCCACAAACAAGACATGATGGAAGTGGTGCAGTGCAGTGGCTGTGGAGCAGCAGTCTTCCAGGAGACGTTCTGGAGGATGCGGTGTTGTCCCATCTGCAGGCACCTCTCTGGGCTGAGGGAGGAGGCTCCTCATCTCCAGGCTGAGTTGGCCAGGATTCGGGGGACCTCCTCTCCCACCCAGGGGCCATTGCCGCTGCCTCAGAGGCTGCCAAGAAAGAGAGGGTGGACCACAGTGGGCTCATAGATGGCGAAGGTGGTGGAACAGGGGTGCATCCCTCCAGCTGTACCTCTCCACAATTCATTTGCTGTTCTGGCAGAGTGTGGTTCCTCTATGGAAGCACCCGTAGTGGAGACCAAGGAGGATGCTTGGAACCTCCACAAAGGAGACTCACAGGAAGGTGGCACAGGGGAAGGAAACAATTCCTGGTGGGGGACTCCATTATTAGGAGGGTAGAACTGGGGGAGGGCAGGGAGAGGTAGGTAAGGTGCCTGTCTGGCGCCATGGCTTGGAGGGACAGGGAGCGCATCCTCAGGATCGCAGGAGCAGCTGCACGGGGAGGGAGCTGGATGGCACTGTCCACTTAGGGACAAATGACCTGGCTGGGAAAGGGATCAGAACAGTGGAGGAGGAGTTTGTGGAGTTGGGGAGGGGCCTTAGACAAGTAGCACGCACGGTAACTTTCTCGGAGGTGCTGCCTATCTATGGCATGGGTGAGGCTAGGATGCTCCGCACCACGGGATTCAGTCAATGGTTGAAAAACTGGTGCAGAGCTCAGGGTTTTTGCTTCATTGGGGACTGGGGGTCCACCTGGAGGGATGCAGACCTATACCGGCACGATGGTCTATATCTGTCTAGGAGGGGAACCAGGATCCTTGGTGGTAGGTTTAAATGCTTCGACGGCAAGCATTTAAACTAATAAGGAAGCACTGAAAGAAGGAAATCGCCCCAAAAAAAATCAGGGGTAGTTAGTGAGGTAAACACCAAGATAGAGATGTCGACAGGGAGAGAAGGGCAGGGGTAAATGGAGAAAAGAGCAAAGGTTGTAAGGACAGGGATGGATCAAAAAGGGGTAAGGCAATGAAAAAATGGAGGGTAATGAGTACCAATGCCCATAGTCTAGATAACAGGCTCCCTGAACTGGTGGCCTTGATGGAAGAGGGATGTCTGGATATCATGGCAGTCACAGAAACATGGTACACAGAGAACCATCACTGGGATGTCAACATACCAGGGTACACAATCTACAGGAGGGACAGGGAAAGGTCCCAGTAATAGAGTTCTAGTTCTTTAGTCCCAGTCGAATAGTACAGTTCTAACAGCACCTCCTTCCTCTTGCTGTTCTCTCTTCTAACAGCACCTCCTTCCTCTTGTTGTTCTCCTGGGAATCCTTAGGCTGCTCTCCTGGGTGGTCGTCAGGCTTTGGCCTAGGAGAATTTACCTGCCTCACGCATAACCAAGAGGCAGCAGTACGATGCGCTCCTCTCGAGGCAGGATCAACCAGATATTTTATTCCCTCTATAAGTTGGCAAGGTGAAAAGCACCAGGGAATAAAGAAATAGGGACTGGCTCCTAGAAATAAATAAAAGGAGGCACAGTCGAGAAATTGGAACTCAGGAAGCTCAGGTACAGTGAATGAACACCCAAATAGCTTAGTAAGGGAGCCATTTTGTGCATCTGTAGTGGGATTGTGGCACAGGGGCTCAAGGCTTTGCACATACAAAAAAACACATGTAGAATAAATAAATATTTAAACAGACATGTGGCGGTCTGAGGAGTCCTGGGCACAACCCTTATACAGCGAAACCATGTGAAAGTGCACAGAAGCTAAAATGGAGCACTTTTTTGCAGACACTGTCAGTGAATAAAGCCAGACATGCTACAACACATTGGTACCATTAGCACTGTGTTGCCAATCCGTTTTTTGTCAGAATTAGCTCAAAACTGGCACACACATGCCCTATGATGTTCTACACATGGGGGAAATAGTTGCAGTTGGTAAAAAGAAGAAATAAAGGAGTCGCTAACCTTCACAGGGAGAGTAGGTCCTTGGTGAAGCTAATCTATGCAGGCAGTTACCCTGGGGGTTGGGCTTAGTGTGGGAAAATGAATATTTAATGTCTGAGAGGAAAAAACTGTTGAACTATGCACAATTAAAGGGGAAATGACTAGTTTGACTGTGGAAAACACAGAGAAGTGTTTAGAACTGATTATTTACATGTTTTAATAATAAAAAGATAGTAGCCTTAGCGACTCAGCTTTCATAGGGGCTACTGAAGATAGAAAAAATTCATCAGAAAGCTTACAAAGTCAGCTGTCCAGCCATTATATTCAAATAGTGCTTAACCCTTGGGAAACTGTGATTTTAAAGTGACAAAGAAAATGTATTTTAAACTGACCAAGAATTATACTGGTAAAGCTTTAGAATGTTCAGAGGGGCAGCTGAGCTTCAAATTTGAGACTTCCATTGTGACATGCGCTGTGGGGAGGAATTTGATTGGTACTGAGCTGCTGGACAGGTCAGTGTCCACTCAGTGACCATGGATTTAAATATGCTAATGAGATTTTGACTGTAAAAAGTGCTGCAAAGGCCGGCCCAGTGGTGCTGAGGGTTGAGGCGCTGGATGCTACACCTCGCGCTACCCCGGCGACCCGAGTTTGGGAGCAAGCCCGGGCGCTGGGGGTCGGCAGGGGAGGCAGTTGGATCGAGTGTCTGGAGGACTGCTCTCCTCTCCCAGGAGGGATCAGGGTTTCAGTGCATTAGTGGCCACCGGAGTGAGACAGAGGTACTACATACTGTGGGACCAAGATTCAGGGGATAAGCGTGGCAGGCGTCTACGGGGGGAGCCTGCGTGCTGACGCCATTGCACGCCAAGCTCATGCGGAAAGGAAAAAAGAAGAAATGCCTCCTGCACCGCTGGTGAGATGACGGTGGCCCCAGGGGAATCATCCACATCCCAAACGCTGGTCCAGACGTGCCCGGATCTCTCTCTCCAGGACTGACCGTTGATAGCAGGTAAGGCACTTCACACTTAGGAGCCTACCGCCGGAGGGAGGGCGGAACCAGCCCCGGAGGTGATACTGGGGATTGAGCCTGCCTGTGGTCATTTGGAGGAGGAGACCCTGGGAGATGTGGAGAGTTGAGGCTGGGAGTTAGAGTGAATTCCGAGTGGGCACTCCTGAAAGATGCCCGGGGGTGTGGGGGTATAAAGAGAATTTAAAAATAAATAAATAAATAAAGCTGCACAGTCAGCGTGCAGTCAGTCTGGGCAGGGAGAAAGAAGGAAGGTGCCAATGCCAAGGAGTGTCTGTCTGAAGAAAAGAGGCCTAGTGAAGAAGAAAGCCTGATAAAACCAGTTTAATTTAAATACAGTGTAGGAATAGGGGATCACCTGTATCCCAGAAGAGGGTCAGATAGGGCAGTAAGTGAGAACAGGGCCTAGGATAGATAGCCTGTTGCTTCAAGTGCCTGATGATCCTGTATGAAAAGTTTTCCTCACAGAAATACAGCTGCAAATCTGAAGAAGCAATCGCTTCTCCTCATAACATCTTCATCCTGCCAACTCAAGAAAAAGGGAGCCCTCCAACATCAAGCTGAAACATCTCTACACAGAACTTCTTCAGTAATCCAAAAAGAGTGTGGTACAGTACAAAAACCTTGATACAGTTTGGGGACTATTTTAAAAGCTATAGTGACACTGTTTTTACAGAGAATTTACCTCAGTCATTCTGAATTTAAGAGACTGTTGTCAAAGTGAAGGACTGAACCTGAAGGGACTGGGGGGTTCTGTCACAACTTTTAATGTACCAGTATGCAACACTGTTTAATGCCATTGCTCAAGTTCAAATAACAGTAATTATTCCATGAAATGTCAACTGATTTGAATGATTTTAGAGTATAAGAAATACAATATAGTGAATGTGTAACTGGATGCCTGGGTGGGTATCTAGCAGAAGGGGTCAGTGGGCTGACTGAGGAAGGTAGGCCTAGTAGTTACTGTACACCCTTAAAGGACAAGTGAATTACCAGGGAAGGGTATCTGGCAGAAGGATTCACTGAACCGTCTGCTCGGAGGTATGGCCCAGTAGTTATTGAGTGTCTTAGTTCTAACCAGAGTGTTCACAGATACTTGATACCGGGGGTATCTGGCGGAAGGGGTCAGTGGACTGACTGTTCAGAGGTGGACCCAGCAGTCACTGATTGCCCTAGTTCTACAGTAAAATAAGCTCGGGGAGTAAGGCTTAAGTGGGCACTTATCCTGGTAAAGTGTGATATCTGGAGGGCTGGTGGGTGGTGAGTGCCTGCAGTCTCCAGAGGTGATTACAAAGTGATAAGGCACGGGTCGTGCCTGAAAATAGTCATTTCATGCCTAGTGCACCTACCCGGTTAACAAAAACTAAATAAATAAATAAGTGGGGTATAGGCGACCTGCTGGGATATACAGGATACAGTAAATACAGGTTACTCACCTGTAACAGGAGTTCTAGGAATGGTATATGTTGTTCATCCACACTTATTGGCAGGTCCCTTGCCGCTTTAAATTTTGCCGGAAGGTCTTTAAGCTGGCTCCTCCCGCCCACCCGGGTGGTAAAGTCTCGCTCCGCCCATGCGCCAGATCTAGCCCGCTGGAAGCCAGGTTGCGTCAAGCCGGGAGGCTCGGTGGTCAGGGATCAACAACATATACCATTCCTAGAACTCCTGTTACAGGTGAGTAACCTGTATTTCTAGGGACATGGATATATTGTTCATCCACACTTATTGGCAGATTCCTAGCAGTTCTCGGGAGGAGGAGGCAAAAGCGCACACCCCTACTTAGGTAAAAGACTGGAGAACGAGGCCCGACCAGCACCCGGCCACGACCCAAGGTCGATGTGGAGGAGCAGTAAGCCTGCTTCGGGCAGAAGCCTCTGGATATCCTGGACGGAGGTCCTTGGAAGCAGCCACCCGATGCAGCGGAAGGGCCGGGTAAGGCGCTTATCCCTCTAGGGGCTCCATGCCCGCCTGCGTACAGTGAGACCTTCCAGGAGTGACCCGCCCGCTTGTCTACCACTGGACTGCAAACTCTGCCAGATGCGGCTTCAGCGAAGATGATGAACAGCTGGCGAACCTCTCCCCGAACTTTAGCTTTATGCTCCCAAGAGGTGGCGTTAAACGGTTCCCCACGGAACCTGAATCGGCCTCCGAGTGTGAAGGGGATAAACCCGGCCGGAGGCACTACCCCGAAGAAGACTCTGCCCGCCTCCGGAGGAGACTTGGGTGGGCGCAGGACAACCTAGTCCCTGGAAGACGGATAGGGAGGTTAAAGCGCCTAGAACTCTCCTGCCTTCTGGATGGCGGAGTGGCCCAAAGGTGTTCTTCCACAACAGGTGGGAAGCTTCGCATATGTGCAAAGGTTCGGATGGCTTGCTCATGAGCTAAGCCCATACCATAAAGGATCCCAGAAGCAGGGATACTCTCCCCAGAAGGGGCGTGATCGAGGCCTGAAGTGCCAGACCACCTTCTCTCCACTTTACCGCTGCTCCCGACCCCTGTCCGGAAGACAGTGGTGACCATGAAGCACCTCAGAAGGTCGTCGGCCAAAGCTCTGGTCTAAGGATGGACCACAGATGGTCCAGGATGCTGCGCCCAGGGGCCGAGAAGAGACGCGGCCTATCCCATCATCAAAAAAGAAGAACTTCTCCCACAGGACCAGCATCTTGGCCAACTCCTTAGCAGGGCTGCCTAGAGGTGGGGACCTTGCGAAGACCCCAGGCCCTTCCCCTAGCCGCACAGGGGCTGTGGCCTACAGGTGCAGGGATTGAAGGTCCAGATGGATAACCTTCCCTGAAAGGAAAGACAGGACCGGGAGGACTAGAACCATCCTCGGGAGCCTGGGGCTGAGACGGAGGAGGCTGGATACCAAGAACTGGCAATCCAGTCTGGGGCTACCAGCATCACCTGCGCCAAGTCCCCCCTCGCCCTGCCCGTAGGTCAAGGGAAATGGGGAGAGGCAGGAGGCCCAGGGTCCGTGGCCCCAATGGCATCCCCTGCAGCAGGCCTTGCTGAGGGGCGGGCAAAAAAACAGTCTCGGCCTGGTATTCTCCCCAGAGGGAAGAGGGAGAAGATCCTGTGCTACCTCCGGCAGGGGAGGCCACTCATGAGGCGCAGCCTATGCCCGGCTCAGGGCAGCAGCCAGGGAATCGGGCTCCTGCCATCAAATGGCTGGTAACCTTCGACTGCGCAACAACCCAATGCGGAGAACCTCCTTGCACCGAGACAAGAGGATAGACCGAACCTGGCGGAGTAGGTAGCACATGGTCTTGGAATAGTCCTACTTGGACTTAGACCTGTAGACCCCGTACAAGCGGAGCGAGCAGTGCAGGCTAAGCGGACCGTCTGTCTCCAGCGAGCAGGAAGGACATCGGGACTTGCAAGAGGACCAGAGGCGAAGCACTCTGTATTCCCCAAGATGGGCACCCCACCCATCCGAGAAGCATCGGTCGGAGAAGACCGCCAACTCAGGGCGAACAAGCAGGATGTTCTCCTGCCGAAGTTAGAACGGTCCAAGGGAGCGTTCTCCTAACTCCTGGGCTGTAAGTCACGAACTGGTCCAAGGGACGCAGCGCTGTGACCTCTTGCTGGCCCCTCCCACTAAGGGAAGGCCGCCCTGAGGCCCAGAAGGAGCAGGAGGTCCTGGCAGGACATAATTTCCCGGCCAACCTGACCGGCAAAGGAGGAAGAACCTCGGCCCTGTTCGCCCGGGGCCGAGCTCGGACTCAAAAGTCGAGCTTAGTCCCGAAGAAGCTTCACCGCTAAGATACAAGTTCTCACTTGGCTCCCGAAAACAGGAGACCAGTCTGCCTTCTGGGTGGGGTGACATCCGGACCCTTCAATGCATGAGATTGCTGAGCAAGGAGTGCTAGAACTCGTGAGGCTTCCCGCAAGAAGGGTGGAGCCTCCCAGAAGGACGAACGAGAGGTAGGTACATCCTGGAGACCAGGAAAACAGCTACACGCCACGCTCTGAGGATGGGATGTCTGAAGAAGAGAGACCATCCAGGTGTGCGGGAGAATGGGCGCAAGCCCCCGTTCGTATGAGACCAGGAATACATGGATGCGAACCCAGGGTTGAATGGGGGGGGGGGGGATCCACAGCCTTCCTGATCACCTCTAACTAGAGAGCCAGGCATGTCGGACGACCGACACAGGGGCAGTGAACTCAAGATCCCCATGGGGTAACGGCTCAAAAGAAGAACTGCTCGCAACCTGCGACAGGATCCACCTTAAATACCTCCAGAACGAGATGCGGAGCCGTCCCCCCATGGGGAAACCCGGGCTGAGACGACGGGCGGGCAATGCCCTTGGCCCATCACTGAGCAGGCTTAGAGGGGAGGGCAGGGCCCCTCGGTTTCCTGCCTCCCGCCCTTTGGAGGAAGACGCTGGTCTGGCAACAGGCCACCCAGCGCATGCCTGCTAGCCCTCGCCTGCTGGGCGGGGCCCCAGGGCTCAGGGGCAAGGGGCTACTGAAGGCTGGCGGCTGCCCTTGACCCCGGCGGAGTGACCGAGGTCCGAGTGTGCCGGACTCTGGGCCCATGGATGTATCCCTCCCACCAGGGCCGAAAGGTCAGTCCCAAGAAGGGATGTCCATCAACTGTGCTGGGTTTCCAAGGGAAGGAGGATAACCTCAGCCACGCCCTCTGTGCCTTAGCACTGCGGCCGCCACCGATCTGGCACAGGAGTCGCCTAGATCCAGAGCGTCTGGAGCTGCTGCCCCACCGCCCTACCCTGGTCCCTTCCTCACTGTGAGACTATGGTCACCTGGGAGATAAGGAGGAACCTGGGTCAGGGAGCCCAAAGGGTGTGGGAGATAATGCCATCAGTGCAACCGAGCTGGCCCTAATGGAGGCCTGGGAGGGACTGAGCGTAACCATCGCCGACATAGTCCATCCTTCTGGACTCCTTGTCAGGGGTCTGTCCACATCCCCAGCGTTTCAAGACATTGGGCGTTGTCGATGATACCCTTCAACCAAGGGGTGCTCGAGAAACCGGGCAGAGGAACCGACAGGATAGGGTACCTCGAGCCACCGCCAAAGGCGCAGGGCAAGAAGTAGCCGCCGCCATGGCTCCAAGGCTGGGCCCACGACAGCCTCAGCCACTGGGAAGGCCTCCGTGGAAGAACCCCTTGATCCAGAATCTCCATAAGGGGGTAAGGTACCCGATCGGAGCGGGCTTGAGCTGCATTCAGTAAATTCGAAATGAGCTGAAGCAGACCTTGAAGGCGATGGGCTATCGTCTACTGGATGTTCCTGGGAAGACCCGGGTCCTCCCTGTTAGGAAACATGGCAGAGCCTGCTCCAGGCTCCGAGGGGTCTGCAGCTGCCCATGGCCAGAGCACTCTTAGTCCGCCGAGGCGGGCAGGAGTGAGGGACAGTGACCGAAGGACAGGCCACGGTCCGGCCTGAACTCCACCGAAGGCGGAGAGGCAGCGAGGGTCGGACAAGCAACTGGCCCTGGAGAAGGCTCCTCGACCGATTCGAATGGCTGCTGACCAAGCGGCGGCTGCTTGCTATCCGGAGAATGAATCGGGGTCGATTGAAACCCAGACAACAACTGCTGTCGCCACATTAAGTTTCTCGTAACACCGACGCCAACGGCATCGAAACCGCTCCTCATCCGAGGAGGGGGACGAGGAAGAACGGCAAAGCCACTTAACTCGGTGCCTCGACCGAGAACGCCGAGATCGGGCGTGGAGCGCTAGACCGAGAGGCTGACCGAGATCGAGACCCAAATCCTCGGGGACCGAGGGGGGCCTGGGAAGAGCGCGGGCGACCCGCTCCTCCCTCGGCTCGAAGAAAGGACCGAGGGCTGTCGGCCCGAAGAGGAGGACAGAGCCTCAGCTTCCGCCGAAGGCGGCGGGAAGACGGCCTCAGCAGACCCCCCGGAAGACGGGTCGAGAGACTCGACAACGTCGACGGGGAACTTGGCCGGCTGACCTGACGGGGATACCGTGAGGCCAGTGGCCGAAGCCGAATCCTCGACCGAGAAGTGGAAGCGTCGGCCGATGAGGGAGGGAGATCCACTCCCACCGGCAGAAGACGACCTCGCCTATGCCCCTAGCCACAGGCCCGCGACAGGGTTCCAGGTTCCCTCTCCCTTGGAGGAGAGGGAATGATCAAGCTCCTGAACAAGCTGCATGAGAAGAATCCAAGGAGAGCGGGATAAGCTCCGCAACCGAGGAGAGGGAGGAAACCCGCCCTTCCCGGCAGGATCGAACTGCAGAGAAACAGTCGAGCGGACACCGCCCGGTCCGATGGAATCTCGAGCGGAGAAAACTACGGATGTCCGAGCCCGAGCGGGCGCGTGGTCCTCCGGAGAGCTGACCAAAGGGCAGAACAAAAGTTGCAAGTCTGAGGATCGTGATCCAAGTCCAGGCAAAAAGCACGTGGGAGCTGAGGAGTCCTCCTGGAGGAACTAACCGTATGCCTCTCGGGCCGGAAAAGCCATCGCCGTGAGCGAAGAAGAAAAGATCGAAGATTCAAGGACACTTCAATAAATTGAAGACCGAACTTTTCAGGAACCAGTCAAAAGCATGAGTGCTAAGGAGGAACCTGAGCTTCCAAGCGGTAAGGAAGATCTGGCGTCATGGGGCGGAGCCGAGAGTTTTACCACCCGGGTGGGTGGGAGGAGCCAGCTTGAAGACCTTCCGGCAAGATTTAAAGCGGCAAGGGACCTGCCAATAAGTGTGGATGAGCAACATATCCATGTCCCTAGAATTCTAATTTGTGTGTTCAAAGTGTTGGCTTTGTCTGAATTTAAACTGTGCCATTCGTGGCTGTGATTTTAAAGATTTCTTTTACAAATTCAGTAAACTTTTATCTTTTTGCTCAACTACCCAAGTATCAGACTCCTTGCTTACAGTGCCAGTATCTCACATTCCTGCAGGTCTTCAGGTCAGTCCGGTACAGCATTCCATACTCTTGGAAGCTCTTAACTACTCCAGTTGGGAGGTAAGGTATTGTACTCAGGTAGTACCCAAATGGGAATGGTTGTTACAGAGGAAGGAACAAAGAATCCTTGATGTCACCTTTCTCTGTGTGGAATAGTCTCATCTAGAGCCAGAGGTGGGTGGCCCATCATAGCATTACATAAATACAAGTGTATAGTATGGTTGCCTGCAAACCTAATGGATGCCTGGGTAAAGTACAGTTATGTAGGTATTTACTGTAACAGTAGATCTTCGAGAGGATCTCTTGCAGCAGGTCATACATATAGGAACATCCAGCTGCAAGCACGAAATCCAGTTGGAGGATTTCACCAGCAGTCAACCTGGGACGACCTATGACAACAACACGTGCTCTCCTGTAACCTATGTAAGTGTGAGTGGTCCCAGATCCTCCTCGGTTCTTTTCCAGTCAGTGACTGGGTGCAACATGCACCCCGTGGGAGTGCTCCAAGGGAATATGGGAGTATCACTGTCCCAGAAACGGGGAAGAAGGGGGGACGGCTTGACCTGCTGCAAGAGATTCTCTCAAAGATACACTGTTTTAGTAAGTACCTACAGTGGTAGTCACACAAAAGTAAACTGGTACCACGCACTGCGCGTCATTGCGTGGTAGTGGTATACATGTTATTCAGTGGGTACAGTGCTTGCGCACTGCTCGGTATACCGTGCTACTTATAAACTTTTGTGTGATTATCACTGTACATACTGGTAATATCTTCTTTGAGGATCTGTCTTGCAGCAGGTCACACATATAGGAACGAGTCCCTAGCAGCTGGCAGGAGAAAAGGTGATAGACTCACGATAGAAGACCCTGCAGTACTGTGTGACCAAAGTTGGCCAGTCTTCTGGAAATAATGTCCAGGCTGCAACGTTTGGTGACAGTCTGGACTTTCGTCCAGGTAACTGTCTCAAAATCTCAGCAGCTGATACCCCATTGAAGCAAGCAACCGACGTAGCCATCCCCCGCATGGAATGAGGTTTAACCACTGCAGGGAGTTTCTTGCCATGTTTCCTGCAGCAAAATTAATGCAGTTGGACCAACAATCTGGACAGGCCCTGCTTAGAAACAAGATTGCCCACTTTACTGGGGCACAGGAAACAAAAAATTGCGCCATCTTGCACCTGTCTTTGGTACGACTGATGTAATATCTCAATATTCTATGTACATCTTAAGTAAGGAGTAATGCTTCCCCAGGATTGGCATGCTCCGGGTAGTACACCAGAAGTTGGATAGACTGGTTCGCTCTGAAACCACCTTGGGAAGAAAGTGAGGGCTTGTGCACAAAGAAACTCTGTCTCTGTGAAATACTAAATAAGGTTGCTTACACATTAGTGCCTGTAATTCTGAAATGCATCTCGCTGATGTGATTGCCACTAAAAACAAGGTTTTGCATGACAGGTATTGCAGCTCATATGTAGCTGCAGGTTCAAACGGAGGTAGTTTGAGTTTCTACAAAACAAAGTTTAAGTCCCACAGTGGGAGAGTGTTCTGCACCGGTGGCTTAAGGTGTAGTACACTCTTTAAGACGGTCTCCATGACCTCTAGTTGGGCCAGTGGGCGGTCAGCAACTGGGACATGGAACGCAGAGATTGTAGATCGGTGTACTGTCAGGAAGGAGTATTTTAAACCGGCTTCTGATAGCAACAGCAAGTAGTCCAGGATTTGTAGCAGAGGGCAGGTATATGGGTCCATCTCATGGTCAGCTGCCCACATGGCGTAGCCTTGGTTGATGGTTTTCGGGCCACTCACAGGACTCTGGCAACGTGGGACAATCTGTAGTATCTCGCTAGGGCTACATCCTCAGGAGCCATGCATGCAGGTGAAAGGAATACAGATTATGGAGGCTGAGATGTAGTAGGGTTCTCTAGTCCTGGGTCAGGAGTGTCAGGGAATGGGGAGGGGAACAGGGTCCTGTACTGCTAGCTGTTGCAGCAGAGGGAACCACACCTGACGAGGCCAGAGAGGTGTAGAAGTATCATTGTTGCATGATCTTGGAGCAGTTTGAGTAGCACTCCGTGTAAGTGGGAATGGAGGAAATGCATAGAGGAATCTTCTTGTCCAGGAGAAGGATAATGCATCTAGCCAGATGACTCCAGGTCCGGGTTCTAGTGAGCAGTAATGTGGCAACTGTGCATTGTGGGGGGAGGTGAAGAGGTCTATTTCTAGGTGACCCCAACGATCAAATAGATCTGTGGCAACTGACTTTAGAAGTTTCCACTTGTAAGTATGGGTTCTGCAGTGGCTCAAAGCGTCTGCCAAGGTGTTTGTGTTGCCTGGAGCGTGGACTGCAATGAAGTGCAGTCCATTTTCTATTGCCTAGTACCAGACTTTCGTCGCTTCCCTGCATGGAGGGAAGGAGTATGTCCCCCCCACCCATTTGTTCAGGTAATGGACAACTGTGTTGTTGTCCGTCTGGACAAGAAGACTGCCTGGAAGTAATAGTTCTTGAAAGGCCTGTAGAGCATATAGAACCGCCCACACCTCCAGGATATTGTGGAGATCGGTGTCCACGGGATATTATATGCTTCCCTCCTCCTGCTCCACATCTAGCATACACATATATGCGGACGACACCATCCTCTTCACCTCTGGCCTCAGAATACACAAAGTTCAAGCTACCCTCCAAAACGACTAACATTCAGCACTGGTTCAGTCAAAAGCAGCTGAAAGTGAACACAACAGAAACAGTCAATGTTTTTTGGCATAACGCAGAAACTGTGCAGACTATCCCCCCTGCCCATCATTTCACTGGATGGTTCCCCTCTAGACCAGGTCACTAAACACAAATACGTGGGCATTTGGCTGGACCCACATTTATCCTTCTCTACGCACATCAATGCCACCGTATCCAAACTACATCCCAAACTTGGCATGTTGTACCGTCATAAAGACTCCCTCCCTCTTCCGCCAGACGAGTAATCCTATCCAAAATTATCCTCCCCACATTCGATTATGCTAACGTGGTCTATAGCCCTGCCTCTGCAACCACCCAGACTAGATACCCTCCTGAATTCTTTCTGCCGTTTTGCGACCAACTTCCCCCTTCGAACTCTCCACTGCGATTTTTACTCACTTCTTGGACTCACTCCGCTGTCACACAGACGTTACATTCACTCCCTCACCTTCATGTCTAAATACTGATTCAACATGCTTCCCTCCTACCTTATGGATAATCTCTCCCCGGCCTCTGACTCCCCCTATGAACTGAAGCACATGAATGGTAGATACTTTACCCTACCTCATCCATCTTCCTCAGATGGCAAAGCCGCTTTCTCCTACCAGCTCCCCAGCTTATGGAACAATCTCTCCCCCTTGTCATAAACTCTTTCTCTCATCTTGCCTGCAAGCAACTGTTTCATCTCCTTCCACCCCCCTGTCACTGTCATAACTGACCCACCCCTCCGCTCTACTCGCTGCCTGTCTCCCATCTCTTAAGCACTTACTGGCAAGACCCTGATGTTTGCACTCATACTTTGTTATTCCTCCTCTCTCCTGCCTCTTGCTATGTGCCATGTATTCTGATCTATATGAATGCCCTATGTTACTGTAATTGCACTGCCATAACTACCTGAAGTGTTATCATGCTGTTATGTGGTTAATTCTAACTCGTTTGTGCTGTATTCCCTCCGGTCATACCTGGCCTCCGAGCCTCGGCTTAGTGTGCCTTTCCGGTTACAAAATGTTTGAATTTTAAAATATATATATATATATACTTTGTGTCTGCATGGTCTCCAGATGGGCTCCCCAACCTTGTAGATGCATCTGTCGTGAAAGCTGTGGATTGGGGATATGAAAGGGGCCCCCCCCCCGTAATAGATGGTCGAGATCCATCCACCATTGAAGGACTTATCTCGCTGGCGTGGAGACCATGACTTCCATGTAGAGATCGTCCTCCTTTTGGCCCAATTGCACCCTCAGCATCCACTGAAGAGTACGCATATGGAGACTGTGGGGACTGCTGCCGTCATGTGGCCCAATAACTGGAGGTAGCAACAGGCTGAAACATACCTGCTGTTGTTGATATCTGATACTAGGTAGAGACGTTTTTCCGCCCAATCTCGGGCAGAAATACAGAGCCAATGGACGTGTCCAGTACGGCCCCAATGTAGTGGAAACATTGACAGATGGCCATTTTGGACTTTGGGCTGTTGATCGTAATGCCCAGAGAAAAAAAGACAGCAAGTGTCTAGGAGAGGGTAGCTGCTAGTTGGTGCTTTGACGAAGCTTTCAGAAGCCAATCATCCAGATAAGGGAAGACATAATGTCATGCTCTTCTTAAAGTCGCAGCCACAACCACTAAACATTTCATGAACACCCTTGGGGCTGAAGAAAGCCCTAAGGGGAAAGCACAAAACTGAATGTGGTGATGTCTGAAAGTGAAGTATGGGTACTTCCTGTGAGCTGGGTGTATCATAATCCTTTATGTTCAGAGAGTAGAGCCAGTCTCCCTTGTGCAGCAGGAGAAGGACTGGCAAGGTGACCATCCGGGAATTTCTTGTATTGTATGAAGAGAATTAGTTGCTGGAGGTCGAGAACTGGTCTGAGGTCTCCTGTCACTTTTGGGACAAGGAAAAAAAAAATGGGAGTAAAAGTCTTGCCCTTGTTGATGCTGAGGGACTTGCTCTATGACCATTTTGTTCAGGAGTGCTTGAATTTCTGCCTGTAGAACCGACTCGTGATGGGGTGGGTAGGTGGTTCATTTTGATGGCATATTGGGGGATGTACATGTCAGGTCCAGTGTGTGTCCGAACTCTCTATGAGTTGAAACATCCAGGCATCAGCTGTGACTGACTACAAGCCCTGAACATACAGTGAGAATCTTCCCCCTACCTCCGTGGGTTGGGACCCTAACACCACCGGCTTGGGGCAGTCCTCATGCTGAGGAGGGTCCCTGTGGAGGGATGGCTGGGGTAGAACAGGTGGACTTGGTGGAGGAGGTAACACAGAAACATAGACTTTGACGGCAGATAAGGACAGCTTGGCCCAACCAGTCTGCCCATTTCCCTACCTGTTGAATAAGCTGCAGATCCTAGTTAACCAACAGCCTACTTCCTCCTACCCCCCCCCCCACTATAACTGCCTTATGTCTGTCCCATGCATTCTTGAATTCCCCCACTGTTTTTGACCCCACGACCTCCTCAGGAAGGTTGTTCCATGTATCCATCACACTATCCGAGAAAAAAATACTTCCTCACGTTGCACCTGAGCCGTCCCCCCTCTATCTTAAATTGTGTCCCCTTGTTCTTGCACATCTCTTCTTCTGAAAGATGCTACCCTCTTGGACTTTGTTGACTCCCTTGAGGTACTTGAAAGTTTCTGTCATGTCCCCCTCTCCCTCCTTTCCTCAAGGGTATACTGTACATATTAAGCTCTTTTAGTTTCTCTTCATATGGCTTCTGGTGCAGCCCCTGCACCATTTTAGTTGCCCTCCTCTGGACTGCCTCCATCCTGTCTATGTCCTTGTGGAGATGGGGTCTCAAGAACTGCACACAGTATTACAGATGGGGTCTCATTAACTGTCTGTACAGAGGGATAACAAAAACATGTTACTCACCTGTAACAGTAGTTCTAGGAGTGGTATATGTTGTTCATCCACACTTTCTGGCAGATCGCCTTTCCCTTTAAGGGTCGCTGGAACATCTTCAAGCTGGCTCCTCCCACCCACCCGGGTGGTATAACCCTCAGCTCCACCCCATGACGCCAGATCTAGCCTGCTGGAAGCATAGGTGTTCGTCGAAGTCAGGGAGATCGGGTGGGTCAGTGTGGATGAACAACATATACCACTTTTAGAACTACTGTTACAGGCGAGAAACCTGTTTTTCTAAGGATATGGATATCTTGTTCTATCCACACTTTCTGGCAGACTCCTAGCAATTCTCCAGGAGGAAGGAGGCAAGGCGCACACCTCCTACTTAGGGAACAGGGACTGGAGAACTGAGGCCCCAAAACCAGCATCCCGGCATGACTCTAGGTCGATGTGGTAATGGGAAATGAAGGTGTGTGCTGACTTTCAGGTAGCAGCCCTGCAGATTTCCTGGATAGGAACATCCCTAAAAGCTGCCACCGATGCAGTGGTATGGTGGGTGGAATGGCAGGTGGGATGAGCCTTAGGCTGTATGGGAGGCTCCCTACCCACCAACCTATAGCAGAGATCAATGCAGGAAGTGATCCACCTGCCAATCATCCACTTGGCTGCAGGTCTGCAGGGTGCGGCTTCAGCACAGGTAACAACTGGCGAACCTCTCCCCAAACTTCTGCCATATGCTCTTTGTAGTAGGCGAGCACTCATCTCAAGTCCAAAGTATGGAGCCTGTACTCTGTCTCTGAGGTGTAATTGGGGTAGAACACTGGCAGAGTTAACATCTGATTAAGTGGAAACTCCAACACCACCTTCGGAAGGAATTTCGGGTTGGGGCGCAGGACAACCTTGTCCCTGTGGAAGACCAAGTAAGAAGACTCCACCGAGAGCACCTGGAGCTTCACAGTCCCTCTGGCTGACATGATAGCCACCAAGAAGGCGGTCTTCCATGACAAATGTGACATGTCACACTTGTGCATAGGTTCGAATGGCTTGCCCATGAACTTTGCCAAAACCAGCAGTAAATCCCACGGAGATGGAGGTTCACGCACTGGAGGGTATATGTGATGTAAGCCTTTGAAAAAGTGCCAGACCACCTGCTCCTGCGCCACTGACTGTATACTGGCCCGTGCCCAGTAGGCAGAGATGGCTGCCAGGTGCACCTTAAGGGTCGTCGATCGAAGCCCCAGCTGGGAGAGGGACCACAGGTAGTCCAAAATGCTAGCCACTGGTCAGGATGAAAAGTCCAACCTCTTGCCCTGGCACAAAATGGAAAATCTCTTCCATTTGAAGGCACAGCATTTTCTGGTCGATTCCTTACGGGATGCCTCAACATCCGTGAGGACCTCATCAGAGAGCTCCAAAGCCTGGAACTCTAGCCACTCAGGGACCTGGCTGTCAGGTGCAGGGATTGAAGGTCCGGATATAGTACCTTCCCCTGATTGATGGAGAATGGGTCCAGGCGTGCTGGAAGATGCCTCAGGAGGCTGAGGAGATCTGGGTACCAGAACTGGCGTGGCCAGTCTGGGGCTACCAGAATCACCTGCACCTTGTCCCTCCTGGCCTTGAGGAGCACCTTGTGGATCAAGGGAAGTGGAGGGAAGGCGCAGAAGAAGCCTGGCGTCCACGGCCTCAAGAAGGCATCCCCCCTGCAGGGAGCCCTGTTGAGGGAGGCAGGGATGAAACAGCCTCAGCTTCACATTCTCCCTGGAGGCAAACAGGTCCACTGGAGGGATGCCCCAGTGGGAGAACAGGCCTTATACTACCTCCTGGTGGACTGACCACTCATGAGATGCCTCGCCCATCCAGCTGAGAGCATCGGCCAGCTGATTTGAAGCTCCTGCCACAGGAATGGCTAGGAGATCCACCTCCAGGCTGAGCACGAGGGCCCAACTGGGGAGAGCTTCCTTGCACAGAAGCAAGGAGCGTGTCCCGCCCTATTTGTTGAGATAGTACATGATTGTGGTGGTGTCCATCTGGACCTGGACCACTTAACCCCGAATAAACTGAGTGAAGGCGGTCAGGGCTAGCTGAGATATGAAAATTACGTACCTACCGTAATTGTTGATCTTCTCTTGTATCTTCACCATTCATTACTTACTGGGTGTAAGCGGGAGGCGCACCAACATCCACTTTTTTTTTTTAAACTTTGGCTAACGGCACCACCCTCGAGAGTGACGTCATGCGTCATGCGCGAGGGGCGGCCGTTAGTAGCGACCGACTCCTCCTCCAACTCAGTTCTGTGAGCCGGAGAGGCAAAAGCGAAAGCAGAGAATAGAGATAGCGAGGCAAGATAGCCAAGGGATAGCAAAGCAAGGAAGAATGAACTGAAAAAGGAATAAGCCGATGCAGGAAGGACAGAGGAGATAAGAGTATCCCTAACCTAGGGACTGCAGGGCCTCCTTACCTGGGCGACTCTAGGAGGAGAGAAAAGGAAGGAAATGAGACAGATGAAGAAGAAGAAGAGAAGAGAGATGGGATGTTGAAGGGACCAGAATGCCCAATGAGCATAGTTAGCTTATAGCTGAAGGCTCGACTAATAGGGAAGCAAGAATCCCCGGAGATAGAGCTGAACAGAAGGTTCACCAAACCCGCTAGACAGACTCAGGAGGGCATAGTCCTCATCTTCAACATGCCATTGTTGTTGATACCCCCTTCGGGGTCCTGGCCGCGAGGGCCTTTAACCGGAGGACACCCGAGGAGGGAAGAATAAACCCCAGGCAGTAAGAGAGCGCTGCTCGGGGGTTTAGAAATGGAAAATGTAAGCCTTTCAGGCGGTAGCATAGAAGTGGGACTCAGGTGGACTCGCCAAGGCAGGCCGGAGGCTTAGGCTGGCTGGGATTGGTTATGGTCAGCACTGCTCTTCTGTAAAATTGTCCAGGAGGACACTTGAAAGGAAAAACCAATCATCAAAATCTCACGAGAAGGGTTGCCTGCCCTCTCATCTCACTTGTTTGTTTTCCTTTTTTTTTTTTTTTTAACAGATAATCACTTGCAGGCTAGGAGCATGACCCCAATACCAAGAATGCCTATAGCAGTCGAAGAGAGTTCCCTCAGCATTTTTTTTCCTTTTTTTTTTTGAGAAAAAGAAAAACAGACGTGCCTGTTCCTCCGCTCTGCAAGGCAAGAATTAGAGAAGGGGGAGGGGTTTTTGATTCTAGGGCACAACAGCTGGAGCACGGGATTGCAGGATCAAAACTGAATAGCCTGAGCCAGGCTACAACCCCAGAGGTATCTCGCCCGAGGGATGGCAAGATATAGTTGTGCAGTTTGATCGCCAATGCAAACCCACGAGATGGTCCAAGAATCTTAGAGTAAATAATTTTTCTGGAGAAATAAGAACCCTCCCCCCCAAGAAATAGATTTTTTTTTTTTTTGGAAAAGTTGAGCAACTCTTCCTATCTTTTGTAGTTTTTTTTTTTTTTTTTATTATATTGCAGAGAGAGGAAGGAGACGGGAGGTGGAGAAGCCACAGGAAGAGGCCACTGAGGGGATGGTGGGGGGTGTAAGTAATGAATGGTGAAGATACAAGAGAAGATCAACAATTACGGTAGGTACGTAATTTCATATCTTCCCTTGTCAATCTTCACCATTCATTACTTCCTGGGTGAGTACCAAGCTCCTCTTCCCCCGGAAGGGGAAAGAGGCCATACCCTGAAGGAACAAGACCCCCAGCCTTCTGCTGGTGAGAAACAGAAGGAGAAGACCCTGGCTTATTCAGAAAGCCTAAGGGGGGAAGAGCTAGGAGGTGCCTCCCGAGGACGAGGAGACGGAGGGAGCCCCTGTAAAAGTCTCCTAGCTCTAGAGGAGAAAAGACGGGTCCCCCGGAAGGCGGAGCGAATCACCCTACGCCGGGCCAGGGGTGACAACCTGGAAAGACGAAGCCATGCCGTCCGCCTGATGCAGATCGCTGTCCCCGCAAGCCTGGAAGCCACCTCATTGGCGTCATAAGATGCCCTTGCTTGGTGTCTTGCCAGCTCCAGGCCTACCGCGGAGAGGGCAACGGCTTGTCTGGTTTGCTCCGTGTCAGGCATTGATGCCAGCAGCTGGGACATCATCGACCACAAATGCCGGTTGTAGGCAGCGTGGTGAGCCTGATGTGATGCAATACAGGCACTGCACGAGAAGAAGAGAACACTCTTGCCCCAACGGTCGAACCGGAGAGAGTCCCATCCGTGATGGCCGCAAGCCAGGCAGCAGCGCCCAGAAGGAGTATCTAGGTAAACCAAACCAGATGGCAGGTTGGGAAGGGAACCTAGAGACTCTGAGGGCACAATATCTATGCTGACAGTCAGCCGGGCTGGAGAAGAAGCGGCTGGGACTGCCAGGACGGATAGACACCTCCTGGAAGGATAGGCCAGGAAGGTACCACCAAATGCTGGGCACTGAATTCACCAAGGAATTCTAGTCTCCCGTTGGGTATTGTCTCTCGAACATAGGAAATCCAAGATCCCTCACCATCCTCGAGAGGAAACGCTGATATTCCGTGAAATCAGCATCGGAAGAAAGATGAGCAGGGGGTTCCTCTCCCTCAGAGGAGGGAGACGAGGATGATGGGGAGCTGGAATGTCCAGAGGATTCCTGCGGCGGTGGGGAGAGTCGAAAGACCCGCTCATGCATGTATCTAACATATGAGGGGAAGGCCACCGCAGAACCCCTGAACTGCTCCCAGGATAACGGACCCGTAGGACCGACATGGCCTGGGAGCGGGGGTGGTGAAGGCAGAGAGATGGGAGAGGGGCACCTCCGAGAGAGCAACTGCTCTCTGCGAGGGCTCTGGAATCCGGGGAAAGGAGGCCTAGTAGGAGGGATCCCGGATATCAGACCAGGCTGCAGAATGGAACTCTGGGAAAGCGAGCCTGGAAGAGCCCTGGAGAGACCTCCGTGTGTGACGCCGGGACTGCATGGATCCAGAAGGGCAGTCCGCACAAAGCGCCCGGAGGACACCCTAGAACCCTGGAGGGAGGGGAGGCTCTGCACTACGGCTCCTGGCCACCCCCCCTGAGGTGGCCAAAGAAGACCGAGTGGCAGACCCCCTGCCCCTCAACCCCTCGGACTCCGAGAGGGCCCTCCTCCTCGACCACAGCGTCCCCCTGTCCCTAGAGGGGGCAACAGCACCCCGGGGGGTAGCTGTCACCGGGCCTCCAGAGAGGGGAGCCTCCCCCTCCATCACCCCCACGCCTGCCCCCTGGGGCTCCCGGCCACCCCCAGCCGGGGAACCCTCAGGAGACGACGGTAGGGGGGACAGAGGGAGGGGCCCGCTGCGCCGCCTGGCACCTCTAGCCACCGGGGACCCAGACCCCGAAGAGTGGGGGTGCCAGGATGGGTCCACGTCCGAGTCATCGCCCTCCGAGGAGGACGAGACCAGCTGGACCTCGATGCTGGCCACCCCAGGGGTCCCCGAGGCCACGGGGCCGCGAACGGCCCCGGTACCAAGGGTGACGCCGCTCGCCCCCCCCACGCCGGTAGCAGCCAGGCCTAATTCCAGACCCCCAACGGCGCCGGCAGGCCCGGCACCGCCTCGGAGGAAGGACAAGGCTCGACTGGCGCCGCTGGCGCCGGGAGGCGGGCGGCCCGCCAACGGCGCCGCCGATCACCAGCGCCGCGAATGGCGCCGATCCAAACGGGCGCTGGAACGGCGCCGCCGATCACCGGCACCGCGAACGCGCCGGGATCCAAACGGCACCGGAGGCAGCGCTGAGGGTTCACCCGAGCCAGGCCCAAAAGTCAAGGGCCTCGACCGCGGGGAGCCTGCACTCAAGAGGTGACTGCCGAGGCGGTGTCCGCGTCGCGCGCCCCGGAGGGACTACGACGCCCCAACACCGCAGAAGAGGCCTCCTCCTCGGCAAGAATAGGCAGAGACCTCCTCCTCGGACCGTGATAGGCCCGGAGGGGACCAGGAAGGGCCTAACGACCTTGCCCGAGAATCTCGAGAGGCGATGCCCCGAAAGTCAGCGGGCCTTGCGAGCTTAAACGCGTGGATTTCGAGGACGCGGCGGTCCATAGAGAAACAGGCGTTGCACGAATCCATATCATGGTTGGGTCCCAGGCAACGAAGGCAAACGTCATGCCGGTCCGAGACGGAGAAATGCCGGCCACAGAAGCACCGACGCATAGGGGCGCGGCCTGTCTTAGAAAACGCTTAGCTCCCGAACCGGACATAATGCTAAATTAACAAGACTAAAACACAGTAGGAAACACACCCGGCGTCGTAGATAGAAAAAAGGAACAGTCTTACCGGTCGGCGTCGAGTGCTAGGAAAAACCAGGAGTCGGGTACACTACCACGCAGTTAGCCGCCACGCGAGCAGGTGCTGCCTCGACGGTGGGGAGAAACAGAACTGAGTAGGAGGAGGAGTCGGTCGCTACTAACGTCACCGCATGACGCTACTCTCGAGGCGCCAGCCAGCCAAAGTTTAAAAAAGTTCTCGTGATCGGTGCGCCGCCCGCTTACACCCAGGAAGTAATGAATGGTGAAGATTGACAAGGGAAGATGCTCGGAGCTCCAGCAAGTTGATGTGATATCAGGACTCCTGAGGGGACCAGAACCCGTGGGCTCTTTGCTCCCCCAGATGGGCACCCCAACCCATCAGCGAAGCACCAGTCGTCAGGTTGACCATCTGCTAGAGGTGGACAAATGGGATGCCTTTCTGCAGGTGAGCTGGGACAAGCCACCACTGGAGGCCATCCCACATCCTTTGAGTCATGGTGACCAGCTGGTCGAGGTAATCTGAAAGCTGTGACCACTGGCTGGCCAGTTCCCATGACCAGAGTGTCTCTATGTTTTTTTCTGAAGCAAGTGAGTTAATGGAAACGCAGCATTCCTTGTATATACCATCATCGGATACAGAGTTCGATGTGGACAACAATCAGGTTGACAACTCACTTCACTGTGGAAACAGCATTGTTAAAGAGACAACATTTGTGGTTTTCAAAAGTGCACTGTTAACTCATCTTGGCATGTTGGTGTGTCACATTTGTCATCTACCATTGATAACAGACAGTTTTGTATGTGGTACCATGTGTGTAGCTAACTTCTGCTGCTCCAGTGGCCATGAATTCACCTGGTGTACACAGCCATTATAAATCGAATGGGTGCTGGAAATCTAGTGCTGTCATCTTCCATGCTTTTCAGTGGAAATACCTACAGTCGAATAGCTCAGTTTTTCAAATTTTGTGGCATCCATTTCACATGCAAGGCCCAGTACCTGAACATACAGAGAAACTACATGTTCCCAGTGGTCAACAGAGCTTGGCTAAATAAAAAGAAGGAAATGTGGGAAACTTTGAAGGATAAAGCTTTGACCGTCACTGGAGATGGCAGGTGAGACTCACCCGGACATAGTGCAAAATACTGCACGTACACTGTTACGGACATGCATAGCAATGCTATATTAGAGTCATCCCTGGTGCAGGTGTCAGAGGTAACAAACTCTAATGTCATGGAGAAAGAAGCATTTGTACGTTGCATGACAAGCATCTTGAATGGTGGGATAAATGTTAAAACTGTGGCCACTAATCGACATCCACAAACTGCCAGCCTTATGGCAAAGGGAAACACTTTCCTGGGCATCAAACATCAATATAATGTTTAACACCTTTCAAAATCAATTGTCAAAAAACTTACCACCAAGGCCAAGCAGCGACAGTGTGAAAAGCTAATGGGATAGATTAGATCCATTATGAACCACTTTTGGTGATCAGCCAACACATGCTGCGAGAGTGGCATGATTCTTCGTGAAAAATGGATTTCAGTGCTTGAACACACAGCCAATAACCACTCCTGGTATGTGGCACGTGAATACCACAAGTGTGACCATGGGCCACTCACCGATGATGACCTAACAAACATTGATTGGCTTATCGAGAGGAAACCTGCATATGAGGCCCTAAAATGTGTTGTTTTGGATACCTGACTACTAAAAGACATGGATAAAATAACTTAATTTTGCCATTCAGGTAACATCGAGGTATTTAACTCACTGTTGAATAAATACTGTCCTAAAAGACTGCATTTCAGCTTCTATGGGACGATGCCACGAACACAGCTAGCAATGCTAGATTACAGTGAAAACAAGAACTTGGCTCAGGCAGTGATAAAGAAAGGGAACGCTAAGGGACAGCCTTGTCACAAGTTTGCTTTTTCAAAGATGACAAAACAGTGGGTTGTCAAAACTGTCAAGGTATCCAAGACATATGCCTATGTGGATCAACTGATGAATGATGTGAGAATGAGAGAGAGTGCTTTAACTGACATACCACCTATGCAGTGCCCTGAACTTCCTAACAATACTGCGGTCACAAAATGTCCAGCAAAAGAGGAGTTGCTCGAGAAGCATTTCTCTCGATTCAAGCATGCCTAACACATAGAACGGTACCCTGTGATGGCCTATGAGGATCAAGTGTTAAAAGTTGCATGTAACTGTACTGATAACATAGAACAGATAAAAAGTGTTGTGTTGCAGCTTCGCTTCTTTATGAAACAGATCCATGCATATGTGTTATGCTTTACTGTTCATAGAGATATAAACAGGTAGATACCAACACGTTTTGAAAATCTATAGACCTGCTACAGCAACTTGTCTTGTGTTTCAATCTATTCCATGTTTTTATGCATCCCTGTCCCCACATAGTTCCCGAATATCACCCCATCCCTCCTGTACAGCCGTCTCTATTCCATTCATTGCTCAACAGTGAGACACTTGCAGCCCACACCACCATTAACCCAAGGCCACATGAGGCATTCACCACACACTCCGAGAAATAACACATTATCTTTTCCCTCCTGAGACCAACCAATGGTACATTTATAACATGTCCTTCACACGTGGGCAAGTCTGAGTGTCTAATGGGAAACTCAACTGTAGTACACAAATAAACACTGTAACAGTCTTGAATACCCTGTGCAATTAGCACAGTGCCATTTGACCTGTCAGTTACACAGATGTAATTCCTGTTCACTATCACGATCGTTCAATTCTTGTCTATGCTGCACCATTCCTGATGCCCTGTTAAGAACAGCCTCAACCTTGTGTTTATTGTTTTGTAAGTGTTTACCACAGCACATTACTCTTAATTTTGTCATACTATTGACAAATTAACATCCTCTTCCTATTAGTGAAAACATCCCTATGCATTACAGCATTCAGATACATGTTACTTTCAACATGTCAGATTGTGTATCCAATTCCACTTCACTATACTGTTACCACTGGTGTTTAGTGTGTTACCAGTACTGTTATTCACCCCATGTGCACCCCTTTTAAAGTGGCCTCAGTCTTTCTCGACTCAGTGTCCTCTTGCATGTCATTAAGTACCTTCCCCGCCATTTCAGTGGAGAAGTGACCCCTAAATTTGGTCCTGAATGTACTAGCCAGCAATGTCAGGCCATGTCACCTACTTGAATCCTTCCCATAGCTGAAGCTGCCCAGCAATCCGTCCATGTTTACAACTTTACTGTACATGCATTTCTCTCGTGTGCTACCTCGCTTTTATGTTGTCGTGTGCATACATTTTTTTCACGTGTCATTCTATCCTCCAAATCTCTCTCCACTATCTGCATCCTTAATCATGGCCTGTTGTTACCTGGCTCATCCCATGTAGCAACGGCTTAATATATTCAACCCCCCCAGGCCACAATCGATTTTGTTTAAAAAAATGTACTGTATCCCTTCCCCTGCCCTTTTGTTGTGAACTGTGCAAGTGCTCATCAATGTAACCCTTCATGATTGCCATGTGAATAAGTGAAGTTGACATGCCTCAAATGTTAATTATCAACGTTTCTTGACCACATGTTGAATACAGCACATTATTTTGTTATTCATGAAGGTTAGTATACTCTTCCTTGTAAATATATACATTGCAATGATGACTACATGTGATGTTTTATTTCTGTTGAAAGGAAATTTTGTTACATGGAGTATTAAAGGTGACCTGCAAATTATCTATACAGCCCACTCCTGTCCCCACATACCTTCTAATCCTGCTTTGGGAGTCTGAGGCTGCAGAGATGATCATTTGTAATCAAGTTATGACATTTTTATAAGCTGCCGAAGTTTTTGGCCAAACCCGGAAGCGCTGTTTGAGTCCCGATTGAGTGAGCGCAATTGCACATGGGTATTCCACCTATTTAGTGACGTTCCTACCACAACTGCTCTTATTATAGTAGCAGTGGTGGTACTTTATTATACAGTACTTACTTTATGGCTTCCACAGAGGTACTGATAGCTGAATAGTTACCTACAGCAACACCTGGGCAGGCTGTTACTGTAGGTAACATTGCAGTGATCAATACTTCGTGGAAGCTTCATAAATAAGTATAATAGTACCACCACTGCAACTATAGTAACAGCAGTGGTGGCAGAGACGCTACTAAATGGGTGGAATACCATGTGCAATCAGTACCTACCAATCGCGGCTCAAACGGCGCTCCGGTTCGGCCAAAAATTTCGGCAGTTTATAAAAAGCTACGACTGGATCAAAAATGATCATCTATGCAGCCCCAGACTCCCAAAGCAGCATTAGAAGGTACGTGGGGACAGGAGTGGGCTATATAGATACTTTGCAGGTCACCTTTAAAAGAAGTAATCACTTTGAACAGCCTTGTGACCATCATTTAGTACTTTTATTGTACCATTATGGCAAATGCATGATATGACATTATATCACATAAAAGAACAAAATATAAATATATATATACACACAGACACATATATACACACATCACAGTTACTGATGTAATGCCATAAGTTGGCGTGCCTGGCGCTTCAGTGGCTGATGTGTCATGCTGCTGTTTCCATGTCCTCGAGAGTAAGTGTTGCGTGTATGTTATTTTTATTTATTTATTTAACAAATCGGAAAGACCTTTGAGCCAAGGGCTGTTTTACAGAGGTTCCACGTCAAGTCACAAGAATAGCAAATTACAATGGTTTCAGTAAGTAGTACAACATGAGGAAAGTAATTACATAAACAAAAGAATAATATGGCAAGATAAATATTGTGCCAAGTGCAGCCAGTGGCCTTGTCTAAAAGGGGTGAAAGGGCTTACAAGGAGAGAAGTACAGGGGATGAATTGGGGGGTGGAATTAGCAAAATAAGAGCAAGGAGGGAGATGCCACAATGAGGCTTAAGCAGGAAAGACCCACAGGGCAGGGGGTAGAGGGAGAGAACAAGGCAAGGAAACAGAGGACAGGGGAGGGAAGTGGGAGTGGAAGAGTAAGGGAAAGGGGGGATGAGGTAGAATGAAAAGAGGGTAGGAATGAGAAAGGGATAAGGGAGGAAGTGCTGTGAGTGGAATAGCGCAGCAGTACCATAGGGCTATACAGAGGCAAATGGTAAAAGAGGGAGGTCCCAGTGCATTTAGCTGTCAGCAGAGATAAGGTATAGCAGTCACAAGAAGCTCTGGAAACTAGGAATTGATGCAGCTTCCGCTTAAATGGTCCCAAGGTTGCAGTCATTGCAATCTCAGGAGGAAGGGAATTAAATCAGCTCTAACTGCAATGGATCGCTGTCGGAGCGAGGGACAGTAAAGGTTTGGCTTACAGAACTTTGTGTGCTCCGAGTGCCCCAGAAGGGACTGAAAAACTGAGCGGAACCTGGTAGTAGGAGACCAAGATCTGCCTTCTTAGCCAGAAGGCAGGCTTGATATTCAATGCGAGCCTGGAGTTGAAGCTAGTTTGCTTGTTCGTAAAGGTCAAGTGTGAGTACGATACGCTGCACCAGTTAGTAGATGGCATGCCTTATTCAGAGCTGTGGTGAGCCGACGTAGGGTTGTGTCTGTGGCAGAACTGTAAATGACCAGACCACAGTCAATAACAGACATAACTGAACTTTGGATAGCCAATCTGAGGGCTTCGGTAGTAAGGCAGTGTTTATGCCTGTGTAGAAGGCCTAGACGAATGTTAACTACCTTGGCAACATTCTCAACATGGTTGAAGTAGGAGAGCGTACTATCCAGAGTAACTCCTAGGTATTTAAAAGATTGAGTCTAATCAAGGATAACACCCGCACTGTTTTTAATCACTGATTGTTTGGCTTTGTGCTTGCTGTGGGTACCATGGAAGAGCATGACTTTAATTTTTTTGCAGTTAAGCACCAACTTATGAGAGAGGAACCAGGACTCAGCTTCAGTAAAACATTTCTGAAGTTGGGCCTGAAGGAGGGTAGGGTCAGCAGTCTTTGAGAAAATGACTGCATCATCCGCGTAGAGGAGTACTGGTTCAGAATAGGATGACGGAAAATTATTGAGGAAGGTGCTCAATAGAAGGGGTCCCAGTATCGATCCTTGAAGAACCCCAGAGCAGACAGGCAGTTTAGCAGAAAGGGCAGACCCTATTCTCACCTGCTGTGTGTGGTTTGCTAGATAGCTGGAGTGAACCACTTTAGGGCTTCTGAAGATATACCAAGCCCAGCAAGTTGATGTATCAGCAAATGGTGACTGACTGTGTCAAATGCTTTAGACAGGTCAATAAAGGTTGCCCCAACAAGTTGACCCTGATCAAGAATACGGTGAATGAAACCTGTGAACGCCAGTAGGGCTGTAGATATGCTGTGTCCTTTCCAAAAACCATGTTGTTGGACACATTGTAGGTTGTATTTTTCCAGGTACTCCACAAACTGGTCAGCAACAATCCTTTCCGGTGCTTTGGACAGCAGGAGAAGAATAGATATTGGCCTATATTTCCCAGGTAGTAATCTGTCCCCACTCTTAAAAACTGGTGTAACCAGAGCAGATTTCCAGATCTGGGGGAACTGTGAAAGTATTGCAATATTTGAATCCACTGAGGGTTGCTGATGGGTTGTGGCATTGGAACCTAATTGTATATCATGGGAAAAGTGACAACGAAATGGACATGGGAAAGGGTGGAGAAGAGGGGGAGGGAGGGAGCATAAATATGGGTTACTCACCTTTAACAGGAATTCTAGGAGTGGTATATGTTGTTCATCTACACTTATTGGCAGGTTCCTTGCTGCTTTAAATCTTGCTGGAAGGTTTTCAAGCTGGCTCCTCCCACCCAACCGGGTGGTAAAACTCTCGGCTCCACCCCATGATGCCAGATCTAGCCCGCTGGAAGCCAGGTTGTGCGTCGAAGCCGGGGAGGTCGAGTGGGTTGAGTGGATGAACAACATATACCACTCCTAGAACTCCTGTTACAGGTGAGTAACCTGTATTTCTAGGGACGTGCATATGTTGTTCAATCCACACTTATTGGCAGACTCCTAGCAGTTCTCTGGGAGGAGGAAGGCAAGGCGCGCACCTCCTACTTAGGGAATAAGGACTGGAGAACCGAGGTCCCAAAACCAGCATCCCGGTATGACTCAAGGTCAATGTGGTAATGGGAAATGAAGGTGTTTGCTGACTTCCAGGCAGCAGCCCTGCAGATTTCCTGGATAGGGACGTCCCTAGAAGCAGCGGTATGGCAGGTAGAATGAGCTCTTATCCCTTTGGGAGACTCCATGCTCACCAACCTATAGCAGAGATCTATGCAGGAGATAATCCACCTGCCTACTGTCCGCTTGGCTGCAGGTCTGCCAGATGCGGCTTCAGCGTAGATGACAAACAGCTGGCGAACCTCTCCCCGAACTTCAGCCCTCCGCTCCTTATAATAAGAGAGCGATCTTCTAGGGTCCAAAGTATGGAGCCTATATTTGGCCTCCGAGGTATGATTGGGGTAGAACACCGTCAGAGTCAACACCTGGTTAAGATGAAACTCCAACACCACCTTCGGAAGGAATTTCGGGTTGGGGCGCAGGACAACCTTGTCCCTAAGGAAGACCAGATAAGGAGACTCGATGGAAAGCGCCTGGAGCTCTCCCATCCTTCTGGCTGATGTAATATCCACCAAGAAAGCGGTCTTCCACGACAGGTGGGAGATGTCACACCTGTGCATCGGTTCGAATGGCTTGCCCATGAGCTTAACCAATACCAGCAGTAGATCCCACGGAGTTGGAGGTTCTCGCACCAGAGGGGAATATGTGATCAAGGCCTTTGTAAAAGCGCCCGACCACCTTCTCCTGCGCAACTGACTGCTTTCCGGCCTGCACCCGCTAAGCAGAGATGGCTGCCAGGTGCACCTTAAGGGTCGTCAACCAAAGCCCTAGCTGAGAAAGGGACCATAGGTAGTCCAAAATGCTAGCCAAGGAACAGGAAGAAGGGTCCATCCCCTTGCCCTGGCACCAAATGGAGAATCTCTTCCATTTGAAGGCATAGCATATTCTGGTCGACTCCTCACGGGATGCTTCAACGACGCTGAGGACCTCATCGGAAAGTCCCAAGGCCTGGAACTCTAGCTGCTCAGGAATCAGACCGTCAGGTGCAGGATTTGAAGGTCCAGGTGGAGAACCTTCCCCTTGTCGACTGAGAGCAAGTCCAGGCAAGCTGGAAGCCGCCTTGGGAGCCTGGAGCTGAGGCTGAGGAGATCTGGGTACCAGTACTGGCGGGGCCAGTCTAGGGCTACCAGAATCACCTGCGTCTTGTCCCTCTTTGCCTTGAGAAGCACCTTGTGGATCAAGGGAAATGGAGTGAAGGTGCAGAAGAGGCCCGGGGTCCACGGCCTCAAGAAGGCATCCCCTTGCAGCGAGCCCTGCTGAGGGGGGCGGGCATGAAACAGCCTCAGCTTCGCATTCTCCCTGGAGGCGAACAGGTCCACCTGAGGGTAGCCCCAATGAGAGAACAGATCTTATACTACCTCCAGCAGGAGAGACCACTCGCGAGAAGCAGCGCCTATCCGGCTGAGGGCATTGGCCAGACTGTTGGAGGCTCCTGCCACATGGATGGCTAGGAGATCCGCCTCCAGGCTGATCACGAGAGACCAAGTGCGGAGAGCTTCCTTGCACAGAGGCAAGGAGTACGTCCCGCCCTGTCGGTTCAGGTAGTACATGGTCGTAGTGTTGTCCGTCTGGACCTGGACCACTTGACCCCGAACAAACGGAGCAAAGGCAGTGAGGGCTAGTCAGACCACTCGAAGCTCCAGCAGGTTGATGTGGCATCGAGACTCCTAAGGGGACCAGAGGCTGTGGGCTCTGAGCTCCCCCAGATGGGCACCACAACCCATCAGAGGCGCGTCGGTCGTCAAGAGTGACCGTTGGCTCAGGGCAAACAAACGGGATACCCTCCTGCAGATGAGCTGGAATGAGCCACCATTGTAGTCTGTTCCACATCTCCTGGGTAACCGTCACTGGTTGGTCCAGAGGACCGGAATGCAGTAACCACTGGCGAGCCAGCCCCCAATGCAGGAGAAGCATAGGCCAGCGGGCCCAATGGACCACGCTGGTGCAGGCCACCATGAGGCCCAGAAGGCACAGCAAGTCCTGGGCAGGGCACAATTGTCCAACCAGAAATGATTGGGCAAAGGAGGAAAGGACCTCAGCCCTGTCCACCGGGAGCCGGGCTCTGGCTCGAAGAGAGTCGAGCTCTGCCCCGATGAATTGAATCACCTGTGATAGCACGAGTTCCGACTTGGCCTCACTGATGAGGAGGCCAATCTGAGAGCAGACCTGGAGGGCCAGATCCCTGGACCGCTCCACCTCCAATCTGGAGGGGGCTGCAGTCATCCAGGTAAGGGTACATCCAGACCCCTTGGTGCCGCAGGAATGTTGTCACCACTGCCATGCATTTGGTGAAGACCCTGGGAGCTGGAGAGAGAGAGGCCGAAGGGCATGGCTCGGAACTCGTAAAGAGATCCCTCTGCTCGAAAGCTGAGGAATCGCTGGTGAGATGGATGGATTGGGACGTGAAAGAACGTGTCCTGAAGGTCCAGAGAACAGAACCACATGCTTGCCTCCAAGGACGGAATGATCTGAGCCAGAGTGACCATCCTAAAGGTGCAAGACCTTAGGAACTTGTTCAGGTTGTGTAGGTCGAGAATGGGACGCCAGCCTCCCATCCGTTTTGGGACCAGGAAGTACCTGGACACAAACCATGGGTCTGGAGGGGGGTCTGCCACCTCGCTGATCACTTCCTTCTGGAGGAGCAAGGCAATATCTGCTTGACGAGCCGACAGAGAGGCTGCGGAACCCGTAGCCCCCCGTGGGGCGATGGCTCGATGGGGGGGGGGTGCTCAAATTCCAGAGGCAGACCCCTGCCTACCACTTCCAACACCCAGCGGTCCACTGTGATAGCGGACCAGGAGGAAAGGAAGTGGCAGAGCCGTCCCCCCATGGGGGGGAACCTGGGGAGGAGTGACAAGGTTGGGGGTGACACCCCTCAACCTGTCACTGGGCAGGCTTGAAGGAAGAGCCGGCTGAGGAACCTCCTGGGCCTTTTCCTCCAGGCTTCCTGCTGCAGGAAGCAGCAGGCTTGGCTTTGGGGTACCAAACGTGAGCCTGCCTCCCTGATGCTGGTGTTGCTGGGCCGGACGTGCCACAGGGGCTGAAGGACAAAAGGGCTTACACTGCTGGTGGCGGCCTTTGTCCTTCTGGGCAGACGTGACTGAGTCCAAGGTGGCACTGGACTTCTCGATCCGTTGGAGATGACCCTCCAGCCTGGGCCCGAATAAGTCGGTACCCAGGAAGGGAACATCTGCCAGCTTGTGCTAGGTATCTGCTGTGAAGGTGGCGATCCGCATCCAAGCTCTACAGCACATGGCCACTGCAGCCGCTACTGACCGGGCACACGAATCAGCAATGTCCAACGAAGTTTGGAGCTGCTGTTTAGCTACCGCCCTTCCCTGATCCCGCACCTGCTTGACCATCGTCTGAAGGTCAGCCAGGAGATGAGGAATCACCTCATCCAGGGAGCCCAAAAGGGCATGTGAAAAGTGTGCCATCAGAATGGCTAAGCTAGCCTGACGAAGGCCTAGGGAGGAAGCAGCATATACCTTCCGCCCTGAGTAGTCCAATTGCCTGGACTCCTTATCGGGGGTTTGTCCACATCCCAAACGTTCCCGGAATGCCGGAAAACGTGATCGGTCACTAACCCCTCCGCAGAGGGGTGCTCTGAGAAACTGGAGAGTGAACCGGTAGGGACCATGTACTCTCGAGCCATCCTGGCCGAAGGTGCGGGACAAGATGCTGGCCGCTGCCACAACTCCAGGGCCGGGCCAACAATGGCTTCGGCCACAGGAAAGGCCTCCGTAGGGGAATCCCCTCGGTCCAGTATCTCCGTGAGGGGATACTTGGCCCATTCTGAAACGGGTTCGAGTTTCATCCCAGTGGACTCCGAGATTAGTCGAAGCATTCCCAAAAACGAGGATGGGCTCTCGTCCACTGACTGACCCCCTGCAAACTCCAGGTCGAGCGGCCTGGAGAACAAGGAGTCGTCGTCGTCAGACTCCAAGGAGTCTCGCGAACAGCTGCTAAGCGCCCAGCCACCCTTCTCATGTGCCAAGGTCAATCGGAGTGAGGGTGACCGACAACCTGCGGGGCAGGCCCTGACCCGACCAAGAATCCTTTTGGTCGGGCCCCAGTCTTCAAAGTTGTGGAGGTAGAGGTTCCACCACAATGGGTGGAGCAGCCAGTTTCGGCCGAACAATCGGCGCCGATGGCAGTTCCTTGACTACTACAAGGGGTTGTTTCGGCCCTCCGGTGACAGCCACTTAATGGCTGGAGAAGAAGACTGAGTCGGCTTGTTACCGGACAGTAAGAGCTGCTGCCACATTAAGTCCTCATAGTGCCGACGCAATTTGCACCGGAGCCTATCCTCCGAAGAGGACGAAGAGGATGAGCGGCGACACCGCTTTCCATGGTGCTGAGACCGAGACTGCCAACGTCGGTGGGATCGGCAGGACCTGGAAGAGGACCAAGACCTTCAGGGATTCCGAGGGTGGGTCTGACAAGGGACGGGGGAAACCCGCTCCTCCCTTGGTACAGGGACCTTAACCGGGGACTCCGGCACAGGAGGCACAGGCAAGTCCTCGGTTTCCACCGGGGGAACTGGTGAAGTAGGGTTGTCGGCATTCCCAGTCGACAAACCGTCCGATGGGTCGAGAAAAATCTCGACTGCTTCGATGGGCATCTCGGCCGGCTGACTTGACGGGGACACCGTGAAGCAAGTGGCCGCAACCACAACCTCGACTGAAGTCGAAAGTCGACGGTCTGGTGAAGGGGATCTCTCCCGCTCCCACATATGTCGACGGTGGGACCTACCTTTTGAGTCCTTCTTCTTGGACTGACTGGAATGTCCCGATGGTCCTTCTCCCTTGGTGGAGAGGGATTGACAAAGTTCTTTAAAAGAAGCTGTATAGGAAGAGCCCAAGGAGAGCAGGATAAATGCCGCGACCAAGGAGGAAGAAGCAACGGCCTGGGCCGTTTCCTCCTCTAGGGCGATCATCTGCTTCAACTGCTCCGCGGAGCCCGCCGCCGCGGACTCTGCCCAACGGGCCTCCTAAGGCTTGACCAGCAGGTACTGTTTCTCAGGGCGCCCCAAAAGTAGTCGAGCAGCATGGTCCTCCAAGACCGAAGCTGAGACTGAGCTGCACAATCCGCAAGCCTGCGAATCGTGGCCAAGCCCCAGCAGTAGACGACATGAGTGCGGATCGGTCCAGACATCTTCTGCCCATTAGGCACGCAAAAGCCGGAGTCGATTTGTCCATCGTGAGCCGCGAGGAAGTCAAGACCGTAGTCTTGTAAATTTTAGAATTAGTTTCGGGTTAACCGAAGTGTGTGGATCCAGGCCTAAAATGCAGAGCGCTAAGGAGAGAACCTGAGCTTCCAAGCGGTAAGGAAGATATGGCATCATGGGGCGGAGAAGAGTGTTTTACCACCTAGGTGGGTGGGAGGAGCTAGCTTGAAGACCTTCCAATAAGATTTAAAGCATCAAGGAACCTCCCAATAAGTGTGGACTGAACAACATATCCACGTCCCTAGAACTTGGAGATGCTTGTGGCATATACCCAACTAAAGTCCACTGACTAGAACACTGATGTGTGTCACCTTGCCCTCTACTGTGGCCATTAGTCCTTCAAGTGCCAATCGGCATTACTACCTGTGTAAGCAATCTCCACCACACAGTCACCAAGACAGTCTGTGTAGATAGTCTTGCACGTGGTACACACACTTGGTGTTGTAGCATGATCAGCAGATCTCACCATCGACTACTCATCTGCCTGGCAAACAATAATGACAGGATGTCCTCCATCTGGTTTTGACTGAACCCTGATAAGATGTAGGTTCTGATGGTGTAACCTGACCAAGGGCATGATAGGATTGCTTCATGTGTGACAACTGGTCTCTTGCTAGAGCCTACACCATTGACGGATTCCTCTAGTGTGCGAGATCTTGGCATTTTCCTGGAAGACGGACTGACATTTAAATCTCGGGTGTCATCAGTTGTCCAAACTAGTGTTTTACCATTTGAGGAATATCGCCAGGATCAAACCCATAGTTGTGCATGATGACCTTCCGACTGTCGTTCATGGCTTTGAAACGTCCAGGCTTGATTACTGTAATGCTCTTTACTTCGTGGACTCGGGACGTAACCTCTGCTGACTGCAGTTAGTGGCAAATGCAGCTGCCAGGTTTGTGATGGGACTTTCAAGGTTATGTCATGTAACTCCAGTGCTGTATGAATTTCACTGGCTGCTGATCATGTGGAGGGTTATCTTCCAGACGGCCTTGCTCACCTTTTAGGGCACTACATGTACTTGACCTTGCCTATCTGTCTTATCTCCTTAACACCTTCCGGCACTGTATGCCACCTAAGTTCTTCCTCTAGTGTTGTTCTGGCGATTACCAGGATGAGGCAAAAAAAAACTGCCGGCTACAGAGCTGTTAGTGCCACTGGCCAAGTCCGGTGGAATCTGCTTCCACCTGTCAACTGGGAGGCCAATTCAGACGGCTTTTTTAAGAGCTGCCTTAAAGAACATCTATTCGCCAAGTCCTTCCCAGACAGATCTGTTTTACATGATGTAATAAGTGTTATACAAACACAGGAATCTGCCAGCAGAAACAGGCTTCATGGTCAATCATGTCTGCTTGAGCACACAGCTAGGACCCCTTGGTTGCCGCTGTCATACACCCTTACCCCCCTCTCATTCAGTAAGTTGTCAGCCCTAACCACCCAGACCCTCCCATCGTCAGCTATCCTATGCCCTTTTGAATCCACCCACACAATTACATGGGATTATCCCTTTGGTAGTGTGTTCCAGTTGCACACCATCCTTTCCGTGAAGTAGTGTGTCCTCAAGTCGCTCCTAAGTCTTTCCCTCTCCAACCTCGGCCCTTGCCCTCTCGTGTCAGTACCCTTTCTCTGCTTGAGTAACCCATCTGCAACACATCAGTGGATACCTTTCAAGCATGTGAATGTTTCAATCATATCACCTCTATCCCTCCTCTCCTCCAGGGTGTACATATTCAGCTCACTTAGCCTGTCCTTGTAGGTTTGATCTTCCATCAAACAAAACATTTTTGTCGCCCTGAGCTGCACACCCTTTAGCAGCCTAATAGCCTTCTTCAGATACGGCCAACAGTACTGCATGCAGTATTCCAACTGTGACCGGAACAAAGTCTCTCAAAGAGGCAAGATCACTTCTCTATGTCTGGATGAAATTCCCCTTGCAACACACTAAAGCATCTTGTTACCCTTAGCTGCAGCTTTCCTGCATTGAGCAGTGCTGTTCATGCTGTCCGTTACCATCACCCCTAAGGCATTCTCTTCGTTGGTGTTCCCAAGTCTCACCCCCACACCCAATATTCTCACCTTAAATTCTTGGGCCTGAAGTGCATAACCTTGCACTTCTTTGCATTGAAGCCCAGCTGCCACTTCACCGACCACACCTCCTTCTTGGCTAGGTTCCACTGTAGTTCATCCCACCTGTTCACCTCGTCCACCACTACCTCCATCTTAGTATCGTCCGTGAACAGACTGATCCTGCTTCTAACCCCTGTGTGACTTACCCAATATGAATAGCCCAAACAGCACTGGCCCCAGCACAGAGCCCTGCAGTACTTTTCTCGTCAGTGGCCTAGGGGTTGAGAGTTCTCTCCACCACAACCACTCATCACAGCCTCCCCCCAGCATGTTCCTAATTCAGTTTACCAGCTTAGCATGCAGCCACACTGAATTCACTCCCCCCCAGTAGTCCATGAGGCTCAGAATCGAAAGTCTTGCCAAAGTTCAAATATAGGACTTACACACTGTTGACCGTGTCTAGCTGTCTTGTTACGCAGTCATACTAATCTATTAGGTTGGTCTGACAGGGCTTCCCCAATGCCAACCCATGCTGCATCCCACTGTGGAGGCCATTCTCCTCGAGAAATGCCCCAAGTCTCTCCTTTAGTATAGTCTCCAAAAGTCTTCCCACAATGGAAGAGAGACTAACAGGAAGGTAGCTGCACGGCTCATCCTGTGGGCTGCTCTTGTGAATAGGCACCACATGGGCCATCCTCCAGTCCTGAGGCACACACCCCATGACCAGAGAGGTACTGAACATGTCTGCCAATGGCCTGGCCAACACCTCCACCATCTCCCTCAGCACCCTTCGGTGGATGCCATCCAGACCTGGTGCCTTGTCCACCCTTACTGTCTTCAGACCCTGTACTACTCTACCCTCCTCAATCATTTCATCGATCTTCCATTCCACCCCACAACCCCCCTTCATAGTCCATAAAGCTAGCTGCACCCCCTTCTGCTGCATCAACACCAAGCAGAAGTATTCATTCAGTGCTTCCACTTGTTCAGCACCATGGTCTACCCACCCCCTGCCCCTCTTGATCCGCATTATATTGTCCCTTCACTTCCCTTTTTACCTCGACTATCTAAAAAAAAAAAAAAATCCTTCTCCCCACCCTTAATGCCCTGAACCATCCTTACCTACCTGAAGGCACTGATGTCCCTAACCAGCATACTTACCTTCATAGGCAAATGGACATATGCCTACCTGTCTTCCTCCCTCCCTGTCCTCTTGAATCTCCGAAATGCAACTCTGTTTTCCCTCACCCTCTGTAGAACTTCACTGTTTATTCAGTATGGCTTCTTGGCTCTGTTCTTGTTGCTCAGTGTACTGGTGCAAACCTCCATAGCCTGTGACAGACCGAGTTTAATGATATCCCACTTTTTCTGTGCATCAATCTCTGGCCTAATGCCCTGTCATATGCACCGCAGTATTTCCCACATCCTACAGAAGCCTGCACTCCTGAAGACCACCACCCTTGTTTCTGAGCCTCCCATCTTCCAACCCAATCTGAGTTCAAACCACACCGTTTGATGGTCGCTCCCATGTACTGGGTCTTCCACCCTAACTGCCCTCACCGCCTCACAGTTCCACAGTACCTGGTCCATCATCTTACCCAGCCAGGTTGGCTCATTAACCTGTTGTGTCAGACCACCATCCTGGGATGCATGCACCAGTAAATGGTCACTGGCAGTGGATGTGACAGGCCTACTCTAATCTACCACCGGCAGGTTGAAGTCACCCACAAACAACACACTCCCCTTTCTACATAACCTCCTAATCTGTTGTGATAACTCCTTGTTCAGCTTCTCGTACTGGGCATGTGGTCTATACACCACCACCGGCCTCAGCTTTCTCCCCTTTGAGGCCAGGAGCTACATCCATAACGCCTTCGTTCTACATTCCTCCAAATCATCCCTCGTGCATCTAATTCCATCCCTGACGTGGAGTGCCACTTGTCCCCCTCTCCCACACCCTCTATCCTTTCTGTAAATCCTGTACCCCGGGATTGCCAGATCGCAATACTGGTGTTGGGTGGCCCAAGTGTCAGTTATGGCTGTGACGTCCACCTTCCACTCAGCTAAGAATGGCCGAAGTTCAGCTGTTTTATTACCCAGACTCCTTGCAAAAAGGGTGGAGAACAACCTTCACCTGTTCCCATCCACCATCCCTCGCCATGCCCACTTGCTCTGCCCCCCCTCCCTTCTGCGGTCTCCCTCCTCTGAAGTCACTGTTACCATGTGGAGTCCGCTTGTTCGGATTGTCTTTCTGAAACATAGAATTTGACAGCAGATAAGGACTGCTTGGCCCACCCAGTCTGCCCATTTCCCTACCTAATGGATAAGCTGCAGATCCTAGTTAACCAACAGCCTACTTTCTCCTACCCCCAACCCCATGAATTGCCTTATGTCTGTCCCATGCATTCTTGAATTCCCCCACTGTTTTTGACTCTACAGCCTCCACAAGAAGGCCATTCCATGCATCCACAACCCTCCCATGAAAAAATACTTCTTCATATTACCTCTGAGCCATCCCCCTTCTATCTTCAAATTGTGCCCCCTTGTTCTTGCACATAATCTTTTTCTGAAAGATGCTACCCTCTTGGACTTTGTTGAGTCCCTTGAGGTAGTTGAAAGTTTCTATCAAGTCCCCCCGTCCCTCCTTTCCTCGAGGGTATACATATTAAACTCCTTAAGCCTCTCTTCATATGTCTTCTGGTGCAGACCCTGCACCATTTTAGTTGGCCTCCTCTGGACTGCCTCCGTCCTGTCTATGTCCATGCGGAGACTGGGTCTCCAGAACTGTATGCAGTACTCCAGATGTGGTCTCGCCAGCTGTCTGTACAGAGGGATAACAACTTCTTGTTTTCTACTGATGATGCCTCTTCCTATACATCCCAGTATCCCCCAGCCCTCTTTACTGCCATCTCACATTGCTTGCCCACGTTTAGGTCATCTGATATGACTACCCCCAGGTCCCTTTCCATTTTTGTTGTTAGTAACTCACCCCCCATAGTATTCTCTTCCCCTTGGTTTTTGTTTCTCAGGTGCATTACTTAGCACTTCTTAGCATTGAATCTAAGCTGCCATACATTTTACCATTCCTCTAACCTTGGCAAGTCCCTTCTCATCCTTTCCACCCCACCTTGTGTATCGGCCCTGTTGCAGATCTTTGTGTCATCGGCAAAGAGACATACTTTTCCTTCCAGTCTCTCTGCAATGTCACTTATAAAGACACTGAAGAGGACCGGTCCTAGAACTGAACCCTGTGGTATCCCACTAGTAACCCCCCTTTCTTCAGAGTGGACTCTGTTTACTATTACCCTCTGTGTCCTGTTCTCCAGCCAATTTTTTACCCTGGCTACAATCTTGGGACCCACTCCCACGCTGGCTAACTTGTATATTAATCTTTTGTGTGAGACTGTGTCAAATGCCTTGCTAAAGTCTAGGTAGGCCATGTCCACAGCCACTCCCCTGATCTACTACTTTGGTCACCCAGTCAAAGAAATCTATTAGATTCATCTGACATGACCTTCCTGCTGTAAATCCAAGCTGCCTTGGGTCCTGTGCCCCTCTGGCCTCTAGGTACTCAACAATCCTTTCATTCAGAAGTGATTCCATCATTTTCCCTATCACTGAGATCAAACCAACAGGTCTGGCCTTAAAACTATATAGTCCTCCAACTCCCTCTTCAACACTCCCTGCCCTGCCCCATTCAGGTGTAATGTATGTCTTGCGTACAACTCTATAGTCCACGTTTCCACCTAACAGACAAAACCCTTTAGAGCTACACCACTCTCACAGCCAGGCACTGAACTCCACTATCGTTTCCTGTCTGGCACTGCACGCCTTGGACACCTCCAAGAAGGTCACTGAGCGCTCAACGTCCAAGTACATCTTGACAAGCTCCTGAAATCTCCCCTTGACCGACTCCATCGTGCAACCCACAGGTCATTCGTGCCCACTTGTACCAGCATGTGTGGTCTCTTTCTCCTCCCCACAATACATTTAAGCAGTACATGCCCTGCCTTGTCCACTGTCAAGACCGGTACCAGGTCGATGCATATCTGGGTGTTCCTTTCAGCCTCCCCAAACATGATAATTTTCTGGATAGAATCACCCACCACTATAACTCCCCACCTCCATCCACCACATCTGTCTTTCCCTCCTTCCAACCATATCCTTTCCATGGTCACTGACCAAAACTTATCCAGCACCTGTCTTACCTTGGCACCCTTCATTTCCTCCTACCATTTCCCTACTGCTCATGTTTATGTCAGATGTATCCACCACCCTCTTATTAATCCATCCTCAACCTAGTCCACTCCTCCTGCCACTCTGTACCACATTGCCCCCCCGAGTCGCAACTTCCACCCGTTGCCCCATCACTGTCCCTCCTCCCCCATTCCCGCTGCACCGTCCCCCCAAAGAACTGCACATCCTACTCCAAAGCATTTGTCCCTGCACCCCCCACTCTTCAATGATCCTAGAAGTCCACTACTGCTGCCAGTGCCATGTACTTTCTGATCAAACCTGTCCCCCACTACGAGTCCTTGAACACTGTCACATGTTATTACTCGGCCTCCCTGGTCCTTCCATATGTCTTGCCACTCTGCACCCCCGAGGGGGTGCCATGCAACCCCCTGTTTTTCCCCAGTCGCCCTTCAGTCTCTTCAACTTTCCCTCCAGCCTCTAAAGCTCTGACTGTTGATCCCCTATCTTGTGGCATATGGTACACCTGTAGCCTCATAATGTGCCCATCAATACTGTCATCCTACATACATTGCAGTTCACTGGTCTGTCCACTCTTGTTTCTCCCCCGCTTCTAACCCCGGAATATGACCCACCCCTCCCTCCCATAGCAGCCACCCCAATCCTTCAGCCTGCCATTCCTCCAACTCCGTCACCCCTGTTGACCCTATTTCCTCCAACCTACTCGGCCCCCTATTAATTCCTGTACTCAGCTGCAAGTGCAAATGACTCTCAGGCCACCACGATCACGCCTCCCAAGTCAGTCTTTTTGCTCATCTCTCACCTGTTGCTGGCTCTCAAAATTGTGATGAATTAATCTGTGAAAACCTATTGTTTTTAATCAATGTTATCTGTCTGTATTATTGTTCTTAGATATGTTTTTATGTATGCTTCTCTATCCCCTTGCCTGTTTTTATGTGCAGCACCCAGAGAGCCCCTCGGCAATGGGCATCACAGAAAGAAACACTGCCATACCTTACTCAGTACAATCAGTGGACAAATACACGTATATTCACTCCAGCATTGTCCTCACTTCTCCCCCTCATCGTATTTATGTATTAGTAAGGAAAGGCAAAACCACCCCCAAAAGCAGTAATTGTTACATGGGTTTCTTAACCCTAAACAACAGTACCTATCAATTACCTGCTTGAACACTAATGGTTCTCAATTATTGCCCTGACATTTTTTTAGTCTGTCTCTGCATACCCAAATTTCCCCTGCCACCCACCCACTAACACATTTTGTGTGTCAATAATGAAAAGATACTTGATATGTTAAAGTAGGCAAGGCAAAATTTATTTAAAAGACGCCCAATCCCGGAGACTCTGGGCACCGCACAGAGATACAAACACGTTTCAAGGAATATCAATAAAACACAAAATAATTATTAAAAAAAAAGTCATATAAACGTTAAACAGATATCAAATTCTCAGCATCTATACATAAATCAGTACTCATAGATTAACATTAATCTGAAAATGCCTGGGCAAACAAGAGGGCCTTGAGGCGGATCTTAAAAACCTCCAAAGTGGGGGCCCCCCTTAACCCCAGAGGGGAGCGAATTCCACAGGGCAGGAGCGGCGACTCTTAAAGCCCTGTCGCCATCCGATTTTAATCTTGACCTGGGAATTGCTAAGGGGCATCCACAGGAGGAGCGGAGGGGGTGGGTTGAGGCAGCAAGTACGAGAAGGTCTAACAGGTAACCAGGGCCCTGACCATGTTGGGTCTTATAGGTGAGCAGCTCCACCTGACCGGCAGCCAGTGCAGATCACACAACACAGGTGTAATATGACAACATTTCGATTGCCCAGTAAGCAACTAAGCGGCTGGGTTCTGCACTAGCTGCAGTCTGCAGAGAGAGCCTCCCATGACCCCGAGGTAGAGCACATTAAAGTAGTCAAGCCTCGATGTAACTAAGGCATGCATCAAAGTGGGGAAGTCCAGAGGTGGAACAAGCGGCTTTATCCTGGTGACATTTCTAAGATGGAAAAAAACAGGAGCGGACAATGGAAGAAATCTGTGCCGCCATAGTCAAACCCCTATCCAAAATGACACCAAGATTTCACACCTTAGAGGAGGCCTTCAATGAAACAGAACCCAGAACAAGTCCAGTCTCTGAGTCAGAGGCCAACCTATCACGCACTCTGTTCAACTCCACCACCAATACCTCCGTCTTATTGAGGTTCATTCACAACCAGCAGGAGGCCACCCAGTCATTGATCTCAGCAAGGCAGCTGTTAAGCACATCCACTGCGTTAGATGCTCCTGGGGCAAAGGATAAGTATAGCTGGGTATCATCAGCACAGCAATGAAAACCCAAGCCATACTTCCTAATGATACCCCCCAAGGGCAGCATATATACTGCGAACAACATTGGGGCCAAAATTGATCCCTGAGGTACTCCGAAAGAAAGGAGGCTAGGGGTGGAGGAGAAATTCCCCATCACAACCTGTTGCCTCCTATTGTTTTAAAATGACTCAAACCAGCAGATGACAGTGCCGGTGAGTCCGAAGAGTTACCTAAGGTGGTTAAGCAACACACAGTGGTCCACAGTATCAAATGCTGAAGAGAGATCAAGGAGAACAAGAACTGTCCTATCTCCTCGATCTCTTGTCCTGAGGAGATCATTCTGCACTTGAACAAGTGCAGTTTCAGTGCTATGCCTTGCCCCAAACCCCGACTGGAACTGTTCATACAGTTCATGGATCACGAGGTGCTCCTCCAGCTGAAGCGTCACTACCTTCTGCACAACCTCCGCCGGGTCCAAAGATGGTTTCTTTAAGAGTGGTCTCACCAACACCTCCTTCAAGGCGTCAGGGAAGACCCCTTCAGACAAGGAACACCGGACAATCAGAGCAAACACCGGGCCAATGGTGTTGATGCATCTCATCAAGAAACACGTCAGCACTTGGATCCTGTTCACAAAAAGTGTGCTTCAGAATGGTCGCCACCTCGATAACCTCACTTGCCTCCACTGGTCTAACTCCCCCCAACCAGATGAAGTGCACGTAGAAGACGTCTGGTGACCACTGCCAGCTATAGCATTGCTGACTGGGGACCCCGGATACCGACACACTGTCCGAGAAAAAACGAGCAAACTCCACGCATTCAGCATTTGAAAAAACCTTCTTCAGCTGCAGACAGGCAGGATGGAGTAGCCTGTCCACAGTCCGAAAAAGTATAGCTGGTCAGTTCTTCCCGGCAGCAATCTCCCTGGACAGGAACACTGCCTTCTTATGGTTGACTGCCCCCTGGTATGCATTATAATGCACATGCAGGGCCAGTTTGCCCTCCTCCGGCCCAGACTTTCTCCAGCAGCACTCCAACCTCCTACCCTTTCTCTTCAACTCCCTGAGGTCCCCATCAAACCATGGGGACCTCAGATAGGAAGATTTGGGTCGTAGACGGACAGGTGCGAGGGAGTCAATGGCGTCGGATAACACTCTATTATAAGAGTCCACCATGACACCAACTCCTCCAACGCATGCATTACCCACATCAGACAGATCTGCTGCCACCAAAAAACCCTCCGGGGTCAATCCCTGCAAAGGACGACAGCTCATCATCTCTGTAGGGGGAGGGCACCCAGTGGGAGCACCGAACATGAACTGCATCGTGCAATGATCGGACCAAACTACCTTATCACTCCTGAAATTATTTATCTCAAGCCCCAGCGAGAACACCAGGTCCAATGTGTGGCCGACCAAGTATGTCGCAGCTGAAACAGCTTGTAACAGACCCAAAGATGACAGAGTTTGAAGGAGGTTATGACCAAGCCGAGAAGATTCATCATTGGCCCAAACACTGAAATCCCCCAGAACAATACATCTGGGGGCTTCCAATGTTTCACCGGTGACAAATTCGGCAACCTCCTGCAGGAAGTTCCCTGCTGCCCGGGGGGCGCGATACACAAGGAAAATTCTGCAACCAGGGCCCGGACCCCTGCGAATGGCCACACACTCAAAAGAACATGGAGTTCTCTTTGGGTGCACAGTGAAGCCCAAGTCGGATCTAAAACAGATGGCTACACCACCACCCCTACGTTCCTCTCCGGGGCAGTGCACCACAGTATACCCGGGGGACAGCAGCCTCAAAAACGGGACCTGCATCGTCTACAACCCAGGTCTCCATGATGCAAGCCAGATCGAGGAAATCAAGACCGCAAAAATTGCGGTCTTGTTCCTGATCGACCTGGCATTGCATAGCACTGCCCTCAGGGGATTCGTGGGTAAGGCAGCCCCTTGGGTTACCTGACCACTCGGCCTGGTGGAATCCCTGGAGACAGGCACCAAACGTCTGGCCTCTCTTGTGTCCGTCGCAATCCGGGGCGTCTTCTAGACCTAACTATCTCAATCCTACCACCCTTCACTGCGCACGGGGCTCCCCTCCACCCAAGATCACCCTGACTTCTCCAAATCCCCGCCTCCCGGCAGCGTCTTATCATAGTATCTGATACTGAGAGACTGGTGAAGGGCCGTAAATCACGTAAGAGGGATGGCCTGTACACTATCCTACCTCCCCTCAGTCCCCCCAAGCAACCCTTGCACATAACTAATTCCAGAATAAATTACTACTAAAACCCACTAAATAAACTAAAATACTCCTACCTTTAGCATCCAAATTACCAATTTATAATAGATTTCTCTGTATGTGCTACAGCTTACTACAGGCCAGTGAAACTAAACACAGCAACTTTTAAATACCCCCTTCAAGATACAGATTCATACCAATACTTTAAACAGGTAAACCACTACAGATAGCCACCTTGTTTTACCTGCAGGCAAACAATGAAGTGATTTTCCTTTGAGGAGTAACGCTTGAGCCACTCACTATCGCTCGCACTAGCGAGCGGTGCGGAGATTTAAACAATGTAGCTCCTCCCCGAGCTATGATGTCAGCGGCCAGTTCCCCAACCTCCTGCTCGCTGTACATACAGTTGGCTAGTTGAAATTAAATGACATGGAGTACATAACAGGCGTCGTGACCAGTCTCTCACCCTGCTCACTCAGCTTGCAGGCTTGATGTCACTCTCCCGTCTACAACCGAAATATGCAGGGGTGTCCACAGCATACCAATCCCAAAAGCAGAAGTACAATACTTAGGAGCCAGCATGCAGCCAGACTACTCGTTAGGGCAGTACTCTGGTGTTGGGGCCATGGTGCCTGTATCTGCTTGTCGACACTGGTGTGTTTTTCACTCACAACACCAACGTGTACAACCTTTCTCCTTGCTCAGCACATGACATCCAAGGCTTGTGGTACCTTTTCTGGGTGACTGGCTGATAAGTAGGAGCACAGCAGACAGTAGCGCCACAGCAACGTACATGCCCAAACTTCCATTAATATTCTTGTACTGTGAATAATTTATAGTTCTGTAGCCTTATCAAACTACTATTTGTTGGCAGCAGCTTCTGAACCATGCCAGAGGGAGGTACACCAGTGAAACCAATATTCTTTCCCCATGTACATATTCTGGCAACTGCGTGATGTTAATTTATTACAGATAAATCACTTAATATTCGATGAATAACAGATATATGACAGTCACACAAAACCTCTTTTGTCATGCTGTTTCCTCTGTAAAAACTTTTTTTTTGTCACTGTTCTTTTTTGACTATAAATGAGTGAAACTTAATGGGTATTAGGTTACCATTGTTTAGGAAGAGTGCAGTTTTAGCTCTCACAGTACATTCTGAATTGGAAATATGTAAAATAATCATTTTGCTTTGACAGTATGATACATGATCTGCTATCTATGAATCTGTCTCCATGAATACATAATCTGGGCAGAACTGCGTTGACATAAAACAGGACGGTGGCAGTCGAGGTTGGGATGTGTGCACAGAGTACCACAGTAATGCCCCATCAAAGCACTGGAACGATCAAGGTAGTGGAACATATTGTCACGGCTGCCAATAGAAAGGCACCCCAAAAAATTTAAAGTGAAGGGAAAGACTGTACATAAAACAGATCCAGGATACACATAATACAGCATGTCATCAGTTTCTTTCATTTGCTGGGAGACACAAACACATAACAAAAGTAGTAATTTCGTAATACAGAAATTTGAAAGGAAAGGATGATGCCATAAAAAATAAAAATACAGAAAAAAAGAATTTATTTTTGGATATGATAAATTACTTTCATTGACTATTTTGCCACAGGAGTGGGTCTGGTCTGAAATGCAGGTTGCCAAGTGAAGGGACCAGCAAAAGCTACAGAGTTCAGCATCACCAGACACTCACAGCGTGACATGATTGTGCTATGTGGCACTTACTGTGATGCTGTGCAGTATCACATGGCATTCATATTGTGCCCGCCACTACAAAGTGTTGACCCTGACAGTTGTCAAGCAACTACTGTTCTCATTGGGTGAATGGCATTTAAATATTTTGTTGGGGTGGCTTTGGAATGACAGCTGGCAAGTGCGAAGATGATCAATTAACTGCATCAGTGGCAAACATTCCAGGGAAATATCTACCAGTGATCTGTCAGATGTGCTTCAATACAACTTTAGAAATGCAGAGGGGGTTGTGACACAAACAAGCTGAACTGGGGAACAGAATGCCAGACAGGATGCCGAAACGGGACCACAATGATCAAAACAGGGTACGAGCCCATAGATTTTTAAATTGCAGCGGGTGTCTAAACACGAGTAACTGCAGAGAATGGCAAGCAAATGAGAAACATTGCGTCCTGCAATACACATATACATTATGTGCCATATGCTAAAAGAAGTAATGGTACTGGTGCTGATGGGTTGAGGTAGCCATGAGAGGTAACACTTCCTCAGCTTCCTGTGCAACACTAATGGTGCTGAGGGATGTAGGTAGCGATGCGCAGTAACATTTCTTGTAGTGCTCACAAGCATGCGCAGCAAGCACATGCTGTATGAGCTCGCACACAGTGAGTGCAGAGGAGAAGATGCACATACACAGTTAGACTAGGGGTAGAAAGTGCAGTGGCACTACAGAACCACACAGCATGTGGAGCACCACCTACAGTAAAATGTGAGGAACAGCAGGCTACCAGAACTAGTTAAGACTACATAGTACAAAAAAAAAAAGTTCATCAGGGTGACAACAGGCACACTGCACAATAGTGCCGTCCCTCAGTTCAGTATTGTTCTCCTTTAAATAATTAATAATTTAAAGTGAGTTTGTTACTTTGATCACACTTAAAAAAAAACATAATATTTAGACACATGTCAGCTTACAGCTTATATACTGTCTGCACTTTGCTTCCCCTTTTTCTTTATTACCAGGTTAATTTTAGATGGAAACAGGATCTTTGACTCCTAGAATTCATCGGTGTCTGCAGTTTAATCATTTACTGAAGACATAATCCACTATTTGTGACATCACAGTTTGCTGCTGTGGAAACTATTCTGATGTCACAGAGGACTGTGACCTCAGCAAAGGATTAAACAGGAAGAGCAGGTCAGCTTCAGGGCACAAGAATCCTGTTTTCGTGTACAGTAAATGAACCTAGTATAATGAAGAATAAATACATACAAAAAATTAATAAAATCTATGCAAGTGGGAGAAAAATGGGGTAAAAAAAACTATGATGCCATCTGTCTTGTGCCCCACGCTGAGCATGCGCCACCACATACAGGGTAGGTGGGGGCTAACTAAGGATGGGGTCAGGGTGGTTGTCATGGGGTCAGGTCCCCAGACCTCAGAACTAGGAGATGGGTGGCTTAGGATAAAAACCATATGGAAAAAATGTACATAAGCTCAGTTGTGTCTACATGGTAAGTTATAAGTCAAGCATCTCAAACTCCCTTTAACATATTTATTTACTTCACTGGACTGTTAATGAAGTGGCTTTTCTCTTTGTGCTGCTCCTGATTACAACAAATTAGTGACTAGCGTTTCAGCTATAAAAGTATGGCAATCCTTTTAAAGAGCTAGCGTTCTGCTTGGAATTAATAGTAATTTTCACATTAAGTCAGCTATCACTTCTTATATCTGAGGTATTTTTTTATGTTCCGTTTGCTGATAAGATTTTCCACCTCGCAGTACTGGGATAATGTGTGGAGCAGTACTCTGTTAAGAGGCTAAAAAAAAAAAAAAGTCAGTTCTGTTCCTCCCACTACATCATCAGAAATGTGACTAAACACACTGAGGCACCACAACCCTTGCATCCTGAACAGTGACTTTTGCCAAGTTACCAATCAAAATGCAGGAAATTGTGACATCATCAGTAACCAAGAATAGCCAATCCCTCATGTGAAAAAGAATAATCTGGCAGTGAGGAATGTTTCTTCTTGGTTACTAGGATGTCACCGTCAGTGTGGTTTCAGTGTTGTTGATGTGATGGGAGAAGCAGAACTGACTTTTTTTTTAGCTTCCAGACAGAGTGCTCTCCACACAACACCCCAGTATTGCCAGATGGAAAATCTTCTAATTAGCAAACAGAAAAGAAAAAATACTTCAGATATAAGAAACGATAGCTGATTACATCTGAAAGTTACTATTGATTCCAGACAGTACACTAGCTCTTTCATGTATTTAAGAGTTATACACCAGCCCGGTGGCATGAACAGCAGAGGCATCCATGCAATTTGGGTTTGGTGATGGACTCAGTTTGCCAGGGACAGGAAGATTGAGCATCCGGAGGATAGCTGTCCTCCTCTGGGAGGGAGGGTTCTGGGTTCCTGACACTGGTCTGACCCCTGGCTGATGCTCAGGGCAATCAGTGCACTCCTGAGGTTGGAGGGATGGCGGCTGTCGACACCTCACGCACAACACCGTGCGCAGTATGTCTATGACGGCATTGCACATCCATCCATCTCTCCCTATGGAAAAGGGAAAAATGGCCGGGTGCAGCATGGATGAAGCTGACCTTCCCCACACCGGATCTGTTCATCGGTTGGGGGTAGGGCTAAGCCATGGGGGAAGCTAGGGCCAAGGGCTCCTCATTGGATTTGTCTCTCCAGTGGTGTGGCGTCCCTGATGACCCTGCCATTGGTTGGGGGTAAGCCGTGGCAGAAGCTTGGGTAGAGGTAAGTCCCTGTGTGTGCCAGTGATGGGGCTGGTGGGTTGGGTGGAGGGTTAGGCTGCACCGCGGTGGGGAGGACAAACAGATTAACAAAAAAAAAAAGTAATTAGCTGTTAGGGACTCAGTGTGGGCTGTTTACTTTGATGTGATCACAGGGCTTATACCAAACTTTCTGTTAAAATCTCTGAGAACTTAAAAACTCTTAAAATATTTCTCAGAGGCCCACCCAGTGGCGTTGAGGGTTGAGGCGCTGGACGCCACACCAGCTACCCAGGTTCGGGAACGGGCCTGGGCCGCTGGGGGTCAGCGGGGGGGGGGAAGAGGACTGAGTGTTCAGAGGACTGCTCTCCTCTCTCCGGGAAGGGGACTAGTCATCCTGCCCACTGACTGCCCTCTAGCGGTGGCTGGAGGGCAGTATGGGTCGGGAGGTTCAGAAGCCGACATGATTATGTTGGAGGGGAGGGAGGGCCAAAATGGAAACTGGCCGGGGATCCATGGACCGTTATAGCCCGACCGCTGTGGCAAAGTCTGCCCCCGCCAGCAGATTTGCTGCATCGGGTGGCAGCGGATTGCCAGTGCCCTTCCACCTGGCCCTGCCGCGGAGGGAGAATCCGCAGAGGAACCTGGGGGGGGGCAGACCAGCTGGGGTTGGCGTCGGATGTACCCTCCGAGGAGGGGCCTATAGCCCGTGGAGCCCGCGGGAAGGAGATACAAAAAAAAAATCTCAGAAAACTGACAGACCATCTCTTTTAGAAGGCACTGTTAAGGCGTGCACTGAAACTAACCTTGTTTGTGTCACAGATACCATGCCAAGAGATTTTCTGGGGGGAGGGGCACACAATTAAAAATTAATGTAACAGGACCCTTAAATTACAAGTTTACAGCATTCCTCAGTCTAAAAGGCACTACTTGGATGACAACTAGGTGGGGATATGTTTCCCTTCCCCAAAGCCTGTGGGTATAAAGGCCTCAATTTGTGCCTAATGTAACCACGGATACTACATTTTATTAAAATATGGTTTGACAATTATTTTTTTGTGCAGTATTAGCCACTGCTAAGCAATTTAGATGCATTAGGTAAGGAAAAGGGGCAGACTAGGTGGGCCAGGCTACACCTTCACCTTCTGTTTATCTGTGAGATCTCAAATTATAGTGAGAAAGAAATAATGTGACTTACTGGGAACTGAACCCAGCCCTCGGAATACCGTCCCAATTTTAAAACATGGTTTGTGATTAAAATCTTTTTTCCCCCTAGTGATCAGAAATCGATCAGTAGTTTCAATCTAGCAGTCCGCAGATCCTAAAGAGTACACACTGCTTTCCACAATACCCCCAAGCGTACCTTACAGTCTTACATGGCTAAAGGTCTATAGGGAATCATATAAGACGTATTTTTAAATGATAACTGATTATCATAAAATAAAGGCCAATATTTTTAAATGAGCCAGTTCAAAGACTAGAGCAGAAAATGATATACTTCTGAGCCTGATGTCAGTGTTGAAGATCTAGCAACACAAAGGAAGATTAATTTGGCTTTTCTCCTTGCTTAAGTTACAATGGCCTATTATTCTGAAACAGCTGCAAACACTATCCAACTCGGGCTGAGTATTTGCTTTAAGTACAGGGAACAATCTGTCTTGATATAATAATGGTGTCGTTGGTATATAGTGTGGCATACTGTCTGAAAAGTGCACGCTTTAGGGAAGGTCTTCAATTAACAGTGAAAAAAAAAACAGTATACCAGAACTCAACCCAGCGGCTCCCTATGATGACTGGGAAGGGTCTGTTACACAATACCCAGAATCCCAGTAAACAGTTCCTCTGCAAACCTGAAACCTAGACAATAGCAGTGCACACTGGTGAAATCCCAGTCTTGCAAGTTTGAAACTGAGAAAGGGGTGAGGAGTCACAAGGTCAAAAGCTTTTTGTAAATCGATGAACTGAACAAGCACCCTTCTTACCATTACTGACATTTTTTAATAACTGTGTAAGGAAACTCGAGAAGCACTGTGTAGGAAATCACTTGGGGAAGGAACCTAATCTGTGTGTCACTTTGGAGGTTACCACTCTGGGAAGTCCAGGCTACTGCTGAATTTGAACACTCTGCTGTTATAAGGCTCAGCTTTCTTAATAATAATACATTTTATTTATACGGCGCCTTTCTAATTCCAAGGTGCCTTACAATTTAAAAACAACCATTATAAAATCCAGTAATACACAGTACAACTAATACTCAAAACAGTCAGATAAATAATTCAGTTCTCTAAGAAGGCTTTTTGCCAGAGGAAAGTTTTCAGACCCTTCTTAAATTCCTCCACAGACGTGCACTCCCGTAACTGACATGGTACAGAGTTCCAAAGGGTGGGAGTAGCATAAGCAAAAGCTCTAGAACCCGATGATTTCAAATTCATCCTTGGAATCTCTAGCAAACCCTCGTCGGCCGACCGGAGTGATCAACCAGGGCAGTAAGGCACCAGAAGTTCTTTCAGATAGACCGGACCCAGACCGTGTAAGGCTTTGAAAGTCAGTAAACAGACTTTAAAGGTGATCCGACACCGTATTGGCAGCCAGTGCAGTTCGCACAGCACCGGGGTAATATGACAGGATCTGCTAGAGCCCGTCAAAAGTCAGACTGCAGCATTCTGCACCAGCTGCAGGCGACGAATTTCAACCCCTGAAAGCCCTAGATATAGGGAGATGCAGTAGTCCAGGCGCGAGGACACAAAGGCGTGGGCCAACATTGGAAGGTTGTCAGACGGGACCAGATGCTTAACCCTGACAATGTTCCTAAGATGGTAAAAGGAAGTCTTGACGACAGCTGCCACCTACGACTGCAGTGTCAGTCTATCATCAAAAACCACCCCGGGTTACACACCCGTTCGGAGGTCAGAAGAGAGACGCCACCAAGAGTAATTCCGGAAGTGCACCAACACCTGACCCCCCCTGTCGACCCGGGTTCACGACCAATACCTCTGTCTTTTCCGAGTTCAATCTTCAGCCAGCTGGAATCCATCCACTCCTGGATTTCTTTCAGACAGTTGTTAAAGACCGAGAAAGCTCCATCCTGGTCGGGTGCAAAAGAAAGGTAGAGCTGGGTATCATCTGCATAACAGTGAAACCTCAACCCATACCTTCTTACAATGTCTCCAAGGGGTAGCATATACACCGCGAACAACATGGGTGACAGCACAGAACCCTGAGGCACCCCACACAACAAAGCCGTTGGGTCCGAGGAAAAAAACACGGACACAACTCTTTGTGATCTCCCCGTGAGGAACGAAGTGAACCATCTTAAGACGGTCCCTGACATTCCAGAAATATGCCTCAGGCGTCCTATCGACACCACGTGATCCACGGTGTCAAAAGCTGAGGAAAGATCTAGAAGAACCAAGATGGAACGGCTCTTCCAATCTCTCACCATCAGGAGATCATTGAGCACCCGAACCAGCGCTATCTCAGTACTATGTCTCTTACGAAAACCGGACTGCAGAGGTTCACAGATGTCATAGATGGTCAAATGGTCCTCCACTTGTGCTGCCACTACTTTCTCAATCACCTTCCCAACAAAGGGACGGTTAGAGATAGGTCTGTAGTTTGCGAGACAGTCTGGGTCCAAGGTAGCTTTCTTCAAGAGTGGTGTCACCACCGCCTCTTTCAGGGAACTAGGAAACTCACCCAATTCCAGGGAGCACCAGACTATCCACACAAGGACTGGACTGATGATATCACTACAACCCAGAATTAGGGAGGTCGGTCCAGGATCCAAACTACAGCACGAAGGGCGCACATTCTGGATAATCCTCATGACATCCATGAACTCCGGTCGACTGAAGGTACTCCAGGAAAATTGAGGAGCAGTGATCTCGCACCATTCAGCAGTAGCCCCCCTTAGAGTGTGCTGGCTGCAGAACCGCCCTGATGTCAGCCACCTTATTTGCAAAGAATTGAGCAAGCTCATCGCACTCAAACTGCAAAAAAGCTTTCCGAACTTGCAGACAGGCTGGGTTGCACAGTCTATCCACAGTTCGAAATAGCTGAGCTGATCAGTTCTGAGCAACCGCAATTTCCCTGGACAGGAATTCTGCCTTCTTACAGGTGATTGCAGATTTTGATAGTCCAAATAATGGTCCATCAATCCAAGGTGGCCAGCATCAAGAGTGGACTTTCGCCAGCAACGCTCTAACCTTCACCCCTGTCTCCGCATCTCCCTCAACGTCCCATCAAACCAAGGGGACTTGGGGCGAAGGGAGAGGGGGCCAACACGGACTGGAGCAATAGAATCCAGAGCCACCATAACAGCTGTATTATAAGCTGACACAAGGGTCTCTGGATCATTGCTTGCCAATGTGGGGGACGAGAGGTCAAGGACTGCAGCAAAACCTTGGGAATTTATATCCCATAAAGGGCGGTACCTAACCATCTCCACAGGGGTAGGCCTTCTAGAGGGGGTACTAAAACTTAACCCCACGGTGTAGTGATCTGACCACCCGACTGGTTCCACAACCACGTCGGATGTTTCGATCCCTAGAAGGAAGATTAAGTCCAACGAGTGTCTAAGTTTATGCGTAGCAGTGGAAACCACCTGTGTGAGGCCCAGAGATGTCATTAACTGGAGGAAGGTTTGACCAAATTGTGAGAGTTCGTCGTCGACCCAGGCACTGAAATCACCCAGAACCATCAATCTGGGTGACTCGAACGCCATTTCGACAACGAAGTCCGCCACTTTCTGAAGGAATCGCTTCTCATCACCGATTGGACGGTAAATGAGAGCAATTCGATAGCCTACACCTGCTACTACTGTACACGCAAAGGACTCAACCTCCTCAACTAATATCCCCGTGAGGCCTAGTTTGGTCTTGAAACAGACTGCAATCCCCCAACCCCGCAATCCAATCTCGGGTGGTATGTCACAGAGTACCTAGCTGGAGTCATAGCCTCCAGAATGGGCCTGAATTTTCATCCAGCCAGGTCTTGGTGATGCAAGCCAGGTCCACTGTACCAAAAAGATCGGCAATAATTGCAGTCTTATTCTAAATGGACCTGGCATTGCACAACACTGCCCGAGTTGGATGAACCTCGCGGGCCGCCCGGGCCATCTGCCTACCACATTCAGTAGTACCCTTGGGTATGAGCACCAGACATTGCAAACCACAGTCTGGATTCCATTTCGCCCCAGGGCACCTTCTGGATCCAACGACCCCAATATGATTACCCCCCCATGTCCATCCTCCACACTTCATAGCCCCTCGCCCTCCTCCCTCTCCTATCCACAAAGGTCTAAAGACCGTCTCAGTGCTGCTAAGAGAAAGCAGGTCATCTCCCACTTCCTGCTCCCTTCCATCGACAAGAGAAACATCATAAACCTGGCCATCTGGCTGGACAGCCACCTCAACTTCTCCACCCACGTCGAGGCAGTCTGTACTGAACTCCGGCCCAAACTTGCCATTCTTTACAGCCACAAAGCCAGTCTTCCTCTAGCCAACCATAGCAAACTCGTTCGTAAAACAATCTTGCCAGTACTAGACTATGCGGACATCATTTACGCAATGGCCCCATCCTCATCCCTCTCAAAATTGGACATCCTATTCAACTCGGTCTGTCGCTTCGCCAATGCCTCCCCCCAACTCACCAATCATTTCTGCCTCTACGCTACCCTCATCCTGGTCCCGGACTCCCACAGTAGAACCATTCACAGTGCCTCCCTCATAGCTAAATATTGGCTAGGCTCTTTGCCCCCCTACCAGACCTCCAACTGGTGGAACTGAAATCATCAACGTCCTAAAATCCTTAGTTACAACAGCCAACTGATACTCAGGGACCTCAACATGGATTGGCTCACACACAAATCGCATAGCCCGAAATCCCTTTGTGATGAACTAGGTCTTGCCTAGATAATTAGTGAGCCCACTAGGATTACCACCACCAACATTGCCTATAGTTCTCTCATCGATGTCATACTTACCACCCATCCCCACAAAATACTACAATCAGCTGTTTTTTCCAACAATATGAGTGATCATAGAGTTGTGGTCTGTACAGGACATCATACCAAAGCCCACAATCAGCCTAAGTTCATAATCAAGCATTCCTTTCGTAAATTCAACCCCCTGAGCTATCTGACCGACCTTAGCAAGGTCAAATGGCAAGATCTGTACCTCTCTAAAACAGTCGATGAGGCTGTCTCTAACCTAAATGAAAATCTCACCACCCTGGCTAACAAGCATGCCCCATTTATTAAGGTGCGTACGCGCAAGGTCTCCCAACCCTGGTTTACACCAGAGCTGAAAACCACACTTATAAACCGAGATAAACTCTGGGCTCTAGCAAGAAGTACTAAGAATCCGACAGATTGGCAGACATTTAGAGCAGCTAGGAGCACCTGCGTAAAACATATTCGCTCTACCAAAACAATTACTACATTTCCACGCTGGAAAAAGCCAAAGGAAACTCGAAGAAAATTTGGAGGACCATCAAGTCTATTGAAGGTCAACCGGCTGCTCCCTCCATCCCAGCTAAGATCAACATAAATGGCACAGTTATTGAGAACAATTACCAAATCTTCGAAGAACTGAATTCTCACTTCGCCACAGCTGGTCTAGCATTCGAGGCATCACCGTATGCATCTCGTACTAGTATCCAAACTAGCTCTATCACTGTCCCGAAAGCTACAGCCCATCCTTTCCAGCTGCTCCCCCTCAGCTTCAAAGAAGTCGAGATTCACTCATCAATTTAGATACCACAAAAAGTGCCGGAGACGATGGCTTAGAACCATTTTCTTAAAAGTCGGCTACCGCTATCTTACTGCTCCCATTCTCCATATATTCAACCTCTCTAGCTCTTCTGCCATAGTTTCATTATGCTAGAAATCCGCTCCCTTATTTAAATCCGGTGACCTGTGCGACCTAAACAATTACAGACCAGTCTCAATCTTGCCTATCCTTTCAAAAGTCCTCGAAAAATTGATTTATACACAATTGAAGAATCATCTGGAAACCTACTCTCTCCTCAATTCAGCCCAATCAGGCTTTCGCTCCAATCACAGCACCACTACTGCACTAGCTAAAGTCACCGATGACTGGATCTCAGCCAAGGATGCTAAAATAATTACGGGTGCAGTATTCTTAGATTTGAGTAAAGCATTCAACACCGTTGCCCATACTCCAGTTGTGAACAGCCTCACCAATATTGCTACTACCAAATGGTTCTCCAGTTACCTATCAGGTAGGATGCAGAAAGTCAAAGCTGGTGGGCTGTTCTCTGCCTCCTTACCAGTTATTAGGGGAGTCCCGCAAGGTTCCATCTTAGGTCCTATACTCTTCTCCCTATATATCAACAAACCTCGATTCTCAAATAACCAGGTCAACCTTGCATTTCTTTGCAGACAATACAGTTTTGTATACATCCGGCCATACAATATCGGAAGTCAGGGATATGCTTCAAGTCGATTTCGCACAGCTAGAAACAAATCTCTTCAATACCAAATACCTCCTAAACACTAAAAAACCTAGGCTATGTTTTTCCCCCCTAATACTTCCTCCATCATCCTCACTGTCGCACCTAAAGACTTCATCATTACATCCCTAGGTGAACCACTGGAAGTTGTCTCTATATTTAAATTCCTTGGCTTTTGGTTAGACAACAAGATCTCCTTCAACGAGCAAACTGACGACCTGTCCAGAAGACTAAAAGCTAGACTAGACTTCTTCTTCAGAAATAGGTCCCTCTTTCCCCTGGAAGCCAGACTCAGGCTTGTTCAGACCACCTTCCTCCCTTTACTTGACTATGGGGACATATTATACACTGCTGCAGCAATTCCTAACCTAAACAAATTGAACATTCTCTATCACCGCGCCCTGCGCTTCATTAAAAACTACCCATACCGAACCCACCATTGCGAACTATATGCAGCTGTTGGTTGGACTTCACTTACCATTAGACATACACGCCATGCTGGCATTTGGACCCTAAAACTTCTTCTGAATAAATTACCAAGCTATTTAGTAGCACTAATCCGTCCTGCCCACAGCTCTTATTTCCTTAGGAAATCAGATTTTATCCTACTTGACGCTCCTAGGACTTGTACCTCCTTTGGCAGACGAGCCTTCCCAAGTGCCCTACCAACTGTTTGGAACCAGCTGCACTCCACTCTGAAACTATCCAGTATAGCCTCAGTAAATTACTTCAAAAAACTGGTGGCTTCAAAAATAAAGGACACCTGTAACTGTTTCTAAACTCCCTTCCTAGTTTTCTCCTTACTTCCTTAGTTTGTTCTCATTACACTTCCTTCCTTGAACAACTTGTACTACATATTTTTTTGGTTTTCACCCAGGACTGTTTACCCATGTACCTTGTAGGACCTGGTCTGCCATTTATGTATTGTTATGTTATTGCCTGCATTGTATATTTGTTGTAACCATGCACCCAGGACCTCCTTGTGAATGGGCTTGCTCAATGGAGCTTTCCTGCAATAAACTTGAACCTTGCACCAACCAATCCCCTAGGCTACTCCCTGTGCCACAAGAAAAAATTACTCACCTTAGTAATGTTGTTTCTTCTAATGGAGTCTTGCTATATTATGACAACTGCAGTTTGTCCCACCATTAGAACTGCTCCGGAGGTGAAAGAGTGAACTCCCATTCTAAGAATGGAACTTGGAGCGTGAGCTCGGTTAGAGAAGCTCTGTCTGGGTTATTTCAAACCTAAACTGTCAGGTCTTTACAAGCAAAACTCAATAAGGTCTGTGTGGAAGCTGTAACCTACACTAGCCAACTGGCTACCTGACTATTAACACATATTCCTGGTCCCAACACAAAGACTCAAGTCAGGGGACCAGAAGTAATAATATAATATAAGCAATAATATGAGATAAAATAAAACATCACACCCCAAAACCCCAAGAAGGGAGAAAACATATAGTGGGCATAACTAGCGCCCACACTAGGCGCTGCCATGTACAAGTAGAAGTTCTGAGAGGGGCAGGCTGGGAGGTCATAATATAGCAAGACTCCATTAGAAGAAACAACATTACTAAGGTGAGTAATTTTTTCTTCAAACAACATGAAGTCTTGCTATATTATGACAATTGCAGACTACACAGCAGTACCTCCATGGAGGAGGGACAGAACCTACTTAGGGAATAGGCTCTAAAGCACAGCTGTGCCAAACCGAGCATCTCTCCTGGCCTGGACATCCAGGGAGTAATGCTTGGTGAAAGTGTGTACCGTTTTCCAGGTAGCTGCTTGACATATCTCTAAGATAGGGATGTCTCTGGCAGCAGCTAGAGGCAGCTGTACCTCTGGTAGAATGAGCTCTCAGGCCAGAAGGAGGAACTCCCCAGTTTCTGATAACAAAATTGGATACAAGAGACAATCCACCTGGCAATTGATCTCTTAGTGGCAGGTCTCCTTTTCCGACCTCACCATAAGTGAGAAAAGTTGGAGGATTCGAACCTGTGACCCTAGTACGTTCTATATAGTAACTTAGAGGCCCCTTAACATCTAAACTGTGCAATCTCCTCTGCCAGAGGAGGAATGTTCAGTGAAAAACACTGGAAGGAGACAGATTGATTAAGATGGAAATCTGAAACCACCTTAGGCAAAAACTTCCTGTTAGTCCTGAGGACTACCGTATCCCTGTGGAAAGAAATAAAGTCAGTTTCTACTGACAGGGCTTGCAACTCACTTATGCGCCTGGCAGAAGTGATAGCCACTAGGAAAACAGTTTTCCAAGTTAAGTACTTAAGCTCTGCAGAAGACAGAGGTTCAAAAGGAGGTTGCATTAACTGGGCAATGCAAACATTAAGGTCCCAGGCAGGGACCGGATCCCTAAAAGGTGGATTAGAATGAAGTAATCCTTTAAAAAACTTGGAAAATACAGGGTGAGCGGAAAGAGAGGAGGGCTTTCCTGCTGAAACAAAAGCAGAGACAGCTGGCAAATGCACTTTCAGGGTAGCTGGTCTCAGTCCCAAGGAATTAAGATGGACCATATAGTCCAAAACAATGGGCAAATCAGCAGATTCTGGGGAAATATGTTTCCCAGAACACCAAATGGAAAACCTTTTCCACTTAGAATTGTAAGTAGCCCTAGTGGAAGGCTTCCTAGAAGCCTTTAGGATTTCAAGAACACCCTGAGAAAGGTGTAGGTCAGCAAATTCTAACTCCTCAAGAGCCAGGCCTTGAGGTTGAGGGATTTGAGGTTCGGATACCAAACTCTCTCCTGTGCACAGGTTAACAGGTTGTGATTCCTGGGAGACACAGGGAAGATGGACTGTTAGTGACAGAAGGAGGGTACCAGGGCTGCCTGGCCCAATCTGGGGCAATCAGAATCACCCTGCAAGGCTGGGATCTGATTTTGACTAGCACCTTGAATAGGAGAGGAAGGGGAAGGCATAAAGAAACTTCCTTCCCAATCTAGGAGAAAGGCATCCAGGGGATTGAGCCCAACACTGGGGCCTGCAACAGAACAGTGGAAGTTGGTGATTGTCTGGGGCTGAAAAAGATCTATCTGAGGGGTGCCCCATCTGGCAAAAACTATCCCCAGTACTTGAGGATCCAGAGACCATTGTGATGGCCCTGGAAATCCTGCTGAGAGCATCTGCTAGGACATTGTCCTTTCCTGGAAGGTGAACTGCTATGAGGGAAGTGTTCAGGGAATAGGCCAGAGACCACAACTTCATTGCCTCGGTGCACAAGGCGAAGACGAGTGCCCCCCTTGTTGATGTACCACATTGTTGTGGTGTGGTCTTCTGATCATCCACTTTGTTCTGAACAGACGATGAAAACACTTGAAGTGCTAAAAGACAGCTCTGAGTTCCAGCAAATTGATGTGGAGCAGAGATTCCTGAGGGACCACACTCCCTGAGTGGAGAGGTCGCCCATGTGGGCTCCCCACCCCAGGAGGGAAGCATCCGTAGTGAGGGTCAAGGAGTGAGACAGAGGAATGAAGGGGACCCCCAGTCTTAAACTGCTCTGATCCTGCCACCACTGGAGGGCCTGAATCAGGGTTCGGGTCACTGGGACCAACTTGGAAAGGGGGTCTCTTCTCTGAGACCAAAAGGCTCTCAAGTGAAACTGAATGTCCCTCATCTGAAATCTTGCTCCTTGCACTACAGCTGTGGACGCAGCCATGTGCCCCAGGAGCTGCAAAAAGTGTCTTGCTGGTCGAGAGACCTGCAGAGTGAAGGAGGAGGCCAGAGCCACCAAGTTCCTTACCCTCTCTAAGGGTAGGAAGACTCTGGCCTGCTTTGTGTCCAATTCTGCAACTATGAAGGTGAGCACCTGAACTGGTTCCAGAACTGATTTTGGAAGATTGAGCAAGAAGCCCAGGGAGGTGAGCAGCTGCTGGGTAACTTGCAGGTGAGACCTTACCTGTTCTGGGGACTGGCCTACAATGAGCCAGTCGTCCAGATAGGGAAAGACAGCAATCCTTTGCCTTCTTAAATGAGCCACTGCTACTGCCAGACATTTTGTGAATACCCTTGGGGCAGAGATTAGGCTGAAGGGCACTGCTCTGAACTGGTAGTGACCTGAGGGCAGTTCCAATCTGATGTACTTTCAGTGGGAGCTTCTGATTAGGACGTGAAAATAGGCATCCTTGAGGTCCAGGGAGGCTAGCCAGTCCCCTGGCCTTAGAGAGGGTAAAATCATTGCCAGAGTTACCATTCTGAACTTTGGTTTCAAAACGTGTTTGTTCAGATATCTCAGGTCTAAAATGGGCCGCCATTCTCCTGTCTTTTTTGGGGTAAGGAAATATCTGGAGTACAGACCCTTGCCCTGGTGTAGGGGAGAAACCCTTTCTACAGCTCTGAGAGCCAGGAGGGTTGAGACTTCTGTTTCTAAAGTAGAGGTCTCTAAAGAGTCTGCAGGTGGGAAAGATCTGATTCTCATCTTTGGGAACTTTTTGAAGCTGAGAACCAGACCCTGGCTTACTACTTCCAGGACCCACTTGTCTGAAGTTAGAGACACCCAGTTCTGAACGAAGTAAGCCAACCTGCCCCCTACAGGTAAAGGAGAATCGGCCCTGGGCACCCCATCAGGATGTCTGTTTGGCAGGAGCTTTAGGCTGAGGGGTGGGAGCAGGTCTGCCCACACCCCGTGTGCCTCTCCCTCTGAAGAACCCCCTCTGAGCATAAGCAGAGGAGGCCTGGGTTTGGTAAAAAGGCCTGTGAAAGGCCTACCTCTACCCCTGAGGGGCCTGCCTCTGAGGTGGCTTGCAGCTCCTTAGCCTGAGCACTCTTATAGGTAGTCCTATATTCATCCATTTTCTTCATATAATTCTCTGTCTGCTCCCCAAACAGAGAATTTCCAACCACAGAAAATTCATAGCCTTAGTCTGGGTATCCTGTGACAAGCTAGTACACCTGAGCCAGGCTAACCCATGGTGCTACATACGTAGCCATGACTCTAGAGAATACATCATTAAAACCACAGCAGCATGAAACTGCACCTTAGATGCCTCAATGCCATCAGCAGCCACCTGTTCCAGCTCATTAGCAAGCTGGCCAGAGGCCTGTTTGGCCAAGGCCATGACAGTGTCCCATCTAGATTTTTGATACATTGCTACATAAGCCATGTAATTTGCTTGCCTGAGTCCCAAAGACTCTGCCATGTATTGTTTTTTAGCCATGGCATCAATCTTCCTGGAATCCTTGTCATGAGGATGTGAAGCCAAAGGAATATTAGCTTTATCACAGGCTGCAGCCTGAACCACACCAACGTGACTACATTGCTGTGAAAGGAATTCTGTATCAGGACCTGACAGAGTGTACCTCCTGTCCATCTTTTTGTCCACAGGAGGCACAGAATTAGGAGTTTTTAAAATTTTTATTGTCTGTTTCCTAAATGATTTATGCAAGGGAATAGACAATTTCCTAGACTCTGGAATATCCATAATTTCTACAAAATCAGGTTCCTCTTGTTCATCCACAGCTTCCTCCAATGGAAGCTGGAGGTTTCAACAACTTTTTGTAAAACATAAACGAGAGGGGACTCAGAAAGCAAAGGGGAAGATTCTAAAGGTCTGTCTGGGGAGATATCCGGTTCAATGGGCACACCCAGACCCTCAAAGTCACATTCATACTGTTCATAATCATCCTCCCCCTCCTCTGGTTCATAAAACTCTTCAACAACATATTCCTGAACCGGTGGAACCGACCGAACTGACCTTTTACCAGACAGTGGCGGTTCGGACGGAACCGGAGAAAGTGACTGGACAATCTGAATAGCTCTTGCTATCTCTGCAGCAGTTGGAGAAGAATTTTGGGCTCCACACCTGCTGATTTTCTTGTTTTCTTTACTGGAACTGGCTCCTCGAGCCAGCTACGTGCCGAGGAAGTCTCGCCTGGTCAGAGGCACTCCCTCCGTTCGGTTGGCACCAAACCGGGCTGGCCATCCGGTCAGCGGACTTTTCGCCTCTCGTTCCCTGAGCCTGCCAACTCTCTTATCCAGGGTGGCTGCAGGAAAATTTTACAAATCTGGCAGTCTGAATTGAGGTGTGTCAAACCCCAGACAATATACACATGTGGTGTGTGGGTCAGCCTTGGCAAGACTTCCCCACAGGCATCACAGTGTTGAAACCAGTGGGCGGTTTTTCTTTTGGGTTTTCAGACATAATGCCAGCCTAACCAAAAACTTGCCCTTTTAAACGGCAGTGCCAGGCAAGACACCCTTATCGGTTCCTAACCGTGTCACGGGTCTTGGAAAAAACGTAATGAAATCCGTTTTTTTTAGAACCGATAAGAACCGGGAACCGCACTCTAAAACCTTCAATTCAAGTTTTAAAAACAAGCTGATCGGTTCAAAACTGAACCGATAACATTTACAAGTTCCACACAGAAAATAAACTGAAATTACTTACGATATCACAGACAGAGCTTGAACCGAACGGTTTTGCGGTTAAAATAATAATATTCTCGGTTGATTTGAACCGAGAAAACACTGTTTAAACCGAGAAATGAACCGAGCAGTAGGAGAAATCTCCGGAGCGACTGTTCAGTGAGGCGGAGTAAAGAATCTGACAGTTTAGGTTTGAAATAACCCAGACAGAGCTTCTCTAACCGAGCTCGCGCTCCAAGTTCCATTCTTAGAATGGGAGTTAACTCTTTCACCTCCGGAGCAGTTCTAATGGTGGGACAAACTGCAATTGTCATAATATAGCAAGACTTCATGTTGTTTGAAGGACACTCACACATTCCTCCTCCCACGCCCCCACTCTGCTACTGGGCAAGCTGATTTTTCCTACTGTCTTCCCCTCCTATGGAACAACCTTCCACCCAACCTTCGCCAGGCCTCCTCCCTTTCTGCCATTAAACAACTCCTCAGGCTCCTTCCTTCCTCTCTCTGCCAAAGATGCCCCATGGTACCCTCCCCTACTAGGGCCTAACCTTCTCTAGGAGGCCTCATACAGTCATTGTGTACATGTTGCCCCTTACTGTTCTGAATTTCCTGCTTCTCAGCTGTATTATTGCTGTGCTTATTTATATCACATTGTAAATATGATTGTCTCTATAGTGCTTGTATATTACCTTCCTGTAAAGACCAATGTCTATACTGTATTTTTACAGGATGTACATACTGTATGTAGTTGTTGAGATTACTGTCTGTAACCAAAATTGTTGTACTTCTGTATACTTCGGTGTACACCTTATACCCGGGTTGCACCTGGAAACGAGCCTCAGCTCAGTGTGCCTTTCCCAGTCACCAATTTAAATAAAATAAATAAATAATAAACCACCAAGAAACCAGAACTATTCTGCTGCCACTGGATCATTTGTACAACAGGTTGTGCAGGTTCATCTTCTTGTGTGGATGGTTGACCCATCACTGTCTGCTGTATCAACAGCTTAACTGGCAGAGTCCCTCAAGCAGGCATGACTACCACTGGCTTTCTTTGTTGTGTAACTGTGCATAAGGAAAAGTCCCTGATTATCTCCTACCCCATCTCATGAAGTCAAGCAGTGCCAGCTCTCTTCCAATTAACAACAGCGCTCACCTTCTCAGTTCCCAGAATGAGGGGAAAATTTGGCAGAAAAGCCTCTGCTTTAGCACCAGACACCTGTCACAAATTTCCTCTCTAGCTGAGGAATACTTTTATCTTGCAAATGTTCAAGTCCAGTCTTTCCCGCCACCTCCGAAATTCCTGTATTTGTTTTGGCCCAGTATTTCCCACTCCTCAACCATGATCATGACGCTCACCAATACTCCTGCTCTTTATCTGCTGTGACTCCACTTTTTTAGATCGATTTAATTACTGTTGGGATGTAGTTTGTTTCTGCCTTGTATATTTCAGCATGTACGTAACTGGTGCTGGGCGACGTTAATCTGTTGATTGATTCTGTTCTCACTGGGGCCCCCATGAAAATGAGATGCTGTATCGTATGGCGTTATTCCGGCTGGAGCAATTTCAAATACATACATAAATGCATTGCTGTGCCACAATCAAATGTGCCTTCTGATTGCTTTGCAGGCAGGTATGTGATTAGGGGACAGGCCTTGGCTTTGAAACGACTGTGTGCATTATACATCTGGCCAAGTTCTGAAAGCAGTTCTTGACATCAGTTGATGATAGGTACTCACCTGGACAGCCCCACCCAACATGGCAGCCACTAGCCCCATTCCCATGCTCAGTGTCTGAGCTTCGACTGTGTCTTGCATGTTGTGGTTCAGGCACATGCAGGCCCGCTGCAGTGTTGCCACTATAAACTCAATCACCTGAAAAACAAGACCAGAAAGGCTTCTTAGCATTGGCTAAAAATAAAAAAAAAAGAAAAGAAAAGTTGCATAAACAATACCCTATACGACAGGGAAGGTGCTTCTAGAAACTTAATGCATGCCACAGATGAACTGAAAGGAACAAGGCCAAAAGTGGAGAGTCTTTCAACACACCCCGGAAGTGCATTATTTCTTAAGAAAACCATTCCCAGGATTGGATTATTGTGCTTATAAAATAGACAAATTATCTTTTCATGAAAAATGTTTAATTTCCCTGCAGTTAGGCTATTGCTAGACAGAATATGTGAGTTTGGTAACAAAGGTAGAATGCCTTTATATGATTCAAGGATGTGCATTTATTTTAATGCAACATGTGCCCTGTTGTGAGTTACTGCATTTAAAAAGTGGGAAAAGTTTAATTTTAATGAAAAATGGGCTTATTTTCATTTAGTTAGGTGGTCGCTGCATAGGAAAAGATAGATAACTTACAAACTGTGCAGTTTCTAGGAAATTAGTCAATAGTCAGATGATTTGTTTTGACCAATAATATTTTTACATTTGATCACTCTTCTATTTCCCATTCTATAATTACCTGTAACTCTTGATCTTATAGAGTGCCTGAATCATAGAACCACTCTCTTTAGTCCAAGGGCCAGAGGAACTAGGACCCTACGAGACCAAAGCTTTTGTGGGTGATGCCACCTACACACAGCACCAGCGCACTACATTGTGCACGTGGCAGTGTACAGCAGAGCCAGCCAGGCTACAATGCAGTACCTTACAGCAAATGTCACAAAAATACTGCATGACAAAAGGGCTTAACAGCCACTAAATTACACGGTTTCCTGCAGCATTACTGTACAGCGTCCTGGCTTTAGCCGCTGTATATAGGTGGGGCCGTCCCCCAACATCTCAAACCCTTTTAGACCACCACAATAAAATGATCATAACAACGTTGACCTACCCCTAAGTGCAGGCACCCTAGAATAATCTAGGCCAGGTAGGCAAGTGTGGGGAAAGGAATAAAAATGGTTAGAAAAAAAACGTCATGCATGAAAATGCAGAACAGCACACATACTTTCAACAGTGATGCACAGGAAAACAGTAGTGAAGGGTGTCACACATTTGGAAAGTTGCCTATCAAGTTTCACTTTCTCTTTTCTTTCCCACAAATGATTAAGTACAATAAAAGTAAGACTGTCCTTGACATGGCGACGAGACGGGTGTGTGAGGGTAACCGAACACACCAAGATGGACGCTGTCTCATTGTTCCTCTGAAGCACACTAAATGTGTGCAATGCCCCAACATCTCCAGCACAAAGGATAGCTTACTCACTTACCTGTAACTGTAGTTCTAGGAGTGGTACATGGTACACATCCACATTCTGGCAGTTCCACTGGAAGGCAATGACTGGCTGGAACATTTGTCATGCTAAGCTCCTCCCACCACCTCGGCATATATAACCAACGACTCTACCCTGTGACGTCAGCGCTAGCATGCTGCAAGCAGGATCTTGTGCCACTTGACAGGGGAGGACAGGTGGGTTGTGTGGATGTCTACCATATACCACTCCTAGAACTACGGTTATAGGTGAGTAAATACAGGTTACTCACCTGTAACAGGAGTTCTAGGAATGGTACATGTTGTTCATTCACATTGTCTGGCAGGTATCCTTGCTGCTTTAAATCTTGCCGGAAGGTCTTCAAGCTGGCTCCTCCCACCCACCCAGGTGGTAAAACTCTCGGCTCTGCCCCATGACGCCAGATCTGGCCCGCTGGAAGCTCAGGTTGTGCGCCGAAGCCAGGGAGGTCGGGTGGGTCGTGTGGATGAACAACATATACCATTCCTAGAACTCCTGTTACAGGTGAGTAACCTGTATTTCTAGGGACATGGATATGTTGTTCATCCACACTGTCTGGCAGACTCCTAGCAGTTCTCCAGGAGGAGGGAGGCAAGGCGCACACCCCCTACTTAGGGAATAGAGACTGGAGAACCGAGGCCCCAAAACCAGCATCCCGGCGTGACTCAAGGTCGATGTGGTAATGGGTGATGAAGGTGTGTGCTGACTTCCAGGTAGCAGCCCTGCAGATTTCCTGGATAGGGATGTCCCTGGAAGCAGCCACCGATGCAGCAGTATGGCAGGTAGAATGAGCTCTTATCCCTCTGGGAGGCTCCATGCCCGCCAACTTATAGCAGAGATCTATGCAGGAGGTGACCCACCTGCCTATCGTCCGCTTGGCTGCAGGTCTGCCAGGTGCGGCTTCAGCGTAGGTGACAAACAGCTGGCGAACCTCTCCCCGAATTTCAGCCGTGCGCTCCTTATAGTAAGCGAGCACCCTTCTAGGGTCCAAAGTATGGAGCCTATATTCGGCCTCCGAGTGTGATTGGGGCAGAACACGGCAGAGTCAACACCTGGTTAAGGTGAAACTCCGACACCACCTTCGGAAGGAATTTGGTGGGGCGCAGGACAACCTTGTCCCTGTGGAAGACCAGGTAAGGAGACTCGATGTAGGCGCCTGGAACTCTCCCATCCTTCTGGCTGACGTGATAGCCACCAAGAAGGTGGTCTTCCATGACAGGTGAGAGAGTTCACACCTGTGCATTGGTTCGAATGGCTTGCCCATGAGCTTTGCCAGTACCAGCAGTAGATCCCACGGAGGTGGAGGTTCTCGCACCGGAGGGGAATGTGATCAAGGCCTTGAAAAGCGCCAGACCACCTTCTCCTGCGCCACCAACTGCTTCCCAGCCCGCGCCCGGTAAGCAGAGATGGCTGCCAGGTGCACCTTAAGGGTCGTCGACCTAAGCCCTTGCTGAGAAAGGGACCAAAGGTAGTCCAATATGCTCGCCAAGGAACAGGAGGAAGGGTCAAGGCCCTTGCCCTGGCACCAAATGGAAAATCTCTTCCATTTGAAGGCATAGCATTTTCTGGTCGACTCCTTACGGGACGCCTCAACTACGTTGAGGACCTCGTCGGAAAGACCCAAGGCCTGGAACTCTAGCCGCTCAGGAACCAGGCCATCAGGTGCAGGGATTGAAGGTCCGGATGGAACACCTTCCCCTGATTGACTGAGAGCAGGTCCGGGCGAGCTGGAAGCTGCCTCGGGAGCCTGAAGCTGAGGCTGAGGAGATCTGGGTACCAGTACTGGCGGGGCCAGTCAGGGGCTATCAGAATCACCTGCGCCTTGTCCCTCCTTGCTTTGAGAAGCACCTTGTGCATCAAGGGGAACAGGGGAAAGGCATAGAAGAGGCCCGGGGTCCACGGCCTCGAGAAGGCATCCCCCTGCAGTTAGCCCTGCTGAGGGGGGTGGGAATGGAACAGCCTCAGCTTCGCATTCTCCCTGGAGGCAAACAGGACCACCTGAGGTGTGCCCCAAAGGGAGAATAGATCTTGTACTACCTCCAGCAGGAGAGACCACTCATGGGACGCAGCCCCTATCCGGCTTAGGGCATCGGCCAGGGTGTTGGAGGCTCCTGCCACATGAATGGCTAGGAGATCCGCCTCCAGGCTGCGCATGAGTGACCAGATGCGGAGAGCTTCCTTGCATAGAAGCATGGAGCACATCCCGCCCTGGCGGTTTAGATAGTACATGGTCGTGGTATTGTCCGTCTGGACCCGGACCACTTGACCCCGAAGAAACGGAGCAAAGGCAGTGAGAGCTAGGCAGATTGCTCGGAGCTCCAGCAGGTTGATGTGGCATCGGGACTCCCGCGGGGACCAGAGGCCGTGCGCTCGGTGTTCCCCCAGATGGGCACCCAACCCATCAGAGAGGCATTGGTCGATAGAGAGACAGTCGGCTCGGGATGGACAAACGGGATGCCCTTCTGCAGATGAACTGGAATGGTCCACCACTGGAGAGCGTTCCACATCCCCTGGGTCACCGTCACTAGCTGGTCCAATGGATCGCAGGTTGGGACCACTGGCTGGCCAGCCCCCAATGAAGGGAGCGCATGTTCCAGTGGGCCCAATGGACCACGCTGGTACAGGCCGCCATGAGACCCAGGAGGCGCAGGAAGTCCCGGGCAGGGCGCGACTGCCCAACCAGAAATGATTGGGCAAAGGAGGAAAGAACCTCGGCCCTGTCCGCCGGGAGCCGTGCTCTGGCTCGAAGAGAGTCGAGCTCTGCCCCGATGAAAAGAATCACCTGCATTGGCACGAGTTCCGACTTGGCCTCGTTGATGAGGAGGCCGACCTGAGAGCAAACCTGGAGGGCCAGATCCCTGGACCGCTCCACCTCTTGTCTGGAGGGGGCTGCTATCAGCCATCGTCCAGGTAAGGGTAAACCCGGACCCCTCGGCGCCGCAGGAATGCTGTCACCACTGCCATGCATTTGGTGAAGACCCTGGGAGCTGGAGATAAGCCGAAGGGCATGGCTTGGAACTCGAAAAGGGATCCCTCCGCTCGAAAGCGAAGGAACCTCTGATGTGATGGACGGATAGGGACGTGAAAGAACGCGTTCTGCAGGTCCAGAGAGCAGAACCACACGCCATGTTCCAAGGATGGTATTATCTGAGCCAGAGTGACCATCCTGAAGGTTCGAGACCTTAGGAACTTGTTTAGGTCATGTAGGTCGAGAATGGGGCGCCAGCACCCCGTCCGTTTCCGAACGAGGAAGTACCTGGATCTGAACCCGGGTCTGAGGGGTCTGCCACCTCTCTGATCACCTCCTTCTCGAGGAGGAAGCGATGTCGGCTCGGCGAGCCGACAGCGAGGCTTCGGACCCCGAGGCCCCCCGAGGTGCAACGGCTCTGAAGGGTGGGGCCTGCTCGAACTCCAGAGGCAGGCCCTTTCCCACCACCTCCAACACCCACTGGTCTGTGGTGATAACGGACCAAGCGGAAAGAAAGTGGCGAAGCCGCCCCCATGGGGGCACCTGGGGAGGCGACACCCTCAACCCGTCACTGGGCAGGCTTGGAGGAAGGACCGCCAAGGGACCTCCAGGGCCTTTACCTCCCTGCTTCCTGGAGGAGGAAGCCGAGGGCTTGGGTTTGGGATGCCAAGCTCGAGCCTGCTGGCCCTGATGTTGCTGGGCCGGGACGTGCATCGGGCGCAGAGCGACGAAAGGGCTTAGGCTGTGGGCTGCGGCCTTTGTCCTTCTGTGCGGATGAGACCAAGTCCAAGGTAACATTGGACTTCTCGATCCTCTGCAGGTGACCTTCTACCCCAGGGCTGAAGAGGTCGGTCCCCAGGAAGGGGACATCCGCCAACTTGTGCTGGGTATCCGAAGTGAAGGTGGATATCCTCAGCCATGCCCGATGGCGCATAGCCACTGCGGCCGCTACTGACCTGGCACATGAGTCTCCAATGTCCAGAGCAGTCTGAAGCTGCTGTTTGGCCACTGCCCTGCCCTGGTCCTGCACCTGCCTAACCGTGGTCTGCAGGTCCGCCGGAAGATGAGGAACTACCTCGTCCAGGGAGCCCAACAGGGCATGAGAGAAATGTGCCATGAGTATGGCCGAACTGGCCTGATGAAGGCCAAGGGAGGACGCAGCGTAGACTTTGCGCCCGACATAGTCCACTGTCTTGGATTCCTTGTCGGGAGGCTTGTCCACGTCCCTAGCGTTCCCGGCGCGCCGGACAACGCTTTCGGTAACTAGCCCCTCGGCTGAGGGGTGTTCCGAAAAACCGGACAAAGAACTGGTAGGGGCCGCATACTTCCTGGCCATCCTGGCCGAGGGGCACAGGACAGGAAGCAGGGCGCTGCCAGAGCTCCAAGGCCGGGCCCACTATGGCCTCGGCCACCGGAAAGGCCTCTGTAGGGGAATCCCCTCGGTCCAGTATCTCCGTGAGGGGATACCTGGCCCGCTTAGACACAGGTTCGAGCTTCATCCCGGTAGACTCCGAGATGAGCCGAAGCAATCCCAGATAGGACGAAGGGCTATCGTCCATCGACTAACCTCCAGAGGACTCCAAGTCTACTCACCTGGAGAAAAGGGAGGAATCGCCGTCGGACTCGGAAGAGTCCGCAAAGAGCTGCCTCGGGCCTGAGCCACCCTCCACCTGCCGAGGTCGATCAAGAGTGAGGGTAACAGACAGCCTATGGGGCAGGCCCTGAGCCGACCGAGAATTCTTGGTCGGAGCCCCAAATAACGGCTGTGGAGGCGGAGGTTCCACCGGAATCGGTGGAGCAGCTGGTTTTGGCCGAACAACCGGCCTGGGAACAGGCTCCTCGGGTAAGTCGAGGGGCTGTTTCGGCCGCTCCGTTGACAGCCATTTAATGGCCGGGGAAGGCGACGGCGTCGGCTTGTTCCCAGTCAGAAGGAGCTGGCTGCACATGAGGTCCTCGTATCGTCGGCGTAACTTACGTCGAAGCCTCCCCTATCCGAGGAGGAGGAGGGCGAGATGAGCGCTGCACCCGCTTAAGCCGGTGCCGAGACAGAAACCGCCTACATGGCGGGATCGGCTAGACCTAAGAAGTCCGAGACCGAGAACCTCGGCTTTCCGAGGACAGTGCAGGGAGGGGCGGGGAACGGCTCTCCCTCGGCTCGGAGGGTTCACCTGAGGGCTCTGGAACGGAGGCACTGGCAAGCCCACAGGATCCTCAACTCCCACTGGAGACAGGAGAGGATTCCGGCTTAAGCCTGGCGACAACCAATCCCAACAGGTTGAGAAAAATCTTGTCTGCGTCGGCGAGAGTCTCCGGTCAACTGACCTGGAGGGACACCGTGAGACCAGCGGCGAAGCCGAACGATCGACCGAAGTTGATGGCCGACAACTCGGGGAGAGGGACCTTTCCCGCTCCCAAGAGCATCGACGGAGGGACTTACCCTTGTCTTTCTTTTTGGACCGAGAAGAAGGTCCAGCAGACGTTGGTCCCTCTCCCTTAGTGGAGAGGGACAGACAAAGCTCCTTAAAGGAAACTGTATAAGAGGAACCCAGGGAGAGCAGGATAAATGTCACGGCCGAGGAAGATGCGGCCTGCGCCGCTTCCTCTTCGAGGGCGATCATCTGCTCTAGCTGATCCGCTGTGCCCACCGGCGCGGAAACTGCCGACCGGGCCTCTTTTGACTTCACCGGAGGAAAACGTTTCTCGGGGCGCCCCAGTTAGCCAGCAGACATGCGGTCTTCCGAGGGCGTGGGCTGAGAAGGAAGAGCACAGGTTGCAAGCCTGGGTTGTGCTCAAGGCCTAAACAGTAGACACATGGAGGCGGATCCGTCCGAGAACATCTTCTGCCAAGGGCATCTCAAAACCAGGAGTCGATTTGTCCATCGCAGCCGTGAGGGATAGAAGACCGAAGTCTAGAAATGCAAAAACTTTTAAATTCGCAAAACCAAAGAATTAGGAACCAGTCTTATACGCAGAGCGTTAAGGAGGGAACCTGAGCTTCCAAGCGGTAAGGAAGATCTGGCGTCATGGGGCGGAGCCGAGAGTTTTACCACCCCGGGTGGGTGGGAAGAGCCAGCTTGAAGACCTTCCGGCAAGATTTAAAGCGGCAAGGATACCTGCCAGACAGTGTGGATGAACAACATATCCATGTCCCTAGAACCTATTTTTCTACAGGCGTGGATATGGTACACTAACCACACTCTGGCAGACTCCTAGCAGTTCTCCAGGAGGAGAGAGCAAGGCACACACTACTACTTGGTGAACAGCGACTGGAGAACTGAGGTCCAAACACGTGCATCCTGGAATGATTCAAGGTCGATGTGGTCGTGGGAAAAGAAGGTGTGTGCTGCCTTCCAGGTAGCAACCCTAGAGGTTTCCTGTATGGGAATATACCTGTAAGCAGCCACCAAGGCAGTGAAATGTCTGGTGGAATAAGCCTTAATCCAAACAGGAGGCTCTCAACTAGACAACCTGTAGCAGAGATCGATGCAAAAGGTGATCCACCTTGTAATCATCTGCTCCACTGCTAGTCTGTCAGGTGTAGCTTCAGAGACAAACAGTGGGAGAGCCTGACCCAGAATCCCAGACGTATGCTTAACATAATAAAACAGTATTCTCTGCAGGTCCAGGGTATGGAGCCTGCCGTCGGTCTCCAAAGAGGGACTGGTGGAATATACCAGTAAGTTAATCACCTGGTTAAGGTGAAACTCCAACACTACCCTGAGGAAGAAATTCTGGTTGGGGCAAAGGATGACCTTGTCCCTGTGGAAAACCAGATAGGGAGCATCCACCAAGAGTTCCTGGAGTTCCCAGTCCTTCTGGCAGATGTGATGCCACTAGGAAGGATGTCTTCCATGACAGATGTGACAGCTTACACCTGTGTATCAGCTCAAATGACTTGCCCATGAGCAGAGCCAGGACCAGCAGTAAGTCCCACAGTGGAGGTGGATCACGCATCGGAGGGGACAAGTGATCAAAGCCTTTGAAAAAGCACCCAACCACCTTTTCCTGGGCCACCGACAGCACACTGGCCCATGCTTGGTCAGCCGAGATGGCTGTCAGGTGCACCTTAAGGGTCACTGCCAGCAGTCCCAGCTGGGCGAGGAATCAAAGGTAGTCCAAGAAGCTAGCCACTAGGCAGGCAAGGGGATCAAGCTCCTTGCCCTGGCACCAAATGGAAAATCTCTTCCTTTTGAAGCCATAGCACCTATGAAGGCATCAAGCTCTTTGCCCTGTCACCAAATGGAAAATCTCTTCCCTTTGAAGGCACAGCACCTCTTTGTGGACACCTCCACAACACAAAGGACATCCTCAGATAGACCCAAGGGGTAGAACTCTAGCCGCTCAGAACCAAGCCATGAGGTGCAGGGAATGAAGGTCTGGATGCAGGACTGTCCCCTGAAGTCTGGTCAGCAGGTCTAGGCAGAGAGGCAACCACCACAGAGGCCTGCTGCTGAGTCTGAGGAGATACAGGTATCAGAAATGAAAACTACATACTTCTTGATTTCTAGGAATATCCTCACCATTAATTCCTACTAATGGGTCTGTGCCGGAGGCACTAGGACCCTGCAGGAGCCAGAGCTATTCAAGACGGCTGGTGCAGAAGCAAGCCTTGTGCATGCACAGTGCTGCAATGCCACAAGAGTGGCTCATGGAGCCACACTTACCTCGGCACCAGCTCCCAACCACCTCAGTTCCTTCTCTACCCAGGAGGTGCAGTATAACCTAACTAGTGGTCATGCACCCATGCTAAGCACATAAGGAGCCCTGATGACCTGCAGAAGAGTGGTCAGTATGAGAATAATATAGTGTCTTCACAGTTCAAGCCTTGCACAAGGGAGAAGACCAATAAAACACTGGAGTGAGCTCAGGGGATTGTGGGTGGGTGTGTGACTTAATGGTGAAGATATTCCTAGAAGATCAAGAATTATGACAAGTACATAGTTTTCATATCTTCCAGGAATGCATCTCCACCATTAATTCCCACTGATGGGTCAGAGTACCAAGCTTAGGTAAAACCCATCAGCTAGGGAGGTAGGAGTGAAGAGCTCACTCAGCACCAGAATCAATCCAGGGCAGGCTCGCCAAAGATGGCATACTGCCTGGCAGTGACATCCAGGGCAGAGAGCGTAACAAGTGCGTACTGTGGTGCAAGTTACAGCTTTGAAAGATATATCACCAACAGGCACAAGAGAACCCACGTGAAGGACGTGACAACCACAAGGGTGAAACAGATGCGTAGCTGACCTTTCAGCATGAGCTGAACCATGGCATAGCAGAGGTGCAAACAGCTCGCCATTCAGGCAGAAATGCGCCTGATTGAAAGAGGCTGGTACCTAAAAATGGAGCAAAGGAGACCAAAAGCTACCTGGATAGCTTGAAATCCTGGATCTGTCCAGGTAAACACGAGCCCCCCCCCCCCAAGAACACAGAGAATGGAGAGAGAGGTCTCTGTCATCCTGGAAACTGGCAAGAAGGAAGGCAGGTAGCACAGAGGCTGATGCAGAGGAACTTAGGAAGTAACTTATCGCATGTGGAGCACTACCTTATTCCTGTAGAAAATATTATATAGGGGATCTGCAATCAAAGCACTGATACAGACACTCTAAAAGCAGAAGAGATAGCTACTGGAAAGGGGCTTTCCAAGTAAGCATCCTAGCGCACATGTCACAAGAGGCTGACAGGCTTGCTGATGAGTATGGGCAAACACACGGCTGATACTGCAGACAACCAGCAGCTTCCAGAAGAGTGGCCTTGTCGGAACAGATGCCCCATAGAGGAACTGAGAGCTCAAGACATGCAGAAATAACACACAACAGACCTTGTATGGGGAATAGAGCATCAAGAAAGGGGCCAGCAAGAGCTCCAGAATGCAGCCAGCTAGACACCGAAAGGGGTCTAAGTGAGTTTTAAGCACCAGATGGAAAAACGCTTCCATCTGGCCAAGAATATTTTCCCAATGGAAGGATACAGGCAGATAAGTACTTCAGAGACATACTGAGATACCTTGCACCTGTTCACTTCCGTCTCTTCAGGAGCTAGGCCAGGAAGTGAAGGAAGCTCAGGCTGGAATAGATGAGGAGAACCTGAGCCAACTGTCCAACCTGCGAAGAAGGATCCTGTTTACTAACTGATAGTTCATTCAACAGAGGAAACCACATTTGTCGAAGTCAGAAAGGTGCGATCAGAATGATCTCACGCCACGTACCTGCAGCTCAAGCAATACCTTCTGCACTGGGTGACGGAATGTGTGCAGAAGATTTGCCGTAGCAGCCTAAGGCATCTAGACAGAAAACACCACAACTTAGATTTCTGCAGTAGAAACAAGGCAGTTTGGCATAGACAGGGCATGCAAAAGGCCCACATCTGGGGTGCCTCTCTATCACCTAGTGATCTCATGAAGTCATTCATGAGGATGGGCCTGAGGTCGGTCAAGCTCATCGTGCAGAGTATTCAAGACTCCTGGCAGGACTTCCGGTAACGTCACAGAGCTGAAGCAAGCTTAACCCTCAGAGCTCCCATCCTAGCTGACTAGCAAAACCTCTAAAAACCTTGGAAATCTACTTAATGATCGTTAAAAATGTCTTAAAACACAGGAGAAGCATCTCTCGTCAACAACAGAGGTAAAAATTGACCAGATCTTAAAAATAAAGAGAAGGATGCCACCAGATCGAAAATCGGCCTACCTAGCAGACCTTCCTCGCCAACTAACTCCCAGGCAACCAAGTACGACACAGATGGGCAATGTGAACAATTGTCACGCTCCAGGTTTGAAACATTACTGCAGGAAATAAAAGAATCCAGGAAAGAAAATAAACAAGAATTCCGAGCAATGCAGAATCAATTAGCTACCTTTGAAAATAGAATTGGAGCAGCTGAGGAATGGATCTCGGTAACAGAGGATACCACAGCGCAACTCACAGAGATCATTCAAACTCTACTTTATCAAACCGAAGCTCTACAGGCAAAATGTTTAGACCTGGAGGGTCAGGCTCGGCGTGAGAACCTCCGACTGTATGGCCTCCCAGAGAACATGGAGACAACACCAATGGCACCATTTGTTGAGAATCTACTATGAGATGTGTTAGATCTTCCACCTACCCTTAATTTCCACGTGGAAAGGGCGAACAGATCATTGCAAAAAAAAAAAACCCCACGGACCCCACAGCTCGTCCTCGGTCCACTGTATTTAAGCTGAACTCATTTAGTGCAAAAGAAGAAAGATTGAGACGAGCTTGGAGCAAAAAAGAAGTAAAATATCTTACAAACTGGCTGTTTCTTGACCACGATTATCCACAAGAAGTGCAATCCCAGAGAATTAAATATCTCCCCATTCTGAGAGGACTACGAGAGAACACCATTCGCTTTCATACCCCCTATCCCTCCCGATTAAGAGTATTTTGGGAGGATGGAGTGAAACTTTATTCAACTTAGGACGAGGCTCAAGATGCATTAAAAGAGAGGGGACTATCTATGGAGGAAAACAGGAACCAAGAGACAGAGAAGAGGGGGCCGTTCAGACAGTACACCATGTACAGGAAGGCGGGGGGGAAACAAACCCATGTCACACGTGGAAGCAATATGCAGAATCCAAAGCATCCTGAAGAAAAATACAAAACAGGACCAACCAGATACCTGAAGAGAAAAAGCGATATTATGCAGTCATATTGCTGAAACAACTCAAACGGCTTTTAAGCAGCTACCGAAGAACACCTGATTTGCAACTCTACCCCTCGGATAAGTACTGATCACTTATTCAAACTCAGAATATCTCAACAAAGGGAATGGAGTGTATATGGGAGACTGTGCCAAGAAGGCATATAAATATACCCGTTGAACAAATAAAGAAGAAAACAAAAGGGGACTTTGTTCATGCAGATTTTCACAACGTTTGTGTAACTAATCACAAGCCACCCTGTTAAACCATTAAGGACCCACAAGCTAAAACAAAAATGTTTATTGAGCTACTCTTTTTTTTCTTTCTCCTTAGAAGATACTGACTAAATCTGAGAACTCAATTGGGGTTTTGTCGACTTTAAAAGCTATATAAGGAGTCCTCTCTCTCCCTCTCATGTAACTGAGGGCAGATTAAATGAGTTGCAAAGGGATCTAACGCTAGGCTAGACATCATCTAAGTTGATGCTCTTATAGCAAGCCTAGTTTTTCTTTTTGTAGTTGGCTGGGTACGGGGCACACTGGAGATCCTTCACATAACTAAATAGGGAGCCCACTGTCAACGAGGCTCTAGCGGAGGTCCTCCGGTAATGGAGGCACATGCATTCCTCCTTGTCCTCCTTCTTATAGGAGTACACAGGGGCTAGGAAGGTATCTAGCCCCCAACCTTGCAAGCACATCCTGTATTTGTGTATAAGTTTACAGATAGCCATGTTGGCTTTACAGTTTTCTTTAAATTTAGCAGGACAGTTGGAACTTTTAAATAAGGAACATTATCAATGGTATAAAAGTATTGGGAAAGGGAGGCCATCACCAGGGAGTTCAGATGTACAAAATATGCTCTTTAACAAAATGGGAGTAATTTTATTTGACATGGCACAACCTTATGTAATATGCACTTATAATGTGCATGGTATTACTAACCCAGTCAAAAGGAGCAAGATATTACAATATATGAGGAGGGAGGGAGCTAAGATTTTATTACTACAAGAAATGCACCTTTCCCAAAATGAGCACAAAAAATTTGAGCATCTGGGGTTTAGTCAGGTGGTGGCCTCCTTATATCAAGGTGGCAGAAGGCTAGGGACCGCCATCATGATAAAACATGGGGTACACTTTGAACCGAAGGACCAAATTATAGACAAAGAGGGGTGTTTTGTTTTGTTAAAAGGCCTGTTAGATGGTCAGATGGTAACATTGGCCTCTATTTATATACCCCCAGCGTCAGACCTCTCAATTTATAAAAACTTTTTTAGTAAACTATCGGAATGGGCAGAGGGTAGGGTGATCTGTGGAGGAGACCTAAATATTAATATTACTGGGGAAGGTAGAGATCAAATCACTCAGGGATGAATAAATAAAACAACCAGAAGTGTTAGAAAGCTGATACAGGAAATTGGCTATGACGATTTATAAAATGGGCATGAAAAAATAAGCTCAGTGATTGGCTAGAAAACCAGTGTAATATATGTATTACACATAGAATAAGAAAAGTACAGGCAAAGAAATCAATGCCCCTAAATGGAATGTTCATAGCTAGGCATGGAATGTTCGTTTTTAAAAAGCCACCATTGTTTTTAGTCTCGATAAGCGAGGGAGTGAATGTGTTGCTGACAATCCCGCTCCCAACCCGCCCGCTCTCGTTGAATAAGAGAACAAAAATCTTTGCATGATATTTACTTAAATAGTAACTGTACACCACGATATGCACATATATTCCCCCACCAAACTAAGGAGGACCAAACAACGGGCTCCTAGGCCGAGGTGTCAAGAGTCTAGACAGTCAGATGGAGAGAAGTGTCACAAGAGAGTCTGACAGAATCCAGAGGAAGCTAACAGGAACAAGTTCAAAGGCATGCCGCGTCGCTGGAGCTACTCATACATCCTCTTACCAACAGTTGTCTTCCTTACCTCGTATAAACATGGACACTCTTTCTTTCCGCACCAATGAACAGTTTGTATGGGAACGGTCTTGAACCTTCACCGACAGCAGACGAACCCCACCCCGACGGCCTTAGTCAAGCTCCATAGCAGTGAAATACTTATCTCGCATACACTCTCTTATCTGTCCTCACGCTCTTCGCTCACCAGCTCAAATGCTTTCTGGGGTGGGCGGGCCTTGTGACAGGCATAGCCCCAAACCCAGAGAGAGAGAGTGTGAGTGTGTGTGTGCACGCGCGCACTTTGAGGGGGGAGTCCAGCCTGCCAAAACAATGTAATTTTCTTGCTGGCGGAAGGACTATTTTAACAGAAGTTCTGAAAAACAAATGCCTTTTGCTGCTTACAGATGTGCTATTTTGTAGGGACAAAAATAATTTAAAAAAAAAGGTTCCCATTTAATAAGCGCAATAAAACACTCCAGGGTGTGTGCTGCACAGATATTACCGCACTTCCAGGGGCTGAAGGCACTCGGCAGGGCCTCGTGCCTTACTACGCCCCTGGGCGTGCGGCAATATCTGTTCAACACACACCCTGTCGTGTCTTATTGCTTACATATGGCAATATATAAATGGACCCTCTAGGAGACACACCTTCTACTCGCAGGCTCATGATTCCTATTCATGTTTAGATTTTCTGCTAGCTCCGAAAGAGCAACTGAATATGGTCCAAAGCATATGGCAGGGGACCTTTAATCTCTCGGATCATGCCATCTTTTGTAAACTCCAAACACAGGCCACCCGAAGGAAGACCTTCTGGCGATTAAACCTGTCCCTCCTTAGAAATCCAGAGGTGTGGGAATCGATTACAAAAATGATAACTCAGGCCTTACAAGATAATAATACACAGGACACCTCAATGGCCATGATTTGGGACACCATTAAGGCAATAGTAAGGGGGAAACTAATAGGGATTTCATCTCATCAAAAAACACAAACGGAATCTCGTAGGCTCGCTCTAGAAACTCAAATAGAAGTACTAGAGGGCCTCCAACGAGTGAAACACTGTAAGGCAAGATCTCGTGAGCTTACCTCCCTTAAAAAGGATCTAAATGATATGCTGGATTATGCTATCAGACAGAAACTTCTGTTCTTAAGGCATAAATATTACGACGGGAAACCTAGATCTGTAAGATTAGTTGCAAGTCAACTACAGGCCATGAGCGTTAAATCTTCAATATTAACAAATTAGACACCCCATTAATGGCGATCTTAAAAATAATACTGTTGATATTTCCGAGGCTTTTCGCCAATGTTATACAAAATTATATTCGAAGAAATCAGCCCCTCCAACCAAAAGTATAAGTGAGTTTCTGTCTTCCCCGGATCTCCCCACTATAACCTGGCAACAATCCCTTAGTTTGGTAACCCCAATATCCTCTAAAGAAATCATAGCAACAATTGGAAATCTAAAAACTGGAAAATGTCCGGGCTCCGATGGACTCCCGGGAGAGTTTTATAAAAACCTTTTCTAAGACTCTTGCCCCAATAATGAATAGGTTATTTTCCTATGTGAATACAGAAGGAGGAAAAATCCCACCATCCTGGAATGAGGCTATAGTCTCGGTAATACCAAAACAAGGTAAAGACCTCACAGATTGCTCCTCTTTTCGACCTATATCCATACTGAACACAGACTACAACATTTTTGCATTCATCTATGCATCGAGACTTAAACAACTTGCACCACCCACAATACACACGGACCAGTGTGGTTTTATCCCTGGGCACCAAGCCCAGGATAATGTTAGACGAACGGTTTATATAATTGAACATATTTGTGCCCAAAAAATCCCTGCAGTAATACCGGGATTAGATGCAGAAAAAGCATTCGATATGGTGTCATGGGATTTTTTGAGGGGGGTATTGACTAGATTTGACTTCCCACGCTAGTTTGTAGATACCATCTTTAAATTTTATACAAACCCTATAGGATATATTAGAGCAAACGGTCATATGTCAGAGAAATTCCCCCTATTTAGAGGAACCAGACAGGGATGCCCCCTCTCCCCACTCCTATTCGCTTATTATACTGAACCTCTGGCCCAGTACTTATGCCAAGTTCAGGATGTTAAAGGTGCTGAGATAGTAGGCTTAGAACAGAGATTGGCTCTTTTTGCCGATGACATTCTTTTGTACCTGTTTAATCCAGATACCTCCCTGCAGGCTCTTTTTCAACATATCAGTAAATTTTCTAATATTTCTGGTTTTATCCTAAACATAAATAAATCAGAGGCCTTAACCTTCGATTATGACCCCCCACCAAACCTTAAAAAACAATACCCAATGAAATGGGATAAAACATCTATAAAATATTTGGGAATACATATCCCAAAAGATCTGGACCAACTTTTTAACTTAAATAACCACCCTCTGGTGAGTACAATTAAACAGGATTTGAGAAGATGGGACTTGTTACCATCCTCCCTTTATATAAGAACATTATCGCTTAAGATCAATGCCCTGCCAAGATTCCTGTATTTATTCCAATGCGTGCCATGTGTAATATCTCCAAAATAACTTCTCTCTTGGCAAAAAACTTTAAACGCATATCTATGGAATCGAAGGAAGCCAAGAATAAGCCATGCCAAGCTGTATTTGCCAAAAGCTTTGGTAGGAGTAGCTCTCCCCTTCCTCCAAAATTATTGGATCTCGGCCCAGATGCAACTGGCACTACTGTGGGGCGCAAAAGAATACCAAGCAGTCTGGAAGCAAATTGATCTATCCAGACTTGTCTCAACCCCACTTCCAGCATGCCTATTCTCCCCATTTCACCTTAATAAAGTTAGCCAAGAAACCCCATTAGCAACTGCCACTACACTAAAAGGCTGGCAACAGGGGATGAAACACAAAATCTTCCAACAATATTTATGGAAATACAAGTCTTTTATATTAACCCTCCCTTTTGACACAATACATAATAAATGGTACAGGAATCAGTACTCTAAGGGATTGGAAGCCCCATGGCAGCAATTAAAAGGTAATGGGTTTGTAGATTTCTTGGAGGCTGGGGGGCTATATTCCTGGACAGAAAAGGATAGGCTATACTACCAAATTAGAGACTATGTCCAAACACAAATTAGGAAATCAGAAAGGGACCCCACTTGGGAGAGGATAGTACTCCCTTTAGACAGGTTTGGACCTCTCACCTAGGGGAAAAGGCAACATCTATAATATATAAATCTCTTATACAACAACCTACACATGCCATGACGGCGGTTCAATCTAAATAGAAACAGGAACTTGCATATTCCATATCCAGTAAACAGTGGCTTAAGATTTGGGAAAACACATGGAAAACTACCTCCTTCTCTATTTGGAGGGAATTTACATGGAAAGTTAGGGCAAAGTTTTTCCTGGTTCCCTCGGTGGTATCCCTAAGAAATCCGGGATCCACCTCCAGATGTTGGAGGGAATGTGGAGAGGTGAGAGTTTCACATAAACATATTTTCCTGGATTGTCCAGGACTATCAGCCTTTTGGCTCCAGGTAAAAATGCATACGAAATCAATCCTGAACATACAGGGTGAACTTAAGGGTGCTAATCTAATCCTGGGGACTCCACCAAAGGAGATCAAGGATAAGGCCAGCTTATATCTATGGGCCATATTTTTGGGCTCAGGCTATAAATCTATAAATCCATAACTCAGAAATGGCTTCTTAAGACCCCCCCCACCCCCGGTGATTCCTGATTGGAAAGCAAACATACTAAACATCCAACACAATGAACAGATCTCTTTTAAACTCCAGGACAAGACGGAAAATTATATAACATGTTGTTCATGGTGGGAGCTATACCAGGGACAGCTTTAGGTGGGGGGACAGGGCTTCAAACTTATGTCTGTCCTATAAGCTGTAAAGGAGTGAACATAGGGCCTGGGGAATTGAGGGCATTGCTTATTGCTTGAAGGAAGGAAGGTATGGTATCGTCACATCAATTAGTTCTTTCCCTTTCTTGTCTCCCTTAGAGTCTCCATCTTAGCTGATGTTAAATAATTTCACCCTAAGGAAAAAGAATGAAATGTGAATGTTGGAAACTGGTAGTACCTTATGTTCCAAATGTTGTGTATTATCCTGCTAATAGTTAGATTAAGTTTGAAAATTAACTTTTATAATGTTATGATTTACATTTAAGATGACAAGCTGTGACAGTTTTAACTTAAAAAAAGGAAAAGGAAAATATGTAAAATAACATTCAAATGAATGTTAATGTATTATAAATGAATGTATCAATCTAAATCCTTTAATAAAGCAAATGTAGTACGATCCCCTGCTTTAGGTCCTCTTCCCACAATTCCATAACTTCTCTGCAGAGGTGGAAAGAAAGTGCTCTTCATTGTTTGCTTGTGTAACACGTCCCAGACTTTTGTCTGTCTGGAATGGGACTGTTTTGTGGTTGACGAGATCTACCAAGGCCCGGGGGACACACAAAAAGAAATCGCACCTCCAAAATACTGAAAAGGAGAGGAGTCAGAGTCGAGTTCCAGACACCTTGTGTTTGGAGCCCTGATAGGGGATTACTCACTTCAACAGAAAGGCATCCGAAGAGTTTCAACTGAGGCTCCAGTTGGGAAAGGGGAAACCTGGAGGAGATAGACCTCCACTAACTATCAAGCGAGTCATCTAACTAGGGGCTTAACCACCTGCTGTCAAAGCCAGTTTACGCTGCATGAAGTAGGCTTAAAAAGATTGTGCTTCAAAAACTATCTGCAGGAGAAGCAGTGTTCTGCCCTCTGGAAGGAGGGTGAGCTTTAATCACAGCTAGAGACCCTATGAACCACAATTGCTGAAAGGGTTAAAGCGGAGATATCCAGACTCTGCAGAGTTGCAAAAAGGAGGAATCGAGGCAACCTAGAACCTGAATTCCTCAGAAGCGCAGGGGCAACATAAGGAACCTTGCCCAGATTTTTTTTTTTTTTTGCTCTTCCCTGACCGGCAACTCCTTCGGGCCGCCCATACCCTACCACCGCCACCATGCCCCCGTTGCCATCCACTGCCCCATCTTGGTGGTCCCCAGGTAACCCGGTGTAACCCCTTTGTGGAGAAGTGCCCGTAGGCACATTGACATATTCTGGTGTCAGCACAGGGTGATCCCGGGCTATCATGGCGACGGGGGACCTGGCGCCCATCATCTGGCTGGCTGGGGGGGGGGTGCTTTTCCGGTTTTTGGTCCCCATCCCCCCACAGCAGCTGAACCCAGCGTCCCTCCCAGCATGACACACAGGCGGTGTGTGTTCACCCACGCTACATCTTGCATCACCTCCAGGGGTTGCTCCAAAGTGGTGCAGACCTGCACCCACCAGCGTTCTGTGGATGCCCTATACCCTCCCTGCCGGCCTCCACTCCTGATGTCCCGTGCTTGGAGTACGAACCTGGGTCGCCAGCATATTAGGTGATCCCCCATCACCACGGAGCCAGCCATACCTTGCCCAGATTTAACAATAAATAAATAAATAAATAACTTGCAATCCTGGAGAAAAAGAGAGCTAGCAGCTGCTAAGGTCACAGGCTGCATAAGCATAAGCAGAACCCCCGTTTGTTTTTTTTGCCAGATGAAGAGAGCTCCGAAGGAACAGAAGAAGGGAAAACCAGGAAAGGCCAGATCTGAGGCACAGCAGAAAGGTCTGCATCCGGACAGAGACCAAGCTAGGAAGCTTCATCATCTTTAGGGAAATGAGGATGTGGTTAGACTCAGTCTGAAAGACTCCCCTTGGGGGGCCCAAAGCCAGGAACCCTAGAGAGGTTGAGGCGCCAGACAGGGCATTGGACATGGCACCAGAGCGCTGACAGATATGATGTTGTACCTGGAGGTACAAATAGCACCGGATACTGTGTGAGACTCAGCACCGAACTCCCGCCAGATAACACCGGGGCCCCACATGACGCTGGACACAGTGCTGGATTGACCACAGCACCGAACCAACATGGCAGCGGCCCAACACAGCAGCACTGGGCCAATCATGGGGTCGGGCTGAACATGGTGCCAGGCCGAACACGGTGTCGAACTGGCACAAAGCCAAGAGAGAGAAACTCTCGCACCAGGAAGACACCAAAAAGAACTGAACCGGCACTAGAATCAGGGCTAGTGAGTGAATGTGTGGTCAGGTGTACATGCTGCTGGTGGTGGTGCGGATGTGGGAACGCTGTGTGAACCCACTGCAAAGCTCCATGGCCCCATTTCTACAGTTTTAGGAGGCCCGGAGAGTTTACAGCAACTAAATATTTTGCTTTTAGTTTTAAAGTAATACTTTTTTTCTGTCCCAGTACTACTAATGTTTTTTGTTTTTTTGGGGGTGTTCAAGTGCACACAGCGCCACCTACTGACTAACCATAAGCACAGCAGCACTGTTTGATGAAAAGTGACTTTTAACATTTAAAACCAATAAAATGAAATAATTTCAAATAAACAACAATAAACAGCATGTTTTTATCTTTTTATTATAATTACAGTACAAATGAGCAAACGAGCCATTTTATAACTGTGATAAGCCACTTCGCGGTGTGCACTGAAAGATTTTAATGCACTTCCCAGAGGCGTAAGAACACTTGGCCTTTGGCCTTATGCCTTAGCACGCCCCTGGGATGTGCATTAAAATCCTTTAATGCACACCCTATCATGGCTTATTACTTACTTAATCACCCCCTAGAGGCATAATGTAGCATGAGGTGCAGCTGGGTGCCATACTGCCAGTAGGGGATGATTGACTGTTAATCTAACCCCAGGGAGTGCCTTACTGCTATTATAAAAACAGATTTCAAAAGAAGCGTGTTAAAAGTGTACATTTTGAATGTTTTTCTCACTGAGGGGGAGATTTTTAATAAACCAGTTATAACACCTGCCCGTACCCTGCTTTCACCTACCTGGGTCGTGGAGTCCGGCTAGCTGCCAGGAAGGCTACTCACAAGGCTGACAGATATCAGTTTGGTGCTAGAAAACTATTCAACAATAAAAACAGTGCTGAAGAAATACTACGAGGCAGATTTCTCTTTCAAACATGAGAGCCATTTTATTTGTCCGGCTATAAAATTCATGACTCGCTCAATGACACAATAAATGGTTAGAAACATGGCTGCGCAACCTAAACAGTGAACACATTTGCACATAAAAACATAAATTTCTTCCCTGACACATCAGATAACACCTTTTGTAGCACGACAGTTTTCACCCCCACCCCCGGGATGATCAGTGAAAGTCCTGGACACAATTCAGTCCATTGTACCTCAAACTCAAAAAAGGGCAAAGTTCAGGAGGAGGAGGATGCAGTTCCTTCTGCGATGCTGCCCTGGCCAGGGATGGATAAGGCATTATCTTTCCGGAGTTCTGCTGCACTCCTGATCTTCTTTGGTCCTTGGTCAAAGGTGAAACCTCACTAGACTTTAAACTAAAAATAAAAAAACTTTCTGCAGGTGTGTTGATTTTCTAGAAAAACTACTGGGATTTCTTCTCACTCCTTTGGATTATTTGCCAATGTCCAAACACTTCTGTTACTAATTTACTAACTTGCTTTTCCTGACTAAAACTTGTTTCTAACTAGGCAGTGGTAGCCCCCTGTCTACCCTGTCACTTTAAACTTTCCCTGTATTTCTGATTTTTTTCTCTTCAGAGGAGTTGCCTGTGGCCAAGCCCTCCCACAGCACTCCTATCAGCTTCTCGAGGAGGAGAGACAGAATCCCCCTCAAACTATTCCTCCCGGCCTCTTTTGCCCTCCCTACGTGGCACCTGATTGGTTGATTTTACTGCCAATGCTTCTGGCAGCCAATCAGAAGAGAGCTGGAGCTCACCTAGAGGCGGGACGTCTCGAGCTGCTCCTCCCAACTGCTGTCTTTGCCCCACTTTAAATGCTCTGAATACCCCCTTTTTGAGGTGGCAAATGAAAAAATATGAAGTGGTTAGATAGAGCTGGTGATTCCCCAACTACCCTACCTCACACTTTTTTAAGCTAATTTGGGGTTTTCCTGTCAGAAGCCGCCGAAATGCAGCCCCCTTCCCGCACTTTTCAACAAGTCTGTCTTGATTCTGCCTCCTATGCTGATGTCAGGACATCCAGCGACGTTCCAGTCAGGCAGCATACTCCCAACATCCTGCTGCCGAATGCTACCTGGAGGACTGCCTGCTTCTACCCCCAAGTAGCCTTTTATTTTATATATATTTATTTAGCCCCTCCTGGGCTTTGCTGCTTCTGTTGTGTACTGTTTGTGGACTTTTATAGCCCAAAACTGCTCTCTCTGTTCTCTGCTGTCTCCCCCCCCAGTCTACAATTACAGCCCCTCGGGGCTTCCATACCAGCTGCCATGCAGCCCTCTTATCTCTTTCTCCCTTTGGGGAGTTCTCTGCCTTCCTTTGCCTGCACCCCACAGGCGCTAACTTTTATATAAAAAAAAAAAAAAAAAGGCCCACCGGCAATTTATCTAGCCGCAGTGTGGCTTTACTTGCAGGTGGCCCCTGCCACTCTCTCGATCACCCCCCCCCAGGCTCTCTCTAATGCCGCCAAGCGGCTTTCCTTAATGCAGCTCCCTTGCTGTACCTTTGTGCTCCTCTTGCCCTCCTTAAGCCCCGTAGGGCATAATTAATTCAAACTACTGACTCCGAAGCGGCAATCGGGAGGGTGGAGGGAGGCGCTTTCACTGCATGCCTCCTCCACCTCCTGTTGCTCCACTACTGTCCCCCGACTCCCACCCGGTGGAGTAGGCCACAGCCTGTGTGGGTTGGGAGTACTGAAGTGCCCACAATCACTCTCCTAGCGCGGTCACGCTAACGCTGGCTGCCCTTGCAGCCCAACTTGCTCTCCTGCCTGCAGCTGCCATAAAACTAGTGCCTAGCCGCTCTCTCACTCATCCCCCCCTCAGTTCTCTCTAATGCCGCCAAGCAGCTTGCCTTAATGCAGCTCCCTTGCTGCACCTTTGTGCTTCTCTTGCTCTCCTTAAGCCCCATACTGCATAATTAATTCAAACTACTGACGCCGAAGAGGCAATCGGGAGGGTGGAGGGAGGAGCTTTCACTGCATGCCTCCTCCACCTCCTTCTGCTCCACTACTGTCCCCCGACTCCCACCCGGAGGAGTAGGCCACAGCCTGTGCTCTGTGCAGGTTGGGAGTACTGGTGCCCACAATCACTCTCCTACTGCAGTCGCGCTAATGCTGGCTGCCCTTGCAGCCCAACTTGCTCTCCTGCCTGCAGCTGCCATAAAACTAGTGCCCAGAGCACAAAAAGGGCAAGGGACCCCACTAAACCCCAGGGAAGGGGTTTTAAAATTATTTAAAACCAGTGCTGGCCTCCTGTATTGGGGTGTAGCCCCTAGACCACCAGGGCTACCTCTATTTAAACTTGGCCTCCCTCTACCAAAGGGCATTTCCTAGCCCCACAAGCACATACTAGCCACCTGGCTACTTTATTTAACAAAAGGGCTTCTAGCCCCACACTAGCCCACATGGCTACTATATTTAACATTTTGGCTACCTGGCCACCACAAGGGGCACCGGGGCTTTTGCTGAGTACCCCCTTCCCCAAACCTCACTCTCTCTCTCTTCTGTCTCGTCATTTTCAAAATTTGCTTTAACTTTCTAACCTTTTTCTTTTTTTCCACAGGTCTGAACAGGACAAGGGCCCCTGCCTATCAGATAAGTATTACCTTTATTCCTTAACCTGTCTCTTCCGCCCTGCTGGACCCACTAAAGAACTACAGATTCTCTGTGACCCCTTTTCTCTCTGTTTTTTACAGGTGCACAGGCGTCATCCCCTCGAACTCCTACCCTGGCACCCATGCGGCAGGTAAGTCCCTTTATTTTCTTATTTTATTTTTGGTGGGTTGACTGTAATGGGTGGCCATGCCCACTACACAGTTCTTCCACCAACAGTTTCAGAATGCTGATTCAGAACCAGAATGCATCATTCCAGTCATTCAGCAGAACTAGAGGATGGAATGCTGACAGGAAGAATTCATGTGTTGTGGTGATTGGGCTGTACATGACAGGGTTAAAGAGAGTAATATAAAGCTGTCGAAATGCGAACAGCTAGTCAGAAAGAACACTTAAGTACTTGCATAACAATAGATCTTCTGAGAAAATCTCTCATCAGGACACACCTTTGGAACTATACCCTCATCAGTGCTAGGACCCCATGGAAACTTTTAGGAACAGTGACCTAGGGGCTGCCCACGGCAACGTCACACATCAGGGTCCACATAAACGTGGGCAGCCCCTCCTCTCCTCAGTTCCCTGCCAGAGATCATGCTCAGAGGACCTCCCTGTATGTAACCAGGAGAGAAACCAGTGCTCCATATATGAGGTGAATGGAGGGCCAGAATGACAGCAAGAGATGCATCACTTTAGGAAAACTAGTATCATGAATCCTAAAGGGGAGGGATGGCATGGCATGGCATGATGAAAGAGATTCTCTCAAAGATCTACTGTTATGGTAAGTACGTAACTGTTCTATCGTCTTCAAGGATATCTCTTTCATCAAGCTACACCTTTGGAATGAGTCCCAAGCCGTAACAAAAAGTAACAGTCTGGGTGGATGAAGCATAGACGTATGCCAAGAGAAGAGGCCTTTAAAGTTAGCGAGGTCAAACCCAGCTTGCCTAATAGAAACAATGTCCAGACTGTAATGTTTGGGAAAGTGTGGACAGTACGCCAAGTGGCAGTTGCATAAATCTCTGCAATGGAAACAAACCGAAAACAGGCAACCAACATGTCCATACCCCTTGTGGAATGACCACTAACCACACCAGGAAGTTCCTTACCATATTTCCTGTAACACAGGTAATATAAGGTGCTGGCCATCTGGACAAGCACCGTCTAGAAATGGAAACGCCCTCTTTCCTAGGGGCGAACGACAAAAAAACAAAACAAAAAAAAACACGAGGACGTTCTGCAGTGCGTATAGTATCTGAGAATATTTAAGCAGATCTAAGATGTGGAGCAATGCTTCCCCTGTACGGACATTTATTTATTTAAAATTTGGTATCCGGGAAAGGCACGCTGAGCTGAGGCTCATTTACAGGCGTGGACCAGGGAGTGGGAAGACAGATACAACAATGGGAGAACAATAAATTTACAATATGACACATAAAATTAATACAATTTGACTAACAAAAGAAATGTTAAATGCAAAAATGCAGCAAACTGACAATACAGATTTTTACATAAGACTGACTCACTGGTATAGGACCATGGGGAAGAAGAGGAGGAGGCAAGGCTAGGCCAGGTTTAGGGGCAGTAGCAAGTAGCACTGGGTAGGTGCTTAAGGGCAGGGAACAACTGGGTGAGATGAATGGAGGACAGTTGATTTCCGAGGGAAGGGAGGTCATAGGAGAAAGCCAACTGGCTGGCAGCCGAATGGAGATGCTCAGGAGAACACACTAGCAGGTGGACGGTGAGACTTAAGGTGAACTGGGCAAACACCTTTGGTAAGAACTTAGGATCAGTACATAAAGGCACTCTGCCCTTGTGAAGAATCAGATAAGGAGGCTCACACACAACGGCCTACAGCTCTGAAATCCTTCGAGCAGAAGTGATGGCAACTAAAAATAACGTTGGCCAAGTAAGGAAGCACAAGCCACAACTTGTAACTGGCTCAAAGAGGAGCCAAAGTCAGTTTCTCCAAAACAAAGCCCAGATCCCAAGCCAGGACTAGAGATCTAATGGGGGGTTTTTATGTGTAAAGTGCCTCTGTAAAATGTACGGGTATCTCTAATTGGGTGACCATATGTCCATCCACAAGTATGGGAAAGGCTGATATAGTAGCTAGGTGCAATTTAAGTGAGGAATACTGCAGACCACAGTCTAATGAGCATAGTAAGTAGTCCAGCACCATATTGACTGGACAGCTAAATAGGTCCAAGTTATGCAAAGTGTCGCAAAAAGTAAACCTCGTGCACCGCAGAGAGCAGGTCTCTCTAGTGGAAAGTTCTCTGGCAGCCACCAGAAACATCAGCCACTTTAGAGGATACCTCGAAACTAATTGTGGCTATGTCTTCAGGAGCCATGCATGCAGATATAGGAACTTCAGGTCTGAATGGATCAAGGATCCCTGTTCCTGTGACAACAGACCTTTGCACAGAAGCAGAGGTACTGGGGATTTCACTGTCAGTTGCTACTCGTATGCACTAGACTATGACATGCTCAACCTGTCTGCCAAGACATGCTGGACACCTGAAACAGGCAGGGCTGATAGTGCAGACTGTGGTCCAGAGCTTAATACCAACGTCTCACTGCTGTCCTGCACAGCAGGAAGGAAGGAGCCCCAGTTGTTGATGTAAGGCATCACACTGACATTGTCCATCTGTACTAACAGAAGACAAGTGCTCCTGAAATGCTTGGAGGCCATATGGGACTACTTTCATGTCCAGAACATTGACATGCAAACTGCAGTCCAACTGGGTCCAAGTTGTCATGTATCTGGAAAGGCCTCAGGTGGGCTCCCCACTCGGATCCCGAAGCATCCTTAGTGAGAATCTGATATGGAGTAAGAATGAGGAGTGTGACACCCTTTAGCAGATTGCTGCGTTCCATACACCACATCAGTGCATTGTGTAAGGGAGGTCAGATTAGCACCATTTGGGTCAAGGGGTTAAACTGGATGCTTAAAGACCACAGTGGTACCCACCTACACAATCTGGCCAGTGGCACTATGACAATGGCTACTCCAATGAGACCCAGAAGGCATAGAAAAGACCTCGCTGGGACCCAAGGGCAGTGGCATACCACTTGTGCTCATGTAATCAGCAGATCCACCCTGTCCATGGCCAGAAATGCAGGTAGCAGGACAGACTTGGGATGTGGACCATCACCCTGAGGATAGTGAACCTCTACCTGGTTTGAGCTAAGGTTAATAGCAAGTGGTCCCTGGAGTGAGTGTTTGAAAGCCAGTAATCCAGGTGCAAAAAGACAGACCAGCCCTCCTTGTGAAGAGCTGCAGGTATGACTGCCAAGCACTGGGTAAGGGCCTAAGATGCAGCAGATAAGCCAAAAGGCAGTCCTGAATTGGCAATGCTTCCCTTCAAGCAAGAACCTCAGACATTTCCTGTGGAGGAAGGGTAGGCATTTTTATATGCTGGGAGCACACTCAGTCCCCTCATTACAGCAGAGGAAGGAGATCATAGTGAGAAATCATACAGAACTCCTTATGTTCGCAAATGGAGGCGATACAGAATAAAACCCGTTACAGTTAATAAAACTGAGTACAATGCCTAACCTGTGGATTAGGAGAGTGGACAGATAGTACAGGCAGCCTGTATATCCAGAAGATGATACTCCCCATCTTTGACTACTGCAACGTAGTCTATGGTGCTGCTCCCAAATCTTCTTCTCTGACCAAGTTGGACACTCTCTTTCTGCCACTTTGCTACTGACTTCCCTTCCTGCTCCCACCACTGTGAACTCTATCGCTCTCTAACCTTCCTTCCACTGTCTTACAGACGCATCTCTCACTGTGCCAAACTAACCTCCAAATTCTGGTTCGGGGGGCTCCCCTCCTATTTCTCATCCTCTCTGTCCACTCCACCTGCCCCCACCCACTCTCTCAGATCAAATGACGCCCGCACCTTGATGGTCCCTTGCAGCTCCACCCTCATCGGTCAGACTGGTTTCGCCCATAATTTCCCTAAAATCTGGAATTCCCTCCCCCTGAAATACGACACTCCTCCTCCAATTGCTCCCTTACCTCTGCCCTAAACAATTACCTTTCCCTCAGCTATTCCTGCTTTAACCCACCTTAATACCTGTCCCCAGTTTCTGCCATCCTATCTATGCACCCCCCTGGCAGGGTTCTCAACATCCTGAAGGGGGAAATCAGGAAATGGCTACCCCTTCTCCTCATATTCAGTTCTTGCCTCTCCCCCACCTTCTCCACCTGCCCTTCTGGGTCACCAGTGTGCACAACTTAACCCCATCCTTGTTACTCCAACAGCACTTGTGTACTACCTTGAGCCTGCTCCTGGTACACTCATGCACTATAAATGGTTCTATAGCATTACACTGTTTTGTACATTCATATGTTCTTTTGTATGATTTTGGACATGTACTGTAATTTACCCAATGTTCCACTACTGTTTATTGTACGATACCTTGTGTTCCAACTGTTGCACAATCTTACACTGCTGTATTGTTTGTACTACCCACAAACTATTGTAACTGATCATCCTTCACAACCCTAGGTAACCCCTTCCTCCAGGTCGCACTGTGAGATGAGCAACTTGTTGTTCAGTGTGCCCTCCTGGTGAAACATTTCAATAAATAAAAATAAATAAATACAAATGTGAGTAGGCCTCTGACGGTCTGGCAACATGGCAGCCGAGGAGCCCATACCGTTTTTCTCCTGATATCGGGTGACTCAATTCAATGCTAGCCTCTGATTTCCACACCCTTGAGGACTGGTTCCTTCAGAAGCAGCTTGTCCTTAATACTAAAAACACAAAGAGCATGTTATTCTCCAACTCATCCGCACCAACCCTCCCCCCTCTGGCTATCCTCTCACGTACAGGGGGTGCATTTGAATCGGTCAGGTCCTTCAAATACTTGGGAGTCACCTTAGATCCCTCACTTACCCTGGATGCGCATGTTACAGCCATCACTAAAAGTATAAACCAAACATAATCGGTGTCCTCCGCATCCGTCTGATCTTTACATTGACCTCATGCCACAAGATTGTGGATGCCACACTCCTGCCCCTCCTTATGTATGGTGCTCCATTACTACTCTCTGCTTCCACATCTGTACTATCACAACTATCAAGCCTATCACAGGCTTGCCACAGAGTTGGCAGGTTTGCTCTCGGGGCCAATGCTCGGCACCATCACTGTGATGTCCTGTCTGCCCTAGGATGGCTACCATATGAATTTAAATTATGCTATGCCACACTAAGCTTTATACATAAGCTTGTACATCGCTTCACTCCTCCTTGCCTTGCTGATATTGTTCAACATTGTCTCCCTCGACGTACCCTCAGATCTACCTTCTTGCCTCTTCTCTCAGTGCCAAACTTAAGACTCTCCAAGGCTCGGAGATCATTTGCATTTTCTGCTGTGTCCCACTGGAAAACTCTACCTCCTTCTGTACTGGTCTGCACCTCCCTCTCTCAATTTCAAAGGATACTGTTAACTCACCTAACCGCCCCACCTTGCTTCTGCTTCCGCTGACTCCTAACCCCTGTTCCCTTCTTGCACATTTCTCCTAGCAGAACTTCCCACTCTCTCTCTTTCTCCTGCTCTCCAAGACAAAAAAAAAAGTAAATGTCTGAATGTATGTAAGGTTTTGTTGACTGTGCTTTAAAATGCTTATTTGTGCATAACTGAATGTAATTGATGTACTCTCTTACTGTACGACTACTCCTTGTCTAATTTCCTGTGTCAATGTACTGCACTTCCCAGGTTGCCCCTGAAAAAGGGACTGTCTTGACTCAGAGGGCCTACCCGGTTACCAAAATTCAATAAATAAATAAAATAAATAAATAAGGTTTATCAGATGGCACACAGCATATCTTATCAGTCTGTCTGGGTACAGTTTGTATGTTTAGACTGTACTAGGCTGTATAGGTAGCAATCTCCAGTGCTATACCGTGGAAGGAAAAGAAGGAGAATCTGGCAGTGCCAGAGACTCTAAAAGGATCCTTTGCCTCCAAAACAAAGCCCATGACATCTAACATCTGCTGCAGCATAGCATAAGGGAGGGATCCCCTGATGCAGGAGGACACAGTGGAGCTTGTGTCACATACAAACTGACTACCCCCAGCCTAAGCTTCTTCCAAGGCAGCAACCTCCGCCATTATGAGGGCAGGATGATATTTCCGCCTGTCATCATCCCTATCAGGGATGGGAGACCTGGCCAGCATTGTTGGCGGCAGGTGAACAGGTCTATTCCAAAATATAACTATGTGGCATTGATGGGGTAGAAATGAAATGAGACCCCATCAATGAGAAGTGAAGAGGCAGGCTTGACGATAGGCTTTTGAGAAAGCAGCACTGGCTGAGCATCAATGTCACTGTAAGAGAGTGGTCATGTTCACATTAGTCAACTTTGGAGACAGAAGCCACAACATTGTCTGCAACATATTGCCCGTAATAGGCTTGGCAGCGCCTAAGTCAAACCCAAACCGTGTTGTCTGGTGACGGTTAGAGGGGCCAGAATTCAATGGCAGGGCAGTACCCGTCAAAGATGGGCAAAATACTAGCCGTATAGGTGCAGCAGTGCTGAAGTCAGGCCCCGATCTTGGTGTCTGAGCAACGGTTGGGTGGGGAGGGGTGACTCATCGGTGACATACTGCCCGTAAAAGGCCTGGTAGCGCCTAAGCCAAGACCCAACTGTGTTGTCTGGTGATGGTCAAAGGGGCCAGAATTCAATGGCGGGGCAGTACCCGGCAATGACGGGCAAAATACTGCCCATATAGGTGCAGCAGTACTGAAGCCAGGCCCCGATCTTGGTGTCTGAGTGACGGTCGGAGGGAGGGAGTCGACAGTGGACAGTTAACCAACAATGACAGCAACATACCTTCCGTATAGGCTTGGTAGTGCCTAAATCCAGCCCTAACCTTAGTGTCTAGGAGACAGTTGGGTTGACAGCTGTAGCAGCCGCTAAGGCAGACATCTGAGTAGGAAAGTCAGAGCAGCGACTCCGATCTTCAGTGGGGGGTCACGATGAAGCTGAGACACAGTCAGGGACCACAATTCAGTTAGTGGTAAAGGCAGTACAGCATCGCCCAACAGCAAGGAGGCAAGGCCGGCAACCCTCATAGGTGATCCCAGTGAGAGGCCTGGGAGGCAAAATGCACAGAAACAGTCGTCTGCACCAACTCCAATGCCAGAAAAATGACAACAGGACTGCCAATGACCTGTATAGTCACCGGAAAAATACTAAAGCTAATTTTATGGAACAGAAGATAGTGAAAGCGTAGCTGCTAGAAGCAACGTTTCATATAGCAGGTCTGACGAGTATGGCTGACGGGAAATTAACTGAGGAGGGGCTGCCGATGTTTATGTAGACACCAATGCATGACATCGCCATGGGCAGCCCCTGGCTGACTGCTTGCAAAAGTTTCTGTGGGGTCCTAGCACCGACGAGGGTATAGTTCCAAAGGTGTGGCCTGATGAAAGAGAGATCCTCGAAGAAGACTGGAGCATTTCTGAGACCCATTTTATAATTAAATTTATTATTTAATTTATTCCTGCTACTGATAAGTTTGTAAATTCTGCGCATTAAACATGCTTTTTCGCCCTTTTTGTTGTACAGTTTCTGATATGGGTATATTTATTTTCTAATTCCCCCAGTTTTTCCTTTTAACACATTCTGCATTTTATTTGTTGTTTTACTGACTAATTTCCCCATACTGTTCCACACTGCAATTTATTTATTTATTTATTTAAACGTTTAACCAGGAAGTACATACTAAGCTGAAAACGGCTAGTTTCCAGATGTGTCCTAGGGAAGAATGAGATAGCTAACAATAAAAAATATCAAAGTAAACTACAGTAATATAGTAATCACAAACAGAATCATAAATATTATAGGCAGAATAGTAAATGAAGAGGCCGGCCCACTGGCACAGCGGTTGGAATTCCGCTTGTAGCGTCGGCCAATTCGGTTCAGAATGGACCGGTCGCTGGAGGGTTGGTCAGAGAAGGATCACGTCCCATGGATGGCCTCCTTCTCCAAGGGGTGGTGGGGAAGTGTCCGGCGCACTGAGTGATTTCCTGGCGGAGGCCGGACACACTCACGCTACTGGTGCTCATCACACAGGGAGGCAGGGCGGACGCAGGTGTCATTGCACGTCCCCGTCTCCACAGAACATAGGAAAAAAGAAGAAGGTGGGCGGGGTCCACTGTCTACGTGAAACCATCCTTGGGGCTTCAATTAGCCACCACCACCACAATCCCCCGACCAGTCACTAGTCCCGCAGCACAGACAGGGGACCGTTGCCACGGCCCTGTCCTCCGGGGGGTAAGCCGGGGGTAACTGGGGGATGGAAGTGGCAACAGGTGGCGGTGGAAGCTCCAAGGGCCGTGACCAGGGCAGATGAATGACAGTGGACCTGCCAAGTAAAGAAAGAATAAAAAAAAAAAAAAAAGAATAGTAAATGAAGGCAACTAGAAAATAAAACTAATTTATACAGAAAGGGAAAATAGCAGAACAGCAAGAAGAGGGCAAGACTAGAGAATGGAGAAAAAGAGGAAGGGTCATAGGCAATTGCAGGGAGGATGACAAAAGTCAAAAAAGAAGAGACTTCGGGGAGGAAGGAGAAGAGGCAGAAAGGATAGGAAGGGGAAGGGAGGACCAAAGTTTTGGAAAGCAATAAGAAAAAGAAAATTGGCCAACAACACATTTTCTAGAGGGATAGTGAGAGAATGGAAAGTATTGCTGTGGAGAGGGTAAGAGGAAAGAGGAGGAGGGGAATGAAGGGATTTGAGATAAGAGGGAAGGGTGCAAACCAGAATTTGGATAAAAAAGAGACACAGTGGGAAAGGCGCCTAGCATCAAGAGTGGGAAGGGAAAGAGCTGAGTAAAGAGAGTAGTGGTGAGTGCGAGAGGGGCAATCTAAAACAAAGTAGCTGAAGGAATGAAAAAGGGGATCCAGTCTGGCAAGGTAGGATGTATGCAGGAAAGTTGCACAAGTGGGTAATCAGATTCTGTCAGCAATAAAAAGATCATTCGTTACCAGGAATGAGCACTGTATTCTTCAGGCCCCATACCGATTATGCTGCCTCTTTCTGGGCCCCTTATTTCCAAAAGGATAAAAATCTGATTGAGGGAATGCAGAAAAGGGTTACTAAGATGATCCCCAGAGTTAAAAATATGCCCTATGAGGAGAGATTAACTTCTCTGGGTCTGTACGATCTTCAATTAAGAAGAAATTGGAAGGACCTGGTATTATTATTTAATATCTTAAAAGTAAAAAGGTTAATGATCAATGCAATATACAATTTGCTGTTAAACCTCCAAATCTAAGATGCAACAACAAGCAAATTTGTACCCCTAGAGCACTTACAAATATAAGTACAGTACAGTTACGTAAGAACTTACCATAACACTAGATCTTCGAGAGAGGCTCTTGCAGTAGGTAATTGCATATAGGACTGAAGCCGGCAGGCGTCAGGACCTCATGGAAAAATTTCTAGCTAGCAGTCTCTGGCAAGGGACCGCCCCCATGTCAGGTGACCGGCGTAAGACAATGTCGGTATAAAGGGGTAGTCCCTCACTCCCACCTTCCAGGCGAGACGAGAGAGAAGCGGATATTTCCCTCACTGGAAAAGGAGCTGAAAAAGCTTAGGGGGATGGAGGGCTGGAAGGTGTTACCTACTGTAAGAGTGCCTCTTGAAGATCTACTGTTATGGTAAGTTGTTACGTAACTACACTATCTTACTTCGAGAGGGCTCTTGCAGTAGGTAATTACATATAGGACTGAGTCCCAAGCAGTTTGGAACAAAGACAAGCACACGGGAGGAGGAAACTACTCACAGGAGATCCTCTGGCTGAAAAGGACTTAAGAAAGAAGTCCTTGCAGAACAGCCAACCCGAAGCCAGAGGCAATGTCCAAACTGTAGTGTTTTGTAAAGGTATGGACAGAAGTCCAAGTTGCGGCGGCGTAAATATCAGCTGCTGACACATTCTTGAAACAGGCAGCAGAGGCCGCGACACCCCTAGTGGAGTGATCCCTGACCTGGCAAGGTCTTGAGATACTTGTTGTAGCAGAAAATGATACAGTGAGCCAACTATTTGGACAAACATTGTTTGGAAACAGTGTTGCCTTCTCTTTTGCTGGCAAAAAAAACAAACAGTTGGTCAGTTTTTCTGAGATCCTTCGTCCTGTTGGTGTAGTATCTCAGAATCCGGTGAACGTCCAGGGTATGCAAAAGATACTCCCTGTGATTGGAGTGCTGCGTGAAAAAGGCAGGCAGTTCAATGGACTGGTTCAACGTAGATTCCGCTACCACCTTAGGAAGAAACTTAGGATTGGTGCGCTGAGCTACACATTCCTTACGGAAAATCAGATATGGAATTTTGCACATCAAGGCCTGAAGCTCGGAAATTCTTCGAGCAGAAGTAATGGCCACAGGAAGAGAGCCTTCTATGAAAGGAACTTAAGTTCTGCTGAGGCTGCCGGCTCAAAGGGAGGCACCGTAAGCTTCTCAAGAATGAAATTCAAATCCCAAGGAGGGGCAGGAACCCGAATGGGGGTCTCAAATGAAGAACCCCTCGTAGAAAGGTCTTCGCGACCTCCAGCTGAAAAGTTCTGTCCCTAAAGAGAACATGATAAGCGGCCAGAACCGCCATGTGAACCTTCAAAGAGGAATGACTGAGACCCAGGTCGAAGAGATAACGCATGTAGTCTAGTAGCTGCCCGACGGGGCAGAAGAAAGGCTCCAAGTCTTTGGACGAAGCCCAAATGGAAAACCGTTTCCATTTCATGGCATAGGTAGAGCGAGTGGATGGCTTCCTGGCCTCCACCAAGATCTCTGCCACTTGAGAGGAAACTCCAAAACGGGCTTGTGCAATGTCTGTAGGAGCCAAGCATGCAGCTGAAGGGACCTGAGGGCCGGATAGACCAGAGAACCCCGATCTTGGGTCAACAGAAGCTGCGAATAAGGAAGAGGAATCTGAGGTTCCTCTGAGTACTGTTGCAGAAGAGAGAACCAAACCTGTCTGGGCCAAAAGGGAGCAATGAGAATCATACGGGCCCCTTCTGAGCTGAGCTTATGCAAGCCCATCAGAATCAACGGAATTGGGGGAAAAGCACAGATGAATCTGCCCTTCCAGTCAAGAGACAGAGCATCTCTCCAGAGCCGCCCGTGCCCTGGAGCAAGCGAGCAAAAGGTGTTCAGTTTTGCATTTAGTGGGGAAGCGAACAGGTCGACCTGAGGGGTTCCCCAATGTAGGAAGATGCCATCTGCTATTTCCTGGTCCAATTCCGACTCGTGAGGTTGTGCCAAGGATCGGCTCAAGTGATCTGCCAACAAATTCTCTACCCCCGGGACGTGGACCGCCATGAGATGAAGGTTGTGTAGGGTCGTCCATTCCCAGACCCACATCGCTTCCCGACAAAGAGGGTAAGAACAAGTCCCCCCCCAACCCCCATTTGTTGAGGTACCAGACTACACTCATGTTGTCGGTCTAGACAGCCAGGTGACCAGGAAGCAGAAAGGGGTGTAACACTTGAAGAGCGTACAACACCGCTCTGAGCTCGAGCACGTTGATGTGAAGCGTCTGCTCGAGTAAGGACCACGAGCCCTGGGTGCACTGGGATCCCAGATGAACTCTCCAACCTTTGCCCGAGGCATCCATTGTCAGTGCTTGGGAGTGGTGAGGAAGGCAGAAGGGAACTCCCTGACAAAGGTTCTCCTGAACCAACCACCAGTGCAAATCCCAAATCATCGGGGTCGAGACTAGCACCTCTTGGTCCAAGTCGTCGACCAATTGATCCAACGGAGACCGAAGAGTCCGCTGAGAGATTCTCATGTGGAGCCGAGCACGCGGAACTGTCAGAACTGCAGCCACCATGAGCCCCAGGAGGCGAAGGACCGACCTGGCAGGAATCCGCCTGCCAGAGGACAAGAAGCTTGCCTGAGCCTGGAGTGTGGCCACCCTGTCTGGGGGTAGAAAGGCCATACCGGTGGTCACGTCCAGAATCGCCCGGATGAACTGGAGGCGCTGAGATGGGATCAAATGGGATTTGGCCTGGTTGATGGTAATACCCAGCCTGGTAAAGACCTGCCTGGTAAGGCAAAGGGAACGCAGGAGCTCCTCCCTGGACAGGGCCACCAGGAGCCAATCATCCAGGTATGGGAAAACCTGCAATCCCTGGGTATGCAGGTGGGCCGCCACCACCGACAGGCATTTGGTGAATACTCGGGGGGCCGAGGAAAGACCAAATGGGAGGGCCTTGAACTGGTAGTGGTCCCCCTGGAAAGCAAACTGGAGGTATTTGCGGTGGGAAGGACGGATAAGGATATGCAGGTACGCATCCTGCATGTCCAGAGCACACAGCCACAGTCCCGGCCGAAGGAGGGGCAGGAGACTCTGTAGAGAGAGCATACTGGACCTTCTGTACTCCACGAACAGATTTAGAGAGCTGAGGTCCAGAATGGGCCTCATAAGAAGATGTTAGGGGGAAGGGGTTTCTGAAGAAACTCTATGGTGTGGCCCTCTGCTATGAGCTGGAGGACCCAAGCGTCGGTAGTGATCCTCTCCCAACCCGGCAGATGAAGGCAGAATCTCCCGCCTACTGGTTCCTCTGGATTGACCAGAGGCTGTGGGAGAGGGAAGGAGTCAAGAGGTGTGGGGCAGCACCATGGCTGGAGCTCCCGCAGCCCGTTTGGGTGGGGTGGGGGTTCTCACAGCCAGAGGGGTTCGGTGTTTGTTGGCTCGCTTTCCTTGTGGTTTCGCCTTAGACCGTGCGCGACAGCGAAAGGAATGACGCTGTGCTTGGTGGGCTTTGTACATGGAGTCAACCTCCTTGAGAGCAGTGCCCTTCTCTCTCAGTCCGGTAATGATGTCCTTGACATCACCATCGAACAACACCGAACCTCGGAGGGGCGTCCTGAATGGCGGATTAGCCTTACAGGCCAAACCCCAGCACGAAATAGGCATGTCACCGCAGACTCACGGCGAACACCGGACTTTGTCCAGAAGCGTCCACTGCACCGTAAGTAGCGCGCAGCATGTGCCTACTGGCCGAACGTGCGGACCGGACTAGGTCTGCCACTTCCTGTTTAGTCTGGGACTGAGGAAGGGTGTCCAGCATGGCTTCCACCTCATTAAGAATAGCCTTCTGGGTAATCCCCCATGTGAGCCACATAGTTCAAGGCTCTGATACCCAGAGTGGAAGAAGAAAAGACCTTCTTGCCATACTGGTCCAGAAGGCGGGATTCCTTATCGGGTGGGGACGAGCTCAGGTGTTTCGGGTTAGCCGAACGACCGTGGGCGGCGCTGATCACGACCGAATCAGCGTTGGAGTGTGATGAAAAAGTCAATCCCCTCGGGAGCCTGATACAGCCTAACCGCCTTCTGAGGAAGAGGGGCTAAAGCTGACGGTTGTTTCCAGATAGTGGAGACGAGGTCGACATGAGGCTCGATCCAGGGTGTAACTAACGTGGGAGCGACCTCAGGCAAATCCAAATGGGCAGCTAGCTTCTGCCTCTCTGGATCCGGCTCCAGAGACTTCCACTGATGAAGAGCCTGGATTTTTCTCAGCAACTCTGTAAATGAGGGGTCCTCCGGAGGAGTCCTGGGCCTGGGCTTGTCAGGAGTGCGAGGCTCATCCGGATCGGAGCTATCATCGGAGTCATCCAATGAGTCCGACGAAGAAGGAGATAAAGACCCCTTCCCACTCGGGGGAGGAACACGGCCCCTAGGGGGCAAGGTGCCACCCCCAGCCTTAGACTCCGTAGCAATGTCTCTGGGGTTGGGGGGAAGGGTCTCTGGCCCCCGGCGACGGGGATCTGGGACCGGGTCCGTCGTCGGGAGGTGGCTCTCCACCTCCCTGGTGAGCAGAGCCTTCGCCTCAGCCCACCAAGAAGCCACAGTCTCCCTCAGATCCACTTGTGGCTGAGGGGGTGGGGGATGAGGGGGATACGGATACTAGGGGTATCCGTAGGGCAAGTATCCGTAGCCCGACGGTGAGAAGCCCGGCGTCGGGGACTGAAGAACCGGATAAGATGGCGTTGGATAAGATGGCGTAAGATCCGGTACCAGGGGCTCTACCGGGGTTGAAGGTCCTGAAAGAGGCCCCACAGGCGGGCCCAGAACAGGTAGCCCGGCGGGCGTCGGGTCCGGTGTTGGGACGAAGTCAAGCAAGGGGACGTCAGCCGGTGACGCAGCCGGTGTCTGAGGGCCCAACGTCAGGCCATCCGGACCTACTGGAGGGAGGCCTGATGGAGGTGCCAAAGAGTCCCCAGCAGTGTCCAGGGGAGGGTCAGAGGGATCCTCTGGGTCCAGTTGGGGAGACGCAAGGGCCTCGGACTGCAGCGGCGAAGGCTGCAGTAAGCTAGTGGTGCCGGATGAGATCAGAGGATCCAGTGTAGGCTCCTTCACGGCGACCGCCGGATGGGCGGTGGGTGTCTGACGAGGATTGGGCGGGCGTCGGAGGGCAGATGTCCGACGAGACCCGCCCAAAGAAGGCCTTGCAGCGGAGGCGACCTTGATGGACGGCTTGACGACCGTGCGCTGCCCCGAAGGGTCGTGCGACTTGGTTGTCGGCTCTGGCCAGACGTCGGAGGAGCCAACCCCCGACTTACCGGAGAGGCTTGAACCAGAAGACTGCGCAGGGGTGGCCTTACTGGGAGCGGATGCCTCCTTTTTCCCCCGGAGGCTCCCGACTGGCCCGAGCGCGAACCAGCCGGGGGAACGATGCCATCTCAGACCACCACCAAGGCCCATCAAGGAGCGGTCCCCGGGCTGGCTGACCCCAGCCCGAAGTCGCCGCAGCCGCGGAATGAGGAGTCCCGGTCCCGATGCTTCTCCTTCTTCTTCTTAAGGCTCTCGGGAGAGGTGGAAGCCTGTCGGAGCTTTTTCAGCTTCTTTTATATGGAGGACATCTTCTTCTTCTTTAGTATGTGAGCCTCCAGGGACTGCTGCCTTCTTTTGCGGGTAGCCGCATTGAACTTCAGGCAGTGCTGACAGGAATCCATGGGGTGGTCGGGGCCTAGGCAGATGAGGCACAAGAATGGCCGTCCTTGTGCGGGAGTTGGGCGCTACACGAGCCGCACTTGTTCTTGTGCTCAGACATGGTATGGGACAACATACACAACAGGTAAGAAAATCGTGACTAATATAATCGAAATCGATGAAAAAAATGACAGTATAACTACCGGCGACGATTGACTGATGAGCAGTGGAACTTAACCGCGAGGTGCTGTCGAAAGCAAACGGTGGGAAAGAACTGGGAGGTGGGCGTGAGGGGTCGCCCCTTTATGCCGATGTCGTCTGACGCCAGTCACCTGACGTGGGGGCAGTCTCTCGCCAGAGACTGCTAGCTAGAAATTTGTCCGTGGGGTCCTGACACCTGCCGGCTTCAGTCCTATATGTAATTACCTACTGCAAAAGCCCTCTCGAAGTAAGATACATTATTTTACCATCAGGGCAATCAAATTATGGAACGCATTACCGCAACAGATAGTTGAGATATCCGCATTTGATAAATTCAACACCAAACTTGACAAACTACTCCTAGGACATAATTTAAAAAAATTCCCCTACTAGTGTGGGGAGAGTGGTCCCGATGGGCCTGGTGCCTTCTTCCACTCTTGTGACACCAAGTACTGTAGACTAAGTCACCGTAGTCAAGGATTGGAAGGGTAATTTTTAGTACAATTTCTCGTCGGGCAGGAGGCGGTATACTCGCTTTATTCCTGTACAAAGCACCAAGCTTAGGGTGAAGCTTATGATGAACTGCATCAATGTACACAGAGAAATCAAGATTATGGTCAAGGTACTTAAAGGAGGAGACATCTTCAATTTTAGCTCCATCAAGTGTATTAAATAGTGGGGGAGAGTAAGCTTGGCAAGCTTCTGAGGGGTACCAAAAGTCACAGAGACTGTATTTTGGCATTCAAAATCCAACAGTAATCAGGAGGTAAGGTCACGGGGAGAGGAGCCAGATGCAAAAAGAACTGTCATCAGCGTACATACGAATGGACACGAAAAGAACAGACAGATGGTAGGTCATTTAAGAATACTGAAAAGAGAATAGGACCCAGGACAGACCCTTGAGGGACGACACAGTTAATGGGAAGTGAAGCTGAAATGGATTTTCCTATCCAGACAGCTTGAGACGTGCCTTTAAGGTAGGAACAAAACCAACTGACTGAAGAGTCAGAAAGGCCCACAGCTTTATGTTTGTCCAGTAGGAGGGGATGCGCAACAGTGTCAAAAGCTTTAGCAAGATCAACAAAAATGGCAGAAGTCATCAGTCCTTCATCCATACTGTACCTGTAAGTATGAAATCAGTGAGCTGGAGGAGTGAGGTAGAAGTGGAGTGGGATTTCCTAAAACAAGACTGGAAGGGAATGAAAAAGGAGGAGTTGTCGAGAAAGGAAGTAAGCTGAGATAGAACAATGCGTTCCTATAACTTGGCCAAGGTAGGAAGAAGATAAATTGGACGGAAATTACCAGGAGAAGTGGGATCACCTGCTTTGTAAATGGGTGTGACAATGGCCTGTTTCTAGACAACAGGAACAGTAGCAGAGGAGAAGGAGATATTTAGAAGTAAGGCAATGGGAAAAGTAATGGCAGATGCCAAGTGAAGGAGAAGTTAAGGGTTGAGACCATCAGGACTACCTCCCTTTAGTGGATTTAGAGAAAGGAGACCTTTAGGAAAACAGCTGGAGTGATGGACGAGAAAGAAAATGAAGGCGAAGGCGGTGGCACAGGAGAGAAAGAGGCTCTGTACTCAAGGTACTGTATCAAGCCACATCACAATGTATACCCCCTACTGGGTTTTCTCCTGTGTCTCAAGGGCTGGTAATTAAAAGCAACTGGACTTCTTGTCCAGAAAGAATCTTCTACTTAGCATGTCCAATGTCAAACCAGTTTGAAGCAGCTGGAAATCTTGTAAAGAAACTGCAGAATATTTCCAGAAATCTGGGCTAAGCCCTGCGAGTGATATGATGAACGGGCTGGTATATCATGAAGAGTCTAGGGTAGAGCAAATCAGATTCTCACAAGCCTGAAAAAAGACTTGATATCCATTGTATAAAGGGGACTGCTGGACTCTTGGATCTCAAGGCCTGTGTAGCACCACGTCTGCTGTTCCTGATAAGGCCAGTGGGGTAAGAAAGCAGATTTCAAGTAAAGGTTATTGAGTTTTTTTGTTTGTATTACTCTATTTAAAATAATATATTTGTTAGATTTCCTAGTGTTGTATGTCCTTTAGTTTGCTGTGTATCTTGCAAATGTATTTTATGTTAAATATAAATCAGTGACTGCTGTGTTTTAAAGGGCAACTGTCAGCATTCCCCAATTAAAAAACAACAGGGGACCTACAGGCCCCGATTTTCTAAAATGAACTAGCTTTAATTGTTTTAAATACCCGAGACTGCTGAAATCTAAAGTTTATCTGGTTGATCCTGTGACCCTCCGCCCGCCATTACTGTTCCAGAGTCCCCCGCGGCCAGCCCTCTGATGACGTGACTAATGGGCTAAGCCATGAGGGACTCCAATGTGACAATACAGCTGCCGTAAAGGAAGTGCATGTTTACGCTTCTAAAGGTGGTACTGATCAAATGAGGAAAGCATTTTCCTTTGTTGATCGGAACCAGCCTTAGAAGCATAAACATGAGCTTCTTATCAGTTAATATTTTACAGCAACTGTACTGTCACACATGGCATAGCCTGCCAGTTGCATCATCAGAGGACTGGCCACAGGGGCATTCTGCCACAATAGTGGTGGGTAGAGGGCTGCAGGATCAGCCACATAAACTTAAGATTTCAGCAGTCTCAGGTATTTAAAACAAATACAGTTGGTGCGTTTTAGAAAATCGGAACCTGTAGGCCCCCTATTTTTAACTCTGGAATGCTGACAGTTCCCCTTTAATGTACAGAGGTAATCCATTTTTTACTGGGCAAAGTCCATAATCCTCTTCTGGAAATAATGCTACCAAACTTAACAAGTAAACCTGCATCTGACACAGAGAAAGGGAAAAGTAACCTGGAGCAACTACAGGGGTTCCGATGTTCAAAAGGCATTGAACTGTGTGAACATGTGCCTTGCTTTGTGCTGTGTGAGCAGGGGCTGCAGTGGGGACTCAAAGGGGAACAGCCCTGCCAAAACTAACCATGTTTGTGGCAGCGTGATTATGAAAGTGAAACAGATTGCCCTCATCACACCACCCAGTGTTCGTGGAAATGTGCTGAGTGAGTGTAACCTACAGACGAATTCATGCAGAGGAGGTGAGAGAGAGAGAGAGAGAAAGTGCACAAATGTCAAGAGTTACAGAGGGAGTATGAGGTGGTAGGGGATAGGAGAGTAAGGAGCTCAGATTGGTGTGGAGGGTACCAAGCCAGAAACTGGATATAAATAAAATGTAACAGGCAAAATATCTACTCTCAAGATATGGGAGGAAGTGCAAGGTATGGAGGGAGCAGTAGTAATATGGATTGGGGTGCAGTTATGGGCAAAATGACAGAAGCAGTGAAAAGAGGGATCAAGTCTAGTGATGGTGGGCTTTGGTATAGCAATATACACATCCCTGTAATGAAAAACTGGGAAGTTCATCTTTACGACGCTCTCTCGGCAGGCTGGGTGTGGTATATATGCTTTGCTCCTGTATTATGCACCAGGTTTAGAAGGCATCTACATGGCAGGAGAAGTTGAGGAAGTGGTCAGCCAGACTACAAGGTACTTGAAGAAAGTGGCCTCCTCCAGCACTGCATTAGGACTGTGAAGACTGCTGTGGACAGGGTTTTGGCCAGATGCTACCTGGTGCCAAAAGCCATTGAGGCCATTTCTTTTGCCACTGATGGTAAGCTAATTAGAATGGACTCTAAGTTGGATATTGGTAAAATCCCTATGACACTAAACAGCATATCAGAGGCAGATGATATAATGTGCCAAACATCAAGAAGCCAAAGGTGAAAGACTGGTGCAAATCTCAAGAGAAGACGAGCTAACAGTCTGGACTTACAGAAAGCTAAAATCACTTTTCACCCTCCTGTTCACTGGCTCACTGCACTGCTCACTGTTAGCATGATGAGTGCCTGCTGCCACAAGAGACTAGAACAAGTGTCAGGGCTGTCTGCCCGCCTGGAATTATCACTAAGTGATAAATGCGTGGAATGCCTACTGTCACAGACAAACTGCCAGCATTGCTTGCCTGCTAGAATTATAGCTGAGTGGTAAATAAAGAGTGTGTGTGGATCCGAGCTTGCAGGAGGGAAGGGCTTGTTCCCTCCCTACAGTGCACTGGAAGTCGGCATAAGTGACTTAATTAAGACAGCCCATACTGGTGAATATGGCAGAGTATGATGCTATCAGGGGGACTCAGGTTCATGAGTCACAGGATTTACTTCTGGGGCCAACTGAGGCTAGGAACACTGTATGAGTGAGGCTAATCACGGAGTGGCATCGGCAACAAAGGCAGTCACTCCCCCATTACTGTGGGAGGAATTGTACAGTCGTAGATATTCCAGTGATCAGGATGGGGCAGATGGCAAAAAAAGAGGTGGGACAGGAAATACTGACGTACTCTCTTTCAAGCAGATACCAATGATGAAAGATCCTGACCAGCATGTCATTGTGAGCAAGTACAACGTGCTGCTGCAGCTTGCTGTTACCAGAGGGAATCACAGTGCACCAGCAAAGCAAAGTGGGGAGTAGAGGACATACTAGGAGAAGGAAGTCTGGATAATTTTTTCCACCTGCTTCTAAGTTTCCCTTCCTTTTTATTCCACTTACAGTGCAGTGCGATATGTTTACACTTCATGAAGAGCTGATTAACATATAAAATTATAACTTATGCATACTTCTATTCCGGAGCTAATTTCTAAATGTCAAGGCACTGCATTTTGCTCATGTGAAAATTTATGAGTGTGTTGTGGTTCGCTTGCATTTGCATGGAAACTCCCAGGGTTCCAGAGTCCACGCAATGAAGCTTCTCAACAAGAGACGTGACAATAATGAGGGAAAGTATTTATCAGCTGCCTCCGTTCCCTCACTTTAAAAAGGACAAAAATCAACAAAAAGGAGCACAAAACCTCACAGATACTGTAGATTTATAAGAACATCTTACATTATAAGCAAAAATGTTCTTAAGAACAGGATGTTAAAGAAATGTTCCTATATGAGACGAAAATATATTTAGGGCCATAAGGGGCTTGGAGGATAAGAACCACAAGGTCAGACTCATGGAACTTAACATTTTTAACCTGGAATAAAGAAGGGTAATGAATAATTTGATACAGGTTTACAAAAGTATAGCTGACAAAGGCTAGTCATTTACCAGTAACAGCAGATCTTCAAGAGGATCTCCATAGAGCCATAATACAATTGTACTATAAGCCGTCACTATCAGGAACTTGCAGGAAGCTTTTTAAAGATGGAGCAGCCCATGTCAACATGGCATGTATTATACTGTGTATGGCACACCTATATAAAGTGGGCTGCCCTCAATTACTTCAGTTCCCCATAGTCGGTGGCTGGAGTTTTAAACATCCACCACCAGCAGCAGGACTGGGGCCACCCTTTCCTATCATGCACAGAGACACATGGGGAGCAAAGCAGACGCCACCCAACATATAGAAGGGGACGGCACGATGTAGAAGTGGACTCTCACTGTGCAGTTCCATACCAAGAAACTTAAAAAGGAAAGGTCCATCATAGCAGGGGGACGGTGGGCAGGAAGAAAAAACTACTCGCCTTAGTACTTATGTTTCTTCTAATGAAGTCTTGCTGTATTCTGACAATTGCAGTGATTCCCAACCTTTGAACTGCCCCAGAGAACAAAGAGTTAACTTTCTATGCAGGGCGTAGAATGCTGAGCTCGAGCTCAGTTGAAGTCTCTGTCTGGAGTGTTTCAAACCTAAACCATCAGATTCTTACGAGCCCAACTAAACTAAAAATTCTATGTGGAAATTGTAAACAAATTCTTACTAGCCAACCTGCTGAAAAATTTTGGATTCCTAAGGAAGACTCAAGTCAGGAAACCCAAAAACAAAACCCAATGTACTAAAAATAATAATAAATCAGCACCCAAACAAAAAGGAGGGTACAAGCCAAAAACACCCCTGGGGTGCAACACTGTACCTGCCCACACACACTTCCCAAAAACAGGTTCTGAGAGGGGAGGCAAGGAGGGAGGTCAGAATACATTAAGACTCCATTAGAAGAAACATAATTACTAAAGTGCGTAATTTTTTCTTCAAACAACATGAAGTCTTGCTGTATTCTGACAATTGCAGACTACCAAGCAGTACCTCCAAGGAGGAGGGACAGAACCTACTTTGGGAATAGGCTCTGAAGTACTGCTGTGCCAAACCGAGCATCACTCCTAGCCTGAATATCCAGAGAGTAGTGCTTGGTAAAGGTATGGACTGTTTTCCAGGTGGCTGCTTGACAAATTTCTAAGACAGGGATATCCCTGGCAGCAGCCAGGGAAGCAGTTGTACCTCTTGTGGAATGAGCCCTCAGGCCTGAGGGTGGAGTTTTTCCCAGCTTTTCATAGCAGAATTGTATACAAGACACAATCCACTTGGCAATAGATGTTTTGGTGGCAGGTTTGCCCTTTCCCACTTCTCCATAAGTGAGGAATAACTGGAAGGAGTCAAACCTGTGACCCTTGGTACGCTCTATGTAGTAACTGAGGGCTCTTTTGACATCTGAACTGTGTAGCCTCCTCTCTCCTCAGGAAGAATGATCAGTGAAGAATACAGGGAGAGACATAGACTGGTTTAATTGGAAGTCTGAAACCACTTTGGGCAAGAACCTTCTATTGGTTCTAAGGACCACTTTATCCATGTGAAAGGAGATAAAATCAGGTTCCACTGACAGTGCTTGCAATTCACTGATACGCCTGGATGAGTTAATGGCTACCAAGAACACAGTTTTCCAAGTCAAGTACTTAAGCTCTGCTGAAGACATAGGCTCAAAGGGGGGTTGCATAAGTTGAACAATGCAAACATTCAAATCCCAGGCAGAGGCAGGGTCTCTAAAAGGAGGATTGGTGTGAAGCAATCCTTTAAAAAATTTACAGAACACAGGATGGGAAGATAGAGAGGAAGGCTTCCCCACAGACAAAAACGCAGAAACAGCTTAGAAGTGTAACCTTGAAAGTAGCTGGTCTGAGGCCTAGGCCATTAAGATGGACCATATAATCCAGAACCATAGGCAATTCAGCAGTGTCTGAAGAAACATGCTTCTTAGAACACCAACTGCTGAATCTTTTCCATTTGGAGCTGTAAGTCTTTCTGGTGGAGGGCTTTCGAGAAGCCTTGAGGATATCCAGAACCCCTTGGGAAAGATGCAGATCTGCAAACTATAACTCTTCAAGAGCTATGCTTTGAGATTGAGAGACTGAAGAGTGGGGTACCAAATCCTTCCCTGAGAGGATGTTGACAGGTTGTAATTCCTGGGAAGAGACAGGGGAAGATGGACTGTTAGGGAGAGCAACATGGGGTACCAGGGCTGTCTGGCCCAATCTGGAGCAATCAGAATCACCTTGCAAGGTTGAGACCTTATTTTTACCAAACCTTTGAACAGGAGTAGGAAGGGGGAAAAGGCATATAGAAACTTCCCCTCCCAATTCAGAATCAGGGCGTCCAGAGGGACTGAGCCCAGGACTAGAGGTCTGCAACAAAAGAGAGGGAGTTGGTGATTGTCTGGGGCTGCAGAGATCCATCTCTGGAGGGCCCCACCTTGAAAAAATCACTTTCAACACCTGAGGGTCCAGGGACCATTCGTGATGGCCCTGAGAAATCCTGCTCAGTGCATCTGCTTGCACACTGTCCTTGCCTGGAAGGTGAACTGCTACAAGAGAGGTTTTCAGGGAATAAGCCGGGGACCACAACTTCATGGCTTCTGTGCACAAGGCCGTGGATCGAGTGCCTCCATGCTTGTTGATGTATCACATGGTGGTGGTGGTGTCTGTTCTGACTTGAACCACCTTGTTCTGTACTGACTGTGAGAACACTTTTAGAGCCAGAAAAAACTGCCCTGAGCTCTAGAAGACTGATGTGGAGAAGGGATTCTTGGGGGGAACACAGCCCCTGGGCAGTAAGGGACCCCAGGTGGGCTCTCCAGCCCAGGAGAGAAGCATCCGTGGTAAGGACCACTGAACAAGGCTGAGCAACAAAAGGAACACCTTGTCTTAAATTGTCCTGATCCTGCCACCACTGGAGGGCGTGGATCAAGGTCAGAGTCACTGGGATCAGTTTGGTAAGGGAGTCCTTTCTCTGAGACCAGAAAGCTCTCAGGTGGAACTGAATATCCCTCATCTGGAATCTTGCCCCTTGGACCACTGCTGTTGAAGCTGCCATGTGGCCCAAGAGCTGGAGGAAATGCCTTGCTGGTCGAGATACCCGAAGGCTGAAGGAAGAAGCTAGTTCCATAAGAACCCTTGCCAGGGACACTGGTTTACCGCATTAACGGTGACGCGGACGGAAACCCGGGAATTGTGATTGGCCCGCGGGAAAACGGCACCAAAACGGAAATAGCATTTGTTCTTGGGCCTCCCGTGATGTGCAGGCTTTATAAGTGAATGCGGTTTCGTGCGTCTTTTCTTACTGCCTGCTCAGTCATTTTGCCACTATTGTCTCGCTGCTGGAGTCCTGGGGAAATCTCACTGCTGGAGTCCTGGGGGAAATTGAAATTCATTCTGATTCTGTGAGTATTTGTTGCTTGTTTTTTCACTGTTCCTGGATGCAGTGAGATCGCCGGACTTGGCAAAGGGAAGAGGTTAGATTAAATAAATAAATAAATAAATACAGCTGTCAGCAGCTGTCCGGGGGTGGGGGTGGGGGAGTCGCAGTGAAGGAAGGAAGCACATGGTATACTGTGCAGAACTTCTAAAAGTTACACAAGTTCTAGGCATTGTTTCACTTGCAGCTTCAGCTGAGCAGGTAAAACTAAGCAACTGTACTTATTGCAGCCAAGGTTTACCCTTAAAAAAGTGGAATTTATATTTTGTTAATGCTTTTTTTTTCTCCTGGCCTGCTTTCCAGTATTACTATAATCGGACCATCAGGTCCATCAAGAAAAGTGAAATATTGTCTAAACGCAAGAGAGTGGTCATGTTGATATGTGTACCTTCGTAAAAAAGTGAGTCAGAACTGTTTAAATGATCGAGTCTTATCTGCAAAGACTGCCAATGATGATCTACTGCACGCACTTCCAGTTTGCCTTTTGACAGGCTTGATTGTTTTTTTTTCCCCATTATGCCAGAAATCGGGGAAATGACATGCGAAAAAATACTTTGGTAAAATATAATAGTATTATTGAACATCATTCAAACTAAACTTGTCCAGACCATGGTCTACATTGGCCTAGAACTCTGAAGATCTTTTTTTTTTTTGGGAGGGGTACAGAAAAAAAAGTCTGGTATTTTTGTTGCCTTTTTTTTAACTGCCCCTTGTCTGGGTTAGCCAAATTTGCTACTACTACTATCTAAATGGAATTTTTGGGCACTGATTTTAATTTGAGGTGAGGAGGAGAAACTGATCTGGATGCCTGGGATCAATGGGGGGAGGGGGTTGAGCCTGGATGTGCTAGTGAGGTGGGAAGAGTGACAGTGAGGAAAGTGGCTGTGCTGAACTGATCTATTGGGGTGGGGATAGTGACTGGTCTGATCTGGGGTTACTGCTGGTCAGGCTAGTCGTGGTATGAATAGTGTCCAGGCTGAACCATTGGGGTGTGGGTCGTCCAGGTAAGGATCAGTCTGGGTGGGCGGAGTGGCCATGCATCACCATCAGGGTGAGGACAGTTGCTGGCCTAGTCCATCGGGGTGGGGATAGTGTCTGCTCTGGTCCGTTGGGGATGGAAAAGTGTCTGCACTGGTCTATCAGGGTGGGGAGAGCTGGGCTGGATCTGGGTAAGCTGTGCATCAGCACTGAGATTGGGATAGTGCCACCATGGATGGTCTGTGGGGAGGAGAGTGGCTGGGCTGGTCCGTCGGGGTGGGGAGTGGCCTGGTGGTCAGTCGGGGGAGTGGCCCTGGTGGTCCGTCGGGGTGGGGGAGTGGCCCTGGTGGTCCATCGGGTGGAGGAGTGGCCCTGGTGATCTGTGTGGGGGAGGGATTGGCGTGCTGGCATGTCGGGGAGGGAGCATGGCCTGTGGTCCATTGTGGTGGGGAAGTGGCCCTGGTGGTCTGTTGGGGTGGGGAAAGTGGCCCTGGTGGTCCATCGGGGTGGGGGGATTGGCTGTGCTGGCCCATCTGTGCTAGGAGAGTGGTGGGGCTAGTCTATCTGAGGAAGCAGAGTTGATGTGCATCAGCATCTGGATTGGGATACTGCCCTGGTGGTCCACAGGGATGGGGAGAGTGACCCTGCTGGTACGCTGCAGTGAGGAGGGTGGCCCTGGTGGTCTGTCAGAGTGGGGAAAGTATTCATGCCGGCCCGTCGGGGTGGGGATAGTGTCCACTCTGGGTAAGCAAGTAGCCATGCATCAGCATCTTGGATTGGGATAGGCGCTGCATGCTGCAGCTTCTTGTGGGTTGGAGTGGCTCTGGTGGTCCATTAGGGGTGGGGATAGTGACTGGGCTGGTGTGTCGGAGGGACAGATTAGTGAGTGTCCAGGCTGGTCTGTCGGGGTGTGAAGAGTGGCCGTGCTCAACTGCCCTACTAGCGTTGTGCTACTCACCTGCCCTACTGTACTAGCAGCTGTTCTCCTGACCTGCACTTTGTCTGCCTTGTGCTGTAATAGACCTGCCTTGCCATCTACTGCTTTTCTGTGTGCCTGCCGAATTTAAGTTTTGTATGTTTGGATAGCCCTGCGCTTTATTTGAATGGGGAAAGCAAGGGGGAGGGAAGAGGTGTGTGGGGGGGCATGAGATGATATGCTTAATGTACCAAAATAGATGTATTTGCAAAATGGCACAATGCTGAAAAAACTGTTCTGGGGAGGAGAGTGCACATGATTCATTTTCCCAGCATGCATGCCAGTCTCTTGGGAGTCCGATACCACGCTCCATTGGTTTGTTGGTTGATGGTGCGGCAGATGGGCAGACTGGGCGGACTGGTTCACATGCTGGGAAAAATGGTTCTGGCCTTCCGGAGGGAGGGTGAGCAGGCAGGCGGCACAGAACCATTTTTTCCCAGCATGCATGTGCCAGTCTGCTGTCCGTGCCACGCCCATTGGTTTGTTGGTTGATGGTCGGCAGATGGGCAGACTGGTGGACTGGTTCACATGCTGGGAAAATGGTTCTGGCCTCGGAGGAGGGGTGAATGGGCAGGCGGGCACAGAACCATTTTCCCAGCATGCATGCCAGTCTGCAGGTCCGTGCCACTCCGTGGTTTGTTGGTTGGCGGTTGGTAGATGGGCAAGCTGGAGAATGGACTAGTTCACATGCTGGGAAAAATGGTTCTGGCCTCGGAGGAGGGGTGCGTGAAGAGCGGCACAGAACCATTTTTCCCAGCATATCATGCCAGTCTGCCGGTCCATGCCACGCTCCACTGGTTTGTTGGTTGACGGTCGGCAGATGGGCAGGCTGGGCGGACTGGTTCACATGCTGGGAAAAATGGTTCTGGCCTCGGAGGGAGGGGTGAACTGGCAGAACGGCACAGAACCATTTTTCCCAGCATGCATGCCAGTCTGCTGGGTCCGTGCCACGCTCCACTGGTTTGTTGGTTGATGGTCGGCAGATGGGCAGGCTGGGCAGACTGGTTCACATGCTGGGAAAAATGGTTCTGGCCTTGGAGGGAGGGTGAGCAGGCAGGCGGCACAGAACCATTTTCCCAGCATTTATCTGCTCAGTCTGCGGGTCATCAGCATGCTCAGTGGTTTGTTGGTTGATGGTCTGCAGATGGGCAGAGCTGGTTCACATGCTGGGAAAATGGTTCTGGCCTCGGAGGGAGGGTGTGAGACAGGGCAGCGGCACAGAACCATTTTTCCCAGCATGCCTGCCAGTCTGAATAATAATGATGATAAAAAAGAGACACAGTCAGACATAATAACTTTATTAAGCCACATCAAACTGAATAACCGAAACCACTGTCGAAACTTCGGATTTTCCTCCTCGGTTTACCTAGGGGGTAAACAAAGAAAAAATTTATTTAAACTGTCTAACTGCATGTTAATAATCTTACCACCTTTCAGTTTGGCTTTTGCAGGAATGTCTACTGGAATACTGTTGGAAGTGTTGGGGAATTACAGAGAATTGATAAGTTCGTGAAGTGAATTACCGGCAGCAGTGACCCCTGAGCACTGTGCAGATTGGGGCTTCACCTCTTGGCACTTCCGCAGGCACTATATTAAAAAAATAGTCTTTGCACTTGGTGATCACTCAAATTGGTGATTGAGCACAAAGATAGATTTATTTCTGTTGACTGCAGAGGGGATAGGAGAGATGAAGCTACAAGCTGCACAGTGGTTTTATGGCTTTACCTCTGCCAGTAGAACACTTTTCATCAGTTCAGCTCCGACTTGAAAACTAAGAGGCTCCATTTTCATGAGGTCCAAGTTAGAAAGTGCCCAATTTACTGTTGGTGCACTTCCTGATTGGTTTATTCTTCAGTACAGATTATTGATCTCTCTCCATTAGCATCCTCAATCCCAATCCTCATTAATCATTGGATTTTGTTTTAATTGGATGCATTTGTTTACATATAAATAAACCAATCCAGGCAGCTAGATGTTAGGGACTGAACCGGCGGAGTCCACCTTGGCATCTGGTGGTTCCAGCTTAATTCACGTCTGAGCTCTAAAGCTTTGGTACATGGCATTGGATGAGTACTGTCATTCTACCTCTGTTGCCGCTACTCCTGCGGGGTGGGGCTGCACTTGCTGCCGCCACTCCTGCGGGGTGGGGCTGCACTACGTCATACGCTACGGGAATGGGGGCTGCACTTGCTGCCGTCACACCTGCGGGTGGGGGCTGCACTTGCCCGTCACTCCTGCGGGGTGGGGCTGCACTGCTGCCGTCACACCTGCGGGGTGGGGGCTGCACTGCCGTCACACCCTGCGGGGTGGGGCTGCACTGCTTCCGTCACTCCTACGGGTGGGGGCTGCACTTGCTGCCGTCACACCTGCGGGTGGGGCTGCACCTGCTGCCGTCACACCTGCGGGGTGGGGGCTGCACTTGCTGCCGTAACACCTGCGGGGTGGGGGCTGCACTTGCTGCCATCACACCTACGGGGTGGGGACTGCACTTGCTGCCGTCACTCCTGCGGGGTGGGGGCTGCACTTACTGCTGCTGTCTATCCTGGAGAATCGATGAACCTGATGTTGCCACCCATCTTGCTGGGAGTCGGAAGGTGAAGTCTTCATGAACATCATGCCTGTGCGCTGCTGCAGATTCCTTCTGACGTTGAACCACCTGCCAGCACTGCTACCAGCGCCTCATGCTTGTCCCTTTGCACCACTCTTCAAGTAAGTAGGCGTGGGTGTTGGTGGAAAGCTGTAATTGGAGAATGCATTGATGAGGATGAGGATGTGGATGATGATGATCTTTTTAACAGTTATGTGTACATTTTTCTGTGGGCCACATGTAAACATTTCAATTACAATTTCAGGCCCTGAAGTGCTATCGGACGTGATCTGCTGCAGGGCTACTATCCTCCATTGTAAAAGGTACAGTTTGCTTTCTTTTTGCCCACTAGTGGGTCTTCCATGCTAAAAATGTGAATGCTTTGTTGGTGTTGCAGAGTTAGGACTTACTGTGTGTTTTTTTTTTTTTTTTTTAGGTCAAACTGTGAAAGTGCTGTTGGTGGTCTGCTGCTGTAGTCCTTGCCCTTCTGAAAAGGTATTATTGTACTTTGCACTCACAGTGACTCAAAGTCTAGATCGTATGTTTCTGACATCACAGTGGTTTCTTTTTGGTACCCTTTCTCACATAGCCTCACATTAGCAGTTAGTGAGATTTGGCAGAGATATGTAAGTAACTCTGAAATGGTGGCCAGGAATTGGCTGAGAATGGGATAGATGTAGATAAATAGCGATATTGTAGTCTGGAATTTAAGTGGCTGAGGTCAGCGTAAAATCTGTAGCTGCTCCTCCCCACTCTCATAGACATGGTCTTACATTAGCGGGGAGATTTGGATGCTTGTTTCTTACCATAGATGTTCTAGTCTGGACTGTAAACTTCGAAGGGCAGCATGATTTCTGTCTTGACTTGAGAGATTGAGTAATTAGTTGTGCTGCACAATTGTAAATATATTTTCTATATCTCCCAACTGTTTCAATTTTAGTTTGTTGGAGTCATCCACACTACCGTGTAGCAATAGCAACACCACCACAAATCAATGGCCAAAATCATCTTACGCTAAAGACCGTGCGTTGCAATTCAAGTCCTATGGCATGTATGAAGATGGAGGAAGATGTTCTGTCGCTTCTGTGATCACCCTGTTGACCACATCAGGAAGGACACAGTGGTGGATCACTGTAAAGCAAAACAAACCAAGAACACGAAGCCAGAAGAGTAACAGCAGACAGGTGACCCTGCACACCAGTTTTAATGCCACAACAGCTGCAGCTGCTGCAAGGGAGGAAACCGTTTTGGACACGTTAAGGGCTTGGTGTGGTGCCAACATACCAATTGAAAAGCTGGATCAGCCCTGCTTGAGAGACTGGATGGGGACGTATATCAAAGGAATTGGAGCGCTTCCAAAGACAGACACTTTACGACAGAATTACTTGCCCCGACTAAATAGGGAAATGAAGGAGGGAATTAGCCAGCTAGTAAGAGGCAAGACACTCGCAGTAATGTGTGATGAAACAGCTGATGCAGACTCCCGCTGTGTAATGAACATTATTTTGTAATGGAGGGTGCAAAATCTATAATAGCAGACACCATAGAGCTAACAGCGGTAAACCACTCCACTGTTGCCCAAAGTGTTTTAAAGACCTTGCATAAATATGGTGTGGAGATGGAACAAGTGGTAGCATTTGTTAGTGACAATGCACGTTACATGACAAAGTGCTTTAATGATGTATTACGTGGCCTAATTGGTGACCATGTAGTCCATGTGGGTTGTTGGGCACACGTTTTATCATTGGTGGGCGATACCTGGATTGACCACTTTGAGCAGGTGAATAAGCTTGTGGCACTTATAAAATATGCCTTTCAACAATCACCAAAGCGATAGCGAGAGTACATTGCATTCCTCAAGGAGAGGGTGCGGAAAAAACAATATTGCCTCCTGTTCCTGTCTTGACCCATTGGAACACCTGGTTCGAAGCAGTAAAATACCACTCTGCATATCTGGAACACTCTAGAGTTCTTCAAGGATGACACCAGTGATGCCAACTCCATGAGGTCCTTAAAAACTATTTGAAGACTGGTTCACAGAGCTGCAGGTTCAAACTGCATTCATTGCTGAAAACTGCACTGACCTTATTGATGCAATCGAGCTTTTGCAAAGCAAGGAAAAACCCTTGGCTGTTTTGCTGTATGACACTATTAGCAAAATCAAAAAGCGGTTTGAAGCAAGAGTGTTGAAGATGGAACGATTTGGTGACATAACTGATGGGTACTTGCAGGCTATGAGGCCACGGGTCAAGCAGGAAAATGTTGCCCTTTTCCAAGGAGCATTTGGTGTCGCTTTAAACAAGCTTTCTAAGCATATGGACACAAACCCATCAGTTGAGTTCTTTAAAGGCTCACGTATTTTAGACCCCAGAAATTTACCAAACTGAATAGGGATTTGACACTGCATGCCAGTGACATTCCTCTGTTAGCACTGCACAACCAAACAGAACTGCAAAATGACTGGGATGTATATGCTAGGGAGGATATAAGGGAACTTCAAGCATATTGGAGTTGATGTTGGGCAGTACTGGCTTCAAGGCAGTCACAACTAACTGTACTCTCAGAGCTGCTCTACAAGCTATCTGGATACCCGTGTCAAGTGCAGATGTGGAGAGATCCTTCTCTGTATATGGACAGATCCACACAGATCAAAGGAGGAACCTGCTGGCAGAAAATCTGAAACTGCTATCCCAGCTCATGTACAACAAGTAGCTGGATTATATATTTTTGCATGATTTCCTCAACATGTCTGATGCCCATTTTTATACTTCTATTAGCGTATTCAAGCCAGTCACCAGTGCCACCCTCGCCATGAAATAATGGGCTGGCTCCTCCCTCTAACGTCAGACTGTTGCCCCTGTTGTCCTTCCCTCTTTTTGGCCTCTTAGGTACTTGAAGGTCTCACTCATGTCCCGTTCCTTTCTATCTTCTAGGTTGTACATGTTGAGCTCCCTCTCTCTCCTCATGTGCCCTGTCTGTCACCCTTCCCCAGGATAATTCGTCACCCAAAGTTGGACTCCTGTCCCCCACCATCACTGGTAAACACTAAACAACAGTACTTGTTTAGTACTTGCACCTGCTCTGACCCTTGCTGTACCCACCCTCCTTCTTAACAGTCTTCCTTTCCCCTCCCCTTCTTTGCCGAATAGAGATTTGATTGCTTCCTCCTTCTACCTGTCTATTGGGGAAGGGTTGGAGACTGACGGACTCCTTTGCATGGTGGCGCGGTTTACTGCCCACACCATCACCCTGCCAGCTTTAAGCTATACTTTTCCATAATAAACTGTCCCAGATTTTTCTTTAGAATCCCTGAGCTCTACAAACTCTGGTGCAGTCTATGCTGTGCATACATGTCTTGGTTCTCCAGGACACCATATCTATGCTACCCCATTAATACACATGATGTCAGGAACACCTTTTATACTATTGCACAGTTTTCCACATTTCATATAATATGCCTTTGCACATTTAATGTATTTATAGTTGGTTAGATACCATATGTTTATACCGTAGGTTTTAGTTCACTTGCTTTTTCACTGTAGTTAGTCAGGTTTTACACATTTTCTTTGATAAAGCTTTAGTTTAATTGCTGTACTTATATGTTATGTTCCACATTCTGCATATTTTATCGTATATGGTTTCCATTCAAATGTCTGTTCTTCACTGTTTCTACTTCCAGTGTACCGTTTTATAACAGTTTTATAGATTGTATAAATTTGGTTTCTCGTATTACACCTCACCTTTTTATGCTTTTTTTAATACTTTTGCGTATTTTTACTGTATGGATGTTTTCGTATTTCTATTTACTCTTTCTGCACATTTTTTATAAACACTATTTTATTTAATGCAGCTGTTCTCTATATTTCATTTTATTCGTTTCTGAATTGGTGATATGACAAGACATGCAGAGCAATGGTTCCTTGACGTATAGCATAGACCAAAGTACAAAGTCATGGTACCAATGTCATAGAGGGGCAAAAGTCTGGTTGGGGGGCTTTGGGAAAATATCCCTGCCCAATAGGGAATTACCATGGCATTGCTCAGTAGAGAACCCACTGAAAATGGGTGACTGGGCAGGTGAAATTCTGTTCATTAAACCATGAATTTGGTTGCATGAGTGGCTATCCTGTATGTTCAGGGCTGTCTGTGTTGGTGCTTGGGGGAGAGCTGACTGCGTGCAATTTTTGGTGACTGGATTGGCTGTATTTGTGCACACTGTTGCATCTGGGGTGGGGCACTGTGGGGAGAAGCTGTGTTGGCACCTGGAGGAGTTGGCTGTGTTGGTGTCACCATGTCATCTGAGGGATGAGTTCATGCTGTAGTCAAACCTGAGGAATAGGGACATAGTGCTGTTGCTGCTGCTGCAACACCTGCGGAATTGGAGCCGTAGTCCTTCTGCAGACAATGCAATAGAGGGTGGGGGCTACAGTGCAGTATCTGAAGGACAGAGCGAGGCCATAGTGCTGTTGACACTGCCATCGCACTTGAGGGTTGGGCACAACTGTGCTGCTGCTGCCATCACATCTTGTACCTATCAAAATAACAAAATTGGTGCAAGGATGGATCTATGTACAATAGTGGACGTCAAAATTGCTAATATGCATGGTAGCAGAGCAAATATTTGTTAAATAAATTACCCAAAACAAAACACCGGTAAAAACGGATTTGGGATTCGCAGACACCGGTGACAATACCGTCTTTCCCAACATGCAAAACGGAATTTGCTCTTTCTCAATCACGGTAAACCAGTGTCCCTGACCCTTGCCCTTTCCAGAGGAAGAAAGGCTCTTGCTCTGAGTGTGCCCAGTTCTGCCCCTATAAAGGTAAGAAGCTGGACTGGTTCGAGAACTGACTTGGGAAGGTTGAGAAGAAATCCTAGAGAAGTGAGCACTTGCTGGGTCACATGCAGGTGAGACTTGACTTGGTTTGGAGACTGACCTACTATTAGCCAATCATCCAGATATGGAAAAATGGAAATCTTTTGCCTTCTTAGAAAGGCAACTACTACTGCCAGGCACTTTGTGAAAACCCTTGGGGCTGAGGTTAGGCCAAAGGGCATTGCTCTGAACTGATAATGGCCTGAGGGCAACTCGAACCCGAGGTACCTTCTGTGGGAGCACCTGATGGGAATGTGAAAGTAGGCATCTTTGAGATCCAGAGAGGCTAGCCAGTCCACTGGCCTTAGAGAGGGAAGGATTATTCCCAGAGTTATCATCTTGAACTTTGGTTTTAAAAGATGTTTGTTTAGATATCTTAGGTCTAGGATGGGTCGCCACTCCCCTGTTTTTTTGGGGGTCAGGAAGTACCTGGAGTACAGTCCTTTGCCCCAGTGTAGGGCAGGTACTCTCTCTACAGCTCTTAAAGCTAGGAGAGAAGAAACCTCTGCCTCTAGGGAAGGATTTCCGAGAGATTTGCAGGTGGAAAAGATCTGGCTCTCATCTTTGGAAATTTTTTGAAGCTGAGAACCAGTCCCTGGCTTACTACTTCCAGGACCCACTTGTCTGATGTAATAGACATTCAGTCCTGGACAAAGTAAGCCAGCCTGCCCCCTACTGAAATAGGAGAGTCAACCTGGGCAGGCCCATCACGGTGTCTGCTTGGCAGGGTCTTTAGGCTGAGGAGTGGATGCAGCCCTGCTCATCCCCCTTCCGCCTCGCCCTCTGAAGAACCCCCTCTGAGAAAAGGAAGAAGAGGCCTGTGCTTGGTAAAAAGGCGTCTGAAAAGGCCTGCCCCTGCCCCTAGACTGCTGCCTTTGAGGTAGTTGCCTGCCTTTCCTTGGCCTGAGCACTCCTGTAAGTGGTCCTGTACGCATCCATTTTCTTCATGTAATTCTCTGTCTTCTCCCCAAACAGAGAATTACCCACTACAGGAAAATCCATGGCCTTAGCCTGGGTGTCCTGAGAGAGGCTAATGCATCAGAGCCAAGCCATCCTCCGTAGAGCCACAGATGTAGCCATGACTCTTGATGACACATCATTAGAGTTCACAGCAGCATGAAACTGAACCTTAGATGCCTCAATCCCATCTGCATCCACCACCTCCAGCTCCTAGGCTAGCTGGGGGAAGGCCTGTTTAGCCAGTGCCAGTACCAGTGTCCCACCTGGACTTCTGCACCTGGCTGTATAAGCCATGTAATTTGCCTGCCCGAGTCCCAAAGAAGATGCCATGTACTGCTTCTTTGCCATGGCATCAATCTTCCTGAAGTCCTTGTCAGAGGGGTGTGAAGCCAAGGGAATATTTGCCTTGTCACAAGCAGCAGCCTGCACTACCCCAACATGGCTGCATTGTTGATATAAGAACTCCAGTCTGAGCCTGAAAGTGTATACCTCTTGTCCATTCTTCTATCCACAGGAGGTATAGTGTTAGGAGACTAAGATTTTTTGTGTCAGTTTCCCAAAAGATTTATAGAGGGGAACAGACAGTCTCCTGGACTCTGGGATGTCCATCATCTCTACATAATCAGGCTCCTCTTGATCTTCCACAGCCTCCTCCATAGGAAGCTGGAGGGTTTCAGCCACCTTTCTGTAAAACATAAAGTGAGAAGGGGACTCAGAAAGCCTAGGAGGGGACACACCTGAAGGTCTGTCTGGGGAGATGTCCGGTTCCACAGGCACATCCAGACCTTCACTTACATCATCATCATCCTCAAATTCCCCTTCCTCTTCAAATTCTGGTTCATAAAAATCTTCAAGGGTATACTCTTGAACTGGGGGAACCAACTGAACCGAACCCCTACCAGAAGGAGCCAGATTGGTCGGAACCGGACGGAGCGATTCCACAATCTGAATCACCCTGGCTATCTCTTCGGCAGCCAGAACATGAACCTCTGGATCCGAACCGGTCGATTTATCTTTGAGCTTTCTTTTTGTCAGAACCGGTCCCTCGGAATCGGCTCTCCTTTTGCCCGAAGAAGTACTGCTCTGGTCAGGGGGCACTCCTTCTGGTTCGGTCGAAACTGAACAGGGCTGGCCATCCAGATCAGCAGACTTCTCAGCCTCCTTTTCCTTCAGTCTACCTAATTTCTTCTCAAGGGTAGATTTGGGGAAGTTTTTACATATTTGGCAGTCTGAATCGAGGTGGTCAAACCCCAGACAAACACAGGTGGTGTGGGGATCGGCCTTAGCAAAGACCTCACTGCAGTGTTGAAACCCAGTGGGCCCATTTTTTTTCTTGGGTTTCTCAGACATGGCCAACCTAACCAAACTTACCCTTTTTTCGGCAACCGGCAGGCAAGACTCCCTTATCGGTTCCTAACCGTGTGACAGGTGTTGGAAAAAAACGTTTCAAAACACGTCTTTTTTTTTTTAGAACCGATAAGAACCGGTAACCATACACTAAGCAAAACACACAAATTTCACTATCAAATTGTCGGTTCAGCTGAACCGAGCCACACTTTTACAAGTTCCACACAGAAAAAAACAGAACAATTCCTATCTAGTGCTCACGGCACCACAGACAGAGACTGAACCGACTATGCGGATACTTTTTCGGTTTAAAAACGGACGAAAACTGAAACTTTAACCGACTTTCGAACTGAGCTGAAGGGAGAAATCTCCAGTGCAACCGTTCAGTGAGGCGAAGTAAAGAATCTGACTGTTTAGGTTTGAAACACTCCAGACAGAGACTTCAACCGAGCTCGAGCTCAGCATTCTGTGCCCTGCATAGAAAGTTAACTCTTTGTTCTCCAGGGCAGTTCAAAGGTTGTGGATCACTGCAATTGTCAGAATACAGCAAGACTTCATGTTGTTTGAATGTTTTGGCTTTATGGAGACACTCACTGGGTAGTAGGCAAAACAGCACACCAACCACTCAGGAGAGCATGCCCTGCAACACAACAAGGCCAAAGCCCACCCTTCTACAGTAGATTAGATCCAAACTGTATTGTTTAGTGAAAGTATGGATTGTGCTGTATATGAGGTAAAACCCTGCAAATATTAGTGCTGAAAACTAACTGGAAACAAGCCACCGAGGTCACCATGCCCTGTGTGGCATGTCCAGTAATGGTACCTGGCAGGTCCTGCCTCACCTGCTTGTTGCAGGACACAATGCAAGAAAATATCCCTCTGGAGAGACACCATTTTGAAACTGGCCTACCCCCCATAGCAGCTGACAGGACAGGACACAGTCCTTGCTATGGTCCAGGTAGTAACGAAAGTTCTGTGTGGATGTTCAACGAGTGCAGCATCACCTCGCCCAGGTTTTATGGAGACATTAAGAACACAGGTAAATTAATGAACTTGTTCAATGTGAGATCATACACCACCTTAGGCAAGAGTTGTTTGAGTAAGCAACACTATCTTATTCCTGTGAATCACCAGGAAAGGTGGGCCATGAACCAAAGTTTGCAGTTCAGACACTCACCTGGCTGAAGTAACAGCTGAAAGGAATCTTCCACGACAGATACTGCAGGTCACAAGACAAAAGGGGCGTGAAAGGAGCTTCAGTCAGAGATTCAGGAATGAGGTTCAGGTACCAAACAAGAACACTTTTACAGAGCAGCGAGGCCACATGCAAGAGGCCCTTTAGGAACCTACAGACTAGATCTAGCTGGCCCGATATCTTGTCCCCAACAGAGCTATGAAAAGCCAAGGTGGCCGAAACATGAACCTTTACCGAGGAGTACCGCAACCCCAACTGAGACAGGGATAGCAGGTAGTCTAACACACTCTAAATGAAGCAAGTGAAGGGGGTTCTAGAATAGCTTCCAGCACCACACTTCCACTTCAAGGAGTAGGTGTGCCTAGTGGAAGATTTCCGGCAGTAAGCAGAACAGCCAAGTCAGCAGCTGAGACTCCAAACTGAGAGACCTCTATATCCTCAGAAGTCAGGCATGGAGCTGCATGGACTGGGTCCCTTTCGAAGCAGCCATCGGAAGAGTCCGAGGGGGAAGAGGAGGAGGAAGAAAAAGAAAGACTCCCTTTCCCGACCCGGGGGAGGAACGGACCCATTGGGAAGCCCTCAAGGAAGCATGTCCTGCCCCTCTCTGGACCCAGAGGGATTAGCCCTGGTGTCCGGAGGTGGTGAGGGAGTGTGTCGCCGTGGACGTATGGGAACCAGGACTGGCACCGTCGTCGGTAGGTGATTCTCCACCTCTCTGGTGAGCTGAACCTTGGCCTCAGTCCACCAGGAGGCCAGAGTCTCCTGCAAATCCACTGGCGGCTGAGGGGGCAGTGGAGGAGGAGGAGGGGGATAAGGGTATGGACAATATCCATAAGGAGAGTATCCGAAACGCGGCAGCGTAAAACCAGGTGTCTGGTATTGTGGCACCGGGTACTGCGGCATCGGGAAGACTGGTGCCGGGTACTGTGGCGTTGGATACTGTGGTCCCGGATACGATGGCGTCGGATACGACGGAGGGTACCCGGGAGCCGGAGGAGCTGCCGGAGCAGACAGCCCAGCCGGAGGCCTCACGGGCGGGTCCAGGATGGAAGGCCCGGAGGGCGGAGGGCCCCGCTCGCCGGCATCCGGAGTAGGATATCGGGCCGGAATCAGTAAAACCGCGCCGAGGCCGGGCGCCGAGGGTACCGGCATTGGAGCCAGCGCCCAGGGAATGACGTCAGATCCGCAGACCCACAGGTGAGTGGTCTGACGGAGGCGGAACCCCAGCGTCACCCGGGGATGGAGGGGAAAAATCCCGGGAGTCAGGCTGGGGAGACTCAGGGTCCCCGTAGGGCAGTGAAGTATGCGGGGAGCCGGGGATGACAGATGTGGGAGGGTCCGGCATCGGCTCTTTCGCTGAACGGACATCAGACGAACCGACGTGTGGTTTCTCAGCGAGATCTGGGCAGGCACTGGAGGAGCTGGCGTCCGACTTACAGGACCCAACGCCGGAGGCAGACCGTGATGGAGGAGCGGCCTGGTCCGACGGAAGAGGGGCCATGCGCCACCCCGAAGGGTCGTGCGACTTACCAGCCTTCTCCGCGCGGGCATCGGAGGAGCCGACATCCGGCTTACTGGAGCTGCCCGCGCCAGTAGGCCGCCGGCCACGTGCCATACCGGGGCGGAGGCCTCCACAGCCCAGAGGCACCTGAAGGTCCCAAGCACGAGCCAGACGGGAGGGCTGACGCCGCCTCAGAACCCTCTGAGGCAGCCATCGAGGAGCGGTCCCCCAGAGGGGACATTACTTGAAGCACGGCGACTCCCAAGGGAGTCGCGGTGGAGGAGCCCTTGTGCCGGTTCCTCTCCTTGTCTTTTTTTCTTCGGATGGCCTTCGGGGGACGTGGACGCCTGCCGCAGTTTTTTGAGTTCCTTCTCCATGGAGCTCATCTTTTTCTTCAGAATGTGGGCTTCCAGGGACAGCTGCCACCTTTTCCGGATAGCCGCGTTAAAACTGAGGCAGTGCTGGCACTTCTCGTCCGGGTGATCGGGGCCTAGACAAAACAGGCACAGGAAATGACTGTCCTTGTGCGGGAGTTGGGCGCTGCACGAGTCACACTTATTTTTGTGCTCGGAGGGTGTAGGGGACGACATACACCGACAGATGTACTGACGATTGTAGCAAAAAAGGGAAATTACTCAGTAAAACACCGACGAAGGGAGGCTGACAAGCAAAGAACTTTTCCGTGAGGTGCTGACGAGCCAATCAGGGAAACATGCATACGGGTGTCAGGGACCGCCTTTATACCGACGCCTCCTGACGCTGGTCACCTGACCTGGGGGCGGTCCCTTGCCAGAAATTTTTCCGTGGGGTCCTGCCGATGTCAGTCCTATATGTAATTACCTACTGCAAGAGCCCTCTCGAAGCAGGATATGAAGGTTTCATAGCTAGTTCCTACAGCTGTGGGGATCAAATCAGTCTGGGTCACTAGGAGGCCACCAGGATCATCCCGGCTGGTTCCTGCCTCAGTTTGATAAAGACCCTTGCAATCAGGTGCAGAGGAATAGTACAGTTACGTAAGAACTTACCGTAACAGTAGATCTTCGAGAGAGGCTCTTGCTGTAGGTAATCACCTTGAGGACTGCACCCCCTGGCATCAGGAAACTCTAGCTAGCAGTGTCTGACAGGGGACTGCCCACCGACGTCACGTGACCAGCATCAGCGTGACACTATGCAGTGGGTGGTATCCACGCCTGACTTCCAGTTTTCCTGGAGATCTCCAAGAAGGTGTAACAGGAGAACAGAAAAGAGGCGCCTGGAGCCCAATATGAGCTCACAGATAACGAGCAGCAAAGAAAATAGGGGGAAGGAGGGAGGGAAAAAAGGTTACCTACAGCAACAGCCTCTCAAAGATCTACTATTATGGTAAGTTTTTACATAACTGTACCATCTTACTTTAAGAGGGCTCTTGCAGTAGACAATCACCTTGAGGACTGAGCCCCAAGCAGTGTGAAACATCAGAAACAGAAACACAGGAGGCAGGAGGAGTCTACAGGAAAGTAGAAGGTTTGGGACCGGAGACCTTGGAGGACAGTGAAACCAAAGCCAGTCCTGCACCTAGAGGCAATGTCAACTGGAATGCTGGATGAAAGTGTGGACACTGCCCCAAGTGGCCTCCGCACAAATGTCAGCAGCTGACACATTCCTGAGACAAGCAGTAGAAGCAGCCATGTTTCTGGAAGAGAGCCCCATAACCTCCCCCAGGAGGGTTGCACCATACACCCCTGATCACAGAACACAATTCAGTTCGCCAACATTCAGATAAGCACTGTTTGGAAACTGCAGAACCCTTTTTCTAGGGTGCAAAAGAAAATAAAGAGTTGGTCCGCATTCCGGACAGACTTGGTCCTGATAGAAATCCTTCGAGCAGAAGGTACTTCAACTAAAAAGAGCGCTTTTCATGATAAATAGTGCATATCACAACTACCAACCGGTTGGAAAGGAGCAAGGTCAGGTTTTTTTTTTTTCTCCAAAATAAAAGTCGGATCCTGAGGTGACGCGAGACTGCACACCGGGGATGTTAGGTGGAAAATCCCTTTCAGAAATATTTTGGGAACCTCCTGCTGAGCCACAGCTTTGCCTTCCACTAAGGTGTGGGAGGCAGAAACAGCAGACAAGCGAATCGTCAGTGAAGAGAAACTCAAGCCCAGGTCAGAAAGATGTAGTAGATACCCCATGACCTGAGGAACGGGGCATGAAAAGGGGTCAGACTCTTTGAGGTGGCCCCAAATGGAAAAACAGTTCCATTACATAGCATATGTCAAACTAGTAGAAGGCTTTATGGCCCATACAAGGACCTGAGCCACTCTGGAGGAACTTCACAGCCTGAAGCAGCTAAGTCAGGAGGTGCCACGCGTGAAGGTGAAGGGACACTGGCCCTGGATGAACCAGCGTGGCTTCCTCCTGAGTCAGATCATCGTGGCAGAGAGGCAGTGGGACTGGAGACTACCCCGCAAACTGCTGAAAAAGCAGAAACCATATTTGGCAAGATCCAAGGCGGGGCGAACAGAACCATGCGAGTCCCCTCCACTTGAAGCTTGAGCAGCATCCTCTGCTGAACTGGAAAGGGAGGGAAGATGCATGAAAAAAACCTCCCTATCCAGCAGAGAAATAGCGTCCAGGCCACAGCGCACCATGCACCATGCTCAGGAGCAAGCAAGCAAAACGTGGGTAGTTTTGTGTTGTATACGGAGGCAAACAGATCGAGATCCGGACAACCCCTATAGGTCAAGAATGTGGTCAACCACTCCATGCTTGAGCTCCCATTCGTAGGCTCTTACTCTGGTGCAGCCCAGACTGTCCACTAGGACGTTTTGCACACCCGGAACGTGAACATCTGTGAGGGGAACTCGATGCAGACCTGCCCAGGTCCATACCCGCATCGCCTCCCTGCAGAGGGGATATGAGCGAGTGCCTCCTTCCTTGATGAGGTATCAGGCTACACCATATAGTCCAACTGAACTAACAGTGGACCATGGCAGGGCAAGTGCTAGTATGCTTGAGAATACGGCACCGTCCTTGTCTCCAATGCGTTTAGGTGCTGGGAGAGCTCCAACTGAGACCAGAGCCCTGAAAACCTGAGGTCCTCCAAGTGAGCACCCCAGCCCATCCCCGAAGCATGTGAGGCTAGGGTCTGGGTGGGAGGAGGGGACCAGACGGGGACTCCCTTGGTGAGGCTGTGGGGATCCCACCATCACAGAAGATCCTGCAGCATCGAACTAGAGAGCATGACCATGTGGTGTAGGTCACCTGATCTCTGAACCACTGCACTGTGAGCGAGACCCGCCTGCTGGAGGCAACTAGATGAGCCTGCATTTGCAAGGCTTCTGCCCTGTCTAAAAGGAGGAAAGCCATACCCCAGGCCATATCCAGCATCCCCCAATAAACTGGAGGAGTTCGGAACAGGCAAGCTAGGATTAGGGAAGGTTGACAGTAAGCCTCACCTGTACAAAAAGGACCAGGGCAGCTGAGAGGGAAAGATCCAACTGCTACCTCGACAGGGCTGACAGAAGCCAGTCGACGAGGTAGGGGAACACATAGTGGCCCTGGTGCTTCTGGGCCACCGCCACTACAGCAAGGCACTTGATAAAAACCCAGTGTGCCGAGGATGGGCCGAAGGGGAGGGCTTTGAACTGGGAATGTTCCCCATGAAAGGCAAACCTGAGGTAGCGGCGATGGGTCTGAAAAAAAATGGGGTATGCAGGAATGCATCCTACATATCCAGGGCACAGAGCCACTGTCCCTTGTGCAGGAGGGGCCACAGATGCAAGGTCTAAAGGGCCTGAAAACTGGACGTGACTGCATTCCGCCCGGACGGGTGATCGGAAATTCTACCCCTTACTGTCTCCACCAGAATTGGCAACTGAAGGGGAAAGGAGGGGGGCAGTAGCTAAGGTCACTTGACGTAAGTCAGGCTGTCGCCTGGGTCGTCACCCATGCTGGCGACGAATGGGTCGCCCGGACTTCGAACAGGTCCGACACCCGAATATGCAGAGTGAAAGGCGATGCCACTTCCCTGGAACCGGGTGATGATATCAGTAACATCACCACCGAAAGGGCGAGCTTTTAACTGTACCAGAACGTCCTAGGCAAAGCGAAGACCCGCAACCAGGCCAATGTGTGGGAGCAGAAAGCTATGGCGGTGTTCTGAACGGAGGCAACAGCTGCATCGCAAGAGTCCCTAAAGGATAGCAACGAGGGGTCCCTGCCACACTAACCTTCCACTCGAGTCGGTCTTGGCCTCAGAGGCAGGCAAGACTACAAGCCCTGGTGCCGACTGTTCCAAAATGGTCTGTGAAAGGGAATGCAATGTCCCTGAACACTAAGGGACTGCAGAGCTAGGGTGGAGGACGGGTGAAACATACGCCTGAAATTGGACTGATGCTACTAGTCACCCCAAGTCCCTGGCTACCGAACTTCCCAAGGGAGGTTCGACCAGCCTGAGGCAGAGGCAAGAACGCCAGAACTCGAGGCTGAGGAAGGGAAAGGGCCAGCTGGGACGGTCCCACACCTGGCAAACAATACGTTAAATACAAGAAAAACTCAAAACAAGGCCTTCACCCCCCACTCCACTGCCCCAGATGCACAAGGCCAAGCCCAGTGGTCCAGTTAAGGAGCATATTGGTGTATTTTACACCCATTTTTGCCTTTTTACACCCTGTGTAGAGTCCTGGGTTGTCTCATCATGACCTGGTGTTTCCAGGACTTTGTGCATGCACATTTCAGGGTTTTAAATAGCCAGTATCGTATTGCTGTTTGCGATGTGAACCAGTTTTAATGCAGACCAATTTCTTTTTTGGATCACAAAAAAGTGCGATCCATAGTGACTCTGAGCCTTCTTAGCCACCCATGATACATTAACAGTTTCACCGCCGTAGCCCCGTGTGCCAGCAATCACTCCCAGTAGTGCTTTACGATATTGCAAAGCACTACTGGGAATGACTGCCGGCACCCAGGGCTGCAGCAGTGAAACTGTTAATATATTATGGGCGGCACAGCACCGAAAACTCCATGTCACTCGAGGGGGAATTAAACACCAGTCCCCCCAGCTCTCCATTGGTTCCTCTGCACTGACTGCGCCCACCCCTTCCCTACTGCTGAACTTCCTCTGCCCTTGGCGCCTGTTGGTTCTTCGTTTTAGTGCCAAGCTGCTTGCCACTCAGAGTCACAAAGTATGCACTGGAGGTTGTGTGAATCAAACCTTCTGTCTGCCGGAGTGGGGACTCTCTCTTTTGGTATCCAGGTATGGCCCAAGACAAGTGGCTGTTTTCAGGGAAGGTGAATAAGTGCTGCTTGCTCAAAGTCACACAATAAGCAGTGGAGAGGTTGTGGGAGTCAAACTCAACTCAGGTCTGCTGGAGTAGGGTCTCTTTAAATAACCAAGTTATGGCCCATTAGATAAGTGCCTGTTTTCAGGGCTGGTTAAGTGATTTGCTCAAGAGTCGCACAGTATGCATGGGATTGTGGGACTCAAACCCAGGTCTGCTGGAGTGAGTGGGGTGAGGAGGTTAAGTGACTTGCTGACAGTCACACAGTAATGCAAGTGGAGCTTGTGGGAATCAAACCTAGGTCTGCATTGCTGAAATGAGTGGGGTGAGAAGGTTAAGTTACTTGCTCAGAGTCACATAGTATTGCAAGTGGAGGCTGTGAGAATCAAACCTAGATCTGCTGGAATAGATTAAATCTTTGGTACCCACCCAACCCAGGTATGGCCCATGTGTGTAGTGTGTAGTTAGTAAGTGTGTGTGTGTGTGTGTGTGTGTGTGTGTGTGTGTGTGTGTGTACCCCCACTCCATGCTAGCTGCCTGTCTGTTAAGTTAAAAATAAAAGCAAATCATAATCATCTTACTCTAGTAGTGTCATGTCTGTTTGTATTATTTCATCATTTAAATAAAATGAGTGTTCATCACAGGCTATGATGAACAATAGATTTCTTATTAAATGATGAAATAATACAAACAGGCATGATTACTAGATGAATAAGATGATTATATGCTTTTGTATTTCACCTCAACAGCCAGGTAGCTAGCTTTTAATACACAAACTCGAATGTCCGGCATGGCGTCGTCGTCCACAAGAACAGTGTAACCGTGTCACAAAATACTACATGGCATACTGAAATACTACCAGCTTGGAAAACTAGGATGTTTTTACCTCCTGGCCTAAAAAGTTATCTGGAGCATTGGCCAAGCCTAAGATGTCAAGACCATGCCACCAGAAGGTTTAGTTCTACCAGCAGTGGAACATCGCTGACAAACCCTCCCGCAGCTGAGGAGGAGGAGGATGCACAGAAACCAGCTGCATAGGAGGAGGAGGAGAAGGACCAGATGACAGGGATGCTGGTGTTGGGTGGTGTGAAGGAAGATAGTCTGATGTTGGTGGTAAAGGCAACTGGTAGCCAAGAGCTGGGTATAATGGTGGAGGGCTCAGAAGGGCCTATCGTCAGGTGTCCTGAAGAGAGATACCCAGGGATTGGAGATTCCAGCACTGGATCCTCAAAGAAAGGGTAACCTGGCATGGGAAAGCCCTGCACCGGGTAGCCTGACAAAGGCCCTGGCAGAGGGACATGGGAACCTGACAGGAACTCCGGAGGTAGAGGCAGAGGGCCAGCAGAAGTCATGTTCCATGGCGGACCATCCTGGGGAAGGCCTGATGCCCAACCCAAAAAAAACACAGACGCCAGGAAAGAGGAAAAAGACCTCGACGGGGGAGTCAGAGACATAGGGACCCAGATCTCCAGAGAGAGAACCAGGAACACACAACCTGGAGCCAGAGGTTGAAAAGAACCGGTAGATCGCCGCTTCCCCTCCACTAGCCTCTCCAGCACAGAAGAAGGCGGAGGGGGAAGGCGCCTGGGAGGGCAGCCCTCTCTGAATTGCTGTGGCCGAAGCTGGAGCTGGCGCTGTCCCAGAGAGCTAATGTCAGGCCTACTGAGAGGGCATGATGGAAGCAAGGCCACCAGAGCAAGGAAGCAACGGCTGGGAAAAGGACGAAGGAGAAGAAATTCAACAAAAACACTTAGATGAACAAAATAGACATTTTAGGAGGAATACTCATCCGAAAAAGGTGTTTGACTGATGCACGTTCTCCTCGAGGTCTGATGTGCGCAGGTCAATGACGGGGAAAGAACTAAAAGGTGGGCGTGGGAACTGCCCACTATACAGTGTCACACTGATGTTGGTGGGTGGTTCCCTATCAGACACCACTAACTAGAGTTTCCGTGTGGTCCTGATGCCGTGGGGGCGCAGTCCTCAAGGTGATTACCTACTGCAAGAGCCCTCTCAAAGTAAGATCTCCCTTTCCAGCAGAGGGACACACATACCCAATGCAGCAGTTTTGCACTGCATGAGGATGTAAAAAGGTGCAACTCTAGTCTTCCCTTACATGTCGAACAACTGGTGTGCGACAGCCTGAATTCCCCCTTTGTAGTGCTTAAATTCAGACCGTCTGAGGCTATATGCCAGGACATTCAGTGAGTCCATGATGTGGACAGCAATGAGCGAGACAAGTCAGGTTGCTGTCCAGCCCTACACTTTCAGTGCCTTCCAACACAGATGGCAGTAGTGTATGCCCTGTTGCTACTTGAGTAATACACCAGACTGTCGGACAACACCAGCAGAAACTTCCCAGGAACCTCTGAAACTAGAGCCCAGAGACAAAGAGAACTGCCCTAATTTCCAGCACATTTATTTAATGGCCTTGTTCCAATGGAGACCAGTATCCCTCAATCCTGTGAGGACCTAACTGGGAGCCCCACACCAGGTTGAAGGCATCGGTGATAAAGATTACCTCCAGCTGGGGCTGCATTAAAGCAAACCCACAAGCAGGTGATCTACGTTCTGCCACAAGAGCAGGGCATCCCATGGGGGGCAGCAAACCACAATCAGGTGGTCCAGTGGCTGCAAGGCCTGAGACCACCGAGCAATACATATATGCAGGCAGACCAGTTGGAATGTGAATATGGAGGTTGCCTTGAGCCCCAAAAGGTGAACACAGAAACATAACATAGAATTTGATAGCAGATAAGGACAGTTTGGCCCACCTAGTCTTCCCATTTCTCTACATAATGGATAAGCTGCAGATCCTAGTTAACCAACAGCCTACTTCCTCCTACCTCCCACTAGAATTGTCTTATGTCTGTCCCATGCATTCTTGAATTCCCCCACTGTTTTTGACTCCACGACCTCCTCAGGAAGGCTGTTCCATGCATCCACAACCCTCTCCATGAAAAAAATACTTCCTCTCATTACCTCTGAGCCATCCCCCCTCTATCTTCAAATTGTGCACCCTTGTTCTTGCACATCTCTTTTTATGAAAGATGCTACCCACTTGGACTTTGTTCATTCCCTTGAGGTACCTTAAAGTTTCTATCATGTCCTCCCTCTCCCTCCTTTCGTCAAGGGTACAATATTAAGCTCCTTTAGTCTCTCTTCGTATGTCTTCTGGTGCAGACCCTGCACCATTTTGGTTGCCCTCCTCTGGACAGCCTCCACCCTGTCTATGTCTTTGCGGAGATGGGGTCTCCAGAACTGTACACAGTACTCCAGATGGGGTCTCACCATAGAAATGGCGAAGCATGACATGGGCCAAAACCCAGTCACAACTTGCCACCAAAGCTGCTTGAGCCATGAAGGCTGAAATACTGTACTTCCAGAAGGGGGCCTGTGCTAGGACTGAGTCCAGAATTGCCATAATGTACTGGAGCCTCTGAAAAGGAATGATAACAGATTTTGCCACACTGACCAACACCCCCACACTGTCCAGCAGAAACCTGGTGCAGTGTGAAGTATACTCCACCCTGACTGCGGAGGAGATGCCACCAGATGCGAGTGAACAGACGTGGCAGATGAGAAAGAACTAGGCAGTTTTTACAACCTGCAGCTGTAGTAAGTGAGTGGCTTTCTTTCTGCTTGTCTAGACCTGGATGCTTAAATGTTATAATTTGTAATGCTCACTTGCGTAGCCTTATTGGTGCTCTCTGATTAAGAGGGCAAAATCCATGATTATTCCACGTAGATCAGAGACCAGTGTATGCACATAAGATCACAGTTTCTCCTGGAAGCGGAGTACAGAGAGTTCGGACGTACCGAGTACCCTGAGCAAGAAGAAATCCACACCGATGATCTTATATACAAAAGGGGCCTAACAGGAATTTGTTTCAAGATGCGCTCACAATGGCTGTGTCAAAGAAGCAAACTGTGGAACGGACTGCTGGAGAAATCCTGTATACTGCGTTAAGGGTTTTCTTTTTCCAGTAGGCATAACCAAAGGGTTTGGCGATTTGGAGTATACAAACTAGGAGTAAATATCCTGTAATATAGAAATATTTGACTTTTGGATTCTACAAGTTTCAAGAGAGTGAACTCCTTTTTGCAACGAGCATTAAGGGGCACTGAAGAAAGATTGCAGGAATTTTTACCCGGAGCATATTTATAAATGCATCGCTTTGGATCTATAAGACTGTGATATTTGTGTAACACCTAGGTGGCGCTATCTCAAGGGCTACTACCCCGGCCTGCTTGGCTAGTAGCAGGTTAAGGGGCCTGAGTTCCGAAATGGGTGCCTCCACCCGGAGGTCAGGGTTGGTAGCGGTCAAGGTAACCTGGGCACAGCCCTCTGGGACACTGTAACCCCCCTCTTTCCTTACTAGTGGCCGGAACAATACACAATAATCACTTTCACAATACCCCTGATACACCACACGAGTGCCCACACTGTTTGCAATTACCACCAGGGCTCGACCCTGGGGACCCCTTGTAAAATAAGATTATACACAGCAAATAACAGCAGTACAGTACTCTTGCACAAACTGGAACCACAGTCAGGGTAAATTCAAAAAAGAGTTAGATCTGATTTATTTAAGGGACTTATTTAGTTGTTTTAACCAGGTATAGCACACTAAGCTGAAAGCTTTTTTACAGGAGCGACCTGGGAGCACAAGGAGGTTAAGTGACTTGCTCAGGATCACAACTTAAACAAGGGAGGAGCATAATCAGGTTAATTTACTTAAAGGTTGCATCAATCAAACAGTTATGCATGCACTTCAGGGTCCATAAACAGTCACACACTGTGGGTACCCAGATGGAGAATGGTGGGCTAGCCAGGAACATTGCAGCTGGTTGGGGCCCTGTGATGGAAGAAAACAACATGCACCACACACACTAATTGTAATCCGGAGCTGGAGGGCTCAGTTCGTGAAAAGAAAACAACAAGACAATCAAATGACACACTTTTAGATTAGGCTGTTGTTGAAGGGAGCTACCCTGACGATTACTCACGATACCCAAGACTGGACACAGGCTGGACGAAAACTGAGACTGCAGGTGGTTGACCTGGAATGCCAGGAGAAGCAGGGCCCACACGATTCACAGAGGCGTCATTCCTGTTCAAGCGTGGAGCAGGGGACTGATCCCCAGGCAGGCCTCTCGTCGATGTCTTTCTCTGTGCAGTGGGTAGTCTGGCTGGGCCAGTGTGGCAAGGCCCACGCCAAATGGAGACAAATTTGGATACAGTCCATTTTGGGCTGGATACAGCTTCCAGCAAGCAGAACACAGTTCACACAGTGGGGAGCCAAATCACGACCCACTAACAACTCACAGCACATTTACATGTAAGGAAATTCTACTGTACCAGGCAAACCATTCTCCAGTCACGATCGTAAAGTCTCTGCACAAACCGAAGATTCAAAAGCAGCTGGAAATCCTGACAGGCCTATCGCATTCAGCAAAATCTTCGGTCTTCTTCAGGTTGATCCTGGTCACAACTCAGTGGCTTACTTCGTTCTCACAAACTCGGATTCAGTCCGAACTGATTCTCTTCTTGCTGTCAGGCGTAGCAGGCAGGCATGCAGGCCAAAACTCAGGCCTTTCCACAGAGACTGTATTGAGCTCTTGCTTCTTCATCTCCCAATTCAGATCTGCCTCTAACAGCAAGCAGCTTGGGAATTTCCCCAAGATCCACTAGGTTTGGTTGGCTGATCCACCTGTCAATCACAACAAAGGCTCCCCCTTAGGTGCAAAAAGGAGCAACAAGCCCAAAACTACAATTCCTACAGATTTTTACTCCAGACAGCTCCTGTAGTCCGGCTCCATTTTAGGTCCCACCAGTACTGATTGGTCTAATTTGCAGTCCAGGACCAAGATAGTGGAGATAAATAAAACAGTCCTTGCTGCAAAGAAGGCAGGTTTGACAAACTACATTATCATTATCACTCTAAATGATTTTCAGCAAATAGTTGCATCTTTCAACAGAGCTCCCTCTCAGATTACTTATGACTACAATCTAGGCAGCTCTTAAAGAGACAGTACACAGAGGCTGTACAGGCACTTTCTGGAAATCACATTTAAACAGCTAAAACGCAGGACACCAGCCTGGCAGTAAGCATTTAGGCAAGCTCGAGGAAGACTTTTCGGGAACCCCCATTTGTAGGGGGGTTACATTTGTATAAGGAATTTAAGACAATTAACTTGAAATCTCAAAGCTAATTGTGATTTGTTGTTAATCTATTACCAGATGTGAACTGAGATCAAGGTAACATAGGTAATCTAAAGCATCTGTGGCCAACTAAGCAAAAGTGGGGAATGAATGAAAACTCTTTTATGATACTAAGAAACTCCAAAAAAAAAAGTCCTCAATCAAGGAAAAACTTTAACTTATGGAAAGAAAAGTTAAAAAGAAAAAAATAGAAACCATAAGTGATAAAATAACAGAGTGCACCACAAAGTAAAGGGGTGCCTGTTACCTCATCACCAAAGCATATGAAGTAGGAGTGGATAAATTAAGAGGAGATAATTTCCTATTAAAGAAAATAAAATTATTGGAATTTCCCAAATCAAAGGTGTTGAATCAATCAGCACCAAGAATCAATTTAAATTTGAGTGCAATTTCAGAGCTATATATTAGTGAGGGAACCGGGAGTGATTCAAGTGAAAATCATGTATATTTATTTATTTAGTTTTTGTTGACCAGGTAAGTGCACTAGACAAATCCTGCCTATTTTCAGGCACGACCCGGGGGAGGGAGATACAGATGAATGCCAACTGACCTTGAACTAGATTAAGCTGTTGGTGGTAGTTTTAGTTAATGAGGGAAATTTGGCCAGGACACCAGGGAAATTCCCCCTACTCTGCTTCCTGTAAGCAGGGGGGAACTATTTTCCTGTGGGACCAAGATGGCGGAGGAGGAGGACGTGCTGTGGCTGGAGAGTCAGCAAAGCTCAGCGGGGAACATGGTACGGCTGGAATGCACCCTCAGGGTGGCTTGCATATTGTACTTCAGCCCCCGCTGCTTGCTGAGATAGCAACGGGCGGAAGATCCGCCGAAAATGGAGTTTTGTTACACTCCTCTACGATGGTGACACTAGGTGTTACAGAAAATCCCAGAGCAGGCCCCGTACCTGTGGAGGGCGATGAAGATATAGACGCCGTGGTCCGTGTGAAACAGGCCCTCTTATTACAGGCTGAGGCTGATTACAGAGCAGTTAAATTGCATGCCAAAGAAAGAAAAAGGAGGAAATGCTTGATTCAAGGCTCACCGTCGGCGTCTATGGCAAAAGTTTTTGCAGCGGGCCCTCTAATAGAGGATACTACATCAGGGAAAGACACAGGATTGGAAAATCACTCGCAGCATGATTTGGTATGGTTTCCGGAACGGGCACTGGCACGAGCTGGCTGGATCCAAACAGAAACAGGTCAGTGGGTTGCGGATCCTGATATTCCGCTTCCGGGTTCGGGGTGTGTCACGGGGGTACTGGGGGGAACTGTGGATGGCCTCCTCCACAATATACACAGGCCTGATACAGTCCTGTTTACTGAACCACATGTGCTAGTTTTAGACCCTGTTTCAGGGCACACTTTATCTGCTAATACAGATGCAGAGATGGTGATGATGGACTTGCCCATTTCACAATCGGATTCCATCTCCTTCTCCCCTATACTTTCTCCAGCACAGCAGGGGCCTATAGAAAACATTACTGTGGCTAGTGATTCCCCCCCGTCAGAAGTGGTGCTGGGATCTCTACCTATAGTACCTCCTGACAATGATTCAGTAACCCCAGTCCTGACAGCACCCACTTTCGCTAGTTTATTTCAAAAACCTGTTTCTTTAGCTAAACGCAGGAATGCAGTTCGGCTGCGGTTTTTAGGACCAGCGGATACGATGCCAGACCGCTTTTATGTGGGGAAAGTTCTACTGAAGCAGATGCTGGGGTTTTCTCCCTCAGAAGTGTAATGCTTTGATTCATACACCGGGAGAATCTACATAAGTTTTCGTTCCCCTGACATCCTGAATCGTTTCTGGATGAATTATGTCCTGTTTAAAACAAACCCAGCTTGGACCCACTTTCAAGCTATACCCTTAACAAAACAAACTTTTAAAGTGATCACTGTCTTATTCAGGAATGAAGGAGTGAATATTATGGACATTTCATGTTGGCTGGAGAAACGTTGTCACATACAAGGGAATCTGGAACCAATTTTAGATTCTGAAGGTTTTTGTAATGTCCTTGGGCAGCCCATAATACTGCGGACAAGGATTATACTACTCAGGACTTTTATTTGAATACTGCACTAAAAACAGCTTTGAAACAATATGGCCCCCCCCCCCACCTAAGAGGACACCTCCTGAAAGGCCTAATAATCCCCCTTAGGAGTCCTTATCTACTTCTGTTTTGGTTTCTCCCATGCCTCTATCTGAGGCAGAACCTTTAGAACTAGAGGTATCTGGTGATGTAGGTTCTATGCCTCCTCTCCTTCCACCAGAAGGTGCCTTCACTGTAGTTAATAATCGAAGGAGGAGTTTACGGAAGAAAACTGCAGTATCTGTTTCAGAAGTCTTCCATCTCCCAGTGCAAAACACTTTTTCCACCTTGCAGGTTGAAGAACCTGACGTAGGTACAGAATCAGACTCGGTTTCAGTTCACTCCTCTCAAGCGGATGGAGGATCAGACACCGAGCATTCTACAGAAGATTTGACTATCCCTCCAAAAAATAAATCTAGGATGGGTTCCCGTAAATGGGTCAGGAAGAAATCTTAATGTTTTTCAATTTTTCTCAGGATTAATTAGTTCTCCTCTAGTAAAAACTTAATGGGATTTCGGTTTTTATACGCAGTAGATACATTATTTAGTACTACTGTGGCCTCTTTAAATACTAACAGTATTCAGTCAGATAGAAAACAACTTTTGGTATATGCTTTATTTGATTTTTTTTTATGATGTGGTATTCTTTCAAGACACTCGATTACATAGCAGACAAGAGATGGATAGAGCCTCTGTAGGATGGCAATGGGGTGACTTATTGGTCTATTGGAGAGGATCTTTGTTATGGTGTTGGAATTTGTTTAAATTCCCCTTTGGCACAATCTATACAGGTAGTGGACATAGCCCCCGGCCGTGCTTTGTTATTAGATGTCACGTTAAATAAATTACATTGTTGGTTTATTAATGTATATGCCCCACAAACAAAGTCAGCTAGAATTGAGCTTTTAACACTATACAGCCTTATTTGTTTACATCTCGCTATGTTTTCTTGGGAGAAGATTTCAATTGTGGGTTGTATTTAAAGGATAGGGGTCCTCAAACCGAAAAATTATATTGTGATACCAATTGCTTGGCTGCTGTGATGCTTGTGTTTTTTTTGGCCAGCCAGATAAGACCTATTTCAGAGGTAACCTAGCTACTAGGATCGATTTCTGGTTTATATCTCCTGCCTTGGAGATTACAAATACCAGGACCCATCCTGTTGCTCCATCTGACCACGCCATCATAGAACTGACGGTCTCTAATTATGTTGGTATGCACCAAGGGCCTGGGTATTGGAGGATGAACTTGGAACTGTTGTCTCTTCCAACTGTTAAGGATGGTTTTATTTCCTTATTAGAAGCACGTAAATCGGTTAAAATGTTATATGATATTTTACAGGAATGGTGGGAGGATACAAAGCTGGATATTAAAAGATATTGTCAATACATAGGTAGATTAAATGGAAAATTTAAGAGGGACCAACACTGTATTTACAAAACACGGTTTCAGAATTTAGTGTTTCAAGCTTCCCAAGGAGATAAAATGATTCTTGCAGAGTTAGCAGAAACCAGGAGAAAAATGAATGATTTACAATATAATAGACTGCGGTCTTTAGAACAGGAACGGAAATTTGGAACCCAGGGTTCACAGGATTTTATTAATCCATCTCAATTTTGTGCTCAGCAACAATATCAAAAGCGAATGTCTTTAATTCAGGATGCTAAGGGGTGTGTCTGTTCCAAAAGGTATGAAATTATGACTGCCATAGAGGAGCATATGCAGTCTTTATTTAGTCATCAGGAATCCTCCCGGGATGGTCATAAGGTTTGGCTGGGAAAATGTATCTTATCACAAGTTTTGTCATCCGATCAACGGGTACTGGTGTCACCACTTACTCAATCTGAAATAATGACCACTTTTGCAATGGTTAAAAAGAATTCTGCAACTGGAACAGATGGAATACCATATGAATTGTACAGTGTGATTCTGCAAGTTTTGTTATCTGAAATCCTAGAGTTATTTCAGGATATGATGGTTTCAGGGAATCTGCCTGATTCAATGGGCAATGGGTTGGTGGTTTTTACGTATAATCTGGAGACAGGACTGACCTTTCAAATTGGCGCCCCAACACATTATTAAACACTGATTTTAAATTGTATACCAAATTGTTGAATAACAGGTTGTTGCTTTGTGCATCTACTCTGATACATTTTTCTCGGACTTGTACTATTCCTGATCGGAGTATAACGGATGGGTAAATTTTATTAAAAGAAATTTTGTCCTGGGGGGAGACTGGAGAATTAACTGGTTTCATTCTTAGTTTAGATCAGGAAAAGGCCTTTGACAGGGTAAACCATGAATATCTTTGGGACTGTTTGGCTAGTTATGGGATTCCGGGTACTTTTATTTTCTGGATAAAATCTTGTTATTCTAATGCTAAAGCTTTAACATACTGTAATGGATGGATAGGGAGGGCATGCATGGTTACCCAGGGAGTTAGACAGGGATGTCCCCTAAGTCCCCTTCTCTATCTTTTTACGCTGGACCCTTTAATTTGTCGAGTTAATGATAATATTGCTATCCAAGGGGTTTCTTTTTCTAGTACCTCAGAAAAAATTAAAAGTATTGCATATGCAGATGACATCTGCTTTCTTGTGGGGAATTTACCTTCGACCTGTTTAGTGGGACAAATACTTTGGGAATTTTCCGAATTCACGGGAGCTAGAGTTAACTATAGGAAAAGTAAATGCCTTCCCTTTGGATTAGAAAGTTTCTTAGAACCTATGGTAATTGGGATCCCTGTTGTGACAGGGACCTGTACAATTCTTGAACTTCTTTTTGGTACAGGGGATTTGGCCTTCTTAAATTGGTCCTCCAAATTGGACATTGCATATGGGAAAATTTTACTGTGGAATAAGTGGAGATTGTCCAAATTAAAAAGGGTATATATGATTAAGACCTTCTTACTCCCAATTTTTTTGTATTTAGCTGCAGTTTTTAGTCTACCCCCTACGTTGAAGACCCAGATGTATGGTTGTTTTTTTCAGGCATTTGGGGTAGTAGACTGAATCCAATTAAATGGTGTTTACTGTTTAGAGAGAGAAAAATGTGGGGTATTAAAATGATTAATCCCATTGTTTCTGTTTTACAATTTTTGCTAATGTTAACTTGAGACCATTATTATTGAAATCTGAGGGTATTTGGATCCCATGGGTTTTGGATTCCTTGGCAGGGATACTCCCCTTCTGGCTTCCTCATTTGAGCATCCCAAAACAGCGTTCTTTGTATAATATTCCAGAAACTTTAAGGGTATGTTTTGGGAAAATAAAACGTTGGTGTTTAGTGCAGGAACGTTTTTCACAACAGGACCGGAAAACACTATATGCACATCTTCTATCCACTTTTTCTCACGATACAGCCTGTTTTGACTCTAAACCTATTTCAGATACAGTATTGATTGGGAAAATGTTGACATCTGCCCGTATACCGGTTTATATGTGGGATGTTATGTGGCTTTCCCTACATAGGAAACTCAATGTCAAAGGAAACTTAAAAATAAAAGTGTAGAACATTGTTACTGCCCTAGGGAGACTTGAGTTGAGGTGGTGGAATCCATGGACCATTTCTTCTTTCTGTGTCCTTTTATAAAACGGTTTTGGAATTTTTTTTTACGGGGTAAATGGCCTACATCACCCTTTTGTGATTTAACCCCTGAAATTTTATACTTGGGTATTCTTCCATTCAAATGGACTAAACATGATAAGGTTACACTCTGGTTATTTTTGGTGTGTTTTAAATTCCATATATGGCATGTGCGGTGTAGGCTGACACTGCAACAATTAGAATATACAGAGGAACAATTATTTTATATGATTACCACTGCAATTCTTAGTCATAGAAATACTGAAAGGAAGTCAGTGCCATATGACATCTTCCAGTCTTGGTGGTACAGTATAGACTGGCTATGAGTTGGTAGGTATATTTTGAGATACATTTTAGTCACTGCATAATTCCACATTTCTTTATGACTAGTAATATGTGGTACTGAGTGGTTTTCTTTGTAATTTCACTGTTATTTTCTTCTGGTCTTAATTAATGAGAAGTGGCAGTTTCTGATAGAAACAAATTATTTTCCAGTGAGGAGTATTTTGGATTTTGAGTATGGTTTAATTTAAAAAACAACAACAATATAGGAACATGAAGAATCCGTATATTATGAAATTGCATGTTGTGGATACTAGTTAAGTCTATATGAGGTGCTTTGGGTTGGGAACACATGCTGTCATATTGTGGTATGCATGTGCTGGGGGGGGTTATTTCAGCCTACTATGTATGCGATAATGTTGTGTTTATGTTTTCCATCTTATTTTCACAATTTTTTTTTCTCCCTTTAGGTTTACGAGGGACAAAAAGTATGATGTATACTTATTTTTCTTTTTTATATGTTGTCATACTAATTTTTTTTTTTTTTTGGTTTTCTCATGATAGGATCCCCTGCTCCTTCAAGTAAAGAGGGGGGGGAGGACTTTCAGCATTTACTAACTTGGGTTTTAGGACTGTAATGACAGAGTTTTGAATGATGAAATACATATTTCTGTTTATTATTTGTATTATAATTTAATATGTAGTAATACTTTCGTATATATAATGGTTTCATATTTTTGTTTTAGTTTTTTTTTTTTTATGCTTTGGTTACTTATTCTTCCCCTTTTTTTTGGACTTTAAAAAAACATTTTTTTTATATTTGTTTTTGTTCATTTGGATGCTGTATTACCTTTTCTATTAATTGTTTAATTTTGTACTATGATTTGGTGTGCTGTAACACCTTGTGTAGTTGGTTTGCTTTTCAGTCTTAATAAAAAATTCCCCTACTCTTTTCGATAAGTGCCATGGGATCTTTAACATCCACCTGAACTACCATCAGTCCAGGCAGATGGGACCTCTGTTTAACGTCTCATCTAAAAGACAGCACCTCAGAAGCGCAGCACCCCTCTCATGCTGCACTACAGTGTCAGTACTAGGATATTAACCCAAGTGCCAGATGTGGGAACTGAACTCACAGCCCTCTGATCTCCCAGCCTCAGAGGCGAGTGTGCTACCTGCTGAGCCACTGACACTGACAATTTTTATTTAAAGGAGTATCAATCAATCAATCAAGTCTTTATTTAACCAGGCGTTCATTGTTGAGCAAAAGCTCATTTGCAAGATGGACCTGGGTGGAGCATGAACAATTGTATATACAGGTCAACACAGGTATTTACAAGGCAATATAGATAATACTGTTTACAGAGAGGAAGAAAAAGAAGTTTATATGTACATAGAATTATACCGACATTGTACAGATTACAGGGTATTTACATACATAGAAGTGTCTATAGGAAGATAAAGCAGGTTATCTAAGGTTGCAGGAGGAAGTAACTGAAGAAAAAAAATATATATACACCAGGTAGAGGCGAAGGTGGGGAAGGGAGGGAGGGAGGTAGGGGGAGAAAGGCTAGGAGGGCACGGTGCACAGAGAGGAGTTGGTAAAATGGGATGTAGAGAAGGTGGATGGAGAAAAGGAGTATGTGTGAGCCCCGGGATTGAATACTATAAAGTACGGGGCATGGTAGAATGTCACAACCCGGGGTAGTGAGCTCCTATCCGAGGTTGGGAAAGGAAGGATAAGGGGATGGACGGGCCTAGTGTTGATAAGACAGGGGGATAAGAGAGAGAGTGAGAACAATTAGGCTTGTGAGGAGCAAGCTGGGCGGTCAGTACTTAAAACTGGGTCTAGGCGTGGCTATATACCAGTACTGGGTCTGAGTGGGTGAAGCAGTTTCATACTTCTCTGACTGTATGGAAATAAAGCGTCTTGAAGGCATTTATACCAATTAGAGTGCTTAATTTGAGGGTTTTTTGTACATCGTTCCATAAGGTAGGTAGCACAAAGCTCATGGCTGCCCTGCCGGAGCGGGATTTTGCTTTGGGTACTTTACGTGTAATAGCTGAGTAACTTCTTAATGGGTATTTCCCAATTATACGCAGGGGAAGACGGCAGGAGATATAGTAAGGCAGCTTATTAGAGATGGCTCTATAGGTCCAAAGAGCGGCATTTCTGTGCCGCCTGAACTTTAGTAATGTCCACCCCACTACCGCATATAGGGTGCACTGATGCGTGTCGAAGGGAAGTCCCGTTATAAACCTCAGTGCTCGATGGTAGAGTGTGTCCAGTTTAGCCATGTAAGAGTTGGGGCATTGGCTGCAGAGGAAATCAGCGTAATCAACCAATGATAGGAAAATGGATTGGACCAGTTGTTTCTTGGCATCTCTGGTGAGAAACTGGTTGATTCTAAAAAACAGGCCAAGCCTTTGCCGAAGTCATTTTAGCAAGTCCTCAATACGTTCAATGAAGGAGAGTCTTTGGTCTATCCAAACTCCCAGATACTTGAATTTTGTTAACAAATTCTAGTTTTTCACCTAGAACTGTGGTAATTTGGGGAATTGTCCCACTGGACACAGGGTTAGCTGTACGGATGAAAGGGGAGAGGACCATCGCTTTAGTTTTTTTGGCATTAAGGAGTAGCTTTTTTTGGGAGGAGTTGGCTTTGCGAAAGGTTGAATTCTGACTGTAGGTCACTGCAGGCAGCTTCAGGTGTTGGGTAACTCACGTAGAGAACTGTATCATCTACAAACAGATGGATGTTGGCTTCTTTTATACAGTAGTCGATGTTATTAATCTAGATTGCAAAAAGTAAGGGCCCTAATATAGAACCTTGAGGTACCCCTCTTTGCAGAGTTTTTAAGGGGGACAGGCCACCTTCGGCTTTACCTTGTTGAAGGGACCCTGTAAGATAGTCAGTAAACCAACGCAGATAGGAGGGGTCCACACCTATGGTTTGAAGGGAGGAGAGGAGCAGACTATGGTCGACGGTGTCGAAAGCCTTGCTTAGATCAAAGAAAACAGCAGAAATAAAGTTTTTGCTCTCAAGATTACGCTGCCAGTCATTAGTAACTTTGGTGAGGGCTGAGATAGTGCTATGTTTAGCTCTGAATCCGGACTGCATAGGGTTTAGCAGTTCCCTAGCCTCAAGGTGAGTCCCCAGCTGTGCATTTACAATTTTCTCTAGGAGCTTGGACAGGACCGGAAGGAGAGAAATTGGCCTGTAGTTATTGAGATCGCCAGGGTCACCTGATTTGAACAGTGGTATGACATGTGCTGTCTTCCATATAGGTGGTAAGGTGCCCTGAGACAGGGATAAGTTAAAAAGGTGGGTGACGGGTATTGCTAGTACGTGGCAGGCAATTTTTAGGAAGTAAGGGTCAAGAGTTTCTAACCCCCTACTTATCAAGAAACCCCAAATTGGACACCCCTTCTAGAGGACATGAAATATCATGCCTATGGTCAAGGCAGAAATTAGAAACTCAAAATGAGGAGGAGGTTTCTAACAACAAATTTAATTTTCAGAATTTAAAAACATATTCGCTAAAGAATCGAATTACATTAAACTGGCTTTCATTCATAATAACTTTTTATTAAGAGAAATTTAAGAAGCCTTCAAGAGTGGGAGTAAGGGATAAGTGGCAACTCAAAGAGCAGCCAATTCGACAGAAGGAAGTATTTAGAATGGCAATAACAATACTAATGATAAGGGAGAAATAGAGGGCCAATTAAATCAAGAAAGAAGAGGAGGGCCCAATAAAGTCCTAATACAGAACTTAAAAGAAATAAAGTCTACCACAGAAAGGATACAATAAAAAGCTGAAATAAATAGAATGGTGAAGGAATTAAAAAAGAAAAACACTAAGCCCGCAAATACCAATAAAAACATTAAAGGTGGGAAAATCTTTGGGCACACAAACTGACTTTGTGGTGTCACAATTCATGGCAAAATCTCAGGAAAGGGATGTCCCTAGTAATAAGAAGGCACACGCAAAGGGGACCAGGAAGAACACTGGGAAAAGAGAAGACACAGAAGATGAAAATAATAAGAAACTAGATACAGTTTTCCTTAAAGGGATTCCAATGGCACGTAGGGAAACCCGTTCCCTTCTTAAAATTACTGTCTATAAAATATTAAAACCAATTTCAAAAGAGGGTCTAAGATGAGATAACATCTCCTCTGTCTATAGATATAAGGCTAAACCAGCAAAAGGAAAGATATGCCTTGTGGTAAACTCAGGTTTAGTGAGAGAGAGAATCTTGGAAGATTGTCTAATGTTGGCTGCCAATGGTATTTATCTAAATGACACTCTCACTGAATGTCACGTTAATCCAGAAAATGTATACGAGAATAAGAACAAAAACAAGGGGAGAGAAGGTACAAAAGTAAAGAAAACAAGATAGGTCTGTATAGCAGATTACATACAGACGGAAGATATAGAGATTACTCACTGAGAGGCTCCCCAGAAAAAGTGACACAAAGAGGCCGAAAAATACATATGACTAACAACTGTGTGTTGGAATCTGAAGATGAAAGTACTTTGCAACTGGAATAAATAGAATCAGTCTTTGTCAGAAAGCGTAAAAAAGAAAATTTTTTTCATCAGAATTTGTTCTGGTTTGACATGATGATAAACCTTTGAATATAATCAAGGAGGGCCCCCTCTGGTCCCTGTACCGACCAGAAGGTTATACCAAATGCATCAACATATTCATTACTATCCATTATATCATGGAACATTGCATAAATTAGATGATAGAGATGCATTAAGGAAATAAATAAATATGACATATTATGACAAGAAACTTGGAGGGGGGGAAAACAGATGGTATCCATCAATAGCTAAATGAAATCTGAAGTAAAGGGCAAAAAAACAAAAATAAATGTGGTCAGAACTGGGTTAGCCTAATTACACTGATAACAACTAATTTACAAATGAGCAAGGAACCACAAACGATATTAAATTAACACCGTTTTACAACAATTCTGTACTTTGCTGATGGTAGGGTATTATGCATTATAAATTTGTACATGGAGCCAAGTATGTCTACTCAGGTATTTGCACAAAGTTTAGAAGACCTTGACACTGAAACTGCCAAAGAAAGTGTTATACACAATTACATAATTGTACTGGGATTTGAATGCAAGAACTGGTAAATATTCCCACTTTGGAGAAAATATACAGATAGGGGATGAGATTGACATAGCTTTGGGAATTGGTAAAAAAGATACTCCATGGACAATATAGTCAACAGTGGGGGAAAATTTTACTGAATTAGCTTAGTAACAACAATTTGCACATCGTTAATGGATGCAATAAAGGTGACTCAGAAGGTTCCTTTATGCATTTTAGTACACAGTCTGGTAGGGGTTCTGTTTTAGATTACGCATTTATTGACACATTTTAACGGTACTTAATTAAGCACTTTATAGATATAAAGAATTTTAGTAGTGATCATTTGTTTTTAGTTATTCATTATAAATCGGGTTTACAACCTTTGGGTCAGAGACTAATTTACAAAGGCACCTCGTCGCAGTGGGGGCAGACATCAAGACAGTTAATACAGTGCAGATTAAAACAGAGGATAACATTACAGGTGCAGTAAAAGGAACATTTAACGGATACACTTAGGTTACATAATGTGGTAGTTTGTATGTTACTTAGGTTACATAATGTTACAAAACTGTGAGTTACACTCATGGATATAGTAGGTCCTCAGAGAAGACAGCGGGTTACATCCCTGTTTGGACCTAGTAGGGAAGGAGTGGGTCTGGGGGAAGGAGAGGCAGTCCAGTGGATGTTGTCGAGCCAGGGGGCAAGGCGGGCGGCTACCACAGGTTACAGCAGGGGTTAGTTGCACCTACAACAGCGGGTATTAAAGATATGGTTACGAAAGGCTGTTTTGAAGGAGCCAATTTTTGCAAGTTGGAGATGCAGCTAGGGAGGGAGCTGAACCAGGTGGGGGCTTAGTAGAGTAAGGATCTCTGGGCAAGAGAGATCTTGGTTCTGGGCACCGTGAAAGTGGCCTTAACAGAGCTACGGGTGGTGATGGACAATGGCGACTGCTGTAAGGAGGTGGAGACCCCGGGGGGTGGGAGGAGTCCTAGCAGCGATTTCTTAGCGAGAAGGCAAGTCTGAGAGCAGTCGCTCCTCAAAGTTGAGCAGACTGGTGGTAGTATAGAGAAGGCAGGTGTGAGTGCGGCTGGGGGCACCGGTCAGGATCCTACAAGCCTTATTGATGGAGAGTTGGATTTTGGAGAGGGCAGTGTTGTCAGCTGCAGTGTAGACAGGCAAGCCATAGTCCATGAGAGACAAGACGGAGGAGGTGATGGCCAGCCTGAGGGCAACCTGAGGCAGGCAATCCCTGTGCCGGTATAGCAGGCCAATCCGAGAGTTAATGGCAGCTGACAGGGCATTAATGTGGGTGTGGAAGGAGAGGGCAGTATCAACGTGATGCCTGGGTACTTGTATGTGGTCACTTGTTCTAGCAGTGCAGAGTGCTGGGGATAATCAAGAGGGGGTTATTTTTAGCTTTATTTTGGGGGTCGGAGAAGAGCATTGATGTGGTTTTCTTTAGGTTAATGACCAGTCTGCATCGCCGAACCACCTTTCAGCTTGGTTGTAAGCTTGCTGGAGGGATAATTGGAGGGAGGTGGGATTGGGATGTGAGGCAACGAGGACTGCATCGTCGGCGTACAGGAGCATTTTACCGGTACATAGGCTGGGGAGGGTATTGAGGTAGAGACTAAAAAGTATTGGACCCAGGATGGAGCCCTGAGGAACCCCGAAGCGAATGGGAAGAGTGCTGGAGAGGGAGCCGCTGATCTTGACACACTGGGATCTAGCAGAGAGGTAGCTGGAGAACCAGGAAATGGGACCGCCAGAGAAGCCAAGTTGGTGGAGAGAGTCGAGTAGAAAGGGATGACAGACAGTGTCAAAGGCCTTGAAGAGGGCAATGAACTGCTCCTGCAAGGCTGCCAGAGTCAAGAGCAGCATGCAGGTGTTGGGAGAGTTCCAGGAGAGCCATGGTTGTACTGTGTCCTGGGCGGAAACCGTGCTGCTCTGGGCACATAATGTCGTACCTGGTTAGGTATTCGAAGAGCTGGATCAACACCACTTTTTCAATGGCTTTAGAGAGTGAGGGGAGGATAGAGATTGGACAGTAATTGTTGGGGGTGGACCGGTCCCCACTCTTATGTATCGGTGTGATTTCAGCAGTTTTCCAAGCACTTGGCAACTGACCCAGGCATAGAGACTGGTTTAGAAGGTCAGTTAGGGGGACTAGGACTTTGTCCAAAACCATACGGAGGATCCTGGAGTCGGGGATCACTGCTGGGGTTACTGCTGCCTAAGACTTTTAGCAGGTGCAGCCTGTCTTCTTGGGGGGATAGGGTGAGCAGGTAGAATGGTGGGCGATGCAGGACCGGAGGGAGAAAGGTGGTGATTGGGTCAAAGAACTTGCTGGGGAGGGCCGAACTTAGGTCAGGGAAGGCAGTGTTAAGGCAATCAGCTATAAGGAGTGGATCTGTTGTGGGGGTGCCATTGGTGGAGAGCTGAGACGGTGGGGGAAATCAGGACATCCCAATTAGCTCTTTCATATTATCCCAGAAGGTCCGGGCTGAACCCCAAGTGGAAGCAAGGGTGGTCTGAAAGTGCTCTTCCTTGGCCCGCCTAATGCCCCAAGGAAACTTATTGCGTTCTGCATTGTAGGCCTGTCTAGCAGACGCCTTTCCAGATCCTACAGCAATGTGCCAGAGATTATGTCTGTTTGTAAGTCTCTGGAGGAGAGGTGGGGTGATCCATGGGGCACTGCATTTTTTGGAGTGGATCCTGGTGAGGGGGGAGAAAAGGTCACAAGCCTTACAGAAGGCATTTGTAAAGTGGTCAAGAGCTAAGTCAATGTCAGGGGCGCGCTGGATAGGGGACCAGTCTTGCTGGACTAGGTATTATTTTAATTTTCTGAGGCTGCCAGGCCATAAACGGCAGCATAGAGTGGCCTGGGACACTGGCTTCAGAATGGAGGATGACCAGAGACAGAGAACTGGGGAGTGATTGCTAAGAGTCGGGGAGGACAGTGACATCCAGGATTTTGTGGGGCGGTTAGATATAACAACATCTAGGAGAGTGCTGGTGCTAGTAGAGTGGTTGAATCTGGTGGGCTGGGTGACTAACTGGGACATATTCAGGGCAGCAAAGGAGTCACTTATATGGGAGGCAATGGAGGCAAGCCAGTTAACATTGGGATCACCTAGGATGACTTGCTCCACTTTGTGAGGGAGAGATGTGAGGCAGTCAATGAGGGACTCGACTGCTTGGTTTTGATTCCTCGGGGGTACGTAGGAGACTGTGAGGAAAAGACGGCCTCGGGCGGGGTCAGGTGTGATTTTTAAGGTGAGGGCTTGGGCTCCATAATCAATTTACCCATATGTTTATGGATGAACACTAATAGTTCTGAGAACTGGTCTGAAATAAGTGACAGAAAATGGAAATTATGTACCTACCGTAATTCTTGATCTTCTTGGACGAGTCTCCACCACTCATTCACACTAATGGGATCTGCGCCGGAGGCACTAGGACCCAGCGGGAGCAAACTTTTTTGCTAGAGGGTCGGCACCGGAGGTGGAGCTGCAAGGAGCAGCACGCGAGCCTCCGCTCATGTGGTAATGACTATCCCAGCGTCGACCCTCCAACTGCCTCAGTACCTTTTTTTTCGAGGAGGTGCAGCGCAACAAACCTAGAAGGATAGCCTAACAAAAACCGGGCATAAGATAGCCCGGATGACCCGTATAAGAAGGGTCAACAAAGACGTCTTCACAGCCTAAAGATTGAGGTAGTGAAGACCAATAACCGAAGTGAGCTTGGGAGATGGTGGGTGGGCGTGTGAATGAGTGGTGGAGACACGTCCAAGAAGATCAAGAATTATGGTAGGTACGTAATTTCCATATCTTCCAGACATAAAGTCTCCACCACTCATTCACACTAATAGGAGAGTACAGAGCTAGTAATCCCCCGAGAGGGTGGTAGGAGAGACCAAACACTCCCAGTTTTAGGACAGTAGTCCATTAAGGATGGTTCTGCCAAAAGAAAGATGCCGTCTGGCATGGACATCCAGGGCATAGTGTTTGATGAAAGTATGCACTGAGCTCCAGGTGGCCGCGTTGCAAATATCTGCAATGGGCACGTTGTGGATTTCTGCTAGGGTTGCCGCGACTGCTCTAGTAGAGTGAGCGTATACTCTGCCCTCCAGCTTAACCTGCGCCATGGAATAACAGTGGCGAAGGTATGCCACCAGCCATGCTGAAATACATCTGATAGCGACTGGCTGACCCAGCCGGGTCTTGCTAAAGGAAACAAACAGTAGTTGAGCTTTGTGAAAGTCTTTTGTTCTATCTAGATAGAGACGCAAAGCTCTTTTGACATCCAAGGAATGAAGAGAAAGCTCTCCTTTATTTTGGAAGTTTGCAAAGTAGGAAGGAAGGACCAAAGGTTGGTTTAGATGGAATTCTGATACAACCTTAGGGAGAAACTTAGGATGGGGTCTAAGAACTACTTTGTCTTTATGAAACACAGTATACGGAGGGTCTGTAACCAAGGCATGTATCTCAGAGACCCTGAGGGCTGAGGTAATGGCTACTAGGAAGGCCGTCTTCCAGGTGAGAAATTTCAACTCATAGGTAGCTAGAGGCTCGAAGGGTTTTCGAGTGAGCATGTCTAGCACCAGATTAATGTCCCAGGCTGTGACTGGACATCTTATAGGAGGTCTGGTATGCAGAATTCCTTTAAGAAACCTCTTAACCACAGGTAACTGAGCCAGTGACAAGGAAAGTACTGGCTCATGAAAAACTGAAATGGCGCAAAGGTGCACTTTAACTGTAGAGTATTGCAGACCTGAATTTGAGAGGTCTAAAAGGTACTCTAGAACTTTATCTGGTGGGCAGGAGAAAGGATTCAAAGAGTATTTTGCACACCAGAGAGAAAAACACTTCCATTTGGCTGTGTAAGTTTTCCTGGTGGTTGGCTTGTGTGCAGCCAAAAAAATATCTGAAACCCTACGAGAGACGTTGAACCTGTTCACTTCTATCTCTTCAGGAGCCAAGCATGAAGGTGAAGTGACCTCAGATTGGGGTGGACCACAGGCCCAAGTCAGAAGGTTCGTCTGAAGGGGAAGCAGTTTTGGAGGAGTTTCCGACATACTGTTGAGTAGTGAAAACCATATCTGTCAAGGCCAGAAGGGAGCAATGAGGATCATTTTGTCCCCCGGGACTCGAATTTGAGAAGTACTCTCTGAATTAGAGGAAGAGGCGGAAAGGCATATAGAAAGAGTTTTGTCCACCGCAGCCTGAACGCATCCTGACAGAAAATGCCAGGCCCTGGATTTCTGGAGCAGAAGAGAGGCAGTTTTGAGTTGAGTGGGGATGCAAAAAGGTGCAGGTCTGGAGTTCCCCAATCTGCAAATAGTGACTGAACTACGGCTGAGTCACGGGACCATTCGTGAGGATCTGTCTTTGTTCTGCTGAGACAGTCTGCCAGTTCGTTCTCCACTCCCAGTAGGTAGACCGCCTGAATTGTGCCTTGTGCTCCAAGCACCATTCCCACACTCTCATTGCTTCCCTGCATAAGGGGTAAGAATGAGCACCACCCTGCTTGTTGATGTAATACATCACTGCTTTGTTGTCCATTTGAAGGAGAATGTTCTTGTGACAGAGAATGTCATTCAAAGCCCGGCTTCTCATTTCTAAGACATTTATGTGAAGTTAGGACTCGTCCTGAGTCCACGTACCTTGAGTTTGGAGAGTCTGACAGCAAGTACCCCACCCCATCAGGGACGCATCCGTGGTAATGGAAATCTGATGATCCAGAAGAGCATAGGGGTATCCTTCCAGAAGATTGTCCTCTTGCAACCACCAAGTGAGTGACTTCTTCAGAGGTTCTGTCACTTTGATGAGAATGACTGAGGGTATGTGGTCGGGGACCACTGAGCACTGAGCATCCATTGAGAGGTTCTCATGTGGAGGCGTGTTAGGGGTACAGTGAACACCAAGGTTGCCATGAGACCTAGCATCCGTTGCACTGAGAGAGCTGACACCGAGCTGCTCTCTCCGATGTATCGGGCCATCTGAAGGATATCGCTCCTCCAGTCCTCTGGAAGAAATGCTTTCGCACAGGAGGTGTCCAGAAGAGTTCCTATGAAAAGGAGCCTCTGGGAGGACTGCAACTGCAACTGTTTGAGGTTTAGCAGGACTCCCATGGACATGAGAAAGTGTGTGAGGCCGTGGCCACGGCATCCAGAGTTCCTTGCATGGAAGGACTTGCTAGAAGCCAATCATCCAGATATGGGAACACTTGTATTCCGATTTTCCTGAAATGTGCTGCGAGAATTGCACAACACTTTGTAAAAACTTGCGGCGCCGAGGATAGCCCAAAGGGCAGGACTCTGAACTGATAATGCAGGCTACTAACCTTAGGTAATTGTAATGCTTCGGGTGAATAGGAATGTGCTGGTAAGCATCCTGCATGTCCAGGGAGGCTAACCAGTTGTGTTGATGAAGCAAAGGTAACAGGGTTCCTAGCGATATCATTTGAATTTCTCTTTGGGTAGGAATTTGTTTAATTTTCTGAGGTACAAAATGGGGCGCACGGCCCTGGTTTTCTTTGGAACCAGAAAGTAATGGGAGTAGAACCCTGTGTTCCGTTGATCCAGTGGAACTACTTCCATTGCCCTGTTGTTCAGAAGTCCTTGTATCTCGGAGGCGAGAAGTTCTGACTGAAGAACTGACAGCTTGGGCTGTCGTCTGGGGGGACGATCCAGAGGAGTGTCCAAAAGATTGAGGGAATACCCCTTGCGGATTATACGGAGGACCCATTTGTCCAAGGTTATGGACTTCCATTGATTGTAGAAGTGAGTCAGATGACCTCCCACCGCTGAGGAAAGAGCCCCCAGGCAGCTGAGGTGTGACTTGGGCCAACAACTCAGAAGGCGCACTGGGCGCTTTGGGTCCTTGCGCCTTCGGCTGCATTTTCTTTTGAGGCTGAGGGGCTTGGTTTTTACTAAAACCTCCCCTGCCTTTGCCTCGAAAGGACTGATGGTTATGAAACTGGTGTTTGTTAACACCCCCTCGAGAGGGAGTGGGAGGAGGTCGAGCCAATTTAATGGCTGACCTAGTCTTTTGTGTGGCCTCTAGAGCCTGTTCCACTTGAGGACCGAAGAGGTACTCACCATCGAAAAGCAACGGCATTACCTGCTGTTGTGCATCATTCGCGAAACCTGAAGTGCGTAGCCAGGAATGGCGGTACAAATGCCCACGCCACCGCCGGGAGGCAGTATCAGGCGCCCACAGCTGCTTTAACCTGCCGATTGTTGGACTCGATACCCCTGGTTATGGTTTGAAGAAGCTCTGAATTAGTATGCAACTCCGGTAGAGTTTCAATCATTTGTTTAAGCGAATGCCAAAGGATATACTCGTATTGAGAGAAACAGCCTTGGTAGCTGGCAATACGCATACCTAGGGTAGAAGTAGCAAAGACTCTCTTACCCAAAGTGTCTATCTTATGAAATTCTTTGTTAATAGGTCAAGCTGTAGAAGTCTGGGGAAGGACGACCTTATCATTCTCTGCTAAGACTACAATAGGATCCGCAAAGGCTTAGGATGCCAAAATGGGTCGATCCTTGGGAGCAGCATATTTACTATCTATGGACTTGGCCACCGAAAGAATGAGAGCAGGATTATTCCATACCATTTGAGACAGCGTCTCGAAGGAGGGCTGTACCGGATAAGTCAAATCCATAGGGATCTCCGGAACATGGAGGTATTGGAGTCTTAATAGCTTCCCAGGATCGATATCTAGTTTGGAGAGAGAGAGAGAGAGTGGAATTCAAGTTTTTCAGCAGAGACTTAAAAGACAAGTCCTCGACCACGGGCTCTGCAGCAGGAATAGATCCTGTTCCTTCCACATCATCACCCAGCCTAAGGTCTGGGTCAGGCTCAATGTCATCTCCTGACAGTCCAGGAGGGATTGTATGGACAATAAAGGAGTGAAATTCAGAAGGAAATGAGGAAGGAAAAGGATTAAAAGAGGAGGAGTCCTGAAGGTTGGATGACGCCCTAACAGATCTCGGCACCGAAGAAACACACGGCGCAGAGGAGCCACCCGGCGCCAAGAGGCCGGATGGCACCGAGAGGTCACATGGTGCCAAAGTCAGCGCCAAGAAGCCACACGGCGCCGAAGACGGCACCGAAGAAGCACACGGCGCTGAGGACAGTGCCGACGAGGCGCACGGCACTGAGAAAATCAACGGCACTGAGGACGGCGCCGACAGACGCTTTGGCGCCGAGCATGCCATCGACGCCGAGGGCATCGAAAACATCCCAAGACTCTGAAAAACAGGATTTGAGGAGAAAGAAGGATGAAAACCAGGAGATAGAGGCATCGGTGTGGCCCCCTGCGCCGCAGCCCTGTAAAGGGGGGGGACACTTAAGCGCGGAGTCTACGGCACCAAAGATGGTGCTGCGCAACTAGGGAGGCTCAACCGCCGTACCAGAACTCCCAACAAGCCCGAAGGCCCCTGAGTGACCGGGCCAGGCAGCTGGACCAACCTCCGAGCCCACTGCTCCATAAGAACAGCCCACTGATGAAACTGCTCATCTGAAGACGTACCAGAGGGCGGGGTAGGGCTCCGATGTTGAAGACGTCGGCTACCAGAAACAGAAACCAGTGACTCCGAAGGAGAAGACCGGCAACTAGCCCCAATAACTGACCGTCTACACGCAGACATATCAGAGGTCGAATGGTGCCAAGAGTGTGACTGTTTAGTTTTATGCTTTCAAGGGGACTGCCTACCCCCTCGGGCATTGGACTGTCCGTTGTCAGACACCCCCTCCAGAAAAAGCGGCAGACCAGACCCAGCCTGGCTGACTGAACAGCTTTCACACATAGTCTCCCTACTGTCACCTGACCCGCTCATGGTAGACTCCGTCAATGTAGGCAGAGACTTCTTCTTTAAACAAGAATAAATAAACTAAGCGATACTTATTCGAAATATTACTACAAAACAATAAACCTGAAAAACTAAGCTGCTAGTTTGAAGTTTGACTCCTGGCAGGCGACATCGTCACAGAAGTGCACTCGACGGTGGGAAAAAAGGAAATGAGGCGGTTGGAGGGTCGACGCCGGGATAGTCATTACCGCACAAGCGGAGGCTCGCGGTGCCACTCCTTGCGGCGCCATCTCCGGCGCTGACCCTGCAGCAAAAAAGTTTGCTCCCGCAGGGTCCTAGTGCCTCTGGCGCAGATCCCATTAGTGTGAATGAGTGGTGGAGACTTTATGTCCAGGAAGATCTTATCTCACATATATAATGATAAAAAAAAAAAAAAAAAAATCAAATGGAATCCTACCCTCCCCGGAAAAATAATTTAAATTTAAAACAGGGATGAGGTAGCAATCCTAATTGATGGTTTAAAAAGTGGCGTAGGTGTGTTGGATAAATACAACTCCCTGACAAAATGTTTCTGGAAAACATCAGAAATGTAAGTAAAAAGACATCAAAAATCTATGGCAGAGAGGCCTGCCCGGTGGCACTGAGGGCTAAGGTGCTGGACACCTTACCTCGTGCTATGCCGGCTATCTTGGTTTGGGAAGGACCTCAGGGAGCCGGGGGGGGAGGGTGAACACCAAGGTTGCCATGAGACCTAGCAAGTTTTTCCGTTTACATCTATGGAATCAACTTCCGGATGCAATAGATAAAAAGGATAATAAACAGTTTTGGTCACTGATAGCCTATGGTGAACAGAAAATATCCAATAATATTGAAGCAATAATACATCTTAACATTTGGCAAGAATACTATAGTGAACTCTATGCGGGATCAGAGGAGGAGTCCATATTAACATCTATCATTATAAAACGTATATCCAAGAATTACAGATGTCAACCAGAGGGATGATCACAAAATACAGGTTACTCACCTGTAACAGGAGTTCTAGGAGTGGTATATGTTTTTCATCCACACTTTGTGGCAGGTTCCTTCCTGCTTTAAATCTTGCTGGAAGGTCTTCAAGTTGGCTCCTCCCACCCACCCGGATGGTAAAACCCTCGGCTCCGCCCCATGATGCCAGATCTAGCCCACTGGAAGCCAGGTTGGGCGTCGAAGCCGGGGAGGTCGGGTGGGTCGTGTGGATGAACAACATATACCACTCCTAGAACTCCTGTTACAGGTGAGTAACCTGTATTTCTAGGGACGTGGATATGTCGTTCAATCCACACTTTGCGGCAGACTCCTAGCAGTTCTCCGGGAGGAGGGAGGTCAGGCGCGCAACCCCTACTTAGGGAATAAGGACTGGAGAACCGAGGTCCCAAAACCAGCATTCCGGCGTGACTCTAGGTCCATGTGGTAATGGGAAATGAAAGTGTGTGCTGACTTCCAGGTAGTAGCCCTGCAGATTTCCTAGATAGGGACATACCTAGAAGCAGCGGTATGGTGGGCAGAATGAGCCCTTATCCCTCTGGGAGGCTCCATGCCCGCCAACCTATAGCAGAGATCTATGCAGGAGGTGACCCACCTGCCTATCGTCCACTTGGCTGCGGGTCTGCTAGGTGCGGCTTCAGCATAAGTAACGAACAGCTGGCGAACCTCTCCCCGAACTTTAGCCGTTCGCTCCTTATAATAAGAGAGCGCTCTTCTAGGGTCCAAAGTATGGAGCCTATATTCAGCCTCCGAGGTGTGATTGGGGTAGAACACCAGCAGAGTCAACACCTGGTTAAGATGAAACTCCGACACCACCTTCGAAAGAATTTTGGGTGGGGACAAAGGACAACCTTGTCCCTGTGAAAGACCAGATAAGGAGACTCAATGGAAAGCGCCTGGAGCTCTCCCATCCTTCTGGCTGACGTGATAGCCACCAAGAAGGTGGTCTTCCACGAAAGGTGAGAGATGTCACACCTGTGCATCGCTTCGAATGGCTTGCCCAAGAGCTTAGCCAATACCAGCAGTAGATCCCACGGAGGTGGAGGTTCTCGCACCGGAGGGGATATGTGATCAAGGCCTTTGAAAAAGTGCCTGACCACCACCGACTGCTTGCCGGCCTGTGCCCGGTAAGCAGAAATGGCTGCCAGGTGCAGTTTAAGGGTCGTCGACCAAAGCCCTACCTGAGAAAGGGACCACAGGCAGACCAGAATGCTAGCCAAGGAACAGGAAGAATGGTCAAACCCCTCGTCCTGACACCAAATGGAGAATCTCTTCCATTTGAAGGCATAGCATTTTCTGGTCTACTCCTTATGGGATGCCTCAACGATGCTGAGGACCTCGTCGGAAAGACCCAAGGCCCGGAACTCTAGCCGCTTCAGGAACCATGCAGTCAGGTGCAGGGATTGAAGGTCCAGATGGAGAACCTTCCCCTTGTTGACTGAGAGCAGGTCCGGGTGGGCTGGAAGCCACCACAGGAGCCTGGAGCAGAGGCTGAGGAGATCTGGGTACCAGAACTGGCGGGGCCAGTCTGGGGCTACCAAAATCACCTGCGCCTTGTCCCTATTCACCTTGAGAAGCACTTTGTGGATCAACAGAAATGGAGGGAAGGCGTAAAAGAGGCCCAGAGTCCACGGCCTCGAGAAGGCATCCTCCTGCAGCGAGCACTGCTGAGGGGGGGCGGGCGTGAAATAGCCTTAGCTTCGCATTCTCCCTGGAGGCGAACAGGTCCACCTGAGGGTAGCCCCAATGGGAGAACAGATCGTGTACTACCTCCAGCAGGAAAGACCACTTGTGAGATACAGCGCCTATCCGGCTGAGGGCATCGGCCAGACTGTTGGAGGCTCCTGCCACATGGATGGCTAGAAGTTCCGCCTCCAGGTTGATCACGAGAGACCAGATGTGGAGAACTTCCTTGCACAGAGGCAAGGAGTGTGTACCGCCCTGACAGTTGAGGTAGTACATGGTTGTGGTGTTGTCCGTCTGGACCTGAACCACCTGACTCTGTATAAATGGAGCAAAGGCGGTGAGGGCTAGTCGAAACGCTCGAAGCTCCAGCAGGTTGATGTGGCATTGAGACTCCTGCGGGGACCAGAGGCCATGGGCTCTGAGCTCCCCCAGATGGGCACCCCCACCCATAAGAGGCACACTGGTTGTCAGAGTGACCGTCGGCTCAGGGCAGACGAACGGAATACCCTCCTGTACATGAGCTAGGACGAGCCACCACTGCAGGCTGTCCCACATCTCCTGGGTCACTGTCACCGGCTGGTCCAGAGGACCGGAGCGCTGTGACCACTGGCTGGCCAGTCCCCATTGCAGGGGACACATATGCCAGTGGGCCCAACGGACCACACTGGTGCAGGCCACCATGAGACCCAGGAGGCGCAGGAAGTCCCGGGCAGGGTGCAATTGCCCAACCAGAAATGATTGGGCAGAGGAGGAAAGGACCTCGGCCCTGTCCGCCGGGAGCTGGGCTCTGGCTCAAAGAGAGTCGAGCTCTGCCCCGATGAACTGAATCGCCTGCGATGGCACAAGTTCCGATCTGGCCTCTTTGATGAGGAGGCCAATCTGAGAGCAGACCTGGAGGGCCAGATCCTTGGACCGCTCCACCTCCAATCTGGAGGGGGCTACATTCAGCCAGTCGTCCAGGTAAGGGTGCACCCAGACCCCTCGGTGCCTCAGGAATGCTGTCACCACTGCCATGCATTTGGTGAAGACCCGGGAGCTGGAGAGAGGCCAAAGGACATGGCCCAGAACTCGTAAAGAGATCCCTCTGCTCTGAAGCGGAGGAATTGCTGATGAGATGGATGGACTGGGACGTGAAAGAACCCGTCCAGAAAATCCAGAGAATAGAATCACATGCCTGGTTCCAAGGATGGAATGATCTGAGCCAGAGTGACCATCCTGAAGGTGCGAGGACTTAGCAACTTGTTCAGGTCATGCAGATGGAGAACAGGGCGCCAGCCCCCTGTTCGATTTGGGACCAGGAAGAAAAAATAACTCACCTTAGTAATTATGTTTCTTCTAATGGAGTCTTGCTGTATTCTGACAATTGCAGTGATTCCCAACCTCTGAACTGCCCCGGAGAACAAAGAGTTAACTTTCTATGCAGGGCACAGAATGCTAAGCTTGAACTCGTTGAAGTCTCTGTCTGGAGTGTTTCAAACCTAAACCATCAGGTTCTTACGAGCCCAACTAAACTAAAAATTCTATGTGGAAATTGTAAACAAATTCTGACTAGCCAACTGGCTGAAAAAAGTTTTGGATTCCCAAGGAAGACTCAAGTCAGGAAACCCAAAAACAAAACTCAATGTACTAAAAATAACAATAATAAATCAGCACCCAAACAAAAAGGAGGAGGGTACAAGCCAAAAACACCCCTGGGGTGCAACACTGCACCTGCCCACACACACTTCCCAAAAACAGGTTCTGAGAGGGGAGGCAGGGTGGAAGGTCAGAATACAGCAAGACTCCATTAGAAGAAACATAATTACTAAAGTGAGTAATTTTTTCTTCAAACAACATGAAGTCTTGCTGTATTCTGACAATTGCAGACTACCAAGCAGTACCTCCAAGGAGGAGGCACAGAACCTACTTTGGGAATAGGCTCTGAAGTACTGCTGTGCCAAACCGAGCATCACTCCTAGCCTGGATATCCAGAGAGTAATGCTTGGTAAAGGTATGATCTGTTATCCAGGTGGCTGCTTGACAAATTTCTAAGAGAGGGATATCCCTGGCAGCAGCCAGGGAAGCAGCTGTACCTCTTGTGGAATGAGCCCTCAGGCCTGAGGGTGGAGTTTTTCCCCACCTTTTCATAGCAGAATTGCATACAAGACACAATCCACCTGGCAATAGATGTTTTGGTGACAGGTTTGCCCTTTCTCAGTTCTCCATAAGTGAGGAATAACTGGAGGGAGTCAAACCTGTGACCCTTGGTACGCTCTGTGTAGTAACTAAGGGCTCTTTTGACATCTAAACTGTGTCGCCTCCTCTCTCCTCAGGAAGAATGATCAGTGAAGAAAACAGGGAGAGACACAGACTGGTTTAAATGGAAGTCTGAAACCACTTTGGGCAAGAACCTTCTATTGGTTCTAAGGACCACTTTATCCCTGTGAAAGGAGATAAAATCAGGTTCCACTGACAGTGCTTGCAATTCACTGATACGCCTGGCAGAGGTAATCGCTACCAAGAACACTATTTCCTAAGTCAAGTACTTAAGCTCTGCTGAAGACATAGGCTCAAAGGGGGGTTGCATACGTTGAGCAATGCAAACATTCAAATCCCAGGCAGGGGCAGGGTCTCTAAAAGGAGGATAGGTGTGAAGCAATCCTTTAAAAAATTTACAAAACACAGGATGGGAAGATAGTGAGGAAGGCTTGCCCACAGACAAAAAAGCAGAAACAGCTGACAAGTGTACCTTGAGAGTAGCTGGTCTGAGGCCTAGGCCTAGGCCATTAAGATGGACCATATAATCCAGAACTATAGGCAATTCAGCAGTGTCTGGAGAAGCATGCTTCTTAGAACACCAAATTCTGAATCTTTTCCATTTAGAGTTGTAAGTCTTTCTGGTGGAGGGCTTTCGAGAAGCCTTGAGGATATCCAGAACCCCTTGGGAAAGATGTAGATCTGCAAACTCTAACTCTTCAAGAGCCATGCTTTGAGATTGAGAGACTGAAGATTGGGGTACTGAATCCTTCCCTGAGAGGATGTTAACAGGTTGCAATTCCTGGGAAGAGACAGGGGAAGATGGACTGCTAGGGACAGCAACAAGGGGTACCAGGGCTATCTGGCCCAGTCTGGAGCAATCAGAGTCACCTTGCAAGGTTGAGACCTTATTTTGACCAAAACTTTGAACAGGAGTGGGAAGTGGGGAAAGGCATACAGAAACTTCCCTTCACAATTCAGGATCAGGGCGTCCAGATGGACTGAGCCCAAGAATGGAGGTCTGCAACAAAAGAGAGGGAGTTGGTGATTGTCTGGGGCTGCAAAGAGATCTATCTCTGGAGTGCCCCACCTTGAAAAAAACACTTTCAACACCTGAGGGTCCAGGGACCATTCGTGATGGCCCTGAGAGATCCTGCTCAGTGCATCTGTTAGCACACTGTCCTTGCCTGGAAGGTGAACTGCTACAAGAGAGGTTTGCAGGGAATAAGCCAGGGACCACAACTTCATGGCTTCTGTGCACAATGCCATGGATTGAGTGCCTCCCTGCTTGTTGATGTACCACATGGTGGTGGTGTCGTCTGTTCCGACTTGAACCACCTTGTTCTGTACTGACTGTGAGAACACTTTTAGAGCCAGAAAACCTGCCCTGAGCTCTAGAAGACTGATGTGGAGAAGGGATTCTTGGGGGGACCACAGCCCCTGGGCAGTAAGGGACCCCAGGTGGGCTCCCCAGTCCAGGAGAGAAGCATCCATGGTAAGGACCACTGAACAAGGCTGGAGCAACAAATGGAACACCTTGTCTTAAATTGTTCTGATCCTGCCACCACTGGAGGGCTTGGATCAAGGTCAGAGTCACTGGGATCAGTTTGGTAAGGGAATCCTTCCTCTGAGACCAGAAAGCTCTCAGGTGGAACTGAATATCCCTCATCTGGAATCTTGCCCCTTGGACCACTGCTGTTGAAGCTGCCATGTGGCCCAAGAGCTGGAGGAAATGCCTTGCTGGTCGAGATACTTGAAGGCTGAAAGAAGAAGCTAGTTCCATAAGAACCCTTGCCCTTTCTAGAGGAAGGGAGGCTCTTGCTACGAGTGTGCCCAGTTCTGCCCCTATAAAGGTAAGAAGCTGGACTGGTTTGAGAACTGACTTGGGAAGGTTGAGAAGAAATCCTAGAGAAGAGCGCACTTGCAGGCGAGACTTGACTTGGTCCGGAGACTGACCCACTATTAGCCAATCGTCCAGATATGGAAAAATGGAAATCTTTTGCCTTCTTAGAAGGGCAACTACTACTGCCAGGCACTTTGTGAAAACCCTTGGGACTGAGGTTAGGCCAAAGGGCATTGTTCTGAACTGATAATGGCCTGAGGGCAACTCGAACCCGAGGTACTTTCTGTGAGAGCACCTGATGGGAATGTGAAAGTAGGCATCTTTGAGGTCCAGGGAGGCTAGCCAGTCCCCCGGCCTTAGAGAGGGAAGGATTATTCCCAGAGTTATCATCTTGAACTTTGGTTTTAAAAGATGTTTGTTTAGATATCTTAGGTCTAGGATGGGTCGCCACTACCCTGTTTTTGTCGGGGTCAGGAAGTACCTGGAGTACAGTCCTTTGCCCCAGTGTAGGGTAGGTACTCTCTCTATGGCTCTTAAAGCTAGGAGAGAAGAAACCTCTGTCTCTAGGGCAAGGGTTTCTGAGAGATTTGCAGATGGAAAAGCTCTGGCTCTCATCTTTGGAAATTTTTTGAAGCTGAGAACCAGACTCTGGCTTACTACTTCCAGGACCCACTTGTCTGATGTAATAGACATCCAGACCTGGACAAAGTAAGCCAGCCTGGCCCCTACTGGAATAGGAGCATCGACCCGGGCAAGCCCATCAGGGTGTCTGCCTGGCAGGGGCTTTAGGCTGAGGAGTGGATGCAGCCCTGCTCATCCCCCTTCTGTCTCTCCCTCTGAAGAACCCCCTCTGAGAAAAGGAAGAAGCAGCATGTGCTTGGTAAAAAGGCGTCTGAAAAGGCCTGCCCCTAGACTGCTGCCTTTGAGGAGCTGCCTGCCTTTCCTTGGCCTGAGCACTCCTGTAAGTGGTCCTGTACTCATCCATTTCTTTGTGTAATTCTCTGTCTGCTCCCCAAACAGAGAATTACCCACTACAGGAAAATCCATGGCCTTAGCATGGGTGTCCTGCGAGAGGCTAGTACATCTAACCAAGCCATCCTCCGAAGAGCCACAGATGTAGCCATGACTCTTGATGACACATCATTAGAGTCCACAGCAGCATGAAACTGAACCTTAGATGCCTCAATCCCATCTGCAGCCACTGCCTCCAGCTCCTTGGCTAGCTAGGGGGAGGCCTGTTTAGCCAGTGCCAGTACAGTGTCCCACCTGGACTTCTGGTACCGGCTGTATAGGCCATGTAATTCGCCTGCCTGAGTCCCAAAGAAGATGCCATGTACTGCTTCTTTGCCATGGCATCAATCTTCCTGGAGTCCTTGTCGGGGTGTGAAGCCAAGGGAATATTTGCCTTGTCACAAGCAGCAGCCTGCACTACCCCAACATGGCTGCACTGTTGATATAAGAACTCCGTGTCTGAGCCTGAAAGTGTATACCTCTTGTCCATTCTTCTATCCACAGGAGGTATAGTGTTAGGAGACTAAGATTTTTTGTGTCTGTTACCCAAAAGATTTATGGAGGGGAACAGACAGTCTCCTGGACTCTGGGATGTCCATCATCTCTACTTAATCAGGCTCCTCTTGATCTTCCACAGCCTCCTCCATAGGAAGCTGGAGGGTTTCAGCCACCTTTCTGTAAAACATAAAGTGAGAAGGGGACTCAGAAAGCCTAGGAGGGGAAACACCTGAAGGTCTGCCTGGGGAGATGTCCGGTTCCACAGGCACATCCAGACCTTCACTTACATCATCATCCTCAAATTCCCCTGACTCTTCAAATTCCGGTTCATAAAAATCTTCAAGGGTATACTCTTGAACTGGGGGAACCAACCGAACTGAACCCTTGCCAGAAGGAGCCGGATCGGTCGGAACCGGACGGAGCGATTCCGCAATCTGAATTGCCCTGGCTATCTCTTCGGCAGTCGGAACATGAACCTCTGGATCCGAACCGGTCGATTTATCTTTGTGCTTTCTTTTTGTCCGAACCGATCCCTCGGAATCATCTCTCCTTTTGCCTGAAGAAGTATCGCCCTGGTCAGAGGACACTCCTTCTGGTTCGGTTGAAACCGAACCGGGCTGGCCATCCGGGTCAGTGGACTTCTCGGCCTCCTTTTCCCTCAGTCCACCTAATTTCTTCTCAAGGGTAGATTTGGGAAAGTTTTTACATATTTGGCAGTCTGAATCGAGGTGGTCAAACCCCAAACAATAAACACAGGTGGTGTGGGGATCGGCCTTAGCAAAGACCACCCCACACTCACTGCAGTGTTGAAACCCATGGCCCCATTTTTTTTTTTTGGGGGTTCTTAGACATGGCCAACTTAATAAACTACCCTTTTGGCAACCACCAGGCAAGACTAGACTCCCTTATCGGTTCCTAACCGTGTCATGGGTATTGGAAAAATACGGTTAAACACACATTTTTTTTAGAACCGATAAGAACCGGTAACCACACACTAAGTAAACAAACAAATTTCACTATCAAATGGCCAGTTCAGCCGAACCAAGCTGCACTTTTACAAGTTCCACACAGGAAAAAGAACAATTCCTGTCTAGTACTCACAGCACCACAGACAAAGACTGAACAGACTACGCGGATACTTTTTTTGGTTTAAAAACAGACGAAAACTGAAAACTTTAACTGCCTTTCGAACCGAGCTGAAGGAGAAATCTCCGGAGCGACCGTTCAGTGAGGTGGAGTAAAGAATCTGACGGTTTAGGTTTGAATCACTCCAGATAGAGACTTCAATCGAGCTCGAGCTCAGCATTCTATGCATGGCATAGAAAGTTAACTCTTTGTTCTCCAGGGCAGTTCAAAGGTTGGGAATCACTGCAATTGTCAGAATACAGCAAGACTTCATGTTGTCTGAAGTACCTGGACACAAACTCTGGGTCTGGACGGGGGGTTCTGCCACCTCGCTGATCACCTCCTTCTGGAGGAGCAAGGCAATGTCGGCTCGATGAGCTGACAGAGAGGCTGCGGACTCTATAGCCTCCCCGTGGGGCGACGGCTCAATAGGGAGGGAACTGCCCGAATTCCAGAGGCAGACCCCTACCAACCACTTCTAGCACCCAGCGGTCTGTGGTGATAGCGGACCAGGCAGAAAAGAAGTGGCAGAGCCGTCCCCCCATGGGGGGGAACCTGGGGAGGAGTGACGAGGTTGGGGGCAACACCCCTCAACCCGACATTGGGCAGGCTTGGAGGAAGGGTCCGCTAAGAGACCTCCTGGACCCTTGTCTCCAGGCTTCCTACTACAGGAAGCAGCAGACTTGGTCTTAGGGCACCAAGTGTGAGCCTACTGGCCCTGATGCTGGTGTTGCTGGGCCGGTCGTGACACAGGAGTGGAAGGGCAAAAGGGCTTACGCTGCTGCTGGGCAGACGTGACCGAGTCCAAGGTGGTGTTGGACTTCTCGATCCTCTGGAGATGGCCTTCCACTCCGGGCCCGAACAAGTCGGTGCCCAGGAAGGGAAAGTCCACCAGCTTGTCCTGGGTGTCCGCCGTGAAGGTGGAGATCCGCAGCCAAGCTCTGCAGCGCATGGCCACTGTGGCCGCTACTGAACGGGCACAAGAGTCACCAATGTCCAATGAAGTCTGGAGCTGTTGTTTAGCCACCGCCCTTCCCTGATCCCACACCTGCTTGACCATCGTCTGAAGGTCAGCTGGGAGATGAGGAATCACCTCATCCAGGGAGCCAATATAGGCGTGTGAGAAATGTGCCATCAGAACGGCCAAGCTAGCCTGACGAAGGCCTAGGAAGGAAGCAGCATAAACCTTTCACCCCGAGTAATCCAACTTTTTGGATTCCTTATCGGGCGGTTTGTCCACATCCCGAGCGTTCCCGGAACACCAAAAAATGCTTTCACTAACCCCTCCGCAGAGGGGTGCTCCAAGAAGCTAGAGAGTGAACTGGTGAGGACCGCGTACTTGCGAGCCATCCTGGCCGAGGGCGTGGGACAAGATGCTGGCCACTGCCACAACTCCAGAGCTGGGCCAACAATGGCTTCGGCCACCGGAAAGGCCTCCATAGGGGAATCCACTCGGTCCAGTATCTCTGTAAGGGGATACTTGGCCCGTTTTTTGAACGGGTTCGAGCTGCATCCCAGTAGACTCTGAGATGAGTCGAAGCATACCAAAAAATGAGGATGGGTTCTCGTCCACTGATTGGCGCCCCGCATACTCCAGGTCAAGCGGTCTGGAGAACAGGGAGGAGTCGTCGTCAGACTCCGTGGAGTCTGCGAACAGCTGCTGAGTGCCTAAGCCACCCTCCACCTGCCGAGGTCGATCTAAAGCGGCAAGGTCGATCGGGAGTGAGGGTGACAGACAACCTATGGGGCAAGCCCTGACCTGACCAAGAATCCTTGGCCAGGGCCCCAGTCTTCGGTTGTGGAGGCGAAGGTTCCACCACAATGGGTGGAGCAGCCGATTTCTGCCGAAAAACCGGCACTGGAGGCGGCTCCTCGACTACCACGAGGAGTTGTTTCGGCTGCTCCTGTGACAGCCACTTAATGGCCGGAGAAGGCGACAGAGTCGGCATGTTACCGGTCAGTAAAGGTTGCTGCCACATCAAGTCCTCGTAGCGCCGACGCAACCTGCGCCGGAGCCCATCTTCCGAAAAGGATGAGCGGCGATGCCGCTTTCCATGGTGTCGAGACCGCCGACGTCGGCAGGACTGGTTGGACCTGGAAGAGGACTGAGACAGAGAACTTCCGGGATTCCGAGGTTGGGTCAGAGAGGGAACGTGGGAACCCACCTCTCCCTTGGTGCAGGGACCTTAACCGGGGACTTCAGCACAGAAGGCACAGGCAAGTCCTCGGTAACCACCGGGGGAACTGGTGAAGAAGGGTTGTTGGCTTCTCCAGTTGACAAACCGTCCGACGGGTCGAGAAAAATCTCGACCGTGTCGATGGATGTCTCGGACAGCTGACCTGACAGGGACACCGTGAAGCCAGCGGCCGCAGCCACAATCTCAACCGAAGTCGAGAGTCGACGGTCCAGTGAAGGGGATCCCTCCCGCTCCCATGAACGTCGATGGTTGGACTTACCTTTAGAGTCCTTCTTTCTGGACCGACTGGAATGTCCTGATGGCCCTTCTCCCTTAGTGGAGAGGGACTGACAAAGCTCCTTAAAAGAAGTAGTGTAGGAGGCGTTCAAGGAAAGTGGGATAAATGCCGCGGCCGATGAGTAAGAAGAAGCGGCCTGGGCCGCCTCCTCCTCGAGGGCAATCATCTGCTCCAACTGCTCTACGGAGCCTGCCGATGGACATCGCCCAACGGGCCTCCTTAGACTTGACCGTCAGGTACTGTTTTTCGGGGCACCCAAGAAGTAGTCTGGCAGCGCAGCCCTCCAAGACCAAAGCTGAGAAAGACTTGCACAATTCGCAAGCCTGCAAATCATGGCCAAGCCCCAGGCAGTAGATGCACGTGGAGTGCGGATCGGTCCGGGACATCTGCCCACAAGGCACCGACGGAAGCCGGGAGTCGATTTGTCTATCGCAGCCGCGAGGGAAGACAAAGAAATTAGTCTTGTAAATTTCAAAATTAGTTCTGGGAAATCCGAAGTGTGTGGATCCAGGCCTAAAACGCAGAGCGCTAAGGAGGGAACCTGAGCTTCCAAGCAGTAAGGAAGATCTGGCATCATGGGGCGGAGCCGAGGGTTTTACCATCCAGGTGGGTGGGAGGAGCCAGCTTGAAGACCTTCCGGCAAAATTTAAAGTGGCAAGGAACCTGCCACAAAGTGTGGATTGAACAACATATCCACTTCCCTAGAATAAAATGTACCAAAATAAAGAAATGCACAATGATGAGGCAAAAAAACAAAGTGGCAGGGGTGGATGGAATTCCTGCAGAACTATTTAAAGTCAATATAGACTGGTGGGCAGATTTGCTTGCAAATTTGTCTAATTATGTGGTAGGTAACAAATTAATCCCTCCACCATGGTTAATTACAGAGCTTGTACCATTATACAAAAAAAGGAGCAACTCAAACCCAGAGAATTATAGGCCTATATCATTAATATGCATCCCCACAAAAATGTTTTCAAGAATCTTGTAGTAGAGATTAATGTCCTGGGTAGAGGAAAAGAATATCCCACCTGAAAATCAGTTCAAATTCAGAAATAAAAGATTGACCATTGACAATATTTTTATACTGGATTACCTAGTACATAAACATATCAATATAAGAAAGGGAGTTCTATACTGTTGCCTTTTAGATTTAAAAGAAGCATGTGACAATGTAAATAGATGCACCCTACAGAAAATACTGATAGCTTAAGGTATAAACTTGAAACTCATTGAACTAGTAATTATGCTATATACAAATACTACTACAAGTATCAGCTATTCTTGGCACCACTACTGTTTAATACTGTCAGTGTCAGTGGCTCAGTAGGTAGCACACTCGCCTCTGAGGCCGGGAGATCAGAGGGCTGTGGGTTCAGTTCCCACATCTGGCACTTGGGTTAATATCCCAGTACTGACACTGCAGTGTAGCATGAGAGGGGTGCTGCACTTCTGAGGTGCTGTCTTTCGGATGAGACGTTAAACCGAGGTCCCATCTGCCTGGATTGGTGGTAGTTCAGATGGATGTTAAAGATCCCATGGCACTTATCGAAAAGAGTAGGGGAATTTCCCCGGTGTCCTGGCCAAATTTCCCTCATTCACTAAAAATACCAGCAACAGCTTAATCTGGTTCAAAGTCATTAGGCATTCATCTGTATCCCCCTCCCCTGGGTCGTGCCTGAAAATAGGCAGGATTTGTCTAGTGCACTTACCCGGTCAACAAAAGCTAAATAATAAATAATAGTTACATAGCCCAAATCATACGTACATTAATTATGCACAATACAGATACCAATAGCATATTAGAATTTAAAGTATTCTTGTATATGCTGAAGTTGCAGTGTTAGTATCTAAGTCAGTGGCTGGACTCCAAAAAGGAATAAATACAGGTTACTCACCTGCAACAGGAGTTCTAGGAATGGTATATGTTGTTCATCCACACTGTCTGGCAGGTTCCTTGCCGCTTTAAATCTTGCCAGAAGGTCTTCAAGCTGGCTCCTCCCACCCACCCGGGTGGTAAAACTCTCGGCTCCGCCCCATGACGCCAGATCTAGCCCGCTGGAAGCCAGGTTGTGCGTCAAAGCCGGAGAGGGGGTTGGTTCCGGTTGGATGAACAACATATACCATTCCTAGAACTCCTGTTACAGGTGAGTCACCTGTATTTCTAGGGACATGGATATGTTGTTCATCCACACGGTCTGGCAGACTCCTAGCAGTTCTCCAGGAGGAGGGAGGCAAGGCACACACCCCCTACTTAGGGAATAATGACTGGAGAACCGAGGTCCCAAAACCAGCATCCCGGCGTGACTCAAGGTCGATGTGGTAATGGGCAATGAAGGTGTGTGCTGACTTCCAGGTAGCAGCCCTGCAGATTTCCTGGATAGGGACGTCCCTGGAAGCAGCCACCGATGCAGTTGTATGGCGGGTAGAATGAGCTCTTATCCCCTCTGGGAGGCTCCATGCCCACCAACCTATGGCAGAGATCTATGCAGGAGGTGACCCACCTGCCTATTGTCCGCTTGGCTGCAGGTCTGCCAGATGCGGCTTCAGCGTAGGTGACAAACAGCTGGAGAACCTCTCCCCAAACTTCAGCCGTCCGCTCCTCGTAATAAGCGAACGCTCCTCTAGGGTCCAAAGTATGGAGCTTATATTTGGCCTCCGAGGTGTGACTGGGGTAGAACACCGGCACAGTCAACACCTGGTAAAGGTTAAACTCAGACACCACCTTTGGAAGGAATTTTGGGTGGGGGCGCAGGACAACCTTGTCCCTGTGGAAGACCAGATAAGGAGACTCAATGGGAAAGCACCTGGAGCTTTCCCATCCTTCTGGCTAACGTGATAGCCACCAAGAAGGTGGTCTTCCATGACAGGTGAGAGATGTCACACCTGTGCATCGGTTCGAATGGCTTGCCCATGAGCTTAGCCAATACCAGGAGTAGATCCCATGGAGGTGGAGATTCTCGCACCAGAGGGGATATGTGATCAAGGCCTTTGGAAAAGCGCCCGACCACCTTCTCCTGCACCACTGACTGCTTCCTGGACTGCGCCCGGTAAGCAGAGATGGCTGCCAGGTGCACCTTAAGGGTCGTCGACCGAAGCCCTTGCTGAGAAAGGGACCACAGGTAGTCCAGAATGCTTGCCAAGGAGCAGGAGGAAGGGTCCAGGCCCTTGCCCTGACACCAAATGGAGAATCTCTTCCATTTAAAGGCGTAGCATTTTCTGGTCGACTCCTTACGCGACACCTCAACAACGTTGAGGACCTCGTCGGAAAGACCCAAGGCCTGGAACTCTAGCCACTCAGGAACCAGGCTGTCAGGTGCAGGATTGAAGGTCTGGATGGAATATCTTCCCCTGATTGACTGAGATCAGGTCCAGGCAGGCTGGAAGCCGCCTCGGGAGCCTGGAGCTGAGACTGAGGAGATCTGGATACCAGAACTGGCGGGGCCAGTCTGGGGCTACCAGAATCACCTGCGCCTTGTCCCTCCTCACCTTGAGAAGCACCTTGTGGATCAAGGGAAATGGGGGAAAGGCGTAGAAGAGGCAGGAAAATGGGGGAAAGGCGTAGAAGAGGCCCGGGGTCCACAGCCTCAAGAAGGCATCCCACTGCAGCAAGCCTTGCTGAGGGGGGCCGGCATGAAACAGTCTCAGCTTCACATTCTCCCTGGAGGCAAACAGGTCCACCTGAGGCATTCCCCAGTGGGAGAAGAGATCTTGTACTACCTCCGGCAGGAGAGACCACTCGTGTGACGCAGCCCCTATCCAGCTTAGGGCATCGGCCAGAATGTTGGAGGCTCCTGCCACATGGATGGCAAGGGGATCCGCCTCCAGGCTGCGCACGAGGGACCAAATGCGGAGAGCTTCCCTGCACAGAGGCATGGAGCGCGTCTCACCCTGGCGGTTTAGGTAGTACATGGTCGTGGTATTGTCCGTCTGGACCTGGACCACTTGATCCCGTACGGAGCGAAGGCGATGAGGGCTAGACGAACCGCTCGAAGCTCCAGCAGGTTGATGTGGCATCGGGACTCCCGAGGGGACCAGAGGAAGTGCGCTCTGTGCTCCCCCAGATGGGCACCCCAACCCATCAGAGAGGCATCGGTCGATAGAGAGACCGTCAGCTCGGGGCGGACGAACGGGATGCCCTCCTGCAGATGTGCTGGAACGGTCCACCACTGGAGGGCATTCCACATCTCCTGGGTCACTGTCACTAGCTGATCCAAGGGATCGGAGTGCTGTGACCATTGGCCGGCCAGCCCCCATTGAAGGGGATGCATGTACCAACGGGCCCAACGGACCACACTGGTGCAGGCCGCCAGGAGGCGCAGGAAGTCCCACGCAAGGTGCAGTTGCCCAACCTGAAATGATTGGGCAAAGGAGGAAAGAACCTTGGCCCTGTCCGCCGGGAGCCATGCTATGGCTCGCAGAGAGTCGAGCTCTGCCCCGATGAATTTTATCACCTGCTTTGGCACGAGTTCTGACTTGGCCTCGTTGATGATGAGGCCAACCTGAGAGCAAACCTGGAGGGCCAGATCCCTGGACCGCTCCACCTCCATTCTGGAGGAGGCTGCAATCAGCCAGTTGTCCAGGCAGGGGTACACCCGGACCCTTCGGCGCCGCAGGAATGCCGTCACCACTGCCATGCATTTGGCGAAGACCCTGGGAGCTAGGGAAAGGCCGAAGAGCATGGCCCGGAACTCGTAGAGGGATCCCTCTGCCCTGAGGCAGAGGAATCTCTGGTGGGACGGACAGATTGGGACATGAAAGAACACATCCTGGAGGTCCAGAGAACAAAACCACATGCCTCGTTCCAAGGATGGAATGATCTGAGCCAGAGTGACCATCCTGAAGGTTCGAGACCTTAGGAACCTGTTCAGGTCATGCAGGTCTAGAATGGGGTGCCAGCCCCCCATCCGTTTCGGGACCAGGACGTACCTGGACACAAACCTTGGGTCTGGAGGAGGATTCGCCACCTTCCTGATCACCTCTTTTTCGAGGAGCAGGGCAATGTCAGCTCTGCGAGCCAACAGAGGCGCTGCGGACCCCGTAGCCCCCCGAGGGGCGAGGGCTCGGAAGGGCAGGGCCTGCTCGAACTCCAGAGGCAGGCCCTTTCCTACCACCTCCAACACCCAGCGGTCCTTGGTGATAGTGGACCAGGCGGAAAGGAAGTGGCGGAGCCGTCCCCCCATGGGGGAGTGACGAGGCTGGGGGTGACACCCTTCAACCCGTCATTGGGCAGGCTTGGAGGAGGGGCCAGCCGAGGGACCTCCAGGGCCTTTTCCTCCCTGCTTCCTATTAGAGGAATACGCAAGCTTGGCTTTGGGATGCCAAGCTCGAGCCTGCTGGCCCTAATGCTGGTGTTGCTGGGCCGGATGTGCCGCAGGCACAGAAGGGCGAAAGGACTTATGTTGTTGACGACGGCCCTTGTCCTTCTGGGCGGAGGTGACAGAGTCCAGGGTAGCATTGGACTTTTCGATATGCTGGAGGTGGCCTTCCACTCCAGGGCCGAACAGGTCAGTCCCCAAGAAGGGGACGTCCACCAATTTGTGCTGGGTATCCGCCGTGAAAGTGGATATCCTCAGCCATGCTCTGTGGCGCATGACCACTGCGGCCGCTACTGATCTGGCACAGGAGTCCCCAATGTTCAGAGCCGTTTGGAGCTACTGTTTCGCCACCGCCCTTCCCTGATCCCGCACCTGCTTGACCGTGGTCTGCAGGTCGGCCGGGAGATGAGGGATCACCACATCCAGGGAGCCCATGAGGGCGTGGGAAAAGTGTGCCATCAGCACGGCCGAGCTGGCCTGGTGGAGGCCTAGGGAGGACGCAGCGTACACCATGTGCCCAGCATAGTCCAGCTTTTTGGACTCTTTGTTGGGGGGCTTATCCACATCCCTAGCGTTCCCGGAATGCCGGAAAATGCTATCGGTGACTAACCCCTCCGCAGAGGGGTGCTCCAAAAAACCAGACAAAGGGCCGGTAGGGATTGCATACTTCCTGGCCATTCTGGCTGAAGGCGCAGGGCAGGAAGCCAGCTGCTGCCAGAGCTCCAAGGCTAGGCCAACAATGGCTTCAGCCACCGGAAAGGCCTCCGTGGGAGAATCCCCTCAGTCCAGTATCTCCGTCAGAGGATACTTGGCCCGCTTGGATACGGGCTCGAGCTGCATCCCGGTGGACTCCGAGATGAGCCGAAGCAGACCCATGAACGACGATAGGCTCTCGTCCATCGACTGCCCCCCGGAGGACTCCAGGTCAAGGGGCCTGGAAAACAGGGAGGAGTCGTCGTCGGACTCCGCGAAGAGCTGCCTGGGGCCTCAGCCACCCTCCACCTGCCGAGGACGGTCGGGAGTGAGGGTGACCGACAATCTGTGGGGCAGACCATGACCCGACTGAGAGTCCTTGGTCGGTGCCCCCAATTTCGGTTGTGGAGGCGGAGGTTCCACCACAATCGGTGGGGCAGCTGGTTTCGTCCGAACAGCTGGCCCAGGCTTGGGCACCTCGGCTACAGCAAGGAGTTGCTCCGTCCTTTCGGGTGACAGCGTCGGTTTGTTCCCAGACAAAAGTAACTGCTGCCACATAAAGTCCTTGTAGCATCAACGCAATTTTAGCGAAGCCTACCCTCTTCCAGGAAGAAGCGAGGCGACGCGCGCCGCCACCTCGTGCCGAGGACCGAGACCGCCGATGTCGGTGGGATCGGCTGGACCGAGACAAGGTCCGAGACCAAGCCCCTCGGTGTTTCCGAAGGCGGGTCTGGGAGGGAGCGGGGGACACTCGCTCTTCCCTTGGCTCAGAAGCATTGACCGGGGAATCCGGCACAGGAGGCGCAGGCAAGTCCTCGGTCTCCACCGGGGGAACCGGTGAAGAAGGGTTGTCTGCTTCACCAGTTGACAGCCCGTCCGACGGGTCAAGAAAAATCTCGACCGTGTCGACGGGTGTCTCGGCCGGCTGACCTGACGGGGACACCATGAAGCCAGTGACCTTAGCTGCAACCTCCACCAAAGTTGAGTGTCGACTGTCCGGGGAAGGGGACCTCTCCCGCTCGCACAAACGTCGGCGGTGGGACTTACCTTTCGAGTCCTTCTTTTTGGACCGAGGAGAGTATCTCGATGGCCCCTCTCCCTTCGTGGAAAGGGATTGGCAAAGCTCCTTAAAAGAAGCTGTGTAGGAGGGTCCCAGAGAGAGAGCGGGATAAATGCCGTGACCGAGGAAGATGAGGATGTGGACTGGGCCGCCTCCTCCTCGAGGGCGATCACCTGCTCGAGTTGCTCAGCCAAGCCAGCCACCATGGACACCACCCAACAGGCCTCCTTGGACTTCACCGGTGGGTAGGGCTTCTCGAGGCGCCCAAGCTGTAACCGGGCAGTGCGGTCTGCTAGGACGTTGGCCAAAAACAATCGTCATAACTGTGAGCCCTAGGGTGCTTGATCTAGGCCGAGGCAGAAGACGACGTGAGGCGGGGTCCGTCTCTGGACATCTTCCACCCGCATGGGCACCGCTTGAACCGGAGTCGATTTGTCCATCGCAGTCATGAGGGAGTAATTAGATCAAGTCTTGAGAACTTTAGAATTATTTTCGGCGAATCAAGAATTAGGATCCAGTCTATACGCAGAGAGTTAAGAGGAACCTGAGCTTCCAAGCAGTAAGGAAGATCTGGCGTCATGGGGCAGAGCCGAGAGTTTTACCACCCGGGTGGGTGGGAGGAGCCAGCTTGAAGACCTTCCAGCAAGATTTAAAGTGGCAAGGAACCTGCCAGACAGTGTGGATTAACAACATATTCATGTCCGAAATATTGTTACAAAAGTATCATCAGATCTATCACTAGAAGTAAATTGTGAAAAATCTAAGACAATGATACTGAGTAAATCTAGAACTAAGAATAGTATCTGGATGTTAAATAAGAGACCACTGGAGACCGTAAAAGAATCTACCTGGGGGTATCATAACCAATGACATGAATTGGCAACAACATTTAAAGGTAAATGAACAGAAAGGCAGACAGGTGGTCCTGGGTATACATAGGTTCAGCAGAGTACACGCAGACAATTCTTTTAAAGCTATGCTTAATGCATATACAGCTAAAGCAAAAGCAACTATGCTATATACGGCTTAAGTCTGGGGGTTAAATGCCCTAACAAACACTGGAACCTAGTCAAAATCTTTTTCTAAGAAATGTACTGGGTTTACCAGTAGCAGTTTTTGGAACACACCTCAGATCAGAATCAGGGGTAGCGTAGTGGTTTAGGGCTCTAAGCTGCAAACCTCGAGACCTGGGTTTGAATCCCACAACCCCCACTTACATACTGTGTGACCCTGAGCAAGTCACTTAACTTCCTTGTGCTCCCAGGTCGCACCTGGAAACAAGCTTCTGCTTAGTGTGCCATTCCTGGTTAAACAAGTTCCCCTTTCCCCCCCTTTCCCCCTAAATTACAAGCAAAAAATGGTAAAAAACACAAAAATTAAATTGAGACAGGTATGTTGGCAAGAACTGGTACAATATCAAAAGGAAGGAGTTTGGTTCTCCACATGGTTTAACAAGTTGAATACTATGATACGGAAAGCAGGAATGTCCAACATTTTTATTGATAGGAATCAAACAGAGATAACAATATATGTGAAAAAAATAAAACCAAGATGGAAAGACATCGAATTCCAAAATGACGTTGCGAAAACTGATTCCTCATCTCTATTCAAACAATATAAGATAATGAACCTGTAGACTGGTGCTCAGAATTATTTATCATGATGCCAAAACACCTCACACAGAAAGACACTGGCAAGGATGAGATCTGATATACACTTTCATTACAAATCACCGAGGAGTCCTTGGGAAAAACTAAAAGAAGAGAATGTAAATGTGGAAATAAGGTTTTTATAACAATTAGTCACTTGTTGCTAGATTGCACTTCACTAAACCTCAATAGAAAAAAATGGATCCGACCCTTTCTACACAAAATAAATGGGCTGAGAAGAGATGAGATATCAAAATTTATAGATGGACAAGATATTGTGTATTCATATGCTGCTATACATTTTTATTTGAGAGGAGCGTAATGTATTGAAACTGTAAATGACTTGATTTGATGTGTCACTTGCGCATATTTTTACTACACGACTGTTTTTACTTTGTGTAAGATGCCTTTTATATTGAGTGTTTATCGCAAGATCATACACTTGTAAATCAATAAACTTTGACTGACTGTGAAGGCCATTTCAGGAGACCGTCATCCAGGTACAGGAAGACACTGAGTTTTTCCGGTGTAGTGCTGCCGCTACCACAGCGAAATGTTTGGTAAAGACACTTGGCACAGAAGACAAACCAAAGGCAAGACCCGGTATTGGTAGTTTAGCCCCTCCAGGATGAAGCAAAAGAAAAAATTACTCACCTTAGTAATGTTGTTTCTTCTAATGGAGTCTTGCTATATTATGACATATGCAGTTTGTCCCAGCCTTAGAACTGCTCCGGAGGTGAAAGAGTTAACTTTCCATGCCAGGCATGGAATCTTGAGCGTGAGCTCGGTTGAAAACTCTGTCTGTTGTTCTTCAAACCCAAACTGTCAGATCTTCTGAGCAAAACTCACTAAGATTCTGTGTGGAAGCTGTAAACCTACACTAGCCAACTGGCTACTAAAATATTAACATATTTTTGGTCCCAAAACAAAGACTCAAGTCAGGGATCAAAAATAAAATAAAATAATACCCAAACACCCCAAAAAGGAGTGGTGAAAAACACAAGGTGGGCATCACTAAGTGTAACTGCACTGCCCACCCACATCCCAAAGCAGAGAGGTTCTGAGAGGGCAGGCAGGGAGAGGTCATAACATAGCAAGACTCCATTAGAAGAAACAACATTACTAAGGTGAGTAATTTTTCTTCAAACAACATGAAGTCTTGCTATATTATGACATATGCAGACTACACAGCAGTACCTCCATGGAGGAGGGACAGAACCTACTGAAATAGGCTCTGAAGCACAGCTGTAGAACCGAGCATCACTCCTAGCCTGGATGTCCAGGAGTAATGCTTAGTGAAAGTGTGTACTGCTTTCCAGGTAGCTGCTTGACATATCTCTAAGATAGGGATGTCCCTGGCCGCAGTCTAGGGACGCAGCAAAATTCTCTGGTAGAGTGAACCCTCAGGCCTGAAGGGGAACCTTACCCAGTTTTTGATAACAAGATTGATACAAGAGACAATCCACCTGGCAATGGATCTTTAGTGGCAGGTTTCCCTTTACCAACCTCACCATAAGTGAGGAACAGTTGGAGAGTCAAACCTGTGACCCTTGATGCACGCTCTATGTAACTAAGAGGCTCTCTTTACATCTAAACTGTCAGCCTCCTCTCGCCAGAGGAGGAATGGTCAGTGAAGTACACTGGAAGAGATATAGATTGATTAAGTGGAAGTCTGAAACCACCTTAGGCAAGAACTTCCTGTTAGTCCTGAGGACTACCTTATCTCTGTGAAAGGAGATAAAATCAGGCTCCACTGACAAAGCTTGTAATTCACTTATGCGCCTGGCAGAAGTGATGGCTACTAGAAACACAGTTTTCCAAGTCAAGTACTTAAGCTCTGCTGAAGACAAAGGCTCAAAGTGGGGTTGCATTAGCTGAGCAATGCAAACATTAAGATCCCAGGCAGGAGCAGGGTCCCTGAATGGAGGGTTGGTGTGAAGCAATCCCTTGAAAAACTTGGAGAATACAGGGTGAGCAGAAAGAGAAGAGGGCTTTCCTGCTGAAATAAAAGCAGAGACAGCTGCCAAATGCACTTTTAGGGTAGCTGGCCTCAGCCCCAAAGTATTTAGATGGACCATATAATCCAAGACTGTGGGCAAGTCAGCAGATTCTGGGGGAGTATGCTTACCAGAGCACCATATGGAAAACCTTTTCCATTTAGAATTATAAGTAGCCCTGGTGGAAGGCTTCCTAGAAGCTTTCAATATATCGAGTACACCTTGAGAAAGGTGTAGGTCAGCAAACTCTAACTCTTCAAGAGCCAGGCCTTGAGGTTGAGGATTTGAGATTGGATACCAAACTCTCCTGGGCACAGGTTAACAGACTGTGATTCCTGGGAAGACACAGGGAAGGTGGACTGCTGAGGACAGAAGGAGTGGATACCAGGGCTGTCTGGCCCAATCTGAGCAATCAGAATCATCTTGCAAGGTTGAGATCTGATTTTGACTAGCACCTTGAACAAGAGAGAGGAAGGGGGGGAGAGCATAGAGGAACTTCCCTTCCCAGTCGAGAAGGAAGGCATCCAGGGGACTGAGCCCAACACTGGGGCCTGCAACAAAAAGCGGAAGTTGGTGATTGTCTGGGGCTGCAAAGATCTATCTGAGGGTGCCCCACCTGGCAAATACTAACTCCAGTACTAGGGGATCCAGTGACCATTCGTGATGGCCTGGGAAATCCTGCTGAGAGCATCTGCCAGGACATTGTCCTTGCCTGGGAGGTGAACTGCCATGAGGGAAGTGTTCAGGGAATAAGCCAGAGACCACAATTTCATTGCCTCGGTGCACAAGGCCGAAGACCGAGTGCCCCCTTGCTTGTTGATGTACCACATTGTAGTGGTGTTGTCTGTTCTGACCTGTACCACTTTGTTCTGAACAGATGCAGAAAAAACCTGAAGTGCTAGAAAAACAGCTCTGAGTTCCAACAGATTGATGTGGAGCAGAGATTCCTGAGGGGACCACAATCCCTGGGTGGTGAGGTCGCCCATGTGAGCTCCCCATCCCAAGAGGGACGCATCTGTAGTAAGGGTCAAGGAGTGAGATTGAGGGATGAAAGGAACCCCCTGTCTCAGATTGCTCTGATCCTGCCACCACTGCAGGGCCTGGATCAGGGTTCGAGTTACTGGGATCAATTTGGTTAGAGGATCTCTCCTTTGAGACCAGAAGGCTCTCAAATGGAACTGAATGTCCCTCATCTGAAATCTTGCTCCTTGTACTACAGCTGTGGAAGCAGCCATGTGCCCTAGGAGCTGTAGAAAGTGCCTTGCTGGTCGAGAGACCTGCAGAGTGAAGGAGGAAGCCAGAGCCACCAGGGTCTTTACTCTTTCTAGAGGAAGGAAAGCTCTGGCCTGCTTTGTGTCCAGTTCTGCGCCTATGAAGGTGAGTAGCTGAACAGGCTCTAGAATTGACTTTGGAAGATTGAGAAGAAAACCTAGAGATGTAAGCAGCTGTTGGGTAACCTGAAGGTGTAATTTGACTTGGTCTGGAGACTGACCCACTATGAGCCAGTCGTCCAGGTAAGGAAAGATGGCAATCTTTTGCCTTCTTAAGTGAGCAACTGCTACTGCCAGGCATTTTGTGAATACCCTTGGGGCAGAGGTGAGGCCGAAGGGCATTGCTCTGAACTGGTAATGGCCTGAGGCAGTTCAATCTGAGGTACTTTCGGTGAGCTTCTGATGAGAACATGAGGCATCCTTGAGGTCCAGGGACTAGCTGCCCCCTGGCCTTAGGGAGGGTAAAATAATTCCCAGAGACACCATTTTGAATTTTGGTTTTAAAAGGTGCTTGTTTAGGTATCTGAGATCCAGGATGGGCCACCATTCTCCTGTCTTTTTGGGGTAAGGAAGTACCTGGAGTACAGTCCTTTGCCCTGGTGTGGGGAGGAACCTTCCTACAGCTCTGAGAGCCAGGAGGGTTGAGACTTCTGTTTCCAAAGCGAGAGCTCTAATGGATTTGCAGGTGGAAAGGATCTGGTTTCATCTTTGGAAATTTTGAAGCTGAGAACCAGTCCTGACACTACTTCCAGGACCCACTTGTCTGATGTTAAAGACTCCCAGTCCTGGAGGAAGTAAGCCAGCCTGCCTCTGGGTAATGGAGAATCGGCCCTGGGCATCCCATCAGGGTGCCCGCTTGGCAGGACTTTAGGCTGAGGTGGGAGGCAAGGCCTGCCTGCCCGTCTGCCTCTCCCTCTGAAGAACCCCCTCTGGGCATAAGCTGAAGAGGAGGCCTGGGCTTGGTAAAAAGGCCTGTGAAAAGGCCTGCCCCTGCCCCTGGAAAGCTGCCTCTGAGGAGTGGCTTGCCTCTGCTTGGCCTGTGCACTCCTGTAAGTGGTCCTATACTCATCCATTTCCTTCATGTAATTCTCTGTCTGCTCCCCAAACAGAGAATTACCCACAACAGGAAAATCCATGGCCTTAGCCTGGGTATCCTGTGACAGGCTAGTACACCTGAGCCAAGCCATTCTGCGAAAAGCCACAGATATAGCCATGACTCTTGAAGATACATCATTAGAGTCCACTGCAGCATGGAATTGCACCTTGGATGCCTCAATACCATTAGCAGCCACCTGCTCCAGCTCCTTGTCAAGCTGGCCAGGGACCTGTTTCGCTAAAGCCATAACAGTATCCCATCTGGATTTCTGGTATCTTGCAACATAGGCCATATAATTTGCCTGTCTGAGTCCCAAGGATGCTGCCATGTATTGTTTCTTTGCCATGGCATCAATCCTCCTGGAGTCCCTAGTCAGGGGTGTGGAAGCCAGGGAATATTTGCCTTATCACAGGCTGCAGCCTGCACTACTAACATGGCTGCATTGTTGTGAAAGGAACTCCGTATCAGAGCCTGACAATGTGTACCTCTTGTCCATTTTTTTATCCACAGGAGGTATAGTGTTAGGAGCTTTTAAAATTTTTATTGTCTGTTTCCTAAACGATTTATGTAAAGGAATAGACAATCTCCTGGACTCTGGGATATCCGTCATTTCCACATAGTCAGGCTCCTCCTGTTCATCCACAGCTTCTTCCAAAGGGAGCTGGAGGGTTTCAGCAACTTTTTTATAAAACATAAAATGAGAAGGGGACTCAGAAAGCCTAGGAGGAGACACTCCTGAAGGTCTGTCTGGGGAGCTGTCCGGTTCAATGGGCACATCCAGACTTTCAAAATCAGATTCACTCTCTTCATAATCCTCCTCCCCCTCCTCCGGTTCATAAAATTCCTCTATATCATATTCTTGAACCGGTGGAACCGACCGCTTACTTGATGGTGCCGGTTCGGTCGGAACTGGGGAAAGCGACTGGACAATTTGGATCGCTTTGGCTATCTCTGCAGCGGTTGGAGAAGGAAATTTTGGCTCCACACCTGCTGATTTTCTAGTCCTCTTTGCTGGAACTGGCTCCTCCGAGTCAGCTTTCCGTTGCCGAGGAAGTCTCGCCCTGGTCAGAGGACTCCCTCCGTCGGTTAGCACCGAACCGGGCTGGCCATTCGGTCAGCGGACTTTGGCTCTCTCGCTCCTGAGCCTACCAACTCTCTTATCCAGGGTAGCTGCAGGAAATTCTTGCAAATCTGGCAGTCTGCATTGAGGTGGTCAAACCCCAGACAATAAACACATGTGGTGTGTGGGTCAGCCTTGGCAAAGGCTTCCCCACAGACACTACAGTGCTGAAACCAGTGGGCCGGTTTTTCTTTTGGGTTTCTCAGACATAATGCCAGCCTAACCAAAACTTGCCCTTTACGGCAAATCGCCACAAGACACCCTTTTTCCGCTTCCAACTGTCACTGGTCGGAAAACCGTGAATGAAATCCGCTTTTTTAGGAACCGATAAGAACCGGAACCGCACTCAAATGCAATTTAATTAAGTTTAACAACAACCTGATCGGTTCAAACCGAATCGATAATAACGTTTGCAAGTTCCACACAGAGAAAATGTAAAACCTATCTATTACTTACGATACCACAGACAGAGCTTGAACCGACCAGTTGCGGTTAAAATAAGACAAATGCGGTTTAAAAAAAACGCGAAATTACACTTTTCAACCAACAAAATGAACTGAGCAGAAGGAGAAATCTCCGGAGCGACTGTTCAGTGAGGCGGAGTAAAGAATCTGACAGTTTGGGTTTGAAGAACAACAGACAGAGTTTTCAACCGAGCTCGCGCTCAAGATTCCATGCCTGGCATGGAAAGTTAACTCTTTCACCTCCGGAGCAGTTCTAAGGCTGGGACAAACTGCATATGTCATAATATAGCAAGACTTCATGTTGTTTGAAGAAATGAAACAAGAGGAAAGGCGTGCAAACAGGTAAAAAGCAAAACCATACAAAGGAAGCACGCCACTGCTCAGCTACTCATTTTATTTATTTTTTTGTATTATTTCTTTATCCTCCTACGTGCCCTGTATCTGCCACTTCCTTCAGGCAGCCATGATCCCTGACATCCACCTACTGTCCTCCCTTGGAACCCCCTACCTCAAATCAGAGCCAACCACGGGATAGCTCGGCATAACCCTTCACCGAGTGGGTCCCTCTCCTCCGAGGGGGAAGGCACCAGTGGGGTAGCCAGCACACTCTATCAGCCCCAGGGCGCTGCTGAGGTGGTCAGTCTCCTTGAGAGTTCTTCGGTGGTGTCGGCAGATCGTCTGCCATCATCCTGGCCAATCCGGGCCGTTTTTTTGGTTTCCCTGACATCGCACTGCATCTTGTAGTGCTCCTGGTCTCCACCGGAAGTCGCTACAGGCGAGGCATCACCTAACCCACCCCAGGGAGGAGAGCAGTTCTTCAGGCGCTCAATCCTCCGCCTCTCGCCAACCCCAGCGACCAAGTCCGTTCCCAAACCGGTCGCTGGTGTGGTTTGAGGTAAGGCACCAGCACCTCAACCCTCTGCGGCACCGGGCCGGCAGCTACTCATTTTAGATGCAATTTAATTCATTTGATCAGTTGGAAGTTCCACAGACTAGAAATTTGGTAGGCACACGCGCTAAAGCCTGGAACAAGCAGCCCCACGTTTCAAGGTCAAGCCTCTTCATCAGGGGGCAGGGCTGTGGAGACAAGTGCCCACTTAAGCAGGGGTGTGCAAATTCCATTGCCCCTTGTTCAGGGCAAGTACAAAAACAGAGTTAATTTCATTGTAATGAATCTAGGGGCAAGAGAAAATTCAGTTACAGTCATGGCTGGGCAAGTACTAAAAGTTTTGATTTGAACACGTCTGCACTTAAGTGCAGAGCAGTCAATAGACCACACAGACGAAATAAATAAATTGCCAAAGTATTTGAAAAATCAAACAAACAAAAAACAGTGAAACCCGGAGGTAGTGAGTGGGTGGAAAGACCAGAATAATATCCAATTTGGATGACAAAAAGGGGGTGAGAGGTAAATTAATATGGCAAGAGGTGATAAGTTCAAAGAGAATGCTGCCTTCACTGCCCTTAGGCATGAAACCCAGTTAACGGCGTCAAAGCACAATAAAAAAAAAAGAAAGTAAATATGATATTTCATATCATCATAAAAATACATGAAGTGAATCACTGTAATAGAACATACTCAAAATCTGAACCAGTAAGAACGTATACAAGTAGCCTGGTTAAAGAACAAACAAACAAACAAACAAAAAAAAAAAAACAGTATACTATGCATCCTAAAGGTCTAAAATCATTCCGGAAAGGCCAAACAAATATATCCTGCTCTATATGTCTTGAACCTATTGGCTTACGCTCCGTAACATCCTTGTCCCTGCTGTTAGTCATAGAAGTTCTTACTATGTCATTGAATCCCTACCATTACACTGATGATTTTCCAAAACACATAGATTGTACTGTTTAAACTCAATACAGTAAGTTGTTTTATTGTTTGCTGTATTTTCCTCCAGCTATTCTCTCTCCTGTATCATTAACCTGCAAATTGTAGTTACTCTCGTACATATGTTCACTCTATATTACCAACCATGACTTGTAATACTGGTTGTCAAACTATGTTGCATTCTTAGTAATTCAACCCCAGGTCATTTCGAAAAGGCGGACTCCATGACTTCAGGCTTACCCGGTCAACAAAAATCAATAAATAAATACATTTAAATCTAACAACAGCACTGTAGGCTGTTTGGTTCCTACAAGGGTAATAAGTGCCTCTGCTCAAAAATGACACAATGTCATGATAAAACTAAAGTGAATAAGAAAAGGAACCTGTGCACTGTATTCATTACAAAATAAAAAAATAATAACTGGGATAATAAAACAAAGATAAAAATAGTAACATAAAAATCCATTAAAAGAAAAAGAGGGCAGGAACAAGAGCCTAGACAAACTGCCTCGGCACAAAATTAGTGGGGGAGCTGGACTGGGAGGAAAAACCAGGGGGATAGGGAATGCTTTTATAACATATAAAAAGAGGAAATAAAATATATTGTGTTACTAGAAATGACAGAAAATAATCAGAAGATCATCAGAAAGGCTTCAGTGTGTAACATCATGGCTGTCCTGAAAATGAAATAAATATCAAAGTCAGTGCCTACTGGTAAATAGAAACAAACTCTGGTCAGAGCCGATACGGCTGCTCAGAGCAACCACGAGCAACAGCAGTGCGTTGAGAGCAAGTAAAAGAATTCGCAGAGTTCTTGCCACATCGCACGTGCGCAGTTTGAGTCAGAGCCACCATCTTGTGCATGGCAGCCGTCGCTTCCACAGTTGCAGAAGAGAAAAGTAGACTGCCACCAAGAGGGCGTGTTTATGTGGCCCACAGAGAGGAAGGGCTGCCTAAACAGCGCCAGTGGAATTTTGCCACAGCACTGTGGAAGCACACCGGACAGCGGTCCAGTCACGTGCTCTTAATAATTAAGGGGAAGTAAGGATAGTTGCTGAAAGACGTATGACAAGAAAGGGACAGGACAGGGCAAACTCGCAAGCAGAAGATAACAACTAAAGGGGGGGGGTTACAAAACTAACAGACTTCTTGGAAGCTTCTAGGGCTTTAAGAATGTTCTCTATAGGACTTCCGGTTGGGGCACGGATCCAATGGCTGCCTAAACCAAGCGCTGAATGACTGACCAGAAACAATCCACGTTAATCCATAAAGAAAACGTCAATCCTGTCGACCAAAAGATCAATAAAAGACTATCTAATTGGACCCAAACACCGTCTGAAGGAAATTCAGTTGAATGGAGCTGTAAAACAAAAGATAGCTGAGCAGGTACAAAACGGCCGAGCGGAGGCCTATGCAGAGCGCGAATCCACGGCACAAAGTATGGAAAAGGCCACGAGGATGGCTCAAGAGACAGAATGCACGATTACTTCTCGGCAGCTCTGCCAAACCCTACAACAAATAAACCATACTCTGCAGAGATTGGAGGATAAAGCATTAGATCAATGCCAAGACATTGCAAAATTACACCAGAAAACACAAGAAGTTGAGACGGTAATGACTGAATATATACCCAGACCACAGACGTGCAAAATTCGGCCTTGCTGGAGCTGCATCATTGCACCACGCTGCTCGAACAGAAGCTGGAGGAGTCAGAGAACTGGAATCGGCGAAACAATATTCGGATCCACGGAGTACCAGAAGGAACGGAATCGGGGAACATGATAGACTTTATCGACTCATTTATAAGAGAGATCCTCAATTTACCTACCGACAAGCGGCTGGACATTATTAGAGCTCACAGATCATTGGTACCGCGGCCTCGAGATCAGAAGGCCAGACCTAGATCGATAGTGCTTGCGTTCCTGGATTACAGGATCAAAGAGGAGGTGTTAGCCCTAGCTTGGTCGAGAAAAACTATATATTTCGGAGATGTCAGACTGTTTTTTGACCATGACTTTACCCCACCGCGGCTTGCTAGGAAGAGGAAGGTGCTACAGGTTGTGAAATTACTATAGCAAAAAGGGGTAAAGGCCTTTGTTGAATACCCTGCTTGGCTGAAAGTTCAAACAGGAAAAGATATTTTGAGATTTCAAGAGCTGGCAGAAACTAAGGAGTTTGTGGAGAGAGTGGGGTTGCACATACCTGAGAAGCAGGGACGGCAGATTCAACAGCAGCTGGGGGAGCGGAACTGGTTCAAAAGAGGCCCAAAAAGAGTGAATGGCGGTTTAAGCAGAGACATGTTTGGGGTGTGGGACAAGGTCCTAGCCGAAAGAAAACCCCCAGACGTAGATCTACAGCGAGGGGAGCAGGAACAAGGCAACCCTCTGAGAGAACAAGACGTCGTGCTGAATAACAACTCAACGGCTGAAGGATGAAGAGGCAAAACGGGAATACATCGCAAGAACTGACTTTAAAGAGACTATGATGGGGACTTAAGGGAGTACAATGTGCTCTGAGCACTTGAAGAGAAATGAACAAGACTTTAATAACTGGGGACGGACTTCCGGTGATGTCATAGAAGAAATGGCAGCCTAGACAAAGGGGCTCCTCGAACGATCCCACAAAATCCCTCCTAGTACATCCAATCCATCAACATCTTTACTCAATTTTAACAGGAGGGCAGCCCAAAATGCCGAAAAAGAAAGGGGACAACAAGTTCGCAATTCTGGCGCACCTTAACGAGGAGAAAACCCATGATGAAGGATCGGAGAGTGAAGACTCAAGGGCCTCGCCTCCTCGCATCGCGATATGGCAACAGAGCAGGCTTCCCATTCAACTCTTCTTCAAAAACAAATGGCTCAGATGCTGGCGGAATTGAGAGACTTCCGCCGCGAAATGAGGTCTACGGCGACGGCTCTCCGCACCGACATCGGGAAGCTGGAGCAGAGGCAGGATAGCAGCGAGGCCCGAATTATAGGAACGGAGGGAAGGCTCGATGACATGGAGCGTGCCATGGCACAAATGCAGGGGGAAGTCAGGGCCTTAAGGGCACGTGCCGAGGATGCTGAGAGTCGTAGCAGAAGAAGCAATATAAGAATATCAGGGCTTCCCGAGGGTTCGGAGGGACAGAACATGATAGAACATATCCAGAAACTCCTTAGGGCGCTGCTTCCACTACCTGATGGCATTTCTATGGAGATCGAGCGGGCGCACCGTACCCTGGGGCCTAGGCCCCCCCCCCAGCTCTCGACCACGTACAGTCCTGGTAAAATTCCTGAGATATCAAGACAAGGAAGCGGTTTTAAGAGCAGCCTGGAGGAAGTGGAGCGTAATGCTCGGTTCACAGCGCCTTTACTTTGATAATGATTATGCCCCCGAGATTATGGCGAGAAGGCGCACCTATTCAGCAGTGATGAGAGCGTTGAAGATGGTCGGAATTAAATTTCGCACCCCATTCCCAGCAAGGATGGTGATCTTATTCCCCAAGGGAGCGAGCACGGTGAAATCGGTGGAGGAGGCTGAAGCCGAGCTTAGAAAACGGCAGATCAACATCCCCCAGGCCAGGACCCAGAAAGAACCCTCAATGGCAGCTAAACTGGCCCACAAGAAGTGGAATAAGGAACAGAATGACACGAGGCGAAAACAGGGCGCGGAGGCCATTCGCAGGATTGCCGGGACATTGTGAGCAGCACGGACTACTCCGGTTGAGCAGCAGCCATCAGAAGTCACCACAGAGACATGAGTCTGCCAAGTAACTTTATTTGACCTTAAGAGGTGCGGGGTGGGGGGGAGGCCAGACGGAGTCGATTAACTGTTGAGGGGCGGCCGCCTTTGGGGGGCCTCTTTATAAGACGTGGCTCTGACCACACCAACTCTGAGATCCATTTAGAGAGTGGTATGAGGGATGGTAGTCGCGAGGACATAGGCGAGGGGGGGAGGGGGCAGCGGGGATAGGAAGACCGAGGTGGCTCAGGTTTGGTAAACCAAACATTGTTACGAAACGACTCTCCGTCAGAATACGGGGCGGGACAAGCAATGGAGAGTAGACGAAGATTTAAGGTAATGGCTAGCTGTGCGATATGTTTCTGGTTTGCCGAGCACTGGGTGGGCATAGTAGATAAGACAGTCTTAGTCTGGGCCCATACTGGGAACCGAGGTCTGAAAGGAGGAAGAGGGGGGAAGGGAAAGAGGTGCGGGGGGGCGGAAGATGGGGTAGAATAAACTCCAACATAATGGGGATTTGATAAAGGACTATCGATGCACCACCCCTCTGAGGCAACAGCTTCGGTACCTGATGGCCGGTAGGAAGGGGTTGGGGGTGGGGGGATGGGATGGGACAGACCGTGAGGAAGCTGAACCGAATCAGAACGACGAGAGGACCACAGTTGCTCACAACAAAAGACTTTCTTAGTGACTCTATGGACCTGCGTGCGACTCATTAAACTATGACTCAACCTCTCTGAATAAGCAAATCTAAAACAGGAAAGTGGCTCATGAGAATGGGAATTTAGAGGTAGCATTACGAATGATGTTAAATATGGTTGCTGAAGACAGAGCGGCTGGAAACTGGGAGAAGGGAGGAGGCCCCTCGGAAGGTGGACGTGAGGGTGTGCCCTCTCGGTTTGTCCCTCCTGTCCTCTGAGAGGATTATGATGGGGAGGTCGGATCGTATAGGAGAGGGGAAGGCAACGAGTCCTGAGCGGAAACACCACGATGAGTCCCAATGGGTTGCTGATCGTACCTAATGGGCCATCATAGTCATGGGAGTGTAGATCCTGATATATCTGACTGAGAATGATCTCACAGGCTGGGGGTTGGATAGGGAATAAGAGCAGGTTAGGTGGGAGTATGGGGAGGGTTTTGGGGGAAGGGAGGCGAACCCCCCTTTTTGAGGACCCTGAGAGAGAGCCTTCCATCTGATCACTGGCCGCCCTCCCTTCTGAGGGACAAACTACTGAAGAAATGGGTAAAACTGGGGATTGGGAAGGGGCCATGCCCTTGGGGGGAAGGCTGGGTGCAAGGGAGATGGGGGGTGACTGATGCCTCGTGTAGATTGAGGCTTGAGATGATAACCAACGTAAGACCTGGGGATGATCGGTGACCCCCCTCCCCGGGGGGTCCATTCAGACACAGTAATCACTGTGTGAGGTCGGGGCTGGGGGATACTGATGGATGGATGGGATGAGCCCAGTCTCCCTCCCCGCTGGCTTGATCTGGCAGGGTGGCCGTCCAGAAGCCCTCGAGAGGAAAACTCAATTCAGTCCCCTACAAATATGTCCAGGGATCTTAGGGGAATAAGGGAGCTGCTTATAACAGTCACCTACCCCACATACCCCTTTTCCAAATAGCACGGTGTGCAAATGCCCAGTAACTCTGGGCTCCCGGCAAGGTTTCCTTGCCACAGTGTCAGGACCCCTGACTCGTGGAAGTGTCAGTTCGTAATGTTGAGTGTTAGGATGTTTAAATGCTGTGTAATATGGTTCAATGTTAAACAGGTTTGTTGCTGTAATGTTATTTGTCTTTTGTTAGTCACCAGATACAAGCAGTTGACCGCGGTGGGGGCGCTCTCCAAGGCTGGCGGACCTAGGGGCCTACTAAGGCCGGTGAGAGGTAAATCAGTACGAAGTCATAGAAAAAAAGATGGATATAAATAAGGTAAAACTTCTTTCCTTAAATATAAACGGCCTAGCATCTCTCATCAAGAGAGCAAAGACCCTGGCTTATATCAGGCGCTCCAAAGTGGACATAACATTCCTGCAGGAAACCCACATGAATGAGGCAGAGCACTTAAAATTGGGTAAACTGGGAAGGGGATAGGTTTTCTACTCCTCGGCCAAGTCGGGTAGGCGCAGGGGTGTTGCTATTTTGATCTCCCGGGACACTCCTTTTAAGATGAGGGAGTGCAGGGCTGACCCAGAGGCACGCATGATTTGGTGCAAGGTATACTGCATGATAAACAGGTTACCTTGGTGAATGTGTACTTTCCTCCAGGATTGCTGGTGACACAACTTAAACCGTTACTAGACAAAATTATACAAAAAACAGAGGGGTTACTTATGATGGCAGGCGACCTTAACTTTGTTATGGATCCCATCATAGACTCCACCAGCATGAGACCCTATAGGTTATCTGGCACCTAAAGATTTTTTAAAAGATTTGTGAATGAGGCAGGATGGTGTGATGCCTGGAGAAAGCTCCATCCTCATGCGAGAAACTACACATTCTACTCTCCGGTTCACCAAACGTATACCCGCATCGACCAGGTGTACACACAGGTGGAAAACCTGGGGATGCTGCATAAAATTCAAATTGGAGACATTAATCTCTCTGACCATGCCCCCCAGACTTCCCTCTGGGACTTTGACCTCCAGCCCAAAAGGACGATCTGGAGGCTCAATCCCTACCCCCACGCTCCAAAAATTCTGTTATTTTCTCCCCGAGAAGATCCAGGAGATTAAAAACGACAACCCGGTCACGGATTCTGCCCCGGCCATGTACTGGGATACGATTAAAACTGTACTTAGGGGTCATGTAATAAAATTCACAGCAGAACAAGAAAAACAGCATAAAGCACGGAAACTTAAGCTGGAAGACACCCTCCATTTCTTACAAATGGCACACAGACAGGGGGACACTTCTGTGCTCCCTCAGCTGCAGCAAACCAGGTTCGAACTGGACCGACTGGTGCAGCAGCAGACTGAGATGGCCCTCACCTTCATGCGTCAGAAATTTTATGAGGTCGGACCGAGGGCTACTCGGATGCTGGCGTATCAAGTCCGGAAGCAAAGGAAAATGGCTACGGTCACATCAATACTCCATCCTACAAGGGGAGAACACCTCACCAAGACCCAGGAAATCGCAGAAGCCTTTGCTGAGTATTATAGGTCCTTATATACCCCAGAGCAGCTAGTACCCCCACAGCGCACGGCGGAATTCCTGGGATCAGTCACCCTTCCGCGACTTACAGAAACCCAAGGCCGGACCCTGGTTGCCCCGATAACGGACATGGAGTTGATGACCGCCATAAGGAATGCCAAGTCCCAGAAGTCCCCTGGCCCAGATGGATACGGGGCAGAATTTTATAAAGTAGTGAACACTCAAATACCCTAACCTTGCGATGTTTTCAACAAGGTCCTGGAGGACTCTCCCCGTCCTGGGCGTCGCCACAATATCTGTCATTCCCAGCCAGTAAAGATCCACAATTGTGCGCCTCTTATAGGCCCATATCTGTACTTAACCAAGATTATAAACTCTTTATGTCAATCTTGGCCCATAGAGTGGACCAGGTCCTTCCCTTGCTGATTCATAAGGATCAGATGGGGTTCGTTCGAACCCGCACCACTACAGATAACATAAGGAGGACCCTACATCTGGTTCACCATATGCACACTGGAGGGATTCCATCCTTATTGGTCAGCCTTGATGCCGAAAAGGCATTTGACAGAGTGGCATGGCAGTTTCTATGAAACATTACATAAATTTGGTTCCCCGCTTTAATAAGCACCTTGCAAAACATATACAATGCCCCGCTAGCATGCGTAAAGGTGAATAGTCACCACTCCACCTATTTCCCTCTATACAGAGGGACGAGGCAAGGATGCCCCCTTTCGCCCCTCTTGTTTGCAGCCTTTATAGAGCCCCTTGCCCAGAGGATAAGAGAGGCGAGGGATGTGGTGGGAGTGGAGCTGGGAGGCTATGAACACCGGATAGCCCTTTATGCGGATGATATCCTGTTGTATCTACGTAACCCAGAGCAATCCCTCTCCTCAGTTAAATCAATATTAGAGGCCTCTGGGGCAGTCTCGGGATACAAACTAAATCTCAGTAAAACAGAGATGCTCCCCTTTCACTATGTCCCCACATCGAGGATCAAAGCAGCTGTGCTGGGGAAATGGGGAAACTCAAATACCTAGGGATATATATTCCCAAGTCCCCCTCGGAGTTCTATGCCCATAACTACACCCCCCTGGTAACATAACTTAAGTCGGACCTAGCCGTTTGGGCAACCCTCCCATTGGGGCTAGCCCGAAGGATAGATCTGGTTAAGATGATCTCCCTTCCTAGAGTACTGTACCTGTTTCAGAATATACCGGTTCAGCTCTCCGCACAAACCTTTAAGGAAATAAACCGACATATCTCCAAATTTATATGGGCCAACAAAGACCTCGGTAAGATTCAAAATTCTCACCTCCCGGATGAGGAGGCATGGGCCTTCCGGACCTCGGCCTTTACCAGCAGGCGGTGAATGTGCTGCAACTGATGTCCAGGCAAACTAGAACAAATATCCCCACACTGGCTGGACATAGAACGTGCACTGATAGATGACTATACATTTCTTGGGAACCTTTACCAGTCCAAGGAGGACGGGAAATTAGCCTCACTGGCGAACCCCTGGCTCTCGGCTGCGGTTGGGAGCTGGCGGACAATCCGGAGGAACCATCAATTATCCATGTATATCCCTCTCACATGCCCAATTTCATGCCTAAGCGACTTTCCCCCAAATGCCCTGGACGGCGGTTTTCGGCAATGGGAAAGACGAGGTCTGAAATACCCGAGTCAGATAATGAGACAAGGTGTAATGTGGGCTTACACTGAAATTCAAAAAGAATTTAACCTTCCAAAGGAAGATTTCTTCCGCTATCTTCAGCTCAGACACTACATTGACCATCTCCTAGGGTTGTGGGCCGAGACAGTTCCACCACTAATACAAACCTAACAATGGTCATTAGGACATCCAGGCAAAATAACCTGATCTCATTATATTGCGGTCCCTGAGGCCCAGAACCGTGTAGTCGCGGATAGCATCCGGAACTGCTGGAACCAGAAGTCGGGCTACTTGATAACCCCCGAGAACTGGCATAGGGCCTGGAGATATTCGGCTAAGATTTCCAGCTCTCATGTATGGAGGGAATATGCATGGAAATGCTTAATCCGATATTTCTGAACCCCTGCAATCACGAGCCATTACATGCCAGATCATGGGGCAGGATGTTGGCGCCTCTGTGGTAACACGAGGGCAGATCACACGCACATAATGTGGAGATGTCCATCCCTGAAGTCCTTTTTTACGCTCCTACAGCTGCATCTTCAGGAGATATTCGATCCCCAACTTCAGTTGACAATGGACTTGTTCCTGTTTCTAAATATCCCGTTGGGCGTGCAGGGGCCAATAACCAGGTATCTACTGCTCATACTCCTCACGGCGGCTAAAAAAGCTATCACGAAGCACTGGCTGATGGCTAAAATACCCACCATACAGGACTGGTGGAACATTACTAAGCAAATCTATGTTATGGAGAAAATAACACAGTTTAAATAACCAAGAGGGGAAATTTGCGACAAATTGGGCTCGGTGGCAAATATATTATATGCTGAAGGACCCAACGTTTGTGCCGTGAGGGTGGGGTGGAGGAAACTTCCCTCTCCCCTCCCCCCCTACCACCCCTCCTCTGCAGTCCTTGGGCGCTCGAGTGGCTTGGGGTGGGGGGAGACAGGCCGGGGTAATGGGGCCCTGTGGTCCGCTGTCGTGGAGAGCGCCCCCCAATGGATCCCTATTACGTAAAGGTTGGACGAGTACGCCCGGAGCACAGAGTGTAGTTACATGATGTAGCTAGGGGCCTCTTACTAAGGAGGATACCAACCACTCACGGCAGATGATGGTGAGATGTATTTCAGGACAGGGAAATCTGAGAACTTGCCTATGCACTAAAAGGCCAAATTGATTTAAGTAAGACCTATTCGCACCTGGGTCTCTACCCAACCCTGGACTTTTATTGTTACACTATACTGTCACAGAATACTATACCCACACTGATTTTGAATACTATGTACTAATTAACTGTGGTGAATGATCTGGTTGACTTATGTGTAAATAAGTTAAAATACCAATAAAGATTAAATAAAAAAAAATAATAACTGGGACTATGCCTGCTTATTCTGATTACATGGCTCATGACTAATAATTTCGATCTTATGGGAATGCGGGGGGTTAGCGACTCCTGACTCCTGCAGCAGTTCTAAAAGCTATGCACATATTGGATGCCTCAGGCGGGATTTGACATGGAAGGTTTATGAGTAAATACAAACATGGATGCAGTGGAAGGAGGGCGAAGGAGAAATAAAAGTGCAGAATCACATCATGATCAGGAACTGGGTTATTTTCTACGTGGCTGGGGGAGGGTGGAAGTGGGTGGGGGATATATAGGGGCTAATCTTGATTAGACACCAGAAAGGGGCCACTGTAGAGATTGCTGTAAAAGTAAAACAAGAGCTCCAGTTATGGAGCTGAAACAGAGGAAGAGGCCTGGATCAAGAAGAAATATACAAAGTGTGGACCATTATATTTGAAACTGTACAGTGTTAAGGGGTTAGGATATCGGTAGTACAAGAATGGGCATTAATAACTCAAAACATGGGGATGGAAAAAAAAGAAGCCTTTGAGGTTTAGGAAAAGGGGAATGCTATGGAAGCATTAATGAACAAAATAAACAAAATTAGTGGGATTAGTGAATTTTGGAGAAGGGGAGGAGGATTGGGGAAGGGGGTTATGATTCTTGTTTGGTGTTTGCATCCCGCCCACGTGAGGTGGACACGTCTCCCCGAAAGGCACCCAGTAGGGGAAGTGGTAGAGGAGATTTCTCTGGCCCTACAGAAGACATGAAATTGGGATTAGGTCAGAAGGCAAATGTTTATATGGAAGACGGTTAGATCAGCGCAGAACATAATTTTCTTTTGGAAGATGCTTAGGCACGCAGTGCCCCAATAAAAAGCTTTTCGGATCAATAGAATAATTGGTCATACAGGAAATCGAAGAGCTTCAAGTCACGAACAAGAGCTCTCTAGAGGGGGTCTCCCATTGTAGAGACACTGGTAACCCCTCTGAACTTGCCTCCATCGGTATAAGGTGGAGGTAGGACTAGAGCCCCAAAAAGTGGGACTTCTACCTTGGAGGTCAAAGATCATGCATTGGTTACAAGCCCAGTTGGCTGTAAAGTTGAGCTATTGTTATCAAGTAATGGTTTATATGTTGTTTCATATCTGGGATGTGTTCCATCACAAGAGTGAGTTAATTGAAGTAAAGAAGGGAGATGTGTGGGGTGGCCCTCAGGGAGGAGTCCGGGGGACCCTGAGAATATATTTTTAAATACAGACCTTTGTGATGGCAGGTAAGAGTACGATTGTTTGTTCCTACAATGTTAATGGCCTTACAAGCCCTGTTGCAAGATCTAAAATATTGAGCCAGGTAAGGAAAGCTGCGGCAGATTTTTTATTGCTCCAGGAGACCCATTTGTCGACGGAGGAGCATAATAAGTTCCTAAAATTGGGTTTCAGGGAAATGGCCACGTCCTCCTATAAGAATGGTAGAAGGAGGGGAGTGATGGTCTTGGTGCCTTCTAATTCCCCATTTGAAAAAATGGAGGCCAAGACAGATAAGGAGAGACGATACGTGATGCTGAAAGGGAAATTTAGGGGCAATGTTGTCACACTGGCATCCATGTACTTTCCCCCTGGCTCAACATTACCCGAGTATCGTTACTTTCTAGCCACTCTGTTAGAGTGGGGGGAAGGATTTATAATTTGTGGGGGGGACCTTAATCTGCCCTTGAACCCGGATATGGACTCCTCCTCGAGGGTAAATAATCCCCGGCGTCGGGGGCGGTCCCCGCTGAAGATAGCTAGCTAGAATTTTTCCGTGGGATCCTGACGCCTGCCGGCTTCAGTTCTAATGGTGTTACCTGCTGCAAGAGCTGTATCTCGAAGTAAGATCAGCTAAGAAAATACAGAAATTGATAAGAGAAATGGGATTATTAGATACCTGGAGACACCAACACATTAGACAGAGGGACTATACCTTTTTTCCTGCGGCCCACAACACATACTCAAGGCTAGATTATATCCTAGTCATGAAGACTGAGGTACAGAGAATTGAGGACACTTGGATAGGAGACTTACTCTTGTCTGATCATACGCCCATATATATAAAAATAGACCTAGGGGAGACTCGACGGAATACCTTATGGCAGCAGAACACCTCTCTTTTGAAAGATAAAGAAATCAGGGACCAAACAGCAGAAACCTATATGACTTACCGATAATACATAGCAGGATACCACACAGGTCATCCGCTGGGACGCTGCAAAAGCTGTCCTGCGAGGTAAATTTATCCAACTGGCCTCGAGGAAAAAGAGGGAGAGAGAGAGGCCAGAAGACTTAAACTAATGGGGTTGATAGCAGATCTGGAGGGACAGCAAAAACAAAAGTATGACAAGGAGCGTAGGAGACAGTTGTTGGACTATAAGAGAGAGTTGACAGGAATTTTGGATTATCAGGTGGAACAGAGGCTGCTCTTCTTGAGACAACAACATTATGAGGGGGGAACCCGATCACTGTGTTATCTCGCCTGTAGGTTGAGGGCAAAATGAGCAAGAGCAACAATAACGAAGGTATGGCACCCAGGGAATAGGCAAAATGGTTTAAGGGGTACATGAGATAGCAGATGCCTTTAAAACATATTATACAAAGTTATATGCAGAAGACACAAAAGAGAGAAGGGAAGACATAAAGAGATTCCTGAGTTTGCTTAAACTACCGGGCCTAACTAGGGAGCAAGTGGAAAGGTTAGTGGGACCTGTGAGACCAGAGGAAATAAAGGAGGGGATTAAAAGGCTCAAGGTGGGTAAATGCCCGGGGTCGGACAGACTCCCTGTGGAGTTCTATAAATGTTTTGGAAACCAGATACAGACACTTTTGGGGAAGGTTTTTGATGAGGTCATGAGAGATGAGGCTGCGGACCCTCCTTCTTGGGCCCAGGCGGTGATTTCGGTGATACCCAAGCCGGGAAAGGATCCAACAAAATGCCCTTCATATAGACCAATCTCCCTATTGAACACTGATTATAAAATACTTACATCTCTTTTGGCCAGACGTATTCAGGAGTACCTTCCCTCTTTAGTACAGATAGACCAATCTGGTTTCATACCGGGCAGACAAGCACAGGATAATTTACATAGAACAACACATATAATAGATCAAATTTCCATGCAAAAATTACCGGCGTTGATAGTAAGTCTTGACGCTGAAAAAGCGCTTGATAGGGTATCGTGGTCATTTCTGAAAGAGGTCCTTTCCCAGTTTGGGTTCCCGAGGCAGCTGATAACGGCTATATTTAAGTTATATGAATCTCCGAGAGCATAGGTCAGAGCGAATGGACATATCTCTGGGATTTTTAATTTAGAAAGAGGAACGTGACAGAGGTGTCCTCTCTCTCCATTACTGTTTGCCCTGTTCATTGAACCTCTTGCTCAGAGCATCCATCAGTGCCCAGAGATAAAGGGAATTAATATGGAGGGACAAACCCACAAACTGGCTCTGTATGCTGACGATGTTCTTCTGTACGTGGCAGACCCCGTGAAGTCTTTGTCAGCGGTATTCAGACGGCTGGATAAGTTCTCGGGGGTTATCCGTCTATAAATTGAATAATAATAAAACGGAAATTCTCCGTTTCAATTTTACCCCAACTGAGGTGCTTAAAAGTAAGTACCCCATGTTATGGGATCAGACAGAGATAAAATATTTAGGGGTAAAGCTGGGTAGGAACAATTCACAATTGATAGAACTGAACTATCCTCCTATAATAGCGCAGCTTAAAAGTGACTTTCACAGATGGTCCCTTCTACCCATATCACTTAGTGCTAGGGCTCAAGCCCTTAAGATGAATGCATTACCACGCTTTCTCTACTTATTTCAATGTGTCCCATGTCTGTTAACTCCGGCGAATCTGAAGACTTGGCAGGGTATGTTTTTCTCTTATCTATGGAAGGGTAAAAAACCTAGATTAAGAAGATCCTTGCTTTATCTTGCTAAGGAAGAGGGGGGCCTTGCGTTCCCATGCTTGCAGGGCTACTGGGTGGCAGCCCAGATAAGGGTCGCACTACTTTGGGGCAATCTGGGATATGATACCCATTGGAAGTGAATAGATCTTTGGAAACAACGGAATCCCCCTTTGCAGGCGGTGATGTTTGGGCCTCTGGACACAGGGGAAACGTTCGGCCTCTCAGGTACAAGGGCGGTGTTGGAAGGATGGAGGGGAGGAATAAGCAGGGGGCCACATTTGGGAATCTGTGGAGGTATAAATGGTGGGCATATGACAGTCAATTTACACCAGCAACGATTGATAAGTGGTATCAGAAACAAGCTAGAAGGGGTCTGTGCGCGCCTTATCAAATAATGTCAGGGAACACCCTACTCTCCTTTGAAGCAATCCAAGAAAAATATGGCCTGAAGCAGACAGCTAAAATGAGGTATTATCAATTGAGAGACTATTTGAATATACAAATTAACAAAACAATGCTGGAGGAGCCAGTGTTGGAAGAGAGAGGGCTATTTCAAAGAGTGTGGGGGGCAAGCCGGGCTGACCACGCCATTTCGTTGCTGTATAATAATTATTTGGTAGATATGGACAACACGTCCCAACACATAAAGAAAAAATGGGAACAGGACTTAGTGATTCACATAACAGATAAACAATGGTCTCTGATGTGGAGAAGTACATGGTCACCTTCTAGTTCTTTGGTGTGGAGAGATTTCTGTTGGAAGTTGAGAACCAGATATTTCTTAGTACCAATGCAAATGGTTCATGTGAAGGGAGGGGCCACGGCTGGGTGTTGGAGGGCTTGTGGAGAACAACATGCCTCACAGGCACATGTCCAGGTATCACGGTTTATTGGAGGGAGGTTACGAAACATCTAGAACAGATATTTTCAATTGAGACACAGTTAGGACCTGAACACTTGGTTTTGGGACTAATCCCAAGGGAAGTTAAAGATAAGGATGCCAGATACCTATGGAAGATCCTGGTAGCGGCAGCCCTAAAAATTATTACAAAGAATTGGTTGCAGCCGAGGGCCCCGGGGGTAGGGGAATGGAAGGATATCATTGAATCCATACATTTGATGGAAAGGTTAATGATCAATCTTAAGCAAAAGCCACAGATATATCAACAGAAATGGACCAGATGGTTACTGCATGACAGTGGTTAAGAGTAAGATGCCTGAACTGTACTAAAGAGATACTTATCTTTTACACCAGAGATAGAGAATGTCCCCCGATAGACTCCTGTTATGGGTATTCTCTGGATGCCAGACAATTACTTATAGATAGTGAAAGGACGGAACACATCCCAGACAGTAGCACCTACTGTTACTGTTGTAGTTAGATTGTAGTAAAGTTGACTACTATGAACCAGAAGTGCTGTAATATATCTGCAATGTTGACAGTGTTAGGGGTTTTTACTCCCAAAGAACAACATGTGATTCATTAAAATGATGTAGCAAATGCTGACAAATGAAAGACAATAAACTAAGTATAAAAAAAAAAAAAAAAAGAATATTCTCTACATTTGGTCCAAAAAAGCCTGGTGCTCTTAAGTTCTGCACATCCTGAGCAAAACCTGCAATGCAGAGCCAGGAGAGATGTCTTAAACAAATGATGAAGGTGCAGCATCTGAGGCATTACAGACTGATCTCAGAAGGTGCTTATCGCCATCAGAGCCCTGGCACACACAGGAGAGGGCTTCTGACTCCAGGGATCATCAGGCATACTGCGGACAATATGGCTTAGCTCCATGTACATGCTGTCCTGGTACTTGGCCAGATAAGCTGGGTAACTAGCAATGTGCAGGCCAAGAGCCATGTTGTCCATTTTTCCAGACTCCATGCCATGAGGTCTAGTGCTTATTCTCTGAGGTGCCCAAGACCTGTCATGTGCAGTTATGATTACCACAGAGTCAGGGACAGGCTGAGTAGAGAACTATTGCCAATCTCTTGCAGCAACATACTGCTTGCCTGTAGTCCTAGGAGCGGCTTGAGGCATGCCTCCTGTGCCAGGCAGTTAGGGTGGCATCCTCTAAGGTCATATGGATGAGGGATGACCACTGAGAAGTGTGACAGGGTTGAATAAGGCCGTTCCATTTGTTATACAGAAGGGATCTGTTCTATCCTATGCCTATCATATTTATTGATCTGGCAAAAGCGTTTGATACCGTCTCTCACCCCTTGTTGCTGGCTAAACTGGCTCTAGCCGGCCTGTCGGCTGGTGCAAATAACTGGTTCCACTCATACCTGGCTAACAGGTCCCAATCTGTCCGCATAGGCTCGGCTACATCCACCCTACTCCCAGTCACCAGCGGAGTCCCCCAAGGGTCGGTTCTCGGCCCAATACTGTTCTCTATATTTCTCAACGACCTGCCAGCAGCCTGTCCAACACGGGCCATCCACATGTACGCTGGCGATCGGTGTTGTTAGCCTCTGGCCCATCCTCCAGTGCTGTGACAGCCTGCCTTCAGAAGGATTTTGACTCCGTCCAACGTTGGCTTATCTCAAACCAGCTAGTCCTAAACTCAAAAAAAACTATCTCCCTCACCTTTGGCTCCCGGCCCAAACTCACACGGCTTACTGAGCCACCAAAGTTCTTCACCTTGGACAGCTCTCCACTGGAGGCCTGCACCTCCTTTCGTTATCTAGGCGTCTGGCTAGACCAACACCTAAACTTCTCTGCACACGTTGATGCTTTACACAAAAAACTGAACCCTATGTTGGGAGCCCTCTACCGTAATAAAAATTGCATACCCCTGCCAACCAGGCAAGAAATAGTCAAAAAAATGATCCTCCCTATATTTGACTATGGTGACACAGTTTACTGAGCAGCCCCTCAAACCTCCCTAGCAAGGCTTGACCCCCTATTCAACTCCTTCTGCCGTTTCTCGCTTGACCTCCCTCCCAGCACCCACCACTGTGTCCTATACCAATCCTTGAACCTCACCTCTTTACACAACAGAAGATCATGTCACTGCGCTAGAACCTCGGCAAAATTCTGGTCAAAATCACTCCCATCCTATCTGTCAGCCTCCCTAACTGCCCTACCCCCACCGTCCTACGCACTCCAGTAACAGCCACGCTAGGCTCCTGCACATCCCGCATAGATCCACCCGGTCCGGTCAGGCAGCGTTCAGCTTTAGGTTACCCAAACTGTGGAATTCCCTGGCAGCCGATATTAGACACTCCACAAGTACTCCCCAGCTAAATGCCCTTCTCAATTCGCACTTCTCTACCACCTGCTCCTGCAACCCCCAACCCTCACTCCTGTACCTGCCCAGGTAATGAATCAAGCCTGTTCTCTCCACTGTTTCTGACCTACTCATAGTAAATCACTGTATACTGTACAATAAATGTGCCTACCCTCAATTTTCCATTTTATATTATGTATGTTACCCACTGCTGTTCTACTACTCCTTATGTATGTTTTCTGACTGACCATACCATGTTCCACTGTATTGTTTTGTGCAGATTGTATCATGTCCCCACTGTAACCCCGAAACCCCAGGGCGCATCTGGAATCGAGCAGTACTCTGCTCAGCATGCCTTCCTGGTAAATCTCTTAAATAAATAAATAAATAAATAAATCCTCTCCTCTTCTGCCTCGTCTGTCTGGTTGCGTAACCATATGTTCTCGTGAGACCTAGGAACTGATCACTCTGACAGTCTCACAATTCTCGACCTCTTGCTATCTCTCTGCCTTCACTTGCTGTTTCTGTCTTTTCTTCCCCCTCATGTATCTGTGGTTATAAAAATGTATGTGAATCTTTATGTGAGACTGGGATCCCTTTGTTTGCAACTGTATATATTTATACTGTTGAACTGATTGCAGAAAGCTATTTGGAATTTAGGGGAGTTAACCTGAGATGTAGTTTGAGCTCCTCTCAGCCTTGTTTGCAAACTCTTTGCAGAGCTGTCAGAAAGGGGCCAGTTTGGGGACATTGTTCTATCTGCTAGCCTGCTCTGCAAAGAAACTGGCAAGAACATTTTGTGAGAAACAAGATGTCTCTTAACAAGTTCCCAGGCAAAGACTTATAAAAACAGCAGAACTGCTTTTGCTAGAGAGCATGAGAAAAGAAGACTGAGATGTGAAATTGTTTGTACTGCCTTTGTAAACAGTTATACCGAACAATTTTCATTTTTATTTTACTGTTATTGATAATAATAAGATATTACTTGCATATTTTACAACTACTCCTGGTTTTCCTATGCTTCCTGAACTATGCCCCAATGACAAGAAGGCAATGTAGGCCTTCAAAATATCATACAGATTATTTTTGGAAGAATCTTCCTCCAGGGAAGAATTCAAAGTCTCCTACACTTGCCTCATCAAAGCCTAGAAGTAAAGATCCTTAGGAGGAGAACATGGCCTGTACAGGACCTTATCTTCACTGCCTGACGACCAAGTAGGTCTAGCAGAGTCTTCCATCCCCAGGTAGTGTAAAGCATCAGATTTTCATCTCCCAATCCTCCTCAATCTCCAGGAGGTTAGAGCTAAACTCATTCTCCTTCCCGGGGGCTTTCAGTCCAGTCGGGAGTTCCTGAGGGGGATCTGAGGCACAAAAGATAGTACTGTAATCTCCTTATCAAGCTAGAGATTTCAGCAAACATGACACCAAGGACAGCGATGTCAACTGGCGGCGATGACCAGTGAGGGTGTTGAGAAGATGGTGTTCACTGAAGCTGTTGTAAGTAGGAGGCTGTGGTACCTTTGGAATCAGATCAGAACCTTTTGCAAAATGGCGTTCTGGTCATTGCAGAGATTGAACCCACCAGTTCTGCCATCAATACAGTCAAATCGGAGACTTACCACCCCCTCTTGAGAGTGGTGATCTGGAATACTGATGGTCGGAAAAAACAGTATCAACTCACCAATGAAGAGTAGTCCAACTTCCAGCAGCTCCTGGTCGATGATGGAAAGACACTGAGAGGGCAGCCAGCTTGGTCAACGACCAAGATGTCACAACACACCCCTTTATCCTCTGCTGATGTTTTTTGGACTGGATGATAACAGTGGATTCAGCTACACAGCTTGCCCATCAACAGCACTGCCGTAAATGTCATGGGCTAGGCCCACCAGTGGACTGAAAAGTTTCCAAAGGAGGCAGCATAAAGAAAATAATAAAAGATTATATTGGTGAAACAAGGACAATGGAAAAGCTTCCACTGTTCAAACATTCAATCTCATGATGGCGTGAGAGAAAGGACTGAAATAGTTGGGGGCTGCCACGCTATATGGGTGATGCTGTGCACCTACAATGTTCATGCAGGCATGTCGACTTGGGTGACCCCATCCTACAAAAGCTTCCCATGAAGTCCTAATGCAAAAGGCTTACAGTCCAATGTATTATGACTCTGTGGAAATACCCTCAAAAAAGATCACGATATTAAATGGACTAAACTGAAAACAACTACAAAAAAAAACCGAACACTCCAACAACTGGCAGGTGAACAATTCAAGGGAAACTCAGACAGCATTTCTTCTCAAAGCAGGCGAAGTGCATCTGGAATAGCCTCCTGAACTCAGTGGCCGAGTGCAGTACTCTGATAACTTTCAAGACAAACCTGGACAGTGCATGAATGAGGCAAGCCCTTAGTGCTACAAACATGAGTGGTATGCTACTGTACACCGAATGATGCTGTGTAGCTCACAGTACCACCATTCATGCTGTTCTGTTTTTGAGAACCTTTCATACAAACTGCATCCCTAAGTGCTCTACAATTCAAGAAAGAGAGGGAGAAGTGTGCTGCTACCATTTCAGACATAGAGGGTGATTTAAACTGGACACAGATTAAAATGAGATAACAGTGAGGACAAGCATTGTCAGTTTAAGTAACTTTCACAGGGCCGCACACTGAGTAAGTGGCTGTAATGGGATTCAAACCAGTATCTCCCAGGTTCACAGCTCTACATTCCAACTATAAGCTGAACTCTTTAAACAACATTTTGACTGGCCCGGTATCACTGAGGGTTGAGGCGCTGGATGCCACACCTCGCGCCATGCCGGCAACCCGAGTTCGGGAACTAGCCCGGTCCGCCGGGGGTCGGCAGGGGGGAGAGAGATCGAGCATCCGCAGGACTGCTCTCCTCTCTCAGGGAGGGATCCAGGGGTAACCCAGTGCGACAGCGGCCCCCGGTGGAGACCGGCCGCACTGCTATGCACATGGGGCTTAGTGAAGGGGTAGATGTCGGGCGGCTGTCCTCCGGACGTGACTGGGAGCACCGACATCTCGGGCTGGGACGGCACTGCACATCCCTTGTCCGGGAGGTGTGAAAACACCAAAGGGAAAACCCCTCTGGGCGGATAGGCAATGGCCCGCCCCGAGCCACGCTGCCATATGTTCATTACTGGAGCCTCTGCACTGCCCCTTCTATCTCCTTGAGTCCTATGTCCTCCAGGGGGGCTCGGGGAGGAACAGTAATGCCCTCGAGGATGGCGGGGCTCACAGTGGACAGCAGAGCAGTATCGGTCAGAGGTGAGGCCCGAGAGAGTTCCGGCTCCAGAGGCGAGAAAAAGAGTTGAAAAAAAAACAAAAACATTTTTTTAGTCACATGGGGTTTCAGGTTGAATCACTGTCCATTGGCCCAGTGGTAGAAGTCTCATTTGTAATGCTAATGACATGGGTTTGCACCCCAAGGCAGGGTCACAGCATATCACGTTGCAGGAGCAGTTCAAGGTGTCAGGGTTTATTGCCTCCTGCATCAAGAATGGAGGGAAGTTCCTATCACCCATTTCTGCCATCAGAGGGCCCACAGGGAGGGAGCTGTTTGGACAGGAATACCTGCCCCAAGGTATCACCCTGCATACAGCATTAACTCCAGTACCTGGCATCACAATGCAGTGACATGAATGTCCAGTCAGGATCAAAGCTGTTGCAGTGGTGGTTGGGTCTGTTCAAACCAATCCCTGGCTCAGAGAATGCCACAGCAGAATCACAGGAAGGGGGGGGGGGATAAAAAGTAGGGTAAAACATTATGTGCGGACTGGACCAGAGGATGAAGTCCTACCCGCATATCCATAAGACGTACAGTTATTGGTTGAGGGTTACTGCCTCAGTTTTGTTGAATCCTCTTCCACGTCCACTAGAAGATGGGATTATAGTGCTCCCTTGGGAAGCCCTCCCCTTGAGGGCTCCACCACGTAGGGGTAAGTCATGGCTAGAATGGAAGATAGTGAATCATAGCGGCACAATGGGTTGGAGTCAGGACTCCAGACAGTTCCATGTGTGAAAGTAGGCACTGCAGTAGTGGCACGAAATTTTGGACAAGGGCCGCAGGGAAAATGGGTGACTGAAATAAAAAGTATAAAGTGGCGAGGGCAGCAGCATTCTTGGCCATCGGCAGCCCAGCTGTGGTGAACTCATGCTCACTCTGGAACCCAAGTCAACTATCTTCTTCAAACAGCAAACACCACCAGCAGAGTTCTGAAACTCATCCTTGCCCCTCTGGGAGTTACACAACCAATACCATGTGGAGGTCAACAAGGAGAAAAGCATTTGAGTTTCTGCTGCCTCCTCTAAATGTGCCAATGTGCCTTCCACATGTCCTTCACTATTCTAAGAAACAGCACAAGTTCCAGAGCCAAAAAGGTGATGGGTGGAGTGGGAACAGAGTCTGTGTTGTTCAATAGTTAGAGCTGTTGACCAAGAGATCCCTGGTTCAAACTCCTCAAAAGCCACTTACTCATCGTGTGACTCGTAGCAGATCACACGGCCCTTCCAACTATAAAACTGGACAAGTAGTAGGACCCCACTGAAAATAAGATGCTGCATATCTGATATTATTTGCCGAGATATCCTAGGCAAGCAAAATATGAAGGAAAAAAAGACCACAACAATCACAAAAGCCACTACTTACTTGCACAGTGTTGCTGAACACAGCACTAGTCACCTTCTCACACAGCACTGCTATCAGCTGAAGGGTCAGCAGTTTCGCTTCCTGCCTCTCAATCTGCTGTGCCTGGTACTGCTCAAGTTCCAGCAGACTCTCTGGGCAGGCTGGTGCGGAAGCGTCACCCTCCTCCTCCACAGCCACACTGATGAGATCCTGTTGAGAGTGGGAATTTTATAAACTAGTTTCAATATTGGTAGAGGGGAAGGGGGCTCTTCTCATCAATGAATAGACAGAAACATGAAAAGCTACAAGCACGTAAAAATATATTCATTCAGTGTGCTCTGGAACACTGCCTTAAAACTAATGTGCTTCAGACCATAGAATGACCATTTCTGGGTTATTTGGACACGTGTTTACCCTCCGAGAGGCAAGGTTTCTGGTAACACGGTAATGCCTTCAGCTTGGGCAGCCTGGCGCAGCAGCAGCATGCTCCTTTTCCACTTGGAAGACCATGGTTCTTTTTTTTGAACTATTTTTTCTGGCCCTTCCGTCTCGGAACTCTCTCGGGCCACTGCACTCGTCTACTTGCTCTACCGCCCGCTGTGTTCCCCTACATCTTCAATTTCGTTGCGGTTCCCCAGGACAGGAGGCAGAGACCTGGGGAAACTGCAGGGGCAGTGAAGGTGAACTAGTATTGGCCGTGTGGCGGTGGCACTGACAGGGCCATCACCTATCCGAGGCGGAGGGCATTTTCTGGATTTACGCCCTCAACGTTGGACGTGCAATGCCGCCCAGCCCATGACGTGAGTGCTCCCACCCACGTCCAGAAGGCGGCTACCAACATCTACCCCACGCTCGTGAGCCCCTGAGCATCGCAGTGCCGCCAGTCTCCACTGGGACCGCTGCTGCGCCTGGTTTCTTGATCTCTCCTCGAGAGAGGAGAGCAGTCCTACGGATGCTCGATCCTCTCTCCCCCCCGCCAACCCACGGCAGCCCGGGCTCGCTCCCAAACTGGGTCACCAGCACAGCGCGAGGTGTGGCATCCAGCACCTCAATCCTCAGCACCACCAGGCCGGCAAGACCATGGTTCTTGAGTGAGCCCCGTAGTACCATGCTGGGGTCAGTCACACTACAGGTATGATGCTCATCCCACACACCCCTGGCTGACTGACCAGCAGTACTGATGTCACTGTAAAATAAATGAAAATTACGTACTTACTATAATTCTTGATCTTTTAGGAATATCTTCACCATTGATTCACACTAATGGGTCTGTGCCAGAGGCACTAGGAATCCACGTGGGCAAGAACTTTTAGGAGGGCTAGTGCCAAGGCAAACCATGCGCATGCACAGCACCGCCAGAGTGGCTTGCAGCACCAGGCCTACTTCGGCACCATCCCCAACGATCTCAGTTCCTTTTTCACCAAGAAGGTGCAGTATAACCTAACTATTGGTCATGTGCTATGCTAATGGCATAAGGAGCCCTGATGACCTGCAGAAGAGTGGTCAGTATGAAAGTAATATAGCGTCTTCATAGTTCAAACCTTGAATAAGGGAGAAGACCACTAAGATACTGGAGTGAGCTTGGAAGATGGCGATGGGCATGTGAATTAATGGTGAAGATATTCCTAGAAGATCAAGAATTACAGTAAGTACGTAATTTTTGTATCTTCTGGGAATATATTTTTACCATTAATTCCCACTAATGGGTCAGAGTACCAAACTTAGATAAAACCCACTAACTAGGGAGGTAGGAGTGAAGAGCTCAATCAAAACAGGAGTCCATCCAGGCCAGACGTGCCAAAAATGTCATAATGCCCGGCAGTGACATCCAGGGCACAGAGCATAACCAGTGCGCGCTGTGGTGTAATTTACAGCTTTGCAAGGTATCACCGACAGGCATAAGAGAACCCATGTGAAGGATGCGACAACTACAGGGGTGAAAAGGACGTGTGCCTGACCTTTCAGTATGAGGTGTGCCATGACATAGCAGAGGTGCAGACAGTTCGCCATCTAAGCAGAATGTACCTGACTGAAGGAGGCTGACCTATAAAATGGGAGGGAAGGAGACCAAAAGCTATCTGGATAGCTTGAAATCCTGGAGCTGTCCAGGTAAAAGTGAGGTTCCCCTCTGAATATAGAATGGAGAGAATGCTCTTGGTCACCCTGGGAGCCGGTGAGAAGGTAGGAAGCACACTGGCTGTTGCAGAGGAGCCCTGATGCCACTTAGGAACTTATGTACTGAGCACTACCTTGTCCCTGTGGAAAACAGTATATGGAGGATCTGCAATCAATGTACTGATACAGATACTCTGCCAGCAGAAGAACTGGGTAGTGGAGAGATGATTTCCAAGTAAGCATCCTAGCTCATATGTTGCAAGAGGCTAAAAGGGCTTGCAGGTGAGTATGGACAACATAAGGTTGATATTGCAGAGAACCAGCAGCTTCCGGAAGAGGGATCTAGTGTGAAAAGATGCCCTAAAGGACCCTCAAAAGATGTAGTTGAGCAAGATAAAGGGACTGAGGGCTGAAGGCATGCAGATTTAACACAGAAGCAGACCCTGACTGTAGAATCCTGCAATCCAGCATCAGAAAGGTCCAAGAAGAGCTCCAGAACACAGTCAACTAGACACCAGAAGGGTTCTATGCGAGTTCTGGAGCACAAGATGGAAAACTCTTCCATGTGGGTTTTCCTAGTGGAAGGTGACAGGCAGCAGAAAGTACTTCAGAGACATACTGAGATACCATGCACCTATTCACACCCTTCTCTTCAGGAGCCAGGCCTGAAGGTGAAAACAGCACAGGCTGGGATGGACTACGAGACCCTGAGCCAACTGTCCAACCGAGAAGGATTCTGTTTACTAACTGATAGTCCATTCAACAGATGAAACCATATTTGTTGAGGTCAGAAGGGTGCAAACAGAATGATCTTGCCCCCAGTACCTGTATCTCAAGCAATGCCATCTGCACTGGGGGGAAAACTGGAGAGGATGCAGACAGAAAATTGTCAGAGCGGTCTAATGCATGTAGACAGAAAAACACCATGTCCTAGATTTCTGGAGGCAGTTTGGTGTAGAGTGGGCATGCAAAAAGCCCACATCTGGGGTACCCCACTATCAACTAACGATCTCACAAAGTCATTCATAAGTATGGGCCTGAGGTGGGTCAAGCTTGTCTGCTAGTGTATTCAAGACTCCTGGCAGATAGAAGGCCTGGAGAACGATCCTCTGCTCTAGGTCTTCTTTCACACTCTCATAACTTCTCTGCAGAGGGGGTAAGAGTGTGCTCTTTGTTGTTTGCTTGTGTCAATTAATTAAGCATGTAAGTTTATTTTATACTGAAAAGAGTGTGAGCAAACATGCCCATTGTTACAGTTGTGCTTTTACAGAGTCTCATCATCATTTTAACTTTATTTATTTATATTAGGCGTCCTTCCAGTGCTCAGGGCGCCTCTGACAATACAGAAGTCAGACGTAAACATCATTAAAATACTATAATAAAATACAACTATAAAATATTTCTACATGGTTCTTCTTTAAGAAGATTCTCAAGTTCTTTCAAAGGACTGGAGGAACAAATACGTTTTGAGGGCAGTTTTAAAACCCTTGACAGTCAGGCTATGTCATATCCGATGAGGTAGAGAATTCCACAGGGTCGGGGGCATAAAGGCAAAAGATCTTCCTTCAAATGTTTTTAAATGGACCCTTGGAATCTCCAGCAAACCCTCAATGGAGGATCAGACTGAGTGGGAGGGAGAGTAGGGATACCGCAGATCTTGCAGGTACCGGGGTCCCTGGTCACGTAGGGCTTTATAGGTCAGCAACGTGACCTTGAAGGTAATCCGCCACTTTACCAGCAGCCAGTACAGTTAGCGCAACACAGGTGTTATATAATTAGATCTAGAGGTTCCAGTTAACCGGTCCATTGCATTCTGCACCAGCTGCAGTCGGCAGATATCCACCCCAGTGGCCCTAGGTAAAGGGCGTTGCAGTAATCAAGACAGGTGGTGACAAAGGCGTGGACCAAGGTAGGTAGATCACTGGACGGAACAAGGTGCTTCACCCTGGCAATGTTCCTTAGATGGTAAAAGGAAGTTTTCACTACAGCCGACACTTGAGCCTTCAAGGTCAGGCGTTAGTCAAAGATCATGCCCCCAGGTTACGCACCTGGCTCGAGGTATTTAGTGGGGTTCCTCCAACACATAGTCTGAAGGGTTGTCCCATCCATGTCCCGGCCATCCTACGATCAGGGTCCACAATCAATACCTCTGTTTTTCCCAGGCTTAACCTCAGCCAGCTAGCACTCATCCAGTCTTGTGTCTCAGTTAGGCAGTTGTTAAACACTGAGATTGTATCTAATTCCTGGTCAGGCACAAAAGACATGTACAACTGAGAATCATCTGCATAGCAGTGAAAACTCAAGCCCTACCATCTTATAATGTCCCCTAATGGCAGCATGCACACTGTGAACAACATGGGGGACAGCACCAAATCCTGCAGCACCCCACTGGGCAGATAGCGAGGGGCCGGGGAATAAATCCCCCAACACCATTCTCTGAGATCTGCCCTTGAGCAATTATCGAAACCAACTGAGGACTGCTTCCCTCAGTCCACAGAGAAAACAATAGGCGCTCGAGCAGCACCCCATGGTCCACAGTGTCAAACACCACTGAGAGATCAAGGAGAACCAAGCTGGAACAGGCTCTCCGATCTCTAGTCATCAGGAGATCATTTAATATCTGGACCAGGGCAGTCTCAGTGCTATGCATTTCCTGAAACCTGACTGGAGAGTCATAGATATCGTGGCTGGATAAATGATCCTCCAGCTGCACAGCAACCACTTTCTCAATAACTTTACCTGTAAAAGGCAAGTTAGAGACTGGCCTGTAGTTTGCTGGACAGTCCGGGTCAAGCGAGGGCTTTTTCAGGAGGGGTCGAACCACCGCCTCCTTTAAGGAGTCTGGGAATATCCCTCTCTCCAATGAAACCCTTACTATACCAGCTAGGACCGGGCCGATCGCCTCAACACACCCTACAAGAAGGTGGGTTGAGCCCAGATCCAGATTGCAGCAAGTTGGCTGCAAAGTCTGGATGATCCTCACTATATCCATGACTCCCGGTTGGCTGAAGGTAGACCAGGTCACCTGGGCATTTGTGCCACCCGGCTGATCAATACAAGGTCCAATAGGGAGGCACTGGTTGATCCCACCCCTGATGGAGGCAACCTTATCAGTGAAAAACTGTGCAAACTCCTCGCACTTTCCTTGCGATAATGCTAGACCAGACTGCAGACAGGCTGGATTCCACAGTCTGTCCATAGTCCAGAAGAGCTGAACTGGTCTGTTTTTCACTGCAGCAATTTCCCTGGGCAGGAATTCTGCTTCCTAAGGGAAGCTGCTGATTGGTAGACCTTATAATGATCTAACAATCTAAGCCTGTCCTCCTCCAGGCGAGTTTTCCACCAGTGCCTCTCCAACCTTCGCCCTAATCTCTTCAACTCCCAGATTGCCCCATCATACTATGGAGCACCCAGGCGAAGAGCAAGGGGGTGAACACGTACCAGAACAATGACATCCAGGGCCCCTGCTACTGCCCTATTACAGGCTAAAACAAGGATCCCTGGGTCAGTGCTATCCATCGGAATTCCCGAAATGTCCAGCACCATCATTAGGCCTTCCGAGGTAACTTTTCTCAAAGGACATTACTGCACCATTTCCTGAGGGGAAGGCCTAATTGGGGGTAGTGAAAGTGAACTCCAGGATGTGATGGTCAGACCACCCAACAGGATCCACCTCCAAATCGGAGATTTCCATCCCCAGGTGGAACACCAAGTCCAACCAGTTCTCCCGTGGGTAATAACCCGTGTCAGGCCCAATGAATCCATCATTTGGAGGAGGTTTTGTCCCAATGGCAAGAGATCGTCATCAACCCAGGCACTGAAGTCCCCCAGGATCAACCATCTAGGGGCCTCCAATACCATGCCGGTGATAAAGTCTGCTACCTCCTTCAGGAAAACCCTCCCATCACCTGGTGGACAGTAAATAAGAGGAGCCTGCACCTGCACCCGTAATACACTCAAGAAAGTTGGTACTGTAGTTCCTACTGGCACCTCCGTGAAGCCCAGTTACATTCTAAAACAGACTGCGACCCCCCCCCCCCCGATCCACTCTTGGGCAGTGTATCACTGAATACCCAATCGGAATTGCAGATGCCAAAATGGGCCCCGCATTATCATCCAACCAGGTCTTGGTGATGCAAGCCAGGTCTGCAGAAGCTACAAGATCTGCAACCAATGCGGTCTTATTTTTAATAGACCTGGCATTGCATAATACCGCCCAGGAGGGATAAGAATCCGAGGATGACCACATAACCACATAACCTGCCTGACTAAGTCAGAGCCCTTGGGTATGGGCACAAGACAGGGAGGACCCCGGTCCCATGCCCATTTCACCCCAGGGTGACTTCTGGTCCCCACTGTCTCCATCTGTCCACTCCTCACCCCCCTACCCCCGAGACCCCCAGGACCCCCCCCCCTTCCACCTCCTCGCTATACCCAACGCCCGGCATCTGCCATACAATTTGGGAGGTAGTGGAGGGCAGCCAAAGGTGAGGATCCCTAAGATCCTCAAATTCTTCATTGGACGTAGCCCATAAGGATTTACAGCATGATTTTGTCTCCTTTCAATACAATCTCCTGAAGCCTAAGCTTCTATTTAATGCCAAAAAGACCGAAGTCATGATCCTCTCACCACACGCCGCTTCAGGGCCCACAAGTAGCCGTCAGATCCTTACTTTACTGGGTGAACCGTTGGAAATTGTTGAGAACTTTAAATACCTAGGATTCTGGCTTAATGAAAAGCTCAATTTTATGTGCCACCTGAATGAGCTCTAGAAAAAATGAAGATGACGCTTAGGCGTATTTTATCACATTAAGCATCTACTTACCGTTGAAGCCAGGAAAAGGCTAGTTCAAACAACATTCTTGCCACTACTTGACTACGCTGACTTTCTCTACAGCCATTGTCCTACAAATGCTATTCAAACTTGACACGATCATCGTGCCTTGAGGTTCATCCTTAACTTACCACTACGCACCCACCACTGCCTCCTGTACCAAGAGTTGGGATGGTCCTCCCTATCCTCGAGGAGGCAAAGAAATGCCTTACTCTGGTTCTAAAGGGCACTGACTGATAAATTGCCAGTTTACATCTCTAGCCTTTTTGAGCAAGCTAAGGGGTCCTATGGCCTGAGACGTTTCTGAATAAGTTGCTTCCACATACCTAGAATAAGGACGCATCATGGTTCTGCTGCTATTAATTTCTCCCTTCCTTCCCTATGGAACGCTATGCAAAGAACCTTAAAGCTCTCAACCTTCCCAGGACCTCTCACTTTCAAATCTTTGATAGCAGGTTACCTAAAGGAATCCTGCAACTGTTACAGGTGACCAGCTTAGATCTCGTAGCTCCGGGAACCCTTAAGACTTTCTAAGGCTTCACTCATCTCCCCTTTACAGTTTCACTCCTTATACAGCAACTAGATTCCGCCCCCTCCCTCTCGACTACTTCCTTGCCTTCTCGCCCTACTCCCCTCTGAACTCTTTTTTTTTCTTTTTAATTAACCCCAGGTCTCAACCTAGAAGCCTCACCGAGTAACTTTACTCTGGTGGGCGACTAGGCCTGCACTGTCCTAACCGTGGCCTAATTTTTGACTGTACTATTCTCATTATGTGTTTATTCTATGTTTTTTTTTTAAGTTACTTATGCCTGTGTGGCAGAGTTCGGCTACACCCTCAGATGTGACTGATGGACCACTTTTCTATCTCCTTACTTCCTAGCAACAGTTAATGCTTTTCTCTTTACTTTTCTCTCCCCCCCCCTAGGTCGGCCACCTAGCTTAGCTCTTTACTGTCCCTACTAAACTTCCTACTAGTTCTCTCTTTTCATTCTTTTTCCATTTCCATCCATCCAGACCCTGGAATGATGCCAAACACGCAGAGAGGTGTTGTGTAATGTGCATAAGTGCATTTTGTGTACAAAAAGCATGAAGGCCATTTTAAATAGGAATGAATACAGTTAGTAAAGCCTTTTTAAAGAAAAAGGATTCAGGAGTTATATAAAACAATAATAACGTCATGATTAGTACAGTTATAAGAAATCCTAAAGGTGTTTTCATAAATTCACATGATTTGTTTATTATTTAGATCTAAGGTTACAATTACCTTTGAGCCAAGGATCTTTTACAAAGGTTCCACGTCAGGAAACATTATAAACTTGTTACTATATAAGGTTCTATGTATAAGTAAGCATTAATCCATGACAAAGGTGGCATCTAATGGGGAATTAATGCATGGTTGGGACCGTTGTGGCATGAGGCCGCAGGCAGAGTGCCTATAATGGACCAACCATGCATTAATTCCCCATTAGATGGCACCTTCAGAGTGGATTAATGCACTTGTAACATGGCCTCTAGGATTCTGTGGTTATTCTCCATCTTATTCTCATACTGTGCATGCAATAATAGAAAAACATTTTGCTCTGTTTTGATTTCTGTGCTGCACTTTTTCAACATTTAGCAGAGTACCATTTATATGCTCATGTTGTCAAAACAATATTTAACATATGTGTGAACAAACTATCAACACTTGCTTGTGATAATTTAGAAGATCTGCACAGCTATTATTTTAATAGGTCCGTTTAGAGGTCTCCGATACGGTCACTTCTGCGTTTCGCTATTTCCACGTCAATATGTTTTGCATTTTTTATAACCTTCTGTGCGTCTCTGTGACGTCCCTCCGATGTCGGTCCATGCGCTCTTTCACACTTGCATTTCTGTACCATTCTCCTTCCTTTCCTCACTTCATTCCCAGTCTTACACCTCTCCGCCTTACATTTTCGCCAGCATTACTTGAAAGTCGGTGTCTCCCCTACTGCTACACACTGCTAATCATCCCCTGCTCGCGTTTCTCCTTGCGTTGCTTGTGGGGCTGCATTTTTCATACAACCCTAGCTCGCCGGTTGCTCCTCTGTGTTCGTCCACATGGATGCTCGTTCCCCTTCTACATTCCTGCTCAATTCTGGTGAGTCATACGCTGCCCTGCTTTATCTCTTGTTTTTCTATACTGCTCTTTTCTCCCTTGTGCCTAGTGTCTGTATTACACAAGCAACACAGCATTATCGTGCCGTAATGCCGTGTTGCTCTTGTACCACCTGATGCTATTAAACCAGTTGTCTTCCTTATTTCTGATCTTGTTGTTTTTGTCATGTTACAAAAGAGCTCAGTACTGTGGATCAGAGATATAGAAAGTCAGTATCTGTGGATATATACACTGTACCTTTAACTGAACCAGGAAGTCCCCTGAAATAACCCCTCCCCCTTTGGTTTTGAAACAACATGTTCAGACACAAAATAGCATGTCCAGACATGTAAATAGAAAGGTCTCAGTCAGGTGATCCCACCAAAATGATAAAGATACCTCTTCAGTGAGTTTACTTCAGTTCAGGCCCAGAGGGGCTCAGCCCTAGGAAAGGGAGAAGAGAGGCAGACAAGCTGTTGAATGCAGATGAGAAGGGTCTTAGGAGCTGTACGACCCAGGACTGTATTATGGGAGAAACTAATGATGTTAAGTAGTGATTTTCTTTGCAATTTTTGTTGTTTTCATTTATTATTTTTCTAACTTTTGAAAAATAAATATCACACCATGGTGTGTTAAACCTGTAAATTTGCCTCGTCTGAAGTTTATTCTCACATGCTGTGAAAACCTGTTAAGAGTTCCTTGTATGCAATTGCTTACTATGCATCTGCCTTTTTATTGCCCAGAACCACTTTGAAAATGAGCCTGCTCAATGGTGTTATGTCTGGTTAAATAAAGTTTTGATTAAGTCTCGAGGGGGAGTACTGCCTGACCACAAAACAAAATGGTTATATTAAATGCACGCTGAAAATAGAAAATAAGAGTTAAAAATCTACGTTTCGACCTTAGGTCTTCTTCAGGAAATATCTAAAAGAGGAAAAAAACAAGTTAGTGTAGAGGAGAGGTAAAATGAGAGAGATATATATGTGGAGATAGAAGAAGGGGGAGGCTAAGGGAGAAGAAGTGATAAATGGTAAGATTAAGAGAGAATCTGAGAAACAAAAAGGTGATGATGGGAAAGATAAAGCATAATGGGAGAGAAAGAGCTGGGGAAGTTCCCAGGTGGAGACTAATTAACAGGGCCTTGTAAGAAGGCTGAAAGGTGACAAATGTGTGGGAAGGAGACAGAAATGGAGACATATGGTGAAAATGAAAAATAAAAGAGTACAAAAACAAATTGACTTTAGGGGAAAAAAAAGGGAAGGCTGAAAGACGTTAGTGGAAAATAAGTCTATCATTTAAACCAGAGGGCTGCTGGGAGTACTGCCTGACCGTACTTTTTTCCCCCCGGCACATGACTCAAACATTTATGCACCAACTCACACCACTTATTTCACTCTTACCCTCACTCACACACATTTCTTCAACTACAATCCTCCTTCCCCTACAGCATTCACTCCAACACTTATCCCTTAACTCATCTGTCCAACACACAGTCACAACCACTTCTTTAACTAAATTAAAATCCTTTACTCTCTCCTCCTTCTCTCCCCACACCTAACACCCCACACAAATAGCAGCAGAGGTTGTTTTTTGGCTATTTCTTTTTACCTCCTTTTTCTTGGCCAACTGGTCTGCTCCCCCCTGACATCGCATCTTTCGGGGAATCCAGTCGCCGTCTGCCTCTACCTTGATCCACCCGGCACCTTACCCCTGCGGTTTTACCCTCTGCAGCAGGGCTGCAGGGAGCCCCCAACTCCCCACAGAACACGGATCCAATTATGTGCCAAGCAACCATGGCAAAACTCACGGACGACCATCAAGCAGCTTAATACAGACACCAACCCACTTTTCACCCGGAGCCAAGGACATGCAATGACATTGCCGGAGGGGAGTGCGCATGCATCCGCACATGCTCCCTCCAGACATCTGCCCCCAGCTCAGTCCCTGTGTGCAGTGGAGCGTGTTGTCCCCCAGCCGCTGCCAGGAGGCACCCAAGCACCAACTGTCGTGGACCCCCTCCTCGGAGAAGGAGAGCAGTCCTTCGGATGCTCAATCCTTCTCCTCCCCTACCAATCCCCAGCGACCTGTGCTTGTTCCCGACACCAGTCACTGACGAGGTGCGGCGTCCAGCGCCTCAGCCCTCAGTGCCACTGGGCCAGTCTAACAGCAGCAGAGTTAATACCTAAAACTGTTTTTTCTTGCAACTCAAATAGTCTCTGATGTGATGATCAATTTGCAGAGCTCCCACCACTGCAAAATAAAGTCCTGAATACTCTTCAGCCTTCTCTCACTGGGCTGCTTCGTATTATTTACAGTTTTAAAACTGGAATTTGCCAGCAACAATGTACGGTCAATATTTATTTTGACACATTTTGTCCTGCAACAAAGAAAGAAATGTACGTCACCAGCATAACACCCAGGTAGGATTCAGATCCCCTTCTTTCCAAAATGCAGTAACTCTCAGTTCCTGGCTTTCTGAGGGCCTCTCTTCTATCTGGGTTAGGCTCCCCCCCCCGGCACCCCAACACAGACCCATCCTCCGCTGGGCCTCATGCTCTGCCTAAAAAGAATGGACTCTGCGCTCCCCTTCAGCAGATGCAGCGACTGTCCTTTTGTCCGGGCTGGGCGGTTCCCACCCCCTCACTCCACTCCTTGGGAGGTCTCTTCATTGATCTCACCACTGTAACCACTTGCCCCACAGCTATTTCCTTCTCGCCAGTCCCAGCAAGGAAAAGGGCCAGCGCATTTCCTCTCAGCGTTCCAACTGGCCTCTCACCCCAGTCGGACCAACGCCTCCAATACAAGCTTTCCTCCGGCTGTTCACTACACTTCTCCCTCAGGGAAAGATCCTCCACGTTCCTACAGGACCAGTCCTTCCTTACTGGCTCAGGCATCCAAATCCTTCTTCCTCCAGGCTCCCTAAGATCCGGAGCCCCAATCTTTGGCCTTAGGTAATGAATGTCTTCTTTGTTTGCTCCTACTAGCATGACCGTGATGTATTGGGTCACAAACTATTCAGCACCCTAGCACCTTAAAGTTCGGGCATCCTTGGGCCGGTTCCATAACCTTGTGTACACTCGGGTATTACTTCTACCCCAATGACGCAGAGTCCTAATCTAATTCACTCACTTTATGACCCTATCTAACTAAAATCTGTCGACCTAACAAAATCGGTAAAAACAACTAAATCAGCATAAACATCGGTATTACTCTGCAGCCCTACAAGACACACCCAGCATGGCGGCCTTCCCTACTGAGTGCTGAGGACTGAGTGCTAGGGAGAACATATACAGCAAAAGGAAAATACAAAAGCAGAAATAACCATATTTACAGCAAATTTAAATAAAAATTAAGACAGTCATAAATATCAGTGAGGATGAGGGGGGTAGAGTGTGGGAAGGGGAGGTAAAGATGAAACAGTAAACATAGAGCTGGGGGGGGAGGGTAGAGAAAAAGGAGGCGACATAAGGGATGCCCTTAAGGGACAGGAGCGGAACCTCACAACTGATATATGAAACTTACCGCAGAAGGCACTTACAACAGTAATTCTCCAGGAGCAAATTTTTTGCAGAAGCAATAAATAAGGGGATGGAGCTACAGGACTGGGTGCCAGGAGGTAGGCTGTTGTCAAGTTTCACACCCAGGTAGCAGATGAAGCTTTGCAAGTGTGTGGTATGAAGGAAAGGAGCCTCAAAAAATGTTGGTGTAACACGTTCCAGGCTGCTGTCTGCCCAGAAGAGGACTGTTTTGCGGTTGAAGAGATCCACCAAGGCCCAGGGGCCACATGAAAGAGACTGAACCTCCAAAATACTGAAGTCGAGAGGAGTCAAGAGTCAGGTTCCAGACAGCTTGTGTTTGGAGCCCTAATAGTGGGTTACTCACCCTAACAGGGAAGCATCCAAAGAGAGTGTCACCCAGGGCTCCGGCTGGGAAAGGGGATACTAGATGAGATGGATGTCCACTGACTAACAAATGAGTGACAGAACTAGGAGCCTGACCACCCGTGGCAGAGCTAGCTTGCGATGCATAGAGTAGGCTTAAAGAGATTGTGTTCTGAACTCTACCCGCAGCAGCACCGCATACCTACAAATGGCACCGGGCCAAACAAAGCATTGAGCCAGCACGGCACTGGGAGAAACCCGGTGCCAGGCTATGTACGGCACCAGCACAGCACCATGCACTAGAGATGGCACCAGACAGCAGTAGACTGGAAGCTGGACACAAGGCTGGCATTGGGGGTTGAGACTGCAAGGGCTGCACAGGACTGAAACACCTGGAAAAATATGTGCTTACAAGGAGCCATTATTATTGTCAGGGATGGCACCGGGAGAAACAGAATCCAACACCAGGATAACCTGGTACTGGAAACTCCCGGTGCCAAGGCAGCAATAACATGGTACCAGAAGCACCAAACTGGCACCAAGGCAGGAAAGAGAGAGAAAGTCTGGCACCAAGAAGGTTCCAACAAGAGTCAATTCAGCACTAGAACCAGGGTTAGAACAGCACCATGGCAGGCCTCGAAGGACGAACTCGGCTTCAATGCCAGCACCTGAGCACTAACGACCCCGCCAGCACCAAGATGACCAGAGCAGTACCCGTCCGATCCTACCAAGTGACAGAAGGTAGGTGTGTGGTCAGCAGTGAGGTCAACAGCAAGGGCAGTAGGCCATTGTCAGAGCCAAACACTCTACCTGGATCAAGGGGCCTCGCCCATGAGTTCAATGCCACCAACATACAAAGGCCAGAGACCGGACCCACCAGCAGCGACATCTTAGCTGGACACTACATCAGCTGCTTTGAAGAGCCACCCAGGGAAGACTGTCCACTGGAAACCCCACTAAAGGACAGAGGGGACTCCAGGCCTGAGGCTTTAGTGTTAGGGCACCATGGCCCCCGGCAATGCTGATGGTGCCGAAAGGGCCCCAGCCCCAGAAACCAAGGGTCTCGCAAAAGATTTCCGGAAGGTGATCTCAGCGGTCCCAAAGCCAAGAGTAAGAACTCGAGGCCGAGTGGTGCCAAGAACCCGATCAGAATTGGGAACCAACCCACTCTTTCATGCTCCAGAAGACTGCCTTTCCCCTAGCACAGGACTGCCTGTGGTCAGAACCTTTCCCTCATGGGAAAGTGGACCAGACACGGTCCCACTGCTACAGCAGTCTGCTTGAAGGCTCCCTACTATAATCCTGCACAAACGTCCTGATGAGGCTCAGCAGGGCTGAGAGAAAACTGACAGAAAAGGAAACTAAAAACACTAAACTGTACACAAAAATAAACTCTGGCTTAAAAGGTAAGAACTAGAAACGACTGTCATATAGATGTGAAGTTCTGATTCTCAAAGAGCAAGCAGCGTCACTGAAGTACACTTAACGCTGGGAAAAGGAACTCGGGTGGCTGAGGAGTGGTACCGAGGTAAGCCTGGTGCTGTGAGCCACTCTCGCGGTGCTGTTCATGCACACGGCTTGCCTCAGCGCCAGCCCTTCTGAAAAGTTTTGGCTCCCACGGGGTCCTAGTGCCCTCTGGCACAGATCCACTAGTGGGAATTAATGGTGAAGATACATTCCTGAAAGATGATTTGTTACTTACCAGAAACAGCAGACCTTTAAGAGTATCTCCTCCATAGAGCCACACCTTTGGAACTGTAAGCTGTCAGCATCAGGTCCACTCCACAACTTTTGCGTAGCTGAGACGACATACATCGCTGGCACTCATATTGTGGCCAGTCCCAAACCTCCTCATTTTGCCTGCCAAAGACACACTCGGAGCTGTACTCCACTAACAGGAAATGGGAGAAAAGAACCCTAAACAAGCCAATAGGAGAAGTTGTGGTTCCGGAAAGAAAAAGTCCAGCTGGAAGGGTGCAGTAAAGGTCACAGCATGCAGAGTACATCACTTGAAAACACAGAAGGGGGGAGGGTGAGCTGTGATTCTATGGAGAACAGTCTATCCAAGATATAACAGTTATGTAAGAACTTACCGTAACAGTAGATCTTCGAAAGAGGTTCCTGCAGTAGGTCTTCACATATAGGACTGCGCCCCCTGGCGTCAGGTTCAAACGGCAAACTTGTAGCTAGCAATTATCAGCGGGGACCACCCCCGGCATCAGGGGATCAGACGTCAGCCCGACGATAAAAGGGGCAGTCCCCCACCTGCCCTCCAGTTCTTTTCCACCAGAGAATTAAAGAAAGGTAAGCAGCAAGGAAGGAGCAACAACTCTTGGGACCTTGTGCCCTATCTAGGCTTATAGGCTAGGCAGGATGAAAAAGAAAAATTTCCAGGAGCTGGGAGAAGGTTGGGTGGGAAACTATACCTACTGCAGGAACCTCTCTCTCAAAGGTCTACTGTTACGGTAAGTTCTTACGTAACTGCTATATCTTACTTCAAGAGGGTTCCTGCAGTAGGTCTTCACTTATAGGACTGAATACCAAGCAGTTTAAAGAGAAGGAGTCGGAGACGAGGTTCCGGGAAGAGGAAAATGTCCACCAACTGAGGTTTTGCCTTAGGATAGAAGACCTTGCAAAACAGCAAGGCCGAAACCAGTTCTACACCTAGAGGCAATGTCCAGACTGTAGTGTTTAGTTAAAGTGTGGACAGAAGACCAAGGGGCCGCTGCACAGATCTCTGCAGTCAACACATTCTTGAAATAAGCAGTAGAAGTGGCCACGCTTCTGGTGGAGTGGCCTTTAACCACCACCCGGAAGGGTATTTCCATGTTTCTGGTAAGTGTAGTGTAAGTGTAAGTGTAGTGTAAGTGTAGCCAGCCACCTAGAGACAGTGTGCTTCGAGATGGCCTTGCCCTGGCACTAGGGGGCAAAAGCCACAAAAAGTTGGTTCACTTTATGAACCTCCTTAGTCTGGGAGGTATAGCACCTCAGGATCCGGTGCACATCCAAGGTGTGCAACAGATATTCCCCCCTGTTGGAATGCTGAGAATAACAGACTGGCAGTTCGGCACTCTGGTTGAGAGTTGTCTCCGAAACCACTTTCAGAAGAAAGGAAGGATTAGTCCTCAGGATCAAATAAGTCTCTCTGCAAACAAAGGCCTGAAGTTCTGAAACTCTTCAAGTTGAAGTAACCGCAACTAAAAATAAAGTCTTCCATGACAGGAAGCGCATCTCGCAACTTGCTGCCGGTTCAAAAGGGGGGTAAAGTAAGTCTTTCCAACATAAAATTGAGATCCCAGGGAGGACAGGGGTTCCAGACTGGAGGCTTAATGTGAAGGATACCCTTCAAGAAAGTTTTTGAAACCTCTGGCTGAGCTATGGTTTTGCCCTCCACTGGGAGGTGGTAGGCCGATACCGCAGAAAGATAGACCTTAATGGAGGAGTAACTAAGGCCCAACTCAGAAAGATGTACGAGGTACTCCAACAGGGGTCCAAGCATTTAGCTGTGGCCCAGATAGAAAATCTCTTCCACTTCATGGCATAGGTAGATCTGGTAGAAGGTTTTCTGGCTTCTACTAGGACCCGAGTGACCTGGGAAGAAACTCCATTGCGGGAAACTGCTGTGTCCACAGCTGCCATGCATGGAGGTGGCAGGACTGAAGACTTGGATGTACCAGGGTGCCCTGCTCCCGAGACATAAAAAAGGGCATGAGATATTAGCAGAAGGACCGGTGGTTCTAGAGCCAGCTGTTGTAACAGCAGGAACCAAATCTGACGAGGCCACAGAGGGGCGATCAGGATTAAATGGGCCCCTTCCACCTGAACTTTCAACACAACCTTCTGAATAAGAGGAAAGGGAGGAAATGCATATAGAAACCTCCCTGTCCAAGAGAGAGACAGTGTATCTCACCAAAAAGCACCATGCCTGGGAACGAGCAAGCAAAAGCTGGGTAGTTTTGCATTGAATGGGGAGGCGAACATATCTAGGTCTGGCCGGCCCCATCAAAGAAACAGGTCTTTGACTACATCCTGCTTTAATTCCCATTCATTAGCCCTGGCTATTGATCAGCTGAGACTGACCGCCATAACACTGTGCACGTCTGGGATGTGGACTGCTGTCAGAAACAGACCGTGCCGAATCACCCAGTACCATACTCTCATTATTTCCCTGCACAGAGGGTATGACCAGCTTCCTCCCTGTTTGTTGAGATACCAGAGAGTCGCCATGTTGTCTGTCTGGATCAGAAGTGTTCCCGGGAGGAGTAACGACTGGAAGGCCTGGAGAGCATAGAGTACTGCTCTGGTCTCCAAGACAGTGATATGGAGCTGCTGCTCCTGGGGGGGTCCATGAAGCTTGGGTTTTGTGGTCCCCCAGATGGGCTCCCCAACCCATATTGGAGGCTTCCGATGTTAGGGTCTGGGTATGGGCCTGAGAGTGCAAAGGAGCTCCCATTAACAGGTTGGTGAGATTCTGCCACCAAAGAAGATCCTTCTGCAGTCTGTTGGACAGCATGACCAATTAGTTCATGTCGTCCAACCATTGGTCCCACAGGACTCGAAGAGACCATTGGGCAACCCTGGTGCGCAGTCTGGCCATGGGGACAGTAGGAATAACTGCTGCCATGAGCCCCAATAGCGGAGCACCGAGTGTGCTGGGGTCCATCGAGCCTTGGCCATCAGACTGGCTCGGGAAGCTAAGGTCTTGGCCCAATCCAATGGTAAAAAGGCCCTGCTCTGGACTGTGTCCAGTACCACCCCAATGAATTGGAGGCACTGATAGGGTACTAGCTGGGACATGGGAAGGTTGACCGAGATGCCCAGCTTGACAAACAAGTCCAGAGTAAAAGAGCGAGACTCCTTCAGAGTGTCCAGAGAGGGGGCTGAAAAAAAGCCAGATGTCTAGGTACGGGAACACGTATATGTCCATCCGGCGAAGAAATGCCGCTACTACCGCTAGGCACTTGGTGAAAACCCGTGGCACTGACGACAAGCCAAAAGGAAGTGCACTGAATTGGAAATAGTTCTCCTGAAAGGAGAACTGGAGGAAGCGGCGGTGGGCCGGGAGGATTGAGATATGTAGGTAAGCATCCTGCATATCCAGGGAGCACAGCCATGTGTTTGACTGGAGCAGGGGTAGGAGTCCCTGAAGGGTCAGCATGCGGAATCTCTTGTATTCCACAGAGAGGTTGAGCGTGCTGAGATCCAGGATATGTCGCAGATCCTCCGTCTTCTTTGGTACCAGGAAGAAATGGGAGTAGAATCCCCTTCCTAGTTGTTCTGGAGGGACGGGTTCTATGGCTGCTTTTTGCAGCAGGGCCTGGACTCCTGGTGGACGATGGGGATCTGACCCGGCGGGTAAAAGGACCTTTCTGAAGGGTGTGGAGGTGGAATCTTGAGGAATTCAATCGAGTGACCTCGTTGGATGAGCTGGAGAAACCATACTTCTGTGGTGACGGACTTCCACCCTTCCAGGTGAAGGCCAAACCTCCCTCCTACTGGTTACTCCGACGGGAATGGAGGCAGCGGAAGGAGAGGGAATGACTCAGGACACAGAGAGGAGGGGAGCTCTGGCCTCTGAGGCTGGTTTGGCAAACTTTGCCTGAGGGTTTTGAGCTCCAGAGCCAGTGGCATGTCTTTTGCCTTGACGCTTGTTCTGGGACTTATTCTATCGTCTCTGGAGATGAAATGGTTGCTTCTTTTGACCCGTCCGATACATCAAGCGTACGTCATAGAAACACAGAATTTGACGGCAGATAAGGACCGCTTGGCCCACCCAGTCTGCCCATTTCCCTACATACTGGATAAGCTGTAGATCCTAGTTAACCAGCAGCCTACTTCTTCCTACCCCCGGCCCCTAGAATGACCTTATGACTGTCCCATGCATGCTTGAATTCCACCACTGTTTTTGACTCCACAACCTCCTCCGGAAGGCCGTTCCATGCATCCACAACCCTCTCTGTGAAAAAATACTTCCTTAAATTACCTCTGAACGCCCCCCATCTTCAAATTGTGCCCCCTTGTTCTTGCACACCTCTTTTTCTAAGAGCGCTACCCTCTTGGACTTTGTTGATTCCCTTGAGGTACTTGAACGTTTCTATCATGTCCCCTCTCTCCCTCTTTTCCTCGAGGCTATACATATTAAGCTCCTTTAGTCTCTCTTCATATGTCTTCCGGTGCAGACCCTGCACCATTTTAGTTGCCCTCCTCTGGACAGCTTCCATCCTGTCTATGTCTTTGCAGAGATTGGGTCTCCAGAACTGCACGCAGTACTCCAGATGGGGTCTGACCAGCTGTCTGTACAGAGGGATAACAACTTCCTGTTTTCTACTGGTGATGCCTCTCCCTATGCATCCCAGTATCCCCCCAGCCCTCCTTGCTGCCCTCTCACATTGCTTGCCCACCTTTAGGTCATCTGATATGACTACCCCAGGTCCTTTCCATTTTGTTGTTGTTAGTATCTCATCCCCATTGTACTTCCCTGGGTTTTTGTTTCCAGGTGCATTACCTGCACTTCTTAGCATTGAATCTAAGCTGCCATACATTTGACCATTCCTCTAACCTTGCCAAGTCCTTCTCATCCTTTCCACCCCACCTTGTGCATCAACTCTGTTGCAGATCTTTGTGTCATCTGCAAGAGACATACTTTCCTTCCAGTCCCTCTGCAGTAGCAAGCATAAAGACATTGAAGAGGACGATCTAATACTGAACCCTATGTTGCCCCACTAGTAACCCCCTTTCTTCTGAGTGGACTCCATTTACTATTACTCTCTGTGTCCTGTTCTCCAGCCAATTCTTTATCCAGGCTGTCATCTTGGGACCCACTCCCAGGCTGCTAACTTGTATATTAATCTTTTGTGGGACTGTGTCAAATGCCTTGCTAAAGTCTAGGTAGAGCCATGTCCACAGCCCTCCCTGATCTACTACTTTGGTCACCCAGTCAAAGAAATCTATCAGATTAGGTCTGGCATGACCTTCCGCTGTGAATCCATGCTGCCCTAGGGTCCTGTGCCCCTCTGGCCTCTAGATACTCGACAATTCTTTCCTTCAGAAGTGATTCCATCATTTTCCCTATCACTGAGGTTAAACTAACAGGTCTGTAGTTTCCTGCTTCTGCCTTGCTCCCACTTTTGTGAAGGGGAATCACATCTGCCCTCCTCCAGTCCTCGGGTACCACCCCATCCTCCCATGATTTGTTAAAGAGGGTAGTCAGTGGTGTCACTAGTTCTACCCTTAATTCTTTTAGAATTCTGGGATGAATCCCATCAGGCCCCATTGCTTTGTCCACCTTCAGTTTTAAGAGTTCTTTCATAACCCTTTTTCTGTAAATGGGCTGGTATCAACTTCTGTATCCAGAGTGTTTCTACTGTTTGTTTTAGATATCTCCCCCTCTTCATTTGTAAATACTGAGCAAAAATATTTGTTTAGTATTTCTGCCTTTTCACAGTTTCCCTCTGCCCATCCTCCCTCCCCTTTATTAAGCCTCACTATCCCTCCCTTGGTCTTCCTTCGCTCCCTGATGTACCTATAAAAGGTTTTATCCCCCTTCTTAACTGAGTTGGCTATCTTTTCCTCGGTTTGGGCCTTTGCTGTTCTGATTGCCTTCCCAGCTTCCTTTTGCTTTAACTGATACAGTTCTCTGTCCTGCTCCTTCTGCGATTCCTTGTACTTCTTGAATGCTTACATCATTTTGTTTTGTTTATTTGCTTCACACAAAGGCTCGTTACCTCTGTGATGGCAGTTTTTATTATTCCCCATTGTTCTTCCACCCCTCCTTCCTGCCCATTTGCTAGTGCATTCCTTAGGCACTCACCCATTTTGGCAAAGTCAGTCATCCTAAAGTCCAGTACTTTTGCCTTTGTATGGCTTGACTCTACTGCTGTGTTTATTGTGAACCATACTGTTCGATGGTCGCTAGTTCCCAGATGGCTACCCACTTCTACATCTGTGATCCTCTCTCCATCTCCATTTGAGTGAACCAGGTCTAAGATTGCTCCCTCTCAAGTGGGCTCCAATACTACTTGTCTAAGGCATGCCCCCTGTAGGGCATCTAGAATAACCCCACTCTTGAGTGGCTGCTGCAACTGCACTCCAGTTAACATCCGCATATTCAGATCACCCATCAGCAATATCTCCCTTTTCTGCCATTCTAAGTATACTTTCTATCATTTCCTTGTCCATATCCTCCCCCTGAGAAGAGGTCTTATCTACAATCCTGTCATGAGGATTGTGGTGCCGTACCCTGTCTCAAATTTACCCACAGTGCTTCTTCTCCTCCCTGTTTACCCTTTTGTTCTGTTGCTTTTATTCCTTCCCTTATGTAAAGAGCTACTCCTCCTCCTCTTTCACCCTCCCTGTCCCTCCTGTAGATAGTGTATCCTGGTATGTTTACGTCCCAGTCATGGTTTTGTGTGCAACATGTTTCTGTGACTGCCACGATATCCAGATGTTCCTCCTCCATCAAGGCCACTAATTCAGGAAGCTTGTTACCCAGACTATGGGCATTGGTACTCATTGCTCTCCATTTTTTGATGGCTTTACCTTCTGTTGCAGCATCCCCCACTGACCTTTCCACCTCGGTTTTTTTTCTCATTTAGTACCCTGTTTTGTAGGGAGAGGCTGGGATTTTCCTGCAGCTTATCAGTGCCTCCCCCTTTGACTAGTTTAAAAGCTTGCCAATGAAGCATTTAAACAGACGGCTCAAAAGACTTGTTCCCTTCCTGGACAGATGCAGACCATCCTGCCAGTATAGGCTGGTGTCCCTCCAGATGGAACCCCAGTCCCCAGTGAAGCCAAACCCCTGTGCTCCACACCATTTTTTCAACCATTCATTAAACTGCATGATGCAAATTACCCTCGCCTCCCCCATGCCGTTGACAGGCAGCACCTCGGAGAAGGATACTCTGTGTGCTACTTGTCTTAGGCCCCTCCCCAACTCTACAAAGTCCTCCTGCACTGCTCTAATCTCATGATGAGCCACGTCATTTGTCCCTAGGTGGACAATGACGTCCAGCTCAGATTCCCGTGCAGTTGTTCTCGTGATCCCGAGGATGCACTTCCTGTCCCTCCAAGCCATGGCACCAGGCAGACACCTTAATTCAGTTTTCCCTGCTCCCCCCAGTTCTATCCCCTTAATAACTGAGTCCCCCACCAAGAGCTGCTTCCTTTCCCTGTGGTGTCCTTTGCCTCCTTCCTGTGGGCCTGCCTTGTGACAGCTGTCATCAGTCTCCTCTGCGGGTGCATGGTGTATGGATTGTGGAGTGGAACAACTGACTGGGTGTGCCTCTGTTCCACCATCCTCACCCTCCCTGAGCCCACTGTGGTCCAACTGCTGTGCTTTCTTCGCAACCTCTGAGGTAGTGGTGGTGGCTCTGGTGCTCCCTGGATGAGGGAGGTTCCCTTCCTACTGTCCAGTGTGGCCTGGGGGAAGGTTCCCTTACTACTGTCCAGTGTGGCCTGAAGACGGGCAACTTCCTCCCTCAGGGCAGAGAGTTGTCTGCAAATAGGGCAGCATCTCAGCCTCCAGAAAGACTCCCGGAAGACTGCTGCCCCACAGCCATTACATTGCACTACTCCCCACATGTTTATCTACTTATTTTTTTTTTGTGTGTGTTTGTGTGTGTGATTGGTTTGTTATATAGAAATATATATATTATACGTCTCCAAGAGATCGTCCGCTCTCTTGCAGCCCTGTTATAATATCCTTCGCATTGCTGCCAAAGAGGACAGAACTCCTGAAGGGTGCATCCAAAAGGGATGACCAGACGTCCTGTGCCAGACCTGCAATACGGAGCCATGACAGGCGACAAAGGCAGAGCTCCATTGCCACAGTCTGAGCTACTGAGTTGGCCGTGATGACCATGGGGTCGGCTTTTGGGTGAGACTTCAAATGAGAAATCCCTTCTGGGGGGGGAAGTAAGCTCTATCAGCTTTTCTGGAAACAGCTGGGATGGAGAAGGGCTGTTGCCAAACGGTACTGACCAGGTCCTCATGAGGGCCCATCCAAGAAGGGATAGTAAGAGGATCTGTGGTCGCTAGATCAAGGTGCTGAGCCAATCTTTTGTGTGGAGGATCTATTTCTTTACAAGGCCAGCCTCCCACTGCCTGGATAGTTCTCAACAAATCTCCGAATGAAGAGTCCTCTGGAGGGGATTTAGGAGATTCTTTTGGAGGAACTTCGACCGCAGATCGAGGGTCATAATGGTTGATGTCTGAATCAGAGGGCTCGGAGCCACTGGGAAGAGAAGAGTCATGCTCAGTACCTCCCGCAGGAAGTGAACTCTCAGCTCGGCCCAGAGGGACCAGAGGAGGGGGTCTCTGAGTAGAGGAATAGCTCCCAGCAGTTGGGACTGTCTGATTTCAGTGATGAGCTGGGTCCTGGCATCCTGCCACCACGCTGTAACCGACTCTCGATCAGGCGGCAGTGGAGGAGGAGGATGATACCCTGAATACCCCTGGTAAGTTGGGTGGTGTCAATAAGGGTACAGATACCCGGGCAGCCCCAGTGAATAGCCTAAAGGTGGATATCCGGGTGTGGGGTACCCGCGTCAGATATCCAGGTGTCAGAAACCCTGATGTAGGGTGTCCCAGTGTCGGCGGCACATTGTCTGGCGGCGGATATAAAGGATCCATCGGAGGGCCACCCGGTGGCGGAATATGGGGGTCAGGCACCGGAAAACCGCCCGAGGGTCCCACAGGACCAGCCGGTTGGGGTGCCGCAGGTCCACAGGGAAGTGGCAGGGGATCAGGAGTGATGCCAGAGGGTCCCGAAGGAGGGGGCTCCATGCCTCACAGATCCCGGTCCGGCAACGGGCCTCGTGGAGGAGGGAGGTCTGATGTCAGAGTGAAGCCTGGCGAAGGGGGGAGTTCTGGGACAGACCCCAACGACAGGTGGGGTACGATCCCAAAGGCAGGTCGGGTAACGATCCCAAAGGCAGAGACAAGTCAGGACTGGGAGACGAATCCCTGGGCGAAGAAATCAGCAGGGATGAAGGATCTCCAGCGAGAACATGCGTGCCATCGTCGGGGGCCTCAAGGAAGCCCGATGGGTGAGTAGGAGTGACTGTGTGGTCAACGGGTAGTCCATCGTCCAACTTATCAGTTGCGATTGGGCTGTCTGTGGCAGAGAAACCGCGGACAGGCTGATCGGTCTGGGCCAGGTGCCCGGCGGCAGGGCTACGCTAAGGAGAAGAAACAGAGACATCAAGAGAGGCTACCCCCGTCTGCCCGCTCACCTCGGCAGGAGGGGGAGAAGGCATCTGGCCCGCAGAAGCGGATGGAGGGCCCCGAAGAGTGGTACTCACGGTCTTGGAGGTGGAAGGCCTTCCTTGTGGCGACAGGCTCCTCCCCCGGCGTGTTTCCTTGTCCTTCTTTTTCTTCCTTGGGGCCGGTGACAACAACCTCTCCCCAAGCTCCTAGAGCTCCTTTTCCATAGAAGCTAGCCCACGGGTGAAAAGGTGGGCCTCAAGGGTCCACTTGCGTCGGGCCTGGGTGGCCTGGTTGAATCCCTGGCAGATGGCACACTCGGCCGAGCTGTGCTCAGGCCCCAGACAAAGAAGGCAATGGGAGTGGTCGTCCCCATGCGTGATTTGAGCGCCGCACTTGGTGCACTTCTTTTTTGGACGAGCTGGCATACACTTGTTCGAAAATTGCGGAAAAAGTGGTTGAGAAAAAAAACTGGACGTCGCATATAAAGCGGTTGACTGATTACTGTTCTAACAAGTCTGCTGAACTAACTGAGGTGATTGCGGGAAAGAACTAGAGGGTGGACGCAGGACCGCCCCTGTTATAGTTGGGCTGACATTGCGTCACCTGACGTCGAGGGCGGTCCCCGATGATGATTGCTAGCTACAATTTTGCCGATGGAACCTTACACCAGGGGGCGCAGTCCTATATGTGAAGGCCTACTGCAGGGACCCTCTTGAAGTAAGATCTGCTGTTACTGGTAAGTAACAAACCTACCTTCTTCAAGGACATCTCAGTCCATACAGCCACACCTTTAGAATGATTCCAAAGCAGTACAAGACAGTAATGTGGGAGGAAGGCCAGACAGCTGGAACATAAAAAGATGTCAATAACTACAGGCCTGAAGGACAGTAAGGTTGAAGCCAGCCTGTCAATGGGACAACAAATCCAATTTCTGTATTTGATGAAAGGATAGCTCGAAGTACATGAAATGGCAGAGTATATAAGCAGTCACCAATATGGAAGGAAAACAGATTATAAGAGAGGCCATGCCAGGGAAAACATGTCCACACACAAGACCAGGAAACACTGGCAGGCAACCTGCAATAAAACTGAAATATAAGATGCAAACCACACTGTAATGGTAGCACACAGAAACAGGGGCATCCATCACGCCAATAGTGAACGATCTAAAAAGAAATGAGACAGAAGTGCAAGCCACAGAGGAGCTTAATGCTCTATAGGTATCCAGAGAACACAGGATAACCATGCCAAAGAGTCATTCAGGCCAGGGGGAATGCATATCATAAGGGACAACAAATGCTAACAGATCTCATGTAAGGGGCTCCAGAGCCATGTAGGAACCATCAGGGCACCACCAATCCTGCCATATCCATGCCTACCAGGAGGTCGTGAAAGGAGCATCAGGAAAAAAGAATGGATCTGCACTGAAGAGCACTGGAGGTCACAGTACAAAAGGGACAAGGTAGAGCAAACCACACACCACTAGGCAGAAGAAGAGTCCACAGAGCAATGCACACCAAACACTGAAGTGTGTCCACAACAGGGAACACAGGTACTGATAAAAGGGGAGGCCAATCCACCAAGAGGATGTCCAAGCTAGACAGAAAATCGATGCGCAGCAAACAGCCACAGCAGCAGGAGACAAGCAAGAAATAGCAAAGAAGCAAGGTCACAGAAGCCACAGGCAGCCAGTGGCAGTGGAAAAAAGACCCACCCTTACAGGAAAGGAAGGAGACCCAACAGGAAATGTCACAGATGTGACCAAAGCAGAAGGGAGCAACAAAAAGCAAGGTGGATGGTGCTGTATGCAGCGGCATGTAAACTCCCCAGGAGCAGAGGATGAAGGACCCACCAAGAAGGACAACACATCTAACAGCCCCAAGAACCACAAGTCAAGAAACAAGGTATAGGACAGACTAGGATTAGGATGAATACGGAGGCAGGCCAGAGGCGCAGGGATGCCAGAAAGGGAACCAGAAAGACCCACAAGGCCAACAGCCAATGAGACCAGCGACTGACGCCCAATGTATAGGAAGGCTTGAGAAGGGGATATGTACATAACAGGGGTATCCCCTGCCCACAGGAAAATATGAAGCAGACCCAGCAGCTGGGTTTGCAGCAAAATTCACAATACTCACAAGACCAGCATGCCCAGTCAACACCCCCAACAACAGGGGAAAGAGTGACCACACAAAATTGGATGGGACCCAAGAGCAAAAAGGCTCAGACAGCCCACAGGCCATCCAGCCATGGGGGGACGTGGAATTACACAGATGACAAACACCCAGGTCACACCAACCGAGGGTCTGACAGGGTTGTAAAATGCAAGGTAGTACAAAAAAAACAAATGGGACCAGTACCCATAAAGTAGCCTCAGGAAACAAGGGCAAACAGGGAGAGTGGAGGGTAGCAACTGTCAGAGGAAAACACAACCTCAAAATGCAGCTATTAAGTCAAAAAGGATAATGCAACATCAACAACCAAACAAAGGCAGTAAAACCAGGGATGGGCAACCAGGAGCAGGAGCAAACACAACCTGGAAACCAGAGGGTGAGCAGAAAGTAACCAATATGGTAAAGAGCAGGTGCCATAGGAAATGTGGGCCCGTCACCAAGCCATCGACAACAATGCTGAGTACAAGGCAAGAGGCATGGAAGGGCCACTGGGCAAGCCAACTAGAAGAGGACTCTGAGGCAAAAACAGACACCAGCAACAGGAAATTACCAAAAACTTAAGTCATGAAAACAATAGCCTATGGCAGCAGAGGCGAAAAGGCAGGAACCCAATAGCATCAAGGCAGCAGAAGCCACGAAAGGGCATGGTGTGCAAAATGAGGTTCTGCATATTAAGAGCAGCTATGAGAGCTGCTGAGCCAGTTCCAGGCAGGGTAGTGATGGAAGACAAGACAGTACAAAAATACAAACCTTAGAACCACAGGCAAAGTCTAAAGTTGTGCCAAGCGGCTCAGGCAACAAACAGCACTCACAGGGGTATCCACAGGGAGAGCCTAGAAACCACCGCAGTTTGAGACCCCCAGAAAAACAGAGGGACAAGAGTCGGACCGAGAAACAGCAGGAGAGGCAGCCTAAAAGTATCAGCCCACCAAATGTGGGAGGGCATGAGCCTCATCCCAACCACGGTATCAGGAAGAGGGAGGAAACATAAAGCCCACAGCAACTGGGGTCAGAACGACCAGACCAACAGATATTGATCACAGTGGTGAAGGAGGCCACGCACACAATAAAATGAATGACACCAGCAAGGGTGGCCAGAGTCTCTGCATGTATGCCAGGGGCACATGTTGCATATAGCAACTAACAGGGATATACCCAAGGCAGGGAGAAGCACTGAGAAAAGATGGAGGGAAAGCGGCCACCTACCCACTCCACGAAAGAAGAAAAGAAAAAGGCTCTCCTCTTTTCTTTTTTTTTGGGGGGGGGGTGGCTGGCAAGGGAAGCCAGGAGCATCCCACTCCTTTTGATTTTTTTGGGAGGGTGAGGGTTGGCACCCAGGATGCAAAACCTCTTTTGTTTAAAAATTAAATACATAAATAAAACAGCATGTCACAATCCATAAGGCCGAGGAGAGGAGAGGGAGATAGAGAGAGAGAGAGAGAGAGAGAAAATAGTAAAACTTCCAGCACCCAAAGGGTGAGCTGCCAGAGGCCCTTGCTCACAGCTGAGCAGGGGATGGAGGGTGGGCATCTGAATCAATGGCGAATCTGTTCAGGAAGATCAACAAAAATGGTGAGTATGTAACTTTCATATCTTCCCTGAATCAGTCTCACCATTTTTTCACATAAATGGGTCTGAGTACCAAGCTTCAAAATTAGGGAGGAGATGACTCCACCTGAGGGAAATAGTTACCCTCAGCCCTCTGCCTGTGGGAGAATACCTGAGAGCAGGAACTTCTCACAAGCCTGGAGAACATTCAGAGTCAGTCAGAAGGTAGTAACACTCCCTAAGCTTCCTTCTGCCTCTGCAGGAGAAAAAGTGAGTCCCCTGGAACTGGGAGTTTAGCACATTACACTGACCCAGAATGGTAGTCGAGAGAGGCAAAAGCACGCTGTCCACTGAATGCAGACTCCAGTTCCCACTAGCCTGGAGGCCATCTCACTGGTGTCATAAGATGCCCATGTCTGGTGTCTTGCCAACTCCGGCCCTTGGCAGAAAGGCAAATGACTTGCCCACCTATGTATGTGGCATGGCAGCTAGGAGCTGTCCTAGCCGCATCCATAGGCGCTTGTTATAAGCTGCCAGGTGTGCCGATCTGTTGAGCTGCACATTACAGTGGGTACTGAGGTGAAAACCTTCTTCCCTAATGCATCTGTTTGCACAGAGTCTGCATCGGGGGTCAGTCACACACGAGGCGACAAGGTCCGTCTAAGGTCTACAGGACCAAAATCCCGATATACGGTGAGGTACAGTGCCAACAGAGCCCGTGGATGCACAATACCGCTGGCAGATATCCCTGAGGGCTGCAGGCAGAACATCTCCAAACTGTCCTGGAGCATTCCTCAAAGGTCCATGGCCAGGGAGGGATGACACTATGGTCATCGCTGAAAGCTCCTAAGAGTTCCAGCTGTGTGGACAGGGTATTGCACGTGGCAACTGTGCCAGTGTCCACTTCTCGCAGCACATCCATCAGGAATCTCTGATACAGACTGTACTCAGAGGCCGAGGACTGGTGCAAGGATGATTCTGTGGCCTTTGAGGAGAACACTGACAGAGAGGATGTAGTGGATCTGGCAACTGAGAACAGTTGGCACAGGTATGATACTAGCATAGCATAGCACACCAGCCCTGGTTCCGTGCTGACCCCAGGAGATGGGCCCAAGAGGACCCATAATACCTGGGTGTTCAGAAAGGGATAGCACAGCCCTGGGAGCATGAAGAGAGTCAGTGGTTCTAGGGGCAATGCCAAGGTTGCAGGAACATTCAGTTGATCTCGCCCTAGGGGAAGGCACGATGAACACACCCAAGGAAAGTCCACCAACAGAAGAGGAATGACCTCTGTGGTGCTCATTGGGGATAGACCCCCAGGCGAGGAAAGCAAAGCCATTCAGTCCCCTCGGAGCAGCTCTGGTCCTCACCAGTGATAGGCTTAGCCACAGGACCAGGAAAGAATACCACAACCCAGTTGGTCTCCGACTCCAGATCAGTACTGCCTCTGGCACGAAACTCGGGATCAGAATACAACCTATTCGCAGGACTCCTGCTTGCCCCACACCTGGCGCTGTCCCAGTGCCAGGTTTGGTATCAAGATTTGCACTGCTTCCAAATCTATCCCTGCTCCTGACACCACGAGCGGTGTTAGAAGCCAGTCCAATGCTCTGAGTGGCACCAGAACTGGGGACAGATAAGGAATGGCACAGTCACCAGCATCACACCCAGGACCGACATCAGAGCCAGTGCAATGTCAACTGCAGGGCCTGCAGTCACACTCATTCCTCACAGCCACAAGGGCTACTTGAGTCACACAGCAACATCCCAAACCTCCACAACAGGATGCTGCACAGATCTCTGCACCGGGCCCTCTCCCACCACCGTAAACGGTACTAGAATAGGGCCTGGTGCAGTGGCCGGCACCACCCAACTCAGTGACACAGTGTGCAATTCCAGGAGCGTAGCAGCACCAGGCCATGACAACAAGGTGTCCTCTGGTGCGGACTGAGTGCATCACTTCTGCCTCACCACTGGGCACGTCTACTGCCCCGGGAGAATGGACTTGTTGGGGGTGCCGAGCTGGCTGTCCACCAGACCCACCCCCTAGGGCCTCCGATGCCTCGGTGCGGTGAGGTGAGGTCAGGGAGAGCCTTTGCGTTCATACTACCAGTGGCATGAGGAAGAGGCCCAATGTCCTTAACTTGGCAACACAGGTCTTGGTGTGCCTCCAAAGATGGGGATCAGATGAACTAGCTTCAGCACACAGAATTCAGCAGTATGGAGATGCAGCGAAAAACAGGCATTGCAGAAATCCATATCATGTTCAAGGACAAGACAGGACTAGCAAACCTGATGTCGGTCCTTCACGATGATCAAGTTCCCAAGGAACTCTGACGTATAACTGGGGCTGCCACCTGATAAAAGACTGGGTGGCAGTACAATGAAATTCTCAAAACAGAGGCACCTCGATGCTGATGCATACCATGGAGACACGTACTTGTGGTGCATCGCATGCATGGAGAGAAAAGCAGGAGGAAAATACCTTCACCAGAAGGACGCCGCCTCCAGCCCACCGAGAGGGCCCTGCACACCTCTGACCAGGCAGAGCTCCACATCAGGAGGTGGACACCGAGGGGAATGACCCTTCCTTTCCAGCCCCCCCACACAAGATGAGGACAATCAGTGGGGGATCAACAAACCCAGGAAGAACCAGGGATGGTGGGTGAGGTAGCTGGATGAGCTGGCAGCAGAAGGGGGCTGGAAGAAAGACCAAAATTGGAAAAATTACGGATGGAAAAAGCATTGTTGATGGTTGATAAAGAAAATATCAATGATGGAATCTGAAGAAAGTGTGTCTTTGTTCCAATGTGAAGTTGTCAGCGGGACAAATGAAACTGACGAGGTATAGGGATACCCACGATATAAAGGCACCGATGATGCTGGCCCAGTGACAAAGAGGGCTGAGGTGCTTTGGACACCTTACCTTTTCCCACACCTGTGACCCGGGTTCGGGAACAGACTCGGGTTACAGGAGGTCAGCCGGGGAGAGAAGGATCGAGCGCCTGGACTGTTCTCCTCGGGAGGGGGGGCGCTGCTGTTCCCACTGCTTGTCTGCCCTCTGGCAGAGGCTAGGAGGCAGGAAGCTCGGAACAGCAACTCGAGAAGAAGGGACAGCATCTGTTGACATCTTATGCATGGTAGCATGCATGGGAATGTATGGACAACACTGCACGTCTGGTCCCCTAGGTGAGGGGAAGAGGAAAATGGCCGGGTGCAGCACAGTATGAAACCAACCCCTCACAGGCTCCACACTGGCTACAGGGCCCTCTCCCAGAACTGGATCCATCTGTCGGGCGGTGAGACACCAACCACTGACCCCCCCCCCCAAACAGGGGAAGCACAGGGATGAAGGCAAGTCACTGGGATGCTGGGTGACGGGGCTGGGGGAGTGGAGTCGGCAGATGCAGCTGCCTGTACCGCAGCTGGGAGATAAAAAGATTAACTGCAAAAAAAGGCACTGATGATGTATGTCATCATGGGTGGTCCCAGCTAGACAAACATTTCCGAGCGGTCTTCACATGGTTTACGATTCCAAAGATGTGGCTCTATGGAGGGAGTAATCCTTGAACAAGATCAGTGCAGACATGACAACCTGAATGTCAGGGTGAGGAAAAAGTGGACGTCAAAAAAATAATTAAAAAAAGATGTTTTTCACTAACTGATCTGGAGTAGTGACGAATCAGATGCCATCCTCAGGGAATTCCTTTGTGCTGTGTGTCTCTTGTAATCCTAAAGGGTCATAATTCTAATCTGCAAAGCATGTCCAGTTCTGTTCTGAGGGAGGCACTGTGCAGCAAAAAAGTACAATTACATAAGAACTTACTGTAACAGTAGATCTTCAAGAGGATCTCTTGCAGCAGGCCATCACTGGTAGGACTAAGCCGTCAGGGGCCAGGACCGCACGGAAGCCTCTCTAGTTAGCAGTCTACCAGGGGGGTAGCCCACTTCCGACATCAACGGCCGATGTCAGCCTATGTTATATAAGGCGGGCAGCTCCCACACACTCCTCAGTTCTCCTGCTGGAGACCATTAGCAGGATACTGGAATGAAAGAACCAAGGAGGATTCCGAGGTAACCCAGAACAGAGAAAAGTGAAAGCAGGCGGCTTGGCCCAAAAGAAGGGGAGGGGAGAGAGAGAGAGAGAGAGGAAGAGAAAAAAGAGGAAGGAAGGAGGGAGGGAAAGTAGGGCCTGATGCAAAGAGATCCTCTCAAAGATCTACTGTTACAGTAAGCATTTACTGTAAGTAACTGTACTATTTTACATCAAGGATATCTCTTGCAGCAGGCCGTCACCAGTAGGACTGAGTCCCAAGCAGTACTGACAACTACAGGATGACAGTCCGGGTGGAGGCAAAAAACAATTACCCATGAAAGGAGGCCCTGGAGAAGCTGGACCAAAGTTGTCCCTACTCCTAGAGGCGATGTCCAAACTGTAATGCCAGGTGAAGGTGTGGACAGTGCTCCAGGTAGCAGCAGCATAAATATCAGCAGCTGATACATTTCTGAAACAAGCTACTGAGGTCACCATACACCTGGCAGAATGGCCCTTGACCATGCCCAGAAGTTCCTTACCGTACTTCCGGTAACAATAGACAATGCAAGTGACTAACCACTTAGACAGGCACTGTCTGGACACTGGGGCGACCTCTCTCCCTGGGGCGAATGAAACAAACAAATGATTAGACTTCCTGGAGTCTTTAGTGTGTAGTGTATAGTACTGCAGGATTCTATGCACATCCAAGGTACGGAACAATGCCTCTCCTTGATTGGAATGCTCTGGAAAATAAACAGGCAGGTGGATGGATTGATTCAAAGTAAACTCCGACACCACCTTACGAAGAAAATACAGGTTACTCACCTGTAACAGGAGTTCTAGGAACGGTATATGTTGTTCATCCACACTTCATGGCAGGTTCCTTGCGCTTTAAATCTTGCTGGAAGATCTTCAAGCTGGCTCCTCCCACCCACCCGGGTGGTAAAACGCTCGGCTCCGCCCCATGATGCCAGATCTAGCCCGCTGGAAGCAAGGTTGTGCGTCGAAGCCGGGGAGGTCGGGTGGGTTGTGTGGATGAACAACACATACCATTCCTAGAACTCCTGTTACAGGTGAGTAACCTGTATTTCTAGGAACATGGATATGTTGTTCAATCCACACTTCATGACAGACTCCCAGCAGTTCTCCAGGAGGAGGGAGGCAAGGCGCACACCCCCTACTTAGGAAACAAAGACTGGAGAACCGAGGTCTCAAAACCAGCATCCCGGCGTGACTCAAGGTCGATGTGGTAATGGGTAATGAAGGTGTGTGCTGACTTCCAGGTAGCAGCACTGCAGATTTCCTGGATAGGGATGTCCCTGGAAGCAGCCATCGAAGCAGCGGTATGGCGGGTAGAATGAGCTCTTATCCCTTTGGGAGGCTCCATGCCCGCCAACCTATAGCAAAGACCTATGCAGGAGGTGACCCACCTGCCTATCGTCCACTTGGCTACAGGTCTGATAGGTGCGGCTTCTGGCGTAGGTGACAAACAGCTGGCGAACTTCTCCATGAACTTCAGCCATCCGCTCCTTATAATAAGAGAGCTCTTCTAGAGGTCCAAAGTATGGAGCCTATATTAGGCCCCTCGAGGTGTGATTGGGGTAGAACACCACAGTCAACACTGGTGGGTGAAACTCGACACCACCTTCGGAAGGAATTTCGGGTGGGGGCGCAGGACAACCTTGTCCCTGTGGAAGAGAAGAAAAAATTACTCACCTTAGTAATGTTGTTTCTTCTAATGGAGTCTTGCTATATTATAGACATTAGCAGTTTGATCCAGCTCTAGAACTGCCCAGGGTGAAATGGTTAAAACCATTCCAAAACAGGAATTTTACAGCACAGAGCAGCTCTATCTGTGTCATTTCAAACTTGAACTGTCAGATCTTCTGAGCCAAACTCACTAAGGTCTGTGTGGAAGCTGTAACCTACACTAGCAAAATGGCTACCTAAATAATAACAACCACTGATGGTCCCAACACCCAAGACTCAAGTCAGGGGACCAGAAATACTAACACCATTCTAATAATATGAAAATGGAACATAAGTATAATAAAACACACACACGCGTACCCATACACACCCCCAAAGTCCCAAAGGGGACAAAATGCTAACAGGACATAAGTAGTGCCCACACTAAGTTGCCCGCACCCCACCAAGTAGAGGTTCTGAGAGGGGCAGGTTGGGGAGGTCTATATATAGCAAGACTCCATTAGAAGAAACAACATTACTAAGGTGAGTAATTTTTCTTCAAACAACATGAAGTCTTGCTATATTATAAGTAACTTGAATACACAGCAGTACCTCCATGGAGGAGGTGGGAACCTACTTAGGGAATAGGCTCTGAAGAACAGCTGTGCCAAATAGCATCTCTCTGGCCTGGACATCCAGGAATGTCCGGTAGGCAAAGTGTGTACCGTTTTCCAAGTAGCAGCCTGGCAAATCTCTAATAAAGGATATCTCTGGCAGCAGCTAGAGGCAGCTGTATCCCTGGTAGAATGAGCCCTCAAACCGAGGGGCTCTGCCCACTTCTGATAACCAAATTGGATACAAGAGACAATCCACCTGGCTATTGATCTCTTAGTGGCAGGTTTGCCTTTCCCAACTTCACCATAGGTAAGGAAAAGTTGGAGGGATTGAACCTGTGACATTTGATACGCTCTATATAACAACTAAGAGCTCTCTTAACATCCAGGCTGTGCAACCTCCTCTCACCCGAAGAGGAGTGATCAGTGAAAAATACTGGAAGGAGATAGATTGATTAAGATGGAAATCTGAAACCACCTTAGGCAAAACTTCCTATTAGTCCTAAGGACTACCTTATCCTAATGGAAAGAAATAAAGTCAGTCTCCACTGACAAGGCTTGCAATTCACTTGTCGTCTGGCAGAAGTGATAGCCACTAGAAAACAGTTTTCCAAGTTAGGTACTTAAGCTCTGCAGAAGACAGAGGTTCAAAGGGGTTTGCATTAACTGGGCAATGCAAACATTAAGGTCCCAAGCAGGGCCGTGTCCCGAAAAGGGAGGATTAGTATGGAGTAATCCCTTAAAAACTTGGAAAACACAGGATGAGAGGAAAGAGGGATGACTTTCCTGCTGACACAAAGCAGACACAGCTGCCAAATGAACTCTCAGGGTAGCTGGTCTGAGACCAAGGAATTAAGATGTACCATGTAATCTAACAAAATGGGCAATTCAGCAGATTCTGGGAAATATTTTTCCCAGCACACCAAATGGAAAACCTTTTCCATTTAGAACTATAAGTAGCCTAGTGGAAGGCTTTCTGGAAGCCTTTGGATCTCAAGAACACCCGAGAGAGGTGTAAATCAGCAAACTCTAACTCCTCAAGAGCCAGGCCTTGCGGTTGAGGGATTTGAAGTCCGGATACAAACCCTTCCTGGGCACAAGTCAACAGATTGTGATTCCTGGGGAGGCACAGGGAAGATGGACTGTCAGAGACAGAAGAGTGGGTACCAGGGCTGCCTGGCCCAATCCGGGCAATCAGAATCACCCTGCAAGGCTGAGATCTGATTTTGACTAGTACTTTGAATAGGAGAGGAAGGGAAAGCATGGGAACTTCCTCCCAATCCAGAAGAAGGGCATCCAGGAACTGAGCCCAGCACTGAAGCCTGCAACAGAACAGAGGAGTTTGGTGATTGTCTGGGGCTGCAAAAGATCTATCTGAGGGATGCCCACCTGGCAAAAACTATCCCCAGCACTTGAGGATCCAGGGACCATTCTGATGACCTGGGAAATCCTGCTGAGGGCATCCGCTGGGACATTGTCCTTCCCTGGAAGATGAACTGCTATGAGGGAAGTGTTCAGGGAATAGGCCAGAGACCACAACTTCATTGCCTCGATGCACAAGGCCGAAGACCGAGTGCCCCCCTGTTTGTTGATGTACCACATTGTTGTGGTGTTGTCTGTTCTGACTTGTATCACCTTGTATGGTGGACAGATGCAGAAAAAGCTTGAAGAGCTAAAGACGAGCTCTGAGTTCCAGCAATTGATGTGGAGCAGAGATTCCTGGGGGACCAAAACTCCCTGGGTGGAAAGGTCGCCCATGTGGGCTCCCCAACCCAGAAGGAAGCATCTGTAGTGAGAGTCAAGTGTGAGAGAAGGGAAATGAGGGACCCCAGCTCTTAAGTGCTCTGATCCTGCCACCACTGGAGCTAGGATCAAGGTTGAGTCACTGGGACCAACTTGGAAAGGGGTCTCTTCTCTGAGACAAAAGGTTCTCAAGTGAAACTGAATGTCTCTCATCTGAAATCTGGCCCTGCACAACAGCTGTGGATGCAGCCATGTGCCCCAGGAGCTGCAGAAAGTGTCTTGCTGGTCGAGAGACCTGCAGAGTGAAGGAAGAGGCCAGAGCCACTAAATTCCTTACCCTTTCTGGGGAAGAAAGGCTCTGGCGCTTTCTGTCCAATTCTGCCCCTATAAAGGTGAGTACCTGGACTGGTTCCAGAACCGACTTTGGTAGGTTTAGCAGAAAACCCAGGAGGTGAGAAGCTGCTGGGTGACCTGCAGGTGAGATATTACCTGTTCTGGGACTGGCCTACAATGAGGCAGTCGTCTAGATGGGAAAAACAGCAATCCTCTGCCTCCTTAAGTGGGCCACTGCCACTGCTAGACACTTTGTAGAATACCCTTGGAGCAGAGGTAAGGCCGAAGGGCATTGCTCTGAACTGGTAATGACCTGAGGGCAGTTCGAATCTGAGGTACTTCTGATGGGATCTTCTGATTAGGACATGGAAATAGAGCATCCTTGAGGTCCAGGGGTAGCCAGTCCCTGGCCTTAGGAAGAATAAAATCATTGCCAGAGTTACCATTTGAACTTTGGTTTCAAAAGATGCTTGTTCAGATATCTGAGATCTAAAATGGGCGCCATTCTCCTGTCTTTTGGGGTAAGGAAGTATCTGGAATACAGACCCCTGCCCTGATGCAGGAGGAACCCTTTCTACTGCTCTGAGAGCTAACAGGGATGAGACCTCTGTTTCAGAGCGGGTCTCTGAAGCACTTGCAGGTGAAAAGTCTGCTTCTCAACTTGGGAAACTTTTTGAAGCTGAGAACCAGACCCTGGCTTACTACTTCCAGAACCACTTGTCTGAGGTTAAAGAAGCCCAATTCTGACTGAAGTAAGCCAGCCTGCCCCCACTGGTACAGGAGAATCGGCCCTGGGCACCCATCAGGGTGCCTGTTTATAGGAGCTTTAGGCTGGGGGTGGGAGCAGGTCTGCCCACCTCGTCTGCCTGCCTCTGAGAAGCCCCTCTGAGCATAGGCAGAGGAGGCCTGAGTCTGGTAGAAGGCCTGTGAAAGGCCTACCCCTACCCTGGGGATGCCTTTGAGGGTGGCTTGCCGCTCCTTAGCCTGAGGCACTCTTGTAAGTAGTCCTATATTCATCCATCTTCTTCATGTAATTCTCTGTCTGCTCTCAAACAGAAATTTCCCTACATAGGAAAATCCATAGCCTTAGTCTGGGTATCCTGTGACAAACTAGTACACCTGAGCCAGGCCAGCCTCGAAAAGCTACAGATGTGGCCATGACCCTAGAGGAAACATCATTAACATCCACAGCAGCATGAAACTGAACCTTAGAGGCTTCAATGCCATCAGCAGCCACCTGTTCTAGTTCACTAGACAGCCGGCCAAGGGCCTGCTTGCCAGTGCATAACAGTATCCCATCTAGATTTCTGATACCTAGCTACATAAGCCATATAATTTGCTTGCCTGAGTCCCAGAGAGGCTGCCATATACTGTTTTTTGCCATGGCATCAATCTTCCTGGAATCCTTGTCAGGAGGATGTGAAGCCAAGGAATATTAGCTTTATCACAGGCAGCAGCCTGAACTACTAACATGACTGCATTGCTGAGAAAGGAATTGTATCAGGGCCTGACAATGTATACCTTCTGTCCATCTTTTATCTACAGGAGGCACAGAATTAGGAGCTTTTAAAATTTTAATTGTTTGTTCCTAAAGACTTATGTAAAAGAATAGACAATCTCCTAGACTCTGGAATATCCATCATTTCTACAAATCAGGCTCCTCTTGCTCATCCACAGCCTCTTCTAAAAGGAAGCTGGAGGGTTTCAACCAACTTTTATAAAACATAAAATGAGATGGGGACTCAGACAGCATGGGGGAGATTCTAAAGGTCTGTCTGGGAGATGTCGGTTCAATGGCACACCCAGACCTTCCCAGCCACATTCATACTGTTCATAATCCTCCTCCTCCTCTGGTTCATAAAATTCCTCAATATCATAATCCTGAACCACTGGGACAGACAGACCGACCTTTTACCAGATAGTGGTGGTTCGGACGGACCCTGAGACATGACTGGACAATTTGTATGGCTTTTGCTATCTCTGCAGCAGTTGGAGAAAGAATTTTGGACTCAGACCTGCTGATTTTTCTTGTTTTCTTTACTGGAATTGGTTCCTCAGAACCAGCTTTTCTTTGCCCGAGGAAGTCTGGCCCTGGTCAGGGGCACTCCTCTGATTCGGTTGGCACCGAACCGGGCTGTCTCATCCGGGTCAGCGGACTTGTTAGCCTCTAGTTCCCTGAGCCTGCCCAATCTTTTTTCCAGGGTGGCTGCAGGGAAATTCTTACATACCTGGCAGTCTGACTGAGGTGGTCAAACCCCAGACAATAAACATGTGGTGTGTGGGTCAGCCTTGGCAAGACTTCCCACAAACATCACGAGTGTTGAAACAGTGGGCCCGGTTTTCTTTGGGTTTCTCAGACATAATGCCAGCCTAACCAAAACTTGCCTTTTAACGGACAGAGCAGGCAAGACACCTTATCGGTTCCTAACCGTGTCACGCGGTATTGAAAACACCGTAATAAATCTTTTTTTAGAACCGATAGAACGGGAACGCACTCTAAAATAGTAACTTTTAGTTTTAAATGAGTTTTAAACCCACTGATCAGTTCAAAACCGAACCGATAACACAAGTTCCACACAGACAAAACCTTCATTTACTTACGGTTTACCACAGATAGAGCTTGAACGAGCGGTTTTGCAGTTAAATAAAACTATTCTCAGTTAAATCCAACAGAGAAACACTTTTAAACCGAGAAATGAACCGAGCAGAAGGAGAAATCTCCGGGCGACTGTTCACTGGTAGAGTAAAGAATCTGACAGTTCAAGTTTGAAATGACACGAATAGAGCTGCTCTCGTGCAAAATTCTGTTTTGGAATGGTTTTAACCATTTCACTCCGGGGCAGTTCTAGAGCTGGATCAAACTGCTAATGTCTATAATATAGCAAGACTTCATGTTGTTTGAAGATAAGGAGACTTCGATGGAAAGCCTGGAGCTCTCCTGTCCTTCTGGCTGGCGTGATGGCCACCAAAAGCGGTCTTCCACGACAGGTGAGAGATATCACACCTGTGCATCGGTTCAATGGCTTGCCCATGAGCTTAGCCAATACCAGCAGTAGATCCCATGGGTGGAGGTTCTCGCACCAGAGGATATATGATCAAGGCCTTTAAGGCGTCCGACCACCTTCTCCTGCGCCCGACTGCTTTCCGGCCACGCCCGGTAAGCAGAGATAGCTACCAGGTGTGCCGAAGGTGGGCCGAGCCTTAGCTGAGAAAGGGACCAAGGTAGTCAGAATGCTAGCCAAGGAGCAGGAGGAAGGGTCCAACCCCTTGCCCTGACACCAAATGGAGAATCTCTTCCATTTAAAGACATAGCATTTCCTGGTCGACACCTTACAGGATGCCTCAACAACGTTGAGGACCTCGTCGGAAAGACCCAAGGCCTGGAACTCTAGTCGCTCAGAAACCAAGCCGTCAGGTGCAGGGATTGAAGGTCCGGGTGGAGAACCTTCCCCTGGTTGACTGAGATCAGGTCCAGGCAGGCTGGAGCCACCTCGGAAGCCTGGAGCTGAGGCTGAGGAGATCTGGATACCAGAACTGGCAGGACCAGTCTGGGGCTACCAGAATCACCTGCGCTTGTCCCTCCTCACCTTGAGAAGCACCTTGTGGATCAAGGAAAATAGGGAAAGGCGAGAGAGCCCAGGGTCCCGGCCTCCAGAAGGCATCCCCTACAGTGAGCCCTGCTGAGGGCGGGCATGAAACAGCCTCAGCTTCGCATTCTCCCTGGAGGCAAACAGGTCCACCTGAGGTGTGCCCCAGTGGGAGAATAGATCTTGTACTACCTCCGGCAGGAGAGATCACTCGTGAGACACAGCCCCTATCCGGCTTAGGGCATCGGCCAGAGTGTTGGAGGCTCCTGCCACATGGAAGGCTAGGAGAGGCCGCCTCCGGGCCTGCGCCAGAGGGGCCAAGTGCAGAGATTACTTGCACAGGAGCATACAGCACGTCCCGCCATGGCGGTTTAGGTAGTACATGGTCATGGTACTGTTCGTCTGGACCTGGACCACTTGACCCCATATAAACGGAGCGAAGACAGTGAGCGCTAGACAGACCGCTCGAAGCTCCAGCAGGTTGATGTGACATCGGGACTCCTGCAGGAACCAGAGGCCAATCGCTCTGTGCTCCCCCAGATGGGCACTCCAACCCATCAGAGAGGTGTTGGTCGACAGCGTGACCATCGGCTCGGGGCGGACAAAAGGGATGCCCTCCTGCAGATGAGCTGGAACAATCCACCACTGGAGAGCGTTCCAGATCTCCTGGGTCACTGCCACAGCCTGGTCGAAAGGACCGGAGCGCTGTGACCATTGGCTGGCCAGTCCCCATTGTAGGGGACGCATGTGCCAACGGGCCCAATGGACCACGCTGGTGCAGGCCGCCATGAGGCCCAGGAGGCGCAGGAAGTCCCAGGCAGGGTGCAATTGCCCAACCTGAAATGATTGGGCAGAGGAGGAAAGAACCTCGGCCCTGTCTGCCGGGAGCTGTGCTCTGGCTCGAAGAGAGTCGAGCTCTGCCCCGATTAACTGAATCACCTGCTTTGGCACGAGTTCCGATTTGGCCTCATTGATGAGGAGGCCAACCTGAGAGCAAACCTGGAGGGCCAGATCCCTGGACCGCTCCACCTCCGGTCTGGAGGAGGCCGCAATCAGCCAGTCGTCCAGGTGAGGGTACACCCGGACCCTTCGGCGCCGCAGGAATGCTGTCACCACTGCCATGCATTTGGTGAAGACCCTGGGAGCTGGTGAGAAGCCGAAGGGCATGGCCCGGAACTCGTAAATGGACTCCTCTGCTCTGAAGCAGAGGAATCGCTGGTGGGACGGACGGACTGGGATGTGAAAGAACGTGTCCTGGAGGTCCAGAGAACGGAATCACAAGCCTCCTTCCAATGATGGAATGATCTGAGCCTGAGTGACCATCCTGAAGGTTCGAGACCTTAGGAACCTGTTCAGGTCATGCAGGCCTAGAATGGGGCGCCAGCCCCCGTCCGTTTCGGGACCAGGAATACCTGGACACAAACCCTGGGTCTGGTGGAGGATCCGCCACCTCCCTGATCACCTCCTTCTGGAGGAGCAGGGCAATGTTGGCTCGACGGGCTGACAGACAGGCCGTGGACCCCATAGCGCCCCGTGGGGCGACGGCTTAGAAGGGCGGGGCCTGCGCGAACTCCAGAGGCAAACCCTTTCCTACCACTTCCAACACCCAGCGGTCCGTGGTGATAGCAGGCCAGGTGGAAAGAAAGTGGCAGAGCCGTCCCCCCACGGGGGGAACCCGGGGGGGGGGAGCGACGAGGCTGGGGGTGACACCCCTCAACCCGTCACTGGGCAGGCTTGGAAGAGGGACCGGCCGAGGGACCTCCCGGGCCTCCCGACTTCCTGCTGGAGGAAGCTGCAGGCTTGGCTTTGGGGTGCCAAGTGTGAGCCTGCTGGCCCTGATGCTGGTGTTGCTGGGCCGGACGTGCCACAGGGGCAGAAGGCCGAAAGGGTTTACGCTGCTGCTGGCGGCTTTTGTCCTTTTGAAAAGACGTGACCGAGTCCAAGGTGGCATTGGACTTCTCGATCCTCTACAAATGGCCCTCCACCCCGGGACCGAACAAGTCGGTACCCAGGAAGGGGCGTCTGCCAGCCTGAGCTGGGTATCCGTCGTGAAGGTGGAGATCCGCAGCCAAGCTCTGCGGTGCATGGCCACTGCGGCCGCAGTCTCCGATGTCAAGAGCAGTTTGGAGGTGCTGCATGCCACACCTTCCCTGATCCAACACCTGCTTGACAGTAGTCTGGAGGTCGGCCGGGAGATGAGGAATCACCTCATCCAGGGAGCCCATTAGGGCGTGGGAAAAGTGTGCCATCAGTACAGCTGAACTGGCCTAACAGGGGCCTAGGGAGGACACAGCGTACACTTTACGCCCGGCGTAGTCCAGCTTCTTGGACTCTCTGTCAGGAGGCTTGTCCACGTCCCTGGTGTTCCCGGAATGCCGGAAAACACTATCGATCACAAGCCCCTCCGCAGAGGGCTGTTCCAAAAAACTGGATAGTGAACGGTGGGGACCATGTACACTTCCTGGCCATCCTGGCTGAAGCTGCAGGACAAGAAGCCGCCGGTGCCATAACTCCAAGGCTGGGCCAACACTGGCTTCAGCCACCGGAAAGGCCTCCGTGGGAGAATACCCTCGGTCCAGTATCTCCGTGAGGGGATACTTGGGCCGCTTGGACACGGGTTTGAGCTTCATCCCAATAGATTCTGAGATGAGCCGGAGCAGACATATGAACGAGGATGTGCTCTCGTCCAACAACTGTCCCCCAGTGGACTCCAGGTCAAAGGGCCTGGAGAACAGGGAAGAGTCATCATCAGACTCCGAGGAGTCTGCAAACAGCTGCCTAGGGCCTCAGCCACCCTCCACATGCCGAGGATGGTCGGGAGTGAGGGTGACCGACAACCGATGAGGCAACCCCTGACCCAACCGAGAATCCTTGGTCGGAGCCCCAGATTTAGGTTGTGGAGGCAGGGTTCTACCACAATGGGTGGCGCTGCTGGTTTCGGCCGAACAACCGGTGCCGGTTTGGGTTCCTCGACAACCACAACGGGTTGTTTCGGCCGTTCCGGTGACAGTCACTTAATGGCCGAGGAAGGCGACGGGGTCAGCTTGTTCCCAGTCAGATGGAGCTGCTGCCACATTAAGTCCTCGTAGTGTCGACGTAACTTGTGCTGAAGCCTTTCCTCTGAGGAGGAAGACGACGAGGACAAGTGGCAATGCTGCCTTCCTCAGTGCCGAGACCACCGGTGTCGGTGGGATCGGTTGGACCGAGAAGAGGTCCGAGACCGAGACCGTCGGTGTTTCCGAGGGTGGGTCTGGGAGGGAGCAGGGGAAACCCGTTCCTCCCTCGGCTCGGAAACCTTAACCGGGGACACGGTACAGGAGGCACAGGCAAGTCCTCAGTTTCCACCGGGAGAACCGGTGAAGAAGGGTTGTCGACTTCTCCAGTCGACAGCCCGTCCGACGGGTCAAGAAAAATCTCAACCGCGTCGGCGGGTGTCTCGGCCAGCTGACCTGGCGGGGACAACGTGAAGCCAAGCTGCTTAGCATGAACCTCGACGAAAGTCAGAGTGCCGACATCCCGGGAAGGGCCTCTCCCGCTCCCGACGCCGACGGTGGAACTTACCCTTCGAGTCCTTCTTCTTGGACCGAGAGGAGTGTCCCGATGGGCCTTCACCGTCTGTAGAGAGGGACTGACAAAGCTCCTTAAAGAAGCTGTATAGGAGGAGCCCAAGGAGAGTGGGATAAATGCGCGACTGAGGGCGAAGATGCGGCCGAGCCGCCTCCTCCTCGAGTGAGTCATCTGCCAAGTTGCTCAGCCGAGCCTGCTGCAGGGACACCACACAACAGGCCTCCTTAGACTTCACCAGTGGAATACGTCTCTCGGGGTGCCCAAGTTGAAGTCTGGCAGCACGGTCTTCGAGGACATTGGCCGAGACGGACTTGCACAAATCGCAGGCCTGCGGATCGTGATCAAGCCCGAGGCAATAAATGCACTTGGAGTGCGGATCGGTCCGAGACATCTTCTGCCCGCATGAGCACCGCCGAAAACCGGGAGTCGACTTATCCATCGCAGCCGCGCGAAGGAAGAAACAGACTAAAGTCTAGAAATTTTAAGAATAAGTTTTGGTTTAACCAACAAGTTTGGATCCAGGCCTAAAACACACAGCGCTAAGGAGGGAACCTGAGCTTCCAAGCGGTAAGGAAGATCTGGCATCATGAGGCGGAGCCGAGAGTTTTACCACCCGAGTGGGTGGGAGGAGCCAGCTTGAAGACCTTCTGGCAAGATTTAAAGCGGCAAGGAACCTGCCATGAAGTGTGGCTTGAACAACATATCCATGTCCCTAGAACTTCCGGGTTGGTTAATCAAATAAGGCTCCTTGTAACATGGCATTAATGGCAACACTGAAAACAAGTAATCTGATTGGTCAAAACACATCAGGTGACACACATCCAACCGTGCATTAATTCCCTAGATATGACCAGCTGTCTTTTAAAGCAAGAAAATCAGGAACGTGCCCGCAAATCACCACAGAGTGTTATGCTAGTTCAACTTTAAGCAGAATTGCATGGTGCCGAAAGGCCTCTCACACAGTTTGCAAAGGGTGCTAACAGATGACATAGACACTGCATATGCAGCCCATGTGTGATTTTGTATTTTCTTGAAACTTGGCTTCCCAGCCAAATGCCCTTTGGGGTAACCCTTGCCTCAGTGTTTGCACACAGAGGTTCTTTGTCTTTTAAATAGTTTTTTATTTTAATAGGTTCACCACAACATAACCCAGACAGACCATCTTAGGGTAGCTGGTTCATTCCACTGGGGTGTCAAACAGGCGAGGCATACTGATGAGTCCTGGTAGGACAAAACACGTGTCTATGTCATCAACCACATTCAAAAAGCAGGGTCATTCTCAATTCCCTACAGGGGCATGCCTCAGACAGCTAGTGTTGGAACCCACTGGGGAGGGAGCAATCTTAGACCTGGTATTCTCAAGCAGGGGACAAGAGGATCTCAGATCAAGTGGGTAGCCATCTGGGAACAAGCGACCACCAAACAGTGTGGTTCACAATAAGCACAGCCACAGATTTAAGCCATACAAAGTGAGGGTACTGGACTTTAGGAGGCTGACTTTGTCAAAATGGGAGAGTGCCTCAGAAAAGCACTAGCAAACAGGCAAGAAGGAGGGCTGAAGAACTTGGTTTACTTGGTTTCAAAGGACAAAGAAGGCTATTGCCCATCGAGATTGTCCCCACCACATTGGTGGGATAATTATACCTTTAGTAGTTAAACTCGAGCCAGCAATCCAGCCCTTTTTGAAGACTGTATTGGAGCTACTGTCTACTAAGTATTGTGGGAGGAGATTCCACAATTTGAGTTCTTACAGTAAAGTAGTTTAACCTTTTGTTGTTTAGCTTTAGATACAAATATCTGGTTGTTATGATACGAGGTGAAGTCCAACTGGTGGAGAAATATAAGCCACAGTGGTGCATTAACTCTTGAGAATTCGGATTTTGTACAATAGGAGAAGGTCACCTCTGGTACATCTTGTGCGTAGTGAATGTAGCCCTGTAACTCTTAATCTTTCCTCGTAGTGAGTCTGGATAAATAAGGGACCATTTTGTGGCTCTTCTCTGCACCCTCTCAACCCCATCAATGTCCTTCCCAGATATGGACTCCAGCAGGGGATCCATAGTCCAAATGGGGCCTGACATAAGCCCTATACAAAGGGGATTATGCATTCCTGTGTCCTAGACACAAGCGACGTTGAATCCGGTGAGCAATGCATTGAGACTTCTTGGCTAACATCCTGCAGTGATCACTAGATGATAATTTATTATCAATGATTACCCAAGATCTTGTTCTAATGGTGACACATGAAGGTAACACCGTTCAGAAATAGGTCTGCCTAGGGTTATTCTTACCAAAGTGTACAACGTGACACTTGTCTGAGCTGAGTGTCATTTTGTTTAAAACTGCCCTTTCTTCAATGGATTTTAAATTGCTCCTCATAGAATCTCTGTTTATCGATGTAAGGACAGAGCCACACAGCTTAGTATCAGCAGCGAATTTTGAGAGAACAATTTGGGGCTGGCCTGCAGATCACTAATAAAGATGTTAAGCAAATTCGGCTAACACGGACCCTCGGGACCCGTTGGTCACACTCAGTGAGTGGGAAAGTGTGCCGTTAATTCTGACCTGCTGATATCTTCCACTCAACCAACCCGAGACCCAGTTAATTATGTAGTGAGAAAAACCCATATCATTCATTTTGTCGAGTAGAATGTCATGAGGGACTTTGTCGAATGCTCTACTATAGTCGAGAAGTATCACATCCATAGGGATGCTGTCATCCAGTGCCTTACTGACATGATTATAAAAGAAAACCAAGTTAGTAGTGCAGGAGTATCCCTGCCTAAAGCCATGCTGTGTAGTGTCAGTCAAGTTACCCCAACAGATTAAGTACTCTAAAAGTTTCTTAATAACTTTCTCCATGATCTTGCCTAGCAGAAGTCAGACTTATTGGACGATAATTCTCTGGTTTGGAATGATTACCCTTCTTAAAGATTGGGACCACAGTGGCCATTGTCAGTCTTGAGGATAATTCCCTCATACAAGGATTGTTGAATATAATTGAAAGTGGTTTAGCAATGGTAGCTGCTGTCTCTATTAGAAATCGGGGCTGATGTTATCAGGGCCTGGACTGGAGTGGATTTTAGGGATATAATTGCTTTAGCATATCATCCTCGGTGATGATGTAGAGGGAGTAACATTGTTTGTATGTTTGGAAAGCTTAGGAACCTCTTTCTTGGTAAATACTGAGCAGAATTGTTTGTTAAATGTGTCTGCCATATCTTTGTCTGTTGATACAATTGTGTCATGTATAACAAAAGGCCCCATGTGTCTATTATTTATTTTTTATTGTTAGGAAGGAAAATAGTGATTTATAGTTGTCTTTGGTATGGGCCAGACGAAACTCAAGTTTTTGGACTGCAGAATGGCTTGTTTTAGTGATTTTAGAGTTTCCCTATACTGAAGCAAACCATAACTTTTGGTGTCTCCTTGCTGTTTTAGCTAGTTTAAATAGCCTCTGCTTGTTCTTAATTAAGGTTTTGATGGTATTGTTAAACCACAGGGGTATTTTCCCTTTTTATTATATTTTTGTTATAGGAACATATAATTTTCTGAGTTGTAAATGGTAGATTTGAAAAGTCCCAAGATTCTTCCATGGAAAGGGAGGATAGTACTGTATCCAAGAAATTGAGTTTAATTGGTTATTGATAGCATTAAAATTAGCTTTTTGTAATTTTTCAATTCAGTATAGTTGGTGATGTGTTGACAAAATGTCAGTGTAATGGAAATGGTGTAGTGATCACTTGATCCTAGTGGGGCACCAATTATAATTTTGGATATTAGATTCCCTATATTTGTCATACTAACATATGAAAATGCCAGCAGAATAGGCCTAACGGTCTTTCGTGTCTGCTCGTTTGGTCAGCCCCCACCCTGGGTGCTGACCTTGCTGCCCCCCTCGCCTTCTCTGGCTTCTCCCTTCCCAGTTCCGGATATTCTTGCTGCATTGGATTTTGCTTCCTGAACCCTTCCCCTGTACCTGTCCCACCCCCTCTTGAACCCCTCCACTGTCTCTGCCTCCACCAGCCCCCTAGGTAGTGCATTCCATGGCTCCACCACCCTCTCAGTGAAGTAGCACCTCCTCCTCTCCCCTGAATCTTCCCCCCTCCAGCTTCCACCCATGCCCTCTAGTGGCCCCCTCCTCCTTCCTTCGAAGCACCCTGACTGTTCCTCCCCTATTTACCCTCTTCATGTACCTGAAGACCTCTATCATGTCCCCCCGGTCCCTTCTCTCTTCCAATGTGTACATATTTAGCTCTTGAGCCTCTCCTCATAGGTCCCTGTCCCCCAAGCCCCAAATCATTTTGGTTGCCCTCCCTCTGGACCCTCTCCAGGAGGTTAATGTCCCTCTTTAAGTGTGGCCTCCAAAACTGCACACAGTACTCCAGGTGCGGCCTCACCAAGCGTTATACAGAGGGAGTATCACTTCCTCCTTCTGGAGGTGATCCCCAGCGATGCATCCCAGCATCCTGTTGGCCTTGCGCTGCCCTCCTACAAGTCTCAGAGTTGTTCATCTTGACATCCACCACCACCCCCAGGTCCCTCTCAGCCATTGAGACTTGTAGTATTTCCCCAGGGTGTACACTTGGCCTGGGTTTCTGGCCCCCAGGTGGAGTACCTTGCATTTCCCTGCATTGAACCTCAGCTTCCACTTTCTAGACCATCTTTCCAGAGCCTCCAGGTCCCCCTGCAGGGCCACCCTCCCCTCCTCCCCATCCACCACCGCCCCCAGTTTCGAGTCATCTGCAAAGAGACTCATCTCACTCCTGATTCCTGTCCTTATGTCAGATACGTAGGCGTTGAACAGAAGGGCCCAGGACTGATCCCTGTGGGACCCACTAATGACCCTCCTTGGGGATGAGACTATCCCACCAACTCGACCCTCTGGGTCCGGTCCTGGAGCCAATTGCCTATCCATCTGATCATCTGGTTTCCCACCCATTTCTCCTAAGCTTATCCAACAGGCCACGTGAGGAACAGAGTCAAATGCCTTGCTGAAGTCTAGAAGAGGACATCCACTGGTCTACAGGTCCAAGGCACTTGTCACCCAGTCATAGAACTCCACCAGGTTTGTCTGACACGATTTCCTGGGATGAATCCATGCTGTCTATCGTCCAGGCACCTGACTTATCCAGGTCCTCCCTAGCCTCTCCTTGACAATGCCCTCCATCACCTTGCCCACCACCGATGTCAGGCTGACAGGCCTGTAGTTCCCTACCAGCTCCCTTGATCCCCTTGTGGATAGGCACCAGCGCCACCTTCCAGTCTTGGGCACCCACCCTGTCCTCATAGAGATGGTGAAAAGCTCTGCCAGGGGTTTGCCGGACATCTCAAGTTCCTTCAGCACTCTAGGATGTAATTTATCCGGCCCTGGTGCTTTCTCCGTCTTAAGGAGCTGAGGGCTTCCTCACTCTCTGCTGTGATTTCCACTTCTGGTACCTCTTCTCCCTGCTAGCCCTCCCCCACCTGCCAGTGATCCCCCCCTTCCCAGACCTGCCGATCGGTAAGGGTCCCCCTCCTCATTATCTCTCTCCTCCATGTGATTGCAGCATCCCCATTTCCCTGGTGGAAACTGAGGTGAAGTACTCATTTAGTACCTCAGCCTGCTCCCTGGGTCTTGTGCCCATCTCTCCCTGATTTAATCCTGCTAATCTGCCCCTTCACCCTTCGTCTTTCCCAATATATCTAAAGAACCCTTTTCCTCTCTTAATTTCCCTGGCCAGGTTCTGCTCCTTCCTTGCCTTAGCCGCCCTCACCACTCTAGTGGCCCTTCTAGCCATCAGCTCATATTCCCTCGATCCCTTTCACTCCTTGAGCACTTGAATTTCTTATAGGCTGCTTTCTTTCCCCGCACCACCTCCTGGACCTCCCTGGTCCACCAACAGGGTTTTTGGGCCCTACCGCATTTTCGTCTTACTCTTGCACAGGTGCTGGTAGCATCCTGCACCCCTCTCATGATTTCCCACCTACTATCAGCGTCCATGTCTGACCAATCCCATCCAAATGCTCCTTAAGGATCCTTCCCATTTCCTTAAAATCCCCCCCTGAAGTCGGTTACTTCCGTCTTTGTGCAGCCTTCTACCCCTCCTAGTTCCAGGCGAGACCAGACTGTGGCATGGTCACTCCCGTCAATGGGTCCCTTACCTCAGGCCCCCAATCTGGTCACTGTCTGCCAGGACCACATCCAGTACCGTGCCTCCCTGGTGGGTTCCCTCACCTGCTGAGTTAGGAGGCAGCGTCTTGAAAGACATCCAACAACCTCTGTTCCTGGTCACAGAGGATGTCATAGTCTCCCAGTCTGTTCCTGGCATGTTTAGTCCTAACACCACCACCTTTCCTCTGCCCAGTCTGCAGTGTCTCCTAACATCTGCCCAGACTGTCCTCCAGCTCCTCCGCCTAGGGCAGGGGTCTATACACCACTCCTATTTTACTCTCTTGCCCCCTTGTTATCAAGGTGACCCAAATCGTCCACGGTTCCCTCCGCCTCCTCTACTCCCCTATGCCAATGCAATTTTTGACTATCATAGCTACCCCTCCTCCCTTCCCTCCCCCTGTCCTTCCTGAACATGTGTAACCCTCCAGGTTCAGGTCCCAGTCATGTCTTGCAGTGGCCCAAGTCTCAGTGACGCTGCCATCCACTGCTCCCCAGTTAACATCGCCTGGAGCTCAGGCATTTTATGCTAGCTCCTGGCATTTAACAAGGACTACCTTCCACCCTTTCCTATAGTTCCATTTCCCCTGCTCGTGTTCCCATGGGATTCTGTTTTCTCTGGTCTGCACTTTGCCAGTTGGCCTTTTCCTGCAATCCTCCTGGTCCCCAGGGGTGGAGACAGAGTCCCTCCTTTATCGCACTTATACTTGACAGCTTTTCTCCCATCCCACCCCTTCACAAGTTTAAACCCCACTTTTCACCAATGAACTCCTCTATTTTCAACTTAAGGATTCCCTCCTCCAAATTGAGATGTAGTCTATCTCTAGCATACAGCTCCTTATCCTCAGGTCTCCCCTCAATCCCCCATCAGCCCCACATACCCTCTGGCCTCACACCCACTCCCTGAACCACTGGGTTTATCTCCCCTAATTTTCCTTTGTGCTCCCCCACTAGCCCTTGGCACTGGCAGGATTTCTGAGAAGGACTGTGCATCCTATGTCATGACAGACCCTGGCGAGCTCCCTGAATCTTGCCTGTATCTCTAGCTGCTATTTCTCTCAATGTCATTTGTACCCAGGTGGACCAGTATGTCTGGGGAACCCCCACAGTCCTTGCCAGCTGATATACCTCGTGCTTAGCCCTGTGCACCGTTAGTCAGGAAGCATCTTGTTCCTAACTAGCCAGGCTTCTCCCTCCCTATCCCATTTAATACCCTGATCATAGAATCCCCAGCAGCGGCCCGGTGGCGCTTGAGGGTTGAGCACTGGATGCCACACCGGCGCTTCGCGGCGACCGGGTTCGAGGGAGCGAACTCGGGGTGGCCGAGAGGTCGGCAGGAGGAGGAGGAATTGAGCGTCCCAGCGGATGCTCTCCTCCCTCAGGGGTGCAGGAAACATGAGCGCCCGCGTTCTACATCACCCTCATAGCGATTGGAAGCACCGACAATTGAGGGATGGAGGCGCTCCGTCTAGCAGTCGGGGATGAGGCGCCTTGACACATGAGGAGCTCTGGCGTGCGTCAGCCCGCCATCTCTCGAGACGTCGTCCCAGCGTTCGACGTCCTGGGGGTAGGGGCGTAGGGGAGAAAAGCGGAAAACCACTCCGGCAAGCCCTAGATGAAGGCCGCCTAAGTCCACCCGGACCACCTGCAGGACAGACCCCACTGTGCAAGGGAGGGAGGAGGATGGGCACTCTAGGGGCAGATCCCAAGGTAGCAAGGGAGACATAGGCGGACGGAAGGATGGGGCTCGGAGGTAGTAAGGAGGATAAAGAAAGTAAAAAAAAAAATCCCCAGCAGGAGCACTCTGACCACTCCTTTTCCTCCATTCCCCCTTCCATGTCCTCATCCCTTCTCTGGCCCCTCCACCCAGCTGGCTCCTTGTTCCTCCCCTATCTAGCTTCCCACATGCCACCTCACTTATTACCATGGCCACTCCCTCCCTCAATCCTATGCCTCTCCTCCTCCTGAGTATCCTTCTGTGCCTTGCTAATTCTCCCTCACTGCTCACAACTGGTCCTTCTCCCCATCTGCTAAACTAGCCTGACTCATCCTCCCTTCCTTCCTGTCTCCATTTGGTTCCTCCTTGCTCGTCATGCTCCCCTGGCCTAAACCCTGAGCTCCTTTACTGAATCCTCCTTGTACTTCTGGTCCTTCTCCTTTACCTTTCCTCCCAACTGGTCCTTCTCCTTGCGCTTTCCTCCTCTTCCCCTGCCCCTCACTCTGATTCACTGCTCCCCATTCTCCTGCATTCCAGGTCCCCTGTTCTTCCTGCTATCTGGCCCCCTGCCTGCCTCCCTCCCACACCCTTTCCGTCTCTAACCACCTCTGTCGTGGCTCATCACCCCTCATCCTTGAGCAGAGAAGAGAACTAGGCGGTTGTGAGTATAAGGTCTGATCCACCTCCCATGCTCTTCCTTCTGTCCAGCCCTGGCTATCTGCCTACTTCCCTGAGAATGTTGTCCCTCGTCCCCCTTTGTGAGGGTCCCCAGTTACCTGCCTGCTTCCTTGGTAGTGTCCTTTTGGACCCCTCTGCCAAGGTCCTATGTGACCCCGTAGTATTCTCCTGCACTCCTTCCCTACCCCCCACCCCCAGTGCTTGGTGCAACCCTGTGGAGATTTCCAGCCCCTTCCCCAACCATACCACCCCCTTCCCCAGCTTTCTCCTCATCCCACAACCTCCTCCTAAGCTGTGCTAGCTGGTAGCATACTGGGCAACCACAAACTCAAGCCCAGTCCAGGTATCATGGCTGCTCCACACCCTCTGCACCCCACCCTCCCAAGATGCTGGCCCCTAATGATGTGTGGTTCCATCCCTTCCAAATAGGATTCCTTGGGTGAGCCACCAGGTTCCCCCTAGTCCAAGATACCCCTACTGCCTAATCAGGTCACCCACTAATCTTAGAGACAGTCCCACTGTACACCAGTAACTCTGTTACTAGGTGCAGTACAACACTCCAAACTTATAAAATAGGAACAACTCCCTAAGCTCCTCTCCCAGCCTTTAAATCCAACCCCAGTGGCTGAGAACTGCAGGCTGCACAGCAGCCTTTTCCCTCAATTACAGGGCAGGTGTTCCCCTATAAATTTGCAACTTCTGGGGAGGGAGGGGTGGGAGAGCGTGTCTTGGGCAGACACCTGACAAGAGAGAGAGGTATCAGCGCTGTGTCTCCTCTCAAGCCCCTGCAGCTAAAGAACCAGGCCCAAGCAAATCCCACCAAATAGGGTTTGAAATCAGAAGAAATAGGCCCCACAGCGCAGCCTGTTACACAGTGAAACATCCACAAAAGAGCCCCACTTACAGCCACCAAATCCAGTTTACAAACATCCAGCATCCCCAAAACAATTCCCTGCTAGCCCCTTGAAGTAAGAAAGAAAAGAACTAACCTACCAAGTAAAATCCACAAGAACCGTGTAAAAACAACAGCAGCAGCTACTGTCCTGGAACACAACTGATCCTGTCCCTTCCAGTTCTTTCCAATAACCAAGTCAGTATGTTGTCACCTCGGTTGGTTCTGTAACGATTTGTTCAAGGCCCAAATCAACCATGAGTGTGATTAAGTCTTTCTGGCCTCGTGCTTCCAGTTAAAGAATGCCAATTTATAGTAGGCAGGTTAAAGTCTCCACAGTATGAGGATTTTCCTTTAGAGGCCATGTCTGAGATTTCATTGCTTAGGCATGAAGAATATTCTTTATTAAGTCGGGGCCTATAGCATGTCCCTACCATCAGTTGTGGGTAGCCTTGAGCTGGATATTAACTTGAGACAGATTCAATGTTACTCATTGTGGGGATTTGGAATGAGGATATGTAGTCTCTAACAGAGAGACATACCTTCTCCCCATTTGTCCCTGACAGTCCTTATGATATAGTTTATACCCTGGGATATGCTGGATCCAAGAAGTATCAGGATCACCAAGTTACTGTGATAGAGATGAGTCCATATTTATTCAGTTGACACATAGCTTCTAGTTCAGCTTTTTTACCTGGTTTAGAGATCTGGCATTTGAGACTTAGTACCTCACACTCAGAGGTGTCTGTAGTAGGTCTTTTAGAGAACAGGATCTTTTGTCACTGATCTACCCGGGTATTAGTTTAAAAAGTTTGTTAATGGCTGTTGTAATTTTTACACGAAGTGAGCTACCCCTCACGACTGAGGTGGAGTCCATCCTGCAGTACAGTGAGTCTTTTTAGATAGAAGGTTTCCCAATGTGTGAGACAGAGAATGTTCTGCTGGAGACACCATCGTCTAAGCCAGTCATTAAGTCCTTAATCCTTGTGTTAATACTATCAGGTGCTCTTGAATCGGGTAGAATCTCTGAGAAGCATGCTATGCTATTTTTTCCGTAGTACATTGTTGAGAGCTATAATGTCCTGTTTAAGTTAGTCCAATACTACCTTTATTTATATCATTTGTACCTAGTGTATTATGAATAATTGATTTTCTGTACCTTTCAATATATTTTTACAGTAGTAGTGATGTCGGATACACGAGCACCCACAAGCTAGAGCAAATGCAGTTGAATTTGTCCACGTTACATATTAGCGGTCAGGTGTTTAATAATTGAGTCACCAAGAACAAAGATTTGTTTAGTTAATGGGTGAGAATCCATATTGCTAGAAGTTGATGGTAAAATCACTGAATAAATGATTTTGGTCTTTTGTTCGGGGTTTACTTAGTTTTGCGTGTGGGGACACAGTACAGTTGTTTACTCTCCTGGGGTTGGGCAGCTGACTAGGGGATCACTGCAGGTGGTACTGATAGTGTCATCATTCGATTGGAACATTTATGTCCTGTTTAAGGGCATCGTATTTATTGAATAAGGGTAGGGGTGAAACATTGCATCCAATTGTCCCCGTGTTATGATTTACCCTTGGGTACCCTTGCCCAACTGTCGGAATCCTCTTGAAATACAGCAGGAGTAGAAGAGGTAATGAGATTAGTACTTATAGCAGTTGCTGTCTCGTCAGCAGATGGGAATTAAGGATAAGACTGACCAACATTGAGTCAATATAGTCCTCCAAAGCTCCAATCTCAGGACCAACTGTTGTGGAAGCCAGTAAGCAGGCGATTTCTTCCTGGAGGGTTTCTACCATTAAGCATTTATTACATACAAAGTTGGTAGTCTGGGGACCCGTGGCATACATAGCACATGACTGGCAATAGTTGTTAGCAGTTTCCATGTTAACACGTCGGGCAAACTATCAGGTTATATAATGTGTACTACAGCAATAATTCGATTTTACTTACGGTTTGAGGCCCTGGTCCTGCTGTCCCAGCGGACATAGCGAACCACCGCGCAGCCCAGCGTGTCTCTCGCAGCGATCTCATGGCGCTCCGCCCTCGCCCTGCTCGCTGCAGGGCAAGCTGTATGCAGTGGCGACCTGGAAGTGCTCCTAAGGGTCACGGGTCCTCATGACGAAGTAGCACAGAATTTCTGAACAGCAAATAAATGTATTCAAGTAAATGACAGTTTGAAATCGTTTTGGAGTGCAGACAGATGCTAGCTAATAGGTAACAGCACACACCACAGCTGGGTTCCAGGACTATACCCGTTGTCCGGTTACCAGCTCTCTTCCTAGTTCCTGCCGATCGGCAGTATAGCAGAGCTCACAGTACACACACTAATAAAATAATAATACAGAGATCCTACCAGGCGCCCAGTCTAGGACCTGAAAACCTCGCTAGCAATGATTTGGGTGATGTACTTGCTGCAGGGGCAAGCTTTTAATGCAAAGTGGCGACCGGAAGTGCTCCTAGGGTCACGGGTCCTCGATGACAGCAGCACAGAATTTCTGAACAGCAAATAAATGTATTCAAGTAAATGACAGTTTGAAATACGATTTTGGAGCGCAGTACAGATGCTAGCTAATAGGTAACAGCACACCACACATCTCAAAATGCCATCACAGAGGCAACAAGCCTTTATGTGAGCAAATAAACAAATCAAAATGAAAAAAAAAAAACATGATGGTTCTCAAAAGGTGGCGGGAAAGGTTAGGGAGAAAAGATAGCATTCCAAAGTATAAGGAAACACAGAAGGAGCAGGACAGAGGAACTGCATCAGTTAAAGAAGGGAAGGCTACTGCTCTGAGAGCTAACAGGGGATGAGACCTCTGTTTCCAGGCGAGGGTCTCTTAAAACACTTACAGGTGAAAAAGTCTGCTTCTCAACTTGGGAAACTTTTTTGAAGCTGAGAGAACCAGACCCTGACCTTACTACTTCCAGAACCACTTGTCTGAGGTTAAAGAAGCCCAATTCTGACTGAAGTAAGCCAGCCTGCCCCCACTAGTACAGGAGAATGCGGCCCTGGGCACCCTCATCAGGGTGCCTGTTTATAGGAGCTTTAGGCTGGGGGGTGGGAGCAGGTCTGCCCACCCTTCGTCTGCCCCTGCCTCTGAAAGAAGCCCCTCTGAGCATAGGCAGAGGAGGCCTGAGTCTGGTAGAAGGCCTGTGAAAAGGCCCCCTACCCTGGGGCATGCCTTTGAGGGTGGCTTGCCGCTCCTTAGCCTGAGCACTCTTGAAAGTAGTCCTATATTCATCCATCTTCTTCATGTAATTCTCTGTCTCTCTCAAACAGAAATTTCCCTACAGGAAAATCCATAGCCTTAGTCTGGGTATCCTGTGACAAACTAGTGCACCTGAGCCAGGCCAGCCTCACAGCTACAGATGTGGCCATGACCCTAGAAACATCATTAACATCCACAGCAGCATGAAACTGAACCTTAGAAGCTTCAATGCCATCAGCCACCTGTTCTAGTTCACTAGACAGCTGACCAAGGGCCTGCTTGGCCAGTGCATAACAGTATCCCATCTAGTTTCTGATACCTAGCTACATAAGCCATATAATTTGCTTGCCTGGGTCCCAGAGGGCTGCCATATACTGTTTTTGCCTGGCATCAATCTTCTGGAATCCTTGTCAGGAGGATGTGAAGCCAAGGGAATATTAGCTTTATCACAGGCAGCAGCTGAACTACTAACATGCAAACTGCATTGCAGAAGAATTCTGTATCAGGGCCTGACAATGTATACCTTCTGTCCATCTTTTATATCTACAGGAGGCACAGAATTTGGAGCTTTTAAAATTTTAATTGTTTGTTTCTAAAGACTTATGTAAAGAGATAGACAATCTCTCTAGACTCTGGAATATCCATCATTTCTCTAAAATCAGGCTCCTCTTGCTCATCCACAGCCTCTTCTAAAAGGGAAGCTGGAGGTTTCAACAACTTTTTATAAAACATAAAATGAGATGGGGACTCAGACAGCATGAGGGGAGATTCAAAAGGTCTGTCTGGGGAGATGTCCGTTCAATGGCACACCAGACCTTCCCAGCCACATTCATACTGTTCATAATCCTCCTCCCCCTCCTCTGGTTCATAAAATTCCTCAATAATCATAATCCTGAACCACTGGGACGAGACGAACCGACCATTTTCCAGATAGTGGTGGTTCGGACGGACCCTGAGCCAGTGACTGGACAATTTGTATGGCTTTTGCTATCTCTGCAGCAGTTGGAGAAGAATTTTGGACTCAGACCTGCTGATTTTCTTGTTTTCTTTACTGGAATTGGTTCCTCAGAACCAGCTTTTCTTTGCCCGAGGAAGTCTGGCCCTGGAGGAGCACTCCCTCTGAAGTCAGTTGGCACCGACCGGGCTGTCCATCGGGTCAGCCGGACTCAGCCTCTAGTTCCCTGAGCCTGCCAATCTTTTTTCCAGGGTGGCTGCAGGGAAATTCTTATACCTGGCAGTCTGACTGGAGGTGGTCAAACCCCAGACAATACACATGTGGTGTGTGGGTCAGCCTTGACAGAACTTCCCCAAACATCACAGTTGCAACCAGTGGGCCCGGTTTTTCTTTGGGTTTCTCGACATAATGCCAGCCTAACCAAAAAATCCTGCCTTTAACGGCAGTGCCAGGCAAGACACCCTTATCGGTTCCTAACCGTGTCACGGGTATTGGAAAACACCGTAATAAATCCTTTTTTTAGAACCGATAGAACGGGAACCGCACTCCTAAAATAGTAACTTTTAGTTTTAAATGGGTTTTAAACCCACTGATCAGTTCAAAACCGAACCGATAACACAAGTTCCACACAGACAAAACCTTCATTTACTTACAGTTTACCACAGATAGAGCTTGAACGAGCGGTTTTGCGGTTAAATAAAACTATTCTCAGTTAAATCCAACAGAAAACACTTTTAAACCGAGAAATGAACCGAGCAGAAGGAGAAATCTCCGGAGCGACTGTTCACTGGTAGATAAAAGAATCTGACAGTTCAAGTTTGAAATGACACAGATAGAGCTGCTCTCGTGCCAAAATTCTGTTTTGGAATGGTTTTAACCATTTCACTCCGGGGCAGTTCTAGAGCTGGATCAAACTGCTAATGTCTATAATATAGCAAGACTTCATGTTGTTTGAAGATAAGGAGACTCGATGGAAAGCGCCTGGAGCTCTCCTGTCCTTCTGGCTGACGTGATGGCCACCAAAAAAGCGGTCTTCCACGACAGGTGAGAGATATCACACCTGTGCATCGGGTTCGAATGGCTTGCCCATGAGCTTAGCCAAAAGCAGTAGATCCCATGGAGGTGGAGGTCTCGCACCAGAGGATATATGATCAAGGCAACTGGCGTCCGACCACCTTCTCCTAGCCACCGACTGCTTTCCGGCCCGCCCGGTAAGCAGAGATAGCTACCAGTGTACCTGTAAGTCGAGCGAGCCTTAGCTGAGAAAGGGACCAAGGTAGTCCAGAATGCTAAGCCAGGAGCAGGAGGAAGGTGATCTTGCCCTGACACCAAATGGAGATCTCTTCCATTTAAAGACATAGCATTTCTGGTCGACACCTTACAGGATGCCTCAACAACGTTGAGGACCTCGTCGGAAAGACCCAAGGCCTGGAACTCTAGTCGCTCAGAAACCAAGCCGTCAGGTGCAGGGATTGAAGGTCCGGGTGGAGAACCTTCCCCTGGTTGACTGAGATCAGGTCCAGGCAGGCTGGGAGCCACCTCGGAAGCCTGGAGCTGAGGCTGAGGAGATCTGGATACCAGAACTGGCAGGGCCAGTCTGGGGCTACCAGAATCACCTGCGCCTTGTCCCTCCTCACCTTGAGAAGCACCTTGTGGATCAAGGAAAATAGGGGAAAGGCGTAGAAGAGGCCCAGGGTCCACGGCCTCCAGAAGGCATCCCCCTACAGTGAGCCCTGCTGAGGGCGGGGCATGGAAACAGCCTCAGCTTAGCATTCTCCCTGGAGGCAAACAGGTCCACCTGAGGTGTGCCCCAGTGGGAGAATAGATCTTGTACTACCTCCGGCAGGAGAGATCACTCGTGAGACACAGCCCCTATCCGGCTTAGGGCATCGGCCAGAGTGTTGGAGGCTCCTGCCACATGGAAGGCTAGGAGAGCCGCCTCCAGGCTGCGCACAAGGGGCCAAGTGCAGAGAGATTACTTGCACAGGAGCATACAGCACGTCCCGCCATGGCGGTTTAGGTAGTACATGGTCATGGTACTGTTCGTCTGGACCTGGACCACTTGACCCCATATAAGCGAGACGAAGACAGTGAGCGCTAGACAGACACGCTCGCAAGCTCCAGCAGGTTGATGTGACGCCGGGACTCCTGCAGGAACCAGAGTGTCACTCTGTGCTCCCCAGATGGGCACTCCAACCCATCAGAGAGGTGTTGGTCGACAGCGTGACCATCGGCTCGAGCGGACAAAGGATGCCCTCCTGCAGATGAGCTGGAACAATCCACCACTGGAGGCGTTCCAGATCTCCTGGGTCACTGCCACAGCCTGGTCGAAGGACGGGCCTGTGACCATTGGCTGGCCAGTCCCCATTGTAGGGGACGCAGTACAACGGGCCCAATGGACCACGCTGGTGCAGGCCGCCATGAGGCCCAGGAGGCGCAGAAGTCCCAGGCAGGGTGCAATTGCCCAACCTGGAAATGATTGGGCAGAGGAGGAAAGAACCTCGGCCCTGTCTGCGGAGCTGTGCTCTGGCTCGAAGAGTCGAGCTCTGCCCGATTAACTGAATCACCTGCTTTGGCACGAGTTCCGATTTGGCCTCATTGATGAGGAGGCCAACCTGAGAAACAAACCTGGAGGGCAGATCCTGGACCGCTCCACCTCCGGTCTGGAGGAGGCGCAATCAGCCAGTCGTCCAGGTGAGGTACACCCCGGACCCTTGATGCCCGTGGGAATGCTGTCACCACTGCCATGCATTTGGTGAAGACCCTGGGAGCTGGTGAGAAGCGAAGGGCATGGCCGGAACTTCGTAAATGGACTCCTCTGCTCTGAAGCAGAGGAATCGCTAGTGAGACGGACGGACTGGGATGTGAAGAACGTGTCCTGGAGGTCCAGAGAGACGGAATCACAAGCCTCCTTCCAATGATGGAATGATCTGAGCCTGGTGACCATCCTGAAGGTTCGAGACCTTAGGAACCTGTTCAGGTCATGCAGGCCTAGAATGGGGCGCCAGCCCCCGTCCGTTTCGGGACCAGGAATACCTGGACACAAACCCTGGGTCTGGTGGAGGATCCGCCACCTCCCTGATCACCTCCTTCTGGAGGAGCAGGGCAATGTTGGCTCGACGGGCTGACAGACAGGCCGTGGACCCCATAGCGCCCCGTGGGGCGACGGCTAAGAAGGGCGGGGCCTGCGCGAACTCCAGAGGCAAACCCTTTCCTACCACTTCCAACACCCAGCGGTCCGTGGTGATAGCAGGCCAGGTGGAAAGAAAGTGGCAGAGCCGTCCCCCCACGGGGGGAACCCGGGGGGGGGGAGCGACGAGGCTGGGGGTGACACCCCTCAACCCGTCACTGGGCAGGCTTGGAAGAGGGACCGGCCGAGGGACCTCCCGGGCCTCCCGACTTCCTGCTGGAGGAAGCTGCAGGCTTGGCTTTGGGGTGCCAAGTGTGAGCCTGCTGGCCCTGATGCTGGTGTTGCTGGGCCGGACGTGCCACAGGGGCAGAAGGCCGAAAGGGTTTACGCTGCTGCTGGCGGCTTTTGTCCTTTTGAAAAGACGTGACCGAGTCCAAGGTGGCATTGGACTTCTCGATCCTCTACAAATGGCCCTCCACCCCGGGACCGAACAAGTCGGTACCCAGGAAGGGGACGTCTGCCAGCCTGAGCTGGGTATCCGTCGTGAAGGTGGAGATCCGCAGCCAAGCTCTGCGGTGCATGGCCACTGCGGCCGCAAGTCTCCGATGTCAAGAGCAGTTTGGAGGTGCTGCTTCGCCACCACCCTTCCCTGATCCAACACCTGCTTGACAGTAGTCTGGAGGTCGGCCGGGAGATGAGGAATCACCTCATCCAGGGAGCCATTAGAGGCGTGGAAAAGTGTGCCATCAGTACAGCTGAACTGGCCTAACAGGGGCCTAGGGAGGACACAGCGTGACACTTCGCCGGCGTGAGTCCAGCTTCTTGGACTCTCTGTCAGGAAGCTGTCCACGTCCCTGGTGTTCCCGGAATGCGGGAAAACACTATCGATCACAAGCCCCTCCGCAGAGGGCTGTTCCAAAAACTGGATAGTGAACGGTGGGGACCATGTACACTTCCTGGCCATCCTGGCTGAAGCTGCAGGACAAGAAGCCGCCGGTGCCATAACTCCAAGGCTAGGCCAACACTGGCTTCAGCCACGGAAAACCTCCGTGGGAGAATACCCTCGGTCCAGTATCTCCGTGAGGGATACTTGGGCCGCTTGGACAGGTTTGAGCTTCATCCCAATAGATTCTGAGATGAGCGAAGCAGACATATGAACGAGGATGTGCTCTCGTCCAACAACTGTCCCCCAGTGGACTCCAGGTCAAAGGGCCTGGAGAACAGGGAAGAGTCATCATCAGACTCCGAGGAGTCTGCAAACAGCTGCCTAGGGCCTCAGCCACCCTCCACATGCCGAGGATGGTCGGGAGTGAGGGTGACCGACAACCGATGAGGCAACCCCTGACCCAACCGAGAATCCTTGGTCGGAGCCCCAGATTTAGGTTGTGGAGGCGAGGGTTCTACCACAATGGGTGGCGCTGCTGGTTTCGGCCGAACAACCGGTGCCGGTTTGGGTTCCTCGACAACCACGACGGGTTGTTTCGGCCGTTCCGGTGACAGTCACTTAATGGCCGAGGAAGGCGACGGGGTCAGCTTGTTCCCAGTCAGATGGAGCTGCTGCCACATTAAGTCCTCGTAGTGTCGACGTAACTTGTGCTGAAGCCTTTCCTCTGAGGAGGAAGGCGGCGAGACAAGTGGCAATGCTGCCTTCCTCAGTGCCGAGACCACGGTGTCGGTGGGATCGTTGGACCGAGAAGAGGTCGAGACCGAGACCGTCGGTGTTTCGAGGTGGGTCTGGGAGGCAGGAAACCCGTTCCTCCCTCGGCTCGGAAACCTTAACCGGGACCACGGTACAGGAGGCACAGGCAAGTCCTCAGTTTCCACGGGAGAACCGGTGAAGAAGGGTTGTCGACTTCTCCAGTCGACAGCCCGTCTGACAGGTCAAGAAAAATCTCAACCGGTCGGCGGGTGTCTCGGCCAGCTGACCTGGCGGGGACAACGTGAAGCCAAGCCGCTTAGCCAACCTCGACGAAGTCGAGTGTCGACTGTCCGGGAAGGGACCTCTCCGCCCTCGACGCCGACGGTGGAACTTACCCTTCGAGTCCTTCTTCTTGGACCGAGAGGAGTGTCCCGATGGGCCTTCACCGTCTGTAGAGAGGGACTGACAAAGCTCCTTAAAAGAAGCTGTATAGGAGGAGCCCAAGGAGAGTGGGATAAATGCCGCGACTGAGGACGAAGATGCGGCCTGAGCCGCCTCCTCCTCGAGGGTAGTCATCTGCTCAAGTTGCTCAGCCGAGCCTGCTGCCGCGGACACCACACAACAGGCCTCCTTAGACTTCACCAGTGGAATACGTCTCTCGGGGTGCCCAAGTTGAAGTCTGGCAGCACGGTCTTCGAGGACATTGGCCGAGACGGACTTGCACAAATCGCAGGCCTGCGGATCGTGATCAAGCCCGAGGCAATAAATGCACTTGGAGTGCGGATCGGTCCGAGACATCTTCTGCCCGCATGGGCACCGCCGAAAACCGGGAGTCGACTTATCCATCGCAGGCGCGAAGGAAGAAACAGACTGAAGTCTAGAAATTTTAAGAATAAGTTTTGGTTTAACCAACAAGTTTGGATCCAGGCCTAAAACACACAGCGCTAAGGAGGGAACCTGAGCTTCCAAGCGGTAAGGAAGATCTGGCATCATGAGGCGGAGCCGAGAGTTTTACCACCAGTGGGTGGGAGGAGCCAGCTTGAAGACCTTCTGGCAAGATTTAAAGCGGCAAGGAACCTGCCATGAAGTGTGGCTTGAACAACATATCCATGTCCCTAGAACTTCGGGTTGGTTAATCAAATAAGGCTCCTTGTAACATGGCATTAATGGCAACACTGAAAACAAGTAATCTGATTGGTCAAAACACATCAGGTGACACACATCCAACCGTGCATTAATTCCCTAGATATGACCAGCTGTCTTTTAAAGCAAGAAAATCAGGAACGTGCCCGCAAATCACCACAGAGTGTTATGCTAGTTCAACTTTAAGCAGAATTGCATGGTGCGAAAGGCCTCTCACACAGTTTGCAAGGGTGCTAACAGATGACATAGACACTGCATATGCAGCCCATGTGTGATTTTGTATTTTCTTGAAACTTGGCTTCCAGCCAAATGCCCTTTGGGTAACCTTGCCTCAGTGTTTGCACACAGAGGTTCTTTGTCTTTAAATAGTTTTTATTTTAATAGGTTCACCACAACATAACCCAGACAGACCATCTTAGGGTAGCTGGTTCATTCCACTGGGGTGTCAAACAGGCGAGGCATACTGATGAGTCCTGGTAGGACAAAACACGTGTCTATGTCATCAACCACATTCAAAAGCAGGGTCATTCTCAATTCCCTACAGGGGGCATGCCTCAGACAGCTAGTGTTGGAACCCACTGGGGAGGGAGCAATCTTAGACCTGGTATTCTCAAACGGGGACAAAGAGAGGATCTCAGATCTAGAAGTGGGTAGCCATCTGGGAACAAGCGACCACCAAACAGTGTGGTTCACAATAAGCACAGCCACAGATTTAAGCCATACAAAAGTGAGGGTACTGGACTTTAGGAGGGCTGACTTTGTCAAAATGGGAGAGTGCCTCAGAAAAGCACTAGCAAACAGGCAAGAAGGAGGGGCTGAAGAACTTGGTTTACTTGGTTTCAAAGGACAAAAGAAGGCTATTGCCCATCGAGATTGTCCCCCACCACATTGGTGGGATAATTATACCTTGTAGTTGTTAAACTCGAGCCAGCAATCCAGCCCTTTTTTGAAGACTGTATTGGAGCTACTGTCTACTAAGTATTGTGGGAGGAGATTCCACAATTTGGAGTTCTTACAGTAAAGTAGTTTAACCTTTTGTTGTTTAGCTTTAGATACAAATATCTGGTTGTTATGATACGAGGTGAAGTCCAACTGGTGGAGAAATATAAGCCACAGTGGTGCATTAACTCTTGAGAATTCGGATTTTGTACAATAGGAGAAAGGTCACCTCTGGTACATCTTGTGCGTAGTGAATGTAGCCCTGTAACTCTTAATCTTTCCTCGTAGTCGAGTCTGGATAAATAAGGGACCATTTTGTGGCTCTTCTCTGCACCCTCTCAACCCCATCAATGTCCTTCCCAGATATGGACTCCAGCAGGGGATCCATAGTCCAAATGGGGCCTGACATAAGCCCTATACAAGGGGATTATGCATTCCTGTGTCCTAGACACAAGACGAGCGTTGAATCCGAGTGAGCAATGCATTGAGACTTCTTGGCTAACATCCTGCAGTGATCACTAGATGATAATTTATTATCAATGATTACCCCAAGATCTTGTTCTAATGGTGACACATGAGGGTAACACCGTTCCAGAAATAGGTCTGCCTAGGGTTATTCTTACCAAAGTGTACAACGTGACACTTGTCTGAGCTGAGTGTCATTTTGTTTAAAACTGCCCTTTCTTCAATGGATTTTAAATTGCTCCTCATAGAATCTCTGTTTATCGATGTAAGGACAGAGCCACACAGCTTAGTATCAGCAGCGAATTTTGAGAGAACAATTTGGGGCTGGCCTGCAGATCACTAATAAAGATGTTAAACAAATTCGGCTAACCACGGACCCTCACGGGACCCGTTGGTCACACTCAGTGAGTGGGAAAGTGTGCCGTTAATTCTGACCTGCTGATATCTTCCACTCAACCAACCCGAGACCCAGTTAATTATATGATGAGAAAAAACCCATATCATTCATTTTTGTCGAGTAGAATGTCATGAGGGACTTTGTCGAATGCTCTACTATAGTCGAAAGTATCACATCCATAGGGATGCTGTCATCCAGTGCCTTACTGACATGATTATAAAAGAAAACCAAGTTAGTAGTGCAGGAGTATCCCTGCCTAAAGCCATGCTGTGTAGTGTCAGTCAAGTTACCCCCAACAGATTCGTACTCTAAAAGTTTCTTAATAACTTTCTCCATGATCTTGCTTACAATGGAAGTCAGACTTATTGGACGATAATTCTCTGGTTTGGAATGATTACCTTCTTAAAGATTGGGACCACAGTGGCCATTGTCCAGTCTTAGAGGATAATTCCCTCATACAAGTTTGTTGAATATAATTGAAAGTGGTTTAGCAATGGTAGCTGCTGTCTCTATTAGAAATCGGGGCTGATGTTATCAGGGCCTGGACTGGAGTGGATTTTAGGGATATAATTGCTTTAGCATATCATCCTCGATGATGATGTAGGGAGTAACATTGTTTGTATGTTTGGAAGCTAGGAACCTCTTTCTTGGTAAATACTGAGCAAATTGTTTGTTAAATGTGTCTGCCATATCTTTGTCTGTTGATACAATTGTGTCATGTATACAAAAGGCCCCATGTGTCTATTATTTATTTTTTATTGTTAGGAAGGAAAATAGTGATTTATAGTTGTCTTTGGTATGGGCCAGGCGAAACTCAAGTTTTTGGACTGCAGAATGGCTTGTTTTAGTGATTTTAGAGTTTCCCTATACTGAGCGAACCATAACTTTTTGGTGTCTCCTTGCTGTTTTAGCTAGTTTAAATAGCCTCTGCTTGTTCTTAATTAAGGTTTTGATGGTATTGTTAAACCACAGGGGTATTTTCCCCTTTTTATTATATTTTTGTTATAGGAACATATAATTTTTCTGAGTTGTAAATGGTAGATTTGAAAAAGTCCCAAGATTCTTCCATGGAAAGGGAGGATAGTACTGTATCCCAAGAAATTGAGTTTAATTGGTTATTGATAGCATTAAAATTAGCTTTTTTGTAATTTTTCAATTCAGTATAGTTGGTGATGTGTTGACAAAATGTCAGTGTAATGGAAATGGTGTAGTGATCACTTGATCCTAGTGGGGCACCAATTATAATTTTGGATATTAGATTCCCTATATTTGTCATACTAACATATGAAAATGCCAGCAGAATAGGCCTAACGGTCTTTCGTGTCTGCTCGTTGGTCAGCCCCACCCTGGGTGCTGACCTTGCTGCCCTCGCCTTCTCTGGCTTCCCTTCCCAGTTCCGGATATTCTTGCTGCATTGGATTTGCTTCCTGAACCCTCCCCTGTACCTGTCCCACCCTCTTGAACCCCTCCACTGTCTCTGCCTCCACCAGCCCCCTAGGTAGTGCATTCCATGGCTCCACCACCCTCTCAGTGAAGTAGCACCTCCTCCTTTCTCCCCTGAATCTTCCCCCCTCCAGCTTCCACCCATGCCCTCTAGTGGCCCCTTCCTCCTTCCTTCGAAGCACCCTGACTGTTCCTCCCCTATTTACCCTCTTCATGTACCTGAAGACCTCTATCATGTCCCCCCAGTCCCTTCTCTCTTCCAATGTGTACATATTTAGCTCTTCGAGCCTCTCCTCATAGGTCCTGTCCCCCAAGCCCCAAATCATTTTGGTTGCCCTCCTCTGGACCCTCTCCAGGAGGTTAATGTCCCTCTTTAAGTGTGGCCTCCAAAACTGCACACAGTACTCCAGGTGCGGCCTCACCAAGCAGTTATACAGAGGGAGTATCACTTCCTCCTTCTGGAGGTGATCCCCTAGCGATGCATCCCAGCATCCTGTTGGCCTTGGCTGCTGCCCTCCTACAAGTCTCAGAGTTGTTCATCTTGACATCCACCACCACCCCCAGGTCCCTCTCAGCCATTGAGACTTGTAGTATTTCCCCAGGGTGTACACTTGGCCTGGGTTTCTGGCCCCCAGGTGGAGTACCTTGCATTTCCCTGCATTGAACCTCAGCTTCCACTTTCTAGACCATCTTTCCAGAGCCTCCAGGTCCCCCTGCAGGGCCACCCTCCCCTCCTCCCCATCCACCACCGCCCCCAGTTTCGAGTCATCTGCAAAGAGACTCATCTCACTCCTGATTCCTGTCCTTATGTCAGATCGTTAGGCGTTGAACAGAAGGGCCCAGGACTGATCCCTGTGGGACCCCTAATGACCCTCCTTGGGGATGAGACTATCCCACCAACTACGACCCTCTGGGTCCGGTCCTGGAGCCAATTGCCTATCCATCTGATCATCTGGTTTCCACCCCCATTTCTCAAGCTTATCCAACAGGCCACGTGAGGAACAGAGTCAAATGCCTTGCTGAAGTCTAGAAGAGGACATCCACTGGTCTACCAGGTCCAAGGCACTTGTCACCCAGTCATAGAACTCCACCAGGTTTGTCTGACACGATTTCCCTGGGATGAATCCATGCTGTCTATCGTCCAGGCACCCTGACTTATCCAGGTCCTCCCTAGCCTCTCCTTGACAATGCCCTCCATCACCTTGCCCACCACGATGTCAGGCTGACAGGCCTGTAGTTCCCTACCAGCTCCTTGAGTCCCCTTGTGGATAGGCACTCATGCGCCACCTTCCAGTCTTGGGCACCCACCCTGTCCTCATAGAGATGGTGAAAAGCTCTGCCAGGGGTTTTGCCAGGACATCTGCAAGTTCCTTCAGCACTCTAGGATGTAATTTATCCGGCCCTGGTGCTTTCTCCGTCTTAAGGGAGCTGAGGGCTTCCCTCACTCTCTCTGCTGTGATTTCCACTTCTGGTACCTCTTCTCCCTGCTTAGCCCTCCCCCACCTGCCAGTGATGCCCCCTTCCCAGACCTGCCGATCGGTAAGGGTCCCCCTCCTCATTATCTCTCTCCTCCCATGTTGATGCAGCATCCCATTTCCCTGGTGAAAACTGAGGTGAAGTACTCATTTAGTACCTCAGCCTGCTCCCTGGGTCTTGTGCCCATCTCCCCCTGATTTAATCCTGCTAATCTGCCCCTTCACCCTTCGTCTTTCCCAATATATCTAAAGAACCCTTTTCCCTCTCTTAATTTCCCTGCCAGGTTCTGCTCCTTCCTTGCCTTAGCAGCCTCACCACTCTAGTGGCCCTTCTAGCCATCAGCTCATATTCCCTCGATCCCTTTCACTCCTTGAGCACTTGAATTTCTTATAGGCTGCTTTCTTTCCCCGCACCACCTCCTGGACCTCCCTGGTCCACCAACAGGGTTTTTGGGCCCTACGCATTTTCGTCTTACTCTTGCACAGGTGCTGGTAGCATCCTGCACCCCTCTCCTGATGATTTCCCACCTACTATCAGCGTCCATGTCTGACCCAATCCCATCCAAATGCTCCTTAAGGATCCTTCCCATTTCCTTAAAATCACGCCCCAGAAGTCGGTTACTTCCGTCTTTGTGCAGCCTTCTACCCCTCTAGTTCCAGGCAGACCAGACTGTGGCATGGTCACTCCCGCCAATGGGTCCCTTACCTCCAGGCCCCCAATCTGGTCACTGTCTGCCAGGACCACATCCAGTACCCGTGCCTCCCTGGTGGGTTCCCTCACCTGCTGAGTTAGGGCAGCGTCTTGAAAGACATCCAACAACCTCTGTTCCTGGTCACAGAGGATGTCATAGTCTCCCAGTCTGTTCCTGGCATGTTTAGAGTCCCTAACACCACCACCTTTCCTCTGCCCAGTCTGCAGTGTCTCCTAACATCTGCCACCAGACTGTCCTCCAGCTCCTCCGCCAGGGCAGGGGGTCTATACACCACTCCTATTTTTACTCTCTTGCCCCCCCTTGTTATCAAGGTGACCCAAATCGCCTCCACGGTTCCCTCAGCCTCCTCTACTCCCCCTATGCCAATGCAATTTTTGACTATCATTGCTACCCCTCCTCCCCTTCCCTCCCCCCTGTCCTTCCTGAACATAGTGTAACCCTCCAGGTTCAGGTCCCAGTCATGTCTTGCAGTGGCCCAAGTCTCAGTGACGCTGCCCATCCACTGCTCCCTCAGTTAACATCGCCTGGAGCTCAGGCATTTATTGCTAGCTCCTGGCATTTAGCAGGACTACCTTCCACCCCTTTCCTATAGTTCCATTCCCCTGCTCGTGTTCCCATGGGGATTCTGTTTCTCCTGGTCTGCACTTTTGCCAGTTGGCCTTTTCCTGCAATCCTCCTGGTCCCCAGGGGGGTGGAGACAGAGTCCCTCCTTTATCGGCACCCCCTTGACAGCCTTTTCTCCCATCCCACCCCCCTTCACAAGTTTAAACCCCACTTTTCACCAATGAACTCCTCTATTTTCAACTTAAGGATTCCCCTTCCCTCCAAATTGAGATGTAGTCTATCTCTAGCATACAGCTCCTTATCCTCCCAGGTCTCCCCTCAATCCCCCATCAACCCATACCCTCTGGCCTCACACCACTCCCTGAGCCACTGGTTTATCTCCCTAATTTTCCTTTTGTGCTCCCCACTAGCCCTTGGCACTGGCAGGATTTCTGAGAAAACTGTGCATCCTATGTCATGACAGACCTGGCGAGCTCCCTGAATCTTGCCTGTATCTCTAGCTGCTATTTCTCTCAATGTCATTTGTACCCAGGTGGACCAGTATGTCTAGGGAACCCCCACAGTCCTTGCCAGCTGATATACCTCGTGCTTAGCCCTGTGACCGTTAGTCAGGAAGCATCTTGTTCTAACTGGCCAGGCTTCTCCCTCCCTATCCCATTTAATACCCTGATCATAGAATCCCCAGCAGCGGCCCGGTGGCGCTTGAGGGTTGAGCACTGGATGCCACACCGGCGCTTCGCGGCGACCGGGTTCGAGGGAGCGAACTCGGGGTGGCCGAGAGGTCGGCAGGAGGAGGAGGAATTGAGCGTCCCAGCGGATGCTCTCCTCCCTCAGGGGTGCAGGAAACATGAGCTCCAGCGTTCACATCACCCTCATAGCGGTGGAAGCACCGACAATTGAGGGGATGGAGGCGGCTCCGTCTAACGGAGTCGGGGAGGGGGGACGCCGCCGACGCATGAGGGCTCTGGCGTGCGTCAGCACGCCATCTCTCGGGACGTACGTCCCAAGCGTTCGACGTCCTGGGGGTAGGGGACGTAAGGGGAGAAAACCGGAAAACCCCTCCGGCAAGCCCTAGATGAAGGCCGCCCTAAGTCCACCCGGACCACCTGCAGGACAGACCCCACTGTGCAAGGAGAGGAGGAGGATGGGCACTCTAGGGGCAGATCCCCAAGGTAGGCAAGGGGAGACATGAGCGGACGGAAGGATGGGGCTCCGGAGGTAGTAAGGAGGGATAAAGAAAGAAAGTAAAAAAAAAAAAGAATTCCCCAGCAGGAGCACTCTGACCACTCCTTTTCCTCCATTCCCCCCCTTCCATGTCCCTCATCCTTTCTACTGGCCCCTCCACCCAGCTGGCTCCTTGTTCCTCCCCCTATCTGGCTGCCACATGCCACCCCCTCCTTATTTACCATGGCCACTCCCTCCCCTCCAATCCTATGCCTCTCCTCCTCCTGAGTATCCTTCTGTACCTTGCTAATTCTCCCCTCACTGCTCATAACTGGTCCTTCTCCCCCATCTGCTAAACTAGCCTGACTCATCCTCCCTTCCTTCCTGTCTCCATTTAGTTCCTCCTTGCTCGTCATGCTCCCCTGGCCTAAACCCTGAGCTCCCTTTACTGAATCCTCCTTGTACTTCTGGTCCTTCTCCTTTACCTTTCCTCCCAACTGGTCCTTCTCCTTGCGCTTTCCTGCCTCTTCCCCCTGCCCCTCCTGCTCTGATTCACTGCTCCCCCCATTCTCCTGCATTCCAGGTCCCCCCCTGTTCTTCCTGCTATCTGGCCCTGCCTCCTGCCTCCCCTCCCACCCCTTTCCGTCTCTAACCACCTCTGTCGTGGCTACATCACCCCTCATCCTTGAGCAGAAGAAGAACTGAAGCGGTTGTGAGTATAAGGTCTGATCCACCTCCCGCCTTGCTTCCTTCTGTCCAGCCCTGGCTATCTGCCTACTTCCCTGAGAATGTTGTCCCTCCGTCCCCCTTTGTGAGGTCCCCAGTTACCTGCCTGCTTCCTTGGTAGTGTCCTTTTGGACCCCTCTGCCAAGGTCCTATGTGACCCTAGTATTCTCCTGCACTCTTTCCTATACCCCACCCCCAGTGCTTGGTGCAACCCTGTGGAGATTTCAGCCCCTTCCCCAACCATACCACCCCCTTCCCCAGCTTTCTCCTCATCCCGCAACCTCCTCCTAAGCTGTGCTAGCTGGTAGCATACTGGGCAACCACCAAACTTCCAAGCCCAGTCCAGTATCATGGCTGCTCCACACCTATGCACCCCCACCCTCCCAAAGATGCAGCCCCTAATGTGTGTGGTTCCATCCCTTCCAAATAGGATTCCTTGGGTGAGCCACCAGGTTCCCCCTAGTCCAAGATACCCCTACTGCCTAATCAGGTCACCCACTAATCTTAGAGACAGTCCCACTGTACACCAGTAACTCTGTTACTAGGTGCAGTACAACACACTTTAAACTTATAAGAAATGAACAACTCCCTAAGCTCCTCTCCCAGCCTTTAAATCCAACCCCAGTGGCTAGAACTACATGAGCTGCACCAGCAGCCTTTTCCTCAATTGCAGGGCAGGTGTTCCCTATAAATTTGCAGACTTCTGGGGAGGGAGGGTGGGGAGAGGCGGTCTTGGGCAGACACCTGACAAGAGAGAGTGTATCAGCGCTGTGTCTCCCTCAAGCCTGCAGCTAAAGAACCAGGCCCAAGCAAATCCCACCAAATAGGTTTGAAATCAGAAGAAATAGGCCTCTACCAGCGCAGCCTGTTACACAGTGAAACATCCACAAAAGAGCCCCACTTACAGCCACCAAATCAGTTTACAAACATCCAGCATCCCAAAAACAATTCCCTGCTAGCCCCTTAGAAGTAAGAAAGAAAAGAACTAACCTACCAAGTAAAATCCACAAGAACCGTGTGAAAAACAACAGCAGCAGCTACTGTCCTGGAACACAACTGATCCTGTCCCTTCAGTTCTTTCCAATAACCAAGTCAGTATGTTGTCACCTCGTGTTGGTTCTGTAACGATTTGTTCAAGGCCCAAATCAACCATGAGTGTGATTAAGTCTTTCTCGGCCTCGTACTTCCAGTTAAAGAATGCCAATTTATAGTAGGCAGGTTAAAGTCACCCAGTATGAGGATTTTTCCTTTAGAGGCCATGTCTGAGATTTCATTGCTTAGGCATGAAGAATATTCTTTATTAGAAGTCGGGGCCTATAGCATGTCCCTACCATCAGTTGTGGGTAGCCCTTGAGCTGGATATTAACTTGAGACAGATTCAATGTTACTCATTGTGGGGATTTGGAATGAGGATATGTAGTCTCTAACAGAGACATACCTTCTCCCCATTTGTCCCTGACAGTCCTTATGATATAGTTTATACCCTGGGATATGCTGGATCCAGAAGTATCAGGATCCCACCAAGTTACTGTGATAGAGATGAGTCCATATTTATTCAGTTGACACATAGCTTCTAGTTCAGCTATTTTACCTGGTTTAGAGATCTGGCATTTAACTTAGTACCTCACACTCAGAGGTGTCTGTAGTAGGTCTTTTAGAGAACAGGATCTTTTGTCACTGATCTCACCCCCGGGTATTAGTTTAAAAGTTTGTTAATGGCTGTTGTAAATTTTTTACCCAGAAGTGAGCTACCCCTACGACTGAGGTGGAGTCCATCCCTGCAGTACAGTGAGTCTTTTAGATAGAAGGTTTCCCAATGTGTGAGACAGAGAATGTTCTGCTGGAGACACCATCGTCTAAGCCAGTCATTAAAGTCCTTAATCCTTGTGTTAATACTATCAGGTGCTCTTAGTGAGGGTAGAATCTCTGAGAAGCATGCTATGCTATTTTTTCCGCTAGTACATTGTTGAGAGCTATAATGTCCTGTTTAAGTTAAGTCAATACTACCTTTATTTATATCATTTGTACCTGCGTGTATTATGAATAATTGATTTTCCACCAACTTTCAATATATTTTTACAGTAGTAGTGATGTCGGATACCGAGCACCCTACAAGCTAGAGCAGAGTACGAGTTGAATTTGTCCACGTTACATATTGAGCGGTCCAGGTGTTTAATAATTGAGTCACCAAGAACAAAGATTTGTTTAGTTAATGGGTGAGAATCCATATGCTAGAAGTTGATGGTAAAATCACTGAATACGTGATTTTGGTCTTTTGTTAGGGTTTACTTAGTTTGCGTGTGGGGACACAGTACAGTTGTTTACTCTCCTGGGGGTTGGGCAGCTGACTAGGGGATCACTGCAGGTGGTACTGATAGTGTCATCATTCGATTGGAACATTTATGTCCTGTTTAAGGGCATCGTATTTATTGAATAAGGGTAGGGGTGAAACATTGCATCAATTTGCCCCGATGTTGTAATTTACCCTTGGGTACCCTTGCCCAGCTGTGGAATCCTCTTGAAATACAGCAGGAGTAGAAGAGGTAATGAGATTAGTACTTATAGCAGTTGCTGTCTCGTCAGCAGATGGGGGAATTAAGGATAAAGACTGACCCAGCATTGAGTCAATATAGTCCTCCAAAGCTCCAATCTCAGGACCAACTGTTGTGGAAGCCAGTAAACGGGCGATTTCTTCCTGGAGGGTTTCTACCATTAAGCATTTATTACATACAAAGTTGGTAGTCTGGGGACCCGTGGCATACATAGCACATGACTGGCAATAGTTGTTAGCAGTTTCCATGTTAACACGTCCGGGCAAACTATCAGGTTATATAATGTGTACTACAGCATAATTGATTTTACTTTACGGTTTGAGGCCCTGGCCCTGCTGTCCCAGCGGACATAGCGAACCACGCCTGACAGCTGCGTGTCTCTGCAGCGCATCTCAGCAGCCGCTTCGCCTGCTCGCTGCAGGGCAAGCTTTTAGGCAGTGGCGACCTGGAAGTGCTCTAGGGGTCACGGGTCCTCATGACGAGTAGCACAGAATTTCTGAACAGCAAATAAATGTATTCAAGTAAATGACAGTTTGAAATCGTTTTGGAGTGCAGACAGATGCTAGCTAATAGGTAACAGCACACCACAGCTGGGTTCCAGGACTATGCACCGTTGTCCCGGTTACCAGCTCTCTTCCTGGTTCCTGCCTCGTCGGCAGTATAGCAGGGCTCACAGTACACACACTATTAAAATAATAATACAGAGATCCTACCAGGCGCAGTCTAGGACCTGAAAACCTCGCTGGCAATGATTTGGGTGATGTGCTTGCTGCAGGGGCAAGCTTTTAATGCAAGTGGCGACCCGGAAGTGCTCCTAGGGGTCACCGGGTCCTCGCGACGAGCAGCACAGAATTTCTGAACAGCAAATAAATGTATTCAAGTAAATGACAGTTTGAAATACGTTTTGGAGCGCAGACAGATGCTAGCTAATAGGTAACAGCACACCACACCACATCTCAAAAATGCCATCACAGAGGCAACAAGCCTTTGTGTGAAGCAAATAAACAAATCAAAATGAAAGAAAAAAACATGATGGTTCTCAAAAGAGGTGGCGGGAAAGGTTAGGGAGAAAAAGATAGCATTCCAGAAGTATAAGGAAACACAGAAGGAGCAGGACAGAGAACTGCATCAGTTAAAGCAGAAGGAAGCGGGGAAGGCAGTCAGAATATCAAAGGCCCAGACCGAGGAAAAGATAGCCAACTCGGTTAAGAAGGGGGATAAAACCTTTTATAGGTACATTAGGGAGAGAAGAAAGACCAAGGGAGGGATAGTGAGGCTTAATAAAGGGAGGGTGGGTGGGCAGAGACGGACAGTGAAAAACAGGGATACTGAAAGAATACTTCTGCTCAGTATTCACAAAAGAGGAGAAGGGGAGATATCTAATCCAATCAATAGAAGCACTCTGGATAGGGGTTGATACCAGTCCTTTCACAGAAGATAGGGTTCTGAAAGAACTCCTAAAACTGAAAGTGGACAAAGCAATGAGGCCTGATGAGTTCACCCCAGAATTCTAAAAAGAACTAAGGAGAGAACTAGTGACACCACTGACTACCCTTTTAACAAATCATGGGAGGATGGTGTGGTACCTAAGGACTGAGGAGGGCGGATGTGATTCCCCTTCACAAAAGTGGGAGCAAAGCAGAGGCAGGAAACTGCATACCTGTTACCTTGACCTCAGTGGTAGGAAAATGATGGAATCACTTCTGAAAGAAAGAATTGTTGAGTACCTAGTGGCCAGTGGGGCAGAGGACCCAAGGCAGCATGGATTCACAGCGGGAAGGTCATGTCAGACGAATCTAATAGATTTCTTCGACTGGGTGACAAAGTCGTAGACCAGGGAGGGGTTGTGGACATGGCCTACCTACACTTTAGCAAGGCATTTAACACAGTCCCACACAAAAGATTAATAAACAAATTAGCCAGCCTGGGAGTGGGTCCTAGGGTGGTAGCCTGGGTAAACAATTGACTGGACAACAGGACACAGAGGGTAATAGTAAACTGAGTCCACTCCAAAGCAGGGGTCACCTCAGCGTTCAGTACGGGTCTAGTCCTTTTAAAAGTCTGTAAGTGACATTGCAGAGGGACTGGAAGGAAAAGTATGCCTCTTTGCAGACAACAGAAAGATCTGCAACAGGGTTGATACACAAGGGGTATGTGAAAAGGATGAGAAGGGACTTGGCTAGGTTGGAGGAATGGTCAAAAGTATGGCAGCTTAGATTCAATGCAAAGAAGTGCAAAGTAATGCACCTGGGAAACAAAAACCCAGGGGAAGATTACACAATGGGGGGGTGGTATTAACAACAACAAAAAAGGAAAGGGACCTGGGGGTGGTCATATCAGATGACCTAAAGGTAAGCAAGCAATGTGAGAAGGCAGTAAGGATGGCTAGGGGATACTGGGATGTATAGGGAGAGGCATCACCAGTAGAAAACAGGAAGTTGTTAACCCTCTGTACATACAGTCGGTGAGACCCCATCTGGAGTACTGCAGTTCTGGAGACCCCATCTCCACGAGGACATAGACAGGATGGAGGCAGTCCAGAGGAGGGCAACTAAAATGGTGCAGGGTCTGCAACAGAAGCCATACAAAGACAGACTAAAGGAGCATAATATGTATACCCTTGATGAAGGGGGGGGGGAGAATATGATAGAAACTTTCAAGTACCTCTTGGGAATTAAAGTCCAAGAGGGTAGCATCTTCAAAATAAGATATGTGCAAGAACAAGGGGACACAATTTGAAGATAGAGGGGGGACAGCTCAGGGGCAATTTGAGGAAGTTTTTCTTCACAGAGAGGGTGGTGGACGAATGGAACGGCCTTCTGAGGTCATGGGGTCAAAAAGGGTGCAGGAATTCAAGAATGCATGGGGCAGCTATAAGGCAATTCTGGTGGGAGATAGGAAGAAGCAGGCTGTTGGTTAACTAGGATCTGAGCTTACCCAACAGATAGGAAAATGGGCAGACTAGGTGGGCCAAGCGGTCCTCATCTGCCGTCAAAGTCTATGTTTCTAAATACACAAGACCAACTTGGGGATTAAATAATTTTATCTAAAGAGATAAATCAGTAGATCAGTGGGTCAGCAGGTGCTGATTACGTGCAGAGGAAGGACATGCATAGTCTGTTGCTGCAAGCTGATATACTGAAGAAGGGATATGCCATTGCTTAAAGGGACACAGTCAACCTTTTTACATTATATTATTTTTAGGTAAAAAAACATATTTTATGATTGCTTAATTCTTCTAAAATTCTTTGATGTTGCTGGTTATTTTATGTGCCTCCTTGCTTATTAGAACCAAAATGCATGGTAATATATAGCTATGCCCAGCTTTGCTTGCTTCATATCACTGGACTATTCTTAGTGCACACTTCCTGAACATTAGAAACATCCTCAAACAGCCGGCTCCATGGCCCAGCAAGGGGGTTGCTCAAGCAAGCTTGACAACGGTTTTGCACCCCAAGCCGGGTACCAGGACTGGAGTCTAGTGGGAGGGTAGCCTGGCGTCCAGTGGATGCTTCCTCCGAGGGGTTCAAGTGGGGCCTGTGGGCGGACTGGTGGCGTGCTTGGGGCGTGGAGCGCTCCATACACCCCCGCCCAGGCCCCTGTGCTCGGCAAGGCCGAGAACTGTGGGCGACAGAAAACAGAAAATACACGCCAACCGACTAGATGACAAGCATCAGACTCCTGCAGCCCGGCCCGGAACCAGCCCCACAGCTCCTGGAGTATGTGCCGCTGGCGGTAGGCCTTCCCACTTGGAAGTGAGGGCCCTCCAGGCAGAGGGATATGCCGGGGTATCTAGGTAAGGCTGCGATTGGGGCATGGCAGAAGGTGGCTGGGGTCGGGAGGTGGTAGGGTAGATACTGGCTCTCCAAGGAGTGGCGTCGAGGCATGAGGGAGGAGCATAAAGAAAAAAAAAGAAACAAAAAAAAAGACACCCTCAAACAGTGAAACCAGTCACGATACAACAGTCTCCTTTACTCCCAGTGTACAATCAGTGGCTACGTTGTGTGTTAAGAGTGTTCCTGAGTCAGGAAAGATGCAGTGGGAGCTGGTCAAAAGCGTAAACAAACATGTTTTGGTGTGGTAACACCAATATGCGAGGCAATCAGTTTTCACTTTTAAAGGAAAACAACAGCCTCTATAGAATGTGAACAATCATAAAATGTGTTTTTTAAACTAGGGACATTTTGAGGCTGAAAGGGGTTGACAGTGTCCCTTTGAAGTTATCCGTGTTTTAAATAAATATCACACAGAGATTGTGTGTTGAACCTGAAGTTCTGTGTCTGGTCCATCTGTTGTCCCACAACCCCTCCACAGACATGGTGTTAGCAGTGGGATAACTTGTTGAAAATGTCTGGACTGGGCTAGAAGTAAGTTTTCTGGCAGATATCACCCAGATATCCCAAGTGGACCAACACACCAGGAGTAACCAGAAGAGAACCCAGAGAAGAAAGTCCATGGAGTTCTGACTAGAACCATGGCCAACAGACTGGGAGAGAAGCTGCTGCCTGGACTAGACCTGGGAACTCAGAGGAAGGCCAAGTCTGAAGATGACAAGAGACCCAAGTGGATGAGAAAGTAGCACGGGTCGAGGCAGACCATAGATGCAAGATGACACCCGATGATGGAAAACCTGATGAGGCTAATACAGTGGATGAATGGTCAATGGCTGGAGGCAGACCGACTACACAGAGAGCAGAACACCAGTGCCAGGGTGCTCGAGAGGTTCCTGCCAGAGAGTTTGGATAAAGAATCAGGCGAGGATTTTTCATGGGCACAGATGGAGGAGGACCCCCTGACTGAGCAGGATATTCAATCAATCAATCAAAATCTTTATTTATCCAGGCGAGCACCATTGAGCAAGGCTCATTTGCAAGGTGGACCTGGTCATGAATAGATCAAAGTACAGTACAGAAGCAGGTATACAAAAAGCAATAATATACAAGGAAGAAAAAGTATATACAGTGTATACAGTACATACAGTACAGGATATTCCTTTGTTGCCTGTGTTCCCAGGATGTTACCTGTTGGAGGCTGGAGATGCAAGTATGGAACTTGTGTGTGAGACCCCAGGTAAGACTGTGCATAATGATATTGCGCTAGGGTTGAAGACTCCAAGCAAGCAAGAAGAAGAAGCCTATGAGGCTGAAGGGACATTTTCTTGTATTGATACAGCTAAATCTATTAACAGTATTGACTGGTGTATTCTGCAGACTAAAGATGCTAATGTTGCCAAACTGTTACAGTATGTTAAGATCAAGGAGGGTATGCAGATTAATGGTGACGATGGGGCAGAACAATGTTTATTTTCCCTAATGGACATGTGGGTAAGCGGATTACCACGAAGTCGAGAGCCATGACAGGGACCCCCTGGCAGGCACTGGAGGCAGTAGGCAGCCGAGGCGGGCAGGCCGTGATGCCGAGGGACTGGCATATTTCGTACCTGCTGCCCCAGAGGCGGGGATGTGAAATGACGTCCAGTGTCCGCCCCCCCAATGTACTGGTGACAGTTGTTTTGCGGCGCCCCAGCTTCTGCGAGAGTCCGTAAAGTGTTGGACACTCATCCCTTCCCTCCCCCCCTGAAGGAGAGCAGTCCCAAAGACGCTCAATCCTTCTCCCCTCCAGGCCCTCAGACTCCCTGGGTCCGTTCCTGAACCCAGGTCATTGGCGTTGTGAGCAAAAATCTAACAGCTCCGCCGGCCGGCCGAGCAAAACAATATTGGTGGTATGAACTAAAGAAGGGTGTTCTGTACCACAAGAAGCCCAACCCCCATACAAAAGGTGTGGATGCCCAGGTAGTGGTGCTTGAGGCCTACAGATAACAGGTGATGGACGCTGCTCACTCCAATTCCTGTGGGCATCTGAGCCATAACAGTGTCTTGGCTCAGTTAACACCTTCTTATTACTGGCCTGGTATGTACAGACAGGTGATGGCCTATATTAGGACCTGTCCAGTGTGTAGTGTAGTGGAGGTTCCTGCTGGGAACAGAAGACATCCGTTCAATAGAGGTACTGGTTCATGGAGAGTGGGAAGAGTGTCTCAAAGGGAAGGGGTCACTGTGGAGACAAAATGGCATCCTTGGAATAGGGAAACCTCCCATGGACACACACGGTACCAGATGGTAACAGTCCTTGGTATTGTTAGTTCACATGTTGTGGAGATGACCACTGAAAATCATGATGATGTTAGTGACTTTCCCTAAAATGAGATAGTACAGAAACTGGTACCATTTATCTCTGTTGAGAAACGTATTAACACCTCAGGGTAAAGAATGATGATATCCCCTATGTTTATGATGGAATGTTTATCATTAATAGGGATCCTGAGATGGAGCTTCTGAAGATGGATGGGTGGAAGCTCCATCCCTTCCTAGGACAGGAAGGTGGTAAGCAGTCTGAGGTAACTGCTTCCCTCTTAAGGTGGGGGATATGTGACAGGGAGATCCTGCCACTCTTGAGGACCAGCCTTTTCTTATATCTGTTGCAACAGTTGTTCTATTTCTTAGCTTAATCTATCCTTTACAATTTCTAGTCCATAAGGTTGGCCACCTATGGGTGTCCCTCCCTTTCTTGACTATGCTACAGTGTCCTGTTTAATTTTCCTTTTCCCTCTCAGGTCCTCCGAACAGGAGGTTACTGTGGTGACCTCCGAGGCTGATGTGAAACAACAGGGTGTGTTCCTTGTTATTTGGATTTAGTATGCAATAGCACTATGCCATAAATTACCTTGATGTATATACCGTATATGTATGAAACCTGTAAATGTTGAAAATGCCATGGCACTGGGTGTTTTAGATAAAAGTAAAAAGTTAGTAAAGGACTGTATTATAAAAATTAAATTACCAGATAGTGATATCAGAAAACCCCCGGTGTGTTATTTAAATGCACGTACATTACAAATTGTTTGAGGGGCCCTTTGACACCATGCATTCCTGCTTTAAGCTGAAGCAGCCTAAAATGTCATGTGGATTTGCATATACACTCCATGATGCTTTGCATTATGGAGGTATATGATGTGTCCCTTTGAAACTTGGCTTTATTGTCAAAGAATTAAAACAACAGGGATGAGACATGATAGAGAGATTGTGCACAAGCAATTACAGTGAATTTACAAATGAGGAGTAGCAGATAAATACAGGATAGATATACACAGAACATTATATACAAGGCTATGTACAGCAAAATTACAGTGTATCTGGGCAACTGGGAGTAGTGAGAGGGCAGGGAGGATTCTAGGAGAGAGAGCAGATACAGGAAGTGGAAGGTGTTGGCTTTAGGAGGCGTTTGAGGGCAGGGAAGGTTTGAGAGAGGAGAATTTGAAGGGGGACAGTATTCCAGAGGAAGGGAAGATGAAAGGAAAAGGAAAGTTTGCCAGCTGCAGTGTGTACATGTGGGAGTAAGAAAGTGTGGGTGCAGTTTGACCATGAGTTATAATTCAAGGGTGGCCGGATTTGGAGCGAGGCCAGGTAGGTGGAAGGATCTCAAACCAGAATTTGGCTATGAAGATGGACAGTGTGAGGAGTGTGTCTGTGCAAGGGATTGGAGGAAAGAGAGGAATATAGGTCACAGTGGTGAGTTGAGAAGGGAGAGTTGGTAGCGAACCTGCAGAAGGCATTAAACAGAACATGGAGTCTCGCTAGGGAGGTGGCAGGTGCAGCACTGTAGACAATGTTGGCGTAGTCAAAGGATGGTAGGATCCATTTGACTAGGAGATCGCGTCTGACTGGGAGGGAAAGGCTGGCCTTGTGGTGATACAGAAGCAGCCCAAATTTAGGATGCAACTTTGAGTGCAGGGCATTAAAATGGGGGAGAAGTTGAGGAGGGATCGAGCCAAACTCCCAGGTATTTGTAAGGAGGGGACATTATCAAGGGGGTGTTGGCTGCAGAGAAGAATACTGTAGGGTGGGAAGCCTGGCAAGTTTCTGTTTGGAGCCAAAGGTCATGGCAACCATTTTATTTGTGTTAAGCTTAAGGCAATTTGCTTTAAATCAGGCTGTAACTGCTGTGAGGTCACTTTGAAGGTTGGATTGTACAGACTGGATGGAGGAGTAGGACAAAAAAGGACAGTGTCATCTGCGTGACGTGGTATACTAGCACGGTGCATACCGGGGAGATCATTAATAAAGTGGGAAAAAGGACACCAAGAACTGATCCCTGGGGAATGCTGACTAAGATAAGAAGGAGGAGGATGAGGTATTATTGATAGAGACTACCTCTGGAGCGCCCAGAGAAGTAGGACCTAAACCAAGATACAGAGGCAGGATAGGCCAGCGAATTGAGCTTGTAGAGTAGGAGAGGGTAGGAGAGGGTGAGACTGTGTCAAAGGCCTTGGCTAAATCAATGAAGATAGCAGAGGTGATCTGGCCAAGGTCCATAGCAGAGTGAATAGCGTTAGTAAAGCATAGAAGAGAGGGGTGGTGGAATTAAATTGTCTGCACCCAGATTGAAACAGGGAGAGAGTGTTAGAAATTATAGGAAATCATTCAGTCTAGAGAGAATTAGGGACTCTTGGACTTGAAGGGATAGGAAGAGATGGGGGTGGTTACAGAGTATAGTTGGGTCACCACCTTTGAAAAATGGGAGGACAGTAGCAGACTTTCAAGCCACAGGGACAGCAGCAGTAGAGAGAGAGAGATTTAAGATGAAGGTTAAGGGGAGATTATGGAGGGCCCGAAATTCTGAGGAGCCTAGGGTGTAGACCTTCAGGGCTTGACTTAGAGGGTTGAGTGAAATTAGGGCTTTAGGACTCCAGACTGCATAATAGGCACAGCCGCTCCAGAGGACTGACAGGACTGTAGGGGAGCTGGATGGAGAAATGGGGGCTCCTAGGAACGGTACAGGAAGTGAAAAATCTGTTGAGGGCTTGACAACAAGGTAGGGATCTGAGATTAATTCACCCCTCTTGTATGGAGGGGAGTGGTGCAGGAGTGCGGAGGTCCTGCTAGAATGAAGGTGGAGTACTATTAGAGGAGTGGAGGCGTGCCTTAAAGAAATTAGCTTTGGCTCCGTGGATTTGGGTAGTGCAGTTATTGCAGAAGGTACAAAATGATTGCAGGGAGGCCTGATCAGCTGCATAGTCTGTTGCTGCAAACTGATGTGCTGAAGAAGGGATATGCCATTGCTTAAGGTTATCCCCTGTGTTTTAAATAAAGATCACTCAGAGATTGTGTGTTGAACCGGAAGTTCTGTGTCTGGTCCATCTGTTATCCCATAACCCCTCCACAGAGACATCCTCCTCATCAGAGAGCAATTTTTTTTAGGTCAGGAGCTTCCCCAAGATCCCCAAAATCCTCATCCTGGGACCTTGGGGTTACCATCTCTGATGATCTCAAGGTAGGGAAACAGTGCGACAAGGCAACAGGTAAAGCAAATAGGATGCTGGGATACATAGGCAGCGGCATCACCAGCAGGAAAAGAGAGGTCATACTTCCACTATACAAGACGGTAATGAGGCCCCACCTGAAGTACAGTGTCCAGTTCTGGAGATCTTACCTACGTAAGGACTTAGGGTGGAGAAGGTTCAGAGGAGGGCAACAAAGATGGTACAGGGATTGCATCACAAGTCCTATGAGGACAGGCTGAAGGACTTGAATATGTACTCCCTGGAGGAGAGAAAGGAGAGAAGGGATATGACAGAGACATACAAGTATCTTACGGGGAGGAACAGGGTGCAGGAAAAATACAGGTTACTCACCTGTAACAGGAGTTCTAGGAATGGTATATGTTGTTCATCCACACTCATTGGCAAGGATACTGCCAATGAGTGTTCATCCACTCATTGGCAGTATCCTTGCAGCTTTAAATCTTGCGGAAGGTCTTCAGCTTGCTCCTCCACCCACCCGGGTGGTATAACTCTCGGCTCCGCCATGTGGCCAGATCTGGCCCGCTGGAAGTTTCAGGCTGTGCCGGGCCGAGAACAGGTCGTGGTGGATGAACAACATATACCATTCTAGAACTCCTGTTACAGGTGAGTAACCTGTATTTCTAGGGACATGGATATGTTGTTCATCCACACTCATTGGCAGACTCCTAGCAGTTCTCCGGGAGGAGGGAGGCAAGACGCACACCCCATATACTTACTTGGGAAAGAGACTGGAGAACCGAGGCCCCAAAACCAGCATCCCGGCGTGACTCAAGGTCGATGTGGTAGTGGGTAATGAAGGTGTTTGCTGACTTCAGGTAGCAGCCTGCAGATTTCCTGGATAGGGACGTCCCTGGAAGCAGCCACCGTTGCAACAGTATGGCGGGTGGGAATGAGCTCTTATCCTCTGGGAGGCTCCATGCCCGCTAACCTATAGCAGAGATCTATGCAGGAGGTTACCCACCTGCTTATCGTCCGCTTGGCTGCAGGTCTGCCAGATGCGGCTTCAGCGTGGGTGACAAACAGCTGGCGAACCTCTCCCGAATTTCAGCCGTGCGCTCCTTATAATAAAGCGGCGCCTTCTAGGATCAGAGTATGGAGCCTATATTCGACCTCCAGGTGTGATTGGGGTAGAACACCGGCAGAGTCAACACCTGGTTGGGGTGAAACTCCGACACCACCTTGGAAGGAATTTGGGTGGGGGCTGGGACAACCTTGTCCCTGTGGAGACCAGGTAAGGAGACTTCGATGGGCGCCTGGAGCTCTCCCATCCTTCTGGCTGGCGTGATAGCCACCCAAAGGCGGTCTTCCACGACAGGTGAGAAGAGAGCACACCTGTGCATAGGTTAGAATGACACGCCGCAGGCTTTGACCAATACCAGCAGTAGATCACGGTGGGGTTCCCTTACTGGAAATGTGATCAAGGCCTTTGGCGCCAGACCACCTTCTCCTAAGCACAGACTGCTCGACGCGCCCGGTAAGCAGAGATGGCTAACAGAGTGCACCCTGGTCGTCGACCTGAAGCCCTTGACTGAAAGGGACCATAAATGAGTCAAGATGCTTCCAGGAACAGGAGGAAGGGTCAAGCCCTTGCCCTGACACCAAATGGAAAACCTTTTCCATTTGAAGGCATAACATATTCTGGAGTGCACTCACGGGGCAGCCTCAACTACATTGAGGACCTCGTCGGAAAAGACCCAAAACCTGGAACTCTAGCAGCTCAGGAACCCAGGCCGTCAGGTGCAGGGATTGAGAAGGTCCGGATGGAACACCTTCCCCTGATTGACTGAGAGCAGGTCAGGCGAGCTGGAAGCTGCCAGCGGAGTCCTGGAGCTGAGACTGAGGAGATCTGGGTACCAGAACTGGCGAGGCCAGTCTGGGGCTATCAGAATCACCTCAGCCTTGTCCTCCGCCTGAGAAGCAACCTTGTGGATCAAGGAAATGGAGAAAAGGCGTAAAGAGGCCGGGGTCCATTGCCAGAAAGGCATCCCCTGCAGCGAGCCCTGCTGAGGCGGGCATAGAACAGACTCCAGCCAGCGTTCTCCATGGAGCAAACAAGGCCACTGAGGTGTGCCCCAAAGGAGAACAGATGTGTACTACCTCCGGCAGGAGAGACCACTCGTGGGATGCAGCCCCTATCCGGCTCAGGGCATCGGCCAGGGTGTTGGAGGCTCCTGCCACGTGAATGGCTAGGAGATCCGCCTCCAGGCTGCGCCAGACAGTGACCAAATCTGGAAGCTTCCTTGCATAGAAGCATGCAGGCGGCGTCCAGCATGGCAGTTTAGATAGTACATGGTGGAAACACATCGTCTGGACTCGGACCACGCGGAGGAGCGAACAAGGCGGTGAAACTAGGCGGACGCTCGAACTCAACAGGTTGATGCAGCATCGAGACCAGCGAGGACCAGGGCCATGACCCCAACCATCCAGATGGACACCAACCCATCAGAGGGCATCGGTCGACAGAGACCCGTCGGCTGAAAGTGCAAAGACGGGATACCCTCCTGCAAATGATCTGGAACGGTCCACCACTGGAGAACATTCCCACATCCCTGTGTCACCGACCACAAGCTGGTCAAGGATCGCAGGTCGGGACCACTGGCTGGCACAGTCCCACTAGAAAGGACGCATGTTCCAGCAGACCCATGAGACCACGCTGGTACAGGCCGCCATGAGACCCAGGAGGCGCAAGGAAGTCCCGGGCAGGCGCGCAATTGCCCAACCAGAAATGATCAGGCAAAGGAGGAGAACGAACGGCCCTGTCCGCCGAGAGCCGCTCTGGCTCGAGAGGAGTCGGGCTGCGCCCGATGAATAAAATCACCTGCTTGACTCGAGTTCCGACTTGGCCTGGATTGATGAGAGGCCCAGTTGGAGAGAACAGACCTGGAGGGCCAGATCTCTGGACCCACTCCGCCTCTTCCTGGAGGGAACTGCTATCAGCCAGCCGTCCAGGTAAGAGGGGACACGGACCCCTCGGCGCCGCAGAGAATACTGTCACCACTGCCATGCATTTGGTGAAGACCCTGGGAGCTGGAGACAAGCCGAAGGGCATGGCTTGGAACTCGAAGAGAGATCCTTCCGCTCGGAAGCGAAGGAATCTCTGGTGAGACGGACGGATAGGGACGTGAAAAAAAGCGTCCTGCAAGTCCAGAGAGCAGAACCACACGCCGCATTCCAAGGATGGTATTATCTGAGCCAGTGACCATCCTGAAGGTTCGAGACATCAAGACTTGTTTGAGTGTGTAGGTCGAGAATGGGGCGCCAGCCCCCCGTCCGTTTCGGAACCAGGAAGTACCTGGACACAAACCCTGGGTCTGAAGGAGGGTCCACCACCTCTCTTACCACCTCCTTCTGGAGGAGGAGAGCGATGTCGGCTCGACGAGCCGCCAGTGAGGCTGGGGATCCCGAAGCCCCCCGAGAGGCGACGGCTCTGAAGAGTGGTGCCTGCTCGAATTCCAGAGGCAGGCCTCTTCCCACCACCTCCAAGACCCACCTGTCCGTGGTACTGAGCGGACCAGGCGAACGGAAGTGCGGAGCCGTCCCCACGGGGACCCAGGGAATAAGGTGACGGGGATGGGGCGACACCTCAGCCCGTCACTGGGCAGGGCTGGAGGAGGGAACCGGCCGAGGACTCCTGGGTCTCCTCCCCTGCCTCCTGTTGGGAAGCCGGGCGGCAGGATTGGGATGCCAAGCGGCCCGAGCCTGACGCTGCTGGGCCGAGGCGCGCCCGGGGCACTGAAGGGACGAAGGGCTTAGGCTGGTGTCAGGACCTTTGTCCTTCTGAGCGGAAGACACGAGTCAAGGTGGCATTGGACTTCGATCCTCTGCAGGTGACCTTCCACCCCAGGGCCGAAGAGTCAGTCCCAAAAGAACATCCGCCAACTTGTGCTGGGTATCCGAGTAAAGGTGGATATCCTCAGCCAAGCCCATGACCTTATAACCCTGCGGCCGCCACCGATCTGGCACATGAGTCCCCTACATCCAAAGCAGTCTGGAGCTGCTGTTTGGCCCTGCCCTGCCCTGGTCCCTGCTGTAACCGTAGTCTGCAGATCGGCGGGAAGATGAGGATGACCTCATCCAGGAGCCCAACAGGGCATGAGAAAATGTGCCATGAGGACGGCCGAACTGGCCTGGACGAGAGAGGGAGCAGCGGGACCTTTGCCCGACATAGTCCAATTTCTTGGACTCCTTGTCAGGAGGTTTGTCCACATCCCTGGCGTTGCGTGCGCGCGGGCAGCTGTCGGTAACCAACCCCTCAGCAGAGGGTGTTCAAAACGGACAAGGAACGGTAGGGACGCATACTTCCTGGCCATCCTGGCCGGCGCAGGGCAGGAAGCAGGCGCTGCCAAAGTTCCAGTGCCGGACCCACTATGGCCTCGGCCACCGGAAAGCCTCCGCCGGAGAATCCCTCGGTCCAGAATCTCCGTGAGGGGATACCTGGCCCGTTTGGAAGCGGTTCGAGCTCCATCCCGGTAGACTCCGAGATGAGCCGAAGCAGTCCTAGGAAGGACGACGGGCTATCGTCCATTGGCTGACCTCCTGAAGACTCCAAGTCCAGTCGCTTGGAGAAGAAGGAGGAATCATCTTCGGACTCGGAAGAGTCCTCGAAGAGCTGCCTCTGGCCTGAGCCACCCTTCACCTGCAGAGGTCGGTCGGGAGTGAGGGTAACTGACAGCCGATGGGGTAAACCCTTAGCCGACCGAGAATCCTTGGTCGGAGCCCCAATTGGTGGCTGTGGAGGCGGAGGTTCCACCGGAATCGGTGGAGCAGCTGGTTTTGGCCGAACAACCGGCCTGGGTATAGGCTCCTCGGACAAGTCGAGGGGTTGTGTCGGCCGTTCCGGTGACAGCCACTTAATGGCCGGGGAAGGCGCCGGAGTCGGCTTATTCCCGGCCAGGAGGAGCTGTTGCAACATAAGGTCCTCGTGCAGTCAGCGTAATTCTTGGCAGGCCTCCCTCATCCGAGGAGGAGGGCCCGAGGGCACGAAAGCGACGCCCGCTTACCAGCATGCGAGACCGAGACCGCCTATGATGGTGGGAACGGCTGGACCGCGAAGAGGTCCGAGACCGAGACCGAGAGTCCCGGAATTTCCGGGGTCGGTGCGGGGAGGTGTCGGCCGGAACCGGCACTCCCTTCGGCTCGGAAGGTCCATCCGAGGGCTCCGGAACCGGAGGCACAGGCGAGCCCACGGGATCCTCAACTCCTCCCGGGGGAACCGGGGAGAGGGGAATCTCGGCTGCTAAAGGCGACAGCCCGTCCAATGGGTCGAGAAAAATCTCGATTTCATCAGTGGGAGTCTCGGTCAACTGACCTGACGGGGACACCGTGAGGCCAGTGGCCGAAGCCGAGCGGTCGACTCGAAGCCGAGATCCGGTCGCGGCCGGGAGAGGGACCTTCCCGCTCCCAAGAGCGTCGACGGAGGACTTACCTTGTCCCTCTTTTGGACCGAGAATAAGGTCCAGCAGACGCAGCCCTTCTCCTTTAGAGGAGAGGGACAGACAAAAGCTCATAAAGGAAGCCGTGTAGGAAGAACCCAGAGAGCGGGATAAATGCCGTGGCCGAGGAAGATGCGGCCCGCGCCCGCCTCTTGAGGCGACCATCCGCTCCGAGCTGATCCGCCCGAGCCGCCGCCCGCGGACACGCCAACGGGCCTCCTTGGACTTCACCGGAGAAGCGCTTCGGGACGGCCCAGTTGCAATCGGGCAGCACGGTCTTGAGGACGAGGGCGAGAAAGATGAGCACAGGTCGCAAGCCCGCGGGTCGTGCTCAAGGCCTAAGCAGTAGACACAGCGTGGAGTGTGGATCATCCGAGACATCTTCTGCCGCATGGGCATCTCCAATCCGGAGTCGATTATCCATCGCAGCCGCGGGGATCGAAGACTGAAGTCTTTTGCAAAATATTATTTTAAATCCGCAAACGGAGAAATAGGAACCAGTCACAAACGCAGAGCGTTAAGGAGGGAACCTGAGCTTCCAAGCGGTAAGGAAGATCTGGCGTCATGGGGCGGAGCCGAGAGTTATACCACCCGGGTGGGTGGGAGGAGCAAGCTTGAAGACCTTCCGGCAAGATTTAAAGCGGCAAGGATACTGCCAATGAGTGTGGATGAACACTCATTGGCAGTATCCTTGCCAATGAGTGTGGATGAACAACATATCCATGTCCCTAGAACACTATTTTTTCAGCCAAAAAGATGTTCCACGACTAGAGGGCATGGGATGAAGTTGGAGGGAGGGTGAGTCAGATGAAACGTGAGGAAGAATTTCTTCACAGAAAGAGTGGCAGACTAGTGGAACGCCCTGCCTGAGGAAGTGGTGGGGACCGAAACAATCACAGGATTTAAGAAATATTATGCTGAGCAACACAATGAGGGCAATAGGAACCCATGGGGGAGGGCCTCATCACCCTTTTGCAGGTCTTACATCGTTTCATAATTAATGGTCTCCGATAAGCCATGGTGTCAGGAATGAAAGTTACAAAAAATCCAGATAAAAATATGTTAAACAATAATTAGCCCTATAGCTTTCCGGGCTAAAAACTCTCCACTGAGCTGTGTACTGTAATTAGAGCACCAAAAAACACTAAACAGGCATACCCGCTCACTGGCGGGTGTGCGCAGGACATTAGCACACTAGTGTGGGTGTGCGTGCACCAGTAAGTGCGCAAGCGCAATGCAATTAATAGGTGACTGCGCTGCACAAACGCACCTTGTGCTGTGTAAACACGCCTTGCCCTGCGCAAACGCAGGCACCACAGGCTCATGCTTACAACAAAGGTGGGAAAATGGCCTGAAGGAGGAGCGTCCGCCCAGCCTTAATGGCAGCTGCGCAAATGGAAAAACAGAGGTCTGTGCAGAAAAATCACAAAAAAAACTCTGAGGTACACAAAAATCACACAACAGTTGCAGAAATACACAAAACATAGAACCTGAAGCGGGGGACAGGAAGGAAACACCGCCAGAGCCGAGGACCCCCACAGAGACCCTACACTCCCAGAACAAATAAAATTTGTACATACCTGTAGCACCTTTTTTCTTTTTTTTGTGATGGAGACCACTAAAAAGGCAGAAATGGCTCCCAATCCACACAAGGAATGAGAAAAAAGGCAGGTCAGTCAATTTGAAAGCTACAGCTTAACAGTTAGGGGTGCTCCCTGGAATAGGCAGCCTCAACCTGCTATGCAGAACTGTAGCCCCAAAGTAAGTCTTGAAATCTTGAAACTTGAAAATCTTGAGAGGAGATAAAAGTAGCACTGTCCCCTTCAAATGGCACTGCTAAACTGGGGAGTTGTTGCTGCTTGGAATCCTCATGTGCCCAACATTCTAAAGCTTGGGCTGTGCCATTCCCCTGGTAGGGGTGTACTATACCCAGTAGTTATGGCTTCCCATCGACAATGCAGAGCGCTACAGAAAGGCTGACGTCAGGCGCTAACAACGGACGTAGGCGACCCCCTCTGGCAGACTGCTAGCTAGAAAGGTTTCCGTGTGGTCCTGGCCCCTGATGGCTTAGTGCTACCGGTGATGGCCTGCTGCAAGAGATACCCTTGAAGTAAGATGGGCAATTACATCAAAACAAATCTGGGTCTAAATTATCTCACAATTTATTACAAACGTGCGCCACAGGGATCCATTTTTAAGTCCCTATTATGCTGTTTTCATTTTGCTTCCCTAAGTCAGTTAGTGCATCCCACCATTTTTCATTTCATATGATGCTCAACATTTAGTTTCCCTTAGTTTGATCTTCGGTGTAATGGATAACTTGAGCCACTGTATTGCATAGATAGACTGATAGTGATGGATGACAAGTTAGATCAATGCATGAATGTAAAGGGGATCTCCAGATATCATTGTAAATAGATAGTCAAGATGGGCGATGCTGTATGTTTTTAGGTTACTGTACTGTCCACTGGTGGACACAGAATTTACTGAAACTTTATACTGAGCTGCTTCTTCTAGTCCCTAGTCCTCTGCTTCAGATGAGGATGTACAGGACTAAACTTCAACAGTATGCCTTTTTCTCCAGTTGTTTCCCAAGAATATGCTGAGAAGTATGGCACTACTTTCTGATTTTGAATGGTCATTTCTAGTCCAACTTCAGCATTTACAAAAACTTGCTGTTTTCATTTGATCATTATAATTCTTATTTGAAATACCTCACATATGGGACCAGGTAGTCAAAATGTTACATGGCCTTCTTGGTCTTTGCCCATGCAAACCAGGGTTTGCACTGTATACCCATAATCAAAAGGAGCTGTTGAGCAGGCAAACAGGGTTAAGCGCCCACATATAAAACAATGTATGCATGCGGGCAAGGGGAGAGGCGTGGCCATGGATATGTGTGCTACCCCATATTCAGCAGCTTTGTGCTGCACAAAAGGTTAACTCGAGCAACCCTAGCAACTGACAGAGCAATATAACAACCTAGCCAGTCAACGCTGGAGCAGCACAACCGCCCCTTGGTCCTTGGCAGCCCCAATGACTGCCAGCACCAGCTTCAATCATAAAATCCCTGGTGCTGAGTGGTAGCCTCCCTCCGATTGCCAGCCGAGGTAAAAAAAAAAATCCCTGGCGTCAGTGGTTCCCCTCCCCAATGGCACCAGGCATACCACCCACTCACCTTAATATTATTCAGGGGCGCGGGCACATATGCATACTATGACCAGCACAGCCCTCCTCACATCTTGTCGGATGCCACCCTATGTACAGGCAGGGCGTTCCTCTTATTTATAGGACAGGGTGGCGTGCCCTGTCCTATAAATAGGAAGCGCACTCCCTGCCTCTACATACGGCGGCCATCTGAGGAGGTGCAATGAGGGCTGTGCTGGTCATCATATGCTCCCGTGGCACTGCAGCTAATGCTATGGTGAGTAGGGGGGGTATGCCCAGTGCCATGGAGAGGACCACTGGATGCCAGGGAGATTTTTTTATGCACTTCTGGGCTGGCAATTGGAAGGAGAGGGGTTACCTCTAGCACCAGGGATCCTGTTATTTAAGCCAGGGCTGGCATTTGGAGGAAGATGGGGTTACCACTAGCACCAGAGATCCCTTATTAAGCTGGGGCCGACAATCGGAAGGGGAGTACCACTGCACCAGGGATCTAATATTTAAGCCGGGGCTGACAATCGGAGAGAGGGTGAGGGTACCACCTAGCACCAGGGATATCCACACCGCTGGGACCGGGCAATGGGGGGGGTCGACTAACCTGCCTTTGATTACTCATGCAATGAGCCCATGGGGCATGCAAATGGCCCCTTAGTGCTACATGCCCAATGGGCTCATTTGCATGGTCATTTGAATATTGCAAATAGTGCTCCGTGCTATCTACTGTGGTGGTGTACTTTGGCAGCCTTGTAGGGGTAGCCATAAGTGGTTTAGCACTGGGCCAACATGGCCCTATATTTAGTCGAATAGCACCAATGCAATATTCGACTGAATATAGCATCTTTGGGCAACTAAGAAATGCAAGGCAGCACAAATTGTTTCGCCCGCTTTGAGTGTATTTGTATATATGACCGCTGATGTACTAAAATGTTACTTCATAGCCTGGTTATCTCAAAGCCAGACTACTATAATGGTTTATTAACTTGTCTTCCTGCGCCCCACCTCAAGGCAGTCAAAATGTAGCTACTTGTCTAATTTCTCACACTTCCTGTTGAGCTCACATTACTCCACTATTAAAATCAGGGGTAGAAATTAACTTTTTCTTGGTACCTGCACTGTAGTACATGTGGCCAAAAAAGGTACCTGCACCAGAGACAGGTTACCAGCACTGATGAACTGAAATTAAACTAAGGAGATGGAGAAATACTTTACAAAATGTAGTACTCTGCTTCACACACTTAATTATCCCTGCCTAATTAACCACTAAGAACACTGATAAGGACATCTTCATCAAACGATCCAGCTGCCTTCACACACACACACACACACACACACACACACACACCCCTCTTCCATGAGTTGTAGATGAACTGCATCAGTGATCTGTGCTCTCTCACACGTCTCTTATCAAGATGCCTTCCCTATCCTCCATTCTGGGCTTCAACTGCTGCTGACCAACATCCATCATGTAGTGTTACCCAACAGACAGATGTTCTTCACAGAAAAAAAAAAAAGCTTGTTCTCCCAATTAGCCACCCAGGATGACTTCTCAGCAATGACAAGATCTCCTACTGCAAATCCATGAGTTTACTTATTTTCAGCCACTTTCGACAGTACTCTCATAAGTGTCTGTTAGAAACCTCACTCTCCTCATAACACATTGCACAGCAGTGCCAGTCACAGTGATAACCCAGAGACACTGACTCTGTCTGTTAGTGTGAGGTGATTGCTGATAGCAGGCAGCCCTAGTCTAAAGCCTTCCCTGCCCCACTGCCATGACTGGACTTGGTGGCTGTGATTCTTCCTCTCTCTCTCTCCCCTGCTAGTCACACTGAGTGACTCACACAACCAGTGCAAGCAATCTTGAGTGAATCACACAAACGGTGCAAGCAGTCTTGAGTGAATCACACAAACAGTGCAAGCAGTCTTGAGTGACTCACACAAGCTCTGCAAGCAGTCTTAAAAAAACAAAATCACCTTTTACACTTGCTCCTGTCTTGCCCCTCCCCCCAGATGGCAACTCTGTGTGATGGCATTCTGCAAATCTGTGATAAAAAAAACAGTGCTTTCTCTCACTCAGTCCTACATTCTCCCAGGCAATGCAGTAACTGGCAGTGGTGCACAAGTCTTGCACAGCAGCCTCAGTGTTACAAGCACCCTGGTACATGCAAGGGACACAACTACATGCACTAGCCTGGTCCTGTTTGCACAGGGAACAGGTTTTGCATGTTAATTTCAACCAGATTAAAATCCTTGCACTGGCTTCCCCTAAATCTAAAGATTCAATTTAAAATGTTGGTTTTGGTTCACTCCTCTCTATTTTGGTCAGCCTTTTTACCTTGTTAATGCCCTTTTGAAGTATGTGACTTGGTGACTGGGAAATAGACCAGGGGAGGGCTGTACATGTAGCCTATCTGGACTTCAGCAAGGTCTTCAACACTGTGCCATACTGAAAGCTGATTATTTATTCATTTAATTTTGGTAACCAGGAAGGCCCACTGGGACCCAACAGTCCCTTTTTCAGGGGCAACCCGAAATTAATTACAGATAATGGTTTCACAGTTTCAACTTACACATACAGTAATTTATCATATTACAATGATCAACATCATTCGTCATTTGTTAAACCATTCTAGGCATTTTTGGTTACAGACATTCTTAATGTAAACAACTGACCACCTTAAGAGTGGGGTCCAAAGTCGTAGACTGGGATCAAAACTGGTTAATGGATAAGGAGACAGAGTGTGGTGGTTAACTGCCCACACTCTAGGACCAGAGAGTGACCAGTGGGGTACCACAGTGTTCAGTACTGGGACCAGTCTTCTTCAATATCTTCAGTGAGGACACTGAAGAAGAACTGGAGGGGAAGTTATGCCTTTTTGTAGAAAACACCACCATCTGCAATAGGGTGGGCGCTCAGCTCAGGAGGGGGTGGAGAGAATGCACAGGGATCTAGGAAAACTGAGGAGTGATCAAAGACATGGCAGCTGGGGTTCAATGCCAAAAAAAATGGAAAAATCACATACCTACATAGAACATAGAAACTGACCGCAGATAAGGCCCGCTTGGCCCATCCAGTCTGCCCTTTTTCATCATGATTGCTTTCGCTGTAGACTCTTCTAGGTCTATGGCACCTTCTCTTCCACCCCTTTCCTATTACTTATGATTCTCTAGTGTTCATCCCCAGCTTTTTTGAATCCCCATTGTTTTCACCCCCACCACCTCCACTGGAAGACTGCTCCAGGCATCCACCACCCTTTCTGTGAAGAAGTATTTCCTCACATCTCCCCTGAATCTACCCCCCCCAGCTTCATATCATGACCCTTGTTCTAGAGCACCCTTTCCTCTGAAAAATACCTCCCACCTGTACCTTATTCACCCCCGTGAGGTATTTAAAGGTTTTGATCATATCCCCCCCTCCTCCAGGGTGTACATGTTTAGTTCCTTTAGCCTCTCTTCGTATGGCTTTTGATGCAGACCATGTACCATTTTAGTAGCCCTCTTCTGGACCACCTCTACTCTATCTATGCCTCGGGCATTGGAACCTCAGTGCTGAGCACAGGATGGAGAAGAGGTACTGGCAATCACTAGACAGGAAAGGCACCTCTGGTTTATTATATCAGAAGACTTCAAGGTGGCAACGTAATATGACAAGGCTATGGACAGAATTAGTGGGGTGCTGGGATGCATAGGAAGGGGCATCACCAGCTGGAGGAGGGAGGTGGTGCTGCCACTGTATCCCTCTCTGGTATGTCCACACCTGGAGTACTTTGTCCCGTTCTGGAGACTGCACCTCAGAAAGGACATCGACCGGCTGGAGGCAGTTCAGAGGATGGCAGTCAAAATGTTGTAGTGGTTGCAAGGAAAGCCTTAAGAGGACAGACTAAGAGATCTCAACATGTACACCCTAGAGAAGAGGAGACTGAGAGGTGACATGATTGAGACCTTCAAGTACCTTACAGGGGTGAATAGGATGCGGGGGTTTCTTTAAAGCAGGACAACCTCCAGGATTAGGAAGCATGCAAATGAAGCTGGGGGGTCAGGAGAAATGTGAGGACTTTTTACTGAAAGAGTGGTAGATGCATGGAACTGACTGCCAGCTGAAGTGGTGGAGGCTAAAGCGATGGGGTGGAGGTCTTCAATATGCATTGGGTTTACAGGGTACATTAGAATATAGGCAGGGAGAAGCGAGGTCACAGAGACCAGACAGGGTCTGCCGACAGAGTCTAGGTTTCTCTGTTCCTTTTACCCATTTCATCAAGTAGGACTGACCTGCTAGTAGTACCATCTGCTAGACTATACTGCCTGCAACACATTCATTTTCTTACGTTGGCCCCTTCCTTTGAATGTGCTTCCCTTATATATTCACAGCATAAATAACAAGACAAAGCAATGTACAGTAAACAGATCTAACCACGCACCCAAGGGCATACTGCAGCCTCGTACCTTCACCCCTGGAAGTGCAGTTAGATCTGTTCAATGCACACCCGAGTGTCCTACTGTGTTTATAAAATGGATTTCTTTTTTAATGACTTTATGACTTTAAGTAAACACGTTTACATATGTTAAAAAAAGAGATGGAATTAGATACAATTAACAGTCCTTCTGCCTGCTGGAAAATGTCTTGTTTTGCTCTGGAAATTTGTCCTTTTATGGCACCCACAGCTGCAGTTTCCCTCTCCCCCAACCCATACACATGCAGTTATCTGTTCTTTTAAATCCAAATACATATATTTTCTTTATATTTTGCAAGCCTGTTTTGTGTGTGAGGACGTTTGGAGAATGAAACCGATGCTCCTCCGAGGGCAGGGTGAGAGAGAGGAAACAGAGAGTGAGTAACTTTGCATTGAGGTGTCAACGTGGTAGTGCAAGTGGTGGTGGGGGAGGGAGTATGGTACCTGCAGGTCTTACTGTTAAAGATGAGATTTTTGTTTTTTAACATGGCGGCTCTTGTTGTCAGTGGGATTGCTGCATTTTACTTGGAGTCTGATGCGACGTAGGATGCGACACACTGACATTCCGTATGAGCATGCTGAAGTGGAGTTTTCCACGAGGTACGCTCCGCTCTAGCAGCATTTTATGTGAGCACAGTGAAGGGCATGCAGGCATGCATTTTAAATAAAGTCACATTAAGTGCTTCTGTCAGCAAGAAGTCTTGAAAAGTGATTAACTTGATGGCGGCTAGGTAATTTGTTTGTGGGAGGGCATCTGATTTCGGTACGGTGATCAAGGAAGCAGGCAGGAGTGTGGTCTGCAGTCCACTCACTGGTGCGAGTAAAGCGGAGGAGGGTGGCAGTGAGCAGAGCAGAGAGACTCAACATAGCCTGACCACTGTCACTACAGTTAAAAAAACAAAACAAAAAAAAAACAGCCAAGGAAAAACAAAAAGGGGTGGATTATGAGAAAAGTTTTAAACAAAATAACTAATGGTGCACTTTTACAGTGCTGCGTGCTACGGAGTAAAAATGGCTGCCAATTTTAAAATTAAGATTCTAGGCAGCCCACAGTAGTGCTACCAACGCTAGTGACACCAATGACCTGGGTTCGGGAATGAGCCTGAGTCGGAGGGCCGGCTGGGGGAGGTGAGCTGAGCATCCCAGAGGATGCTCTCCACCCGAGGGAAAGAGGGCTGCCAGCCTCCGCTCTGCTACTGCCACCTAGCTGACTACAGGCGGAAGTGCAAGCGGAGCCATGAGCTAGGGGGGGGCACTGACATACTATATCAGTCAATCTTTATTTTACCAGGAGAAAACACAGTTGAGCAAGCTCATTTACAAGGGAGTCCTGGGTGGACAAATTAATACAGTATAAAATACAAGGAGAGATGCAGTGAAAAATACAGTGAACAATACAATGAAGGATATATACAAAAGGAATAAATCATATTATATTTATGTATTAGAACATCAGTTTAACAACCTTTGAGCCAGAGGCTCATTTACAAAAGGTACCTCGTCAGAGAGGACAAAACAGTGCAAGAAACAAACATCAAGGCAGACAAAAAATCAGAGTACATTTAGGAATCAGGCAAAATACAGGCATATGTCAAACACAGTATACAACAGGCTTATGTGAGCTTTACAGAGTAGACAATATACAGTAGTTACATGGAGATTGATTCAGTGGGCAGAATAAAGGTAAGGCTGGGTGGAAGACATCAGAAGAGGAGTGTGGGAAGATAGTAGCAAGTAAAGGTAGAGCTGGACAGAAGGTCAGAGAAGCGGCTCAGTGAGCCTTGTCTGGGAGGATAGGAGGAGGCTTAGAGGCAGGTACAGCTGCGTGTTGAGAGCAGGTGATTTCTAAGGCTAGTTTTAAAATAAGATAGAATGAGCATCAGTGATTCCGGCAGGGAGGCGTTATACCAACAGGGGGCTCTGTGAGGTGACCCTTTGACCTTCTTGAGGTTCTCAGCCTCTCGGTATAACCAGTGTAGTTTCTCGGGACATACGGTATGCACTGTAGGGTTTGCTCGGTGGATAGTGGTTGACAGACCCGTGGGATAGCCCAAGGAGTGATTTTTTGTTAGGAGGCAGGTTTGGTATTTGAGGCACTCATCTAGGTTGAGTAGATTAGCCATGGTGTAAAGAAGGCAAGTGTGGGTTAGACTAGGAGCCCCAGTTATGAGCCTGCAGGCCTTGTTTAAGGTGAGGCGGATCTTGTGCAGGGCAGTCTGGTCTACTGCACCATACACAGGTAAGCCATAGTCTACCAGAGATAGAACAGAAATGTGACTGCAAGTCGGAGGGCATCCGTGGGAGGCAGTTTTATGACGATAGAGGATACCCAGCCGAGTGTTAGAGGCTGAGGCAAGGGCAGAGATGTGGGCATGAAAAGAGAGGGCAGGGTCAAAGGTTATACCTAGGTATTTATAAGAGTGAACTAGCTCAATAGGCAGTTTAGAGGTGGAGTGGACTGCGAGAGGATAGTTACTGGATTTATTTTGGGGGTGGGCAAAAAGCATGGTTTTGGTTTTCTTTAGATTAATTATGAGTCTGTGCTCAGTAAACCAGGCTTCCGCGTCGTTGTAGGATTCCTGCAGAGAATCCTGAAGTGAGATGGGATTCCGAGTGGGAGACAAAAAGAGTACAGCATCATCTGCGTAAGAAGGATTTTACCAGTACATTCACTGGGCATGGAGTTGAGAAAAGGGAAAAGAGCAAGGGCCCAAGAATGGAGCCCTGAGGGACTCTAGAGTGGATAGGGCAGGTGCTGGAAAGTTTCCGTTGATTTTCACACATCGTGAGCGGGCCGACAAGTAGCTGGAGCACCAGGAAACAGGCCCAGTGGCAAAGCCTAAGTGACTAGGGTAACTAGCAAGAGGGGTGGGAGACAGTATCGAAGGCTTTTGATAAGTCAATGAACACTGCACCTGCTAGGAGCCAGAGTCCAGTGAGGTGTGAAGAAAGTTAGAGAACTCCAGGAGGGCAGTATTATAGGGTTAACAGTGCCAATGTACAATATGCATGAGGACTAATCATAAATACATACACGTCAATCCAAGCCAAAATTCAGAATACATACAGGAACTGATAAATACTAATTGTCATGTCAAACAGCATACAGGGCCAAGGCAGGGGTATCGGAAGTTGAAGGCAAAAAAAATATAGCGGAATGGGGGTGCGCCGCTTAGTGGCGTAATTAGAAGATGTAGATAGTACAGAGGGTGAAGTGAGATAAAAAGGCGAGAGGGGCGCAGAGAGGTAGAATAGACGGAATCAGAAGAGGGGGCAACAGAGCAGCAGACAAAGTGATGTGTCAGAGACGGACCGTAAGCAGTGATGTTGCGATACAGTGAGAGTAAGTGCTGGAGATGGGTGGGAACGTTGGGTGAGAGGAGTATGGGGAGGTAGAGTAGAAGGGGAGAGTGAGAGGAGGCAGTGGAACAGGGGATAGTGCAAGGATATGTCAGGGAGGGAAGTAATACAGGGTTGATACAGCACAGCGGGGGAAGTGCTGGAGTAGATTTTGTTGGTTTCTCAAACTCAGTGTCCATTTAAGAATAGCATTTGCATGTTTCCTTCAGTGTGAGATTTAAGAGAGATTTAAAGGGGAATGTCCCAATGAGTTAAGAAAGTTTTAAGGACTTCTGAAGGTTGTTCCACAGAGAAGGGAGAGTATAACTTATAGCAGAGGAACCAAAGCGGGTTCGTATCCTGGGGATGTCAAACAGGATATCTACAAAGAGAATAGTTACCAATTGTGCATTTGAAGAGAACGGAAATGTAGGGAGGGAATTTGTTAGTAATGGCCCTGTAGATCCAGAGAGAGATGCGTTTCTCAGCCTCCTGGTGGTGAGTGATGGCCAGATAAGTTGCTCATAGAAGAAGCAGTGATGGGTGCTGTAAGGAGCATTAGTGATGAACCTTAGCGCCCTGTGATACAAGGTGTCCAGTTTCATTAGAGCTGTTTTAGGGCAGTGGCTATATAACAGATCAGCATAGTCAATGAGGGGGAGAAAGGTGGATTGCATCAGTCTTATTTTAGCCTCTTGGTTCAGTAGGTGTTTAATACAATAAAAAAGGCCTAGTCTCTGCCTGAGTTTTTCATCAATCTCCTCGATATGCACTGTAAATGAAAGTCTGCAGTCCAGCCAGAAGTCCAGGCATTTGACGTCATCAACTGTTTCGAGTGGCTCCCCCAGGATGGTCAATATCTGTGGGTTGGTACTGGTAAGGTTAGCAGGTGTTGAGAGCATGGGGAGAGAGAAACATAGTTTAGTCTTTTGGCATTAAGTAGAAGGTTCAGCTGAAGCAGGTTCTGTCGAGAGGTATCAAATTCATCTGTAGGTCTTACCGCAAGATCAAGGATTGGGTCTAGCAACGTACAGAAGTGTGTCATCGCAAACAAACAAACATCTGGACTGCCAATGTTATATGGTCAATACGCTAATGTACACTGCAAACAGCAGGGGTCCCTGACATGCATGAATGCCGCACGAGTCCTCTCGGCATCCCACAGGGGACTGGACCACGCAAAATGAGAAAAGAATGGCAGATGCAGCAGGAGGACATCTGCCCCGCACCGCAGGCTCCTCACCACCAACTGAGGCACTCCTCTCCGACCACACTAACCATGTCTTTGTTGGGAGGAACCAGGCCCATCCTGATAGCCCAACCCTGGAGAGTAAGCCAGGGTGTTTGTAGGAGAAAGAGGTGGGTCCTAGAGAAAGCAAGCAAGGGAGCTGGGTGTAGAAGCAGGATCGATGGGGGCCGCCTGACCTGGTGGGGGGGGGGAGAGTACAGTAAATTCAAAACAAACAAAAAAAATATTTGAAATAGTGGCACACGGATATGTTTAATGTACAGCATCCTACTTGGTGGGACTTTTATTTTTTTACCCGTGCATTAGACAGATCTAATGCATGGGAAGATCGGATTTTTTCCTTCCTATTTTATAGTTGCAAATGTTACTATTTTTTGAGGGCCTTGAAAATGTATACAGTTATTTTTAATTATTTATATTTGTTTTATAAATTGATCATTTCTCATATGTTGCTTTTTTACTTGTTTATTGCTATTGTGGAATGTATTTTAATGATGACATTAATCTTCACTTAATGCTGTTAGTTCTCTTTCAGTACTTGTAATTCTTTTTTTAACTGAGTCTACTTTGTGTAGGAATCTGATACACTACCGGTTCATGCAATTGTCCAGGCTGTGTGTGTGCTGATGTGTGATATGGCTGCCACTACACATTCAGTCACTTCACTACCAGTCTAGTATTGCTTGTAAAGCTCTTTGGGATACTCTGTGTATGAAAAGCACTATATAAATGCTGATTCTTCTTCACAGCTCACTTATAAACAAAAATAAATTAATTAATTAATGAATTAAATGGACTTTATGTAGCTGGGAGTGAGAGTTTGTAGCCAGGGGCAGAAAGCTTTCGGGGGGAGGGGGCTTTAACTTCTTATCTCCCCCCCAGTCTGGTGGTGATACTTAACCTTTGTTAAGAGGCCTTTTTGTTCTCATCTCCTCTTAGGTGACTTCCTAGTTGCATCACCAGACTATGGGCCAATCCAAAAGTGGGGAGATCAGACAGTCCCTGGTAGCTTCAGGAGTTTTTACCACAATTTTTGATGTGCCCTTTGACCTCCCATGGCACATGACAGCTAAGTGCCTGTCCCGTGGAAGAACTCCCTGTCCCACCATGATGGACTGTTGATCTGTCAGGCTGCCACACCAATCCTTCCCATGCTGGGACCTGCAGCCATTTGGGAATGCTCTTCCCAGCTGTGGCTGCCTGACTGCTGGTGCCCAAGTCAACTCTGAACCCAGGTAATTTCCATTGTGCAACACTCATCATGCGGGCCACTGGGGGGTGCCTGCTGGTGGTGGGGAAGGGGGGAAGACCAAAGCCAGGAACATGTGTTTTAACACACTATCATTAGCGCACTGTTAAAACATGGTTCCTGAAAGCATTAACTAGTACAGCCTTGGCAGCCTGTAAGTACTTCTAAGACCCATGTTAAATACCACTGCACCCCTCATTTGCATAGGCACATAGTCAGTGGTAGCGCTGCGCTAACTGTGGTTTTATAAATAGCAATGGCTGTGCCAACAGGCTGTTGGCTGCATTACGCACACGTAGCACAGCACTAATCCAGTTAGTGCAGTGCCAGGTTTCTAAAATCAGGTACAGAAAACCAGCCAAAGCAGAAGTCGTCTAGGGGACAGTAATCCTACTTTCTTGTTAATGTGCATGGTTACAAGGCGAAAAGGGAGCTAAACACAGAAGATATATAAATAATAACTGTACTGTGCATAAAATCCGCCCCCCCCCCAAAGTTCCCATGCTGCATCAGTAGTTCCTTTAAGATTCAAATTCAAAGGCCCTGGAGAAAACATCCAGGCACACAACTAAACAGAAAGGCAGGTCCTTGATGACTGACCACATTTCAGGGAGTAGGGGACACTGGCAGGGATACCATATCAGTCTGAGATTTTCCCTTTAACTCCAGGGCAATTTCCCTGTGCTTCCCTGTAGATTACAGGATTTCTTGAGAAAAATGAATTGCTCCATTTTCCAATATAATCAACTGAGGTCTATGAGAACAATTTCCATATAGAATGCATTTCCCAGCCGGCGTGTCACCACAGCGGTTGGATTTCCGTTTGTGACGCCAGTGACTCAGGTTTGGGAATGGACCCAGGTCGTTGAAGGGCCGGCCGGTGGGAGAAGGATGAAGCATCCCAGGGACTGCTCTCCTTTTCCGGGGGAAGGTCTAGGTGTACGTATGGCACTTGACGGACCACTGGCGGAGGCCGGGGGCACCACAGAGACCAGTGTTTGAGAGTGTCAGGAGGTGGGGTGGACGCTGGATGTCACTGCATGTCACCAACTCCAGAAAAAAAACACAAAATCACACCAGTCGCTCTTAATGATGCTGGCCCAGCTCCTGGCCTCAATGGTTCTCCACCGCACCTCCCACCGACTCAATTCACGGCTCCTCGGACACCACCACAGGCCCTGAGACCTCCAGGGGAGCCAGGGAGGCAATGTTGGTCTCCCGACACCTTCTCGCTGGAGATGGGCAGGTAAGCGGTGCCGGGCCCCGCCTGGAGGGCAAGCCAGGGAGCATCGTGGGACGGTGGCGGTCATTGAGAGCTAGGCAGGGCATGAGTAGGGCTGATGAGCCGTTTGACTTGGGATACCAAATAAAAATGCATTTCCCTATAAAATACTGTAGCTCTGGGAGCCCTGCACTGGGTTGGGGACCAACAGTTACAGGAGTACTACAGTCAACATTTGCAAACACATCTGCTGTGCAGTGTATTTTGATTTGTGTGCATAATCCTAATGTGCCTTCCCTTTGTTTGCTATTAGGAGTTTTTTCTAAATTTGCCTACTAGTTTTATGACCACTGGGGATCTCCACGATAGCACTGTTTACTGCTCTTCTTTTTCGTACAATGCCTCCCATCTCATGTGACAGTGTCTCATCCAGAACCACTGATTCAGTGAGGAAAGCTGCTGCAGCAGCAACCTTTTGTTAGGAGGCTGATGTTATAGCCTAAATTAAAAACAGTTATGTAAGAACTTACCGTGACAGTAGATCTTTGAGGGATCTCAGTCATCAGGTTACATGGGAACTTCACCACGGTGGAATGGGGAATCCTAGGAAAATTTTCAGCAGTACAACTGGGCCATCGCCGTCCGACGCCAGCCGACATTACCAACAGAGAAAAGGCATAGGCAGGCCAGTGCCCTCAGTTCTTCCTCCAGAGATGAAGGGAGCAAGGCTGATGCCCTGGGGGCCTGAGGAGAGCGAGGGACCCAGCCCTCAAGAGAAATTATGGAAACAGCAGATAGCCAGGTCCTGAATTAGGGGCCCCAAAAAGGGGGATGGTGGGAGGAAACAGATCTGATGACCAAGATACCCTGGAAGATCTACTGTTATGGTAAGTTCTTACGTAACTGTTCTATTTTCTTCGGGGGCATCAAAGTCTTCAGGTTACACCATAGCAACGAGTCCCAAGCAGGGACAAGAGTATATGGACAGTCTGGGAGGCTGGAGCTCCATAAACCTAAGACAGGAGAGGTGGAACAACCTACCCAGTCAAGGAGTTTCTTAAACTTTAGACAGAAGATCTTGATAACTGAACTGGTCAAGGAACTCCATAAACTAAAGACAGGAGTCCTTGTAGAACAGCCCTGCCAAATCCTGCATGGGCTCTAGAAGCGATGTCCAGACTGTATTGCTTGGTGAAGGTGTGGACTGTACTCCAGGTGGCAGCAGCGCAAATGTCAGCATCCCAGACCCCTTTGAAGCAAACCACAGAGGTAGCCATGCCTCTGGTGAAGTGAGTTTTGACAGCATTTGGCAGTTCCTTGCCGTACTTACTGTAGCAGAACACAATGCAATATGCCAACCAATTGGATAAACACTGCTTAGAGACTGAAGCACCCTCTCTAGCTGGGGCAAAATAAACAAACAACTGCTTAGACTTTCTGGACTCCTTAGTCCTGAGCAGGTAATAAGTCAAAGTTCTGCGCACATCTAAAGTATAGAGCAGTGCTTCCCCTGGACTGGCATGCTCCAGAAAATAAACAGGAAGGTAGATAGATTGAGTGTAAACTCAGAAACCACCTTAGGAAGAAACTTAGGATTTGTGTGCAAAGACTTTGTCTTTGTGAAAATCAAATAAGGCTCCTCGCACCAGAGGGCCTGAAGTGCTGAAATTCTTCAAGCAAAAGTAACTGCAACTAAAAAGAGAGCTTTCCATGACAGAAAGTGCAAATCGCAAGTCGCAATTGGCTCAGAAGGAGACAGGGTCAACTTTTCCAAAATAAAATTCAACCAGATGTAGGAAGCAACGGAGGAAGATACAGGAGACATCTCGTTGAGCAATCGTGTGGTCACCCTCGGGCTTGTGGAAGGCAGAAATAGCCGAGAGGTGGACCTTGAGGGAGGAATACTAGAGGCCTGATTCGGACAAAGATCAGGTAGTCTAGGACATGCTTCATTTGGCAGGTGAAGGGGTCAAGGAAATGTTTGGCAGCCCAGATGGCAAACCGGTTCCATTTCATGGCATAAGTGGAGAGCTAAGAGCGGCCACTAGGATGTCTGCCACCTTGCTGGAGATGCCAAACCTGGCGATGGCTAAGTTCTCAGGAGTCACGCATGCAGATGGAGGGACCTCACACTGGAATGGACCATGGTTCCCCAATCCTGAGTCAGAAGATTCCTGCAAAGAGGCAGAGGGACCAGAGGTTTCTCTGCCAGCTGCAGAAGCAGAGGAAACCATATCTGGCGAGGCCAGAATGGAGCCACCCAGATCATCCCGGCCCCTTCCATCTAAAATTTGATCAGCACCTCTCTGTAATAGTGGGAACGCAGGGAATGTGTACAGAAATCTCCCGCTCCAAGAGAGGGACAACGCGTCTCGCCAGAAAACTCCAGGCCCTTTATCTAGTGAGCAGAAATTGGGCAGTTTTGCACTGTGTGGGGACACAACAAATTCAACTCTTGATGACCCCATCTGCCTAACAGTTCTTTCTGCTACGGATGAGAGAAGCCCCATTCATGCATGCTGCACTGAGTCCTGCTGAGGCTGTCCGCGAGGGTGTTTTGAACGCCTGGCACGTGCACGGCAGATAGTGTCAGACTGCGGTCCAGTGCACAGTACCACACCTCATGGCCTGTCTGCAAGGGGTACAAGTGAGCCCCGGCCTGCTTGTTGATATAGTAGACAACACTCAGGACTGTGACTGCACTAACAGCAGACCTAGGGCCAGATGATCCTAGAAGGCCTGCATGGCATAAAGCACCGCTCTCATCTCAAGGGCACTGATATGTGGGGCAGCTTCCCACTGGGACCAGGACCCCAGAGTTTGGAAGGGACCCAGGTGGGCTCCCCAGCCCAGACCCGAGGCATCCGTGGTTAGGATCTGACCCTGAGAGGAAAGCTGGAAAGGGACCCCTTGAAGGAGGTTCAAGGGGACCATCCACCACTTAAGTACCTTGTGTACTGGGGAGGAATCCAGGACTAGTTGGTCCAACTTGTCCGTCCGCTGATCCCACTGCACCCTGAGGGTCCACTACAGGGTGCATATGTGGAGTCTGGCTAGCGGAACCATAGGAATGGCTGTGGCCATGAGCCCTAGGAGCTGTAGATACAGTCTGGCAGGGATGTACATACTCTGGGCGATCTCCTGCGCTTGGGATACGAAACATTCTACCCTGCTCTGGGGTAGGAAGGCCTTCCCCTGCCCGGAGTCCAGGATTGCTCCAATGTACTGTAGTCTGTGGGATGGAACTAGCAAAGATTTGGGCAGACTGACTGTTATGCCCAGAGACTGAAAAAACTGAAGAATATGCTCCAGAGTGGACAACACCTGCTCCCTGGATGGGGCATTCAGAAGCCAGTCATCCAGGTACGGAAAGACATAGAGTCCCTCTCTTCTGAGGGCTGCTGCTACCGCTGCTAAGCACTTGGTAAAGACATGTGGCACAGAGGATAAACCAAATGGCAATACCTTGAACTGGTAATGTTCTCCCTGAAAGGCGAAGCGGAGAAACCTCCTGTGAGGAGGGAAGACCATGATATGCAAGTAGGCATCCTGCATGTCCAGTGAGCAGAGCCAATCCCCGGACTTGAGGAGGGGGAACAGGCCTGGTAAGGATACCATTCAGAACTTTTTGTACTGGACTAAAAGACTGAGGTCTTTCAGATCCAAGATTGGCCTCAGATCTCTGGTCTTTTTAGGAACCAGGAAGAATCTTGAATAGAACTCCTGGTTTCTCTGTCTCTTTGGCACCAGTTCAATTGCTTGCTTACGCAGGAGAGACTGCACTTCCTCCCGGAGAACACAGAGATGAGCTGGGGGTAATATGAGGGAGGTGGGGGGTATCTGGAGGCTGCTGGATGAGCTCCAGAGTATGACCACACTCTATGATCTGTTGGATCCAGGTGCCTGATGTTATGGTTCCTCCACTGATTCAAATGGAGGGAGAACAGACCTCAGGCCGCCACTCCCTGGGCCTGGACTAAAGGAGGGGGGTCCGGCAAGGAGTCAGTCTGAGGCGGGGCCAGCGGAGGGGGCTGGACCCTCAGTCCTGGGACACTTAGCTTCCGCTCCAGTATGGGAGGAGGCAGGCAAGGAGGGCTGGGCACTACGTTTGCCCTGAGGGTGGGCGCTGGAGCCCGGTCTGTTAACTTGCTTACGAGAAGTAGGGCGCCCCTACCATGCTGTTGGGTGTGGTAGAGGGAATGGATGGACTTAATGGTTGCACCACAGACCTGCAGATCATTGATGATGTCCTGGACATCCACAGCAAAGAGTTTAGTGCCATTAAAAGAGGCATTCGACACCTTGTTTTACACATCAGCAGCAAACCTAGAAACCCTGAACCATGAATGCCTAGGGAGGCAGATGTCAGTGGCCACCACCCTGACAACAGTATCAGATAAATAGTAGATGGCTCTTAAAAGATGCCTCCCAACATCCTCTGCAGTTTAGAAGCACTGGAGCAAGTCCTATTTCTGGGCACCATCAGGAAGGGCTGGGCAGCTATATTGCCCTTCCTGGCATTGGTGTTCTGGAATTTCACCATGTGACACAGGTAATTTACTATCCTCAGGCCAAGGGTAGAGGAAGCATATGTCCTTTTGCCCCAAAGATCTATCCCGTGGAATTCTTTGTCCGGGAGCAAGGAACTAAGGTGCTTGGGCACCTTAGACCTGTCATGCACTGCCTTGATGATCACTGAGTCAGTTTCAGCCTGGGCAGCCAAGTAAGGAATGCCTTGAGGGCATTGTAGAGCTCTTCTGCTCTGCGAGGCATAGCTTGCATCATATCTGGTCTGTGCCAGGCTGCCATGGTAGCATTCCTGAGGGCTGGAAGCATGGGAGGAATAATCTTTGGGGAAGTGTGACAGGGTTGAATAAGGCCCTGTCCCAGTTGTTATAGAGAAAGAGTTTAAATGCAAGGATCTATTCTATTCTCTCTCTTTTTCTGTCTTTTCTCTGTCTGGTTGAGCAAAAAATTTTCTCATGAGACCTAGGACTTGATCTGCCCAACAGCCTTGCAATTCTCTGCCTCTCGCTATCTCTCTACCCTCACTTGCTGTTCTGTCTTTTCTCCCCTTTGTATATCTGTGATATTTTTTCTTTTTTTTTTTTTGAAGTTTCTTTTTATCCCCGTCTGCACCCCACCAGCCCCGCTTCATCGGGAGTACCATGGAGTCTACCCCCTGTAAGCCACCTTACCTGGTCTGTCACCAGTCCCCCATGGAGCCTCGGCTTACCCCCCGGGTGGGGACAGGATGGGGCCCCCTACACCCCGGCAATCAGAATTTCGTCGGTCCTGGGCAGCCAGGCAGGTGGATGCATATCTGAGGGCTAGCTCCTCTGAACTCCGTCTCCCCAGAGCTGGCAGGCATTTTCACAGTTACTGAGATGCTGCGAGTCCCTGATGTCAGGCGCTAACGCAGACATCTGCAACGTCCTACCCCCATGCTGCTGAAGCCTTTGGTGCCCGCAAAGCCCCAGACCTCCATCCAAGATCATCCCAGCATGTAAGGTGCTGACGTCCTGCTAAGCTAAGTCCCCGGCCCCTGCCAGAGGTCAGCAGATGCTAAGTCGCATCCCCACCCTTCCCCCAGAGAAGGCCAGCTGTCGTGGGACGCTACAGCCTTCTCCCACCCGGGTCGCTGGCGTCATAGACGGAAATCCAACCACTGTGTCGGCAGGCCGGCCCATCTGTGGTATTTTCTCCCCCTTGCATATCTATGGCATAAAAACGTATGTCAATCACTTTGTGGAAATGTAATGTATACTGGGATTCCTTTGTTTAAAACTGTATACTGTTGAAATGATTGCAAAGCTATTTTGAACTCAGGGGGTTAACTGGAGATGCAAGTTTTAAGTGTTTTGCAGAAGATGTAAAAAAGTGGTCAGTTCTGGGTCACAATGTTCTTTTTGCTGCACCTGTTGAAACTGACAAGAACACTGGAAACTAACAAGAACACTGTGTGAGATGCATGCTGTTTTCTTAATGTGCTCCTGCACAGACTTATAAAAAGGAGCTGCAATGTTTTGCAAAAGAGAGAGACTGAGACTGAGACTGGAAATTGAGACTTAAAAACTCAGAAGGACTCTGTTTTCTGTGTTTCTACTGCCACTGTAAATAGTTATTCTGAACAATTATATTTTTTTTATTTACTGTTATTAATAATAAAACTCTTGTTGCAAATTTTACAACTGCTCCTGGTTTTCCTATGCTTCCTAACCGTGCCTCAATGGCCAAATGGTGTCAGCCTAAGGGGATTTATGCACGTGCATACTCTAAGCCCGAGTTTTGTGCATGGGTACTAGACCTGGTAGCAGGGAAGCACAGAAGAAAGATATGGATTCTGCAGCAGCAAGCCCAGGAGTGGTTACCATGACAATGGCAGTCAAACTAGCAGAAACAGAAGTCCAAGCTGAGACTGAACAGCTAGCACCAGTTATAGAAAAAGAACAGGCAGTGACAGAACCTGAAAACCTGACTGCCTTTTTCAAATGGTGGTTTATACAACAAAAAGAGATGGAGAAACAGAGAAAAAAAGAAATGCAACAACTTGAACTGCAAAGAAAAGAAGAGATGCAGCAACAGGAGCAGCGGTGGATGCCTTGCAGGCTATCAAAGGCAGAGGATCTGGCACAGATCCAGATGAGCAACAAGACAAAGGCAACTTGAAATACATTAAACTTAAGAAGTTGTGCTTCCGATGATGCTGAAGCATACCTGACAACTTTGAAAGGGTTGCTGCAGCCTGCCAGTGGTCAAAGCAGCAATGGGCAATCAGACTGGTACTTTACCTGAGAGGGAAAGCCCAACTTGCCTACACAGCAATATGGACACCGTAGTCAGAAAACCATGACCTGGTGAAAGCCAAACCCTGGAAAGGTATGACATCTCAGGCGAGACCTAAAGGTAGAGTTTTCGGTCTCTGAAGAACAACTCGGTCAACAATCCTCAAGAAGCCTTCACCTGACTCAGAGAACTCCTGATAAAATGGCTCCAACCAGAGGGCATCTACACATTTGCAATGGAGCAATTCATCAACATTCTGCCTAAAGATGTGCAGCTTTGGGTAAAAGAACACCGACCAGGAAGTGGTGAAAAGGCTGTTTCTTTGGCCGAAGAATACCAATTGGCCAGATACCACAGCAGCAAGGTAACACCCAAGCAATGGTAAGACATTATTTTTCCCATATAAACTCCCAAGTCTGGTAAGAACTCTAGTGGGGGTAACAAATCTACGCCCAAAGACTTTATTTGTTATAACTGTAATAAGTCAGGTCATATTGCAAGAAATGAAAACTACGTACCTACCATAATTCTTGACCTTCTTGGACGAAGTCTCCACCACTCATTCACACTAACGGGATCTACGCTGGAGGCGCTAGGACCCAGCGGAGCAAACTTTTTGCAGGAGGGCCGGTGCCAGAGATGGAGCTCGGTGAGGAGCAGCCACGAGCCTCTGCTTGAGCGGCAATAACTATCTCGGCGCCGACCTCCAACCGCCTCAGTACTCCCACCCCCCGGAGGAGGTGCAGCGAACTAACCTAGAAGGATAGCCTAACCAAAACCCGTATAAGAAGGGTCAAGAAAGAAGTCTTCGCAGCCTAAAGATTGAGGGAGTAAGACCAACAACAGAGGTAAGCTTGGGGATGGTAGGATAGAATGAGTGGTGGAGACTCGCCCAAGATCATCAAGAATTACAGTAAGTAATGCATTCCATATCTTCCTGACATAAAGTCTCCACCACTCATTCACACTAATGGTAGAGTACCGAGCTAATAATCCCCGAGAGGGCGGCAGGAGAGACAAAGAGTTCACAAATTTAGGACAGAAGTCCATTCAGGATGGTTCTGCCAAACGAAATATGTCGTCTGGCATGGACATCCGGGGCACAGTGTTTGACGCAAGTATGCATTGAGCTCCAGATAGCCGCACTGCAAATATCTGCAAAGGACACGTTGCGGATTTCTGCCAGGGATGCCACGACCACTCTAGTAGAGTGAGCATACACTCTACCTTCCAGCTTAACCCGCCCATGGAATAACAGTGGTGAAGGCATGCCACCAGCCATGCTGAAATGCATCTGATAGCGACAGGTTGACCCAGCTGAGTCTCGCTGAAGGAAACAAGCAGTTGTTGAGCCTTGCGAAATTCTTTTGTTCTATCTAAATAGAAACGCAAAGCTCTTTTGATGTCTAAAGAATGAAGAGAATGCTCCCCTTTATTTTGGAAGTTCGCAAAGTAAGTAGGAAGGACCAAAGGTTGGTTTAGATGGAATTCTGAAACAACCTTAGGGAGAAACTTAGGATGGGTCCTAAGAACTACTTTGTCTTTATGAAACACAGTATACGGAGGGTCTATGACCAAGGCATAAATCTCAGAGACCCTGCGGGCCGAGGTAATGGCTACCAGGAAGGCCATTTTCCAAGTGAGAAATTTCAACTCACAGGTGGCCAGAGGCTTGAAAGGTTTCAGTGAGCATGTCTAGCACAAGATTAATGTCCCAGGCTGCGACTGGACATCTGATAGGAGGTCTGGTATGCAGAATACCCTTAAGAAACCTCTTAACCACAGGTAACTAAGCCAGTGACAAGGAAATTACTGGTTCATGATAAGCTGAAACAGCACAAAGGTGAACCTTGACTATACAGTATTGCAGACCTGAATTTGAGAGGTCTAAAGGTACTCTAGAACTTTATCTGGTGGGCAGGAAAGGGATTCAAAGACAATTCTGCACACCAGAGCAAAAAGCGCTCCATTTGGCTGTGAAGTTTTCCTAGTAGCTGGCTCATACAAGAGCCAAATGATATCTGAAGCTCTGCGAGAGACATTGAACCTGTTCACTTCCATCTCTTCAGGAGCCAAGTGTGAAGGTGAAGCGATCTCAGATTGGGACGGACCACAGGCCCGAGTCAGAAGGTTCATCTGAAGGGGAAGCGCTTCGAGGGGTTACCGACATACTGTTGAGTAACGGAAACCATATTTGTCGAGGCCAGAAGGGAGCAATGAGGATCATTTTGTCTCCCTGGGACTCGAACTTGAGAAGTACTTCTGAATTAGAGGAAGAGGTGGAAAGGCGAGAAAGCGCTTTGTCCACTGCAGCCTGAACGCATCCTGACAGAAATGCCAGGCCCCAGATTTCTAGAGCAGAAGAGAGGCAGTTTTGTGTTGAGTGGGATGCAAAAGGTCCAGGTCTGGAGTTCCCCACTCTGCGAATAGTGACTGAACTTCGGTTGAGTCGAGAGACCATTCGTGAGGATCTATCTCTGCCCTGCTGAGACGGTCTGCCAGTTCGTTCTGCACTCCTGGCAGGTAGACCGCTTGAATTAGAGCCTTGTGCTCCAAGCACCATTCCCACACTCTCATCGCTTCCCTGCATAAGGGGTAAGAGTGAGCACTGCCCTGCTTGTTGATGTAATACATCACTGCTTTTTTGTCCATTTGATGGAGAATGTGGTTGTGACAGAGAATGTCCTTCAAAGCCCGGACTGCATAAAGGACAGCCCTCATTTCTAGGACATTTATGTGAAGCTGGGACTCTTCCTGAGTTCATGTACCCTGAGTGTGGAGAATCTGACAGTGAGCTCCCCACCGCCCCATCAGGGACGCGTCTGTGGTAATGGAAATCTGATGTTCGAGAGGAGCAAAGGGATACCCTTTCAGAAGACTGTCCTCTTGCGACCACCAGGTGAGTGACTTCTTCAGAGGTTCTGTCACCTTGATGAGAAAGGACTGAGGGTGAGTGGTAGGGGACCACTGAGTACTGAGCATCCATTGAGAGGTTCTCATGTGCAGGCGTGCTGGGGTACAGTGAACACCGAGGATGCCATGAGACCTAGCATCCGCTGCATCGAGATAGCTCGAACCGAGCTGTTCTCTCTGATGTATCAGGCCATCTGCAGGATATCGCTCCTTCTGTCCACTGGTAGAAAAGCTTTCGCACAGGAGGTGTCCAGAAGAGTTTCTATGAAAAGGATCCTCTAGGAGGGCTGCAGCTGTGATTTCTTGAGATTTAGCAGGACTCCCATGGACTTGAGAAAGTCTGAGGCCGTGGCAACGGCGTTGAGGGTTCCCTGCTTGGAAGAGCTTGCTAGAAGCCAGTCGTCCAGGTATGGGAACACTTGTATTCAGATTTTTCTGAGATGCGCTACGAGTATTGCACAACACTTTGTAAAAACTCACGGTGCCAAGGACAACCCAAATGGCAGGACTCTGAACTGATAATGATGGCCCAAAGCTACGAACCTTAGGTATTTGTGATGCCTTGGGTGAATAGGGATATGCTGGTAAGCATCCTGCATGTCCAGGGATGTTAACCAGTCGTATTGATGAAGCAAAGGTAACAGGGTTTCTAACGATATCATTTAGAATTTCTCCTTGGGAAGAAATTTGTTCAATTTTCTGAGGTCCAAAATGGGACGCATGCCCCCGGTTTTCTTTGGAACCAGAAAGTAATGGGAGTAGAACCCTGTGTTCCGTTGAGTCAGCAGAACTACTTCCACTGCCCTGTTGTTCAGAAGGCCTTGTATCTCAGAGGCGAGAAGTTCTGACTGAAGTACTGATAGCCTGGGCTGTTGTTTGGGGGGACGATCCGGAGAGGTCTCTAAAAGACTGAGGGAATACTCCTCGCGGATTATCCGAAGGACCCATTTATCCGATGTTATGGACTTCCAGCGATTGTAAAATTGAGTCAGACGACCTCCCACCACTGAGGAAGAGTCCCCATCGGGCAGCTGAGGTGGGACTTGGGCCAACAACTCAGAAGGTGGTAATGGGCGCTTTTGGTCCTTGCGCCTTCTGTTTCATTTTCTATTGAAGCTGAGGGGCTTGGTTTTTATTATAACCTCCCCTGCCTTTGCCTCGAAAGGACTGACGGCGTTTGTTAACTCCCCCTCGAGAGTGGGCAGGAGGAGGTCGAGCCAATTTAATGACTGACCTAGTCTTTTGTGTGGCCTCTAGAGCCTGTTCTACTTGCGGGCCGAAGAGATGCACACCATCGAAGGGCAACGCCATGACCTGTTGCTGGGCATCATTCGTGAAATCTGAAGTGCGCAACCAGGAATGGTAGCAGGTACAAATACCCACCGCTGATCGTGAGGCTCTATCGAAGGTGTCCATAGCTGCTTTAACCTGCTGACTGCTGGACTCAATACCCCTGGTTATGGTTTGAAGAAGCTCTGAATTACCATCTGAGTCCGGTAGAGCTTCAACCACTTGTTTGAGCGAATGCCAAAGCATATACTCATACTGAGAGAAATAGCCTTGGTAGCTGGCGATACGCATACCAGGGTGGATGCAGCAAAGACTCTCTTACCTAAAGTATCCATCTTATGAGATTCTTTGTTTATAGGCTCGAGCTGTAGTAGTCTGAAGAAGGACGCACCTTATCATTCTCTGCCAAGACTACAATAGTATCCAAAGGCTTGGGAGGACAAAATAGGTCGATCCTTGGGAGCAGCATACTTCCTATCTATGGACTTAGCCACAGAAGGAATGAGAGCAGGATTATTCCATACCATTTGAGACAGCGTCTCAAAGGAGGGTTGTACCAGGGGAGTTAAATCCACAGGGATGTCCAGAACATAAAGGTACTGGAGTTTTAAAAGCTTCCCAGGATCGATGTCCATAGTCTGAAAAGAAAGAGTGGAATTCAAATTTCTCAACAGACTTAAAAGATAGGTCCTCGACCACAGGCTCTGTAACAGGATTAGGTCCTGCTCCTTCAACATCATCACTCAGTCTAAGATCTGGGTCAGGATCAATATCATCTATTGACAGTCCAGGAGGGACTGTATGGACAGGAAAGGAATGAAAATCAACAGGAAAAGAGGAAAGAAAAGAAGTCAGAGAGGAGAAGCCCTGAAGACTGGCTGAAGAAAAGCCCTGCCCTGGCGCCGAAGAACATGGTGCTGAAAGGCCGCACGACGTTGACAAAGCAGACGGCGCCAAAGAACACGGCGCCAAAAAGCCGCATGGCGCCGAAGATGGCACCGAACGGGCACACAGTGCCGAGAAACTCAATGGTGCTAAAAAACCACATGGCGCCAAGGAAGGCACCGAAATCTGCACCGAGCAACCCATCGACGCTGACACCAATCCAGGGCCCCGAAAATTTGGATTTGAGGGGAAAGAAGAAAGAATACCAGGAGATAGAGGCATTGGTGTGGCCCTCTGTGCCGCAGCCATGTGAGGGGGAAACACCTGAGCGCAGACTCCGACAGCACCAAAGAGGGGACGCTGGACCAGGAAGGCCCAATCACCCTGCACAATCTCCTGAAGAGCCCAAGGCCCCGGAGTGACCGGGCCAGGCAGCTGGACCAACCTCCGAGCCCATTGCTCCATGAGAGTGGCCCAATGATGAAACTGCTCATCGGAAGTCCTACCAGAAGGCGGGAAGGGCTCCAATGTCGAAGAGGTCAGTGACCAGAAACAGAAACCGGCGACTCCAAATGAGGAGACCTGCAACTGACCCTAATGACCGACCATCGACGCGCAGACATATCAGAAGGTGACCTTGAGTGATGCCTTCTCTTTTTTGACCTACGGGCCGAAGAAGAGCTCGAGGCTGAACGGTGCCGAGAATGCGACCGTTTTCTTTTATGCTTTTGGGGGGGCTGCCCTTCCCCTCGAGCATTGGACCGTCCGTTGTCAGACCTCCCCCCCCGGAAAAGGCAGCAGATCAGACCCAGCCCGGCTGACTGAACAGCTTTCATATGAAGTCTCCCTACCGTCACCTGACCCACTCATGGTTGACTCCCTCAATGTAGGCTGAGACTTCTTTCTTTAATAAGAATAAATTATCGTAAGCAGTACTTTATTCGAAAAATACTACAAAATATAAAACTGAAAACTATGCTGCTAGTTTGAAGTTTGACTCCTGGCGGGCAAGCGACATCATCACTGAAGCGCACTCGATGGCGGGAACAAAAGGAACTGAGGTGGTTGGAGGATCAACGCCAAGATAGTCATTGCCGCATAAGCAAAGGCTTGCAGCGCCGCTCCTCGCGGCTCCATCTCTGGCACCAGCCCTCCTGCAAAATGTTTGCTCCTGCTGGGTCCTAGTGCTCCGGCGAGATCCCATTAGTGTGAATGAGTGGTGAGACTTTGTCCAGGAAGATAGTGCTGTAGTAAAAGCGACATTGAGCACATTTGTCTTTAGCAAATTGGGGCAAGCACTTAACAGATGTGAAGGTGGGAGATAAGACTGTGAAAGGACTTCTAGATCTGGGAAGCAGACAGACCCTAGTGCATACTGAAGTGCTGGGAAGACAATGTTCAGAAGGACCAGGTGCTGGTGTCATCTGTATCCACGGGGGCACTCAATACTATCCTACCACCCAAGTGACTCTATTAATTGGGTATTGCACCAAATGAAAGTGGGGGTAGTACCCAAGTTACCTGTACCTGTGATTACTGGAAATGACTCTAGGATTTACTGAGTTAATCAAAGAGGGAGTAAATCCTGATGTTTCACCAGCTGTGCTGACAAGAGCTCAGGCAAAGAAAATCTCAGATGGTAGGGACTCTTTTCTTTCACTGATTTTGATTCGGACTTCTTTGAGCACAGCTCCAAGATTCAGAAGTCCAGGAAGAAAGATGTTGCCTGAAGAAACAGTGGCAACAAAGACTGATGGACATAAGGGTTAAAATATGAAAATGCTGAAACTAAACTGATAACTGATTGTGATTTTCTTTCAGAGCAAGCTAATTATGTTTTTCGCTAGGGTTATTTTAAGCAGCTGGGGATGAAATCAAGACAGGGTGAACCTATGTTTAAAAAAATGTAATGGCTACTGTACAGAGTTTGGGTTAAACCTCAGACGCAGGACCAGATAGAACAATTGGTTATACAACAAAAGTCTAGATCACAATTGTTACAGATAGCACATGATAGTCCTATGGCTGGTCACTCGGGGAAGGATCGCACCCTTCCCAGATTGCTGTACAGATTTTACTGGCCTGGAATTCATGAAGATGTTGCTACCTATTGTAGTTCTTGTGCTGAGTGTCAGAAAGTAGCCCCGGTGACTAAAAAAGACAAGGTGCCCCTATCCTTGATAGATGTGCCTTTTGAGAGAACTGCAATGGATGTGGTTGGCCCCTTAGACAAAAGTGAAAAGGGTAATTGATTCATTCTGATAGTATGTGACCATGCTACTCAATACCCAGAGGCAGTTCCAATGCGTACTCTCATAGCCCCAAAAGTGGCAGCACAGCCCGACAAAATTTTCAGCAGGGTGGGCATACCTAACGAGATTATTACCGATCAGGGTAGTAATTTTGGTGATGCATTTCTAAAGGAGCTGTACTGACTACTAGGCATCACTGCCATAAGAACCTCCCCTTATCACACCCAAGACAGATGGTCTTGTTGAGTTGTTATAATCAAACCCTAAAACGCATGTTAAAAAAGGGGAAGGGAAAGACTGGGACCAATACTTGCCTTACCTGCTTTTGCTTACAGAAGAAGTGCCACAGGCATCACAGGTTTTCACCATTTGAAATGCTGTATGGTAGACAACCTAGAAGGCCACTAGATGTAATAAAAGAAACATGGGAAGATGAGCCCCATCAGAAACAAACTATTACATCTTATGCGTGTGCCCTGAGAAAGAAGCTGGCAAAATATGTTGAAATCACCCATAGTGGGGGGGGGAGGGGGGCAGCAGCAGAGCTGTGAACAGCTTTTCCGCACAGCCCACAGCTCCACATCAGGTCCTATATCAGCACTAATACAACACAAATTTATCAAGACGTTTATATTAATTGGGTCTAGGAGGAGAAGGAACAACAACAGCTGCATTTTGCTGTAAAATTTCTGGTGAAAGTTCTCAGTTTGCGGAACATGGGTCGAACAAATAAACTGGGAGCCTCGGTGGATGGAACCCACCAGAAGGAGACACCAAGCAAACACTAGCAAGCACTATCAGCCTGAGGAGACAGAATAAGAAGGGCCCAGCCCTCTAATGCCACCCTTCTGAAGGCGATCCAAGATTAGATCGCAAAACTGAAAATCTGGGACTGACCTTAAACAACTGAGTTCTAAAGTTGAAGTAGTGGAAGGAGGCGTAAAGGATGCTTCCCACAAAGCTGACAGGGCCCTAGTTATCTCAACAGGGCTCTCAAAGGAAAATGGACTGCTTCAGAAGTGATTAGACAATTTTAGAAAATGCGGTACGAGCCTCCCATGTAAGACTCCTAGGACTCCCAGAGCAATTCGAAGGGGACACTCCTTTGACATTCCTACAAACGTGGTTACAAGATCTGCTTCAGACCGACCAGCCATTTCAGATTCTCAGGGCCTACCGAATTACACCACGCAGTAACCAATGGAGAGTAGCAACTGGTATGCCTTATCCACGTACGTTCATGATAGAGTTACAAACTACCGCTGAGAGAGGCATGGTTTTACAACAGGCTAAACATCTTAGCCCCCTTACCTGGAACGATCATAGAATCCTTCTGTTCCCAGACCTAAGTTTTGCGACCAGGACACGCTGAAGAAGCTTTGATGGCATACGGGACAGACTGACAGCCTTAGGAATTCATCACGTACTTCTGATGCCTGCAAGCCTTCAGACTGTGTATGGGGTAAGACGTTTCAGTTTACTGAGTCAATGGAGGCCTCCAAGTTACTAGAAAAAATAGAACTGCAATTTTCAGCAAGAGAGGAAGCTTCTGAATCAGATAAGGAACAAGACACTTGAGAGGAGCTATTTAATGTAAAGTTTGAATTCCATCAGTTTTGGGCAGTACAGTCGGGGAGAATAACCCAAGTATAATTCTTTGTTTTTTTTTTTTAAAGAACAGGTTTCATGTTCTAACTTTCCCTCTTAATACTTTAGGAAAGCTCAACTGGACATATAAACTTTTAGAGATGTAAGGGAAGTATGATTTGTAATACTCTGTTCTGGGGCACAGACATACGACTGCTCTCTCCCCCCCTAGACGGAATACAATCTGACTATGCTTATTAGGAAAAAAAGAGGGGGGGAAGGTTTGGTATCTGTTAGAAGTTGCGGCTGGTTGCTGATTGCAGGGTATGGGATGGATGAGGTGTTGGTGGGGAGAAATCTATACAACTATCTATGTATAACTGATGTTTAGCTGGGGCAATTTACCCTTAGCTCTTAGGAGTCACGATAAAGTAACCTTATTTTGGTGCCCTACTATGGCTGTTTAGGCCTTTCACATAAAAAACGAGTGTTAATTTTCACTTACACTGCTGTGCTTTTGACACATATGTGTACAATTAGCACATATTCTAAGTCTTAGGATGTTGCGTAAGATGATAGTATTTGGTAACCCTCACGTGTGGTAACAATACATAGGTGCATTAACCTTCTAGTTACTGTAAAAACGAGGATTTATATCAAACGAATGTATGCCTGCCTATCTGTGATTAAATGTAATGTTGGTCGTTACATACAAAACAATAAAATATAATTACAAAAAAAAAGAAATCACCCATAGTAATGAGGAAGAGGCAAAAGCCAGCAGAAGGTATATTATGACCTTGGGGTAAAAGAAAATGTTTTTGAGCCAGGTGAAAAGGTCTTGCTACTGTTACCCACTACAGAAAATAAACTATTAATAAAGTGGCATGGGCCTTATAAAGTGCTTAAATGTACTGGCACAGTTAACTATGAGATTGAGACCCCCAATAGGAAAACCCCTACTAAGATATACCATGCTAACCTCCTCAAGAAAAACATCGAAGGATGCTTTGCTAGTTTTACCAGAAACTGATAAAGAAGACACTGATGTATTTATGATAGACTGTAACAAACTGTAACTCATGGATCCTGTAGTAGAATGTTTCCTTAACCTCCGAACAAACTGCAGAAATCTGTAACTTGCTAAAGTCATTTAACAGTACTTTTACCACAGTACCAGGCCAAGCAAAAGGGTGGGCATGTAATAGTGACAAGGAATGCTCGCCTATTAGACAAAAGACATACAGATTACCAAAGCGGTTAAGAGCAGACTTGGTTAAGGAAATAAAAAAAAAATGAAAGAATTGAGAATCATAGAAGAGTAGAGAAGTGCTTGATCATCACCAATGGTGACTGTAAACAAAAAAGAAGAGGGTGTAAGAGAAACAGGTTATCACCTGTAACAGTAGTTCTAGGAGTGGTATATGTTGTTCATCCACCCTAGTTGACATGTCCCTTTCCCTTTGAATCTTGCCAGATGCCAGCCTGGTGGTGCAGAGGGCTGAGGCGTTGGACGCCACATCTTGAACCATGCCGGCAACCAGGGTTAGGGAACGGACTCGGGTCGACAGCGGCTGGCCGGGGACGGAGAGGATTGAGCGTCCGGAGGACTGCTTTCCTTTCCTGGGGTGGGCTGGTTGGGAAGCCCCGCTCCTGTAGCGGCCCCCAGTGGAGGCCAGGGGCACTAATAAACAGTGGTGCAGGAGGGACAGCCAGGAAAAGCCAGAAAGACAAAAATTACTCACCTTAGTAATTAGGTTTCTTCTAATGGAGTCTTGCTGTATTCTGACTATTGCAGTTAGCCCCAGCGTTTAAACTGCCCCAGAGAACAAAGGGTTAACTTTCTATGCAGAGCATAGAATGCCGAGCTCGAGCTCGGTTGAGGTCTCTGTCTGGAGCCCTTTGAAATCCAACTGTCAGATTCTTACGAGCAAAAACTCACTAACTATTCTATGTGGAAATTGTACAATTTTTACTAGCCAACTGGCAACAAAAAGTTTTGGATCCCCAAAGGAAGACTCAAGTCAGGAAACCCAAAACCAAAAACCAATCCAAATAAGAATAAAGATAAAACAAACACCCAGACGAAAAGAAGTGTGTAAAAGGAGCACCCCTGAGATGCAACACTGCACCTGCCCACCCACTTCCCAAAAACAGGTCTGAGAGGGGAGGCATGGAGGGAGGTCAGAATACAGCAAGACTCCATCAGAAGAAACATAATTACTAAGGTGAGTAATTTTTTCTTCAAACAACATGAAGTCTTGCTGTATTCTGACTATTGCAGACTACCAAGCAGTACCTCTGAGGAGAAGGGACAGAACCTACCTTGGGAATAGGCTTTGAAGTACTGTTGTGCAGAAACGAAGCATCACTCCTAGCCTGGATATCCAGAGAGTAATGCTTGGTAAAGGTATGAACTGTTTTCCAGGTGGCTGCTTGACAAATTTCTAAGAGAGGAATATCCCTGGCAGCAGCCAGGAAGCAGCTGTACCGCTGGTGGAGTGAGCCTCAGGCCTGAGGGTGAAATTTTCTTAGTTTCCGCAGCGGAATTGCACAAAGACACAATCCACCTGGCAATAGTTCCCTTGGTGGCAGGTTTGCCCTTTCCCACTTCTCCATAAGTGAGGAACAGCTGGAGGGAATCAAACCTGTGACCCTTGGTACACTCTATATAGTAGCTAAGGGCCCATTTAACAACTAAACTGTGTAGCCACCTCTCTCCTGAAGAGGAATGATCAGTGAAGAAAACAGGAAGAGACAGACTGGTTCAGGTGAAAATCTGAAACCACTTTGGGCAAGAACCTTCTATTGGTTCTAAGGACCACTTTATCCCTATGAAAGAAGATAAAATCAGGTTCCACTGACAGGGCTTGCAGTTCACTGATATGTCTGGCAGAGGTAATGGCTACTAAAAACACAGTTTTCCAAGTCAAGTACTTAAGCTCTACTGAGGACATAGGCTCAAAGGGAGGTTGCATCAATTGAGCAATACAAACATTTAAATCCCAGGCAGGGGCAGGGTCTCTGAATGGAGGACTGGTATGAAGCAACTTTGAAAAATTTACAGAACACGGGATGAGATGATAGTGAGAAAGACTTCCCACTGACAGAAAAGCAGAGACAGCTGACAAGTGTACTCTGAGAGTAGATGGTCTGAGGCCTAGGCCATTAAGATGGCACATGTAATCCAGAACTGTAGACAATTCAGCAGGGTCTGGGGAAAAATGCTGCTTAGAACACCAAATGCTGAATCTCTTCCATTTGGAGTTAAAGGTCTTTCTAGTGGCGGGCTTTTGAGAGGCTTTGAGGATGTCCAGAACCCCGAGACAGATGCAAATCTGCACACACTAACTCTTCAAGAGCCATGCCTTGAGATTGAGAGACTGAAGATTGGGGCACCAAATCCTCCCCTGAGAGGAGGTTACCAGGTTGTAATTCCTGGGAAGAGACAGGGGAAGATGGACTGCTAGGGACAGTAACAGGGGGTACCAAGGCTGTCTGGCCCAATCTGGAGCAATCAGAATCACTTTGCAAGGTTGTGACTTTATCTTGACTAAAACTTTGAACAGAAGACAAAAGGGAGGGAAAGCATACATAAATTTTCCTTCCCAGTTCAGAATCAGAGCATCCAGAGGGACTGTGCCCAAGACTGGGGGGTCTGCAACAAAAGAGAGGAAGTTGGTGATTGTCTGGGGCTGCAAAGAGATCTATCTCTGGAGTGCCCCACCTGGAAAAAATCACCTTCAAGACCGAGGGCCCAGGGACCATTCGTGATGGCCCTGTGAAATCCTGCTCAGTGCATCTGCTAGCACATTGTCCTTCCCCGGAAGGTGGACTGTTATCAGACAGGTTTGCAGGGAATAAGCCAGGGACCACAACTTCATGGCTTCTGTGCACAAGGCCGTAGACCGCGTGCCTCCCTGCTTGTTGATGTACCACACGGTGGTGGTGGTGTCTGTTCTGACTTGAACCACCTTGTTTTGCACTGACTGAGAGAAAGCTTGCAGGGCCAGAAAAACTGCCCTGAGTTCCAGAAGATTGATATGGAGAAGACATTCCTGAGGGGACCACAGTCCCTGGGCAGTGAGGGCCCCCAGATGGGCTCCCCAGCCCAGGAGGGAAGCATCCGTGGTAAGGACCACTGAATGAGACTGAGTGCCAAATGGGACCCTTGTCTTAAATTGTGCTGATCCTGCCACCACTTAAAGGCTTGGATCAGGGTCCGGGTCACTGAGTCAGTTTGGTAAGGAATCCTTCTTTGGGACCAAAAGGCCCTCATATGGAACTGAATGTCCCTCATCTGGAATCTTGCCCTTGGACCACTGCTGTAGAGGCTGCCATGTGGCCAAGAGCTGGAGGAAATGCCTTGTTGGTCGAGACACCTGAAGGCTGAAGGAAGAAGCCAGTTCTATAAGAAATCTTGCCCTTCCAGGGAAGAAAGGCACTTGCTTTGACAGTATCCAGCTCTGCCTCTGTAAAGGTAAGAAGCTGCACTGGCTCGAGAACTGACTTGGGAAGGTTGAGAAGAAATCCTAGAGAAGTAAGCACTTGCTGGGTCACTTGCAGGTCTGACTTGACTTGGTCTGGGGACTGGCCCACTATGAGCCAGTCGTCCAAATATGGAAAAATGGAAATCTTTTGCCTCCTTAGAAAGGCAACTACTATTGCCAGGCACTTTGTGAAGACCCTTGGGGCTGAAGTTAGGCCAAAGGGCATTGCTCTGAACTGATAGTGGCCTGAGGGCAGCTCAAACCCGAGGTACTTTCTGTGGAAGCACCTGATGGGAATGTGAAAATAGGCATCTTTGATGTCCAGGGAGGCTAGCCGGTCCACTGGCCTTAGAGAGGGAAGGATTATTCCCAGAGTTAACATCTTGAACTTTGGTTTTAAAAGATGTTTGTTTAGGTATCTTAGGTCTAGGATGGGTTGCCACTCCCCTGTCTTTTTTAGGGTAAGGAAGTACCTGGAGTACAGACCTTTGCCCCAGCGTAGGTTAGGTACTCTCTCTATGGCTCAAAGCCAGCAGAGATTAAACCTCTGCCTCTAGGGCAAGGGTTTCTGAGAGACCTGCAGGTGGAAAAGATCTGGCTCTCATCTTCGGAAATTTTTTGAAGCTGAGAACCAGTCCCTGGCCTACTACTTCCAGGACCCACTTGTCTGATGTAATAGACATCCAGTCCTGGACGAAGTAAGTCAGCCTGCCCCCTACTGGAATAGGAGAGTCGACCTGGGCAGGCCCATCAGGGTGTCTGCTTGGCAGGGGCCTTAGACTGAGGAGTGGATGCAGCCCTGCTCATCCCCCTTCTGCCTCTCCCTCTGAAGAACCACCTCTGTGAAAAGGAAGAAGAGGCCTGTAGCTGGTAGAAAGGCCTATGAAAAGGCCTGCCCCTGCCCCTAAACTGCTGCCTTTGAGGAGCTGCCTGCCTCTCTTTGGCCTGAGCACTCCTGCAAGTGGTCTGTACTCATCCATTTTCTTCATGTAGTTCTCTGTCTGCTCCCCAAACAGAGAATTACCCACTACAGGAAAATCCACGGCCTTAGCCTGGGTATCCTGCAAAAGGCTAGTACATCTGAGCCAAGCCATTCTCTGAAGAGCCACAGATGTAGCCATGACTCTTGATGACACATAACTGGAGTCCACAGCAGCATGAAACTGAACTTTTGATGCCTCAATCCCATCTGCAGACACCTCCTCCAGCTCCTTGGCTAGCGGGGAAAGGCCTGTTTAGCCAGTGCCAGTACAGTGTCCCATCTGGACTTCTGGTACTTGGCTGTACAGGCCATATAATTCACCTGCCTGAGTCCCAAGGAAGATGCCAGTACTGTTTTTTTGCCATGGCATCAATCTTCCTGGAGTCTTTGTCTGGGGGATGTGAAGCCAAGGGAATGTTTGCCTTGTCACAGGCAGCAGTCTGCACTACCCCAACATGGCTGCATTGCTGGTATAAAAACTCCGTATCTGAGCCTGATAGTGTGTACCTCTTGTCCATCCTTCTGTCAACAGGGGGTACAGAATTGGGAGACTTCAGGATTTTTTGTGTCCGTTTCCCAAAGGATTTGTGAAGGGGAATAGACAGTCTCCTGGATTCTGGGATGTCCATCATTTCCACATTATCAGGCTCCTCCTGATCCTCCATTGCCTCCTCCATAGGAAGCTGGAGGGTTTCAGCCACTTTTCTGTAAAACAAAAAATGGGAAAGGGACTCAGAAAGCCTAGGAGGGGATACACCAGAAGGTCGGTCTGGGAGATGTCTGGTTCCACAGGCACATCCAGACTTTCATCATCATCACCATCATCTTCAAACTCCCCCTCCTCCACAAACTCCGGTTCATAAAAATCTTCAGGGGTATAATCTTGAACCGGGAGACCAAGAACGAACCCCTGTGAAAAGGTGCCAGATCGGTCGGCACCAAGCGTAAACGATTCCACAATTTGAATCGCTCTGGCTATTTCCTCGGCGGTCGGAACATGAACCTCTGGATCCGAACCGGTCGATTTTTCTTTGAGTTTCCCTTTTGTAGGAACTGACCCCTCAGGATCGGCTCTCCTCTTGCCTGAAGAAGTATCGCCCTGGTCAGAAGGCACTCCTTCTGGTATGGTCGGAACCAAACCGGGCTGGCCATCCGGGTCAGCGAACTTCTCGGCCTCCTTTTCCTTCAGTCTACCTAGTCTCTTTTCAAGGGTAGATTTTGGAACATTTTTACAAATTTGGCAGTCTGAATCGAGGTGTTCAAACCCCTGACAATAAAAACAGGTGGTGTGGGGGTCGGCTTTAGCGAAGACCTCCTCACACTCACTGCAGTGTTGAAACCCAGTGGGCCCGTTTTTTCTTGGGTTTCTCAGACGTGGCCAACCTCAGCCAAATCCCCACTTTTTATGGCGCATCAGCCAGGCAAGACTCCTTTATCGGTTCCTAACCATGTCACGGGTGTTGGAAAAAAACGTTCAAAACACGCTTTTTTTTTTAGAACCGATAAGAACCGGTAACCACACTCTAAAGTAAAATACAAGGATTCAATACAAATGATCAGTTCAGCCGAACCGATCTAACACTTTACAATTTCCACACAGAAAAACAGAACAAAACCTATCTAGTACTCACGGTACCACAGACAGAGACTGAACCGACTATGCGGAAATAAATTTGGTAAAAACCGACAACTTAACCAAGACTCTAACTGACTTTCAAACCAAGCTGAAGGAGAAATCTCCGGAGCGACTGTTCAGTGAGGCGGAGTAAAGAATCTGACGGTTGGATTTCAAAGGGCTCCAGACAGAGACCTCAAACGAGCTCGAGCTCAGCATTCTATGCTCCGTATAGAAAATTAACCCTTTGTTCTCCAGGGCAGTTTAAAGGCTGGGGCTAACTGCAACAGTCAGAATACAGCAAGACTTCATGTTGTTTGAAAACAACGTTAGCACCCGCCAGATGACAGCCTCAATATTCTCCACACTCGGGAGGCTGCTCCTCCTCCACAATAGCACCCGAGTCAGTAAGGAAATAGAATGCTGGTAGCCCTCCTCGGTGCCTCCTCGAGGAGGGGACCAGCCTTAGATGACTCAGAGAGCTGGCTGCGATATGTGGCATGAGGGCAGCGCTCGGGAAGAGGATGGCCGGGGAATGGAGATACCAGGAGGGCCTGAAGGAGAGGTGGACGTCAGCGCGTCATAGGAGGTAAAAAAAAAGATAATACAAAAAAAAAAATCTTGCTGGATGGTCTAAAAGCTGGCTCCTCCCACCCACCCAGGTGGTATAAGCCTCGGCTCCACCCCATGATGCTAGATCTTGCCCACTGGAAGCAGAGGTTGTACGTCAAAGCCAGGGAGGTTGGGTGGGTTCATGTGAATGAACAACATATACCATTCCTAGAACTACTGTTGCAGATGACTAATCTGTTTTTCTAGGATTGAGGATATGTTGTTCTATCCACACTAGTTGGCAGATTCCTAGCAGTTCTTGGGAGGAGGCAGGCAAGGTGCATACCCCCTTAATATTTACTTGGGGAACAAAGATTGGAAAACTGAGGCCCCAAAACCAGCACCTGGCGTGACTCTAGGTTGATGTGGTAATGGGAAATTAAGGTGTTTGCTGACTTCCAGGTAGCAGCCCTGCAGATACCCTGCATAGGGATGTCCCGAGAAGCAGCCACAGACGCAGCTGTATGGCGGGTGGAATGAGTTCTTATCTCTATGGTAGGCTCTTTGCCCGCCAACAGGTAGCAGAGATCAATGCAAGATGTAAGGTTTGCTGCAGGTCTGCCAGGTGCAGCTTTAGCGTAGGTGAGAAACAGCTGGCGAACCTCTCCCCAAACTTCAGCAGTTCACGCCTTATAGCAAGAGAGCGCTTGTCTCTGGTCCAAAGTATGGAGCCTGTACTCAGCCTCCAAGGTGTAGTTGGGGTAGTACACCAGCAGAGTCAACACCTGGTTCAGGTGAAATTCCGACACAACCTTCAGAAGGAAAGTACAGTTACATAAGAACTTACCGTAACAGCAGATCTTCGAGAGAGGCTCTTGCAGTAGGTAATTACACATAGGACTGATGCCGGCAGGCGTAAGGACCCCACGGTAAAATTTCTAGCAAGCAGTCTCTGGCGGGGGGACCACCCCTATGTCAGGTGACCGACGTCAGTATAAAGGGGCGGTCCCCCATGCCCGCCTTCCAGTTCTTTTCTGCCAAAGGCCAAAAGGCGAGACGAGAGAGAAATGGTTATTTTCCATCCTGGAAAAGGAGCTGAAAAAGCTTAGGGGGATGGAGGGCGGGAAGGTATTACCTACTGCAAGAGCCTCTCTCAAAGATCTACTGTTACGGTAAGTTCTTACATAACTGTACTATCTTACTTCGAGAGGGCTCTTGCAGTAGCTAATTACATATAGGACTGAGTCCCAAGCAGTCTGGAAAAAGCAGAAGCAAACGGGAGGAGGAAGACTACTCAGAAGTAGACCCTCTGGCTGTGAAGGCCTTAGGAAAGGAGACCTTGCAGAACAGCCAACCCGAAGCCTGTTCTATAGCGAGAGGCAATGTCCAAACTGTAATGTTTCGTAAAGGTATGGAAAAAAGTCCAAGTTGCAGCTGCACAAATATCAGCCGCTCACACGTTCCTGAAACAAGCCACAGAGGCAGCCACCCCTCTGGTGGAGTGGCCTCTGACTTGACCTGGCAGGGTCGTCTTGTACTTGTCATAACAGAAAGTGATGTAATGAGCCAACCATTTAGAGAGGCATTGCTTAGGAACAGCATGGCCTTCTCTTTTATGAGCAAAAGAGACAAACAGTTGATCAGTCTTTCTGAGGTCTTTTGTCCTATTGGTGTAGTATCTCAAAATCCGGTGAACATGCAGAGTATGCAGGAGGTACTCCCCTTGATTAGAGTGCTGCATAAAGAAAGCAGGCAACTCTATGGATTGGTTCAGTGTAGATTCCATTACCACCGTGGGAAGAAACTTAGGGTTGGTACGCACAGCCACACGTCCCTTGTGAAAAATCAAGTACGGGATTTTGCACATGAGGGCCTGGAGCTCAGAAATTCTTCGAGCCAAAGTAATGGCCACGAGGAAGAGAGTCTTCCACGAGAGGAACTTTAGGTCTTCTGAGGCTGCCCGGCTCGAAAGGAGGCAGAGTAAGCTTCTAGAGAATAAAATTCAGATCCCAAGGAGGGGCAGGAACCCGGATAGGGGGTCGCAAATGGAGGACCCCTCTAAGGAAGGTCTTAGAGACCACCAGCTGAGCAAACGTCCTATCTGAAAAAGGGACATGGAGGCCAAAATGGCTGCCATGTGAACCTTCAAGGATGAATGACTGAGACCCAGGTCAAAGAGGTGTCGCAAGTAGTCCAGAAGCCGCTCTGCAGAGCACGAGAAAGACTCGAGATCACTAGAAGTGGCCCAGATAGTAAAACGTTTCCATTTCATGGCATAGGTAGACCTAGTGGAGGGCTTTCTGGCCTCCACCAGGACCTCAGCCACTTGGGGAAACCCTGAACCGGGCTTGAGCTATGTCTGCAGGAGCCATGCATGCAACTGAAGGGACTTGAGGCCTGAGTTGGACCAAGGTCCCCTGATCCTGGGTCAGCAAAAGTTGTGAGAGGGGAAGAGAAAGAGGAGGTTCCTCGGAGTACTACTGCAGAAGAGAGAACCAAACTTGCCTGGGCCAGAAAGGAGCAACCAGAATCATGCAAGCTCCTTCTGAGCTGAGTTTCTGTAAGACCCTCAGGATCAAGGGAATCGGGGGGGGGGGGGAGCATAAACGAAATACAGGTTACTCACCTGTAACAGGAGTTCTAGGAATGGTATATGTTGTTCATCTACACTGTCTGGAAGGTTTCTTGCCGCTTTAAATCTTGCCGGAAGGTCTTCAAGCTGGCTCCTCCCACCCACCCGGGTGGTAAAATTCTCGCCCGCCCCATGATGCCAGATCTAGCCCGCTGGAAGCCAGGTTGCATCTAGCCGGGAGGTAACAGGTGTAGGATGAACAACATATACCATTCCTAGAACTCCTGTTACAGGTGAGTAACCTGTATTTAGGACATGGATATGTTGTTCATCCACACTGTCTGGCAGACTCTAGCAGTTCTCCGGGAGGAGGAGGCCAGGCGACACCCCTACTTGGGAAATAAAGACTGGAGAACCGGGAGCCCAAAACCAGCATCCCGGGCGTGACTCAAGGTCGCATGTGGTGGTGGGTGATGAAGGTGTGCTGACTTCCAGGTAGCAGCCCTGCAGATTTCCTGGATAGGGATGTCCCTGGAAGCAGCCACCGATGCAGTGGTATGGCGGGCAGAATGAGCTCTTGTCCCTCTGGGAGGCTCCATGCCTGCCAACCTATAGCAGAGATCTATGCAGGAGGTGACCCACCTGCCTATCGTCCGCTTGGCTGCAGGTCTGCCAGGTGCGGCTTCAGCATAGGTGACAAACAGCTGGCAAGCCTCTCCCCGAACTTCAGCCGTCCGCTCCTTATAATAAGCGAGCGCTCTTCTAGGGTCCAAAGTATGGAGCCTATATTCGGCCTCCGGTGTGGTGGGGTAGAACACTGGCAGAGTCAACACCTGGTTAAGGTGAAACTCCACACCACTCTCGGAAGGAACTTCGGTGGGAGCGAGGACAACCTTGTCCCTGTGGAAGACCAGATAATGAGACCTGATGGAAAGCGCCTGGAGCTCTCCCATCCTTCTGGCTGACGGATAGCCACCAAGAAGGCGGTCTTCCGACAGGTGAGAGATGTCACACCTGTGCATCGGTTCGAATGGCCTGCCCATGAGCTTAGCCAACCAGCAGTAGATCCCACAGAGGTGGAGATTCTCACACGAGGGATATGTGATCTGAGCCTTTGAAGAAGCGCCCGACCACCTTCTCCTCGCCACTGACTGCTTCCCGGCCTCGCCGGTAAGCAGAGATGGCTGCCAGGTGCACCTTATGGGTCAGTCGGATCAAGCCCTTTGCTGAGAAAGGGACCACAGGTAGTCCAGAATGCTTGTCAAGGAACAGGAGGAAGGGTTCAGGCCCTTGCCCCGACACCAAATGGAGAATCTCTTCCATTTGAAGGCGTAGCATTTTCTGGTCGACTAATTACGGGATGCCTCAACAACATTGAGGACCTTGTCGGAAAGACCCAAGGCCTGGAACTCTAGCCGCTCAGGAACCAGGCCGTCAGGTGCAGGGATTGAAGGTCCGGATGGAATACCTTCCCCTGACTGACTGAGATGAGGTCCGGGCGGGCTGGAAGCCGCCGGAGCCTGGAGCTGACACTGAGGAGTTTAGATACTAGACTGGCGGGCCAGTCTGGGGCTACCAGAATCACTCTGCGCCTTTGTCCCTCGCCTTTGAGAAGCACCTTGTGGATCAAGGGAAAGGGGAAAGGCACAGAAGAGGCCCGGTCCACGGCCTCGAGAAGGCATCCCTGCAGCGAGCTCTGCTGAGGGGGAGGCATGAAACAGACTCAGCTTCACATTCTCCCTGGAGGCAAACAGGTCCACCTGAGGCGTGCCCGGAGGGAGAAGAGATCTTGTACTACCTCTGGCAGGAGAGACCACTCGTGGGACGCAGCCCCATCCGCTTAGGGCATCGGCCAGGGGTTGGAGGCTCCTGCCACATGAATGGCGAGGAGATCCGCCCATGCTGTGCACAAGTGACCAAATGCGACAGCTTCCCTGCACAGAGGCACGCGAGTGCGCCCCACCCTGGTGGTTTAGGTAGTACATGGTCGGGTATTGTCGCCTGGACCTGAACCACTTGACCCGTAGAAACGGAGCGATGGCGGTGAGGGCTAGATGAACCACCGTTGATATGGCATCGGGACTCCGATGGGACCAGAGGCCATGCGCTTGTGCCCTCAGATGGGCACCCCAACCCATCAGAGAGGCATCGGTCGATAGAGAGACTGTCGGCTCGGGGCGGACAAACGGGATGCCTTCCTGCAGATGTGCTGGAACGCTCCACCACTGGAAAGCGTTCCACATCCCCTGGGTCATTGTCACTACCTGATCCAGCAGATCGAAGTGCTGTGACCATTGGCTGTCCAGTCCCCATTGAAGGGGACGCATGTACCAGCGGGCCCAATGGACCACGCTGGTGCAGGCCGCCATGAGGCCCAGGAGGCGCAGGAAGTCCTGGGCAGGGCGCGACTGCCCAACCTGAAATGATTGGGCAAAGGAGGAAAGAACCTTGGCCCTGTCCGCCGGGAGCCGTGCTCTGGCTCGTAGAGAGTCAAGCTCTGCCCCGAAGTATTGTATCACCTGCATTGGCATGAGTTCCGACTTGGCCTCGTTGATGAGGAGGCCAACCTGAGAGCAAACCTGGAGGGCCAGATCTCTGGACCGCTCCACCTCCGCTCTGGAGGGGGCTGCAATCAGCCAATCATCCAGGTAGGGGTACACCCGGACCCTTCGGCGCCACAGGAATGCTGTCACCACTGCCATGCATTTGGTGAAGACCCTGGGAGCTAGGGAAAGGCCGAAGGGCATGGCCCCGAACTCGTAAAGGGATCCCTCCGCTCTGAAGTGGAGGAATCTCTGGTGGGACGGACGGATTGAGACGTGAAAGAACGCATCCTGGAGGTCCAGGGAACGGAACCACACGCCTCATTCCAAGGATGGGATTATCTGAGCCAGAGTGACCATCCTGAAGGTCCGAGACCTTAGGAACCTGTTCAGGTCGTGCAGGTCGAGAATGTGGCGCCAGCCCCCCGTCCGTTTTGGGACCAGGAAGTACCTGGACACAAACCCCAGGTCTGGAGGAGGATCCACCACCTTCCTGATCACGTCTTTTTCGAGGAGCAGGGCAATATTGGCTCGGCGGGCCGACATAGAGGCTGCAGACCCCGCGGCCCCCCGAGGGGCGACGGCTCGGAAGGGTGGAGCCTGCTCGAACTCTAGAGGCAGACCCTTTCCTACCACCTCCAACACCCAGCAGTCCATGGTGATAGCGGATCAGGCGGAAAGGAAGTGGCGGAGCTGTCTCCCCACGGGGGGAACCCAGGGGGAAGTGATGAGGCTGGACGCGACACCCCTCAACCCGTCACTGGGCAGGCTTGGAGGAGGGACCGGCCAAGGGACCTCCTGGGCCTTTACCTCCCTGCTTCCTATTGGAGGAAACCACGGGCTTGGGTTTGGGATGCCAAGCACGAGCCTGCTGGCCCTGTTGCTGGTGCTGTTGGGCTGGACGTCCCGCAGGTGCAGAAGGGCGAAAGGACTTGTGCTGCTGCTGCTGTCGGCGGCCTTTGTCCTTCTGGGCGGAGGTGACCAACTCTAGAGTGGCATTGGACTTCTCGATCCGCTGGAGGTGACCTTCCACTCCAGGGCTGAAGAGGTCGGTCCCCAAGAAGGGGACGTCTGCCAACTTGTGCTGGGTATCCGCCGTGAAGGTGGATATCCTCAGCCATGCTCTGCGGCACATGGCCACTGCGGCGGCAACCGATTTGGCACAGGAGTCTCCTATGTCCAGAGCCGTTTGGAGCTGCTGCTTAGCCACTGCCCTACCCTGGTCCCGAACCTGCCGGACCGTGGTCTGCAGGTCGGCCGGGAGATGAGGGATCACCTCATCCAGGGAGCCCATGAGGGTGTGGGAGAAATGTGCCATCAGCACGGCTGAGCTGGCCTGGCGGAGGCCAAGGGAGGACGCAGCGTACACCTTGAGCCCGGCATAGTCCAGCTTTTTGGACTCCTTGGGGGCTTGTCCACGTCCCTAGTGTTCCCGGAACGCCGGAAAACACTGTCAGTGACCAACCACACGGCAGAGGGGTGTTCCGAAAACCCAGGCAAAGAGCCGGTAGGGACCGCATACTTCCTGGCCATCCTGGCCGAAGGCACAGGGCAGGAAGCAGGCTGCTGCCAAAGCTCCAAGGCTGGGCCAACAATGGCCTCAGCCACCGGAAAGGCCTCCGTGTGGGAATCCTCTCGGTCCAGTATCTCCGTCAGGGATACGTGGCCCATTTGGATATGGGATCAAGCTGCATTCCGGTGGACTCCGAGATGAGCCGAAGCAAACCCATGAAGGACGATGGGCTTTCGTCCAACGACTGGCCCCCGGAGGACTCCAGGTCAACCAGGCTGGAGAATAGGGAGGAGTCGTCGTCGGACTCGGAGGAGTCCGCGAAGAGCTGCCTGTGGCCTGAGCCACCCTCCACCTGCCGAGGACGGTCGGGAGTGAGGGTGACCGACAACCTGTGGGGCAGGCCTTGACCCAACCGAGAGTCCTTGGTCGGTGCCCCCAATTTCGGTTGTGGAGGCGGAGGTTCCACCACAATCGGTGAGGCAGCAGGTTTCGGCTGAACAACCGCCCAGGCTTGGGCATCTCGACTACGGCGAGGGTTGTTTCGCCGCCCAGGTGACAGCCACTTAATGGTCGAGGGAAGGCGCCGCCGACTTGCTCTCCGGACAGAAGTAACTGCTGCCACATCAGGTCCTCGTAGCATCAACGCACTTGCGCTGGTCCTCTCTTCCGAGGAGGAAGAAGAGGATGAGCGGCGGCGCCGCTTCCCTCGGTGCCGAGACCGAGACCGCCGATGTCGGCGGGATCGGCTAGACTGAGAAGAAGTCCGAGACCAAGACCGAGATCCTCGGTGTTTCCGAGGACGGGTCTGGGAAGGAGCGGGGGACACCCGCTCTTCCCTCGGCTTGGACGCCTTAATCGGGGACTGCTGCACCGGAGGTGCAGGAGGATCCTCGGTCTCCACCGGGGGAACCGGTGAAGAAAGGTTGTCGGCTTCACCAGTCGACAGCCGGTCCGACGGGTCGAGAAAAATCTCGACCGCGTCGACAGGTGTCTCGGCCGGCTGGCCTGACGGGGACGCCGTGAAGCCAGCGGCCTTAGCCGCAACCTCGACCGAGGTTGGCAGTTGGCTGTCCTAGGAAGGAGACCTCTGGCGCTCCCATGAACGCCGACGATGGGACTTACCCTTAGAGTCCTTCTTTTTGGACCGAGAGGAATGTCCCAACGGCCCCTCTCCCTTCATGGAAAGGGATTGGCAAAGCTCCTTGAACGAAGCTGAATACGAGGTACCCAGAGAGAGCGGGATAAATGCCACGACCGAGGAAGAGGAAGATGCGGCCTGGGCCGCCTCCTCCTCGAGGGCGATCACCTGCTCGAGCTGCTCAGCCAAGCCAGTCACTGCAGTAATCGCCCAACGGGCCTCCTTCGACTTAACCGGCGGGTAGCGCTTCTCGGGGCGCCCCAGCTGTAACCGGGCAGTGTGGTCCTCCAGGACGTTGGCTGAAAATGAACAGCGTAACTCGCAGGCCTGCGGGTCGTGTTCTAGGCCGAGGCAGTAGACGCACGTGGAGTGCGGGTCCATTCTGGACATCTTCTGAACACAAGGGCACCGCCAAAATCCGGGAGTCGATTTGTCCATTGCAGCCGCGAGGGAGAAAGTTGACCGAAGTCTTGAAAATTTTAAAATGAGTTTCAGGTGAACCGAAGAATTAGGATCCAGTCTATCACGCAGAGCGTTAAGGAGGGAACTTGAGCTTCCAAGCAGTAAGGAAGATCTGGCGTCATGGGGTGGAGCTGAGAGTTTTACCACCTGGGTGGGTGGGAGAAGCCAGCTTGAAGACCTTCCAGCAAGATTTAAAGCGGCAAGGAACCTGCCAGACAGTGTGGATGAACAACATATCCATGTCCCTAGAATCTGCCCTTCCAGTCTAGAGACACAGTGTCTCTCAAAAAAATGCCTCGCCCTGGAGCGAGCGAGCCAGCAGAAGTCTGGAAGTTTTACGTTTTGAGGGGATGCGAACAGGTCTACCTGTGGTGTTCCCCAACGCAGGAAGATATTGTCTGCTACCCCCTGATTCAGTTCCCACTCATGACCGTGAGCAGACGACCGGCTGAGGCGGTCTGCCAACATCTTCTCGACCCCTGGGACATGAAAAGCCATGAGTAGAAGGTTGTGCTGCACAGCCCAATCCCAAACTCGCATCGCTTCCCTACAAAGAGGGTAAGAACGGGTTCTTCCCTCTTTGTTGATGTACCAGACCACACACAGGTTGTCCGCTTGGACAGCCAGATGCCCAGGAAGTAGATGCAGATATAGAGCCTGAAGAGCGTTCAGCACAGCCCGAACCTTGAGCACACTGATATGGAGAGATTTTTCGAGCTTGGACCAGGAGCCCTGGGTCCTGTGCGGCCCGAGATGGCTCTCCAACCTCGCCTGAGGCGTCTAGTCAGTGCATCGGGGTGGGGTGGGGAGACAAAAGGAACTCAAGCAAAGGTTCTCTTGAACCATCCACCATTGCAAATCCCGAGCCATAGAGTGGAAACCAGGATAAGCTGATCTAGGTTGTCCACCAGTTGATCCCACTGAGACCAAAGCATCCACTGAGAGATTCTCATGTGGAGCTGAGCGCAGGGACTGTCGGACTCGCATCGCCATGAGCCCGAGGAGGTGAAGGACTGACCTTGTGGTGACCCGCCTGCGGCTGGACAGCAGGCTGACCTAAGCTCTAGGGTGTAACCACTGTCCAGTGGCAGGAAAGCCATGCCAGATGTAGTGTCCAGGATCGCCCGACAAACTGGAAGCTCTGGGATGGGATCAAGTGGGACTTGGTCTGGTTGACGGTAATACCCAGGCAGGCAAAACCTGTAGGGTAAGGGAGAGGGAGCGCAAGAGTTCCTCCCTGGATGGGGCTGCCAGGAGCCAATCGTCCAGGTGACGGAAAACCTGCACCCAGGTATGCAGGTAGGCTGCTACCACCGACAGACATTTGATGAACACTTGGGGCGCCGAGGAGAGACCAAATGGTAGGGCCTTGAACTGGTAGTGGTCCCCTGGAATGTAAACGAGTATTTGCAGTGGAAGGCAGTAGGGATATGCGTAAGCATCCTGCATATCCAGAGCGAAAGTCACTGTCCCAGTCGAAGGAGGGGCAGGAGACCCTGCAGAGAGAGCATCCTGAACCTTTTGTACTTCACGAACAAGTTGAGGGAGCTGAGGTCAAGAATCGGCCTCACGTCTCCTGACTTGTTCGGGAACCAGGAAGAAATGGGAATAGTACCCCGGCCCCTGAACAGGAAGGGGGGGCCGGATCTATCGCCTCCTTCAGGAGAAGGGAGGAAATCTCTTCCTGAACCAGAAGATGATGTTCTGGTGAGTACGACGACCGGGTGGTGGTTTTCGAGGAGGTTTCCAAAGAAACTCTATTGAGTGTCCTTCTGCGATCAGCTGGAGCACCCAAGTGTCTGAAAGTTATCCTCTCCCAGCCCGGACGATGGAGGGAGAACCTCCCTCCCACCGGTTCCTCTGGGAATCCCAGAGGCTGTGTGAGAGGAAAGGAGTCAAGTGGTGTGAGGCAGCGTCGCCACTGAAGCTCCTGCTGCTTTTCTGGGTGGGGGGCTTGGCAGCCGGAGGGGCCCGATGTTTATTGGCACACTTTCCCTGAAGTTTCGCCTTCTGCCGATCACGTATGCGAAAGGGATGACGCTGTGTCTGAGGGGTTTGTACATGGAGTCCACAAAATTCAGTGCAGTCCCCTTCTTCTCAGATCGGTAATGATGTCCTTGACATCACCACTGAACAGCACCGAACCCCTGAAAGGTGCGTCCTGGATAGCGGACTGCACCTCTGGGATCAATCCTGACACACAGAGCCAGGCATGACACCGTAAACCCATGGTGAAAGCAGAGCTCCGACCAGCAGCGCCTACTGCATCATACACGTGGCACAAAGAATGTGCCGACTGGCCAACGGCAGAGTGGACAAGATCGGCCACTTCCTGCTTCACCTGCTTCAGGAAGGAGTCCAACCTGGATTCCACCTCACTAAGAATCGCCTTCTGGTAATCCCCCATACACGACATAATTTAGTGCCCCAATACCCAGAGTGGAAAAGCATAGACCCTCTTCCCAAACTGGTTCAGAAGGTGGGATTCCTTGTCAGGTGGCGGCGAACTCAAATGTTTTGGGTTAGCTGACTGGCCGTGGCGGCGCTAATCACGACCAAATCAGCTCGAGGGTGAGAATTAAGGAGTCAACACCCTTAGAGCCTGGTATAGCCTGTCCGACTTCCTAGGAAGAGGGGTATCACCGAAGGTTGCTTCCAAATATGGAAACGAGGTCAGCATGAGGCTCAATCCAGGGTGGCACCAAGGTCGGTGCAATCTCTGGAAGATCCAGGGCGCAGCAAGCTTTTTACGCTGTGGATCTGGCTCCAAGGAGTGCCACTGATGAACCTCCTGGATTTAGCACAGTAACTCCATGAAAGAAGGCTCTCAGGAGGAGACTTCGAGGAGTCCTGGCCTGGGCTTATCTGGAGAGCGAGGCTCGCATCTGGGTCAGAACAAACATCGGAGTCGTCCGAGGTGTCAGAGGAGGAAGAAGCCTCGGGAAGCATATCCTGCCTATCCTGGAACCGGAGGGCTCGCTCTGGTATCCGGAGTTGGGGAGGGAGTCTCATGTCTCGGATGTACGGGGACTGGAACTGGTACCGTCGTCGGCAGATGACTCTCCACCTCCCTGGTGAGCTGAGCCTTGGTCTCAGCCCACAAGGAGGCTAGAGTCTCCTTTAAATCCACTGGCAGCTGAGGGGGCGGTGGAGGAGGAGGAGGGGGGTATGGATATTGGGTATATCCGTACTGCGTGTATCCAGAACCCGACGGCGGGAACCCTGGCGTCAGGTAATGAGGCACCGTGTACTGCGGCATCGGATAGGCCGGTGTCGGGTACTGGGGCACCGGATACTGCAGACCCGGGTACAACGGGGTCGGATACCCGGGAACCGGGGGGTCTGCCGGGGCAGATGGCCCGGGAGGGCACCCAGCAGGCAGGCCAAAAAGCGGAGGCGGCATCCGGGAGAGGAAGAGGGATGTCGCCCAGTGACAGGAGGACCGGCGTCGGAGCTGGCGTCCAGTGAACTGACGTCAGGTCATCCAGCCCAGTGGGAGGGAGACTTGCCGGTAGCATGGTAAGATCCCGCATCCCCCAGGGAAGGAGGGGAGAAATCCCCAGGGTCAGGCTGAGGAGATGCTGGGTCCCCATAGGGCAGCGAAGGCTGCGGGGAGCCAGGAACGGTGGACAGCTTGTGGTCTGCCATCGGCTCTGACGCCGTGCGATCATCGGAAGGTCCGATGTCAGACTTACAGGTGGAGTCCGAGCGGGCGCCGGAGGAGCTGACATCCGCGGAACCATCGCCCATGGCAGGCCACGATGGGGGAGTGGTCTGGTCGGGAGGAACAGGGGCCGTGCGCTGCCCCGAAGGGTCGAGTGACTTAGCGGCCTTCTCCAGGCGGATGCCAGAGGAGCGGACGTCTGGCTTACCAGAGCCACTTACACCAGTAGGCCGCGAGGCAGCGGTCTTGCTTTTAGTGACGCCTCTTTTGGCCCGGAGGCACCAAGAGCTCGAAAAGCGAGCCAGACAGGTGGATGGACACTGTCTTGAAGCCTCCAAGACCACCGTCACAGAGCGGTCCCCTGGGGGGGACGTTACCTTCAATACGGCGACTCCAGCCGAAGTCGCGGTGGACAAGGAGTCCCGGTCCTGGTGCTTCACCTTATCCTTCTTCTTACAATGGCCCTCAGGGGAAGTTGAAGCCTGACAGAGCTTTTTCAACTCCTTCTCCATGGAGGTCATTTTCTTTTTAAGGATGTGGGCCTCCAGGGACTGCTGCCTCCATCTGCGAGTGGCGGCGTTGAACTTCAGGCAATGCTGGCACTTCTCCACAGGCTGATCTGGGCCCAGACAGAAGAGGCACTGGGAGTGACCATCCTTGTGTGGAAGCTGGGTGCTGCACGAGTTGCACTTATTCTTGTGCTCGGAGAGTGTAGGGGACGACATATACCACTGAAAAACCTGACTAAAAGTCAAATTAAATCAAGAAAAAAACGACGGTAGAACTACCAACAACAAACTGACGAGCAGTGAACTTTACCGCGAGGCGCTACTACGAGCTAACGGCAGCAAAGAACTGGAAGGCGGTCGTGGGGGACCTCCCATTTATACTGACGTCGCATGATGTCTGTCATCTGACGTAGGGGCGGTTCCCCGCCAGAGACTGCTAGCTAGAAGTTTTTCCATGGGGTCCTGATGCCTACCGGCATCAGTCCTATATGTAATTACCTACTGCAAGAGCCCTCTCAAAGTAAGATCGTTGTGGGTTGCAGGACAACCTTGTCCCTGTGGTAGACCAGACAGGGAGACTCGACAGAGTGCGCCTGTAGCTCCCCAGTCTTTCTGGCTGATGTGATAGCCACCAGGAAGGCGGTCTTCCACAACAGATGTGACAACTCACACCTATGCATTGGTTCGAATGGCTTGCCCATGAGCTTTGCCAGTACCAGCAGTAGATCCCATGTGGTTCACGCACTGGAGGGGAAATATGGTTGAGGCCTTTAAAGAAACGCCAGACCACCTTTTCCTGTGCCACCATCTGCTGACCAGCCCGTGCCCGGTAAGCAGAGATGGCTGCCAGGTGCACCTTAAAAATCGTAGACTGAAGATCTCCTTTGGAAAGAGACCAAAGGTAGTCGGGGATGCTAGCCACCGGACAGGACAAGGGGTCCAGGCCCTTGCCCTGACACCAAATGGAGAATCTCTTCCACTTGAAGGCAAAGCACTTCCTGGTCGACTCTTCCTAGATGCCTCAACTACATTGAGTACATCGTCAGAGAAACCCAAAGCCTGGAACTCTAGCCGCCAGCTGTCAGGTGCAGGATTGAAGGTCTGGATGGAATACCTTCCCGATTGATGGAGAGCAGGTCCAGGCATGCTGGAAGATTCCTTGGGAGCCTGAGGAGATCTGGATACCAGAACTGGCAAGGCCAGTCTGGGGCTACCAGGATCACCTCTGCCTTGTCCCTCCTGACACTGAGGAGTACCTTGTGGACCGAGGGAAAGCATAGTAGAGGCCTGGGGTCCACGTCCTTGAGAAGGTATCCCCTGTAGCGAGCCCCTGCTGAGGGAGGGTGGGCATGAAACAGCCTCAGCTTTGTGTTCTCCCTGGAGGCGAACAGATCCACCTGATGGTTGCCCCCCTGGGAGATCAGGCTGTGAACTACCTCTGGATGTAGAGACCACTCGTGGGACGCCTTGCCCTCATGGCTGAGGGTGTCTGCCAACTGATTCGAGGCTCCTGCCACATGGATGGCTAAGATATTTGCCTCCAGTCAGTTCACGAGGGTCCAGATGCAGACAGCTTCCCTGCACAGAGGGCGGGAGTGCACGCCGCCCTGTTTGTTAAGGTAGTACGTGGTCGTGGTGTTGTCCGTCTGGACTTGAACCAGCTGACCCCGAAGGACTGGAGCGAATGCAGTCGGCGGCAGCTGAACTGCTCGGAACTCAAGCATGTTGATGTGACATTGGGATTCTTCAAGGGTCCACAGCCCATGGACTCTGATTCCCCATGTGGGCACCCCAGCCTATGAGAGAGGCATCAGTCATCAAGACAACCATTGGCTCGGGGCAGACAAATGGGATTCCTCCCTGCAGATGTTCCAGGACGGTCCACCACTAGAGGCCGTCTAACCTCTTCTGAGTCACAGTGATCAGTTGGTTGAAATGACTGTATCGCTCAGACCACTGGCTGGCCAGCTCCCATTGAAGGGGCGCATATGCCACTAGGCCCATCGGGACCACGGTAGTACAGGTCGCCATGCAACCCAGAAGTCACAGGACATCCCGGGCAGGGTGCAACTGCCCAACCAGAAATGATCGGGCAAAGGAGGAGAGAATCTCCGCCCCATCCACCGGGAGCCTAGCTCTGGCTTGGCAAGAGTCGAGCTCTGCCCCAGTGAAGCAAATCACCTGTGAGGGCACGAGTTCCAACTTGGCCTCATTGACCAGGAGGTGAAGGCTGAGGCAGGTTTGGAGGGTCAGATCCCTGGACCTCTCCACCTCCAGTCTGGAGGGACCTACTATTAGCCAATCATCGAGATAATGGTACACGCTGACCCCTCAACGCAGAAGATGGGCCGCCACCACTGCTATGCATTTGGTGAAGACCCTGGGGCGGCGACAAGCCAAACGGCATGGTCTGGAACTTGTAGAGGCTCCTGCCACCCTGAAGTAGAGGAACCTTCGGTGGATGAGATCAGGACGTGAAGAACACGCCCTGTAGATCCAGTGAGCAGAAAGAACAGGTTACTCACCTGTAACAGTAGTTCTAGGAGTTGTATATGTTGTTCATCCACACTTTTGGCATGTCCTTTCCTTTAAATCTTGCCGGAAGTCTTCAGTTGGCTCCTCCCACCCACCGGGTGGTATAACTCCTCAGCTCCGCCCCATGGCGCCAGAGCTTAGCCCGTTGGAAGCAGGTTGTGCGCCTAAAGCCGGGAGGTCGGGTGTGTGTGTGATGAACAACATATACCACTCCTAGAACTACTGTTACAGGTGAGTAACTCTGTTCTTTCACGAGCGTGGATATGTTGTTCATCCACACCTTGGCAGACTCCTAGCAGTTCTCCGGGAGGAGGGAGGCAAGACACTCCCTACTTAGGAAACAGAGATTGGAGAACTGAGGCCCCAAAACCAGCATCCCGGCGTGACTCAAGGTCAATGTGGTAGTGGAAATAAAGGTGTTTACTGACTTCCACGTAGCAGCCCAACAGATTTCGGGATAGGGATGTCCTGGAAGCAGCCACCGATGCAGCAGTATGGTGGGTAGAATGAGCTCTTAACCCTCTGGGAAGGCTCCTTCCCCGCCAACTCATAACACAGACCTATGCATGATGTGATCCATCTTGCAATGGTCCGTTTGGCTGCAGATCTGCTAGAAGCGGCTTCAGCGTAGGTGACAAACAGCTGGCGAACCTCTCCACGAATTTCCACCATTCTTTCCTTATAATAGGACAAAGCACGTCTCAAGTCCAGAGTATGGAGCCTGTACTCGGCATCTGAGGTGTAGTTAGGGTAGTATACCGGCAGAGTCAACACCTGATTAAGATGAAACTCTGAGACCACCTTTGGAAGGAATTTCGGGTGGGGGCGCAGGACAACTTTGTCCCTGTGAAAGACCAGATAAGGAGAGTCCACCAAGCACCTGAAGCTCCCTGTCCTTCTGGCTGACATGATAGCCACCAGGAAGGTTATCTTAGACAAGTGTGAGAGCTCACACTTGTGCATGGGTTCGAATGGCTTGCCCATGAGCTTGCCAAACCAGCAAGAGATCCCACGGAGGTGGAGGTTCACACACCGGAGGGGATATGTGATCCAGGCCTTTGAAGAAGCGCCCAACCACAGTCGCCTGTGCCAATGTCAGCTGACCGGCCCGCGCCCGGTAAGCAGAAATGGCTGCCAGGTGCACCCTATGGGTCGATGATCGTAGACCCCCTTTGGAGAGAGAGAGAGAGAGAGAGAGAGACCAAAGGTAGTCTAAAATGTTAGCCACAGAGCAGGATAAGGGGTTCAGACCCTTATCCTGACACCAAATGGAAAACCTTGTCCATTTGAAGGCATAACATTTCCTGGTCGATTCCTTACGAGATGTCTCCATCACGGTGTAGACATCTTCGGAAAAAAAAACAACGCCTGGAACTCTAGCCACTCAGGTACCAGGCTGTGAGGTGCAGGGATTGAAGGTCCGGATGGAAGACCTTCCCATGGTTCAGTGATATCAGGTCCAGGCACATAAAAAAGCCGCTCCGGGGCCCTGCAGCTGAGGAGATCTTGATACCAGAACTGGCACGGCCAGTCTGGGGCTACCAGAATCACCTTCGCCTTGTCCCTCCTCACCTACAGTAACACCTTGTGGATCAAGGGAAATGGAGGGAAGGCGTAGAGGAGGCCTGGGGTCCATGGCCTCGAAAAGGCATCCCCCTGCAGCGAGCCCTGCTGAGGAGGGCGGACATGATACAGACTCAGCTTGGCGTTCTCCCTGGAGGCAAACAGGTCCACCAACGGTTTGCACCAACAGGAGAACAGACTGTAAGCTACCTCTGGATGAAGAGACCACTCGTGGGATGTCTGGCCTATGCGGCTGAGAGCATCCGCCAGCTGGTTCGAGACTCCTGCCACATGGATGGCAAGGAGATCCGCCTCCAACCGGCTGACGAGGATCCAGATGCGGAGCACCTCCTTGCACAGCAGACGGGAGTGCGTGCCGCCCTGTTTGTCGAGGTAGTACATGGTCATGGTATTGTCCGTCTGGACTTGAACCACTTCACCCCGGAGCTGAGGAGCGAATGCTGACAGTGCCAGTCTGACTGCTCTGAGCTCCAACAGGTTGATGTGGCGTCAGGACTCCTCAGGGGTCCAGAACCTGTGGGCCCTGTTGTCCCCCACGTGGACTCCCCAGCACATGAGAGGCGCATCTGTCATGAGAACAATCATCGGCTCGGCGCAGACAATTGGGATCCCCTCCTACAACCGTTCTGGGGCAGTCCACCACTGGAGAGCGTCCCACATCTTCTGGGTTACAGTGATCAGCTGGTCGAAATGACTATGGCGCTGAGTCCACTGGGCGGCCAGCTCCCACTGGAGGGGGCGCATGTGCCACCTGGCCCAACAGACCACTGAGGTGCACGCCACCATGTAACCCAGAAGATGCAGAAAGTCCCGGGCAGGGTGCAAGAGCCCAATCAGAAATGATCGGGCAAAGGAGGAAAGAACCTCCATCCTGTCTGCCGGGAGCCGAGCTCTGGCTTGACGAGAGTCGAGCTCTGCCCCAATGAAGCCCATCACCTGAGATGGCACAAGTTCTGACTTGGCCTCATTGATCAGGAGGCCAAGATGAGAGTAGGTTCTGAGAGCCAGGTCCCTGGATCTCTCCACCTCCTGAAGGGAGGAACCCGCCAAGAGCCAGTCATCGAGATAAGGGTAAATTCGAACTCCTCGACGCCGAAGATGGGCTGCCACCACTGCAATGCATTTGGTGAAGACCCGAGGGGCCGATGACAGGCTGAACGGCATGGCTCAGAACTCGTACAAGGTCCCTTCGACCCTGAAGCGGAGGAACTGCTGGTGGACGGATGGATTGGGACGTGAAAAAACGCATCCTGTAGATCCAGTGAACAAAACCACGTTTCGCTCCAGGGATGGTATGATCTGGTTCAGAGTTACCATCCAGAAGGTGTGAGACCTGAGATACTGATTCAGGTCGTGGAGATCTAGGATGGGGTGCCAACCCCCATCCGCTTGGGCACCAGGAAGTACCTGGATACGAAGCCTGGGTCTACAGGCAGATATGGCACTGGAGCTACCACCTCCTTGCGGAGGAGCTGAGCTATGTCATCTCGAAGAGCCGACTACATGTGAGTTGAGATCCTTTCCTCGTGAGGGGCGCGGGCTCAGCTGGGTGGGTACTGGTGGAATTCCAGAGGCAGTCCCTGCCCTACCACTTCTACAACCTACCTGTCCGAAGTGATATCGGACCAGGCGGAAAGAAAGTGGCGGAGCCAACCCCCCACGGGAGGACCCAGGGCAGGCGTGACGGGTGTAGGAGTGGCAACCCCTAACCCATCACTGAGCAGGCTTTGAGGAGGAGGAGGAAGAAGCTCCTGGACCAGCGCCTCAGCCTCCTTTATGGGACTGTTGGGGGCCCTGCTTGGGACTAGGGCGCCAAGCTTCAGCCTGCTGCTGCCGTTGGTGCTGCTGATCTCCTTGATAGGAGAGCTGCCTAACCACAGGGGAGGACTGCCGAAAAGGCTTTCTTTTCCTCTTCTGCTGATTCTTGCCCAAGGAACCCTTAGCAGAAGTGGTGTACAAGGTGGCACTGGACTGTTCGATACGCTGAAGGTGGCCTGCCACTCCTGGGCCGAACAAGTCAGTACCAAGAAAAGGCACATCAGCTAACTTGTGCTGGGTATCCGCCGAAAAGGAGGATAACCTCAGCCAGGCCCTGCGGCGGGTGGCCACTGCGGCTGCTAAGCAGCGGGCAGAAGAATCCCCAATGTCCAGGGCCATCTGGAGTTGCTGTTTGGCAACAGCACGGCCCTGATCACAGACTTGCTTGACCGTGGTCTGCATGTCCGCGAGGAGGTGAGGAAGTACTTCATCCAATGACCCTGGGAAGGCATGGGAAAAGTGTGCCATGATTACAGCCGAACTGGCCTGATGAAGACCCAAGGAAGAGGCCGCATAGACCTTACAGGCAGCGTGGTCCATGTTCTTGGACTCCTTGTCCGGAGGTCAGTCGGTGTCAGCCGAGCTACCAGTACGTCTGAAGACGGAAGCAGTCACCGGGCTCTCAGCCGAGGGATGCTCCGTGAATCCCGGCAGGGATCCCATAGGTACCGCGTACTTACGGGCCATATGGGCAGACAGTGCTGGGCAGGAAGCTGGACGCTGCCAAAGCTCAAGGGCCGGACCAGTAATGGCTTCCGCTATTGGAAAGGCCACCGTCGGGGTATCCTCTTAAGGATATCTGTAGGGGGCATTCGCCTTTTTGGATGGACTCAAGGGCATCCCGGTAGAATTGTAGATAAGGTGAGAATGCCCTGAAAGGAGGAGGGACCTTCCTCCAAGGCCGCGAGAGCAACTTATCAGTAGGATGGGAGTGCAAACAGGTAGTATCTGAATCTGAGGAGTCGGGTACAGTGGTCTTCTGCCCATGTCCCTCTGATCCGCCGAGGGCGATCTGGAGTGATCAGGATGGACAGACATTGGGAAACCCGATGTCTGGATGGTCTTCTTTAAAGGGAGCCCCACTGTGGGCTGCTTAGGTGGTGGCTCCATCCTAATAGGTGGTGAGACCAGAATGGGCCTAGCCGGATACGGACCAGCCCCCAGGTGGAGGAACCAAGCCTTCGGTTCGGAGGGGTCGGCATAGGCCCTTGAGGCGCAGGCCAAGTAATGACTGGGGAGTACGTCAGAGGCCAGCTTCTGCCCAGTCAAAATCAGTTGTTGCCACATGAGCTCCTCACAGCGCCGACAGAGTTTCCATCGAGCCTCTTCATCCGAGGAGGATGAGGATCTGCGGCAGTGCTTCTTTTGAATGCGGTGGCCTTTCTTCAATTTATTGGTTGAAGAAGACACGGTCCTCGATCGAGGACTGAAGGGGTTGAAGTTAAGTCGATCGAGGGAAACCACCCACGGGGGTGTCTCGTGATCGGGAAAGAGAGGCTAGGTGTCCCTCTAAAGAATCGTCGACTGGAGTTGGTGAAAGTGGCTGGATCGGCTCGAGAAAAATCTTGTCCGGTCAGTCAATGCCTAGGTGTCCACCTGGCCAGAGCGGAAGATCCCGTGAAGCCAGCGGCCGAGGTAGCGATCTCAACTAAGTCAAGACCGCCGTTTCCCTGGGACTCAGACCTGTCTCAGTCCCAGGAGCGTCTTCTGAAGGAAGACTTCAGATCCTTGTCCCTCTTGAGAGGACGGGAGGAGTGAGAGCCCGAGGGCGCCTCACCCCTAGTGGGAGAGGCTGGCACAACTCCCTAAAGGAACCTGAGAAGGTGGAGCAGAGGTTGAGAGGTACAAAAAAACTTTGGATGGCCAAAGCCTGAGCAGCTTCTTCCTCGAAAGCCATCATCTGCTCTAGCTCTTTGGCGGATCCTGCGGCCGCAGAAACCGCCCACCTCGCCTCCTTCCGATTTCACTGGCGGGTTCCTTTTCTCTGGTCTCCCAGCTTAAATGCCGCCATGTGGTCATCCAAAACGTTAGGATGGAAGGCTAAGCAAAGGTGCAGGTGGTGATGTCATGACCGATACCTAGGCAGTACACACAGGTAAGGTGGGGATTGGTGCGTGATATTTTCTGGCCGCATGAACACAGACGAAATCCAGGGAGCGACTTGTCCTCCATATCCGATGTGCTATTATCAGAATCGACAACTCAAATGAGTTTAAGGGATAAATGTGGTAAAACCGACGTTTGAAGCCAGGGCCTATGATTGCTAGAGTTAGCATGAGGGAACCTGAATCTTCCAGCGGAAAGGATGATACACAGATACATAGACAGTGTCGGCAGATAAGGCCTATGGCCCACCCAGTCTGCCCATTTGAGCTTGTAAGTTCAGTTTGTTTTCCTAGAAGTCTGTTGCCCTCCTGACCTCCAGAATTCCTTTATGTCTATCCCATGCATTCTTAAATCCTGTGATTGTTTCAGCCCCCACCACTTCCTCTGGCAGGGTGTTCCACTTGTCCACCACCTCGCTCTGTGAAGAAATTCTTTCTCATGTTTCCTCTGAATCGCCCTCCCTCCAACTTCATCCCATGCCCTCTAGTCCTGGAACATCTTTTTCGCTTAAAAATAGTGTTTTCCTGCACCCTGTTCCTCCCTGTAAGATACTTGTATATCTCTATCATATCCCCTCTCTCCCTCCTCTCCTCCAGGGAGTACACGTTCAGTTCCTTCAACTTGTCTTCATAGGACTTGTGATGCAATCCATGCACCATCTTTGTTGCCCTCCTCTGAACCTTCTCTACCCTATGTCCTTACGTAGGTATGGTCTCCAGAACTGTACACTGTACTCCAGGTGGGACCTCACTAGTGTCTTGTATAAGCGGAATTATGACCTCCCTTTTCCTGCTGGTGATGCCCCTGCCTATACATCCCAGCATCCTATTTGCTTTACCTGCTGCCTTGTCACACTGTTTCCTCTACCTTGGAGGTCATCAGAGATGATAACCCCAAGATCCCTTTCCTGCTTGGTGCATGCTATATCCTCACCCCCCAACTGATATATTGTGCCAGGGTTTTTGTGCCCCATATGCATTATCTTGCACTTCTTTGCATTGAATTTCAACTGCCAAATCCCTGACCATTCTTCAAGTTTCTGCAGGTCGCTTCTCATTCTGTCTACACCCTCTGGTGTGTCTACTCTGTTACAGAGCTTTGTGTCATCAGCGAACAGTGAAATTCTGCCTTCTAGGTCCTGCGCCATGTCACTGATGAAGATGTTGAATAGGACCGGTCCCAGCACTGATCCCTGTGGTACCCCACTGGTCACTCTTCCCTCTGTGGAGTGACAGCCATTTACCACCACCCTCTGTGTCCTGCCACCCAGCCAGTTACCTACCCACCACACTACTGTCCTGCCCACACCCATATTCCCCAGTTTGTGTAATAGTCTTCTATGTGGCACATCTGGTGGCACAAGATCTGTTGTCATGGGGCGGAGCCGAGAGTTATACCACCCAGGTGGGTGGTAGGAGCCAGCTTGAAGACTTCCAGCAAGATTTAAAGGGAAAGGGACATGCCAAAGAGTGTAGATGAACAACATATCCACGCTCCTAGAAATACAGTTACGTAAGAACTTACTGTAACAGTAGATCTTCAAGAGCTCCTGCAGCAGGCTACACCGTAAGGACTATGCCGACAGGCACAGAACTCCATGGAAAACTTCTAGCCAGCAGTACCCAGCTGAGCCCGCCTCACGCCGGTCCACCCACTGACATCACCAGCTGTATAAAGGGGCAGTCCCAGCCCCACCTCAGTTCACCAGCTGGAGACCTGAAGGTTACTTAGCAGGAGAGCTCTGAGGCAGGTGCCGAAGCAAATCCCAAAGGGAGAAACATAATAGGGGGATGGAGGGAGGGAAAATAGAGCCTACTGCAGGAGTTCTTCTCGAAAATCTACTGTTACGGTAAGTTCTTGCGTAACTGTACTATATTACTTCGAGTAAGAGCTCATGCAGCAGGCTACACCATAAGGATAGAGTTCCAAGCAGTGACCCCAAAGGGAAGAAAAAGGGAGGCAGGGATATGAACCTCTGAAATATTGGATTTTTGTTATTCATGAGATTAGGCCTTGGAGCACAGTGAGGCCGAATCCTGCTCTCTTTCTGGAAGCAATATCCAGGGTGTAGTGCTTAACAACAGTATGCACAGAATTCCATGTTGCGGCAGCACATGTCTGCCATTGAAACATTTTTTGTGGCTGCAAAGGATGCAGCCATCCCCCTCATGGAATGTCCCTTAACCGATCCCGGTAGGGGTTTTTCGTACTTGTTGTAGATGAAAGTAATGCAATTGGTTAACCATTTGGACATGGTTTGCCTTGCACCTGGTTTCCCAGAACCCTGAGCAAATGACACAAACAACTGATCCAACTGCGGGTCAGTTTTGTCGCAGTTCCAATAATACGAAGGATCTGTGTACATCTGGGTGTGAGCAGAGCCTCCCCTTGCTCGAATACTCAGGATGGTGAACTGGGAGGGAAATGTCTTGATTCAAGTTAATTCAGCAGAGACACCCTGTCCCTGTGGAAAATTAAATAAGGTTCTTTACATCAGGGCTTGCAGCTCAGAAACCTCTGAGCTAAAGTGATGGCAACTAAAATAACCTTTTCCAAGAGGAAAAACGTAGGACACAATCTGCGACCAGTTTGAAGGGAGACAATGTCAATTTCTCTAAAACAAAAAGTAGGTCCCATGGGGGAACAGGATCCCTAATGGGAGGCTTCATATGAAGTATGCCCCGAAGGAATGTACGGGCAAGTCCAGCTGTGCAATATTCCTGCCCTCCACAGGTGCATGATAAGCAGAAATGGCACAGAGATGCACCCATATAAGAGTTTGTCAGCCCCACTTCTGAAAGCAATAGGAGATATTCCGGGACTAATTTCACTGAGCAAGACAGTGGGTCCAGAAAATGTGCAGCTACCAGGATACAGAAATGTTTCCATTTCATGGCATATGCTGCTCTTGTAAAAGGTTTTCGCTTCTAATAAGACTTCTGCAACCCTTTGTGAAACCCCATGCCTAGATACGACTAAGTCTGTGGGAGTCATGCATGGAGGTGTAGGGATTGAAGGCATACCTCTCAACCTCTTGCCTCATGAATCAGGGACAAGGCTTAAAAACATCAGGGACAAAGACCTCAAATCAGGGACACATCTTAAAATCTGAGATTATTCACTCAGAAAGCTAACAGAATAAAAGGATTTGTGTTAAGATGCATTTTCTGAAGAATAACAAGTCTGTTACTTTAATGCTTGACATTATTTTGTGTTTTTAATCCCCACTGTTTTGTCACAACAACACACATTTTACGAGGGACAGAGGAAACATCTGAGGCAAAATCGGGGACAGTTGAGTGGTATGATTGAAGGTCCAGGGGCACTAATGTTCCCATGTCTTGAGATAGCAAGCTGGGTAAAACTGGTAGTTGAAAAGGAGGTTCCACTGCTAACTGCTGCAAAAGAGGGAACCATACCTGGAGTGGTCAGAGAGGGGCTACCAGGATAATTGTGGCATGATCCGTCTTCAGTTTGAGTAACACCCTCTCTAGTAGGGGAAAGGGAGGGAAGGCATACAGGAACCTCCCTGTCCAGCAAAGGGACAATGTGCCTCACCAGAAAACACCATGCCTTGATCTAGCAAGCAGAAATTGGGCAGATTTGCATTGCACGGGATGCATAGGATCCAGCTCTGACGCCCCATCTTCGATAGGTCGTCCACACTTACTTAAAGCAGCTCCCACTCATGGTTTCTGGATCGTGAGCAGCTTGAGCTCATCTGCCAGGACGTTTTGGACTCCTGAAACATGAACCGCTGTTAGTGTGAATCCATGTTCTAGGGCCCAATACCACACTCTCATGGCTTCTTTGCACAGAGGGTAGGAGTCGTCCCTCCTGTTTGTTGACATAAAAGACTACCGACATACTGCCAATCTGGATAAGCAGGGGACCCTGGGAAAGGCGAGTCTGAAAGGCCTGCATGGCATACAGAATCACTCTCCTCTGAAAGATGTTGATGTCAGGACACTCCATGTCTGACCACGTGCCCGGAGTATGATGATTCTGAAAATGAGCTCCCCATCCTAGACCCAATGCATCTGTAGTGAGGATCTGGCTCGGTGAGTCTGTCTGGAATGGAACTCCTGAATCCAGTTTGGGTGAAGTCAGACATCATGACAGCGTTTGTTGGACAGCTCTTGACACCCTTATCGGGTGTTCGAGATTGTCAGAAGTCTGGTCCCATTGCACCCATAAATACCATTCAGGAACTCTCATAAGCAAGCGTGCTAACGGTACCATAGATATGGCTGCCGCCATATGTCCTAGGAGCTGTAACATGATTCTTGCTGTGACTGTGTTGGCTGCAGCTACTATGGAGGCCTGGTGTCTCAGTCAAGTGGTCCTCTCGGGTGGAAGAAAGAATCTTCCCTGTTGGGTATCCAGGATTGCCCCAATGTACTGTAGAAGCTGGCAGGGCCAAGGACAAGACTTTGGGAGGCTGATCATTATCCCCAGCTGTTGGAACACTTGAAAAGTGTCCGAGAAGATGTACTACTCACCTGGTGGGGCAGTTAGAGCCAATCATCTAGATAAAGGTAGATGAAATGACCTTGTCTGCGAGAGCAGCTGCCACTACTGCTAAGCATTTGAAGCCTGAAATTGGTAATGGTTCCCTTGAAAGGCAAACTGAAGATACCTCTTGTGAGCTGGAAACACTGGTATGTGCAAGTATGCATCTTGCATGTGCAGAGAGCATAGCCAGTCCCCTTGGTGCAGCATAGGTTATCAGCCCTGGTGAAGTTACCATTCTGTGAACCTTTTGTATTCGATGTACTGGTTCAGATGACTCTGGTCCAATATGGGTCTTAACTCCCCCGACTTCTTGGGGACCAAGAAGAAATGGGAGTAATACCCGGTTCCCAGTTGGGAGTGGGGAACAGGCTCTATTGCTGTTTTTGACAGCAAGGTCTGTATTTCTTCTCTGATGAGGACTATGTGGGTTGGAGGGTATTGAGAGGGGGCTGGAGGTTCCTCCGGAGAGAATTCGGTAAACTCCAGCATATAACCCTTCTTGATAATGTCCTTCACCCATAAATCTGTTGTGATTTTGGTTCACCTGTCTAGGTGGAGGGAGAACCGACATCCCACTGTTTCCCCCATCGACTCTGCCAGAGGAGAGGGGGCTGGCAGGAAGTCATGCATGTGTGCCTGTAGTGGGGAGGGAAGGCTGGGAGGATTCTGGATTCCTGGGCCCACCGTTCCCTGCTGGTTGCAAGGGAGCCTTACATTTGGAAGGACCTCGGGCTGTTGATTTTTCTGCTAGTTGGCACCTTGGCGCCGAAACAGAAGGCAGTATAGTGCAGTGGTTTAAGGCTCTGACCTGCAAATCTGGAGAGACCTGTGTTTGAATCCCACAGCCCCTACTTGCATACTGTGTGACCCTGAGCAAGTCACTTAACTTCCTTGTGCTCCGAGGCTGCACCTGTGTACAAGCTTTCAGCTTAGTGTGCATCACCTGGTTAAATAATTGGGGGGAAAAAAAAAAAAATCGCTTGCGCCTAGGTTGCTGAGGGTCTGCCCGAACATGTGGTGAACTGACTGAACTGCTTTGCCAGAGTCTTGTAATCTGCTAGGTCTTTTGTACCCTTCTCCAAATAGGACAGACCCGTGAAATGGGGCATTTAGGATAGAACCCTGGAGATCCTGCCGAAAACCAGATACTTTCAGCCAGGAGTGACGAGCGAGATAAACCACAGTGGCCGATGCTTTGGCTGCTGTGTCCACAGAGTCATAGGATGCTCTTAATACGCTTTTACCACGCCCAGGCTAGACTGTAGTACATCCAAAAGTTCAGTGTGTGAAGGATTATCAGGCTGCTTTTGGGCCGCTCAATGGCTTTCTTCCATAATGATATTTGATACTGCACCATATGGGCCAAGAAATTTAGGACAGAATGGAGAAGGTGGAGGATGCACAGACTCTCCTACGAACTGGTCTAATTTGTTAAATTACATGATGGTTAAATTACAGATGGATTTTGATGTTCTACAGGATTGGTTTTCCAGCTCTGAGTTAGTGATAAGTGATAAAAAAAACTCAGGTTATGTTTTTCAATAAAAAAAACAAAGGTTAATGAAAAACAGATCAGAGATGGGGAAATACTAATGAGGAATGGGAAAATATTGATAATCATAGATCAATATAAATATTTAGGTGTAGAGACTGATTATATTTTATCTTTCTCAGCACATAATAATACAATAAAGAAAATTAATAATCAGATGGGGCATTACGTAGGTCTTCAAGGATTTTAAAGCTACAAACTTGGAGGTTAATTGCAAATCAATTAATAATGCCTATATTAGAATATGGAAATATGGTGTATAATTTTGCAGGTCAAACACATTTAAATAAATTAGTCATATCATATAATCGATTGGCAAGATTTGTCCTGAACTGTAGCTATAATACTCATCATTGCATTTTGTAAAAGACCTAAACTGGGACAGTTTATCAGTAATTTAAAAACAATATTCAGTATTTATCTATAAAATAATAACAGGATGATTGATGGAAACATGGAATTGCCTTCTGTTAGTAAATATTATCCATATCTTTTAAGGGATGTAAACATAGAGGTTACACTTTTCCAAAAACTAATACTAGCTATGGTACTATGACACTTGAGGCTCAGACTGCAAATATTTGAATAATATTCCCCTGAATTAAGGAAACAACGAAACTATCCCAGTTTAAATTAGGATTGAGCACTGTATTTTATGATGAATGTACTTGTTTTAAAATGTGGATAAATGTTTAGTTGTTGGTCTAATTAAAGATTTTGTCTTGTATAATGTCAAAAATTATTTATTAGTTGTTTTATGTAGTCTGAATTTTTGTATGTTATACTGAATGTAATTTGTTCTTGACACAGGACAACTTTGAAAATGGGTCTATAACCTAAAGTTTGCTATCCTGTATAAAAATAAAGTACAGTTACGTAAGAACTTACCATAACAGTAGATCTTCGAGAGAGGCTCTTGCAGTAGGTAATTACATATAGGACTGACGCCGGCCGACGGCAGGACCTGAGAAAATTTCTAGCTAGCAGTCCCTGGCAAGGGACCGCCCACGCCAGGTGACCAGCGCCATACGACATCGTATAAAGGGCGGTCCCGGACGCCTGCTCAGTTCTTTTCTCGCCACAGTGTTCGGCAGGCCCGGACGAGAGAGAAGCAGATATTTCCTCAATGGAAAAGGAGCTTGAAGAAGCCTGGGGATGGAGGCGGGAAGGTATTACCTACTGCAAGAGCTCTCTCGAAGATCTACTGTTACGATAAGTTCTTACGTAACTGTACTACCTTACTTCGAGAAGGCTCTTGCAGTAGGTAATTACATATAGGACTGAATCCCAAGGAGTCTGGAACAAAGAAAAGGCACCGGGAGGAGGAAACTACTCCTGAAAGTAGCAGTAGCCTTGCAGGCCTCAAGACAGGAGGCCCTGCAAAACAGCTAGCCCGAAGCCTGCTCTACAGCGAGAGGCAATGTCCAAACTGTAATGTTTCAGAAAGGTATGGACAGAAGTCCAGGTGGCAGCAGCATATGTCTGCCGCAGACACATTCTTGAAACAAGTCGCAGAGGCCGGCTACTCACGCGGTGGAGTGACCTCTGACCTGACCGAAGGGTTCGTTGTACTGAAGTCAGCCAGAAAGTGATGCAATGAGCCAACCACTTCGACAGGCATTGCTTGGAAACAGCATTGCCTTCCCTTTTGTGAGCAAAAGAGACGAACAGGAAAGAACTGGAAGGCGGTGTCCGGGACCGCCCCTTTATACTGACGTCGTATGGCGGGTCACCTGACGTGGGGCGGTCCCTCGCCAGGGACTGCTAGCTAGAAATTTTTCCGTGGGGTCCTGCCGCCGGCCGGCGTCAGTCCTATATGTAATTACCTACTGCAAGAGCCTTCTCAAAGTAAGATACATTTTTACTACTACTTGTCAGGAGGCTGAGAGCTCATATGCTTAGGCTGTTTTGTCCTGCTGTGAGTTGCAGTCAGGACCATATATCTGCTTTGGGATTTTCTCCCAAAAGGGCTCTGCCTTGGGGGTTTATATAGTCTGTCTGCCTTTTAGGAACAGCTGAAAAGAGGAAGGTGGTCCTATGCCAGCTGGGTTAAAGTCTGAAAAGGAGGGACCATGGGGGGATGACCAAAGGTCTCAGGTCATTCATTTCCAAAAAGGTGTGAAGCCTTTTCCTCTCTGGGTCCAATTCCTCAGTGTCCCATCGATTTAGGAATTGAATGTGATGCATCACATCCATAAACACTGGATCATCTGAGGGGGACCTAGGTGAATTATGGGGGTCCTCTGGCTCAGGAGAATAACCTCTGGAAGAGGAGTCTGAAGAATGAGGGCGGCTTCTGGAAGAATCAGAAAATGCTGACTGTGAGCATCTACACCCACGCTGACGCCTGCTCCTGTCATCCGAGGAAGACCTGGGGAGGAGCGGTGACATCTGCCCCTTGGTAGCCTGAGTTGATCTTTGGAGCTGGGCTGCTGGTGTGTGCAGAGACTGTGGTCAGGAGTCTGGGACTGGTATTTTGCCAGAAACGGAGTAGGGATTGTGGAGGTGGCGGAGGAGGGAGGTTCCTTTTAATAAAAACCTTTACCGTGTTAAACCAGAAAGTAAAGAGTTTTCCCACGTCTCCCAGGGGAACCATCAACACCTAGGGTGGCATTCCACAGGAGTGGTGACAGGGTTGCTCAGTCCTGGAGTCTCCTCATGGGGTACAGGATGTGGAGTAGCACGGTCTGTCGTCTGGTCACCTGTCATCGGGTCCCCTGACGCCAGGTCGTCGGGTACTGAGGGGTTTTGTCTGGCGACTTGTCGACAGGTGGCCTGTCATCAGGCTGTCGTATGGTGAAGCTCACGTCGGCTTGTGAGGCGACTGCTCTAGAGGCGCCCAACTTGTACTTGTTGTAGCAGACATATTGGTGCCCGACACCTTACTTTGTGGCGTCTGCTGCTGGTCCTTCTGTTTGTTGGAAGACCGTTCATCAGGGGCATGTGTCAGGGTCTTAGCCTTAGCTGCTGACGACTAGTCCCTGAGAGAGCATTCCCTGGAGCGGGAATGTTCTCAGCGTCCGAGGCCGATGACGGGCTGGAGGACAAAGACGCCTCAACCTTATCAGCTGCAGTTCCCCTCTTAGGTCCCAAGGATTGCTGGAAGGGTCTAAGGCTGAGGAATGGACCCGAATATCCTTGTCCCTAAGAGCTGCTGCCCGCTGAGACAGTAAGGGCAGGAGCATTCGTCAATGACAGGCCTGTGGCTAGGCCTGACGGAGGGGCAGAATCCGCTCTCTCCAGAGCGCGAATGAGAATGCTTCTCCTTATGAGGAGACCTGGATCTGGATTCCCGACCTACTGTGCTCCTTGTCCCTCTGTTGGTGCTTCCCTCCTGAGTGTTCCTCTTGTGGGAAGTCGGCAACCAGAAGGCTGAGGAGCTGGCCTTCGATGGATGTTGAAGGGCGGTGAGCTGCTGCTCCATAATGTAGGCCTGGAGAGTCTTGTGGTGGCAGGTCCAGGTCCGTTGACTGAACTTGCCACAGTCCAGCACACTTTTTGACGTCCTGGGTAGGCCCCAAACAAAAGAGGCACTGCAAGTGACTGTCTTTGGCAGGAATCTGCCACCTGCACAGACACTTAGATTTCCATTGCGATGTTGAAGAAGATGGAGACGACATAAAAAACAGGTTACTCACCTGTAACAGTAGTTCTAGTAGTGGTATATGTTGTTCATCCACACTCTTTGGCATGTCCCTTTCCACTTTAAGATGGACCGGAAGACTTCAAGCTGGCTTCTCCCACCCACCCCGGTGGTATATTTATTTATTTATTAAATTTTGGTAACTGGGTGAACCCACTGGACCCCAGAGGTCCCTTTTTCAGGGGCGACCCGGGATTTACATGACATAAAACACACAAAAAATACAGTACATGTAGTGCATACATACATGATACAGGTTTATACATGGTTGCACAGTCAGCTGGTTACATATGCTGAATCCAGCATTAGGTTAGTGCATTCCTTATAGATTCTACCCTAGCTGGGGAGGTATAGGCCCCAGTTTGCAGAGGTGGGTATTGGGCTGTAAGTTTTTAGGCTTACGATAGGTGGACCCATCCCTTTAGCAAGTGCACTTGGAGGTGGCCATCATATGTGCCTTAAGCCTTGTGCGGAAGCTTTTGATAGAGGGAGCTTCCTGGACTCCTGGGGGAAGGGCGTTCCATAGGGTGGGAGCGGTATGGGCGAACAACTTGCCCCTCACCTTGGTTCTGACCCTTGGGACTGCTAGGAGTGTGCGGTCCATCGTGTGGAGGAGCCGATATTTACTCTTTAGAGCGATAAGCCCGGAGAGACTGGGAGGAGGGGAAAGGCTGAGTAATTTAAAGGTTTGGCAGAGTAAAGGGTACTGGAGGCGGGCTTCCCAGGAGGGCCAGTTTAGTTGGGACAGAGTGTCGCAGTGATGGATCCTAGGATTGAATTGGGTGACGAACCGGGCCATCTTGTTGTAGAGAACTTGGAGTCTATTCCTCTCTTGTCTAGCTACTCCCTGGACCACTGGGACCACATAGGTAATAGTCGGAAGCAGGACACTGGTGGCAATAGAGGCCCTAGCATCCGGTATCAACTGGTATTTCAACCGGTATAGGATGTCTAGTTTTGCATGTACGCTTTTTGTTACCTGGTCCACGTGGTCCTTGAGAGTGAATCCCTGGTCCAGGGTAAGACCAAGATATTTTAATGATTCCACAACCTCCAGTCTGTTGCCTGACGCAGTGGTCAGTTGCAGGTGTTGGCTTCTGTCTCGACCAAGGGATCTTGGTATATTTTTTACTGTGATATTCAGAAAGACCTTTGAGTCAGAGATGACTCATTTACAAGGTTCCACGTCATACATAAATAGCACAGGGATGGGACTTAAGATACAGATTACAGCACATTACAAAATAATATTAATAAAAACAGGTTACATGGTTTGTTTCAGAGGGGCTAACAGAGATTTAGGTACATTAGCACAACCAGGAGGAAAAAAATGCCAGAAAGATTCTGTGGGAGGCTGATTGTCATGTTTCATAAATACATTTTAGGTACAGTGACCTGCTAATAGTTTGTTTGAAAGGAGGCAAGGCAGATAAGGTATCAAGAGTAGTCACATCTATTTGAAGCCTGCAGGTATTCCCTTAGCTTGGATTTATATGGGCCCAGCTTTCTTTCATCAGTTATATGGATAGGGAGGAGTTTGTCCAGGAAGGGGCCCTGAAACTGAAGGTGCGTTGGTATTGGGAGGTCCGGCCATGGGGTACCGATAGTTGGCACTGCTTGTGCTATGGGTTATTTTGCCTAGTGGTGTTGGGAGGATACTTTGGTGTAGGAAGGGTGGGGTGAGGCCTAGTATTACCTTTTTGGTCATAAGGCAGGTGTGGTATCTGATTCTGCTATCCAGGTTTAGCCAGTCTGTGCTGCTGTAAAGGGACAACATATACCATTCCTAGAACTCCTGTTACAGGTGAGTAACCTGTATTTCTAGGGACATGGATATGTTGTTCATCCACACTGTCTGGCAGACTCCTAGCAGTTCTCCGGGACAAGGGAGGCAAGGCGCACACCCCCTACTTAGGGAATAGAGACTGGAGAACCGAGGCCCCAAAACCAGCATCCCAGCGTGACTCAAGGTCGATGTGGTAGTGGGAGATGAAGGTGTGTACTGACTTCCAGGTAGCAGCCCTGCAGAGTTCCTGGATAGGGACGTCCCTGGAAGCAGCCACCAATGCAGCAGTATGGCGGGTAGAATGAGCTCTTATCCCTCTGGGAGGCTCCATGCCCACCAACTTATAGCAGAGATCTATGCAGGAGGTGACCCACCTGCCTATCGTCCGCTTGGCTGCAGGTCTGCCAGGTGCGGCTTCAGCGTAGGTGACAAACAGCTGGCGAACCTCTCCCCGAATTTCAGCTGTGCGCCTTATAGTAAGCGAGCGCCCTTCTAGGGTCCAGAGTATGGAGCCTATATTCGGCCTCCGAGGTGTGATTGGGGTAGAACACCGGCAGAGTCAACATCTGGTTAAGGTGAAACTCCGACACCACCTTCGGAAGGAATTTCGGGTGGGGGCACAGGACAACCTTGTCCCTGTGGAAGACCAGGTAAGGAGACTCGATGGAAGGCGCCTGGAGCTCTCCCATCCTTCTGACTGACGTAATAGCCACCAAAAGGCGGTCTTCCACGACAGGTGAGAGAGATCACACCTGTGCATTGGTTCGAATGGCTTGCCCATGAGCTTTGCCAGTACCAGCAGTAGATCCCATGGAGGTGGAGGTTCTCGCACCGGAGGGGAAATGTGATCAAGGCCTTTGAAAAAGCGCCCAACCACTTTTTCCTGCGCCACCGACTGCTTCCCGGCCCGTGCCCGGTAAGCAGAGATGGCTGCCTGGTGCACCTTAAGGGTTGTCGACCTAAGCCCTTGCTGAGAAAGGGACCATAGGTAGTCCAAAATGCTCGTCAAGGAACAGGAGGAAGGGTCTAGGCCCTTGCCCTAACACCAAATGGAAAATCTCTTCCATTCGAAGGCGTAGCATTTTCTGGTTGACTCCTACGGGACACCTCAACTACATTGAGAACCTCGTCGGAAAGACCCAAGGCCTGGAACTCTAGCCGCTCAGGAACCAGGCTGTCAGGTGCAGGGATTGAAGGTCCGGATGGAATACCTTCCCCTGATTGACTGAGAGCAGGTCCGGGTGAGCTGGAAGCTGCATTGGGAGCCTGGAGCTGAGGCTGAGGAGATCTGGGTACCAGTACTGGCGGGGCCAGTCTGGGGCTATCAGAATCACCTGCGCCTCGTCCTTTCTTGCTTTGAGAAGCACCTTGTGAATCACAGGGAATGGGGAAAGGCGTGAAGAGGCCGGGGTCCATGGCCTAGAAGGCATCCCCGCAGCGAGCCCCTGCTGAGGCGGGCATGGAACAGCCTCAGCCGCGTTCTCCTGGAGGCAAACAGGTCCACCTGAGGTGTCCCCAATGGGGAACAGATCTTGTACTACCTCCGGCAGGAGAGACCACTCGTGGGACACAGCCCCTATCCGGCTTAGGGCATCGGCCAGGGTAGTGGGCTCCTGCCACATGAATGGCTAGAGATCCGCCTCCAGGCTGCGCACGAGTGACCAAATGCGGAGAGCTTCCTTGCATAGAAGCATGGAGTGCGTCCCGCCCTGGCGGTTTAGGTAGTACATGGTCGTGGTATTGTCCGTCTGGACCCGAACCACTTGACCCTGAAGAAACGGAGCGAAGGCGGTGAGAGCTAGGCGGACCGCTCGGAGCTCCAGCAGGTTGATACGGCATCGGGACTCCCTCAGGGACCAGAGGCCGTGCGCTCGGTGTTCCCCTAAATGGGCACCCCAACCCATCAGAGAGGCATCGGTCGATAAGAGAGACCGTCGGCTCGGGGAGGACAAATGGGATGCCCTCCTGCAGATGAGCTGGAACGATCCACCACTGGAGAGCGTTCCACATCCCCTGGGTCACCGTCACTAGCTGGTCCAATGGATCGCAGCGTTGAGACCACTGGCTGGCCAGTCCCCATTGAAGGCGCATGTTCCAGCGGGCCCAACGGACCACGCTGGTGCAGGCCGCCATGAGACCCAGGAGGCGCAGGAAGTCCCGGGCAGGGCGCGACTGCCCAACCAGAAATGATTGGGCAAAGGAGGAAAGAACCTCGGCCCTGTCCACCGGGAGCCGTGCTCTGGCTCGAAGAGAGTCGAGCTCTGCCCCAATGAAGAGAATCACCTGCTTCGGTTCGCGTTCCGACTTGGCCTCGTTGATGAGGAGGTTGACTTGAGAGCAAACCTGGAGGGCCAGATCCCTGGACCGCTCCACCTCCCGTCTGGAGGGGGCTGCTATCAGCCAATCATCCAGGTAAGGGTACACCGGACCCGCCGGCCACAGGAATGCTGTCACTACTGCCATGCATTTGGTGAAGACCCTGGGAGCAGGAGACAAGCCAAAGGGCATGGCTCGGAACTCGAAAGGATCCTTCCGCTCGAAAGCGAAGGAATCTCTGATGTAACGGACGGATGGGGACGTGAAAGAACACGTCCTGCAGGTCCAGAGCAGAACCACACACGCGTTCCAAGGATGGTATTATCTGAGACAGAGTGACCATCCTGAAGTTCCGAGACCTTAGGAACTTGTTTAGGTCGTGCAGGTCGAGAATGGGGCGCCAGCCCCCCATCCGTTTCGGAACCAGGAAGTACCTGGACACAAACCCCGGGTCTGAGGGAGGATCCGCCACCTCTCTGATCACCTCCTTCTCGAGGAGGATAGCAATGTCGGCTTGGCGAGCCGACAGTGAGGCTGCGGACCCCAAGGCCCCCCGAAGTGCGACGGCTCTGAAGGGCAGGGCCTGCTCGAACTCCAGAGGCAGGCCCTTTCCCGCCACTTCCAACACCCACCGGTCTGTGGTAATAACGGACCAGGCAGAAAGAAAGTGGCGGAGCCGCCCCCGAGGGGAACCTGGGGTGAGGTGACAAGGTTGGGGGTGACACCCCTCAACCCGTCACTGGGCAGGCTTGGAGGGGGGACCGGCCGAGGGACCTCCTGGGCCTTACCCCTGCTTCCTGGAGGAGGAAGCTGCGGGCTTGGGTTTGGGATGCCAAGCGCGAGCCTGCTGGCCCTGACGTTGCTGGGCTGGACGTGCCGCGGGCGCAGACGGACGAAAGGGCTTAGGCTGTGGTCTGCGGCCCTTGTCCCTCTGAGCGGATGAGACCGCGTCCAAAGTGGCACTGGACTTCTCGATCCTCTGGAGGTGGCCTTCCACCCCAGGGCCGAAGAGGTCGGTCCCCAAGAAGGGGACATCCGCCAACTTGTGCTGGGTATCCGATGTGAAAGTGGATATCCTCAGCCATGCCCGACGGCGCATAGCCACTGCGGCCGCAACTGACCTGGTGCATGAGTCCCCAATGTCCAGAGCAGTCTGAAGTTGCTGCTTGGCCACTGCCCTGCCCTGGTCCTGCACCTGCCTAACCGTGGTCTGCAGGTCAGCCGGGAGATGAGGGACTACCTCGTCCAGGGAGCCCAACAGGGCATGGGAGAAATGTGCCATAAGCACGGCCGAGCTGGCCTGACGAAGGCCAAGGGAGGACGCAGCGTGGACTTTTCGCCCGGCATAGTCCAATTTCTTGGACTCCTTGTCGGGAGGTTTGTCCACGTCCTTAGCATTTCCGGCACGCCGGAAAATGCTGTCGGTAACTAACCCCTCGGCTGAGGGATGTTCCGAGAAACCAGACAGGGAACCGGTAGGGACCGCATACTTCCTAGCCATCCTGGCCGAAGGCGCAGGGCAGGAAGCAGGGCGCTGCCAGAGCTCCAAGGCCGGGCCCACAATGGCCTCGGCCACAGGAAAGGCCTCCGTAAGGGAATCCCCTCGGTCCAATATCTCCATGAGGGGATACTTGGCCCACTTGGATATGGGCTCGAGCTGTATCCCGGTGCACTCCGAGATGAGCCTAAGCAAACCCAGGAAGGACAAAGGGCTATCGTCGAGCGACTGACCTCCAGAGGACTCCAAGTCCACTCGCCTGGAGAACAGGGAGGAATCGTCATCGGATTCAGAAGAGTCCGTAAAGAGCTGCCTTGGGCCTGAGCCACCCTCCACCTGCCGAGGGCGATCGGGAGTGAGGGTGACAGACAGCCTATGGGGCAGACCCTGATCCGACAGAGTTCTTGGTCGGAGCCCCAAACAACGGCTGTGGAGGCGGAGGTTCCACCATAATCGGTGGAGCAGCTGGTTTTGGCTGAGCAACAGGCCTGGAAACAGGCGCCTCGGCTAAAGCAAGGGGTTGCTTCGGCCACTCCGGTGACAGCCACTTAATGGCCGGGGAAAGCGATGACGTTGGCTTGTTCCCGGCCAGCAGAAGCTGTTGCCACATGAGGTCCTCGTATCGTCGACGCAACTTGCGTCGAAGCCTCCCTTCATCCGAGGACGAGGGGCGGCGCCGCTTGCCGCGGTACCGAGACCGCCTATGGTGGCGGGATCGGCTGGACCGCGAAGAAGACCAAGATCGCGAACCCTGGCTTTTCCGAGGAGGGTGCGGGGGAGGGGCAGGGGAAACCCGCCCTCCCCTCGGAGGGGTTACCCGAGGGCTCCAGAATCGGAGGCACTGGCAAGCCTGCGGGATCCTCAACCACCACCGGGGGAACCGGGGAGAGAGGATTTTCGGCTTCACCGGTCGACAACCCGTCCAACGGGTCGAGAAAGATCTCGACTGTGTCGATGGAAGTCTCGGTCAACTGACCTGACTGGGACACCATGAAGCCAATGGCCGAAGCCGAAGGATCGACCGAAGTCGATGGTCGACCACTCGGGGAGGGGGACCTCTCCCACTCCCAAGAGCGTCGACGGAGGGACTTACCCTTGTCGTCCTCTTTGGACCGAGAGGAAGGTCCAGCAGATGTTGGTCCCTCTCCCTTAGTGGAGAGACAGACAAAGCTCCTTAAAGGAAGCAGAATATGAGGATCCCAGGGAGAGCGGGATAAATGCCGTGGCCGAGGAAGATGCGGCCCGCGCCGCCTCCTCTTCGAGGGCGATCATCTGCTCTAGCTGTTCCACCGAGCCCGCCACCGCGGAAACCGCCAACCGGGCCTCCTTCGACTTTACCGGAGGGTAGTGCTTTTCAGGTCACCCAAGCTGCAGACGGGCAGCACGGTCTTCCAGGACGTAGGCCGAGAAAGAAGAGCACAGGTCGCAAGCCTGCGGGTCGTGCTCAAGGCCCAAGCAGTAGACGCACGTGGAGTGCGGATCCGCCGAAACCGGAGTCGATTTGTCTATCACAGCCAGAGGAAAGAAGTTGACCAAGTCTAGAAACCTTAAAGTTTAATTTCGAAAACTGAAGAGTTAGGAACCAGTCTTATACGCAGAGCGTTAAGGAGGGAACCTGAGCTTCCAAGCGTAAGGAAGATCTGGCCATGGGCGGAGCGAGTTTTACCACCCGGTGGGTGGGAGGAGCCAGCTTGAAGACCTTCCTGCAAGATTTAAAGCGCAAGGATACCTGCCAGACAGTGTGGATGAACAACATAGCCATGTCTCTAGAACTACTGTTACAGGAGAGTAACCTGTTTTCTAGGAGCGTGGATATGTTGTTCATCCACCTCTTGGCAGACTAGCAGTTCCCCGGAGGAGAGGAGACAGGCACACCCCTACTTAGGGAACAGAGATTGGAGAACTGAGGCCCCAAACCAGCATCCCGGCATGACTCAAGGTCGATGTGGTAGTGGGTGATGAAGGTGTTTGCTGACTTCTAGGTAGCAGCCAGACAGATTTCCTGGATAGGGATGTCTCTGGAAGCAGCCACCAATGCAGCAATATGGCAGGCAGAATGAGCTCTTATCTCTCTGGGAGGCCCATTGCCCGCCAACTCGTAGCACAGACCTAAGCATGATGTGATCCATCTTGCAATAGTCGGTTTGGCTGCAGGTCTGCCTGAAGCAGCTTCAGCATAGGTGACAAACAGCTGGCGAACCTCTCCTCGAATTTCCGCCATCCTCTCCTTGTAATAGGAGAGGACTCGTCTCCGGTCCAAGGTATGGAGCCTGTACTCGGCCTCTGAGGTGTAATTAGAGTAGTATACTGGCAGGGTTAACACCTGGTTAAGGTGAAACTCTGACACCACCTTCGGAAGGAATTTCGGGTGGGGGCATAGGACAACCTTGTCCCTGTGGAAGACAAGATAAGGGGAGTCCACTGAAAGCGCCTGGAGCTCCCCTGTCCTTCTGGCAGATGTGATAGCCACCAAGAAGGCTGTCTTCCATGACAAGTGTGCATTGGTTCGAATGGCTTACCCATGAGCTTTGCCAGTACCAGCGGTAGATTCCCACGAAGGTAGAGGTTCATGCACCGGAGGGGATATGTGATCCAGGCCTTTGGAAAAGTGCACAGCCACTGTCTCCTGCGCCACCGTTGGCTGACCAGCCCATGCCTGGTAAGCAGAGATGGCTGCCAGGTGCACCCTAAGGGTCAATGACTGAAGACCCCCTGTGGGAAGAGACCAAAGGTAGTCGAGAATGTTAGCCACTGGACAGGACAGAGGGTCCAGGCCCTTGCCCCGACACCAAATGGAAAACCTTCTCCATTTGAAGGCATAAGATTTCCTGGTCGATTCCTTTCTGGATGACTCCACCACAGTGTAGACATCTTCGGAAAGACCCAAAGCCTGAAACTCTAGCCGCTCACGTACCAGGCTGTAAGGTGCAGGGATTGAAGGTCCGGATGGAATACCTTCCCCTGACTGAGTGATATCAGGTCTGGGCGTGCTGAAAGCCGCTCCAGGGGTCTGCAGCTGAGGCTGAGGAGATCTGGATACCAGAACTGGTGCAGCCAGTGTGGGGCTATCAGGTTCACCTTAGTCTTGTCCCTCCTCACCTTGAGGAGCACCTTGTGGATCAAGGGAAATGGAGGGAAGGTATAGAGGAGGCCTGGGGTCCACGGCTTTGAGAAGGCATCCCCATGCAGTGAGCCCTGCTAAGGGGGGGGTTGGGCATGAAATAGCCTCAGCTTGGTGTTTTCCCTGGAAGCAAACAGATCCACCATTGGCTTGCCCCAATGAGAGAACAGTCTGTAAGCTACCTCTGGATGGAGAGACCACTCATGGGATGTCTGGCCTAAGCGGCTGAGAGCATCCACCAGATGGTTTGAGGCTCCTGCCACATGGATGGCTAGGAGATCTGCCTCCAGTTGGCTCACGAGGGTCCAGAGGCAGAGTGCCTCCTGCACAGCAGATGGGAGTGTGTGCCGCCCTGTTTGTTGAGGTAGTACATGGTCGTGGTATTGTCCGTCTAGACTTGAACCACTTGACCCCGGAGCTGAGGAGCGAAAGCTGACAATGCCAGTCTGACTGCTCTGAGCTCCAACAGGTTGATGTGGCATCAGGACTCCTTGGGGGTCTAGAGCCCATGGGGCCTTTTGTCCCCCATGTGGGCTCCCCAGCCCATGAGAGGGGCATCAGTCTTGAGGACCGTCGGCTTGGGGAGGACAAACGGGATCCCTTCCTGCAACCGGTATGGGGCGGTCCACCACTGGAGAGCGTCCCACATCTTCTGGGTTACAGTGATCAGCTGGTCGAAATGACCGTGGCGCTGAGTCCACTGGGTGGCTAGTTCCCACTGGAGGGAGTGCATGTGCAACCGGGCCCAACGGACCACTGAGGTGCACACCGCCATGTAACCCAGAAGGTGCAGAAAGTCCCGGGCAGGGCGCAATTGCCCAACCAGAAATGACTGGGCAAAGGAGGAAAAAACCTCTGCCCTGTCAGCCAGGAGCCGAGCTCTGGCTTGACTAGAGTCGAGCTCTGCCCCGATGAAGCCCATCACCTGAGAAGGCACAAGTTCCGACCTGGCCTTGTTGATCAGGAGGCCGAGTTGGGAGCAGGTCTGGAGGGCCAGGTCCCTGGACCTCTCCATCTCCTGTTGGGTGGAACCCACTAGGATCAATCATCCAAGGTAGGATAAATCCACAACACCCCGAGATGGGCCGCCGCCACTGCAATGCATTTGGTGAAGACCCGTGGGGCCGATGACAGGCCGAACGGCATGGCTCAGAACTCGTACAGGGTTCCTTCAACCCTGACGTGGAGGAACCGCTGATGGGACGGATGGATTGGGACGTGAAAGAACGCATCCTGCAGATCCAGTGAACAGAACCACATGTTTCTCTCCAAGGATGGTATGATGTGGGACAGAGTGACCTAAGACATTGATTCAGGTCGAGCAGATCTAGAATGGGGCACCAGCCCCCCATCCGCTTGGACACCAGGAAGGACCTGGAGACGAAGCCTGGGTCTGCTGGAGGATCTGCCACAGGAGCTACTGCCTCCTCGAGGAGGAGCTGAGCGATGTCGTCTCGGAGAGCCAAATTAGTCTGAGCGGATACTCTTTCCTCTCGAGGGGCTTGGCTTGGCTTGGAGGGTACTGCTCGAATTCCAGAGGCAGTCCCTGATTGACCACTTCGAGAACCCACCTGTCCGAAGTGACAATGGACCAGGCGGAAAGGAAGTGGTGGAGCCGGCCCCCCATGGGAGGACACAGAGCTGAGGTGATGGGAGAGGGGTCAACAGCCCCTGCCCCGTCACTGAGCAGGCTTGGAGGAGGAGGCAGCTCTAGGACCTGAACCTCTGCCTCCTTTACGGGCCTGCTGGGGTCCAGGCTTGGGCCGGGGGCACCAGGCTTGGGCCTGCTGCTGTTGCTGGTGCTGCTGTCCACCTTGAAAGGAGGACTGCTGAGCCGCAGGGGAAGAATGCCGAAAAGGCTTCTTTTTCTTCTGCTGGTTCTTGCCCAAGAACCACTGGCAGAAGTAGCGTCCAAGATGGCATTGGACTGCTCAATGCGCTGAAGGTGACCGGCCACTCCTGGGCCGAACACGTCACTCCCGAGGAAGGGCACGTCAGTTAATTTGTGCTGGGTATCCGCCGGGAAGGAGGAGAGCCTCAGCCAAGCCCTGCGACAAGAGGTAACTGCAGCAGACATCGAGCGGGCACAAGAATCTCCAATGCCCAGGGCCGTCTGATGCTGCTGTTCAGCAACAGCTCAGCCCTGATCCCGGACCTGCTTGACCGTAGTCTGCATGTCCGCGGGGAGATGTGGGAGTACTTCATCCAGCGACCCTAGAAGGGCATGAGAGAAGTGTGCCATGATGACGGCCAAACTTGCCCGACGAAGACCCAAGGAGGAAGCTGCATAGACCTTCCTGGCTGAATGGTCCAAAAGCACGACTCCTTATCAGGAGGTCAATCAGTGTCAGCCGAACTGCTAGTATGCCTGAACACAGAGGCGGTCACCAGGCTCTTGGCCGAAGGGTGCTCTGTGAACCCCGCAAGGGACCCCATGGGCACCGCATACTTGCGGGGCATGCGGGCAGACAGAGCTGGACAAAAGGCAGGGTGCTACCAAAGTTCTAGGGCCGGGCCAACAATAGTCTCAGCCACAAGAAAGGCCTCCGTCGGGGTATCCCCTATCTTAAGGATGTCCGTAAGAGGGTACTCCACCTTTTTCTGGATTGGCTCTAGGAGCATCTCTGTAGATTCAGAGATGAGGCGAAGAATCCCTTGAAAAGACGAGGGACCTTCCTCCGTCTCTAAGCCAACAGTTGATTCATCATCACCTGGATGAGAATGCAAGCCGGTGACATCCGAATCCGAGGAATCCGGGTATAACGGCTGACCACCCAGATCACCTTCGACTCTCCGAGGACGGTCTGGGGTGACCGTGACTGACAACTGCCAGGGAAGCCCAGTGTCTGGTCTACCTTCCTTTGAAGGAGCCCCTCCCACAGGCTGCTTGGGCGGTGGTTCCATCACAATCGTTGGAGAGACCATTTCGGGCCAAACTGGTGGCTTTGCCGGCTCTGCGGGCTGAGGAACCGATTTAATAGGCTCCGAAGGAGTCGGCTTTGGCCTAGGAGGCGAAAGCCAGGTAATGGCCAGTGTAGAAGCCAGAGTCAGCTTGTGCCTGGTCAAAATTAGCTGCTGCCACATGAGGTCCTTATAGCAGCGGAGTTTCCGCCGGAGTCTCTCCTCATCCAAGAAGGATGAGGATGACCAATGGCATTGCCTCTTTTTAGAGTGTTTATGGCTCTTCCTTGGCCTGTCGGATGAGGGGGTCCGAGGCCTCGATCGAGATCGGAAGGGCCGACTCGGTCGCTCGGGATACACCGGCCGGACCGGTGATTTCCCAGGATCAGGGACCACTTCTTTGATGGGAGTCCCAGCAGGCTGAGTCTCATCATCTGGAAAGATCAGATTAGGGGTTCGATCAAGGGAATCGTCAACCAGAGTCAGCGATACCAGGTCGATCGGATCGATCATGATTTCAGCATCGTTGATCGATAATTCAGTCAACTGACCAGAAGGTAAAGCCGAAAAGCCAGCGGCCAAAGAAGCAATCTCGACCGAAGTCGAAATCGCATGTTCCTAGGATTGAGATCTCTCCCGCTCCCAAGAACGTCTCCACCGAGACAAAGACAATCCCAGATCCTTCTCCCGCTCACGGGATCGAGACAAGAGCAAGTCCGCAGGCGCCTCTCCCTTGGTCGGGAGAGACTGGCACAACTCTCGGAAGGAACTCGAGAGGGTGGAGCCCAGGCTGAACAGAATGAAGAAGCTCCAAGAAGTCTCTGCAGCACAAGCCGCTTCCTCCTCGAACGCCTGCATGCGTTCCAATTGCTTGGCGGATCCCACAGCCGTGGAAACCACCCACCGAGCCACCTTGGATTTCACTGAAGGGTTCCTCTTCTCCGGCCTCCCCAGCTTCAGGCATGCGAGATGGTCGTCGAGGACGCTGGAATGAAAGGCGAGACATGTATCGCATTGCGAGGTGTCATTGTCGACACTGAGGCAATAGATGCATGCAGTATGGGGATCGATGCACAACATTTTCTGGTCGCAAGGGCACCAACGAAATCCAGGGGAAGACTTGTCTTCCATAATTGAAGTAGCAAACTTGCAATCACTAACGCGAACAATGCGAATTTTCAGAATAACCGAAGGTTTGAAAACCAGGGCCTACAAAATGCGCAAGCACGAGGGAGGCAACCTGAATCTTCCAGCGGAAAGGAAGATCTGGCATCATGGGGTGGAGCCAAGGTATGTACCACCTAGGTGGATGGGAGGAGCCAGCTTGAAGACTTCTGGTCCATCTTAAAGTGGAAAGGGACATGCCAAAGAGTGTGGATGAACAACATATCCATGCTCCTAGAACTAACGTTTACTCGATACTTTTATGAAAAATATAAAGGAAATATGGGTACGTCTGACTTGAAGAAAAATGGCAGTCAGCAGATGCAATGAGGCATCCAAGGAGTCTAAGCGCACGGGTTGACGGTGGGAAAAGAACTGAGGTGGGTCTAGGGACCACCCCCTTTATACAGCTGGTGATATCGGTGGGAGGACCGATCTAAGGGGCAGGCCCAAGCTGGATACTGCTGGCCAGAAGTTTTCCGTGGAGTCCTAGTGCCTTGCCTGGTGGCATAGTCCTTATGGTGTAGCCTGCTGCAGGAGCTCTTACTGAAAGTAAGATCCACATGTTCTGCTTGAGAGATGGTATGATCTGGGATAGAGTTACCATCTGAAAGGTGCAAGACCGGAGAAACTGATTTAGGTCGTGCAGACCGCCAGCCTCTAGTCCATTTCGGGACCAGGACGTACCTGGAAATGAACTCTGGGTTGGCAAGGGGATCTGTGACTCTGACCACTACGTCCTTACAGAGGAGTTGGGCAATGTAGTCTCTGAGAGCTGACAGAGTATGGGCAGATACCTTTTCCTCCCATGGTGTGCGGGCTCGGCTTGGAGGGTACTGCTCGAATTCCAGAGGCAGACCCTGGCTGACCACTTCCAAGACCCACTTGTCCATTGTGACAGCAGACCAGGCGGAAAGGAAGTGGTGGAGCCAGCCCACCACAGGAGGACCCAGAGTGGTCGTGATGGGCATGGGGGTAGCTGCCCCCATCCCGTCACTGCGCAAGCTTGGAGGATGAATGGGCCGGCAGAGGGGCCACTGGGACCTTTACCTCCGGGCTTATGGTCCGCTGAAGCCTTGGACTTGTGCCCAGGGCACCAAGTTTGAGCCTGCTGCTGCTGCCCAGATTGATATTGGGGCTCCTTGACCGCAGGGGCAGAAGGCCAAAAGGGCTTCTTCTGCTGCTGCTTTTTAGAACCCTGTGGTTCTTTCTAGGTGGAAATAACAGAGTTCAAGGTGGCACTGGACTTCTAGATACGCTGGAGGTGACCATCGACTACTGGACTAAACAAGTCGGTACACAGGAAAGGAACATCCGCCAGTTTGTGCTGAGTGTCCTCCGTAAAGGTCGAGATCCTCAGCAAGGCCCTGCTGCGCATGGCGACTGTGGCTACCACTGAACGGGCACAAGAATCTCCGATGTCCAGGGCCATCTGGAGTTGCTGTTTGGCAACAGCCAAACACTGGTCATGGACCTGCTTGACCGTGGTCTGAAGGTCCACGGGGAGATGAGGAAACACCTCATCCAGAGAGCCCAAAAGGGCATGGGAGAAATGTGCCATAATGATGGCTGAGCTCGCCTGTTGGAGACCAAGCAAGGAAGCAGCATAGACCTTTCTGGCTGAATGGTCCAACTTTTTGGACTCTTTGTCTGGAGGTCTATCCGCATCTCCTGAGCTGCCAGAGCGCCGAAACACAGACTCAGTCAGCAACCCCTCAGCCAAGGGATGCTGTGTAAACCCCAAAGGGGAGCTGATGGGAACTGCATACTTGCAGGCCATACAAGCCAAAGGTGCAGGGCAGGAGGCTGGGTGCTGACAAAGCCCAAAGGCTGGGCAACTATGGCTTCAGCCACTGGGAAGGCCTCAGATGGAGAATCCCATTTCCTGAGAATAATCAGTCAGGGGGTATTCATCACGTTTTTCAACAGGCTCCAAAGGCATCCCCACTGATTCGGAGATGAGACGGAGGATGCCCAGGAAGGATGTGGAACCTTCCTCTGTCAACAGACTCATGGAATCATCGTCCCACGGACACAAAATCAGGTCAGATTCCTCAGACCCTGAGTCTGGATAAAGCAGCCGACCACCAGAGTCACTTTCGATCCACCACGGACAGTTGAGAGTTAGAGTGACAGGAGGCCCTGAATGGGCAGAGACTCTTTGGCAGAAGACCTGGAAGGAGGATGCTTATGTGGCGGCTCCACCAGGATAGGTGGAGACACCAGCTTCGGCCAAACCAGGAGGGTCTTCACTGGCTCCGTGGGCAGAGTGGTGGTGTTGACTGGCTCCGAAGGAGTCGGCGTCGGCCTGGAAGGCAACAATCAAGTGATGGCCAGAGTAGAAGCCAGGGCCAACTTCCAACCGGACAGCATGAGCTGTTGCCACATAAGATCCTCATAGCGATGATGCAACTTGCGTCAAAGCCTCTCCTCATCAGAGGAGGACAAAGACAAATGGCGGTGGTGCCTCTTCTTGGAGTACCGCTTGTGTGACTTCCTCGGCCTGTAGGTCGAGGGTGTCCAAGACCTAGGCCATGGGGGGGACCAACGGGGGGCGCTTGGAAGGGGCCAGGGAGAACCACGGCTCCTTCAGGTCAGGGACAGTGACCACGGGTGGAGTCCCAGCGGGCTGGGTCTCCTCCTCGGTGGTTGGCAGCACTAGAGTCTTAAACAAAGAACTGTCGGTCTCATCAGTCGACAATGGGTCGACAGGATCGATTACAATTTCGACCTGGTCATCGTCCTGTGTCTGAGCCAACTGGCTTGATGGGGGTACCATGAAGCCAGTGGCTGAGGTCGCAATCTTGACCGAAGTCGAGATGAAAGACTCCTAGGATCGAGATCTCTCTCTCTCTATCCCAAGAGCGCTGACGATGTGAAGAATCTTCTCTCGACCCTTTATCCTTCTTGCGGGACCGGGAGATATGGGAACCAGACGGGCCCTCTCCTTTTGTCAGGAGAGAATGGCACATCTCCGTGAAGGATCTCGAGAAAGAAGTGCCCAGACTGAGCAGGACAAAGACCGAGACTGAAGAGGATTGATCGGCAACACGAGCCACCTCCTCCTTGAAGGCCTTCATCTGCTCCAACTGTTCAAAGGATCCCGCGGCCGCAGAAACCACACAACGGGCATCCTTAGATTTGATCGGTGGCTGCCGTTTTTCCGGATGTCTGAGCTGCAAATGTGTGAGGCAATCATCCAAAACAGCAGGATGAAGGCGCAACAAGATTTGCAGGCCTGGGGGACATGCACGTGGCCTAGGCAGTAGACGCACGTGGCATGTGGGTCAGTACAAGACATCTTCTGCCTGCAGGGACACCAGCGGAAACCAGGCAAGGACTTGTCTTCCATCATGATCGCTATCGCAAAATTACACAGGGAAACTCTTGTCAAGTTGTCAAGGGAAGCAGTGTAGCGCAGTGGTTTAAGGCTCTGAGCTGCAAATCTGGTGATATCCAGCAGACCAGACCTGGGTTGGAATCCCACAGCTTCCACTTGCATACTGTGTGACCCTGAGCAAGTCACTTAACTGATAACCTGTGCTCCCAGGTCGCTCCTGTAAAAAAGCTTTCAGCTTAGTGTGCTACTCCTGGTTAAACAACTAAAATTAAATTAAGTTTGATTTTCGGTAAACTAGCTGAAAGATTAAGCCTCAGGGACTACTCAACGCGACAGTAGTAAGGAGGTAACCTGAATCTTCCAGCGGAAAGTAAGATCTGGTGTCATGGGGCGGAGCGGAGGTTTATAACACCCAGGTGGGTGGGACAAGTCAGCTTTTAGACCATCCGGCAAGATTTAAAGGGAAAGGGACATGTCCGCTAGGGTGGATAGAACAACATATCCATGATCCTAGAATATGCCTTGATTTTAGGAAACTTAATCAAGTGTCAGAATTTAACGGTTATCCTATGCCCAGAATAAACTATCTGGTGGACAGACTGGGGAGTGCCAAATATATCAGTACCATAGATCTCATCAAGGGTTACTGGCAAATTCCCCCAGAGAAAAAATCCAGAGACAAAACTGCATTTGCCACTCCTACAGGATTCTATCAGTTCACCACCATGCCGTTTGGATTACATGACGCACCCACTACACTACAGCCGTACATGGATGTAATTTTATCCCCTCATACTGGTTATTGTGCTGCATACCTGATGATGTAGTGGTGTACAGTCCATACTGGAAAAGCCACCTGGAACACCTAAAAGCAGTTATCCAATCAATCAAAAGGCAGGTCTGACAATTAATCCTACCAAGTGTGCATTGCGTATGCAGGAAACCAAATAGTTGGGCTAAGTTTAGGGAAATGGAGAAGTCAAGCCAGAGGTTTCCAAGATAGAAGCTGTAGCCAACAGTCCTGTCCCCAAAACCAAGAAACATGTCAGGTCATTTTTAAGGCTGGCTGGTTATGATTGGAGATTTGTTCCCAGCTTTGCGGAGTTAGCTACTCCCCCCACTGAACTCACAAAGGAACAGTTACCGAATAATGTGAAATGGACCCCAGAGTGTGATGAGGCTTTTCAAGCCATTACGGCTGCATTATGTTCAGCCCCTGTTTTAAGAAGCCCAGACTTAGAGAAACAATTTCTGTTACAAACTGATGCATCAGAGGTAGGCCTATGTGCAGCCTTGAGTCAGCATATAGATGGGAAAAAACATCCTATTCTATACATAAGTAGAAAATTGCACGACAGAGAGAAATGGTACTCCACCATTGAAAAGGAATGCCTTGCAGCAAAGTGGGCCATGGAGTCCCTTAAGTTTTACTTACTAGGAGCTGACTTTGTACTTGTAAAAGATCACAATCCTCTCTGTTGGCTTAACCAAATGAAAGATAAAAATTTTAGAATCATACTCTGGTACCTGGCACTGCAGCCATTTAAATTTAAAGTGACGCACAAATCTGGGAAAGAGAATGTCAATGCTTATTTTCTGTCTAGCTATGAATCTGGAATTGAGAATTCTGAAGGCTGAAAAAATAAATGTGCAGGTTTAAACTTCACTATTTGCTGTACTGTTGTTATGGAAAAAAGAATACTGCACATGCACAGAACTGTAAGGGTTATATGCTTATTTATTATTTATTTATTGAAACGTTTCACCAGGAAAGGCATACTGAGCAATATAAAACTGCTCATCTCCCAGAGCTTATATTAAATGAGAATTACTAGAAAGTTTTGGAAACCTGTTTTTGTAAAACAGGTTCCCTCTTAAGGAGGGGGTTCTATTCTCTCCTTTTATGTCTCTTCTCTGTTTGCACAGCCAAAGTTTCTCATAAGACCTAGGACATCTGCCTCTCGCTATCTCTCAACCATCACTTGCTGTTCTATCTTTTCTCCCCTCTTGCCTATCTGTGGTATAAAAATATATGTGACTCATTTTGTGGAAGTGTAACGGATACTGGGATTCCTTTGTTTAAAACTGTATATAGTTATACTGTTGAAATGATTGCAAAGCTATCTGGAACTTAAGGGGTTAACCCGAGATGCAACTGTTAAGCCTTTTGCAGAAGATGTAAACAAGAGGTCAGTTCTGGGTCACAATGTTCTTTTTGCTGCACCTGCTGAAACAAACAAGAAGATTGGAAACTTACAAGAACGCTGTGTGAGAAGCATGCTATTTTCTTAACGAGCTCCTGCACAGACTTATAAAAAGGAGCTGCAATGTTTTGAGAAAGAGACAGAGACTGAGATTGGAAATTAAGAAAAACTCAGAAGGACTCTTTTTCTATGTTTCTACTGCCATTGTAAATAGTTATTCTGAACAATTTTATTTTACTGTTAATAATAAAACTCTTGTTGCAAATTTTACAAGTGCTCCTGGTTTTCCTATGCTTCCTGACTTGTGCCTTGGGACAAGGAGATTCAGGGATCTCCATGTAATCCACCAGGTCCTTTCTGGTGGCATCCTCCTCCTCCTCTGTCTGAAACCCCATAGTGGAAGACAACTGCTTCATAATGTTGAAGAATGTAGTATCCTCAGGCAGAGACCTGGGGGTATGCTTGACAGATTCTTCACTGACAGAGGAGGCAGTGGACTTATCTGAAGTGTAATACTGTTCTTCCTCCTGTTCCTCCTCTACCTCATCTGGAAGTATGAGGTCAGGGTGGTATTCCTCCTTGACGTCGACCTCTTCATCTTAGTCTGGCATCGGATGCGCTGATGACAGTCCTCGGGCTGGCTCCCGGAGCTGACGAACGGGAGTAGACAACGGAGGAGTCGGTGAAGGTGCTGGCAACGAAGGCCTGTTAAAGGCAGCAAACTGCGCAGCAATTATGTTAGTGAAGTGGACTAGAACTTCATTCAAGTCCATGCTTGCCAGAGGAGGGGTCGATGGCACTAATGTTGCCGGACCCGATTGCACGCCCGACAAGCCCGTAGCCTTTGACCAGGAAGGATTGGGTCTCAAAGAGGCTGTCGTCGATGATGAGCTTGTCGTTGATGGAGGAGGGCCTGATGACCCAGAGGTCAACAGCCGAGCACCCTGGAAGTCAGGCGGAGAAGCTGTCGGTATGGGTCTGGAGTGAACCAGGACCTGGACAACACGTTTCTATGTCGGGGCAGCTGTTGCCAAAGACCCCCTGAAGAAGAGGCCGACGGAGAACGGGATGGCCGCCGGGGGGGGGAGCAGTCGCAATCACTGTCTTTTTTATGACCCCCCCGAGGACCTGTCTTTGGCCTGGGAGGCCTTGGAGCTCTTGGACCTGGAGGATGACCAGCTGGCCAGCACCCCGGAGGACCCCGACTTGGAGCTGGCTACCTGCTGTTCCATGAAGGTATGGAGAGCCTTTCTGTGTTGCCTAAGGGTGGTTTGGTTAAGCCATTGGCAGAGCTCACAGTCCGAGGCGTCGTGATCAGGCTCAAGACAGCAAACACACACAGAGTGCTCATCGTTGGAGGCAATCTTCTTTCTGCAGCGGCAGCGACAGAGGAGAGAAGTTGAAGGTTTAACTCTTGACAGAAAAGAAAAAAACAAAAATAAATATCTGAAAAGAGATTTGTGAGGGTTGTGTAGAAAAAAGGATGTAGGCAGCAAAAAGGCGCAAACACTGCGATGGTTCTTATGCGGAGACTGTGCTTGCAAGTTGACGGCAGGAAATAACGGAGGAGGGTGCGGGTCTGCCTGCGCCTTTACAGGGTTGGCGATGTCAGCGGACGTTACGGGCGCATGGCCCAGTTGTACTGCTGAAAATCTTTGTGTGTGTTCTCATTCACCGATGGTGAAGTTCCTATTGTAACTTGATGACGAAGATACCCCAAAGAAGATCTCTAATTCAATCTTTTTGTTTTCTAGGCATATATCTAGGTCTATCCAGCAGCAGTAAATGTTTTGTTTTTAAAGCTTTTCATGGCATCAAACTACATACAGACATAAAAATCACCCCAGGTCATCAATGCTTTAATTAGTGAAGACTAGCTATTTTGTTACAGACTAACCCACTCAATTACCTCTCAGGTGTTTGGGAAACTGTAAGTGTAGCCTTTATTAGTGCTCACTGGATAAGGAAATATTCTACAAATCACTGCTCTAGTGCTCTAAATTTGACTCTTAACTAGTATTGCTGAATCTATGCTCCCAGAAGCATTACTGTCACATGGTACAGAAGGCAATGTAGGGAAAAGAAAAGCAATAAAAATGTGAACATTGAGATCCCCAGGGTCCAAACCAACAGGCAAATTCAGAAAAAAAAGCATAACAGCAAAGAAAGGGAAGACCACACTAGGACTATACTCACAAATAAAAACACTCAGCACTACGTATGTTTTTGCTAATTCTGACTCTAGTACTCCTTTAAAATAATGATCATGTGAGCTAAAGGAAACAGCTTAAGACAATTCCTATCAAACAGAGAACTCTCTGAATATCAGAAGAATGCCCTAGCTTTTTTCAAGTTGTCAGATGCTGGGAAAATGCAATTTCTGAGCTCTCTGTGTACCGATACCACTGGCACTTGTCAGTACTTTATTTAGGCGGACTTGGTGTGAAGGTGAGAAAGAAAACAAGTGTAGACAGCTGACATTATTATCCCTAGTGCAACTGGTCAGACAGGCCATGCTTTCAACATTTATTAATCTAATTTATAGTCCATTTAAGTGCCAATAAGAACGGCAGGTACGAAATGAGCAGCCAGCAGGGAAGGCTACTGTAGAGGCAGAGCCATTCCTCACCCAGTGAGTAGCTAGAAGTGATTTACAGAGAGAGAGAGAGAGAGAGACATTAAGTACAGCTGCTGAGCCCAGTATTTAATCTCAGAATAAATGTGGCTACATTTAGAGGTAACCCTTTTAATACCGAGAGATTTTACATTTATGCAGCCTACACTGCTTTTGAGTTGTACTGCAGGATTCTCGCACTGATCCTATGATGGCTGGATGGGGCTCCGCACTCCAGTTAAAACACTTCTCTGCCTTTTAGATTCACAATGTAACCAAGGTGCAGATGGTGCCAATCACAGTCCATTACTCACAGGCTAGTATGCTCTCTTCAAAGCTCAATTGTCCTAGAATACACACCTGCATGCACACTTACCACAATTAGCACATGTATTAGCAGACATCATGCCTGCCTGCACTACCATGATGACAAACACACAAGCATGCATGCCCGTAAATATCACACATGCATGCACTCCCATGATCCAAATGTACATACACTCTAATGACACACAACACACATGCATACACTAGACATGAACTTGCCATCAGAAATAAGCCACCTGATCTATCAAGTCTGCTCAAGTTTGCAGCTAGCACCCTCACCTTGCAGCTGCCCCGCCCCCCTTCCCAATAACCCCCTCCTCACCTTGTCCCATCCCCTTCTGAAACTATCCACTGTCTTACAGGCTACCATCTCCTCCAGTACAGCATTCCATTCTGCCATGACCCTCTCCATGAAAAGTGTCTCCTCATTTCCGTCCTAAATCTCTCCCCCTCCAATCTAAGGCAATGTTCTCTCATGTTCCTCCCCCTCCTCAGCCCGAGTATCCCTTTAGTGCCTGCCTTGTTTATCCCCTTTAGGTACTTAAAAGTCTCAGTCGTATCTCCCGGTCCCTTCTCTCATCCAAGGAGTACATGTTCAGCTCTCTCAGCCTCTCCTCGTATGGTCTGTCCTCCAATCCTTGGGCATCCTTATAGCCCTGCGTTGTAACCCTTCCAGTAATTTCATATCATTCTTCAAATATGGCCACCAGAATTGCACACAGTATTCCAGGTGCGACCAGACCAGTGCCCTGTAGAGAGGCAGGATCACCTCCCTGCTCCTGGAGGAGATCCCGCTCATGATACAACTCAGCATCCAGTTGGCTTTTGCTGCCACCCTCCTACACTGTTCTGTATTGTTCATCTTCCCCGTTACAACCACACCTAGATCCTTCTCCTCAGTGGAACCTAGCTGCACCCCTCCCAGCTGGTAACCCCTTTCTGGGTTCTTTGCTCCAAAGTGCAGGACTTTGCACTTTTTCGCACTGAACCCCAACTGCCACGCTTCCGACCACTCCACCAGTTTTGTCTGGTCGTCCTGTAGCCCCTGCCAACCTGCTATATCATCCACCACTACCCCCAATTTGGTATAGTTGGAGAATAGATTGATCTTATTCCTGATGCCATACGAGATGTCTGCTATTAATATTCCAAACAGCACTGGCCCCAGTACAGATCCCTGCAGCACCCCGCTCATCACAGCTCTTGGGGACGAGCATTCCCGCCCACATCACTACCCTCTGCTGTCTCCCTTGCAGTCAATTCTCAATCCATTTAACCATCTTAATCCCCACCCCCACGTATCTCAACTTCCCTCCCAACCTCCTATGCGGCACCGAATCAAAAGCCTTACTGCAGTCCAAGTATATGACATCCGCTGCATAACCCTTGTCCAATTCTCTCGTGACCCAGTCGTAATACTCAATTAGGTTCGTCTGGCAGGATTTTCCGGAGACAAACCCATGCTGGTGACTGTCCTGGAGCCCACTGTCTTCCATAAAGGTCACCAGCCTTTCCTTAAGTATGGTCTCCATCAGCTTCCCCATGATGGAAGTTAAGCTTACCAGCCTGTAATTACCCGGCTCATCCTTTGGTCCATTTTTATGGATGGGTACTCCGTGGGCCATTTTCCAGTCATGCAGCACGCAAACTGTGTCCAGGGAGGTACTGAATAGTTCCACCAGCGGTCCAGCAGACCTCATTCAGTGCTTCTGCCTGATCCACCCTTTTCTCTGCCCACCACCCCGTCCTTCCTGATCCTCACCATCTGGTCCTTGTAGCTACTTCTCTCCCGTATGTATCTGAAGAAGTCCTTTTCCCCATCCCCGATGCCCTGCACCAGCTTCAATTCCCTGGAGGCCTTAGCTACTCTGACTCCCCTGGTAACTTCCTTGGACCTCTTCACGTACTCCTCCCTAGCCTCCCCTTCCTAGATTTCTTGTATTTCTTGAACGCTGCTTTTTTAGCCCTCACCAGTTCTAAGATCCCGCTACTTAACTATCTCGGTTGTTTAGCTCTTCCCTTTTTGCTCTGCAATCTGGTACATGTCTCAGTAGCCTCTGATATCCCCAATTTGATTTTTTCCCATTTCTGATTCGTATCCCAGTGTGACTGTATTCCTTCCAGATGCCCCCTTAAGATTTCATCCATCCTACCAAAGTCAGCCTGTCTAAAGTCCATCACCCTGGCCCCTGTTTACCCCCTGCTTTTCTGCTCATATTAAGTGTGAACCACACAGAGTGGTGGTCATTCCGAGCCAGTGGGTCCTCCACCCCCACCTCCCTTACTGCCTCTCCACTGGCCAGAACTAAATCCAGTGTATTCCCCAACCTAGTTGACTCAGTGACCATCTGTGCCAGGAAGCAGTCCCGAAAGGCATGCAGGAGTATTTGCTCCCTAGCACTCTAAGTGGCTGGGGTACCCCAATCCACTCCTGGTCGATTGACGCCCCCCACGATCACTGTGCCACCTTTCCCACACATCTTCCTGATCTGTTCCACCAGCTCCCTGTCCAGGTCGTTCCCTTGAGTCAGTGGCCTGTATACCACCCTCATCCTGAGAATCCAATTCCTCATGTCCTGGAATTGCACCTATTCTAGTGAAAGGGGTCTTTCCTAGGTCCCTGAAGGAGGCAGTTGTGAGGCCGCTCCTGGAAAAAAACCCTCACTAGACCTGGACTACCTGGCGAACTACAGACCTGTCTCTAACCTACCTTTTTTAGGCACGGTTATTGAGATGGTGGTGGCCCTGCAACTGGATACCCATTTAACATCTCACAGCCGCTATGATCCTCTCCAGTTGGGTTTCAAGAAGAGGCACAGTACAGAGACTGCCCTGGTTTGGGTGCTCAATGATCTCCTGGTGGCAAGGAATCAGAGGAGACGTTCCATTCTGATTCTCCTCAATCTCTCTGCCGCATTTGACACCATGGACCATGGAGTGCTGATGGAGTGCCTTCGGGTTTGTTGTGGACTGGCTGGTACAGTCCTCAACTGGTTTAAATCTTTCCTCACTGGCAGGTCGCAGCGTGTGGTGTCAGAACATTTTCTTCGGCCTCTGTGCCCCTGCTATATGGGGACCCCCACAGGGCTCCATCTTTTCCCCTGTTGTCTGGCGGTATATGCTACCACTAAGGGACATTATAAGACGGTATGGACTGAGTTTTCACTGCTATGCAGAGGACACTCAGCTAGACCTGTCTTTTGCACCTGAGCAGCAGGAGACGGTCTCAGTATTTGACAGCTGCCTTGCTGAGATCCAGGACTGGATGACGGCTAACTGGTTGAAGTTGAATCTGGACAAGACTGAAGTGCTGGTGCTGGGACTTGGTCACCAGGGAGAGGGTGCAGTCTGGGCAAGTCTCGGGGCTTCAGACCTGGGGACTCCCAGTTGCTTGGCTCTGATTGGGTGAAGAATCTTGGCACTGTTTTGGACAGTGGTTTGACACTTGGGTCATAGCTGTCAGCCGTGGTCCAGATCTCCTTTTACCACCTGAGAAACACTGCCAGGATTAAGCATCTGGTACCCCCTGGTGACGTGCCGACACTGGTCCATGCCTTTGTGACCTTGCGCCTTGATTACTGCAATGCCCTGTACCCGGGGGTAGATCTTCACTGCCTGCAGCTAGTGCAGAATGTGACGGCCAGGTTGTTGATCAGTCTGTCTAGGTCGTGTCGTGTTACACCTGTGCTGCACTATATGCACTGGCTACCAGTTAGGTGGTGGATCTCCTTAAAGGTCGGTTTGCTGACCTGCAAGGCCCCGCATGATCAGTGGCATGGCTACCTGCCAGACCTCCTGTGTCCCTATCGTCCCCTCAGCTCTCTTTGCTCCACAGATGAGGGACTATTAGAAATTCTGAGGTTTTCTTTAAAGACATCAGGTGCTCATGCCTTTTCTTTTACAGCACCCACCCCCGTGGAACTCTCTGCCCCAATATATTTGAGACAGTCCTACAGTAGATGTTTTCAAACGGGAGCTAAACACTTATTTATTTAGACCAGCTATTTTGGATGTAGACTAATGTTTTATATTGATGAATTAACATGTTTTATTTATGCATTTTGTGCTGTATGTATATCTTCAGTGTAATACTGTATATCTTTGTGAAGTGCACGGATTCATAATAAGACTTGCGCTACATTAAATAAAACTTGACTGACTGACCTGTTCTCTGATGACACACACACCGTGTGTACAAGAACCCTCAACAAATGTACCTGTGATTTGATGACACACACCATACAGGCACACCCCCTAAACACGTGTACCTGTCCTCTAATGACACACACCATACATGCAAGCACCCTCCACACACATACCTGTTCTCGGATGACACACACCATACATGCAAGAGCCCTCAACACATACCTGTTCTCTGATGACACACACCATACTTTCAAGGGCTATATATATATACACACACACACACACACACACACACATCTGTTCTAAGATGACACACACACCATTATATGCAAGTATCCACAACACATGTACCTGCTTTCTGAGACATCACACATGCAAGCACCCTGGACACATGTGCCTGCTTTCTGATGACACACACATGCACCATACATGCAAGCACCCTCAACACAAGTACAGTAATTACTCTTTACTGACACACATCAAACATGCAAGCACCCAACACAAGCCGCTACTCTCTAGCGACACACACCATGCATGCATGCACCCTCAACACAAGTACCTACTCTCTACTGACACACACCATACATGCAAGCACCCTCAACATAAGTAGCTACTCTGTCGACACACGCACACAGCATACATCCAAGCACCCTCAACATATGTACCTGTTCTCTATTGACACACACCATACATGCAAGCACCCTCAACACAAGTAGCTACTCTCTACTGATGCACATCATACATGCAAGCACCCTCAACACAAGTAGCTACTCTTTATTGACACACACCAAACATGCAAGAACCCTCAACACAAGTACTTACTCTCTGTTGACACATACCATGTATGCAAGCACCCTCAACACAAATACTTACTCACTATTGACACACACCATACATGCAAGCACCCTCAACACAAGTACTTACTCTGTATCAACAGACACCATACATGCAAGCACCCTCAACACAAGTAGCTACTCTCCATCAACACACATCATACATGCAAGCACCCTCAACACAAGTAGCTACTCTCTAACACACACACACACCATACATGCAAGCACCCTTGACACAAGTACTTACTCTGTATCAACACACACCATACATGCAAGCACCCTCAACACAAGTACTTACTCTGTATCAACACACACCATACATGCAAGCACCCTCAACACAAGTAGCTACACTCTATCAACACACGTACACAGCATACATGCAAGCACCCTCAACACATGTACCTGTTCTCTACTGACACACACCATACATGCAAGCACCCTCAACACAAGTAGCTACTCTCTACTGATGCACATCATACATGCAAGCACCCTCAACACAAGTAACTACTCTCTATCAACACACACCATACATGCAAGCACCCTCAACACATGTACCTGTTCTCTATTGACACACACCATACATGCAAGCACCCTCAACACAAGCAGCTACTCTCTACTGATGCACATCATACATGCAAGCACCCTCAACACAAGTAGCTACTCTCTAACACACACACACACACACACCATACATGCAAGCACCCTTGACACAAGTACTTACTCTGTATCAACACACACCATACATGCAAGCACCCTCAACACAAGTACTTACTCTGTATCAACACACACCATACATGCAAGCACCCTCAACACAAGAAGCTACACTCTATCAACACACGTACACAGCATACATGCAAGCACCCTCAACACATGTACCTGTTCTCTATTGACACACACCATACATGCAAGCACCCTCAACACAAGTAGCTACTCTCTACTGATGCACATCATACATGCAAGCACCCTCAACACAAGTAACTACTCTCTATCAACACACACCATACATGCAAGCACCCTCAACACATGTACCTGTTCTCTATTGACACACACCATACATGCAAGCACCCTCAACACAAGCAGCTACTCTCTACTGATGCACATCATACATGCAAGCACCCTCAACACAAGTAACTACTCTCTATCAACACACACCATATATGCAAGCACACTCAACACATGTACCTACTCTCTGATCACACACACATGCTATAAATGCAAGAACCCCAAACACATATACTTGCTTTCTGATGACATGCACAGCACACATGTAAGTGGTTCCACTATCGCATGGTGACATCTACTATGCCGACATCCCCATTAGCGACAGATACAATGGCAAGTGTCGGCATTGTACTGTTGGGGATACTGGCATGTTTTCTTCCAGGGGCTGTGCCACCCGAATGCCCTCAACACCTCCGGTCTCTAATTATGCAACTCCAAGTTGGAGTTGTCTTGGGGAGGGGCGAAACACCAGGAGATGCACCACAGGTGTCAGCGGGGACCATCACAGCGACCCCATGCTTTCAGGCGAAGTCTGTTACTGTGATGGTCTTCGCTGACAGTCTCACTCTACAGTCGGTACACCGATGCAAGCACCCTTAACGCATGTACCTGCTCCCCTCTCCTTGAGAAAGTGGGAGTACGTCATGAGACACCAGTGGTTTTGATAAATATGCCTGAATAACCTTTTATCACTATATGTGTTTCAAATTATGCTTCATACTATTTTTTGTGTTGTTTTGGTACTCTCTGATGACAAACACACTGTATACGAGACACAATGCACATGCAGTGCTCTCCCACATTACAAGTGCAAGCATTCCCAGTACATAACACAGGTGCATGCAGTGTCTCACACACACACACACACACACACACACACACACACACACACACACGCACACGCACGAACCTGACAAACACATACAGTGCTAGCACACACTCATGTACTTCCACAAATTAAGCCACCTGCATCCACTCCCATGTGCATTCACTTCCACTAAGGTCTTGTTCTCTTTTTCCTGCATCCCACTGCCACTATGTGTGCATGTTCTGATCCCTCCACCCTACCACCACCAGCTGAACTCAGCATCTGCAGGCTGATTTAAGCTATTGCAGACAGGATGATGCCAAGCTTAGTTAAAAGGGAGACATTGCTGATGGAAATGGTATCATTACGGAGGAGCACTTGCTGCCTCGCCAGCCTGCAGCTACTTCACTATAATTAGAGATAATTCTATATCATTAAATGGATAGAAAAAAATGCTGAAAGCTGCTTACAGAGCCAGTTTCACCCATAATGTTATCCTAACACAACCTCACAGGTGAAACTAGTGCATACAAGACATCCTATTTATGACTTTAAACTCATAAATGGATTCATTTTATAAATCACAACAGGGCAATTCAGGGTGTGCGTGTCGCTGGGATAAAGTCACTTCTTGGGTAGTTGAAGGCTCTCAAGTCTATGGCCTCCTGCCTCGTAGTGCACCTGGGGCATGATGTTATCTCAGCACGACACACACCCTGGCCTGCCTTATTGCTTAAACATGCTATTTTTTTTTTTTTTTTAATTCTGGCTTCTCATTTTCCAGAACCAGAAATCACAATACAACCTACATCAACCCAACCTAGACTGCCAGGCTCTTAACTCACAACCTCCAACTTCACAGCAACTGACTTGGTTTCAATGGCTGCCTCAGATGTACACAAGATGGGTTCCACCAAGCCGCATCAAAGGAAATTTCAAAAACATTCCCTACAGCAACACAATGCCGCCGACATCCCTGACACCGCCATGTCTAGATAATGACTGGGGAACACACCGACACTGACTGCTACAGTTCTCAGTATCAATATGGGGGGCTGTGCCCCCCCATTTAATATAACAAACTCCACGTCGCGCAGACAGTGGAGAAAGGGATAGTCCTACTGCCCACATACCAGTCACCGCAACATGCTGTCGGCCGCAAACGTGGTCGCTGCTCCTGCTTCACTGTAGAGGTTTCACTATTACAACATCGCTGTAATAATGGTATACCCACAAAATGCAACAAGGAATGGTATTCTACAGCAGGGCAACTGCAGTCATGTCTCGGCACAGGCCGAGATACAGACAACTATGTTACCGATGCCTAGTACAGTTCCTCATGTAATGTCTGTCTGTCTTTCTGTTTCACAAAAAACTGCGGTTAGTTGCTGTCAGCAGAAAGTACTGAAAGCACCAGATGTGTTGACTTGCACTTCAAGGGGAACTGAAGTCAAAATTTATAAAAAATATGTGTACAGAGTGTTTTGATTTATAAGTGTAGTCCTAATGCATCCTTCCCTTTGTTTGCTGTAAGGATTTTTTTTTTGTTTGTTCATTTTTTGTCGTCAAGTTTACAGCAGTACAGCTGTGATTTTAAGTAACTCTCCTTGTCCAGGGAGCTCTAATGAAGGCTACATTTACAAATGGCAAACGCCCGAGGGATAATTGAGTGGGCTTTTCTGTAAGGAAACAGCTAGTCTCTTTGTTGATTATAGCATTGGCAATAGGGTCATTTGTTATGTGCTTTTTATGGTTGTGTGTAGTTTAATAAAAATGAAAAATAAACAGAACATTCACTCCTGCAGGCTAGACCTGGACACATATCTAAAAAACGAAACTTTGGATTAGAAAGCGTCATTTAGTTGAAGTTAGAATATCAGGCTCCTAACAAGAGATTGTTGCAGCAGCAGTTACTGTATTACTCTCTCTGAATCAATGGTCCTGGATGCATCACTGACACATGGGACAGGAAGTACTGTAAGAAACAGAAGGGCCATAAAAAATGCAAACATGGAGATTCCCCAGGGGCCATAAAACTAGCAGGCAAATTATGAAACAACTCCTTACAGCAAACAAAGTGACAGGCACACTAGGACTACACCTACAAATCAAAACACACTGCACATTTTTTTTTATATAAATTTTGACTTTAGTTTCCCTTTAAGTATTTATTTTATTTATTTATTGCAATTATTTCACCAGGAAAGGCACACTGAGCAACAAGATGCTTGTCTCCCAGTGCGACCGGGGGGGGGGGGGGTATAAAGGGATAAGATAACACGCAGGTTATCAAGTGAACAATTAACAGAAGCAATAAAAGCAGCATAAGGATACGTTTACGTGAAAATACAAGCAGTGCACATTGAATGCATCGGATATTGTAGTAGTAAATAGCAAATTCGTGACATGAAGCAGCAGTCAAGGGTAAATTAGCACAGTAGTAATAGCTGTAGACAACAGAAGACGTATATCACAGTTATACACAGGACACAGGGCAACAGCCCCAGGACAGGACAAAAGTGCAAGGATGGGGTTGTATGCCAGCTTCTGTAGCAAGGCTAAGGCTGCTGGTCGGGCATTGGGAGGGACAGTGGGGCATGGCAGGTTCAGGTACAGGAGCAATTTGTAGTAAGAAAGTTAGCTAGGGCGGTAGACAGATAGTGGGAAGAGGAGGAGTGCTGAATTTGTGGTGGGAAAGTGTTCCAGAGCTTGGGTAGAACGGCAGTTTTCCAGAGACAGGACAGAAGACAAATTATGATTTTCTGTGCTCCTCCCCACGTTAGCAAAAATACAAACAGTGGCTAAGGCTGAAAAGAGATTTAGGAAAGAAAGAGACACAAGTTAGACAAACAGGATTATTTGAAAGAGGGCGTTTTTGGATGGGAAAGACCCCCGGCAAGCAGAGACTGTAGTAGGGAAGAAAATTGAACAGCTCTAAATCAAGAGCAGGTGGAAACAAACAAAAATGAAAATTACGTACCTACTATAATTTTTTTTTTTTTTTTTTTAATCACGCTACTCTTTATTCCATCCTCTGTGGAGCGAGCATGCCAGTCGTCCAGCCGCTGGCACTCGCACCCCGGACCCAGGTCTGGTCTGCAAAATGCTCTCCTCCATGCAGGCTGGCCAACGCGCATGGAGGGGTGCATCTCTCTAAGTCCCGGGGGTGCAGCGCATGGCCATCAGTTGCCACGACCACCCCGCAATTTTCCACCTGATTTTTGCCCACTGGAGCCGGACATGCAATGACGTCAGCGCACTGACTTGCTGACGTCCGCCAAGCTCCAGCCCTCTGCTGTGAGCCACTTCTGCAGTGCCCCCGACATCAGTCAGGTGCCACTTCAGAGCGATGCAAACCCCTGCACCCACCCCAGAGAAAGGAGAGCAGTCGTGGGATGCTCCATCCTCTCCCTCCCCTGCTGACCCCTGGCGGCCAGGGTCCGTTCCTGAACCCAGGTAGCCGGCATAGCGCAAGGTGTGGCGTCCAGCGCCTCAACCCTCAGCACCACCGGGCCAGCTACCTACCATAATTCTTGATCTTCCTGTAAATATTCACCATTCATCACTGGTGGGTTCAAGCCAAGGCGCAGGACCTCACAGGATGCTTTTCTGCTTTAAGAAAAAGCTTTACTGCTCTAGAAGGAGGGACAATGTTGAAGATGGTGCAACCCTCAAGGCCGATGCATTCGTGGCACTCACGGGTTGGCCAGTAACCAATATCGTCCCCTCCATTACCTCAGTTCTGCTCGCTGGAGAGGAAAATTGATAAGAGAAAACAAGGGTGGAGGGTGGTCAAGGGAGCCAAAGGGACAGTAAAAGGAAAGGATATAAACTGAAAAAGGAATAAGTGACGAGAGGATAGAGTGTTTTTAGAAGGTTGGAGCCTAACTGGGTCTGGAGGAGGGCCCCCAACCTCTGGGTAGGCAGAGAGGGAGATAAGGAAAGAAAAAAGAAAGAAGAGGCGGGGGGAAGGAGACAAGGTGGGGGAGATGTACTATGTCCCCCATCCTTAAAATCCCTATGGACCAAGGTATAACTTTAAGCCGGGCTGGGGAAGCAGATGCAGGAGACTGCCAGGCGCCAAGCGACTCCTCCACAAAGGGCTGAGGCCACAGAGGGATCACCAAGGATTCCGCACACATGGTATTGCATAGTAGCACTGGGGTTAAATTGAGCTTCTCCGGCATCGTCACCAGGAATCAGATACTCCGTGAAGTCAGCATCAGATGACCAGTATGATGGACAGTACTCTTCCTCAGAGAAGGAAGCTGACGAAGTAGAGGGGCTCCACACAGGGAACGATGGTGCTGCATGAGGAGCCGCAAAGACCAGCTCATCCATGGCCCTGTAGGGAAAGCACTCCCTATGGCCCTATACTGCTTACAGGTAAGGGGATCCAAGAGATCTGGGAGAATGGGGGTAGATTGCAGGGAGGGAGAGGGCTGTGCAGGATGGTTGTGAAAGACCGCACCCTCCCTGTCAGGGCTGTAGGCACCAGTGGGAACCCCTCTACCACAAAGGGGTGCACTGCCCAGACCCCACCTGCTGCTCAACCATCCCCAAGCCAGCAGGGGGAAGCCCAAGGAAAGAAGATCCCTGGTGGGGAGACCAGAGCCCAACGGGGTGTCCCCTGTTCCCACCTGATGCAGGGCACCGTCCCCTGAGGGAGGAAGGGGTGCTCGGACCAATACTTCTACTCCGCTCCCCAGTGGCCAAGACCACCTTGGCAGAGCGGGGCATGGTCCGGCCCCCCAACCACCCAGGAGAGGACAGAGACCTGCCTCTCGAGTGAGGTCTCCCAATGGCAACCAATCTCAAGGACAAGGGGAGAGAAAAGCAGGCACCATGGTTGGCATCTGACTCCCCCAACTCTGAGGCTGCACCCAACGGAGACCTGGCACCGAAATCCACCTCCTCCTCAGAGACATACCCTGATACAGCACTGTCACCAAGGGTGGCATCAAAAATGGTACTGGGGCCCATAGCGGCACAGATCTCGGTGCCATCCCCAGACGCAGCACAGTCATCAATGTCAACCTCAGAAGCGGCACCAACATCAGGGACGGCTGCGACTGTGGCACTGGCCACTGAAATGCTGCCAAATGCAGCACTGACACAGGGAATGGTGTGGACCGTGGTGCCATCACCAGGTGCAGCATCCGCACCGACCATACCCACGGCACCGTCATCAGGCACTGTGCCACAAGCGGCATCATAGCCCAAGATAGCACAGAGGACAGCACCAGAGTCTTCTGAGGCGCCTGCAGAGGAAAGAGTGGTGCCGTGCACAGTGTGAAGATCAAGTTTTGATCCCACTGAAGAAGTCCTCAAGTGGAATCTGCGGGGCAACCGCTCCGGAGGGCTGAGTTGCCAGTCTGGGTCCTCCAGATCATCCTCTGAATCTGAGGAGAAGACCACAGAGACCCCAAGAGAGGCAACCCCGGTCACCTGACCCATCCTGGCACAAAGGGCGGTGTCAGGAAGGGATTCCACAGCATCAGAGGGCCGGCCTCGCTCACCGCACTGGAATCAGTGTCAGGAGCCAAAACTGCACCCTCCAAAACCCCCTAAAGGACCACTGGTGTAGGATCGTGTGCAGCTAAGGTCTCAACACTGGGATCCCCGAAGGGGAACTGGGCCTGGAGCAGTCAGCAGCCAACCTCCCAGAGGTTGACCGCTCCCCCAGGTGCACGGACTCAGCAGCACGCAAGTCCACGATGGCCTGTTCTCCCTCAGTGCATGTAGCAATGGGGGGAGGCCCAGGGAACAGGCTCAAGGTCCTACCTTGCAGTCCTCATTTGACGCTTGCACTGAAGGTTGGGAGTCGATCTCAACCCTCACCGCGAGAGTTCAAGGGTAGTAGTCCATACTGAAGCAAGCATTGCAACAGTCCATGTCGTGGTTTGGCCCTACGCAAATGAAGCATCGGTCATGTGGGTCTGTTACGGTGAACAGACTTCCAGAGGGGCACTGATGCATGGGAGAAGTCCCCGCCTTCAAACATTTACATCCCGAACCCAACATGGCACTGACCGCACAACAGAAAATAAAACGAAGGAAAAGACTAGACACTGTTGATCCTCTCAGATATCGTTGTCCCATGGAGCACCTACAGCCTCAACGGTGAGAAGAGCAGAACTGAGCTAATGGAGGGGATGACATCGGTTACTGCCCAACCTGCAAATGCCACGCAATGTTTCGAGCTTGAGAGTAGCACCATCTCCGTCGTCGTCTCTCCTTCTAGAGTAATGAAGTTTTTTCTTAAAGCAGAAAAGCTTCCTGTGGGGTCCTGCGCCTTTGGTTTGAACCCACCAGTGATGAATGGTGAAGATTATACAGGGAAGATCAGAGCTGGACAGAAAACATTCCACAGATCCTATGGTCCCAGAAATGATTGACAGTGGCTGTTCAGGCACCACATCAGAAGGTGGACCATACACAAGCAGTTTTAAGAGAAAAGCCAAACCGCGAAAACAAAAAGTCAAACAACTACAACCCCAAAGGGAAAGGAGGACAAGAAGGGGTAAACTTGGGAGGAAAAAAATAAAAACAGAAAGCAGAATTTTGACTCGCAAAGCCCAGAAAGAGAGAGCAACAGCTGAGAAGTCAAGCTTCTCAAACAAAGCCCTGACTGTCAATGACTTCCATTAGCATCATGGCGGAATAGGCAGCATGGTGTGTGAGTGCTCCCTCTCACATTTACATTATTTTGATTTTTACCCTCCAAGATCCCCTGCTTCTTACCTAATTCCCCAAGAAATCAAGAATCTGCCTACTTGTCCACCTTTATGCTTCTCCGGCTCAAAAGAAACAATCGATTCTGGGTCTTTATTTCTTACGCCTCCGATGGTGACGAGGAGAGCAGGATGGCGGGTACAGAGGACCCAAAGCAAACCAGGCAGGGGAAACATAACTCGGGGAAGGCTTCGGCTACAACCGTGATCTCCTCTCTGGATTCAATACTTTCAGCTATCCAGGAGTTCCAATCGGAGGTAAAAGAATCCCTCCAGGACCTCCAATCAGAGTTGGGCTCTCTACAAAAAAGGCTGGATGAAGCAGACACACAGATTACTACAAATACGGTGTGCCTAGATGGTTTACACGCCTCTCTCACGGAACTGGCCCACACGCAGTTGGCTATAGTTCAAAGGCAAGAGGACTCTGAAAACAGGGCGAAAAGAAAGACTGTTTGGCTTTTTCAGAAAAAGAGACACGCAAGAACAAGGGGACACAATTTAAAGACAGAAGGGGGGCCGTTCAGGGGCAATGTGAGGAAGTATTTTTTCACAGAGAGGGTAGTGGATGCATGGAACAGCCTTCCTGAGGAGGTTGTGGGGTCTAAAACTGCGGGAGAATTCAAGAATGCATGGGACAGACATAAGGCAGTTCTTGTGGGGGGGTAGGAAGAAATAGGCTGTTGGTTAACTAGGATCTGCGGCCCCTCCTGTAGGTAGGAAAATGGGCAGACTAGGTGGGCCAAGCGGTCCTTATCTGCCGTCAAAGTCTATGTTTCTATGTTTATGGGATTCCAGAGGATGAGGAAGGCCCTGATATGTCTGCCTTTTTGGATCATTTTCTACAGACCACATTAGCTTTGGGGCCTGACTTTCCTATTGATATTGAGTGGGCACATCGCACCCTGGACCCCAAACCACCAGTGGGGGCTCGCCTGTGCTCTATTATAGTGCGCTTTTTGAGTCATGCCATTAAAGAGACTCTCCTCCAGAAGGCTTGGTCCCTGCAACAAATCTCTTATGCCAATAAGCGGGTCTTTTTTGATAATGACTTTGCTGCTGCAACGCAGCGGCTCCAGAGAGCATATGTCCCTTTATTTTCTTGCCTGCAGGAACATAAACTTAAGTTTAAAACCCCTTACCCAGTCAAGCTTGCAGTTTTCTTTGAGTCTGGGCCCCGCTCGTACCCCACATACGACAGGACTTACAATTATGGGGCTTGCTGGGAGACTCTGAGGCCTGAGGCTATACAAACAGAAACCGCGAGATTGGGTAGAGGTTCATCTCCCCCCAAAAGGCCTACAACCAGAGAGCAACCACAGTCTTTAGAGGAGATTCTGCGAAGCATCCAGCAATTTTGGAGCTCTTCAGCAAAGGCAGATGGACCATCGGAGGCACCCTGAATACCTTACGGCTGTTCTGAATTCTTGAGACTTCTTGCAGCATCAGGTGGGTGTTAGTGAGCTGCCGATAGGGGAATGGTGGGGGCACTGAGGTGGGGCCCAACGTCCATTTTAGGACCCCCATTCACTGATGGGTTTGATAAGAGAGGGGGGAGAGACAAAGGATGGGACTGAGTATCCTACCTGCATGTATTATCTGGACACAATAGCATAATGGTCTCCCCCTTTCAATTGGCTGGCTAAGGTTTCTCAATGGCGAGCCTTCGGGTTAGGCCAAGAGCGTCATACTAAAGTATTTCACTGGGGTGATCCATGGAGTGGGCCTCCGTGGTCCCCCGCCCTGCCCTCCTCTCCCCTTGTTGGGCCACTGCTTTCACCCGCTGCTTGTTCCCACCCTGGCTGCCTTAATAGTTGGGACATATTGGATTTACAAGTTTATTTTCTGGATCCTTGCGAGTTTGAAGGATAATACACCGCGACTATAGAAGGGACTATACGTGGCTTTCCCACCATAGTTATGAAACTTAATGACTGGATCCATGACCCTGTTTTTGTTTTCTCACCAGGTCTTATTGGGGGCACCAGTTTATTCAATGACCTTCCAGTATCCAGGGGTTCATTCTCTCCTCCCCGCATGACCGATCCTGTTTAGGGTTTTGGTTTAGTTAACTGGTAATAATCCACGACAGACTCCCTTTCCCCCTCCAGATCCTATCTCTATACATGATGGTGGGGATGGGGGTGGAGTTCCCAGCTTTAGTGGGGTCCCCTTATCTCCCCTTGTGCTCTCCAGTTATTTTTTTTGCTCTGTGGAGTGGCGGGGGCACAGGAGGTTAGTTCCTTTAGGGTTTACCTTTGGGCTATTTATTGGAGGCCGAGTTTCGGTTATTCCTCCCTGTTCTCTACTCCTAACACCAGGATCACTTTAACAATACTGACTGTGCACAATGTTTGAATAATATTGTTAGTGGGTGATGGGGGTCCTGGGAGTGGAGTAGAAGGAGGGGAGCAAGAGTTGTCCTGAAGAGGTTCCTCGGGTCATTAGCTAGGATATGATGGGGTTACTATAAAGGGGATTGTTCCTCATTTCAAAGGAGCGGTGGGGGGGGGGTCCTCTGATGGAGTCCTGGTGTTTCCCCTATGTCTCTACCACTTTGGGTAGGCGTACCACTTTTATTGGTGGTGGCTCTACCTTTAGGGAGCATTCGCCCCTTGGAGCTGCTTCCCCCTTCCTTTCTGGGGGACCATGCCCTGGCTCCGTAGGGCTCTTTTGCTGTCTAGTGTCCAATGGTAGCCCCCAGTTGGGATCTCATTTCCCTTCCATGTTGGAAGTCACACAGTTATATTTAATTACCTATGAATTTTATTTATTTATTTTATTTATTTAGTTTTTGTTGACCGGGTAAGTGCACTAGACAAATCCTGTCTATTTTCAGGCACGACCCGTGGGAGGGGGATACAGATGAATGCCAACTGACCTTGAACCAGATTAAGCTGCTGGTGGTATTTTTAGTGAATGAGGGAAATTTGGCCAGGACACCGGGGAAATTCCCCTGCTCTTTTCGATAAGTGCCATGAGATCTTTAACATCCACCTGAACTACCACCAATCCAGGCAGATGGGACCTCGGTTTAACGTCTCATCCGAAAGACGGCACCTCAGAAGTGCAGCACCCCTCTCATGCTGCACTACAGTGTCAGTACTGGGATATTAACCCAAGTGCCAGATGTGGGAACCGAACCCACAGCCCTCTGATCTCCCGGCCTCAGAGGCGAGTGTGCTACCTACTGAGCCACTGACACTGACAAATGACGAATACTTATGGGTTTCCGCCATATTTAGAGGAGAAAGGGGGAGGGAGTGGTTTATAGTTCTGGTAGTTTGTAATATAGTTTTTCTCTATTGTTTGGCCCCAGTTGAGCCCCTTTTGATATCTTTTATTGATTTTAATGAAAAACTTGAGAGACATAGCAGTACTATATACATTAGGCTGCTCAATAATAAGTTCTTGCAGGCCACACAGACTGGAGATGAGTCGAGGAGTGCTTGGAGCCCGCTTAGTTGCGCTGTAGGACAGCCGGCCTCCTCAAAGGCTCTCTATTTCATTTTTCTACTTGGTTTACCTACGGAAGAACGGCAGTAAATCCAGTCAAAATTTTCTCTGTAAACATAAATGGGTTACACGGCCCTATCAAAAGGACACGCTTGATGCAAAACTTGAAAAGGCAGGCGGCTGACTTATACTATCTTCAGGAAACCCATCTCTGCCCTGGAACTCCAGAAGCTTAAGTGGGGAAATAGGTACGGGGTATATGCCTCGTCTCATTCGAGCGGCTGAAAAGGGGGGGTGATTCTGGTGCCTGTTTCTACTGCTTTTTAGGTTCAGAAATCAATTATTGCCTTACAGGGAAGGTATGTTATTCTTACAGGTACACTTTTTTCCCCAGAAAGTTACTTTAGTAAATGTATATTTGCCTCCTCAGACATCTCTCCCTGTAATTTGCTCCATCCTCGCTAGGGTAATGGATGCTCTCCAGGGTATTTTAATTATGGGAGGAGATTTTAATGTGGCCCTGTCTCCTCAGTTGGATACCTCTGGTCCAAAAGCATACATATCTTCCAGTGCACTTAAATATTTAAGGGGAACACTTTCTCACTTGGAGGCAGAGGATGTATGGAGGAAGCTTTTTTCCACTAACCCGGGATTTACATATTTTTCCCCACAATTTCAAACATGTTCTCGCCTGCACTACTTTTTTGTCACCTGCAAACATTTTTCCCTTATTCAGGATTTAACATTAGGCCCACGTATCCTTTCTGACCATCGCCCGCTGACCCTTAAAATACTGCTGGGGAAAGCCTCTAATTTAAAAATGCGGCGCTTGAATCCCTCATTGTTAAGAGACCCAGAATACATAGAGCAGCTAAATACTAGAATACCTCAGGTTTTAAAAGAAAATGATACAGGGGATACATCCAACCCGATTCTATGGGACACCCTTAAAGTGGTAATTAGGGGAGAGACCATGGCATATTCTGCTAGGAGGGGGAGGGAGTTAGAGGCTTCCTACAACTATCTGGTCGAACAACTACAATCTTACCAGCTTCTTTATAGGGAGGGAGATCGGATTTTATGGAGAAAAATTAACCAAACTAAACAAGAAATACAAAAAGTAATGGGTTTAAGGGTCTTAAAAACCCTTTCATACTTAAAACAGTCCAATTACGAAGGAGGGGCCAAGGGCTCCCGTTTGCTTGCTGGTAGACCGTATGCTTGGAAATGGGCGGCAACTATCTTTAAAGTTAAACACTCTGTTTCTAATAAACTCTCTCACTCTGATGACCATATTCGTTCATCCTTCCTTTCTTATTATCAACCTCATTATACCCCCTAACCCAACTCCTCATTCCCAGAGGAAAGAAAAGCTTTTCTTTCTGGACTCTCTCTCTCCCCCTCCTTACAGATTATCAAAGGGCCTCCTTGGAGACTCCTATTACCTCAGAGGAAATCCTGATTCATATTAAGGCCCTTCAATCAAACAAAAGCCCGGGCTCCGATGGATTTCCCGCTGAGTGGTACAGAAAATTCTCAAGCCTTCTTCTCCCTTCTCTCCTACTAACATATAGGGCTACAGCGGAGGGAGAACCCCCTCCACCCTCATGCAGCTATGCTATAATCTCCCCAATCCTCAAACCAAATAAAGACCCCTCTACTATATCCTATCGCCCAATTTCCATTTTAAATGTCGATTATAAGATCTTTATGGCTATATGGGCTTCAAGATTAGAAACAATCCTTCCCAACATTATTCATCCCGACCAGTCTGGATTTATTAAATCTTGGAATACCACAGGTAATATCAGGCGTACTATGTTACTATTAGAATAAGTACACTCTAGGCAGATCCCTTTGGCTTTAATAAGCTTAGATGCTGAAAAAGCTTTTGATAGGGACTCATGGAGTTTTCTCTGGGATACTCTGGAGGCTCTGTCATTTCCTCACTCCTTTCTCACCTGGCTCCAGAATGTATATTATCAACCGAGGGCCTATATCCATATTAATGGAGCCTTCTCTTCCCCTATTCTTTTGCAACAGGGTACTCGACAGGGCTGTCCCCTTTCTCAGACCTTATTCGCATTGTATATAGAATCTTTAGTGACAGCCCTTCGTTCAGATCCTCGCATAGAAGGAATCCCCCTCGGACAAAAAGTTACAAGGTTTCTCTATTTGCAGATGATGTTTCCCTCACTCTCCATTCTCCAGAACCTTCTATACCTGCCGCGTGGGATATTCTTGAACACTATCAAAATCTAGCCAATTTTAAATTGAATATATCAAAAACAGAAACACTAATATTACCAACCATCTAGTGCCCTAAGAACCTCCTTCCCCTTGAAATGGAGGTGTACCAAGATAAAATACCTTGGAGTACCTCATGCACCTCCACTAATGTGGTGTACTGTATTCTTTGCAGGAGGTGTTCAGCTATTTCCATCGGAGAAACTGGTAGGCGTCTTGCTGACCGTTTCAGGGAACATTACAGAGCAGTCAGGAATGGTGAAACTGCTAAACCCATTGTATCCCACTTTATCTCCAGGGACCACAATGTCAATGACCTTTCTGTTTGTGTCCTTCAGCAGGGCTTCCGGGATCCTGACCATAGAAAAACATGGAAGCCAAGCTGATCATCCGCCTTGGCTCCCCAGCAGCCCTCTGCTTAAATGATAGACTTATTTTCCACTAACATCTTTCAGCCTTCCCTTTTTTTCCCTAAAGTCAATTTGTTTTTGTACTCATTTATTTTTCATTTTCACCATATGTCTCCATTTCTGTCTCCTTCTCACACATTTGTCACCTTTCAGCCTTCTTACAAGGCCCTGTTAATCAGTCTCTACCTGGGAACTTCCCCAGCTCTTTCTCTCCCATTATGTTTTATCTTTCCCATCATCACCTTTTTGTTCCACAGATTCTCTCTTAATCTTACCATTTACCACTTCTTCTCCCTTAGCCTCCCCCTTCTTCTTTCTCCACATACTCTCTCATTTTACCTCTCCTCTACACTAACTTGTTTTTTTCTCTTTTAGATTTTTCCTGAAGAAGACCTAAGGTCGAAACGTAGATTTTTAACTCTATTTTCTATTTTCAGCGTGCATTTAATAATACCATTTTGTTTTGCTTTTAGACCACATGCTGACGCAGCGTCTTGTCTTTGTTTTTTTACAACTTGGAGTACATATCCCACTTAACCTGCAGCATCTGGAATTAGTGAAATATGAACCTATTTCTATCCAAATCCAGGAAGATCTCAAAAAATGGGGCTGGCTAAAACTGACTTTTCTCCAGCGAATAGAAACAATTCACATGAATATTCTTCCTAGATTATTATACTTTTTTCAGAACGTCCCACTTTTCCCAGCCAATTATTATTTTAAATCTTGAAATAGAACTATTTCTTCCTTCATATAGGAGGGGCAGAGACCGAGGGTACGCTTACTCATTGTTATGTTTTTCCAGACCGGGGTAAACCTTCCAAACTTAAGCTTTATGCTAATGCAGCTTTTCTCAAAATATTAATTATCTGGCTTTCGCCACAAATTCCTGTCTATGGAAAGATACTGAATTTTAATTAATGATCTCTATGATATTGAAAAGATACTTTTGCTTCCAAGGCATGCCCCCTGTTGAGGGACTATACAGACTTTACTGCACAGGTCTTGAAGATATGATTCAGGGTTAAGCAACATAATGAGTTAAAACAGATTTCTTTCTTTTTCACACTGATATCGGCCGATGAATACTTTCTACCCACAGGTTTTGATAATACTTTTAATTTATGGAGGAGACTGGGCCTCTGCTATTACCATCACTTTCTTAATGGTACCGGTATCCATTCTTTTTCAGAACTCCAAAATATGTTTTCTCTCCCGTGAAGAGATTTATTCCGAGACACCCAGGTGAGAAATTACATTTTACGACAAAGGGAGATCACGGTGTCTCCACCCATCTTTCTGTATCTTACTCAGAGATACCCTGGAGGGCAATTTTTGGGGAAAACTAATTGGCCATATATATATAAAATGCTCAGGGCCACTTTGGGTGATACTGCCCTATCAGTGTTAGAAGCTTGGACTAGAGATCTAGACTTACAGGTCTCCTCCTCACTTTGGAAGGAGGCAACTTTGAAAGCTATTAAAATAATGAAGCTCGGAAATCCTTCATGCGAAGTGATGGCTACTCAAAAAAGTGCTTTCCAAGAAAGATAGCGCATGTCAGAACTTGCTGCCGTCTCGAAAAGGGGAAGCGTGTGTTTCTCTAGTATGAAATTCAAGTCCCAGGGAGGAGCAGGGCTCCGTACTGGTGGTTTCAAATGGAGAATCTCTTTCAGGAAAGTTTTGGATACCTCCAACTGGGTCAAAGTCTTGTTTCCCGCAGGAATGAGATCGGCAGAAATGGCCGATAAGTGGACTTTTAGAGTCGAGTAACTAAGACCCAGATCGTAGAGATGAAGCATGTAATCCAAGACCTGCGTGACTGAACAGGAGAAAGGTTCTATCCCATTCGAGTTTGTCCAGATGGAAAACCGTTTCCATTTCATGGCATATATGGCTCTGGTGAAAGGCTTTCTGGCCTGCACCAGAATTTGTGCTACCCTCAGGGAAACCCAGAAATGTGCAGCAGCTATGTGCAGATGAAGGGACTTGAGACCTGGATGTACCAGGGTCCCCTGTTCCTGTGTCAAGAGATCTTGAGAGACTGGCAGTGGAAAGGGAGGTTCCACTGACAGCTGTTGCAGCAGAGAACCATATTGTCTCAGCCAGAAGGAAGCAATGAGAATCATTCGTGCTCCTTCTGCCTGGAGTTTCATGAGCATTCTTTGAATCAATGGGAGTGGAAGGAAGGTGTACATGAACCTCCCCCTCCAGTAAAGAGACAGCGTGTCACGCCAGAAAACACCTTGCCCTGGAGTGAGCAAGCAGAAGGTTGGCAGTTTTGCACTGAGTGGGGAGGAGAACAGATCTATTTATGACTTTCCCCACCTTTCGAAGATGTCGTTTACCACCGACTATCTAAGCTCCCACTCGTGTGCTCTGGCTTGCGTGCAGCTGAGTGCATCTGCCAGGATGTTTTGGATGCCCGGCACATGGACTGCAGTCAAAAGAATGCTGTATTTGACTGCCTAGTACCACACTCTCATTGCTACCTGACAAAGGGGATAAGAGCGGGTTCCGCCTTGTTTATGTACCAGACTATGCACATATTGTCTGTCTGTAATATAAGATGACTTGGTAGAATGAGATGTTGGAAAGCATCGAGGGCATTCAACACTGCTCTCATCTCGAGTATGCTGATATGAAGAGACAGTTCGACATGGGACCAAAGACCCTGTGTCCTGTGTGGTCCCAGGTGTGCTCCCCATCCCAGGCCTGAAGCATCTGTTGTCAGGGTTTGGGAGGGGTTGTCTGAGTGAAACGGAACCCCCTCTGAGAGATTGTCCTGGTTTTGCCACAACAAGAGATCTTGTGCCACTGGGTCTGAGACTAGGATCTCGTGGTCCAGATCGTCTGATCTCTGGTCCCACCATTGCACTCTGAGGGTCCACTGAGAGACTCGTGTAGTCTGGCTAAGGGGACCAAAGGGATGGCTGCCACCAAGAGCCCCGGCAGTTGAAGGATCGCTCTGGCCGATGCCTTCTTCTGTGAAGCCACCAGGTGTGCCTGATGCTGCAATGTTGCTATCCTGTGGCAGGAAAGTCTTGCCCTGGACTGTGTCCAACACTGCTCCAATAAATTGGAGCTGTTGGGTAGGAACCAGGTGGGATTTGGCATAATTTACTGTTATGCCCACCCGTTGGAAAGTGTCCAGAGTAAGGGCCAGAGACCTGGTAGGGCATCCCTCAACGGTGCTGAAATCAGCCAATCGTCCAGGTATGGGAAAACTTGGACCCCCTGCGTGCGTGGAAAAGCTGCCACCACCATAAGGCATTTTATGAACACCCTGGGTGCCGAAGAAAAGCCAAAGGTGAGGGCTTTGAACAGGAAATGCTCCCCCTGAAAACAAAAACAGAGGAATCTGCAGTGTGATGGACAGATTGGGATTTACAGGTAGGCATCCTGCATATCCATAGCACAGAGCCACTGACCCTTCTGTAAAAGAGGAAGTAGGCTGGGAAGAGACAGCATTTTGAACCTCTTATTTTCCATGAAGAGGTTCAGAAAGCTCAGCTCTAGAATGGGTCTGACGTCGCCTGTCTTCTTGGGAACCAGGAAGAAGTGCAAGTAGTAACCTTTCCCTTGATGTTTTACAGGAGCTGACTCTATTGAGGCTTTTGCCAGCAGGGATGTTATTTCCTCTTTTACCAAGGGTAAGTGGTGGGGTGGGTAGAATGAATGATCTGGAGGTTTTGTTGGAGGTCTCTCTATGAATTCTACTGTGTGGCCTTTTGCCACCAGTTGCAGCACCCATGAGTCTGTTATTTTCTCCCACTCTGGTAGTTGAAGAGAGAACCTTCCCCCTACCGCCCTCTGGGGTGCAGACCAGCGGAGGTAGGAGGGTTAAGGAGCCAGGAGGCAGAGGGCAAGGTAGAGGCTGCGGTGCCCAAGGCCTTGTGGGATTTGGGGGGGGGCCTCTAGCAGCCAAAGTTGCCTGACGTTTATTTTGACGTCGGTTCTGATTTTGTCTTTGCTGGCAACGTTGCTGTCTCCAAAATGGCTGTTTCAGTTTCTGCAGAGGTTTGTACATAAACTGTACAGAATGTAACGCCTTGCCCTTACCCTGGAGGTCAGTGATTATGTCCTTGACATCTGCGCCAAAGAGGACTGACCCTCTGAAGGGGGCATCCTGCATGGCTGTCTGGACCTCAGGTGCCAGGCCTGAGATCCGAAGCCATGCATGGTGTGGAAGGCTAATCGCTGATGCCGAACCTCTACCTGCAGCATCCACTGCATCGTAGGTGGCCCATAACATATGACCGACCTAACTAGATCTGCCATCTCCTCTTTTAAAGACAAGTCCTGAAGGGAATCCACTTTGGACTCTGACCCAAGACTGATTTCTGGTAGTCTCCCATATGGGCGATATAGTTCAGTGCCCCGATTCCTAAAATGGAAGAAGAATACATCTTTTTAATTTTTTAATTTAGTCTTTTTATTTAATTTATAAATGCAAGAATTTTACAGGCAGCAATAAATCACTTATTAATACCAGTTGATAACATTACAATACATTACATGTATACTTGTAGCAGTCATATTAGGGGAAAATAAATTAACAACTTATTACTTCAGTGTCCAGAGAATCATAGTTACTCATTTTAAGTTCAGTCTGTGATCCACTCAAAATCAAATCAGGCATAGTACGGTGAGCCCTCCCCAATCCCTCCCAGATTTTATTCCCACTAAAATTCAAGGAGCATCACAGATCATATCCAGAGTATCTTTTCAGTGGAAAAGAGCAAAATTACATGTTCAGTACATAGCTTAAGGTACAAAATAATAAAAATAATGACTTAGTTGGCATGATATCCACTTTTGCCACTGTACATCAAATTTTTGAACTTTGTTCATCATCTTGGCCGAGAATCGCTCAAGGCCATATATCTCCCTGGACAACACAATCCAGGCTATTTAGTGGGTATTTTATTTGTAAATCACAGTCTAGTGATAATTTTGTGGGCTGCTGTTATAAATTTTAAAATTTGGTTTCAGCAAGTTTTTGTCAATTTGCAGAACTTTTGGTTTAATTAAAGTCCATATAAATGTGGGAGTGAATAAATCAGTGGTGTCACAAATTGCACTCAGCTCCTCGAGGATCTCCTTCCAAAACTTGGACAGCTTAGGACATGACCAAAGGACATGGCTCTGATTTGCTCTATCATCCCCACATTCTCTCCAACACTGTCCCTCCCCTAATTCTCCCATACTAGCCAGCAAGGCTGGTGTGCGGAAGAAACGAGAAATGAAAATTACGTACCTACCGTAATTCTTGATCTTCTTGGACGAGTCTCCACCACTCATTCACACTATTGGGATCTGCGCCGGAGGCACTAGGACCCATCGGGAGCAAACTTTTTGCTGGAGGGTCGACACCAGAGATGGCGCCGTGAGGCACGGCGCCGCGAGCACTAGCTCGCGCGGCAGTGACTATCTCAAGGCCGACCTCCAAACCGTCAGTACCTTTTTACCAAGGAGGTGCAGCGCAACTAATGTAAAGAGTAACCTAACCCTAAGACCGACATAAGATAGTCCAGGCGACCCATGTAAGAAGGGTCACAAAGAAGTCTTCACGGCCTAAAGATCTGAGGGAGTGAAGACCAACACAGCGGTGAGCTCGGGATGGAGGGAGGGCGTAGAATGAGTGAGAGACTCGTCCAAGAAGATCAAGAATTACGGTAGGTACGTAATTTTCATATCTTCCTGACATAAGTCTCCACCATTCATTCACACTATTGGGAGAGTACCAGCTAATAATCCCCCGAGAGGGCAGCAGGAAGACCAAGAGCTCACGTTTCTAGAACAGAAGTCCATTAAGGATAGTTCTGCCAAAGGTGGAATGTCGCCTGGCATGAACATCCAGTGCATAATGCTTAACGAAGGTATGCACCGAGTTCCAGGTGGCGGCATTGCAGATGTCTGCAATCGGCACATTGCGAATTTCTGCTAGGGATGCCGCGACCGCTCTGGTAGAGTGAGCGTAAACCCTACCTTCCAATTCAACCTGTGCCATGGAATAGCAATGTCGAAGACATGCCACTAGCCGCGATGAGATGCATCTGATAGCAGGTTGACCCAGCCGGTCTCGCTGAAGGAAACAAATAGTTGTTGGGCTTTATGAAATCCTTGGTTCTATCTAGATAGAAACGCAAGGCTCTCTTAACATCCAAGGAATGAAGAGATCGCCCCTTCATTTTGGAAGTCCGCAAAGTAAGAGGGAAGGACCAAAGGTTGGTTTAGATGGATTTATGACACAACCTTGGGAAGAAATTTAGGATGAGTGTGAAGAACTACTTTGTCCTTATGGAACACAGTATACTGAGGGTCCGTAACCAGGCATGTATCTCAGAGACCCTGGGCTGAGGTAATGGCCACTAGGAAGGCCGCCTTCCAGGTGAGAAATTTAGCTCACAGGTAGTCAGAGGTTCAAAGGTTTCAAGTCAGCATGTCTAGCACAAGGTTAATGTCCCAGGCTGCAACCGACGCCTTATAGGGGTCTGGTATGCAGAATTCCTTTAAGAAATCTCTTAACATAGGTAACTGAGCCAGAGACAAAGAAGAAACCGCTCATGATACGCTGAAATGGCACTAAGGTGAACTTTGACTGTAGAGTACTGAAGACCTGAATTTGAGAGGTCCAAAAGGTACTCCAAACCCTTGTCTGGTGGACAGGAAAAGGGATTCCAAGAGGACTTTGCACACCAGAGCGAAAAACGCTTCCACTTAGACATGTAAGTTTTCCGAGTAGCTGGCTTCCGAGCAGCCAGAAGAATGTCTGAAACTCTTCGAGAGACATTGAACCGGTTCACTTCTACCTCTTCAGGAGCCAAGCGTGAAGGTGAAGCGATCTCAGGTTGGGATGGACCACCGGACCCTGAGTCAACAGGTTCATCTGCAGGGGGAGTGGTCTCGGAGGGGCTGCCAACAGATTGTTGAGCAGTGGAAACCATAGTTGTCGAGGCCAAGAGGGAGCAATGAGAATCATCTTGGTCCCCTGGGACTCGAATTTGAGAAGTAGTCTCTGAATTAGAGGAAGAGGCGGAAAGGTGGAAAGAAAGCGTCTTGTCCACCGCAGCCTGAACGCATCCTGACAGAAAATGCCAGGCCCTGGATTTCTGGAGCAGAAGAGAGGCAGTTTTGTGTTGAGTGGGGATGCAAAAAGGTCCAGGTCTGGAGTTCCCCACTCTTCGAATAGTGATTGAACTATGGTTGAGTCGAGAGACCACTCGTGAGGATCTGCCTCTGTTCTGTTGAGACGGTCCCGCCAAGTCGCTTTGTACACCTGGCAGGTAGACCACTTGAATTAGAGATTTGTGTTCCAAGCACCATTCCCACACCCTCATTGCTTCCCTGCATAAGGGGTAAGAGTGAGCACCGCCCTGCTTGTTGATGTAATACATCACAGCTTTGTTGTCCGTTTGAAGGAGAATGTTCTTGTGACAGAGGATGTCCTTCAAAGCCCGGACCGCATAAAGGACGGCTCTCATCTCTAGAACATTTATGTGAAGCTGGGCCTCGAGTTGAGTCCATACACCTTGAGTGTGGAGAGAGCGACAATGAGCCCCCATCCTGCTAGTTATGCGCCTGTGGTGATGGAGATTTGATGATCCAGAGGAGCAAAGGGAAATCCTTCCAGGAGATTGCTCTCTTGAGACCACCAGGTGAGAGACCTCTGTAAGGGTTCTGTCACCTTGATGGGATAAGTCTGTGGGTGAGTGGTTGGGGACCACTGAGCATCCATTGGGTGGTTCTCATGTGTAGCCGAGCTAGGGGTACAGTGAACACTGAGGATGCCATGAGGCCTAACATACGTTGCATTGAGAGAGCTGTAACTGATCTGTTCTCCCCAATGTAACGGGCCATCTGAAGGATATCGAGCCTTCTGTCCTCTGGAAGGAAAGCCTTCGAGCAAGAGGTGTCCAGTAGAGTCCCTATGAAAAGGAGTCTCTGGGAGGCTGCAACTGTGACTTCTTTAGATTCAGCAGAACTCCCATGGACGAAGAAGGCGAGGCCGCCTGAATGGCTTCCAGGGTCCCCTGTCTGGAAGGGCTTGCTAGGAGCCAGTCGTCCAGGTAGGGAAACACTCGATTCCGGAAGCTTCCTGAGATGCGCCAAGAGAACTGCACAACACTTTGTAAAGACTCACAAAGCCGAGGATAGCCCAAAGGGCAGGACTCTGAACTGATAGTGTTGACCCAGAGCCACAAACCTCAGGAATTTGTGATGCCTCGGTGAATAGGAATGTGCTGGTAGTCGCCTGCATGTCCAAGGAGGCTAGCCAGTCGTGTTGATGAAGCAAAGGTAACAGGGTTCCTAGAGAATTATTTTGAATTCTCCCTGGGGAGAAATTTGTTTAGCTTGAGGTCTAGAATGGGGCATACCCCAGACTTCTTTGGAACCAGAAAGTAGTGGAGTAGAACCCTGTGTTTCGCTGATGCAGAGGCACCAGTTCTACTGCCCTGTTGTTCAGAAGGCCCTGGATCTCAGCGGCAGAAGGTCTGACTGAAGGATTGACAGCCTGGGTTGTCGCTTGGGAGGATCGATTCGAGGGGTCTCCAGAAAATTGAGAGAATACCTCGCGAATTATCCGGGACCCATTTGTCTGAGGTTATGGACTTCCACTGGTTGTAGAAGTGCATCAGACAACCTCCCACCGAGAGGAAAAGTCCATCTCGGCAGTGGAGATGGAACTTGGGCCGCAACTCATAAGGTAGCACTGGGCGCTTTGGGCCCTTGGCGCTTTCTGTTGCATCTTCTTTGAGGTTGGGCAGGTTGGTTCTTATGGAAACTTCCTCTGCCCCTGCCTCGAAAGGACTGACTATTATGAAACTGACGCCTACCAGCATGCCCTCGAGAGGGGTAGGAGGGATCGAGCCAGCTTAATGGCCACCTAGTCTTCTGAGTAGCCTCTAGAGCTTGCTCTACCTGAGGACCAAAAGATACGAGTCATCAAGGTCAACGCCATCACCTGCTGCTGTGCATCATTCGTGAAGCTCAAGCACGCAGCCAGGAGTGACAGCGAGTACAAATACCAGCGCTGCTGAACGAGAAGCAGTGTCGAAAGCATCCATGGCTGCTTTGACCTGTTGGTTATTAGATTCAATACCTATGGTAATGGTCAGAAGAAGCTCTGGCTTAGAGTCCGAGTCCGGAAGAGCTTCAACCATTTGCTTGATAGAGTGCCACAGGATATACTCATACTGAGAAAAATAGCCCTGGTAACTGGCAATACACATACTTAGAGTGGACGCAGCAAAAACTCTCTTACCTAATGTATCAATCTTACGAGACTCTTTGTTAATAGGTCGAGCTGTAGTAGCTGAGGAAGAACGACTTTATCATTCTCTGCCAGGACTACAATAGGATCCGCAAAGGCTTGAGATGCCAAAATGGGACGATCCTTGGGGCTGAATATTTCCTATCAATGGATTTAGCCACCCAAGGGGTAAGAGCAGGATTATTCCATACCATTTGAGACAGCGCCTCAAGGAAGGTTGAATCGGAGGAGTCAAACTTAGGGATCTCAAGCATGAAGATATTGGAGTCTTAACCGCTTCCCAGGATCGATGTCTGTAGTCTGAGAGAAAGAGTGGAGCTCAGGTTCTTCAACAGAGACTTAAAGGACAGGTCCTCGACCACAGGCTCTGTAGCAGTGAAAGATCCTGCTTCGTCCACTTCATCACCCAACCGAAGGTCTGGGTCAGGCTCAACGTCATCTCCTGATAGTCCAGGGAGGACTGTTTGGACAGGAAAGGAGTGAAATACAGGAGAGGAAGGAAGAATTGAGAGGAAAGAGGAGTCCTCGAGAGCTCCCAGCGCCGAGGAGGCAAACGGGACCGAAAACGGCGCCGAAGAACAGCGCGGCGCCGAGGACGGCACCGAGAAGCCGCCCGGCACCATAGACGGCACCGAGAAGGCACATGGTGCCGAAGACGGCGCCGAGAAGCCCCGCGACACCGCAGATGGCGCCGAGAAGGCACACGGCGCTGCAGAAGGTGCCGAGAAGCTCCGCGACACAGCGGACGGCGCCGACAAGCCCCGCGACGCCACAAACGGCGCAGACAAGCCCCGCGACGCCACAAACGGCGCAGACAAGCCCCACGACGCCACGGACGGCACCGAAAGCATCCCAGGACACTGAGAAACATGGTTAGAAGGGAAAATAGCAGGAGATAAGGGCATCGGTGTGGCTCCCTGCGCCGCAGCCATGTGAGGGGGGGAAACACCTAAGGCGGAGTCGTCGGCACCGAGGAAGGTGCCACGCGACCAGGAAAGTCCAACCGCCCTACCTGGTCGCCCGACAAGCCCGAAGGCCCGCGGGCAACCGAGCCAAGTAGCAAAACCAACCTCCAAGCCCATTGCTCCATAAGAGCGGCCCACTGATGAAACTGCTCATCTGAAGACCTACCTATAGGCGGGGTAGGACTCCGATGCCGAAGACGGCGGCTACCGGAAGCAGAAGTTGGCTACTCCGAAGGAGGAGACCGGCAACTAGCCACGATAACAGAGCGTCGACGCGCAGACATATCAGAGAGCAACCTCGAGTGATGCCTTCTCTTTTTAGACCTGTGGGCCGAAGAAGAGCTCGAGGCCGAACGGTGCCGAGAATGCGACCGCTTGTTTTATTGCTCCGGGGACCGCCCATCCCGGCATTGACTGACCGTTGTCGACCCCTGCTCGGGAGAAGGAGGCGGACTGCCCCAGACCGACTGACTGAACAGCTTTATCGAAGTCTCCTCCCGCCACCTGACCTCGCATGGTCGACTCCGGCCAAGTAGGCTGAGACTTCTTTATTGTATATTAAAATAGAATAAACTTAAGCGATACTATATCGAGATAATACTACAAAAATAAACTGGAAAACTATGCTGCTAGTTTGAAGTTTGACTCCCAGGCGGCAGCGTCGTTACTGAGGCGCGCTCTCGGCGGGCGGAAAAAAGGAACTGAGGCGGTTGGAGGGTGACACGAGATAGTCATTGCCGCCACAGCTAGTGCTTGCGGCGCCGTGCCTCGCGGTGCCATCTCTGGTGTCGACCCTCCAGCAAAAAGTTTGCTCCCGATGGGTCCTAGTGCCTCCGGCGCAGATCCCAATTGTGTGAATGAGTGGTGGAGACTTATGTCCAGGAAGATCAGAGTTTCCACATGTATTCACACCAGTATGGTAAGAAAAAGATTTTTATAGTTGGTAAAGCAGAGTCATTCCAGTCCTGCTCACTGATTGATACCTGTAGTTCTTGTTCCCATCTAAACCTGACTGAGTTGGTCGAGTCTCCCTGTCTTTCATTTAAGGCCTTATATATCTTACTAATCGGGTGATCCGAGGTCGTTCTTCTGATAAGAGCTTGTAACAGTTGTATTATTTGGGTAGGGTTTTCACTTAGGGCCGCAAGTGACCGTTTGTATGGCTGAAGGTATGATTTAAGATGTAAATAAGAAATAAAATATTTATGGGGCAAGTGATATTCCTTCTGAAGGGAGACAAAGGGAAGGAGACCTGCTCTGCCCACTAATTGGAAAATAAATAAAATGCCATATCTCTGCCATTGAACTACATAAAGGCCTGAGGGACCTGCTGTCAAATTTGCACTATACTTCAGTGTTCCCAAGAACAATTTTTCAGGGAATGTAAAATAATTATTACTGACCGTAAGCCATATTTTTAAGGGTTCCCTGGTGAACTTCGGATAATTCATTATCCCTTGGCACTTCGGGGGCATCCCAAAAAGGAGCTCCTGAGTGTTGTATAGGTCTCCCCAGGTTACTTCTAATTGTTTCCAGTGTGCATCATAATGTTTATTTAGCCAGTGTAGGACTACCCTTAACTGTGCTGCCATTGCATACTTTTTGATGTCAGGGAGGTTACGGCCACCTCTCTCTCTGGCCAGTTGCAGAACAGAATATCTGATTCTGGGACGCTTTCCGCTCCAAATAAAGCAGGATATCATTCTGTCCCACGCCTGGAAATACGTTTTAGCCAGGATGAAGGGCAGTGACTGAAGAAAGAACAATATGCAGGGAAATACATTCTGCTTAATTGCATCTCTCCTACTCAAAAAGCTTAGGGGGAGACGTGACCAACGAGATAGATCTTCTGTCAATTTTAGGGATAAAGATTCAAGATTTGAGAGCTCTGCATGAATAGGGTTTCTTGTGAGCTTTATTCCCAAGTATCTCATCTCTTGTCTGTGCCACTTAAAGGGGAAGTCTTTTTTGAATTGGGAGGGAGGTAATTGTACGTCAATACCTTGTTTTTGATTTGTTAATTTTATATCCTGTTAGCTTACCAAATGTTTATAGCGGTTTCCATACCTCTGGAGTGGATTGATCAGGATCAGTAAGAGCCAGCAGAATATCGTCCGCAAATAGTGATATCTTGTGCGGGCGACCTCCCAATGGAAGGCCCTCTATGTCCTAAGAAGATCTGATGGCAATGGCCAGGGGTTCAAGATATAGAGCAAACGACATTGGGCATCCCTGGCGGGTGACCCTAGAGAGTTGGAATGTATCTGAACGTGCCCCATCCACCTTAACATTTGCTTTAGGGGAGGCATAAATATTTTGTAGTTGTTTTATAAGTTGTTCCGGGAATCCAAAGTGCTCTAGAGTCTGCCATAAAAAAGACCAGCTGACCCGGTCGAATGCCTTTTCAGCATCTAACCCCAGTAGCACTAAAGGGATTTGTCTTTCTATGGCATAATCTACTGAGAAATGTACTTTATGGCATCGTGGGCCTGCCTGCCCTTAATAAAGCCCACCTGATCAGGGTCAATAATAGCTGGTAGTAAATGGTCTATTCTAGAGGCCATAGCTGACATGAACATTTTGTAATCATAATTTAGCATTGAAATGGGGCAAAATGAGGAGGGTGTTTAACATCTTTATGGGGTTTAAGTATGGCTGATATGGTGGCATACTGCCGTGGGGTCTCCTCCTGGACCGCATGTAAGGCCGGGAGTAATATGGGTAGTAGCAGCTTTCTGAATTTGTTATAAAATTCAGAGGGATACCCATCTGGACCTGGCGCCTTCAGGGTCTGAGCTTTTTTTTAGAACTTGTAGTAGTTCTCCCCCTTTGATTGGTGCCAGCAAGGCTTCAGCCTGTAGTGGGCTGATTCGTGGTACTGGTAAACTCTGTAAATATGATTTGATGTTGTCTAGGGGAATTTCCTATTCTCTAGTGTACAACTCGTGGTAAACCGCTATAGAATAAGTCTACTTTCCTGGGGTCTTTTTGCTAATCTCCCTGTTTTAGGATCTACCATGCTGATTATGTTCGCTCTGGTTCTCTGTTCTCTCAATTTTCTTGCTAAATTTCTGGAGGCCATAGGCCCCCCTCATGATGTCTTAACTTTAGATAAAATAGATTTTGTTGTACTGATTGGTCTACTATTTTTTGTAGCTTTTGTTTTACAATTCTTAATCGTTGTCGTATTGTGGGGCCCTTTTGATCTGGCCAATGCTGTAAATGTAATAGCTCCTTCTGCAGGTCTTTATGTGTTTTTTCCCTCTGCCATTTTTTTACTGACTGAAAATCGTATAATCACTCCTCTTAATACTACTCTTAAAGTATCCCACAGAACTGGGGGGGGCAACTGCATGTTGTGTTTTTTCTTGTTTAGTTCTAGGTACAGCTTCCTGGACCAATTCAAGGAGCTCTGGGTCCCTAAGATGGGCATGGTTCAGGTGCTCAAGAAGAATACACCTTCCTTCCATACTGGTCAAGAATCTTAGACTCCTTATCAGGAGGAGAAGCACTGAGGTGTTTTGGTTTGGCGGACCTGTCATGGGCCACACTAATGACCACAGAATCAGCCTTGGGATAGAGGCTGAGATAATCTTTGTTGTCGGGAGTTTGGTAAAGCCTGTCTGCTTTCCTGGCCATTGGGGCCAGTAAGGAAGGCTGTTTTCAGATAGTAGTGACCAAGTCCTCATGTGGCTCTGTGCAGGGCGGAATGAGGGTCAGAGAAGAGTCTGCCAGGTCCAGGTGAGCCACCAGTCTCTGCCTCTGTGGATCCTAGACAACAGTGCACCAATCACAGGTTGCTTGAATCTTCCTGAGGAGTTCCAAGAAAGAAGGGTCCTCGGGGAGATTTGGGAGACTCTTTTTGGCTTAGGGTCCTCCAGTGTAGGGGTGTCTAGGTTGGAGTTGGAGTGGACTGTGTCACTGTCCGAGGAATCATGGTCACTAGGTGAACTGATGGCTGGAAGCGGTAAGTCTACTGGCCTTGAAAATTCTGTCGGCTTTGATAATTCCCAGGGCAGAGGACTGGGAAAGGGATCCGGTCATCTGCCCTACGTCGAGGGAGAATCCAGCGAAAGAGGCCTTGGAGCTGGCGCCTGAGCCATTGGCGGCTGGCGCTTCTCCAGCTCCGACATGAGCTGCGACTTTGCTTCTGCTTACCATGACTTGAGGACCGCCTGGAGGTCCACTTGCAGTTGAGGTGGTGGATTGTGAAGTCCATAGCTCGGGTAGCCATAGTAAGGGTAGTTGCAACCCAACAGAGGGTAACCTGGCGCTTGAAAACCTGACACCGGATAGTGTGGAGTCAGGTATCCTGGCGTTGGGTAATGTGGTGGTGGATAGCCTGGCATCGGCTGCACAAAAGGGTAGTCAGACTGTCCCGATGTAGGGCATGACTGAGGGGCCGCAGGGCCCAACGTTGGCCCTGAAAGACGGATCGACAGGTCTGGACAACGTCCCGTCGTGGATGCAGAAGGCCCCAGTGGAGGAGTCAGAAACGTGGGTCCCAATGGTCTGGGCATCGGGCACAACGGCGGACATTGAGGGACCAAGATGCCTGAGGGAGTCAGAGGGGCAAGGGTCTGTTCTGATGGTGTCTCAGGCATCTGAGGTTATGGCGCATGGGTTGATGAAACCCCCGACGGCGGGAGATCTCCTTCCTCCGTATCTCCTGCGGGGGGAGTTGGAGGTACAGTCTCCATCGGCGGTAAGTGAGAAGTCGCAGTAGTCTCCATCGTCAGTTGCATATCAGGCGTCAGCTGGACCGTCACCTCTTTGTCAGGCCTGTTATCAGGGCCTGACAGAGGATCCGGGGCTGGCCATCCGTTGGAGGAGCCGATAGACAACTTAGCAGCCGCAACTGTGCGAGAACTGGAGGAGATGGAACTCAACTTACCGGTCCCACTCATGCTGCCAGGCCTCTAAATCATTGAGGCCTTAAAGAAGGTGGGCGCCTCCTGATCCCCAGAGGCTCCCAGTGGGCCCGGGCCAGATGGGGAGGCCGACGGACATTTGGTACCCACAAAAACCGACGTCAAAGGCTGATCCCCCAGAGGGGAAATTACCTCGAGGGTCGCGACTCCAGCCGGAGGTGGCGGGATTGCTGAGGACCCTTCCTGGTCCCAATGTCTCTCCTTGTCCTTTTTCTTTTTATGGTGGCCCTCCAGAGAGGACGATGATAACCTGAGTTTCTTCAGCTTCTTCTCCATACTGGCCATCTATTCTTTCAAAAGATGCATTTCCAAGGACTGCTGCCGGCATTTACATGTGGCCGAGTTAAATTTCTGGCAGTGCTCACACCCCTCAACCTTATGGCCTGGGCCAGGCAAAGAAAGCAAAGGGAATAGCCGTCCTTGTGAGGGAGCTGAGTTCCACAGGAGTCACACTTGTTCTTATGCGATTCTGAAGGCATCGGGTCGACATGCACAACGATTTTGTAACACAAATAACAGCAAGAATACAACTGAGCGTTAGTAAATTTAAACTTTTTAGAAAATATACTCATCCAAAGAAGGCGTCGACAGTAACAGCCTTCTTCCGCACGGTCCGATGTGCACAGGTCGACATGGGGAAAGAACTGGAAGGCGGGCATGGGGACAGCTCCTTATATAGCGCCATGCTGACGTCGGTCACATGACGTCGAGGGCTGTCCCCCACCGGACTCTGCCAGCTAGAAGTTTTCTGTGTGGTCCTAGTGCCTGGTGGCTTAGTCCTATATGTGAATGCCTACTGCAAGAGCCCTCTCGAAGTAAGATCTACTGATCCAGCAATTACTTTGCTTCACTGAGAGGTCATTCATGAACTTGAGAAACTGTTTAAAAAGCCACGGACCCTGGGTAAAGGTAATATTAATGAATGTGAAAAAAATGTAGTGGATGAATTAAGAAAATGCAAGACATCATTATACGCAGGCAGTCAAGGAGGGGACATGGTATTATTAAATAGGACAGATTATGTATTGGAGACTAAAAGATTGCTAAGTGATGATACCACATATGACAGGCTAAGTGTGACAGGGTTGAATAAGGCCTTGCCCCATTTGTTATGCAGAAAGAGTTTCCAGGATTCATTGAGTTTATCAAAGAGGATAGAAAAGACCCTTGCGTTTAAACTCTTTCTGCATAACAAATGGGGCAGGGCCTTATTCAACCCTGTCACATTAAGGAAAAGGCCCATGGAGACATTTTAAAAGCGAGTTATACAGCTTGGTTGATGATGCTCTACAAGATGGAATAACAACACAACAGGAGTCAGAAGAAGATGGAATAACAACACAACCACAGTCAGAATTTTAAAGATTAAAAATCCTATTCTGGACACATTTTATTGTCTACCTAAAATGCATAAAAATCCCTCCCCCGGCAGACCTACAGTCTCGGGTGTAGGATCTTTGACAGAAAATCTGAACAGATTTGTTGATTATTTTCTAAAACCAATAGTGACAAATCTTAGATCCTACAACCGACATGACACTTATTTGATGCTTAAATTGAAAAATGTAATATGGCCAGAATGTCTACGGATTGGGATGGATGTCAGTTCACTATACACGAGTATCTCCCATGATTTGGGTCTTGGATCCTTGGATTATTCTTTTACTTGGAAACGTAGATATCAGTGCACCACCTGACCATTTTTGATTAAGGCTGCAGAATTCATCCTAACCAATGATTTTTTAACATCTGATGGAGATGTTTTCCTGCAAAAACAAGGCACTGCGATGGGGCAATAATGGTTCCATCCTTTTCAAATCTTTACCTCGGTTAGTAGTATTTAATGATGCTAACGGGTTCCTTGGGCAGGTGGTGCACTGGCACCGTTTCATAGATGATATACTGACCAGATGGAGCAGGTCCAGAGAGACAGCTGAAGAACTTGTGTGTTTTTAGAATGACATCTCACTGAATCTCTTTTTCACTGCTAAGGTGTCAGAAAAGAACAGAGTCTTTGGATCTGCATCTGACTGCAGAACCGGGGGGAAAAATAAACACAGCAGGATACAGGAAACCAATAGTGGGGAATACAGTCCTACATACTGAGAAGTGCCATCCACAATATCATTCCTCTCTTACAGGCAGTTCTTAAGATTGCACCAGAACTGTTCAAAAGAGGAGGAGTTCAGGGCACAGTCTGGGGAAATGTATCTGAGCTTTAGGGAAAGGAGATACTCACCAACTGTACTAGGTGAAGCTTTGAGAAAGGCAAGTTCTATAGACAGGGAGACTTTACTAATACACAAAAATAGGCATACTGCCACTGAGGAACCCCTGACTTGTGTACTGCAATATTCTCCACTGGAACCAGAATTGAAAATATTAATTTTGACAACTGGAATTTGTTGAAACACTGCAGTATATCAAATCTGTTTGCAGAAAAACGGGTAATTTATGTGACGTGGACAGCCAGTTCTGAGTGCTGTATGATTATTTTTTGTGATATAAAAATAAAAATGTGTATGGACCATCTCCCATGAGAAAGGCTGAAACAGCATGTGAGATCACACACACACATATAGGTTTTAGATACAAGGTGTTACGTGGAAGGCCAGAAGCTAATTACAGAGTAGAACAGGCCTTGATCAAGGATCTCCTGTTTTATCTAAGTTAATTACAGGCTGGAAGAGGCCTGAGTTGAGCATATCCATTTTATGACGTTTCAAGAGGAGGAAACCAAGTTTTGTACACTGGTGCGAAATCATAAATGCTTCGGTGTCTGTGTGAGAGGGGAGCTTGATCAATAGATCAAAGAGATGTCATTTGAAAGAAGAACATGAGTTATGCTGAAGTTGCTGAATTTAATACTTTGAAAATACATTTTTATATATATATATATATATATATATATATATATTTTTTTTATACATTCTGACAGGGAGGAGCTAGCTGACCTCATTCTAAGGGGTTGGCAAATACAGTTTTCTTTAAGGAATATTCTGTTTTACTTCAGAGACACTTATCTAGACTCTGACAAAGAAAGCACTTTAAACAGGTATCTAGAAGGAGAGAGAGACAAATCTAATTACTGTAGTAGGAATTGCACTGTTTAAAACCTTGTTCTTTTAAAAGATTTGTATGTCTTGTGATATAATAGTTCTGTATTGTATGTTTTACAAATAATTATCTATTTTAGTAAAACTCTTTTTAGAGCTTACTTGGTCTGTCTTTGATTTCTTTCCTTTACAAGTAGAGTATATATGGTTCAGCAGACACTGGGCATAAGCTTGAATGGTAATACCAAACTGGCAAAAGGTAAGAATAATCTGAGGTCTTTATTAAAGTTTTTAAACGGTTCATTTTTGTACACCTGGTTAGGTGCCCGTAGGCAAAGATATCTGGCCCCCTGAAGACAGATATATCTGAGCCTGTGCATTGGGTACGTTAGCAAGAGGTTCACAGTTTGAATCCCTCCAAGACTTGAGACCAAAGGTTGATTCAAACCCACAAAAATAGACAAGAGGGTTACTTTGTTCTGTTAAACTGTTCACAAGACTGCACTCGGAGGTTGGCACTTTGGGAGTAGAGGGCTGACCTGCTGAGTGGGTTTGTGACAACTTACAATCATGGGAAAAACTTGAAGGACCTGGAAACAGGTAGGAATTTGATCCCTGCCAATACTTCCCAACTGGTTACCACCACCCCCTTGTGGGTTTCATAGTTGTCTGAAATGTTGCATTTGTAACCAAGGGATAAATGGCAGTGAATTCAAGCTCTATGAGCCAAAAAGACAGCACCATCCACCACCACAAATGTTTTGCTACATCAACTTTTATTCAATGTAAGAAGTGCAAAAACAATGTGTGTTAGTTGTGGTGTGTTGAGCTAATCTGGGGACACATTCAAGGAATCAGGGAAGCTGCAGCAGCCCCCCCCCCCACTTGTCCCGTTTCCCACCCTGACCTTTCTGTGTCGGTGTACGACACCTTAATCCTTTTACCTCTCTTTGTTTCAGGCTCCCAGCTCCTCTTTGGCCAAACGCCAACAGCCATGGTTGGGCTCAGTGAGCTGCCCCCCATCGGTGGAACAGGACGCTGCCCCTCCCGAATGGCGTTTGCAGTTGGACTGATGCTAAGCATTTTTTTCTCCCTATTATGAGGGCTTTTAATTGACTTTAAATACTGGGTGATTCCCTTTGTGATCCCTTGTTTAAAGAGTCAATGGTATAGTTTCTAGAGTAATAACATTTCTGTACAGTTTGTTTGGACTCTCTGGACTTTAAGACAAGGTTTATATTGATTGCATGGGAGAAGTTCTCCTCATTTTTATCCTGACTGTTTAGCCTCTTATTGGATAAAGGTATCGGGGGAGGGGGGAGAGGAGTCTCGTAGGATGCCCGACTCTTCCATGTTTCAGAGGGCCTGAAGCCACAGTACCCAGAGGTTATCCCTGGGTGATTGATGGGGTCTTTTCTGATCACCGGAAGGCCTGGGACTCTGAGTGTGGAGATATGCCCCCCTCTCTTACGATGGTTGGGGATACTGAGCGGTAACTGAATCGTCCCAAACCATGGGGACATGTACAAATTAATACATGAATAACGATGCAAGTACAGGTTTAAACAGATATAAAAATAAGTGGCCGGTGATTGATCCTGGCTCTCACTACACAAAGTGTGCAGTATCTATTTCCCTTTCCTGCCCGGGGTGTGTTACTCCGTCCACCCTCTGCACCAGATTTCCACAGCTAGGAGAGGATTTGACCCTCTGGGTCTCAGGGGCTCAAGCCTTAGCATATACAGGCGCTTTTCTCCTACCAATCTAGGGCTAGGTCCCTAGCCTTCAGAGGCTTTCCAACTCTTTGCCTCTGACTTAAAGCTCTGAGTGAGCTTACAGGTACCCAGTGAATCAACTGGTACCTTGTTATTTTTGTGTTTTACTGGTTACTCTACCATTCAGACCCCTGTTTGGGTCAGGCTGGGTGCGGTTTATCAAGCATACACTGTAATGTTCTGCTATATTGTTCTGTAGGTTTGTTGTGTACTTTTAACCTTTATCTTTTTTATATTTTTTTACTCTTCAAAAATACATCTCTACAGGTAAATGCTGTGATGTTTTCTATACGTTTAGGGGCTGACTGTATTAATGGGGACTATGGGATACGTGAATGTTGGTCATCAGCCCACCCTTTCACATGGCTTCACTTAAGATAATATCTATTAATGTTAAGGGGATTAACGGAGTGGTTGAGCAGGCCAGGGTCCTCCAGGATCTAAATCACCTTAAGTGTGATGCAGCTCGTCTCCAAGAGACTAAATTATCTCAGCACGAGCACCTAAAGTTGCGACGATTGTGGGTGGGAGGGGTTCACTCAGACTCACATCGAGATGCCTCTAGAGCAGGTGTGGTGGTATTAATACGTAAGGAGTTAGCATTCAAGGTTCATAAAGTTCAAGTGGCTGGGACTGACCATTCTGTGATAATTTCAGGGGAATTTATGGGACACCCCCTTCACCTAGCGGCTATTTATGCCCCTACTCCCCATCCGGGATATTTTTTAGACATTTTTTCTCCATAGTAGATTCCCTTCCTTCAGGCAGGATAGTCATGGTTGGCGACTGGAACTGTGTTGAAAATGCTCTTTTAAATAAGAGCTCAGTGTGTGGGGTGGGGGGGGATTCCATGCTCCAGACTCCTCAGAACCCTGATATCCAAGGGTGATTGGGTGGATCCATGGAGGCTAAGGCATCCAGATACTACAGATTTTACTTTTTTTCCCCTGACTCCATGGGCTCATATTCAAGACTGGATAGATTTTATACTCGGTTGATCGATGCCTCATATTTGCTAGATATAACTACACACCCGGTCACTTTCTCTGATCATGCCATGATTAGTGTCAGGGTGTACTGGGAGGGGGGTGAAAGCCAAAAGGTCATGGAGATTTGATCTGGGGTTGCTCAATGACAGGGCATTTGTAGATCAAGTGAAGGCCGCTATTCAGCAGTACTTACTTGATAATAGGGAGGAGGATACCCACATTAGATTTATCTGGGATGGTTTGAAGGCAGTCCTTCTGGGTCAGATTATCTGCTACGTCTCTTTTAAACATAAAAGTAAACAGGCTAGGTTGGAAAGATTGTTGGCTGATATTGCAAATTTGGAGGCTGAGCATAAACAAACTCAGGATCCATCGACTCTAGTTTGCTTAAAAGGGGCCAGGGATTTGTATAATAAAGAGATGATGAAGAAAACTGAAAACTCCCTGAGGTGTACTAAACAAAGATACTACGAAATGGGGGGAGGGCCAGCCATCTGTTAGCACTTAGACTGAGAAAACAGGAGGCGGATAGGTATATCCCTTCAATTAAGAGTCCAGGGACCTGAGTGGTGTCCTCCGACCCTCTGCAAATAGCAGACAGTTTCTATAAGTATTATACGGAGCTTTATAACCAGGAGCAGGGCATAGACCATGTCAGGGATGTGCAGAACATCTTATAGAAGGTGATTTTGCCAGGGTTGGATGTCACACTGAGTCAGAGCCTGGAGGCCCCCTTAACTGAGCTGATGATTACTCGGGTCATAAAAAATCTCAGCAGAGAGAAAGCCCCGGGACTGGATGAATGTGGCAGAATTTTACCAGCATTTTTGTCTCGGAATTGGCCCTGATACTAACCAAGGTGTGTAATGTGGCCCATGAGGAAGGGGAGTCCCCGGATACATGGAGGGAGGCGGTGATCACTCTCATACCAAAGGCTGGCAAAGACCCGATGGAATGTGGGAGCTACTGCCTGATATCCCTAATCAATCAGGATGTGAAGCTCTTCGCAAAGGTTTTAAGCCTGCGTCTCCAGGAGTACATTCCTGGGTTGGTTTACAGGGATCAGACAGGCTTTATTCCTGGCCGACATATACAGGATAGTATTAGACTTTTGTTGAATGTCTTGTCTGCCTCTGGGGCATTACAGTCTGGTACACTTAGGGCTGTGATGGCCTTGGACGTCGAGGAGGCGTTCTACCGCTTGGACTGGGTCTTCCTGGATCATACTATCAAGAAATTTGGATTTGGGACCAAATTCAGGAATTGGATAGTAAATTTGTACAGGGATCCTAGGGCAACTGTTCGGGGAAATGGGGTTAGATTACAGAGCATAAGGATAGAAAGGAGCACCACAATGGGGTGTCTATTGTCACTCCTGTTATTTGTCTTATGTATGGAGCCTCTTGCAGCCCTGATAAGGCAATCCACTGGTTACAAGGGCATACAAGTACAGGGGGTAGAAGTCAGGGTGTTGTATGCGGATGACACTCTACTGTACATCACAAACCCAATATACCAGATACCGAGCATTAACACCTTGTTATAAGAATTCGACAAAGCATCGGGCTTTAAAATTAATGATACTAAAATGGAGCCAGCAGCCATTGGGAGGACTCCGACTGGAAAACTTCCATCAATAGATAATTATAAATGGGTAAAGGATTGTATTAAGTATCTTGGGATCTGGATCCCTAGGGACCTACAAAAATTATATGCAATTAATCATGGGAGACTTCTTCAGATCGTACAAGAGGATCGGAGGAGGTGGGGGAACTGCCTCTTTCTCTGTTTGGGAGAACGGTTTGTATAAAGACGAATGTGTTCCCACGCTTTTTATTTTTATTCTGGTCTCTGCCCCTTAAGCCCCGGCTGGGCTTCTGCAAATCACTTAAATCCGCTCAGTGGAGATATTTGGGCAGGTAGACCCCCTAGAATGAGGTGGAATTCTTTACTTCGGGATAAGGGACAGGGGGACTTGTACCTGATTTTAAAAAATACAATTGGGTGGTGAAGATTCTCCCCTGACAGGAGCAAAGCCCCCTTTAAGGGTGGAGTTAGAGCAGCCAGAATCTCCTAGAGGGGGTATCAGGGATTTGATACTCATGGATAAAGGGGAAACTCAGAAAATAATAGTGATTAATCAGTGGTCCAAGGTGACTGTCTCTTCTTGGATAGAAATTAATAAGAAGTTCTCCCTTTAGTTGGAATTGGGCCCTCAGTCTCCAATCAAAGTGTGCCTAGATTTTCTGCCCCTTAGCTGGGATCAAGGATTTAGAAGATGGGAGAGGGGAGGCTTGATTAGGGCCGGTCAAATGTACTCTGGCCCCCATATTAAGTCTTTCCAACAACTATCTAAAGAGTTTAAACTCCCCAAAGATGACTTTTTCAGATACCTGCAGTTTAGACACTTTTTACAAGATAAGGAACGCCAAGGACAGGGTCCAATTATGGACAATTACTATATCCTGGTACACTTTATGGTCACTGAGGCAGGGAACTTGCATTCCCGCAGTCAGATTTCCAGGCTGGTCAGACAGTTCGCAACCCTTGACTCAGATCTTTTGGTAAATATTAAACTGGCTTGGAGTGTGGAACTTGGGCAAGCAATTGAGGACTCCATTTGAGCTGTGATATGGGAGGCTATTCATTCTACGACAGCGTCTTAAACTGGCGTGAGTTTCGCTGGAAGGTGGTTGCCCGATACTTCCGCACTCCGGTAATTACAAAACATTATGGCCGACATTTTTCAGATTTTTGCTGGAGGGAGTGTGGAGAGTGGGGTAGCCACACATGTGTTCTGGACATGCCCTAAGATTCAGCCTTACTGGACTCAGGTCTTGACCTTGGTTGGATCAATCTTTGAGACGGATCTCCCCAGGGACCCGGGACACTGGGTGTTGGGAAAATTCCATCGTGTGATTTAACACCAGTCCTGACGTTATTTATTCAATATTGTAGTAGTCACAGCCCTTAAAGTAATTACACAGAACTGGCTGTCCCCAGTCACCCTCCTCAACAGACGCATGGTATGCAAATTGTTTGGCCATCCTGGAAATAGAGGAACTTACAGCCAGAGTAAGGCTTAACAAGGATAAATTCAAGGCCCAATGGTTGCCATTCTTTCACTTTCAGGCTCAAAGGGAGCAAACAGATATCTTAGAAGGTCCTGGAGAGAATGTCTTGAGATCCCTTTTGGGACTTAACTTAATATCTCCATGTTCTGATGATGTATATATTAGCACTAATACAGTATATGGTAGGCCACTTTTATTCCATTTATGGTATGGTAAATCCCATATAGCTGATTTCTGAAATGACTCCCCATATCGGTATAACTGGAATGTTGGCATTCAACCTGTTTTCTCTCATGTTCTGACTTTTCTCTTCTTTACCTCTCCTTTTCTTTCCCTATAACTTCTCTAGCTAGTTTTTTGGTTCTGATCTCTGTGTCCCCCCTTTTTCTTTACTCTAGGGCTTCCTAAAAGTACATTTACAGGTCTATGATTGTTGTTGAAGATATATTTAAGTGGACGTGTCGCTGTCCAAAGGAAATGTAGTATGTAATATCCGTATACTGTTAGCGGACCTAGCTGTTTATGACCTGTTATCAAATGGCCTCCCTTCTTTGCTCTCTTTTTGTTTCTTTATTGTATTCTTTGAAAATCAACAAAATTATTTCTCAAAAAAAAAATTACTCATCAGGGTCAGACCTTAACCGATAAGTCAACTCCTGGATAACTTCAATGTTCATTTCTTCACTGCAGGCCTAGCCTTCGACACCTCAAAAGCCACTGCCCTAAAATCTAGTCTACCTCAACCAACCCCCAATCAACCAACAATATTTTCACATTATCCCCATTCCAATATAAGCAGGTAGACGACCTACCACTGCACCTAGACACAAAGAAAGGTGCTGGTGCTGATGGAATAGGTCCCTTTTTTCCTGAAATCTGGGTTTCATTACTTAACTACTCCCATTTTGCACTTGTTCAATTTGACAATTACCTCCCATGTTGTGCCCGAGGCCTGGAAAAGAGCACATGTACTTCCTTTATTCAGATCAGGAGACTCAATGGATTTGAACAATTACTGACTAATGTCTCTACTACCCTTACTCTCGAAAACCTAGTAAATGCTCAGGTAAGAGATTACCTCGCTAGGTCAAATCTAGTGACTTTGTCCCAGTCTGACTTCAGGCCAGCTCACAGCACATCTACTGCCCTTGCCATGGTTTCAAATGATTGGCTGCTTGCCATGGACGTAAAACAGATCTCAGGTGCTGTATTTCTGGATCTTAGCAAGCAGTTAACGCAGTCGACCATGTTTTACTCCCTGACAAACTACACTGTCATGGCATAACCGGCCCGGCACTTAGATGGTTTTCACTAGCTACCTGTCAGGAAGGATGCAACAGGTAAAGGCGGAAGGCTTGCTCTCCCTACTCCTCCCTCTCACAAGAGGTGTACCGTAAGGTTCAATTTTTGGACCTCTTCTATTCATGATCTATATAAATTCCATCAGTGCTAATGTGAACAAAGCAAGAATCCACTTCTTCGCAGACGACACTGTCATCTATACCTCCAAATCCTCATTGAATAAAGTCTGTGCAGAACTTCAGGCCAAATTTGATCTCTTTCAGCATAATCTGTTACAGGCTAAACTTCTTCTGAATGTTAAAATAACTAAGGTCATATTTTTCCACTCTAATTATCTTACCTCTTTCCCCAAAAATTCCTCCTTACTGCCTCCCATCAAAACCCTCCTCCATGACAACTTAGAAGTTGTCGACAAATTTACGTACCTGGGGTGTTTGTTGGACCACCACCTGTCTTTCTCTGCTCACATCAACATTCTCGCAAAAAACCTGATGCAAAGACTCGGCTTCTTCTATAGGAACAAGTCCCTATTCTCAGATGAAGTCAGGCTAAGATTGGTACAGATCATGTTCATCCTACTACTGGACTACGCAGATGTGATATATGGCAGATGCTCAGATACCCTGCTGCATTCACTTGACATACTCTACCATAGAGCAACACGCTTCATCACAAATGCCCACCCTCGCACTAATCATTGTGATTTATACACTTCTTTGGGCTGGTCTTCTTTTTTAATCTCTCTCATATGGCTTTACAAAGCCCTTCTGCTAAAACTTCCATCATACATACTGCGTTTTTTCAATCGCTCTGTATGTCTCTATCCCATACGGAGTAGCTCTTACAACATGTTGAATGTCCCTAACTCTTGCTTCCGCTTCGGAAAAATGGCCATCAGCCATGAGCTCCCTGATGCTTGGAACAAAGTATAACCTATTTTCAAATTGCAAAATTTGGTAACACTAAATATTTAAAAAAAACTGATTACCAGCAAATTGCATGACACCTGCAAATGCCACCCCCATTAATGACCCAGTCCTGACATCCTACTGTTTCCTTTCTCTTCCGATTATGTCTGCTGTAGCAAACTGTCTAGCGGGGTTGTCGACCCCACCCTCCACCTCAATCCTTCTGTGCGCTCCCCCTTGCTTCCACTCGATCCCATTCCTTCTGTGCTTCCCCCTTGCTACCCCTCTATCTCCTGCCTGTTTACTTGATTAACTTGGTTGTATAGGACAAAAGAAGGCTGGAAGACCATCGGGATTGTCCCCCCCTCTGAGTGGAAAATTTACCTATGGAGGAAGGGAACTAAACCATTTCTCTAATCTATTTTTAAATAGACTGAAGTTATTAAAATCAATAATATCGTGTGGGAGAAGATTCCATGCTTTGGCAGCTCTAATATTGAAAACGTTGTCCCTTTTAGTAGGATTTGGCCCAACTAACAAGTTGTTGTTTATTGTGGAGTCTTACTACTGTCCATCTATTGGATAATTTTAAGCCACACTGATCCATCATATTAGGGGACTGGAGAATTTTTAAGTTAAAAGGAGAGCTCCTCTACGTCTCCTGTTGTAGCGTGAGAACAGACCTGTTTCTCAGTCTAGTTGGATAGTCTTTGTGGGACAGTCTAGGAATAATTTTTGTGGCTCGCCTCTGGATTTTCTCAATCACTGCTATGTCTCCTTTAAGGTGGGGGCTCCAAAAGGGAGAGCCATAGTCCAGGTAAGGCCTAACGTATGCTCTGCAAATTGGGACCAAGCACTGTTCAGTTCTAGATACAAAAGTGCATCTTATTTGTTTAAGTAGGACATTCACCAACCGTGAGGATTTAATAATATGGTCGGAAAGTGTTAGTTTATTATTCACAAGAATATAAAGGTCCTGCTCACAAGTTTAGCTCTGATTAAAGGTATTATTTAGAAAATACTCTGTGTTAGGATTTTTCTTCCCAAAGTGCATGATAGTACACATTTCTACACTAAACCTCATCTCGTTCTTCAATGCCCAGAGTACTATTTTTTTAGGGGTTATGATAGAGATAAAACACCTCCAATACTGTTAAACTTGCCCCCAGGTTTGGTGTCATCAGCAGATTTGGAGAGAATGTTATTATCACTGGGAGCAGTGGATGTGGCAGCGGTCACTGAGACTTGGGCCACTGCAAGACATGACTGGGACCTGAACCTGGAGGGTTACACTATGTTCAGGAAGGACAGGGGGGAGGGAAGGGGAGGAGGGGTAGCAATGATAGTAAAAAACTGCATTGGCATAGGGGGAGTAGAGGAGGCGGAGGGAACCGTGGAGGCGATTTGGGTCACCTTGATAACAAGGGGGGGGCAAGAGAGTAAAAATAGGAGTGGTGTATAGACCCCCTACCCTGGCGGAGGAGCTGGAGGACAGTCTGGTGGCAGATGTTAGGAGACACTGCAGACTGGGCAGAGGAAAGGTGGTGTTAGGGGACTTAAACATGCCAGGAACAGACTGGGAGACTATGACATCCTCTGTGACCAGGAACAGAGGTTGTTGGATGTCTTCAAGACGCTTCCTAACTCAGCAGGTGAGGAACCGACCAGGGAGGCACGGGATTGGATGTGGTCCTGGCAGACAGTGACCAGATTGGGGCCTGGAGGTAAGGGACCCATTGGCGGGAGTGACCATGCCACGGTCTGGTTCTGCCTGGACCTAGGAGGGGTAGAAGGCTGCACAAAGACGGAAGTAACCGACTTCAGGGGGTGGATTTTAAGGAAATGGGAAGGATCCTATGAGCATTTGGATGGGATTGGGTCAGACATGGACGCTGATAGTAGGTGGGAAATCATCAGGAGAGGGGTGCAGGATGCTACCAGCACCTGTGCAAGAGTAAGACGTAAATGCGGTAGGGCCCAAAAACCCTGTTGGTGGACCAGGGAGGTCCAGGAGGTGGTGCGGGGAAAGAAAGTAGCCTATAAGAAATTCAAGTGCTCAAGGAGTGAAAGGGATCGAGGGGAGTATGAGCTGATGGCTAGAAGGGCCACTAGAGTGGTGAGGGTGGCTAAGGCAAGGAAGGAGCAGAACCTGGCCAGGGAAATTAGGAGAGGGAAAAGGGTTCTTTAGATACATTGGGGAAAGACGAAGGGTGAAGGGGCAGATTAGCAGGATTAAATCAGGGAGAGATGGGCCAAGACCCAGAGGAGCAGGCTGAGGTACTAAATGAGTACTTCACCTCAGTTTTCACCAGGGAAATGGGATGCTGCATCATACATGGGAGGAGACAGAGATAATGAGGAGGGGGACCCCTTACCAATCGGCAGGTCTGGGGAGGGGCATCACTGGCAGGTGGGGGAGGCTAAGCAGGAGAAGAGGTACTGGAAGTGGAAATCACAGCAGAGAGAGTGAGGGAAGCCCCAGCTCCCTAAAGACGGAGAAAGCAACGGGCCGATAAATTACATCCTAGAGTGCTGAAGGAACTTGCAGATGTCCTGGAAACCCCTGGCAGAGCTTTTCACCATCTCTCTGAGGACAGGGTGGGTGCCCCAAGACTGGAAGGTGGCGATGTAGTGCCTATCCACAAGGGGGATCAAGGGAGGTAGGGAACTACAGGCCTGTCAGCCTGACATCAGTGGTGGGCAAGGTGATGGAGGGCATTGTCAAGGAGAGGCTAGGGGGACCTGGATAAGTCAGGGTGCCTGACGATAGACAGCATGGATTCATCCCGGGAAATCGTGTCAGACAAACCTGGTGGAGTTCTATGACTGGGTGACAAATGCCTTGGACCTGGGTAGACCAGTGGATGTCCTCTTTCTAGACTTCAGCAAGGCATTTGACTCTGTTCCTCACGTGGGCCTGTTGGATAAACTAGGAGAAATGGGGTGGAAACCAGATGATCCGATGGATAGGCAATTGGCTCCAGGACCGGACCCAGAGGGTCGTAGTTGTGGGATAGTCTCTTCCCAAGGAGGGTCATTAGTGGGGTCCCACGAGGATCAGTCCTTGGGCCCCTTCTGTTCAACGCCCACGATCTGACATAAGACAGGAATCAGGAGAGATGAGTCTCTTTGCAGATGACTCAAACTGGGGCGTGTGGTGGATGGGGAGGAGGGAGGTGGCCCTGCAGGGGACCTGGAGGCTCTGGAAAGATGGTCTAGAAAGTGGAAGCTGAGGTTTAATGCAGGGAAATGCAAGGTACTCCACCTGGGGCCAGAAACCCAGGCCAAGTGTACACCCTGGGAATACTACAAGTCTCAATGGCTGAGAGGGACCTGGGGTGGTGGTGGATGTCAAGATGAACAACTCTTGAGACTTGTAGGAGGGCAGCAGCCAAGGCCAACAGGATGCTGGGATGCATCGCTAGGGGGATCACCTCCAGAAGGAGGGAAGTGATACTCCCTCTGTATAGCTGCTTGGTGAGGCAGCACCTGGAGTACTGCGTGCAGTTTTGGAGGTCGCACTTAAAGAGGGACATTAACCTCCTGGAGAGGGTCCAGAGGAGGGCAACCAAAATGATTTGGGGCTTGGGGGACAGGACCTATGAGGAGAGGCTCGAAGAGCTAAATATGTACACTTTGGAGGAGAGAAGGGACCGGGGGGACATGATAGAGGTCTTCAGGTACATGAAGAGGGTAAATAGGGGAGGAACAGTGAGGGTGCTTCGAAGGAAGGAGGAGGGGCCACTAGAGGGCATGGGTGGAAGCTGGAGGGGGGAAGATTCAGGGGAGAAAGGAGGAGGTGCTACTTCACTGAGAGGGTGGTAGAGCCATGGAATGCACTACCTAGGGGGCTGGTGGAGGCAGAGACAGTGGAGGGTTCAAGAGGGGTGGGACAGGTACAGGGAAGGGTTCAGGAAGCAAAATCCAATGCAGCAAGAATATCCGGAACTGGGAAGGGAGAAGCCAGAGAAGGCGAGGGGGACAGCAAAGTCAGCACCCAGGGTGGGGGCTGACCAAACGAGCAGACACGAAAGACCATTAGGCCTATTCTGCTGGCATTTTAGTATGTTAGTAAAACCATATTGCTAGTGAAAATATTAAATAATAATGGCCCCAATACAGATCCCTGCAGGACACCACTACTCACAATTCCTGAGTTAGAGAGGGCTCCATTTATTCGGACCCTCTGGGTCCTATTTGTTAGCCACATATTAACCCAGTTCACCAGACAGGATAAGAATCCTAACTTAGTTTATTAACTTGTTATGGGATACCGTGTCGTAAGCTCGGGTATAGTCCTGTAGGATAATATCCATGAGGGTGCCCTCATCAAGTCCTTCGCTTACGTGTTAATAAAATATTAAATCGGTGGTGCAAGAGTACCAACTTTTAAAGTCATGTTGAGTTAAATCTGTAAGTTCTAAGGCAATAATTTATTTTTCTAAATATGATTTGATGAGGCGCTCCATTGTTTTACATACTACAGATGTTAAACTTATAGGCCAGTAGTTTGGAACATCAGACTTACTGCCCTTTTCGAAAACTGGAATCACAGCTGCCATTACTCAATCAGATGGGGTGTTACCTTCAGACAAGGATTTGTTGAATATAAAGGCAAGGGGAACTGCTATGGCAGATGCAGTTCCAATCAGCAGCCTGGGATGAATTTTTACTAGTCCTGGACTAGAATTTTTTTTTTTTTTAAGTTCTTAGTACATCTAAGACATCCTCTTCAGAGATGGCATAAGGAGCTGAAGATGGTTGAGCTATTATACGGCATGAGTTTAATAATTTTTCCAAAAAGATGGAGCAGAAAAAGTTATTAAAATGGCTAGCTGTTTCAGCATCTGACTCCAGAATCTTTCCCTCGTGAACCAAAGGACCTACTTTACCATAAGTGCCTTTTTTCCCCATTTATATAGGAGAATAGTGTTTTTTCTTGTCGCGAGAGTGGGCAAGCTTGAACTCAATCTTTTGTTTGGATTTTTTATCACATTTTTTAATGTTGATAATGCATTTTTATATTGTCTATTAGTCTAATCACTGGGTATAGTCTTAAGCTTTTAAAACAGTTTTTGTTTAACTTTGATTTGTTTTTTAACGAATTGTTTAACCATAAGGGGGATTTTACCTGGAACATGAACGTTTCAAGTTGTAAAACTGTTGACTACACCCACAGATCAAAACTAAGCTCCCGGAACCGAGTAACAATATCTTAACCTTCTCGTTCTTACCCACCTCCGTAAAGGAAGTTGAAGATCTTCTCCTAAAACTGGACACTAAAAAAAGTGCTGAGGGAGACTTCTTCGACCCGTATTACTTGAAAATTGCTTATCACATCCTTGCCGCACCAATCTCTCACTTATTCAACCTGTCCCTATCGAAAGGTTCCTTCCCTCAGTTACGGAAAGTTGCTCATGTCATCCCCCTATTTAAATCAGGGGACCCCTGTGACCTAAGTAACTATAAGCCAATCTCCCTCCTCCCCATACTCTCCAAGCTCCTAGAAAAAATTGTGGATACCCAGCTGAGATCATTCATAGACAACTCAAACTTACTAAACCCTATGCAGTCAGGCTTCAGAGCAAAGCACAGTACCATTACGGCCCTGGCAAAAGTAACTAACGACTGGCAGCGAGACTTAGACAACAAAAAATTCATCTGTGCAGTTTTACTGGATCTCAGTAAGGCCTTCTACACCATTGACCACTGTTTGCTCCTCTCCACTTTATAAACAATAGGCCTAGACCGAACCTTCTTGTGTTGGTTCCATGACTACTTCACTGGTAGGCAACAACAAATCAAGGCTGAAGGGGAGCTTTCTTCACTTAAACTGATGAAAAGAGGTGTTCCTCAGGGGTCCATACTGGGACCATTACTGTTTGCTATCTATATCAACAGCCTGGATGTAGGCATTAAGGAAGCAAGCATTCACCTGTTTGCTGATGACACAGTGCTCTACATAAGCTGTGAATCTCCTGAAGTTGCCTGTGGCGACCTGCAAACTGACTAACATCCTGCAGCACCAGCTCCTCAGTAAAAGACTACTACTTAATGCCAAGAAAACCAAGGCAATGCTATTCTCACCAACTGGCCAGGGGCATATTCTGCCGCTGCTGGTCCATTACCTTCTATCTCCACCTTACTAGGTGAACATCTTGAATACGTACCGAAATTCAAGCATCTGGGTGTCTGGATAGACAATAAACTCTCCTTTGTGGAACATACAGAAGAACTGCTGAAAAAGCTGAGGCAGAGGCTTGGACTCTTCTTCAGAATAAATCGCCTACTGACCACAGATGCCAAAAGACAGCTCGTCCAATCCACGTTCCTCTCACTAACTGACTATGCTGACTTCATATGTGGCCAGTGCCCAGCCTCACTCCTTGCTAAATTGGATGTACTGTATCACAGAGCTCTAAGATTTATAACAGGCCTCCACTTTTCCACCCAAAACTGTTCATTATATGCAGCTGTGGACTGGCCCTCCCTTCAACACGGGCAGTATAGAAATGCAGCCCTCTGGATGCTCCGAGCCATCACCAACAAACTCCCGCAATACATTGCTGACCGTCTCCCACTAAGCCTGATTGGGAATTATGCCCTTAGAAGTCACTCGCTGGTTTCCCTGAAAGTACCTAGGGTCGGTCCCCACTTTGGAAGAGCAGCCATCAGCTTTGTCCTGCCCACGCTTTGGAATAGGATACAGAAATTGCTGAGACTTAGCTCCCCTGTTAGTCTTGCTATGTTCAAGACCCTGTGTGCCAAAGCATTTGTGGAGCTCTGTAACTGTTTCCACAGTTTCTAGTTGTCCAGCTGACGTTTCCGCTCAATCTAAGTCCTTCCTATTCAAACTAAGTGATCCCTTACCAAGATTACTCCCCCCTCCCTCAGTCCATTCTAGTCCCACCAGTACTACGGGTTCTCCTCAGTCCATTCCAGTCCCACCAGTACTACGTACTCACTGCTACACCCCCCCATCACCACTCTTATGACCTGCTACCACCTGCTTAGTATCCTAGAATCTTTCTGCCAGCGTCCCTGCTACTCCTACGCATGCGCTTTTCCATATCCCAAGGACTCCTTTACAGGCTATGAACATGTTATTGATGGATAGGATTATAAAGGCATCTCTGTATATATTATTTACCTTTATTTCTACACTGTATATATTTTGTTGTATACGTCTTACTACTGTTTTATGTATATTTTACTTGAACTCTATTCTGTACCCCCATCCTTGCAAACTGCAGGCCCACCTTGTAAATGAGCTTGCTCGATGGTGATCGCCTGGGTAAATAAAATTTTTTTTTTGCTTTCTTTATTTACCCGCCTTCCTGCCTTCGGCCTCCCCTCCTTCAGACTGCTCATACCTTTTTTCCGGACCCCATGCCCCGGATCTGCCCCTACAGTGCTTCTCTTCCCTCCTCTCCTGCACAGCGGGGTCTGTCCTGGGAATTGGTGGTCTCCTGGATGGAGCTGTCTTCATCTGGGAGCGCCGAAGGGTTTATTCCGTTTTTCTGTACTCCCTCCCTCAGCCCCGCCCTGGACGCCCGGCTGGGGCAATGAGCGTCCAGAGAGTGGCGTGCGCTGCGTCTCTCTCAAGCGCCTAACAGCGCCCCTCCCGGACTCCATGAACGGAGCCACAAGCCCCCCTGAGCACCAGTGCTCCCACTGGCATTCTCAGGGTTGGCAATCCGCCCCTGAGGAAGGAAAGCATCCGTTGGGACACTCAATCCTCCTTCCCCCCGCCGACCCGAGTCCGTTCCCGAACCCTGGTCGCCGGCGTGGTGCGAGGTGTGGCATCCAGCGCCTCAACCCTCAGCGCCACCGGGCCGACGTAAATAAATATTTTGATTGATTTTTGATTGATTGATATACAATGAGTTAAGACTGTACATAAACCAAAACATTTAAGCTATACCAGATATTTTCTGTGGGCCAGGCAAGCGGCATTTGCCATCAGATATAGTCTAACACAAATATCCATATACATATACGTACAGTTACGTAAGAACTTACCGTAACAGTAGATCTTCGAGAGAGGCTCTTGTAGTAGGTAATTACATATAGGACTGGCCGTGGCAGGCAACAGGACCCACGGAAAAATTTCTAGCTAGCAGTCCTGGCGAGACCGCCCCCATGTCAGGTGACCGGCGTCAGTGAGCGTCGGGATAAAGAGCGGTCCCTGATTCTGCCTTCCAGTTCTTTCCCGCCACAGGCCAAAAGAGGCCAGACGAGAGAGAAGCGGATATTTCCCTTAATGGAAAAGGAGCTGAAAAAGTCTAGGGGGATGGAGGGCGGGACGGTATTACCTACTGCAAGAGCCTCTCTCGAAGATCTACTGTTACAGCAAGTTCTTGTGTAACTGTACTATCTTACTTCAAGAGGGCTCTTGCAGTATGTAATTACATTTAGGACTGAATCCCAAGCAGTCTGGAACAAAGAGCGGCACCAGGAGGAGGAAAACTACTCCAAAAGGTAGTTCTGGTTGTGCAAGTCTCAAGATAGGAGGCCTTGCAAAACAGCCAGCCTGAAGCCTGCTCTACGGCGAGAGACAACATCCAAACTGTAGTATTTAGTAAAGGTATGGACAGAAGTCCAGGTGGCGGCAGCGCAGATGTCTGCCGCAGACACATTATTGAAACAAGCTGCTGAGGCAGTTACTCTTCTTGTGGAGTGGCCTCTGACTTGACCTGGGAGGGTCTTGTTGTATTTGTCATAACAGAAAGTCATGCAATGAGCCAACCATTTAGACAGGCATTACTTGGAAACAGCATTGCCTTCCCTTCTGTGAGCAAAAGAGACAAACAATTGACCAGTCTTTCTGAGATCCTTCGTCCTGTTAGTGTAGTATCTCAGAATCCGGTGAACATCCATAGTATGGAGTAAATACTTCCCTTGATTAGAGTACTGCGTAAAAAGGCAGGTAACTCAATGGACTGATTTAGAGTAGACTCAGCTACTACTTTAGGGAGAAACTTAGGATTCGTGCGAAGAACAACACGTTCCTTGTGAAAAATCAAGTACGGGATTTTACACATCAGGGCCTGGAGCTCAGAGATTCTCCGAGCAGAAGTAATGGCCACCAAGAAGAGAGTCTTCCACGAAAGAACTTCAATTCCACAGAAGCTGCAGGTTCGAAGGGAGGGTGAGTAAGTTTCTCAAGAACAAAATTCAAGTCCCAAGGCGGCAGGAGTACGGATGGGGGGGCCTCAGGTGGAGGACCCCTCTGAGAAAGGTCTTAGAGACCTCCAGTTGAGCGAAAGCCTTGTCTGCGAAGGGAACACGACAGGCCGAAATGGCCACCATGTATACCTTCAGAGAGGAATGACTGAGACCCAGGTCAAACAGATGACGTAGATACTCCAGCAGAAGCCCCGCTGAACAGGAGAAAGGTTCCACGTTCTTGGAAGTGGCCCAGATAGTGAATCTTTTCCACTTCATTGCATAAGTGGATCTGGTGGAGGGTTTTCTGGCCTCCACTAAAATCTCCGCCACTTTGCGAGACACTCCAAAACGGGACTGGGCTAAGCCTGCAGGAGCCATGCATACAGTTGAAGGGATTTGAGGCCTGGATGGACCAGGGTCCCCTGATCCTGGGTCAACAAACCTCGAGATAGAGGAAGAGGAAGAGGAGGATCCTCTGAATATTGTTGTAGAAGAGAGAACCAGACTTGCCTGGGCCAGAAAGGAGCGATCAGAATCATTCTCGCTCCTTCTGAAGCTAGTTTCTGCAAGACTCGTGGGATAAGTGGAATTGGGGGAAAGGCACAGACGAATCTGTCCTTCCAGTCTAGAGACAGAGCATCACTCCAAAAAGCGCCTCGCTCTGGAACGAGCGAGCAGAAGACAGGAAGTTTTGAGTTTAGGGGGGAAGCGAACAGGTCGACCTGTGGTGTTCCCCAAAGTTGGAAGATATTGTCTAGGACCCCTTGGTGCAGTTCCCACTTGGGAGTGAGAGCAGAAGAGCGACTTAGCATGTCTGCCAGGGTGTTGTCTACTCCCGGAACATGAATTGCCGTGAGGTGAAGGTCGTGTTGTGTTGCCCAATCCCAAACCCTCATTGTCTCCCTGCATAGAGGGTAGGACCGAGTCCCTCTGTGTTTGCTGATGTACCACACCACGGACATGTTGTCCGTCTGGATGGCTAGGTGGCTGGGAAGGATGTAGTGGTGAAGGGCTTGGCGAGTGTACAACACTGCCCGAAGCTCTAGCACACTGATGTGGAGAGCTTGTTCTAGCTTGGACCAGGAGCCCTGGGTCCGATGAGGGCCTAGATGGGCTCCCCAACCTTTGCCTGAGGCGTCTGTGGTTACAGTCTGGGAGGGGGGAGGATGAAAGAAAGGAACTCCCCGAAACAGGTTCTCTCAAACCATCCATCACTGCAAGTCTCGAATCATCGGCGAGGAGATCAGAACTGGGTGATCTAGGTGATCCCATTGAGAGCGTAGAGTCCACTGAGAAATCCTCATGTGGAGTCAAGCACGAGGCACTGTCAGGATAGCAGCCGCCATGAGCCCGAGAAGGCAAAGGACCGACCTCGCACAGACCATCCTGTGGTCAGACAACAGACTTATTTGGGTCTGAAGGGTGGACGCCCTGTCCGGAAGCAGGAAGGCCTTGCCCATGGTCATATCAAGAATCGCCCCAATAAACTGCAGCCTCTGGGATGGGTCCAGATGAGACTTGGAATGGTTGATGGTAATACCCAGGCAGGCAAAAACCTGCTGGGTAAGGGAGAGGAAACGTAGGAGTTCCTCCCTGGACGAGGCCACCAGGAGCCAGTCGTCCAGGTACGGGAAAACCTGCACTCCCCTGGTACGCAGGTGGGCTGCCACCACTGCCAGACATTTGGTAAATACTCGGGGGGCCGAGGATAGACCAAACGGGAGCACCTTGAACTGGTAGTGGTCCCCCTGGAACGCAAAACGAAGGTATTTGCGATGAGATGGGTGAATGGGAATGTGCAGATTAGCATCCTACATATCCAGAGCACAAAGCCATTGACCCGGCCGGAGGAGGTGTAAAAGGCTCTGCAAAGAGAGCATCCTGAACCTTTTGTATTCTACGTAAAGATTCATGGAACTGAGATCCAAAATTGGTCTGAGATCTCCTGTCTTCTTTGGGACCAGGAAGAAATGGGAATAGTAACCCATCCCTCGCAGATGAAGGGGGATGGGCTCTATTGCTTGTTTCAGCAGATTAGCTGAAATTTCCTCCTGGACCAAGAGAAGATGTTCCCGTGAATACGACGACTTCAGAGGGGGGGTGGTTTCTGAAGAAACTCTATGGAGTGTCCATCTGCTATAAGCTGGAGCACCCAAGAAATACAGGTTACTCACCTGTAACAGGAGTTCTAGGAATGGTATATGTTGTTCATCCACACTTATTGGCAGGTTCCTTGCCGCTTTAAATCTTGCCGGAAGGTCTTCAAGCTGGCTCCTCCCACCCACCTGGGTGGTAAAACTCTCGGCTCCACCCCATGACGCCAGATCTGTCCCGCTGGAAGCTCAGGTTGTGTGTTGAAGCCGGGGAGGTCGGGTGGGTCGTGTGGATGAACAACATATACCATTCCTAGAACTCCTGTTACAGGTGGGTAACCTGTATTTCTAGGGACATGGATATGTTGTTCATCCACACTTATTGGCAGACTCCTAGCAGTTCTCCGGGAGAAGGGAGGCAAGGCGCACACCCCCTACTTAGGGAAAAGAGACTGGAGAACCGAGGCCCAAAAACCAGCATCCCAGCGTGACTCAAGGTCGATGTGGTAAAGGGTGATGAAGGTGTGCTCTGACTTCCAGGTAGCAGCCCTGCAGATTTCCTGGATAGGGACATCCCTGGAAGCAGCCACCGATGCAGCAGTATGGCAGGTAGAATGAGCCCTTATCCCTCTGGGAGGCTCCATGCCCGCCAACCTATAGCAGAGATCTATGCAGGAGGTGACCCGCCTGCTTATCGTCCGCTTGGCTGCAGGTCTGCCAGGTGCGGCTTCAGCGTAGGTGACAAACAGCTGGCGAACCTCTCCCCGAACTTCAGCCGTCCGCTCCTTACAATAAGCGAGCGTTCTTCTAGGGTCCAAAGTATGGAGCCTATATTAGAGCCTCCGGTGTGATTGGGGTAGAACACGGCAGAGCCAACACCTGGTTAAGGTGAAACTCGACACCACCTTGGAAGGAATTTCGGGTGGGCGCAGGACAACCTTGTCCCTGTGGAAGACCAGGTAAGGAGACTCGATGGAAGCGCCTGGAGCTCTCCCATCCTTCTGGCTGACGTAATAGCCACCAAGAAGGCGGTCTTCCACGACAGGTGAGAGAGATCACACCTGTGCATTGGTTCGAATGGCTTGCCCATGAGTTTTGCCAGACCAGCAGTAAATCCCACAGAGGTGGAGGTTCTCGCACTGAAGGGAAATGTGATCAAGGCCTTTGAAAAGCGCCAGACCACCTTCTCTCCTCGCCACGACTGCTTCCGGCAGCGCCCGGTAAGCGAAGATGGCTCCGATTGCACCCTTAGGGTCGCCGACCTGAGCCCTTGCTGAGAAAGGACCATAAATACTCCAAGATGCTAGCCAAGGAACAGGAGGAAGGGTCCAGGCCCTTGCCCTGACACCAAATGGAAAACCTTTTCCATTTGAAGGCATAGCATTTCCTGGTCGACTCCTTACGGGACGCCTCAACTACGTTGAGGACCTCGTCGGAAAGACCCAAGGCCTGGAACTCTAGCCGCTCAGGAACCAGGCCGTCAGGTGCAGGGATTGAAGGTCCGGATGGAACACTTTCCCCTGATTGACTGAAAGCAGGTCCGGGTGAGCTGGAAGCTGCCTCGGGAGCCTGGAGCTGAGGCTGAGGAGATCTGGATACCAGCATTGGCGGGGCCAGTCTGGGGCTACCAGAATCACCTGCGCCTTGTCCCTCCTCGCCTTGAGAAGCACCTTGTGGATCAAGGGAAATGGGAAAGGCGTAGAAGAGGCCCCGGGTCCACGGCCTCGAGAAGGCATCCCCCTGCAGCGAGCCCTGCTGAGGCGGGCATGGAACAGCCTCAGCTCGCGTTCTCCCTGGAGCAAACAGATCCCCTGAGGTGTGCCCCAATGGGAGAACAGATCTTCGTACTACCTCCGGCAGGAGAGACCACTCGTGGGACACAGCCCCTATCCCACTAGGGGCATCGGCCAGGGTGTTGGAGGCTCCTGCCACATGAATGGCTAGGAGATCCGCCTCCAGGCTGCGCACGAGTGACCAAATGTGGAGAGCTTCCTTGCACAGAGGCATGGAGCGCGTCCTGCCCTGGCGGTTTAGGTAGTACATGGTCGTGGTATTGTCTGTCTGGACCCGAACCACTTGACCCCGTAGAAACGGAGCGAAGGCGGTGAGAGCTAGGCGGACCGCTCGGAGCTCCAGCAGGTTGATATGGCATCGGGACTCCCGCAGGGACCAGAGGCCGCGCTCTGTGCTCCCCCAGATGGGCACCCAACCCATCAGAGGAGGCGTCGGTCGACAGAGACCGTCGGCTCGGGCGGACAAAGCGGGATGCCCTCCTGCAGATGAGCTGGAACTATCCACCACCGAGAAGTGTTCCACATCCCTGGGTCACGTGACTAGCTGGTCCAATGGATCGCAGTGCTGAGACCACTGGCTGGCCAGCCCCCATTGAAGGGGCATGTTCCAGCGGGCCCAACGGACCACGCTGGTGCAGGCCGCCATGAGACCCAGGAGGCGCAGGAAGTCCCGGGCAGGGCGCGATTGCCCAACCAGAAATGATCGGGCAAAGGAGGAAAGAACCTCGGCCCTGTCCGCCGGGAGCCGTGCTCTGGCTCGAAGAGAGTCGAGCTCTGCCCCGATGAAGAGAATCACCTGCTTCAGTTCGAGTTCCGACTTGGCCTCGTTGATGAGGAGGCCGACCTGAGAGCAAACCTGGAGGGCCAGATCTCTGGACCGCTCCACCTCTTGTCTGGAGGGGGCTGCTATCAGCCAATCGTCCAGGTAAGGGTACACCCGGACCCCTCGGCGCCGCAGGAATGCTGTCACCACTGCCATGCATTTGGTGAAGACCCGGGTGCAGGAGACAGGTCAAGGGCATGGCTCGGAACTGGAAAGGGATCCTTCCCGAAAGGCGAAGGAATCTTTGGTGAGACGGACAGATGGGGATGTGAAAAACGGCTCCTGCAGGTCCAGAGAGCAGAACCACACTCGCGTTCCAAGGATGGTATTATCTGAGCCAGAGTGACCATCCTGAAGGTTCGAGACCTTAGGAACTTGTTTAGGTCGTGTGAGTGAGGAATGGGAGCCAACCCCGTCCGTTTTAGGACCAGGAAATACCTGGACACAAACCCGGGTCTGAGGGAGGGTCCGCCACCTCTCTGATCACCTCTTCTCGAGGAGCAGGCGATGTCGGCTCGGCGAGCCGACAGCGAGTCTGGACCCCAAAGCCCCCTGGCGGCGCTCTGAAGGGTGGGGCCTGCTCGAACTCCAGAGGCAGGCCTTTCCTACCACTTCCAACACCCACCGGTCTGTGGTAATAGCAGACCAGGCAGAAAGAAGATGGCGGAGCCGTCCCCACGGGGGGAACCTGGGGTGAGGTGACGAGGTTGGGGGCGACACCCCTCAACCCATCACTGTGCAGGCTTGGAGGAGGGACCGGCCGAGGGACCTCCTGGGCCTTTACCTCCCTGCTTCCTGGAGGAGAAAGCCGCGGGCTTGGGTTTGGGACGCCAAGCGCGAGCCTGCTGGCCCTGATGCTGCTGGGCCGGACGTGCCGCAGGCGCAGACGGACGAAAGGGCTTGGGTTGCGGTCTGCGGCCCTTGTCCCTCTGGGCGGATGAGACTGAGTCCAAAGTGGCATTGGACTTTTCGATCCTCTGGAGGTGTCCTTCCACTCCAGGGCCGAAGAGGTCGGTCCCCAGGAAGGGGACATCCGCCAATTTGTGCTGGGTATCTGCTGTGAAGATGGATATCCTCAGCCATGCCCGACAGCGCATAGCCACTGCGGCCGCGACTGACCTGGCGCATGAGTCTCCAATGTCCAGAGCAGTCTGAAGTTGCTGCTTGGCCACTGCCCTGCCCTGGTCCCGCACCTGCCTAACCGTGGTCTGCAGGTCAGCCAGGAGATGAGGTACTACCTCGTCCAGGGAGCCCAACAGGGCATGGGAGAAATGTGCCATAAGCACAGCCGAGCTGGCCTGACGAAGGCCAAGGGAGGACGCAGCATAGACTTTTTGCCCGGCATAGTCCAATTTCTTGGACTCCTTGTCAGGAGGTTTGTCCACGTCCCTAGTGTTTCCGGCACGCGAGAAACGCTGTCGATAACTAACCCCTCGGCTGAGGGATGTTCCGAGAAACCGGACAGGGAACCGGTAGGGACCACATATTTCCTGGCCATCCTGGCCAAAGGTGCAGGGCAGGAAGCAGGGCGCTGCCAGAGCTCCAAGGCCGGGCCCACAATGGCCTCGGCCACAGGAAAGGCCTCCGTGAGAGATCCTCGGTCCAATATCTCCGTGAGGGGATACTTGGCCCGCTTGGATACGGGCTTGAGCTGCATCCCGGTGGACTCCGAGATGAGCCTAAGCAAACCCAGGAAGGACGAAGGGCTATCGTCCAGCGACTGACCTCCAGAGGACTCCAGGTCCACTCGTCTGGAGAAAAGGGAGGAATCGTCATCTGACTCAGAAGAGTCCGCAAAGAGCTGCCTCGGGCCTGAGCCACCCTCCACCTGCCGAGGGCGATCGGGAGTGAGGGTGACAGACAGCCTATGGGGTAGACCCTGAGCCGACCGAGAGTTCTTGGTCGGAGCCCCAAACAACGGCTGTGGAGGCGGAGGTTCCACCATAATCGGTGGAGCAGCTGGTTTTGGCTGAGCAACAGGCCTGGAAACAGGCACTTCGGCTAAAGCAAGGGGTTGCTTCGGCCGCTCCGGTGACAGCCACTTAATGGCGGAAGGCGGCGACATCGGCTTGTTCCCGGCCAGCAGAAGCTGCTGCCACATGAGGGTACCGTTCGATCGCCGACGCAACTTCATGCCGGCCTCCCCTCATCCGAGGAAGAGGACGAGCGACAGCGCCATTGCGGTGCAGAGACCGAGACCGCCATGGTGGCGGATCAGCTGGACCGCAAGAAGTCCGAGACTGAGACTGCGAACCTCGGCTTTTCCGAGGAGGGTCCGGGGAAGGAGTGGGGGAAACCCGCCCTCCCCTCGGCTCGGAGGGAACACCCAAGGGCTCCGGAACCGGAGGCACTGGCATGCCCACAGGATCCTCAACCACCACCAGGGGAACCGGGGAGAGAGGATTTTCGCCTTCGCCAGTCGACAACCCGTCCAACGGGTCGAGAAAGATCTCGACTGCGTCGACGGGAGTCTCGGTCAACTGACCTGATGGGGACACCGTGAAGCCAGTGGCTGAAGCTGAAGGATCGACCGAAGTCAATGGTCGACCACTCGGGGAGGGGGAACTCTCCCGCTCCCAAGAGCGTCGACGGAGGGACTTACCCTTGTCCTTCTTTTTGGACCGAGAGGAAGGTCCAGCAGAAGTTGGTCCCTCTCCCTTAGTGGAGAGAGACAGACAAAGCTCCTTAAAGGAAGCAGAATATGAGGATCCCAGGGAGAGCGGGATAAATGCCGCGGCCGAGGAAGATGCAGCCAGCGCGCCTCCTCTTGAGCGTCATCTGCTCTAGCTGTTCCGCCGAGCCCGACGCCGCGGAAACCGCCAACCGGGCCTCTTTCGACTTTACCGGAGGGTAGCGCTTTTCAGGACGCCCAAGTTGCAGACGGGCAGCACGGTTTTCCAGGACGTAGGCCGAGAAAGAAGAGCACAGGTCGCAAGCCTGCGGGTCGTGCTCAAGGCCCAAGCAGTAGACGCACGTGGAGTGCGGATCCATCCGAGACATCTTCTGCCCGCATGGGCATCTCCGGAAACCGGGAGTCGATTTGTCCATCGCAGCTTCGAGGGAAATAGTTGACCAAGTCTAGAAACCTTAAAGTTTAATTTCGAAAACCGAAGAGTTAGGAACCAGTCTTATCGCGGAGCGTAAGGAGGAACCTGAGCTTCAAGTGGTAAGGAAGATCTGGCGTCATGGGGTGGAGCCGAGAGTTTTACCACCCGGGTAGGTGGGAGGAGCCAGCTTGAAGACCTTCCGGCAAGATTTAAAGCGGCAAGGAACCTGCCAATAAGTGTGGATGAACAACATATCCATGTCCCTAGAATCTGTGGTTATCCTTTCCCATCCCGGCAGGTGGAGGGAAAACCTCCCTCCTACCAGTTCCTCTGGGGAGTCCGAAGGCAGTGGGAGAGGAAAGGAGTCAGGTGGTGTGGGGCAGCGCCGCAGCTGAAGCACCCACTGCTTTTTTGGGCGGGGGGCTTGGCAGCTGTGGGGGCCCGGCGTTTTGTGGCCCGCCTTCCCTGGGGTTTCGCCTTTGGCCGATTCCATCTGCGAAAGGGACGACGCTGCTGCTGATGGGGATGGTACATGGAATCAACCGACTTCAGTGCTGTCCCCTTCTCTTGCAAATCGGTGATGATGTCCTTGACATCACCCCCGAAAAGCACCGACACCCGGAAGGGTGCTTCCTGGATAGCAGATTGCACCTCTGGGACCAACCTTGACACACAGAGCCAAGCATGACGCCGTAGGCCTACAGCGAAAGCTGAGCTCCGCCCAGCAGTGTCCACTGCGTCGTATGTCATACGTAGCATGTGTTGACTGGCGAACAAGCACAGCAGGCAGATCAGCCAACTCCTGCTTGACTTGGGAGTCAGGCAAGGAGTCAGTTTGGCTTCCGCCTGAGTCAGGATGGCCTTCTGGTAGTCCCCCATATGGCCAACATAGTTCAAGGCCCTGATTCCCAGTGTGGAGAAAGCGTAAATCTTTCTCCCATACTGGTCCAGAAGGTGTGATTCCTTATCAGGTGGTGACGAGCTAAGATGTTTGGGGTTCGCCGACCAGCCGTGAGCGGCACTAATCACAACCGAGTCGGCACGAGGGTGAGAATCCAGAAAATCAACACCCTCTGGAGCCTGATATAGCCGGTTCAACTTCCTAGGAAGTGGGGCTAAGGCCGACGGCTGTTTCCATATTGTGGTAACGAGGTCGGCGTGAGGCTCTATCCAGGGTGGCACCAAGGTAGGAGCTGTCAAGGGCAGATCCAGATGTTCAGCGAGTTTTTAGACGCTGAGGATCTGGTTCCAGGGAGTGCCACTGATGAACCTCCTGGATTTTCCTAAGCAACTCCGTAAAAGAAGGATCCGCCGGAGGAGACTTCGCAGGAGTCCTTGGCCTGGGCTTCAACGGAGAGCGTGGCTCGTTGTCTCTCTCGGAGCAACCGCTGGAAGAGTCCGAGGGTGAAGAGGAGGATGAAGAGGAAAAAGACTCCCTTTCCCCTACCCGGGGAAGAACGGACCCCTTGGGAAGTCCCCAGGGAAGCGAGTCCTGCCCTTCTCTGGATCCAAAAGGAAGAACCCTAGAGTCTGGAGGTAGTGAGGGAGTGTGCCGCCTCGGACGTACGGAAACCTGGGACGGCACCATCGTCGGAAGGTGGCTCTCGACCTCTTTGGTGAACTGAGCCTTGGCCTCAGCCCACCAGGAGGCCAGAGTCTCCTGCAGGTCCACCGGCGTCCGCGAGGGTGGTGGAGGAGGAGGAGGAGGCGGGGGATAAGGATACGGGTTGTAACCATATGGAGCATATCCAAAACCCGGCTGCGGGTAGCCCAGCACCTGGTATTGTGGCATAGAGTACTGTGGCGTCATAAAGCCTGGCGTCGGGTACTGTGGCGCCGGATACTGCGGTCCCAGGAACACTGGCGTCGAACAGGATGGAGGGTACTTGGGAGCCGGGGGGGAGCTGCCAGAGCAGACGGCCCGGCCGGTGGCCTCACGGGCGGTTCCATAGGGGACAGCCCGGAGGACAGAGGGCCCAATGGGAGCAGAATGTCTCCCGGAGTCGGTAAGGCCGATGTCAGGACCGACGGCGGAGGCCCTGGCATCGGAGGTACCAACGTCAGAGGGCCAGCACACCAGGTGGAAGAAGGACTAACGGAGGCAAAGATCCCCAGCTCACGCGGGATGGAGGGAAAAGTCCCAGCGTCAAGTTGGGGAGACCTGGTTCCCAGACGGCAGCTAAGGCTGTGGGGAAACCGGTACCCACGGACGTGGGGGTCACGTCGTTCCTTCGCCAGCCGGACGCCGGACAAGCCGACGCGGAGGCTTAGGGGCGAGCTCCGTGGGCACCGGAGGAGCCAAGGCCCAACTTATGAGAGCCATCACCGAGGCGGGCTGAGTAGAGTGATCGGCCTGGTCCGTGGAGTGGATGCCGCCGCCCCAGAGGGTTGGACGCCTTACCGCCCTCTCCAGGCGGACGCCAGAGGACCGACGCCTGGCTTACGGAGTTGCCCACAGTGGTGACCGCCCGAGCCTGTGGCCAAACCAGGGCGAGGCCTCCAACTGCCCGGAGGCACCACGCAAGCCTGGCGCGAGACAGACGAGGGCCGACACCCTCGGAAACCTCAAGGCGGCCGTCGAGGAGGGATCCCCCAGAGGGGATGTTACCTGTGTCCCAGTGACTCCCGAGGGACATGCGGTGGAGGAGCCCTTGTCCTGCTGCCTCACCTTCTTCCGATGGCCTTTGGGGGAAGTGGACGCCTGCCTCTGTTTTTTGAGCTCCTTCTCCATAGAACTCATTTTCTTCTTCAGAATATGGGCTTCCAGGGATTTCTGCCGCCTTTTCCGGGTAGCCGCGCTGAAACTGAGGCAGTGCTGGCACTTCTCGACCGGGTGATCAGGGCCTAGGCAGAACAGGCACAGGGAGTGGCCGTTCTTGTGCGGTAGTTGGGCACCGCACGAATCGCACTTATTCTTGTGCTTGGAGGGTGTAGGGGACAACATACACTGACGATAATCCTGACGTTAGTCAAAAAAACAATTATTTTCAGTAAAAAAAACGATGAAGGTAGGGCTGACGAAGCACAAACTTTTCCGCGAGGTGCTGCACGAGCTAACGGCGGGAAAGAACTGGAAGCCAGGCGTCCAGGACCGCCCCTTTATACAGACGTCTACTGACGCCGGTCTCCTGACGTGGGGCCGGTCCCTGGCCAGGGACTGCTAGCTAGAACTTTTTCCGTGAGGTTCTGCCGCCTGCCTGCGGCGTCAGTCCTATATGTAATTACCCACTGCAAGAGCCCTCTCAGAGTAAGATCACACATTACATTATATATATATATATATATATATATATATATATATATATATATACACACATACACACACACATACACACATATACACACATAAAATACTTGGGATATTTACAATTGCGGTAGTTAGTGAGAATTTTGTAGGAATGAGCCTTCACCCCTCCAGGATGCACACCACGCAAGGGGTTAGTCAGGAAGGGGGAGAACAAGGAGGAATAGAGTAGGGGACAGAATAGAAGTGAGAAATTAGTAAGGGTGGGGGGAGTAGGGGTGGATTAAGAGTAAGAATGAGAATGTGCCTTCACCGCTCCGGGATGCACACCCCACAAGGGGATTAGCCAGGAAGAAGGGGGAACGAAGAGGGATAGAGTAGGGGGGAAAATAGACATATAGGAGTTGGGTGGGATTAAACTGAGGAAAGGGTGGGGGAGTATGGGAAGATATGGGAGGGAGGGGAATGAAATTGTGAAAAGGGAAGAATTGAGGAGGAGTGATGAGATGGGTGGGGAGGAAGGTAAGCCTTAACCAACAGGAGTAGAACCCCAAGGGTATGAGTACTAATCAATGTAAACCAAGCTAGTGCTATAGGCGAAGGGCAAGCCTACAGAGAGGTAGAAGGGGGTAAAGCAGAGGAAACCAAACAGAAGAAGGGGAAATAGTAACCACAGTACTTCACCCCCCCAATACTTAGGCTCCCCCCCCCCAGCAGACCAGGTTGGTGCCTTTGATCCTCCGCTTTTGGACACTGCATCGTCATACAGCCATATATGTGTTGCAATCACCCATAGAGGTGGAACTAGTCCCACAAAGCAAATATAACTATCCAGAGGTTTAGTGGGGTCCCTCCTCCCCACCCCTCTATAACCAGCTCCCCATGACCATCCCCCTTGAACTGGCATCCTGAGGGTCCGAGTCAGATTGCACATACAATTTCATGGCAGAGTATAAGTAAAATAAAGTAAAACTTTATTTTTAAAGCACTTTTCAAAGCCAAAGCGCTCTACAAACATATTAAAACATACAATTAGATTAAATGATAATATTTAAAATCCTTCAGGATAAGCTTTAAAAAACAAATATGTTTTAAGCTCTGATTTAAAACTCTAGAGTCAGGCATTCTCTTATCCAACAAGATAGAGAATTCCACAGGGAAGGGGCAGCGTAAGAGAATGCACGTGCCCCAGATGTTTTTAATCAGACCCTGGGAATCTCTAGCAATCCCTAGTCGGCAGATTGGAGTGAGCGGGAGGGGCAGTAGGGAATAAGAAGTTCTTGTAGGTACTGGGGTCCCTGTTCACGTAGGGCTTTACAGGTCAGCAACCCGACCTTAAAGGTGATCCGCCACTGAACCGGCAGCCAGTGCAGTCTGCGCTGCACAGGCATAATATGACTAGACCTAGATGTACCAGTCAAAAGCCTGGCTGCCGCATTCTGCACTAGCTGCAAGCAGTGGATATCAACCCCCGGCAGCCCTAGGTAAAAGGCATTGCAGTAATCACGGCGGGAGGTGACAAAGGCGTGGACTAAGGTAGGAAGCTCAGCCTGAGGAACCAGATGTTTCACCCGGGCGATATTCCTAAGATGGTAAAAGGATGATTTGACAACGGCAGACACCTGAGATTTCAGGGTCAGACCGTCATCAATAATAACGCCCAGGTTATGCACCCGGTCTGAGGTCAAGAGCTGGAGACCATCAAGCCATAATCCAGACCTAAGCCCCACCCTAGGGCCTGCCTCAAGGCGACCAGGGTCCACAACCAACACCTCAGACTTATATGGGTTCAATCTCAAGAGAGTAAAGTTGGTGACAGACAGATCATTTGGTGATAGACAGTTTAGATCAGAGTAGAAGAGGCAGTGGTGTTTCTGCCAATGGGAGGAGGAGGCAGAGCGACAGATATTATTATAGGTGACGTCCCATCTATGGAGACTGGATATAGGTAAGGCATCATAGGTTGCAACTCCTTATGTAAGGGTGGGTAGTAGAATACCGCGAGCTATAGCAAGCCTCGCTGCAGGGGTTAGTGCATATCTGGTCCAGTACGCTATACCTAATTTAGAGTTGACAGATTTACATGAGTTCTGGATGTGAAAAGGCAGCCAAAAAGTGGCATTTGCATGGGACAGCTGCATGTCTTCCCCTCCTGACATACCTCTTAACTTACATTATGAGGACAATCTCTCATTTTGTCATTCAGAAGCTCTTTGTTCCATATAAAATGGATGTTGTTTTGCATGTTACAGACTAAGATTTTAAAATAAGAATTCATATTAGTCTATATTGCTCAATAAAGAGCCAATGAAGTGAATATGAGTCAAATTTCAAGTGTTCTACATTTCTAACCCTACAGTTTGATAACCCTCATTTGGGTGTTGAAAGGTTGCGAGGCATGGCTCCCCCAGCACAGGATGGATGTGGATGATGAGAATACTGGGGCGGAGGACTTAGGTTTTTAGAATTCCTAGGATACAGACTGGGAGCTATTATGTGATCATGATTTCTTCATTGAGTTTTTTTTTACTTTATAATCCTTGACTTGATCCCTTCCAAGCACAACATGAAGGACTGGAACATCAAACAATAACTTAAAGGAATACAGAACTCCCTCCCCCACAACCTCTTCAGAAAAACATTACCAGGTGGACTAGGGAGCTACAACTTTGGCTCAGCCAACCACATTTAGGGCTCTGGACTGCACACTGGACTATAAGAGTTAGTGGGTCTTAAAACTGACTCAGCCCTGCTGGTGTAGTAAATCGTCATGGCATCAGTACTAAAGATAACTTTTAAAGTTTGGGATCTTGTTAATAACTGGTGATGCATTTCCTGTTGAAAATAACCCTTCCCTGTATTGTAACAAGAGGTTTAGTCAGAAATATAGTACTATTTGTTATAATGTTTTAAAATTTAATAAGTGAATATTTAGAGTGTGATGTCTACATAGGTGGAGGTACGTGCACTCAAGCAACCCTGTTGCGATAATGAAATTCTGATGAAATGAATCAATGTTGATTGCCAATAGGGCAGATCCATTACGTTAATGTAGAAATTAATATGCATGAATTTACACTCAAAAGGGTTACTTGATGTTTAAACAGCTCGACGCGCCCTCTCCAACTAAGAGGCAGCGCGCTTTGAAGTGCTGGGGACTGGCTGCTAGTGCCTGCTGGTGTTTATTTCATAAAATAAATTTCAACAATTGCTGCATTGTAAGCTTTGTGTGCACCATTTTTTATTCTTTGAAGTTTCACACTGCACCCCTGAAGTAGCAGTAGTGGGGGGATCCTATAATCTGCATGCAAATTTTGTGAGCCCTGTAGGGTACTAATATGAAACTTTACTAGTAAATCGTCCCTCCACACTGTGCCAAGTTAGGCTGGTAAATACAGGTTACTCACCTGTAACAGGAGTTCTAGGAATGGTATATGGTGTTCAATCCACACTTACTGGCAGGTTCCTTGCCGCTTTAAATCTTGCTGGAAGGTCTTCAAGCTGGCTCCTCCCACCCACCCGGGTGGTAAAACTCTCAAATCCACCCCATGACACCAGATCTAGCCCGCTGGAAGCCAGGTTGCACGTCGAAGCCGGGGAGGTCGGGTGGGTTGTGTGGATGAACAACATAAACCATTCCTAAAACTCCTGTTACAGGTGAGTAACCTGTATTTCTAGGGACATGGATATGTTGTTCAATCCACACTTACTGGCAGACTCCTAGCAGTTCTCCTGGAGGAGGGAGGCAAGGCGCGCACCCCCTATTTAGGGAATAAGGACTGGAGAACCGAGGTCCCAAAACCAGCATCCCGGCGTGACTCAAGGTCAATGTGGTAATGGGTGATGAAGGTGTGTGCTGACTTCCAGGTAGCAGCCCCGCAGATTTCCTGGATAGGGACGTCCCTGGAAGCAGCCACTGAAGCAGCAGTATGGTGGGTAGAATGAGCTCCTATCCCTTTGGGAGGCTCCATGCCTGCCAACCTATAGCAGAGATCTATGCAGGAGGTGACCCACCTGCCTATCGTCCGCTTGACTGCAGGTCTGCCAGGTGCGGCTTCAGTGTAGGTGACAAACACCTGGCGAACCTCTCCCCCAGACTTCAGCCGTTCGCTCCTTATAAGAGAGCCCTCTTCCAGGGTCCAAAGTATGAAGCCTATATTCGGCCTCCGAGGTGTGATTGGGGTAGAACATCGGCAGAGCCAACACCTGGTTAAGGTGAAACTCCGACACCACCTTCAGAAGGAATTTCGGGTAGGGGGCACAGGACAACCTTGTCCCTGTGGAAGACCAAATAAGGAGACTCGATGGAAAGCGCCTGGAGCTCTCCCATCCTTCTCACTGATGTAATAGCCACCAAGAAGGCGGTCTTCCACGACAGGCGAGAGATGTCACACCCGTGCATCGGTTCGAATGGCTTGCCCATGAGCATAGCCCATATCAGCAGTAGATCCCACGGAGGTGGAGGTTCTCGCACCGGAGGGGATATGTGATCAAGGCCTTTGAAAAAGCGCCCAACCACTTCTCCTGCACCACTGACTGCTTCCCGGCCTGCGCCCAGTAAGCAGAGATGGCTGGCAGGTGCACCTTAAGGGTCGTCGACTGAAGCCTTAGCTGAGAAAGGGACCACAGGTAGTCCAGAATGCTAGCCAAAGAACAGGAGGAAGGGTCCAATCCCTTATCCTGACACCAAATGGAGAATCTCTTCCATTTGAAGGCATAACATTTTCTGGTCGACTCCTTACGGGACGCCTCAACAATGTTGAGGACCTCGTCGGAAAGACCCAAGGCCTGGAACTCTAGCCACTCAGGAACCAGGCTGTCAAGTGCAGGGATTGAAGGTCCAGGTGGAGAACCTTCCCCTGGTTGACTGAGATCAGGTCCAGGTGGGCTAGAAGCTGCCTCGGGAGCCTGGAGCTGAGGCTGAGGAAATCTGGATACCAGAACTGGCGGGGTCAGTCTGGGGCTACCAGAATCACCTGCGCCTTGTCCCTCTTCACCTTGAGAAGCACCTTGTGGATCAAGGGAAATGGGGGAAAGGTGCAGAAGAGGTCCGAAGTCCATGGCCTCAAGAAGGAATCCCCCTGCAGCAAGCCCTGCTGAGGGGGGTGGGCATGAAACAGCCTCAGCTTCGCATTCTCCCTGGAGGCAAACAGGTCCACCTGAGGTGTGCCCCAGTGGGAAAACAGACCGTGTACTACCTCCGGCAGGACAGACCACTCGTGGGATGCAGCACCTATCCGGCTTAGGGCATCGGCCAGAGTGTTGGGGGCTCCTGCCACATGGATGGCTAGAAAATCTGCCTCCAATCTGCTCCGAGGGACCAAGTGCGGAGAGCTTCCTTGCACAGGGGCAAGGAGTGCGTTCCTCCCTGGAGGTTTAGGCAGTACATGGTCGTGGTCTTGTCCGTCTGGACCTGGACCACTTGACCCCGTACAAACGGAGCGAAGGCGGTGAGGGCTAGTTGGACCGCTCGAAGCTCCAGCAGGTTGATGTGGCATCGAGACTCCTGAGGGGACCAGAGGCCATACACTCTATGCTCCCCCAGATGGGCAGCCCAACCCATCAGAGAGGCGTTGGTCGTTACAGTGACCTTCGGCTTGGGCGGACAAACGGAATGCCCTCCTGCAGATGAACTGGAATGATCCACCACTGGAGAGTGTTGCACATCTCCTGGGTCACCGCCACTGGCTGGTCCAGAGGACCGGAGCGCTGTGACCACTGGCAGGCCAGTCCCCACTGCAGGGGACGCATGTGCCAACTGCCCCAATGGACCACGCTGGTGCAGGCCACCATGAGGCCCAGGAAGTCCCGATCAGGGCGCAATAGCCCAACCACAAATGATTGGGCAAGGAGGAAAGAACCTCGGCCCTGTCGGCGGGGAGCGTGCTCTGGCTTGAAGAGTCGAGCTCTGCCCCGATGAATTGAATTACCCGTGTTGGCACGAGTTCCGACTTGGCCTCGTTGATGAGGAGGCCAATCTGAGAGCAGACCTGGAGGGCCAGATGCCTGGACCGCTCCACCTCTGGTCTGGAGGGGGCTGCAATCAGCCAGTCGCCCAGGTAAGGGTACACCCAGACCCTTCAGCGCCGTAGGAATGCTGTCACCACTGTCATGCATTTGGTGAAGACCCTGGGAGATGAAGAAAGGCCGAAGGGCATGGCTCAGAACTCGTAAAGAGACCCCTCCACTCTGAAGCGAAGGAATCGCTGGTAGGACGGACGGATTGGGACATGAAAGAACGCATCCTGGAGGTCCAGAGAACAGAACCACATGCCTCGATCCAAGGATGGAATGATCTGTGCCAGAGTGACCATCCTAAAGGTTTGAGAACTTAGGAACTTGTTCAGGTCGTGTAGGTCTAGAATGGGGCAGTACCTGAACACAAACCCTGGGTCTGGTGGAGGACCCATCACCTCCCGACGGGCCTTGTCGGCTTGATGAGCTGATAGGCAATGTCGGCTCAATGAGCGGACAGACAGGCTGCGGACCAACAACCCCATAGGCGATGGCTCGAAAGGTGGGGCCTGCTCCAAATTCCAGAGGCAGACCCTTCCCTACCACCTCCAACACCCAGCGGTCCGTGGTGATAGTGGACCAGGCAGAAAGGAAGTGGCGGAGCCATCACCCCAGGGGGGAGTGAAGAGGCTAGGGGTGACACCACTCAACTCATCACTGGGCAGGCTTGGAGGAAGGACCAGCCGAGGGACCTCCTGGGCCTTTCCCTCCAGGCTTCCTGCTGGAAGAAGCTGCAGGCTTGGCTTTGGGGTGCCAAATGCATGCCTGCTGGCCCTGATGCTGGTGTTGCTGGGCTGGACGTGCCGCAGGGGCAGAAGGCCGAAAGGGCTTACACTGCTGCTGGTGGCCTTTGTCCTTCTGGGCAGACGTGACCGAGTCCAAGGTGGCACTGGACTTCTCGATCCTCTGCAAATGACCCTCCACCCCGGAACCAAACAAGTCAGTACCCAGGAAGGGAACGTCTGCCAGCTTGTGCTGGGTATCCGCCGTGAAGGTGGAGATCAGCAGCCAAGCTCTGCGGCGCATAGCCACTGCAGCCGCTACTGACCGGGCACAAGAGTCTCCAATGTCAAGAGCAGTTTGGAGCTGTTGCTTTGCCACCGTCCTTCCCTGATCCCGCACCTGCTTGACCGTAGTCTGGAGGACAGCCAGAAGATGAGGAATCACTTCATCCAGGGAGCCCAAAAGGGCGTGGGAAAAGTGTGCCATCACTGGCCTGAGGAAGGCCTAAGGAGGACACAGTGTAGACTTTACGCCCGGAGTAATCCAGTTTCTTGGACTCTATTGGGTGGCTTGTCCACATCTCGAGCATTTCCGGAGCGGCAGAAAACACCTTCGGTCACCAACCCCTCCGCAGAGGGGTGCTCCGAGAATCCGAAGAGTGAGCCGGTGGGAACGGCATACTTCCTGGCTATCCTGGCTGAGGGAGCTGAACATGAAGCCGGCCGCTGCCATAGCTCCAGGGCCGGGTCAACAATGTCTTTGGCCACAGGAAAGGCCTCCGTAGGAGAATCCCCTCGGTAAAGTATCTCCGTGAGGGGATACTTGGCCCGCTTTGACATGGGTTTGAGCTTCATCCCAGTAAATTCTGAGATGAGCCGAAGCAATCCCATGAACGAGGATGGGCTCTCGTCCACCGACTGTCCCCCAGTGGACTCCAGGTCAAGGGGCCTGGAGAACAGGGAAGAGTCATCATCAGACTCCGAGGAGCCTGCAAACAGCTGCCAAGGGCCTGAGCCACCCTCCACCTGCTGAGGACAATTGGGAGTGAGGGTGACAGACAACTGATGGGGCAACCCCTGACCTGACTGAGAATCCTTGGTCAGAGCCAGAGATTTTGGTTGTGGAGGCAGGTGTTCCACCACAACGGGTGGTCCAGCTGGTTTCGGCTGAACAACCGGCCGCTCAGGTGACAGCCACTTAATGGCCGGGGAAGGTGACAGAGTCGGCTTGTTCCCGGTCAAAAGGAGCTGCTGCCACATCAGATCCTCGTAGTGCCGACGCAACTTATGCCGGAGCTTATCCTCCGAAGAAGATGATGACAAGGATGGCAACGCGGCCGCTTCCCTCAGTGCCGAGACCGAGACCGCCGATGTCGGCGGGATCGGCTGAACCGAGAAGAGGTCCAAGACCGAGACCTTCGTGTTTCCGGGTGGGTCTGGGAGGGAGCCGGGGAAACCTATTCCTCCATCAGCTCTGGAGCCTTAACCGGGGACTCTGGCACAGGAGGCACAGGCAAGTCCTCGGTTTCCACCAGGGGAACCGGTGAAGAAGGGTTGTCGGCTTCTCCAGTCGACAGCCCGTCCGTTGAGTCGAGAAAATCTCGACTGCATCAGCAGGTGTCTCGGCTGGCTGAGCTGATGGGGACACCGTGGAAGCCAGCCTTAGCGCCAACCTGCGACCGAGAGTCGAGGTCGGTGTCGGGGAAGGGACCTCTCCCACTCCTGAGCGTCGGCGGTGGGACTTACCCTTGAGTCCTTTTTCTTGGACCGAGAGGAATATCGATGGCCTCTCCCTTAGTGAGAGGCATTGACAAAGCTCCTTGAAAGAAGATGAGTAGGAGGAGCCCAAGGAGGCGAGATAAATGCTGACCGAGGAAGAAGAAGATGCGACCTGTGCTGCCTCCTCCTGAGGTGATCATTTGCTCAAGTTGCTCCAGCCGGAGCCACGCCCGCCCTTGGACACCACCCAGCGGGCCTCCTTCGACTTTGCAATACGTCTCTTGGGAGCCCAGAGTTGAAGTCTGGCAGCACGGTCTTCAAGAACGTGACCGAGAAGAACTTGCACAATTCGCAGGCCTGTGGATCGTGATCAAGCCCAAAGCAGTAAACGCATGTGGAGTGCGGATCGGTCCGAGATATCTTCTGTCCACAAGGGCACCACTGAAACCCGGGAGTCAATTTGTCCATCGCAGCCGAAAAGGAAGAAAAAGACCAAAGTCTAGTAAATTTAAGTGTGAGTTTCGGTTTAACCGAAGAGTTTGGATACAGGCCTAAAACGCAAAGCGCAAAGGAGGGAACCTGAGCTTCCAAGCAGTAAGGAAGATCTGGCGTCATGGGGCAGAGCAGAGAGTTTTACCACCCGGGTAGGTGGGAGGAGCCAGCTTGAAGATCTTCCGGCAAGAATTAAAGTGGCAAGGAATCTGCCAGTAAGTATGGATTGAACAACATATCAATGTCCCTAGAATGTGATTTGATGCAGCGAGATGAACCTCCGACTTCCTTACCTTTAAGCAACTAATGAAGAAGTCTCCAGCCAGGCCATTTTCTTGAAGATTGGACAGCAGATCCACCAGACACTCAATACGCCACTGTTCGCTAGAAACCTTCTGGTACAGAGCCTCATCTTCCTCACTAGAATTCAGCATGAAACACTAAGGTGTCATCCAAGCACAATAATCTTGAAACAAAACAGACAGGCATTCCCAGTTGTGCGCCAGCAGCACCAAAACCTGGGTTTCAGAAGCACACTGTGGTTGGTGGAAGCTAAACACATTACAATGGTTATGTGCAGTCTACAGGATCTAGAGCATCAGTTACCAAATAACAATGCCTCCTGCCAGCAGGCAAAAAGGGGCACTTGTATGGGACAGCTGCATGTCTTCCCCTCCTGACATACCTCTTAACTTACATTATGAGGACAATCTCTCATTTTGTCATTCAGAAGCTCTTTGTTCCATATAAAATGGATGTTGTTTTGCATGTTACAGACTAAGATTTTAAAATAAGAATTCATATTCATCTATACTGCTCAATAAAGAGCCAATGAAGTGAATACGAGTCAAATTTCAAGTGTTCTACATTTCTAACCCTACAGTTTGATAGCCCTCATTTGGGTGTTGAAAGGTTGCGAGGCATGGCTCCCCCAGCACAGGATGGATGTGGATGATGAGAATACTGGGGCGGAGGACTTAGGTTTTTAGAATTCCTAGGATACAGACTGTGAGCTATTATGTGATCATGATTTCTTCATTGTGGAAGTGGATGGATCCAAGGTGGAAGAAGGACCCACCAAGTGGTCCAGTGGTAGCACAACATGCTTAAATGTGGGCGACCATGGTCTGGGAGCACAGCTGGGATGCCGGCCACTGGAGGTCAGGGGAGCTGCTGTTAGCAAGCAGCATTCCCTGACCGGTGTGGGGGGGGGGTTGCCACACTCTGTGGATTCCTGTAATAGACCAAGTGCAGTCTCCTACCACAGGGAGAGACTGTAGCCTATGAAACCATGAAGGTATGGCACAGTATAACAAGGGCAGAGGGTGGAACCAGAAAAACGGGGATAAAAAAGTTTGGACCCTCTTAATGGTGGCTGCTCTTGGTGCCCGTGTTACACAAAAAATTCCTTTAGGTCTGTGGCTTTGGGGCCGGGAGGTTGTTGGTGCATGAAAAGGGCAAAGGAAAGTGCGCATCTGAATAACAATCTCTACAGAAAAAAAATGTGAAATAGGATCCTACAGGTTACCAAGACAGCATTTTCTGAAATTTAACAAAGAAGAGATTTTTGATGTAGACTCAATGTCAGTCATAATGGGGAGAGTCAGCTGAGTGAGGAAGGGGTACTGGTGTTCAACTGCAAGTCCCAGAATTCCACAATAGGGCCGGCTACGGACCAGACTGCACTGTGGAGGTGAAAACACTGGCTCTCAGACAGGGGGCAGAAGATAGGGTGCTCAGTGTTTGTTCACCTCCTGCAAGCCAATCATAGTGCTGTATGCTGATTTGCTACAAAGACAACCACTTGCCCAACCTTCCTGACAGGAAGGGTCCTGTCACGGTGGTCCTTATTACTGGGAGGGGGATGGGGAAAAAAATAACGTAACTGGGTCCAAGTGAAGGCAGGTTTCATCCACTAAAGGTGTGCCTGCCACTGTCAAACGCAGTCAACTGCCAACAGCAGAAGGAGGAGCATGCTCTAGCTGTGAAGAAGCCGAGTGCATCTCTCACCCCGACCCAAATCAATCAACTCTAGGAGATAGAAACACAGAAAGTGACGGCAGATAAGGACCGCTTGGCCCACCAAGATGTATTTCAAATGATGGAACACAGAGGGAAAAAAAGAAATACAAGAGCTAGACTTTGCCCCCGAATAAAAATGAAGATAAAACCTCACCTTATGATATCTCTGATGGTGACAACAGCTCCTCCCTCACTGCCCGGGGAGAACTGGAATGCAGGATGGAATTTTGCCATTGGGCCTTTCAGCCCTGCAAGCTGCTTTAGTGCTGCTATCGCCTCTGTTTGCTCAGACGTCTGAAGAAACCACAGTACAATCTCCTGGCAGGGAGACCTGAAAAGAGACATACTTTGTGACTCCACTGTGGAAGACCGGAAGCAACAGACTGAATAAAATGTTGCTTTCAAGACCTTGATTCAAGGACTTACAAAGTATTTATCATGCTGAGATATATTATGTGCTGGAACACAAAGAAAAATGTGGCGCGCAAAAAAAAACTGATTAAAAAAACTAAAGGAAAACAAAAATAGCTATAGGTCACATATATTTTTAAAATCCATACTATTGCCAACAGGCTCAATGTGAAGCACAGCAGTTTTTCAAAAGAAACCTGTTTTCCCCATATGTTCTACAACAGAGACGCACAGGTGTACAGTATTTTTCTGCATGAAACTCCAAACCTAGCTGCTGATGAAAGAACATTTATGTATGGACTTACCGTAACAGTAGATCTTTAAGAGAATCTTCTCCATTAGGCTGCATCTTTGGAACTACAAGTCTTCAGTGCTAGGACCACACAGAAACCTTTGCTAGCCAGGGGCCACCCACAATGGTATGCCATGTCTATGTGTATATAAGCATGGGCAGTCTCATCACTCCCCAGTTCTGTTCCCCTGCCAGAGATTGGCCTCAGATGACCTGCAGACATATGGAATCAGGAGATGAGACCAGCACCAGGAATACAAGGAGAGGCATGGGGCCGCATACAAGACGCGTGGAGTTGGATTCAGGCACAAAATCTGCTATAACCTTCACTGAAAGCAAACATGCGGCGGGGGGGTAGCATGGCCTGATCAAGGAGACTCTCTCGAAGATCTACTGTTATGGTAAGTTCTTACACAGCTGTTCTATTTTCTTCAAGGATATCGCCTCCATTAGGCCACACCTTTGGAACGATTCCCAAGCAGTACAAAGTAAGAGGATGGTACTGTATGATATATAAGCAGGACAGAAGGCCTTATAGTACAGCAAGCCCAACGCCAGCACATCTACAAGAGACTATGTTCAGACTGTAATGTTTAGTGAAAGCATGGATAGTGCTCCTTGTGGCTGTAGCATGTCAGCAGAGGGTACATTTTTGAAAGAGGCAACAGAAGTGGCCATACCCATTGTGGAGTGGCCCTAAACACCACTAGTAAGTTCCTTAACGTACTTCCTATAACAGAATGTAATACAATGTGCCAGCCATTTAGACAGGCACCGTTTAGACACAGGAAAGTACAGTTACGTAAGAACTTACCATAACAGTAGATCTTCGAGAGAGGCTCTTGCAGTAGGTAATTACATACAGGACTGACGCCGGCTGGTGGCAGGACCCCACAGAAAAATTTCTAGCAAGCAGTCCCTGGCGAGGGACTACCCCCATGTCAGGTGACCGGCGTCATGCGTTATCGGTATGAGGAGGTCCCCGGATGCCCACCTTCCAGTTCTTTCCCTACAAGCCAAAGAGGCGGACGAGAGAGAGAAGCGGATGTTTCTCTATATGGAAAGAGCTGAAAAAGCCTAGGGGGATGGAGGGCGGGAAGGTATTACCTACTGCAAGAGCCTCTCTCGAAGATCTACTGTTACAGTAAGTTCTTACGTAACTGTACTATCTTACTTCGAGAGGGCTCTTGCAGTAGGTAATTACATATAGGACTGAATCCCAAGCAGTCTGGAACAAATAAGAGGCACCGGGAGGAGGAAACTACTCCAGAAAGTAGCAGTAGCCTTGAAGGCCTCAAGACAGGAGGCCTTGCAAAACAGCTAGCCCGAAGCCTGCTCTACGGCGAGAGGCAATGTCCAAACTGTAGTGTTTCGTAAAGGTATGGATGGAGGTCCAGGTGGCGGCAGCGCAGATGTCTGCCGCAGACACATTCTTGAAACAAGCCGCAGAGGCCGCTACTCCTCGTGTGGAGTGACCTCTGACCTGACCCGGAAGGGTCTTGTTGCACTTGTCATAACAGAAAGTGATGCAATAAGCCAACCACTTCGACAGGCATTGCTTGGAAATAGCATTGCCTTCCCTTTTATGAGCAAAAGAGACTAACAACTGCTCAGTCTTTCTGAGATCCTTCGTCCTGTTGGTGTAGTATCTCAGAATCTGGTGAACATCCATGGTATGGAGTAAATATTCCCCTTGATTAGAGTACTGCGTAAAAAAGGCAGGTAGCTCTATGGACTGATTTAAGGTAGACTCAGCTACCACTTTGGGAAGAAACTTAGGATTCGTGCGAAGAGCAACTCGTTCTTTGTGAAAAATCAAATAGGGGATTTTACACATAAGGGCCTGGAGCGCGGAAATTCTTCGAACTGAAGTAATGGCCACCAAGAAGAGCATCTTCCATGAAAGAAACTTCAGATCTGAAGAAGCAGCAGGTTCGAAGGGAGGGAGAGTAAGTTTCTCGAGAACAAAATTCAAGTCCCAAGGGGAGGCAGGGGTACGGATGGGGGGCCTTAGATGAAGGACCCCTCTGAGAAAGGTCTTAGAGACCTCCAGTTGAGCGAAAACTTTATCTGTGAAGGGAACATGGTAGGCTGAAATAGCAGCCATGTGAACCTTCAGGGAGGAGTGGCTGAGACCCAGGTCGAAGAGATGACGTAAGTACTCCAGCAGAACAGCCACTGAACAGGAGAAAGGCTCCACGTTCCTAGAGACTGCCCAAATAGAGAATCTCTTCCACTTCATGGCATAAGTGGACTTCATTCAGGGAGGCGGTAGAGCGCAGTGGTCTAAGGCTCTGAGCTGCAAATCTGGTGATACCCAGCAGACCAGACCTGGGTTTGAATCCCACAGCTTCCACTTGCATACTGTGTGACCCTGAGCAAGTCACTTAACCTCCTTGTGCTCCCAGGTCGCTCCTGTAAAAAAGCTTTCAGCTTAGTGTGCTATACCTGGTTAAACAACTAAATAAAATAATAAGTGGACCTGGTGGAGGGTTTTCTAGCCTCCACCAAAATCTCTGCCACTTTTGGAGAGAAGCCAAAACAGGATTGGGCTAGGTCTGCAGGAGCCATGCATGAAGTTGGAGGGATTTGAGACCTGGATGGACCAGGGTCCCCTGATCTGGGTCAGCAAACCTCGAGATAAAGGAAGAGGGAGAGGAGGAACCTCTGAGTATTGTTGTAGAAGAGAGAACCAGATTTGCCTGGGCCAGAAAGGAGTGATCAGAATCATTCTCGCTCCTTCTGTGGTTAGTTTCTGCAAAACTCGTGGGATCAGAAGAATTGGGGGAAAAGCATAGACGAATCTGTCCTTCCAGTCTAGAGACAGAGCGTCGCTCCAGAAAGCGCCTCGCTTTGGAGCGAGCAAGCAAAAGTTGAGAAGTTTTGCGTTTTGGGGGGAGGCGTAGAGGTCTACCTGCGGAGTCCCCCAAAGCTGAAAGATATCGTTGAGCACCTTTTGATCCAATTCCCACTCGTGTGCCCGGGCAGAGGAGCAGCTTAGCTTGTCTGCCAGGGTGTTGTCGACTCCTGGAACATGAATCGCCGTGAGGTGAAGGTTGTGATGAGTTGCCCAATCCCAAACCCTCATTGCTTCCCTGCATAGAGGGTAGGAACGAGTTCATCCCTGCTTGTTGATGTGCCGCTGCGCACATGTTGTCCGTCTGGGCCTAGGTGGCTGGGAAGAATGTATTGGTGAAGGGCTTGGAAGCGTATAGCACAGCTCGAAGCTCGAGCACGTTGATGTGGAGAGCTAGTTCCAGTCTGGACCATAAGCCCTGGGTCCGATGAGGGCCCAGATGGGCTCCCCAACCTTTGTCTGATGCGTCTGTGGTCAGAGTCTGGGAGGGGGGAGAATGAAAGAAGGGGACCCCCCGAAACAGGTTCTCTCGAACCATCCACCACTGCAAGTCCCGTGCCATTGGCGAGGAGATCAGAACTAGTTGATCTAGGTCGTCTACAAGTTGATCCCACTGGGAGCGAAGAGTTCACTGAGAGACCCTCATGTGGAGTCGAGCTCGGGGGCCATCGGAATAGCGGCCACCATGAGCCCCAGAAAACGGAGGACCAACCTCGCCGGAACCCTCCTGCTTTCTGACAGCAGGGAAATCTGGGATTGAAGAGAGGCCGCCCTGTCTGGAGGCAGGAAGGCCTTGCTCACCGTCATATCGAGGATAGCCCCGATGAACTGTAGCCTCTGGGAGGGGTCCAGATGGGACTTGGAATGGTTGATGGTAATACCCAGGCCAGTGAAAACCTGCTGGGTGAGGAGGGAAAATGCAGGAGTTCCTCCCTGGACGAGGCCGCCAGGAGCCAGTCGTCCAGGTAAGGGAACACCTGTACTCCCACTGTATGCAGGTGGGCCACTACCACAACCAGACATTTGGTAAATACTCGGGGCGCCGAGGAAAGACCAAAGGGGAGCGCCCTGAATTGGTAGTGGTCCCCCTGAAACGCAAAATGAAGATACTTGCATTGAGAAAGGCAAATGGGAATGTGCAGATAGGCATCCTGCATATCCAGTGCACAAAGCCATTGACCCGGCCGAAGAAAGGCCAGAAGGCTCTGCAGAGAGAGCATCCTGAACGTTTTGTATTCCACAAAAAGGTTCAAGGAACTGAGATCTAGAATGGGTCTGAGATCTCCCGTCTTCTTTGGGACCAGGAAGAAATGAGAATAAGTACCCATCCCTCGAAGATGAAGGGGGATGGGTTCTATCGCCTGCTTCGCGAGAAGGGCCGAGATTTCTTCCTGGACCAAGGGAAGATGGTCCCTTGAGTATGACGACTTCGGAGGAGGGTGGCGGGGTGGTTTCTGAAGAAACTCTATGGAATGCCCTTCCGCTATAAGCTGGAGCACCCAAGAATCCGTGGTTATCCTCTCCCAACCCGGAAGGTGGAGGGAAAATCTCCCTTCTACCGGTTCCTCCGGTGAATCCGGAGGTGGTGGGAGAGGAAAGGAGTCATGGGGTGTGGGGCAGCGCCGCAACTGAGGCACCCGCTGCTTTTTTGGGCGGAGGGGGCCTGGCAGCTGCGGGGGCCCGACATTTAGTGGCCCGCCTTCCTTGGGGTTTCGCTTGTGGCCGAGTCCGTCTGTGAAAAGGACGGCGCTGCTGAGGATGGGGACGGTACATGGAATCCACGGATTTCAGGGCCGTCCCCTTCTCTTGCAAGTCGGTGATGATGTCTTTGACATCACCCCCGAAAAGCACCCACCCCCTGAAAGGTGCCTCCTGAATAGCAGATTGCACCTCCGGGACCAAACCTGACACGCGGAGCCAGGCATGACGCCGTAGACTTACGGCGAAAGCGGAGCTCTGCCCGGCAGTGTCCACTGCATCGTATGTCGCCCGTAAAATGTGGCGACTGGCCGAACGAGCAGAACGGACAAGATCTGCTAACTCCTGTTTGACTTGAGAGTCAGGTAAGGAGTCCAGTTTAGATTCTGCCTGGGTAAGGATGGCCTTCTGGTAATCCCCCATGTGGGCGACATAATTCAGGGCCCGAATTCCCAGTGTGGAAGAGGCATAAATCTTTCTTCCATACTGGTCCAAGAGGCGAGATTCCTTATCCGGAGGAGACGAGCTCAGATGCTTTGGATGTGCCGACTGGCCGTGAGCGGCGCTAATCACAACTGAATCGGCACGAGGGTGAGAGTTAAGATAGTCTACACCATCGGGAGCCTGGTATAGCCTGTTGGACTTCCTGGGAAGTGGGGCTAACGCCGACGGTTGTTTCCAAATCGTGGTAACAAGGTGGGCATGAGGCTCGATCCAGGGTGGCACTAAAGTTTGAGCTGTCACGGGCAGGTCCAGATGTTCAGCGAGTTTGAGACGCTGGGGATCTGGTTCCAAAGAGCGCCACTGATGAATTTCCTGGATTTTTCTAAGCAACTCCGTGAAGGATGGATCCTCCAGAGGAGACTTCGGAGGGGTCCTTGGCCAGGGCTTAGACGGAGGCGGGCTCGTCGTCTCTCTCGGAGCATTCTTTGGAAGAATCCGAGAGGGAAGAAGAAGCAGAAGAAGAAGAAGAATAAGACTCCCTTACACGACTAGAGGGAGGAACGGGTTCCTTGGGTGGTACCCATGAACGCGTATCCTGCCCCTCTCGGGATCCAGAGGGAAGAGCCCTGGAGTCTGGAGGGAGTGTGCCGCCTCGGACGTACGGGAGCCAGGAGCGGCACCGTCGTCGTAAGGTGGCTCTCTACCTCCTTGGTGAGTTCAGCCTTGGCCTCAGCCCACCAAGAGGCCAGAGTCTCCTGCAGATCCACCGGCAGCCGGGGCGGTGGGGGGGGGTGTGGTTGCACCCATAAGGCGATATCCGTAACCCGGCTGTGGGAAACCTGGCGCCGGGTACTGCGGTGTCGGAGGGACCTGCGTTGGGTACTGCGGCGCTGGATACTGCGGTCCTGGGTACGACGGCGTCGGATAAGACGGCGGGTACCCAGGAGCCGGGGGAGCTGCCGGAGCAGACGGCCTGGTCGACGGCCCCACGGGCGGATCCACGTTAACGGGCCCGGGGGGGCGGAGGGCCCGACGGAAGGGGAACATCCCCTGCTGGCGTCAGCAGTACCGGCGTCGGAGGTACCGGCGTCTGGGGGGCCGACGTCAGATCCGGTTCCATCAGAGGAGAGTCTGACAGAGGAGGAAGATCCCCCGCATCGCCCGGGGATGGAGGAGAGAAATCCCTGGGGTCAGACTGGGGTGACCCAGGCTCCCCTGACGGCAGCAAAGGCTGCGGGGAACCGGGTACGACGGACGTGGGGGGGTCTGTCATTGGTTCCGTAGCCCGGCGCACGTCGGAGGAGCTGAAGTGTGGTTTGGGGCGAGATCCCAGCGGGCACCGGAGGAGCCGGCGTCCGGCTTACGGGAGCCCTCACCGGAGGCGGGCTGAGGAGAAGGGACGGCCTGGTCCGATGGGGGAGTGGTCGTGCGCCGCCCCGAAGGGCCGGGCGTCTTATCGACCCTCTCCATGCGGATGTCAGAGGAGCCGACGTCCGACTTAGAGGAGTCGCTCATGCCAGTAGGCCGCAGACCTGCGGCCGAACCGGGGGCAAAGGCCTCCATTCGCCTGGAGGCACCCGCAAGGCCCGAGCACGAGTCAGACGGGCGGCCGACGCCTCCTCCAAACCCTTGGAGGCTGCCGTCGAACGGTCCCCCAGAGGGGATGTTACCTGGGCCACGACTCCAGCGGGAGAAGCGGTAGAGGAGGACTTCTCCCGGTGCCTCTCTTTGTCGTCCTTTTTCCGATGTCCTTCCGGGGAAGTGGATCCCAGCCTCAACTTTTTCAACTCTTTTTCCATAGAAGACATCTTTTTCTTGAGGAAAGATGGGCTTCCAGGGACTGTTGGCGCCGTTTACGGGTAGGCACGTTGAAGTTGAGGCAATGCTGGCACTTATCGACCGGGTGATCGGGGCCTAGGCAGAAAAGGCACAGGAATGGCCTGCGTCCTTGTGTGGCAGTTGGGCCCCGCACGAGTCGCACTTGATTTTGTGCTCAGAGGGTGTAGGGGACGACATACACCGATGATGTACTCGACGATTGAAAAAAAAAATAACTAATTTTCGTAAAAAACACAACGAAAGACAGGACTGACGGCTACACAAACTTTTGAGAGCTGTACTCCAGCTAATGGAGGAAAGAACTGAAGGCGGCATCCAGGACCGCCTCTTTATACCGATGTCGCATGACGCCGGTCACCTGACATGGGGGCGGTTCCTCGCCAGGGACTGCTAGCTAGAAATTTTTCCATGGGGTCCTGCCGCCGGCCGGCATCAGTCCTATATGTAATTACCTACTGCAAGAGCCCTCTCGAAGCAAGATCTCCCCGTTTCCCAGGGGTGAACAAAACAAAAAGCTGAGAGGACCTTCTGCAGTCCTTGGTGCGAGTAATATAGTATCATAGAATTCTGTGTACATCCAAAGCATGGGGCAGTGCCTCAGTCTGGTTGGCATGCTCAGGGTACTAAACAGGAAGGTGTATTGTTTGAGTCAGTGTACATTCAGATACCATCTTTAGCAAAAACTTAGGATTTGTACGTCAAGAGAGACTGTCTTTTTAAGATAGATCAAATAAGGAGGTTCACACATTAGAGCCTAAAGCTCATAAATGTATTTATTTGCTTTTGGTAACTGGGTAAGTATGCTAGACAAAAATCTGCCTATTTTCAGGAACTACCCAAAAATGAGGAATGAGTGGCTTTGAACCAAGGACCCTTGGGTCTTGCAGTCCTGTGCCTTGTCCTCTTCACCACACGAAATCCTTTAAGCAGAGGTCACAGCAACTAAAAATAACATTTTCCATGACATGAAACATAGGCCACAACTTGCAGCAGGTCCATAAGGTGCCAACGTCAGTTTCTCAAGCACAAAATTCACATCCCAAGGCAGGGCTGGATTCCGATAGGAGGTTTCGTATGAAGAATATCGCTCAGAAACATAGAGGACATCTCTATTTGGGCAACCATACTACTATCAAAAGGAGGTATGGAAAGCTGATATAGCAGCCAAATGCACCTTAAGCGAGGAATAACTGCAGGCCAGAATCAGACAAGAAAAGCAAATATTCTAACACAGTATTCACATGACATGTGAAAGGGCCCAAATTCCAGGAAGCAGCCCACAAAGTGAAATTCATCCATTTCAAGAAATATGCATGTCTGATAGAAGACTCCCTAGCCATAATCAGTACATCTGCAACCTTAGGGGAATACTCAAAAATGCGCAATGGCTATGTCTTCAGGAACCATGCATGCAGAGGTAGTGACTTCAGGTCCGGATGGACCAGAAACCCTTTATCCTGTGACAACAGACCCTGACACAGAGGTAGGGGGAACAGGAGGCTCTACTGCCATCTGTTGAGAGAGAGGAAACCGCATTCAGTGAGGCCATACTGAAGTAATGAGGATGAGAGTAGCAACTCTCCACCCGCAGCTTGAGCAGAATCCTCCATATATGGGGAAATGCGTATAGGAATTTCCTTTTCCAAGAGACGGACAACGCATCTTGCTAAAAGAACTCCAGGCCCTGAAATGATCGAGCAGAAATGCAGCAGTTTTGCTTTATGTGGGGAAAGAAAAAGGTCCAACTCTGGACAACCTCAACTTGCAAAGAGGTTGTTCACCAAGGAGCTGAGCAGTTCCTATTTGTGAATCCTGGACTGGGACCTGCTTAGCCTGTCTGTTAAGATGTTCTGGAGACCTGGAATATACACAGTCAATAGCAGAAAGCCATGAGAAAGAGCCCAGAACCATATTCTCTCTGCTTCCCTGTATAAGTGATAGGAGTGCGTGCCCCCTTATTTGTTGATGTAATGCACCACACCGACGTTGTCCATCTGGATTAGCAGAGGACTGGGGCAAAGATGATTCTGAAATGCCTGGAGGATATACAGGACAGCCTTCATTTCCAGGACATTTATATGGAACTTGGCCTACACCTTGGTCCATGACCCCTGTGTCTGGTGAGGGCCAAGATGAGCATGCCAGCCATAGTCCCAGGAATCTGCAGTGAGGAGCTGTACAGGGGCTGGTACAAGGAATGGAATGCCCTTCAACAGGCTTTTGCGATCTGTTCACCAAAGCGACACATGCAGAGATGTGACGGGAATCATCTGGGCCAGCTCGTCCATCAATTGTTCTCACTGGACCGTGAGTGTTCACTGAGGAATTCTCAAATGTAGGCGTGCCGGTGGCATGGTCACTGTGGCTGCAGCTATGACACCCAGAAGATCTAACATTGTTCAGTAGAGACATAATGGCTCCTGTGTACTAAGTGCGCCTATGCAAGCAATCAGATTGTCTGCTGCGTCCCGTGGCAGGAGAGCAAATCCCTTCTGTGGTGTCCTAGACTGCCCCAATGTACTGCAGTCTATCAGGGAATCAATACAGACTTTGGCACATTCATTGTGACTCCCAAATCATTGAACAGCAGAAAAATTTGGAAGGCCACGTGCACAAATGTTCGTATTCCGGGAAATAAAATCCCAGACCTTGTGGCCATTATGTTAGAGGCTGACCTGGACACTGTCGCCATTACTGAGTCACAGGGCAATGAGCACCATGACTGAGATATAGCCATACCAGGCTATACTCTGTTCAAAAAGGAGAGAGAGGGTAAGAAATGGGGAGGAATGGCTCTTTACATGAGAATACCATAAAAGCAACAGAGGCACAGGCAATACAGGGAGGGGCAGAGGCACTGTGGGCCAACCTACAGACAGGGAATGGAATCTCTATTCACACTGGTGTGATCTACAGACCTCCAACACAGGTGAGGAGATGGATAAGGTACTGGGGGAAGCCATCCAGAAGATGGCAAATAAGGGAGAGGTGCTGCTGGTGGGGGACTTCAATCTTCTGGATGCGGAATGGAGCATCCCAGCTGCAGCTTCAGCTGGGAGCAGGGACATCCTGGACTCCCTAAAGGGGGCATTCCTCATGCAACTAGTAAGAAAGCTCACTCATGAGGGAGCAATGTTGGACCTTGTACCCACCAACAGGGAGAGTGCTGCAGATGTCATGGTAGGTGGCCACTTGGGGACCAGCGATCACCGTATGGCATAGTGCAATATAAGTACTGAACCTGAATCAAACCCCACAAATGCGAGGATCCTGTACTTCAGGAGGGCTGACTTTGCAAAGATGGGGAAATGCCTCAGGGATGCTGTGGCGTGGGTGGGGGGTGGGGACGACATGGAAGGAGTGGAGGAACAGTGGGTGAAACTAAAAGGGGACATAGGGAAGGCAACAAATCTATGTGTCAGACAAATAAGCTAAACAAAGAGGAAAGAGAGACCACTATGGTTCTCAAAATAGGTGGATGGGAAGGTAAGGACAAAAAAGTTAGCATTCAGGAGATATAAGGAGGAGGATAGGGAGGTGTACTGTACAACGAGAAGCAGAGGGAAGCAGAGACAGCAGTCAGAGGCACAAAGGTGCAAACAGAGGAGAAAACAGTCCAAGTGGTAAAGAAAGGGGACAAGACATTTTTCAGGTATATAAGCGAAAGGAGAAAGACCAGGGGAAGGATTGTAAGGTTAAGGAGGGAAGGGGGGTGGGGGAGTGTGAGAAGGGGAACCAGGTAAAAGCAGACCTTAACAAATATTTTTGTTCAGTGTTCGTGGAGGAAGGAGAAGGTGAGGGGCCACAGATAAGTGACAGGAGCATCAAAGGAAGGGAGGTGGACACTAGTCCACATACAGAGGACAGAGTTCCTCAAGGAACTCGCAAATTTGAAAGTGGACAAGGCAAAGGGGCCAGATGGGATACATCCAAGGGTACTGAAGGAGCTAGGAGATGTGCTGGCTGCACTTCTGACAGTCTTGTTCAACCACTCACTGGAGAAGTGAACGATGACTGGAGGAGGAGATGTAGTCCCACTTCACAAGAGTGGTAGCAGGGAGGAAGCTGTCAATTACAGGCCAGTCAGCTTGACCTTGGTGGTGGGGAAAATAATGGAATCACCGCTGAAGGAAAGGATTATAGAATATCTTGCAACCTGCGGATTACAGGATCCAATGCAACATGGATTCACTGGGGGGAGGTCATGTGAAACAAATCTGATAGATTTCTTTGACTGGGTGATCAGGGTGGAGCAGTGGATGTGGCCTACCTGGATTTCAGTGAGGTCTTCGACACCGTTCCACATCGAAGACTTGTGAACAAGTTGGGTGGCCTTGGAGTAGGTCCAAAAGTGGTAAACTGGGAACAGAATAGGTTGGGGGCTAAGCGACAGAGGGTGGTGGTAAACAGAGTTCACTCCTGGGAAGGAAGGGTGACCAGCGGGGTGCCACAAGGATCAGTATTGGGGCCAGTCCTCTTTAATGTCTTTATTTGTGACACTGCAGATAGGCTGTATGGGAAGGTATGCTTTTTTGCAGAGGACACTAAATTCTGTAACAGGGTAGACACTCCGAGGGGGGTGTGAGTGCAAAAAATGAAAAGGGATCTAAGACAGCTTGAAAAGTGGTCAACAGCGTGGCAACCAAGTTTCAATGTGAAGAGGTGCAAAATCATGCACTTGGGGCACAGAAACCCAGGGGCAAGTACAAGATGAGGGGAGTAGTACTGACGACTACCAAACAGGAAACAGACCTGGGGGTAATCATACTGGATAACCTAAAGGTGGCCAAACAGTGTGACGAGGCAGTGGGGGGAGCCAGCGGGATGCTGGGGTGCATACAGAGGGGTACCACCAGCAGAAAGAGGGACATGGTGATACTGCTGTATAGATCACTGGTAAGACCTCATCTGGAGTACTGTGTCCAGTTCTGGAGACCACATCTCTTGAAGGACATAGAGCAGGAGCGGTCCAGAAGAGGGCATCTAAAATTGTGCAGAGTCTGCATCACAGACCCTATGAGGAGAGATTAAAGGACCTCAACACCTACACCCTGGAAGAAAGGAGGGAAGAAAAAATTACTCACCTTAGTAATTATGTTTCTTCTATTGGAGTCTTGCTGTATTCTGATAAGTGCAGTTAACCCTAGCCTTTAAACTGCCCCGGAGAACAAAGGGTTAACATTTCTATGCAGAGCATAGAATGCTAAGCTCGAGCTTGGTCGATGTCTCTGTCTGTTTCCCTTTGAATGCTAACCATCAGATTCTTACGAGCAACACTCTAATAGTATTCTATGTGTAAATTGTAAAACAAAATTTTTAATAGCCTCCTGGCAAAAAAAAGTTTTGGACTACCAAAAGAAGACTCAAGTCAGGAAACCCAAAACTCAAAACCCAAACCAAACAGGAATATAACAAAATAAACACCCATACAAGAAGAGGGTGTAAAAAAAGCACCCCTGAGGACACTGCACCTGCCCACCCACTTCCCAAAAACAGGTTCTGAGAGGGGAGGTAGGTCAGAATACAGCAAGACTCCCAACAGAAGAAACATAATTACTAAGGTGAGCAATTTTTTCTTCAAACAACTTGACGTCTTGCTGTATTCTGACATGTGCAGACTACCAAGCAGTACCTCCATGGAGGACGGACAGAACCTACTTTGGGAATAGGCTCTGAAGTACTGCTGTGCCAAACCGAGCATCACTCCTAGCCTGGATATCCAGAGATTAATGCTTGGTAAAGATATGGACTATTTTCCAGGTAGCTGCTTGACAAATTTCTAAGAGAGGGATATCCCTGGCAGCAGTCAGGAAAGCAGCTGTACCTCTTGTGGAATGAGCCCACAGGCCTGAGGGTGGAGTTTTTCCCAGTTTTCCATACTAGAATTGTATACGAGACACGATCCACCTGGCAACAGATCTCTTGGTGGCAGGTTTGCCCTTTCCTACTTCTCCATAAGTGAGGAACAACTGGAGGGAGTCAAACCTGTGACCCTTGGTACGCTCTATGTAGTAACTAAGGGCTCTTTTAACATCTAAACTGTGTAGCCTCCTCTCTCCTGAGGAAGAATGATCAGTGAAGAAAACAGGAAGAGACATAGACTGGTTTAAATGGAAGTCTGAAACCACTTTGGGCAAGAACCTTCTATTGGTTCTAAGACCACTTTATCCCTGTGAAAGAAAATAAAATCAGGTTCCACTGACAGGACTTGCAATTCACTGATACGCCTGGCAGGGGTAATGGCTACCAAGATCACAGTTTTCCAAGTCAAGTACTTAAGCTCTGCTGAGGACATAGGCTCAAAAGGGGGTTGCATAAGTTGAGCAATGCAAACATTCAAATCACAGGCAGGGCAGGGTCTCTAAAAGGAGAGATTGGTGTGAAGCAATCCTTTAAAAAATTTACAGAACACAGGGTGAGAAGATAGTGAGGAAGACTTCCCCACAGAGAGAAACGCAGAAACAACTAAGTGTACCTTAAGAGTAGCTGGTCTTAGGCCTAGCCCATTAAGATGGACCATATAATCAAGAACAGTAGGCAATCCAGCAGTATCTGGAGAAATATGCTTCTTAGAACACCAAATGCTAAATCTCTTCCATTTGGAGTTGTAAGTCTTTCTGGTGGAGGGCTTTCAAGAAGCTTTGAGAATATCCAGAACCCCTTGGGAAAGATGCAGATCTGCAAACTCTAACTCTTCAAAAGCCACGCCTTGAGATTGAGAAACTGGAGACTGGGGTACCAAATCCTCCCCTGAGAGGATGTTAACAGGTTGTAATTCCTGGGAAGAGACGAGGAGATGGACTGCTAGGGACAGCAACAGGGGGTCCAGGGCTGTCTGGCCCAATCTGGAGCAATCAGAATCACTTTGCAAGGTTGAGACCTTATTTTGACTAAAACTTTGAACAGGAGTGGAAAGGGAGAGAAGACATACAGAAACTTCCCTTCCCAATTCAGAATCAGGGCATCCAGGGGGACTGAGCCCAAGACTGGAGGTCTGCAACAAAACAGAGGGAGTTGGTGATTGTCTGGAGCTGCAAAGAGATCTATCTCTGGAGTGCCCCATCTTGAAAAAAATCACTTTCAACACTTGAGGGTCCAGGGACCATTCGTGATGGTCCTGAGAGATCCTGCTCAGTGCATCTGCTAGCACACTGTCCTTCCCTGCTACCAGAGAGGTTTGCAGGGAATAAGCCAGGGACCACAACTTCATGGCTTCCGTGCACAAGGTCGTGGACCAAGTGCCTCCCTGCTTGTTGATTTACCACAAGGTGGTGGTGTTGTCCATTCTGACCTGAACCACCTTGCTCTGTACATACGAACATACGAAATTTGCCAGCAGATAAAGGCCTAGAGGTCTATCAATTCTGCTCGAATGTGCAGCTAGCACCCCTTATTCTGCAGCTGCCCCCCCTTCCACCCTTCCCCTTCATTAACCCTACCCCTTGTCCTGTCCCATCCTCGTTTGAAGCAGTCCACTGTTCTACTGCATACCACTTCAGCAGGTAACGCATTCCACCCAGCCACCACCCTCTCTGTAAAAAAAGTGTCTCCTCATCTCGCTCCTGAACCTTCCTCTCTCCAGTCTCATATCATGGCCCCTGGTGGCCCTCCTCTCCCTTACTTTGAACAGCCCCTCTGTACCCGTCTTGTTTATTCCTTTCATGTATTTAAAGGTTTCAATCATGTCACCCCATCTCTCCTCTCCTCCAGTGAGTACATGTTCAACTCCTTCAACCTCCTCTCGTATGATAAGTCCCCCAACCCCTTGATCATCTTTGTCGCTCTGCGCTGCACCCCCTCCAGTAACTTAATGTCCCTCTTCAGATACAGGCGCCAGTACTGCACGAGTACTCAGGTGTAGTCTAACTAATGACCTATACAGTGGCAGAATCACCTCCTCCCTCCTCGAGGATATACCCTTGCAATACAACCCAGCATTTTGTTGGCCTTGCAGCTGCCTTCCTACATTGTGCAGAGTTGTTCATTGACCCTGTAATAGAGCACACCCAGATCCTTCTCCTCCTCCGTCTGGGCTAGCTGCACTCCCCAGCTGGTAACTCCTCCTTGGGTTCTTCATCCCAAATGCAGCACCTTGCACTTTTTGGCATTAAAGCCCAGTTGCCAGGTGTCTGACCAGGTTTTAGGCTTTGCCAGATCATCCTGCAACCCCTGCCATCCCCCTAGGTCATCCACCACCGCGCCTACCTTGGTATCATCAGCAAACAAACTGATCTTGCTCTTGATGTCCAATGATATGTCTGCAATGAATATCCCAAACAACACTGGTCCCAACACCGAGCCCTGTGGAACACTGCTCGTCACTGCCCTTGGGTGTGAGAGCTCCCCACCCACCACCACCCTCTGTCACCTTCCCTGCAGCCAGTTCCTACCCATCTCACCAGCTTTGCACCCGCCCCTGTGCCTACTAACTTCCTTCCCAGCCTTCCATGTGGCACTGAGTCGAATACCTTACTGAAGTCCAGATACAGGACATCCACTGCATGGCTCCTGTCCAGTTGCCTAGTTACCCAGTCACAGAACTCGATCAGGTTGGTTTGGCAGGATCTGCCACGTATGAAGCCATGCTGTCTGCTGTCCTGTAGTCCTCTGGCCTCTAGGAGGGCCACCAGCCTCTCCTTCAGGATAGTCTCCATTAGCTTACCCACAATGGATGTGAGGCTCACTGGTCTGTAGTTTCCCGGTTCATCCTTGGGGCCACTCTTGTGGAGGGGCACCACATGAGCCATCCTCCAGTCCTGAAGTACACACCCCGAATGTAGTGAGGCATTAAATAGGTCTGCCAAAGGTCCTGCAAGGACCTCTGCCAACTCCTTCAGTACCCTGGGGTGGATGCCATCTGGGCCTGGCGCCTTGTCCACCCTCAGTGCCTTCAAACCCCCTCGAACTCTGCTCTCCATGATTTCCCCATCTGTCACCACTTCCCACCCTGCTTCTGCCATTTCTCCCACCTTGGGTGTCACCCCCCTCTTCTCTTTAGTAAATACTGAGCAGAAGTACTCATTTAGTGCTTCCTGCCTTATCGCATCCTGCTTCCACCCAACCCTCCTCCTTCCTAATCCTTACTATGTGGTTCTTACAGCTCCTTTTCTCCCTGATGTACTTAAAAGTCCTTCTCCCTTCTTAATGCCTTGTGCCAGCATGAGTTCGTGAGATGCTTTGGCTCCCTTACTGCCCTTGTCACCTCCTTCGATTCTGTCAAGTACTCCTCCCTGTCCTCCCCTCTCCTGTTTTCTTGTACTTCCTAAAGGCAGCTCTTTTCCTCCTTACCTTTTCCATGACCTCCTTGCTTAACCAGATACGTTTCTTAGCCCTAGCCTTCTTGCTCTGGGCTTTGCAGCAGTTTTGGTGCCTCCACTATCCCAGCTTTATGAGCTCCACCTCTGGTTAGTGTCCATACTAGACTGAATTCTGGCCAGGTACCCTTTACCACTCCCCCATCCTCCCAAAGTCGGCCCTCCTGAAGTCAAGCACTATTGTGCCAGATTCCCTCCTTCCTTGCCCACATCCAATGTGAGCCATACTGAGTGGTGGTCACTCCCTGACAGCGGTTCCTCCACTGTAAGTTCTCTCACAAAGTCCCCATTTGCCAGCACAAGGTCAAGGGTATTCCCTAACCTGGTTGGTTCACTGACCATTTGCAGCAGGAAGCTGTCCTTGAAGGCATCCAGCAGTACCTGCTCCCTTCTGTTCCTGGTTGTTGGGGTGCTCCAGTCCACTCCTGGAATGTTGATACTGATTGAGAGAAAGCTTTCAGGGCCAGAAAAACTGCCCTGAGCTCTAGGAGATTGATATGGAGAAGGGATTCTTTGGGGGACCACAGCCCCTGGGCAGTGGAGTCCCCCAGATAGGCTCCCCAGCCCAGAAGAGAAGCGTCCGTGGTAAGGACTACTGAACAAGGCTGAGTGGCAAAAGGAACACCTTGTCTTAAACTGTCCTGATCCTGCCACCATTGGAGGGCTTGGATCAAGGTCAGAGTCACTGGGATCAGTTTGGTAAGGGAATCTTTCCTCTGAGACCAAAAAGCTCTCAGATGGAACTGAATATCCCTCATTTGGAATCTTGCCCCATGGACCACTGCTGTTGAAGCTGCCATGTGGCCCAAGAGCTGGAGGAAATGCCTTGCTGGTCGAGATACCCGAAGGCTGAAGGAAGAGGCTAGTTCCATAACAGCCCTTGCCCTTTCTAGACAGAGAAAGGCTCTTGTTCTGACTGTGTCCAGTTCTGCCCTATAAACGTAAGAAGCTGGACTGGTTTGAGAACTGACTTGGGAAGGTTGAGAAGAAATCCTAGAGAAGTGAGCACTTTCTGGGTCACTTGCAGGTGAGACTTGACTTGGTCTGGAGACTGGCCCACTATTAGTCAATCGTCCAGATATATAAAATGGAAATCTTTTGCCTTCTTAGAAAGGCAATTACTACTGCCAGGCACTTTTGAGAAACCCTTGGGGCTGAGGTTAAGCCAAAGGGCATTGCTCTGAACTGATTGTGGCCTGAGGGCAACTCGAACCTGAGGTACTTTCCATGGGAGCACCTGATGGGAATGTGAAAGTAGGCATCTTTGAGGTCTAGAGATGCTAACCAGTCACCTGGCCTTAGAGAGGGAAGGATTATTCTCAGAGTTACCATTTTGAACTTTGGTTTTAAAATATGTTTGTTTAGATATCTTAGGTCTAGGATGGGTCGCCACTCCCCTGTCTTTTTTGGGGTCAGGAAGTACCTGGAGTACAGCCCTTTGCCCCAGTGTAGGGTAGGTACTCTCTCTATGGCTCTTAAGGCCAGAAGAGAAGAAACCTCTGCCTCTAGGGCAAGGGTTTCTGAGAGATTTGCAGGTGGAAAAGATCTGGCTCTCATCTTTGGAAATTTCTTGAAGCTGAGAACCAGTCCCTAGCTTACCACTTCCAGGACCCACTTGTCTGATGTAACAGACATCCAGTCCAGTTCTGGACAAAGTAAGCCAGCCTGCCCCCTACTGGAATAGGAGAGTTGACCTGGGCAGGCCCATCAGGGTGTCTGCTTGGCAGGGGCTTTAGGCTGAGGAGTGGATGCAGCCCTGCTCATCCCCCTTCTGCCTCTCCCTCTGAAGAACCTCCTCTGTGATAAGGAAGAAGAGGCCTGTGCTTGGTAAAAAGGCCTTTGAAAAGGCCTGCCCCTGCCCCTAGACTGCTGCCTTTGAGTAGTTGCCTGCCTCTCCTTGGCCTGAGCACTCCTGTATGTAGTCCTGTACTCGTCCATTTTCTTCATGTAATTCTCTGTCTGCTCCCCAAACAGAGAATTACCCACTACTGGAAAATCCATGGCTTTAGCCTGGGTATCCTGTGAGAGGCTAGTACATTTGGGCCAAGCCATTCTCCGAAGAGCCACAGATGTAGCCATGACTCTTGATGACATATCATTAGAGTCTACAGCAGCATGAAACTGAACTTTAGATGCCTCAATCCCATCTGCAGCCACCGCCTCCAGCTCCCTGGCTAGCTGGGGGGAGGCCTGTTTAGCCAGTGCCAGTACAGTGTCCCACCTGGACTTCTGGTACCTGGCTGTATAGGCCATATAATTCACCTGTCTGAGTCCCAGGGAAGATGCCATGTACAGCTTTTTTGCCATGGCATCAACCTTCCTAGAGTCTTTGTCTGGGGGGTGTGAAGCCAAGGGAATGCTTGCCTTATCACAGGCAGCAGCCTGCACAACCCCAACATGGCTGCATTGGTGGTATACAACTCTGTTTCTGAGCCTGAGTGTGTATACCTCCTGTCCATTCTTCTGTCCACAGGAGGTATAGAATTGGGAGACTTCATAAGTTTTTGTGTCCGTTTCCCAAAAGATTTGTGGAGGGGAATAGACAGTCTCCTGGACTCTGGGATGTCCATCATTTCTACATAATCAGGCTCCTCCTGATCCTCCATTGCCTCTTCCATAGGAAGTTGGAGGGTCTCAGCCACCTTTCTGTAGAACATAAAGTGGGGAAGGGACTCAGAAAGCCTAGGAGGGGATACACCTGAAGGTCTGTCCGGGGAGATGTCAGGTTCCACAGGCACATCTAGACTTTCACCATCACCATCATTATCATCATATTCCCCTTCCTCCTCAAACTCCGGTTCATAAAATTCTTCCAAAGTACAATCGTGAACCGGGGGAACCGACCGAACCGAGCCCCTGCCAAAAGGTGCCGGATCGGTCGGTACCGGGCGAAGCGATTCCACAATCCGAATTGCACTGGCTATTTCTTCGGCAGTCAGAACATGGACTTCTGGATCCGAACCGGAAGATTTTTCTTTGCGCTTTTTGTCGGAACCGACCCCTCGGGGTTGGCTCTCCTTTTGCCCGAAGAAGTATCGCCCTGGTCAGAGGGCACTTCTTCTGGTTCGGTTGGAACCGAACCGGGCTGGTCATCTGGGTCAGCGGACTTCTCTGTCTCCTTCTCCCTCAGTCTACCTAATCTCTTTTCCAGGGTAGATTTGGGAAAATTCTTGCAAATTTGGCAATCTGAATCGAGGTGGTCAAACCCCAGACAAACACAAGTGGTGTGGGGATCGGCCTTAGCAAAGACCTCCTCACACTCACTGCAGTGTTGAAACCCAGTGGGCACGTTTTTTTCTTGGGCTTCTCAGACATGGCCAACCTAACCAAACTTACCCTTTTATCAGCAACCGCCAGGCAAGACTCCCTTATCAGTTCCTAACCGTGTCACGGGTGTTGGAAAAAACCATTTCAAAACATTTTTTTTTTTTTTAGAACCGGTAGGTTGGTTCGCTTGCGACGCTGAGCGACCCGGATTCGGAAGAGCAGCAGGTCGCTGGAGGGCCAGCCGGGGGGAGAAGGACTGAGCGCCCCATGGGCAGCTCTCCTTCTCCGGGGGGGGTAGGGGGACTGGTCCAGCGCCTGCTGGCTCGTAGCAGAGGCTAAGAGTATCACAGGACGCACGGCCCCAATGCTAACTGGGGGAGGAGCGAACGTCGGCGTATGCCGTGATGTCACTACGCTGCCCCCAACAGAAAAAGCAAAAACTGCTCGCTGGCTGCCGGATCACTGCTCTCTGTTCCCTGAGTGCCTCCAGTGCCTTCCCAGGGCCTCCTGCTCCTCAGCAGCATCCCTGGGCCCTAGTAGTGTGTGCTGGGGTCATCCCCTCTCCCCCCGGTGCCTTCCCCTCGGAGGAGGGGGGCCCGCCCGGTGAAGGGAAATGCCGGGATATCCTGGGGATCGGCTGCCATATGAGAACCAGAGGAGGGCTGGGCAAGGACAGCGGGGCTGGAGGGAGCCTGTGGAGCCCGAAGGAGTGGGGAACCAGCGAGCATGGGAGGTGGGGGGGGGGAGAACCGATAAGAACCGGTAATCACACACTAAAATTTTTCACAAGAATTAAACAAACGATCGGTTCGGGCGAACCGATCTACACTTTTTACAAGTTTCACACAGAAACACAGTACAAAACTATCTAGTACTCATACCACAGACAGAGACTGAACCGAGTTATGCCGGAAACTTTTTTCAGTTAGAAACCAATGAAAAAACGACACTTAAGCCGACTTTCGAAACGAGCTGCAGGAGAAATCTCTGGAGCGACTGTTCAGTTAGGCGGAGTAAAAAAATCTGACGGTTAGCATTCAAAGGGAAACAGACAGAGACATCAACCAAGCTTGAGCTCAGCATTCTATGCTCTGCATAGAAAGATTAACCCTTTGTTCTCCAGGGCAGTTTAAAGGCTGGGGCTAACTGCACTTGTCAGAATACAGCAAGACTTCAAGTTGTTTGAAAGAGGGGATATGAATTAGACTTTCAAATACCTCACGGGTATAAATAAGATGCAGGAGGGAAGAAATTTTCAGAAAAAAAAAGATGCTCAAGAACAAGAGGGTATGCTATGAGGTTGAAGGGGTAGACTCAGGGGAAATGTGAGGAAATACTTCTTCACAGAAAGAGTAGTGGATGCCTGGAACAGACTCCCAGCAGATATCGTACAGGCAAAAGCTGCAATAGGATTCAAGAATGTATGGTATAGGCATAAGAGAACCTTAGTGGTCAGGGAAGGGAGGACTAATCTGGAGATCAAATAGGGTCTGCGGTATTACAGCTCGTAGGAAAAATGGGCAGACTACATGTGCAAGCGGTCCTTATCTGCCATAAGTTTCTCTGTTTCTATGTATGTTTCTGTGACGTGTCAAAGACAAAGTATGTTGCAGAGCTTCCCTGGAGACAGCCATCTAAAGTCAGTCGTTCAGATGTTCGAACACATATAGGCATTCCCTGCAAAGGGCTGCTGCCACTACTGCCAAGCCTTTGGAAAAGACCCATGGTGCTGAAGACATTCCAAAGGGCAATATTCTGAACTAGTACTGTTTGCCCTCCAGCATAAAGTGGAGTTATTGTCTGTGGAACTTCCTGATCTTGATATGATGGTCTGCATCCTTCATGTCCAGAGAACAAAACCAATCCCCTGTTTGCAGAAGGGGAATCAAAGTTTGCAGAGATACCAACAGAAACTTTTTCTGTTCAGTCAGAAACGGAGATCCCTGAGATCCAACACAGGACGCAGACCCCCTATCCATTTTTGGACTCTGAGGTGTTGGAACAGAACCCTCTGTTTCTCTCCTGAGGAGGAACTGGATGTATAGCATGTTTTTTGAATAATGACTGAACTTCTTCCTTCAGAAGGGGCAAATGGTCCAGGGGATAAAAGGAGGCGGAGGATGAGCTGGAGGGCTATTTTTTTCATAAATATTTTTTGTAACGTTTTTCCCCCCTTTTTTTCCCGTAACCTGCCCCGTACCTCGGACAGATACGCACATATAGACAGATGCGCATGTCACGTCTTGGGGTGTCCTCTCACTACGTCACCCCCTCCGCTGACCACCAGACCTCCACCTGGTGGCAGTGGGACTACCGGGAGACGGCAACCACCCCGGGAGAGGAGTGCTGCCTTCCTGCTGCTCAATCTTGCACCCTCCCCCCCATGCTGGCTCCATAATGACCGAAGTCCAGTCCTGAACCCAGGTCACTGGCGTGTCGTGAGGTAAGGAGTCCAGTGCCTCAGCCCTCTGTGCCACCGGGCAAGCTTTCTGGAGAGATTTCTAACAGCCCCCTTGCAATCACCTCCAGAACCCATTCGCCCGTACTGATCTCCCCCTATTGTTTTACATGCAGAGAGATCCTGCCACCAACAACCATCCTGAAAGTAACAGTGGAGGTGGGGCTGAAGACGGAAGAGAGTTGGGGGGAACTCTTGGTGGCAAGGCCATTGGAACAGATTGTTTTTTTGTATGGGCACGGGGGGGGGGTGGACGCAGCAAGGGGCCACTTCCTTTACCACAGCCTTGCTGATGGTAGGCAAGGCCACCTCAGGCAGCAGTCGAATGAAAGGAGCCCCTCCCATGGCCTCTAGCAGGCGTGAAATACAGGGATTTTACAGATCCTAAAAGTCATTTTTGAGGTCTCAAAACCACACAGGGCTTCTTAAACATCACAGCCAAACAGTTTTGTTTCTTAAGAAGGGACATTTAAAACTGCCTTTCACACACGATTGGCAAAGCCAGCAACTCTAAGCCAAGAATATCTCCTCATGCAAATGCCAGAAGCAGCAGCCCTGGCAGAAGAATCAGATACATCATAAGCTGAGAGTAGCAAATGTTTGCCAACCTCAGCAACAGCAGATGATGATTCAAGTAAATCATTCTTGGCAGAGCCATCAGGCAAAGCCTCAGCAGCAGTACACATAGCTTTCCACAGGCTGTTCTGATATCTGATCATGTGGGTCTGGTAGTTTGCAAACCTAAGGCCTAATGATGCAGAGGCATAAGTGTATTTGCCCATCACATCCAGCACCCTAGATTCTTTATCAGGAGGCAACGTACTCATGTGTTTAAGGGCCCAGCCCCCTTCACAGGTAGCTATGATGACTACCAAGTCAGTTTCTGAATGGTTAGCAAAATAAGACCAACCAGATGGTGCACAATACTGCTTATCAACGTTTCTAAGAAATGCAGGAAGTGAGTTGGTCTGTACCATGCAACAAAGGTAGCATCCTCTAATGCAGGATATATAGGTGGCATGATAATGAAGGGAGCAAGGCACCACCAAAAATTCCATTAGATTTCTCTTTAAGGAATCTTCCTCTTCCACAGCAAAGCCCACGGCAGACTGCATTTGCTGCATCACTGCTTGGAAAGTTGAATCTTCAGAAAATCTTGTGGTACAAACCACAGCGTCCTCATTGCAGGATGAGAAGGCAGAACTCAAGCGAGGTGCTAAACATTGTTCTTCCTCATCTTCCTCCTCTAAATCCATGAGGTCAGGATTGTTATTCCACTTCATTGTCATCATCCCTATCAACAATGGGAGCCACAGAATGCACTGGCAACACCTATAACAGTTTAAAGTGAGGAATCTGCAACATGCCAGTGGAACCCATAAATGAGGGCTGAGTACAAAAAGGCCCCATCAGCAGAAAAACTGTTTGTACTGGTAGTCAGGGCACAATGCGTCTTATTTCTGAAAACAATGCCACTACAGCCTGAGAGTCGACAGCACCCTGTAAAGAGGTTGGGACTACTTGCATTGACAAGCCTTGGCCCGACAACATAGCATCCTACAATTCACAGTACATACAGCAGTGCATAAGCCAAACCCCGACCTTGGTGCCTCACTGACGGTTGAGTGGGCTGTAGTCAATGCCACCAAGAGAGCGATGACACAGATCTACCTTGTCTCAGTGGCAACTAGGACCTCACCAGCGAAGCAGATTTTTATTTGCCTCTTTGTTTGTGCTTATGGTCAGACAACGAGGAGAGCCACAAGGACTACCATTCCCTGTCCCAATCCTTTGACTTTGGTGGCCGCTTCGCAGCCGACAGTGAGGGTGAGACCGATTTTGGGTCCTGTTCCTTCTCCATGGCTTTCAATGTCTTGAGAAGGAAGTTTTCTAGACCATCCTTATGGCACCACCTTGTAGCCTGGTTGAAGCTCCAGCAAATCTCGTTAAGTCCTCACGTTGCGAGACAAACCCAGACACACACACACACACACACACACAGAGCCTGTGTCTTCTCTGTGAATTTTATCCCCGCATTTACATACCAAAACAAAGGCTCTTTCAACTTTGGTGGCATGCACAGAAGATGTAATAAACACTAAGTAAAATAAAAGAAAAAATGGCAACAGCTAGGTTGAAGGCGTTTCCTTCAGCAGGTCCAATGAGGTTGATCGATGGTGGGAAAAGAACTGATGAGTGATGGGGCCAGCCACGCTTATACACATGCAGATCTGGCATGTTAATGTGTGTGGCCCCCGGCTAGCAAAAGTTTCCATACGGTCCTAGTGTTGACTGCAACAGCTTCAAAGTTGTGGCCAAATGGAGGCGATATCCTCGAAGATCTATATTTTTAACCCTGATACAAGCAACTGGTTATGAGAGGTTGACATTTAACTAGTTTGAGACCAGTATCTAGCAAAAATCATTAGTCCCAGAACTGTCTTCCCTGGTCCATCTGAATAATTAGAAAATGAAGACTCTTGACACAGGAATAATGCAAAAAATTATAAAAGTTTAAGCTGGCCATTTACTGTATACAATAGCAAGCTCTCAGCCTTTATACAAACAGAAATGTACTTCCTGATCAGAATGTCAGATGACAAATCCGATGGTTCTTTATTCTTCACTGGTCCACCTGACCATTAAAAGTTCATTGTTAGTGGTCCAGGACAACAACACAGTAAGTCCCGGACTCAACCAGTGGGATTTTCAGCCAGTGTTGTGTGTTTACATTTATACAATGTAGGTGAGAATAAAACCTTTATAGAGAAAATACAGGTTACTCACCTATAACAGGAGTTCTAGGAATGGGTATATGTTGTTCATCCACACTTACTGGCAGGTTCCTTGCTGCTTTAAATCTCACTGGAAGGTCTTCAAGCTGGCTGCTCCCACCCACCAGGGTGGTAAAACTCTCGGCTCCGCCCCATGACGCCAGATCTAGCCCGCTGGAAGCCAGGTTGCGCGTCGAAGCTGGGGAGGTCGGGTGGGCTGTGTGGATGAACAACATATACCATTCCTAGAACTCCTGTTACAGGTGAGTAACCTGTATTTCTAGGGACATGGATATGTTGTTCAATCCACACTTACTGGCAGACTCCTAGCAGTTCTCCGGGAGGAGGGAGGCAAGGCACGTACCCCCTACTTGGGAAATAGGGACTGGAGAACCAAGGTCCCAAAACCAGCATCCCGGCGTGACTCAAGGTCGATGTGGTAGTGGGTAATGAATGTGTGTGCTGACTTCCAGGTAGCAGTACTGCAGATTTCCTGGATAGGGATGTCCCTGGAAGCAGCCACCGAAGCAGCAGTATGGCGGGTAGAATGAACTCTTATCCCATTGGGAGGTTCCATGCCCGCCAACCTATAGCAGAGATCTATGCAGGAGGTGACCCACCTGCCTATCGTCTGCTTGGCTGCAGGTCTGCCAGGTGCGGCTTCAGCGTAGGTGACAAACATCTGGCGAACCTCTCTCCGAACTTCAGCCGTTCGCTCCTTATAATAAGAGAGCGTTCTTCTAGGGTCCAAAGTATGGAGCCTATATTCGGCCTCCGAGGTGTGACTGGAGTAGAACACCGGCAGAGTCAACACCTGGTTAAGGTGAAACTCCGACACCACCTTCGGAAGGAACTTCGGGTGGGGGCGCAGGACAACCTTGTCCCTGTGGAAGACCATATAAGGAGACTCGATGGAAAGCACCTGGAGCTCTCCCATCCTTCTGGCTGACGTGATAGCCACCAAGAAGGTGGTCTTCCACGACAGGTGAGAGATGTCACACCTGTGCATCGGTTCGAATGGCTTGCCCATGAGCTTAGCCAGTACCAACAGTAGATCCCACGGAGGTGGAGGTTCTCACACCGGAGGGGATACGTGATCAAGACCTTTGAAAAAGCGCCTGACCACCTTCTCCTGCGCCACCGACTGCTTCCCGGCCCACACCCGGTAAGCAGAGATGGCTGCCAGATGCACCTTAAGGGTCGTCGACCGAAGCCCTAGCTGAGAAAGGGACCAGAGGTAGTCCAGAATGCTTGCCAAGGAACAGGAGGAAGGGTCCAACCCCTTGCCCTGACACCAAATGGAGAATCTCTTCCATTTGAAGGCACAGCATTTCCTGGTCGACTCATTGCGGGATGCCTCAACAACGTTGAGGACCTCGTCAGAAAGACCCAAGGCCTGGAACTCTAGCCACTCAGGAACCAGGCAGTCAGGTGCAGGGATTGAAGGTCCGGGTGCAGAACCTTCCCCTGGTTGACTGAGATCAGGTCCGGGCAGGCTGGGAGCCGCCTCGGGAGCCTGGAGCTGAGGCTGAGGAGATCTGGATACTAGAACTAGCGGGGCCAGTCTGGGGCTACCAGAATCACCTGCGCCTTGTCCCTCCTCGCCTTGAGAAGCACCTTGTGGATCAAGGGAAATGGGGGAAAGGCGTAGAAGAGGCCCAGGGTCCACGGCCTCGAGAAGGCATCCCCCTGCAGCGAGCCCTGCTGAGGGGGGCCGGCATGAAACAGCCTCAGCTTCGCATTCTCCCTGGAGGCAAACAGGTCCACCTGAGGCGTGCCCCAGTGGGAGAACAGATCTTGTATTACCTCCAGCAGGAGAGACCACTCATGAGACGTAGCCCCTATCCAGCTTAGGGCATCGGCCAGAGTGTTGGAGGCTCCTGCCACATGGAAGGCTAGGAGATCCGCCTCCAGGCTGCGCACGAGGGACCAAGTGCGGAGGAGCTTCCTTGCACAGGGGCATGGAGCGCTTCCTGCCCTGGCAGTATAGGTAGTACATGGTCGTGGTACTGTCCGTCTGGACCCGGATCACTTGACCCCGCACAAACGGAGCGAATGTGGTGAAGGCTAGACGGACCGCTTGAAGCTCCAGCAGGTTGATGTGGCATCGGGACTCCCGACAGGACCAGAAGCCATGCACTCTGTGCTCCCCCAGATGGGCACCCCAACCCATCAGAGAGGCGTCGGTCGATAGAGAGACCGTCGGCCCGGGGCGGAAAAACCGGATGCCCTCCTGCAGATGAGCTGGAACAATCCACCACTGGAGAGCGTTCCACATCTCCTGGGTCACTGCCACTGGCTGGTCCAAGAGACAGCAGCGCTGTGACCATTGGCTGGCCAGTTCCCATTGTAGGGGATGCATGTGCCAACGGGCCCAACGGACCACGCTGGTGCAGGCCGCCATGAGACCCAGGAGACGCAGGAAGTCCCGGGCAGGACGAAAGAACCTCGTCCCTGTCTGCCGGAAGCCGTGCTCTGGCTCGAAGAGAGTTGAGCTCTGCCCCGATGAATTGAATGATCTGCGTTGGCATGAGTTCCGATTTGGTCTCGTTGATGAGGAGGCCAATCTGACAGCAGACCTGGAGGGCCAGATCCCTGGACCGCTCCACCTCCACCTCCACCCTGGAGGGGGCTGCAATCAGTCAGTCATCCAGGTAAGGGTACACCCAGACCCTTCGGCGCTGCAGGAATGCTGTCACCACTGTCATGCATTTGGTGAAGACCCTGGGAGCTGGAGGAGGCCAAGGGCATGGCCCGGAACTCAGTAAGGGACCCCTCTGCTCTGAAGCAGAGGAATGGCTGGTGGACGGACGGATTGGGACATGAAAGAATGCGTCCTGGAGGTCCAGAGAACAGAACCACGCGCCTGTTCCAAGGATGGAATGATCTGAGCCAGAGTGACCATCCCAAGGTTTGAGACCTTAGGAACCTGTTCAGGTCGTGCAGGTCTAGAATGGGGTGCCAGCCCCCCCGTCCGTTTCAGGACCAGGAAATACCTGGACACAAACCCTGGGTCTGGTGGAGGATCCACCACCTTCCTGATCACCTCCTTCTGGAGGAGCAGGGCAATGTTGGCTCGACTGCACGACAGAGAGAGGCTGCAGACCCCGTAGCCCCCCGTGGGGCGATGGCTCAGAAGGGAGGGGCCTGCTCGAACTCCAGAGGCAGACCCTTTCCTACCACTTCCAACACCCAGCGGTCCATGGTGATAGCAGACCAGGCGGAAAGAAAGTGGCGGAGCCGTCCCCCCACGGGGTGAACCTAGGGGGGAGCGACGAGGCTGGGGGTAACACCCCTCAACCCGTCACTGGGCAGGCTTGGAGGAGGGACTGGCAGAGGGGCCTCCAGGGCTTTTTCTTCATGGCTTCCTGCTGGAGGAAGCTGCAGGCTTGGCTCTGGGGTGCCAAGTGCGTGCCTGCTGGCCCTGATGCTGGTGTTGCTGGGCCGGACATGCCACAGGGGCAGAAGGGCGAAAGGGTTTACGCTGCTGCTGGCAGCCTTTGTTCTTCTGGGCAGACGTGCCCGAGTCCAAGGTGGCACTGGACTTCTCGATCCTCTGGAGATGGCCTTCCACCTCGGGGCCTGAACAAGTAGGTACCCAGGAAGGGGACGTCTGCCAGCTTGTGCTCGGTATCCACCGTGAAGGTGGAGATCCGCAGCCTAGCTCTGTGGCGCATGGCCACTGCGGCCGCTACTGACCAGGCACAAGAGTCTCCAATATCCAGAGCAGTTTGGAGCTGCTGCTTCGCCACCGCCCTACCTTGATCCCGCACCTGCTTGACTGTAGTCTGGAGGTCAGCCAGAAGATGAGGGATCACCTAATCCAGGGAGCCCATAAGGGCGTGGGAGAAGTGCACCATCAGTACGGCCGAACTGGCCTAACGGAGACCTAGGGAGGACGCAGCGTATACCTTACGCCCGGCGTAGTCCAGCTTTTTGGACTCTTTGTCGGGAGGCTTGTCCACGTCCCTGGTGTTCCCGGAATGCTGGAAAACACTATCGGTAACAAGCCTCTCCGCAGAGGGGTGCTCTGAAAAACAGGACAGTGAACCGGTGGGGTCCATGTACTTCCTGGTCATCCTGGCTGAAGGAGCAGGACAAGAAGCCGGCCGCTGCCATAACTCCAAGGCTGGGCCAACAATGGCTTCAGCCACTGGAAAGGCCTCCATGGGAGAATCCCCTTGGTCCAGTATCTCCCTGAGGGGATACCTGGCCCACTTGGATACGGGTTCGAGCTGCATCCCAGTAGATTCTGAGATGATGCGAAGCAAACCCATGAACGAGGATGGGCTCTCGTCCACCGACTGTCCCCCAGTGGACTCCAGGTCAAGGGGCCTGGAGAACAGGGAAGAGTCGTCATCAGACTCCGAGGAGTCTGCGAACAGCTGCCTAGGACCTGAGCCAGCCTCCATCTGCCGAGGACGGTCGGGAGTGAGGGTGACCGACAACCGATGGGGCAACCCCTGACCCGACCGAGAAATCCTTGGTCGGAGCCCCAGATTTAGGTTGTGGAGGCGGGGGTTCCACCACAATAGGTGGCGCAGCTAGTTTCGGCCGAACAACTGGCACCAGTTTGGGCTCCTCGACAACCACGAGGGGTTGCTTTGGCCATTCAGGTGACAGCCACTTAATTGCCGGGGAAGGCGACTGGGTTGGCTTGTTCCCAGTCAGAAGGAGCTGCTGCCACATTTAGTCCTCGTAGCGTCGACGCAACTTGCGCCGAAGCCTCTCCTCTGAGGAAGAAGACGACTAGGACGAGTGGCACCGCTGCTCTCCTTGGTGCCAAGACCGAGACCACCGGTGTTGGCGGGATCGGCTGGACTGAGAGGAGGTCTGAGACCGTCGGTGTTCCCGAGGGTGGGTCTGGGGGAGCAGGGAAAACCTGTTCCTCCCTCAGCTCGTTAACCTTAACCTGGGACTCCGGCACAGGAGGCGCAGACAAGTCCTCGGTTTCCACCAGGGAAACCGGTGAAGAAGGGTTGTTGGCTTCTCCAATTGACAGCCCGTCTTACGGGTCGAGAAAATTCTCTACTGCGCCGACGGGTGTCTCGGCCGGCTGTCCTGATGGGGACACCGTGAAGCCAGCGGCCTTAGCCGCAACCTTGACTGAAGTCGAGGTCGACTGTCTCGGGAGGGGACCCTCCCGCCTCCCCACGAACGCTGACAGTGGGATTCCACCTTGAGTCCTTCTTCTTGGACCGAGAGGAGTCCGACGGATCCTCACCTTCATGGAGAGGGATTGACTAAGCTCCTTAAAAGAAGCCGTGTAGGAGGAGCCCAAGGAGAGCGGGATAAATACCGTGACCGAGGAGGATGAAGATGCGGCCTGGGCCACCTCCTCCTCGAGGGCGATCATCTGCTCAAGTTGCTCAGCCAAGCCCGCTGCCGCGGACACCACCCAACAGGCCTCCTTTGACTTCACAGGTGGAATACGTCTCTCTGGGCGTCCAAGTTGGAGTCTGGCAGCACGGTCTTCGAGGACACTGGCTGAGAAGAACTTTACACAAATCGCAGGCCTGTGGATCGTGGTCAAGCCCAAGGCAATAAACGCACGTGGAGTGCGGATCGGTCCGAGATATCTTCTGCCCGCACGGACACCGCTGAAAACTGGGAGTCGACTGATCCATCGCAGCCGCGAAGGAAGAAACAGACCGAAGTCTTGTAAACTTTAAAATTGGTTTTGGGTTAACCGAAGAGTTTAGATCCAGTCTAAACGCAGAGCGCTAAGGAGGGAACCTGAGCTTCCAAGCGGTAAGGAAGATCTGGCGTCTTGGACGGAGCCGAGAGTTTTACCACCCAGGTGGGTGGGAGGAGCCAGCTTGAAGACCTTCTGGCAAGATTTAAAGCGGCAAGGAACCTGATAGTAAGTGTGGATTGAACAACATATCCATGTCCCTAGAATGATTTATTGCTACGACCAGAATATCTAAAATGATGATAAATCTTCATCTGTCATCATTCTAGATGGGTCATCACTATTTATCATCATTTTAGGTTGATCACAAGGAGCTCTTAATCAATGGGACAGCAACTTGAACAATGCCTGACGACATCACGACGACTTCTGCTGCACTCCAAACAGAGCAGTGAAATCAAACAAAAATGGTTTATTCTTCATTAAATGAACTAATATCTCTGCGATTTAAAATACATGTTATAAATTGGACACACAGTGGCCTCTCTCAGAATATAACATTTACCATTACTTGTGAGGGGACAGGACTTTTATAACTCACTTCTGTCTCTGCCACTCATGAGTTATAGTCCTGCTCCCTCACTCGGAATGGTAAGTACAAGTTACTCACCTGTAACAGTAGTTCTAGGAGTGGTATATGTTGTTCATCCACACTGTTTGGCATATCCCTTTCCCCTTTAAATCTTGCCGGAAGTCTTCAAGCTGGCTCCTCCCTCCCACCCGGGTGGTATAAACCTCGGCTCCACCCCATGATGCCAGATCTTAGCCCACTGGAACCAGGTTGTGCGTAGCGAACAGTCGGGCGGTCGGAGAGGCGCAGATGAACATATACCACTCCTAGAACTACTGTTACAGGTGAGTAACCTGTTCTTCTAGGAGCGTGGATATGTTGTTCATCCACACTGTTTGGCAGACTCCAAGCAGTTCTCCAGGAGGAGGCAGGCAAGGCGCACACCCTGTACTTGGGAAATAAGGATTGGAGAACCGAGGCCCCAAAACCAGCATCCCAGCGTGACTCAAGGTCGATGTGGTAGTGGGTAATGATGGTGTTTGCGGACTTCCAGGTCGCAGCCTGACAGATTTCCTGGATAGGGATGTCCCTGAAAGCAGCCACCGATGCAGCAGTATTGCGGGTAGAATGAGCTCTTATCCCTCTGGGAGGCTCCTTGCCTGCCAACTCATAGCATACACCTATGCATGATGTAATCCATCTTGCTATGGTCCGTTTGGCTGCAGGTCTGCCAGAAGCGGCTTAAGCGTAGGTGACAAACAGCTGGCGAACCTCTCCACGAATTTCCACCATTCACTCCTTACAATAGGAGAGAGTACATCTCAGGTCCAAGGTATGGAGCCTGTACTTGGGGTCCGAGGTGTAGTTAGGGTAGTATACCGGCAGAGTCAAGACCTGGTTAAGGTGAAACTCTGATACCACCTTCGGAAGGAATTTCGGGTGGGGGCGCAGGACAACTTTGTCCCTGTGAAAGATCAGATAAGGGGAGTCCACCGACAGCGCCTGGAGCTCCCCTGTCCTTCTGGCTGACGTGATAGCTACCAGGAAGGCCGTCTTCCATGAAAAGTGTGAGAGTACACACTTGTGCATAGGTTTGAATGGCTTGCCCATGAGCTTCGCCAAAATCAGCAACAGATCCCATGGAGGTGGAGGTTCACGCACCAGACGGGATATGTGATCCAGGCCTTTGAATTAGCACCCAACCACTGTCTCCTGCACTAATGTCGGCTGACCGACCCGCGCCCGGTAAGCAGAAATGGCTGCCTGGTGCAGCCTAAGGGTTGATGACCGCAGACCTCCTTTGAAGAGAGACCAAAGGTAGTCGAGAATGTTAGCCACAAAGCAGGATAAGGGGTCCAGACTCTTACCCTGACACCAAATGGAAAATCTCTTCCATTTGAAGGCATAACATTTCCTGGTCGATTCCTTACGAGATGCCTCCACCATGGTGTAGACATCCTCAGAAAGACCCAGAGCCTGGAACTCTAGCCACTTAGGTACCAGGCTGTGATGTGCAGGGATTGAAGGTCCGGATGGAATACCTTCCCCTGGTTCAGTGATATCAGATCCGAGTGTGTACAAAGCCGCTCCAGGGGCCTGCAGGTGAGGCTGAGGAGATCTGGATACAAGAACTGGTGCGGCCAATCTGGGGCTACCAGCATCACCTTTGCCTTGTCCCTCCTCACCTTGAGTAGCACCTTGCAGATCAAAGGTAATGGAGGGAAGGCATAGAGGAGGCCTTGGGTCCACAGCCTCTAGAAGGCATCCCCCTGCAGCGAGCCCTGCTGAGGGGAGCGGGCATGATATAGCCTCAGCTTGTTGTTTTCCCTGGAGGCAAACAGGTCCACCAATGGTTTGCCCCAATGGAAGAACAGACTGTAAGCTACCTCTGATGGAGAGACCAATTGGATACAAGTTCACCATGCGGGTTGAGAGCATCCGGGCCAGCTGGTTCGAGACTCCTGCCACATGAATGACTAGGAGATCCGCCTCCAGCAGACTTATGAGGGTCCAGATGCCGAGCGCCTCCTTGCACAGCAGACGGGAGTGCGTGCCGCCCTGTTTGTTGAGGTAGTACATGGTCGTGGTATTGTCCATCTGGACTTGAACCACTTGACCCCAGCGCTGAGGAGTGAAAGCTGACAGTGCCTGTCTGACTGCTCTGAGCTCCAAAAGGTTGATGTGGCATCGGGACTCCTCGGGGGTCCAGAACCCATGGGCCCTGTTGTCCTCCATGTGGGCTCCCCAGCCCATGAGAGAGGCACTGGTTGGAAGGATGACCGTCGGCTCGGGGCGGACAAATGGGATACCTTCCTGCAACCGGTCTGGGGCGGTTCACCACTGGAGCGTATCCCACATCTTCTGGGTTACAGTGATCAGCTGGTCGAAATGACCATGGCGCTGAGTCCACTGGGTGGCCAGCTCCCACTGGAGGGGGTGCATGTGCCTCCTGGCCCAAAGGACCACTGAGGTGCACGCCACCATGTAACCCAGAAGGCGCAGAAAGTCCCGGGCAGTGCACAAGTGCCCAACCAGAAATGATCAGACAAAGGAGGAGAGAACCTCCACCCTGTCCACCAGGAACTGAGCTCTGGCTTGACAAGAGTCAAGCTCTGCCCTGATGAAGCCCATCACCTGACCAGGCACGAGTTTCGACTTGGCCTCGTTGATCAGGAGGCCAGAGTTAGGAGCAGGTTTGGCGAGCCAGATCCCTGGACCTCTCCACCTCCTGAAGGGAAGATCCTGTCAAGAGCCAGTCATCGAGATAAGGGGTAGATACATAATCCTCGACACCAAAGATGGGCTGCCACCACTGCAATGCACTTGGTGAAGACCCGAGGGGCAGATGACAGGCCGAATGGCACTGCTCGGAACTCGTACAGGGTCCCTTTCACCATGAAGCAGAGGAACCACTGATGGGACGGACGGATTGGGACGTGAAAGAACGCGTCCTGTAGATCCAGTGAACAGAACCACATGTTTCACTTCAGGGATGGTATGATCTTGTTCAGAGTTACCATCCAGAGGGTGCGAGACCTGAGATATTGATTCAGGTCGTGGAGATGTAGGATGGGGTGCCAACCCCCTGTCTGCTTTGGGCACCAGGAAGTACCTGTATACGAAGCCTGGGTCTGTAGGAGGACCGGCACTGGAACTACCACCTCCTTGCGGAGGAGCTGAGCTATGTCATCTCGAAGAGCCGACTGAGTGCAAGCTGAGATCCTTTCCTCTCAAGGAACACAGGCTCAGCTGGGAGGGTACTGCTCGAACTCTAGAGGCAGTCCCTGACTGACCTCATCGAGAACCCACCTGTCCAAAGTGATATCGGACCAGGCGGAATGAAAGTGGCGGAGCTGGCCCCCCACGGGAGGACTCAGAGCTGGCGTGACAGGTGAACGGGTGGCAACCCCCAACCCGTCACTGAGCAGGCTTAGAGGAGGTGGAGGCTCCTACCCCTGCGTCTTGGCCTCCTTTATGGGGCTGTTGAGGACCCTGCTTGGGCCGTGGGTGCCAAGCTTGAGCCTGCTGCTGGCCTCCTTGATAGGAGGGCTGCCTGACTGCAGGGGAAGAATGCCGAAATGGCTTCTTCTTTCTTTTCTGCTGGTTCTTGCCCGAAGCACCTATTGCAGAGATAGCATCCAAGGTGGCACTGGACTGCTCGATGTACGCTGAAGGTGACCAGTCACTCCTGGATCAAACAAGTCGGTGCCAAGGAAAGGAACGTCGGCTAATTTGCGCTGGGTATCCACCGGGAAGGAGGATTGCCTCAGCCAGGCCCTGTGGCAAGTGGCCACTGCGGCTGCTAAAGAGCGGGCACATGAATCCCCGATGTCTAGGGCTGTCTGGAGCTGCTTTTCTGCAACAGCACGGCCCTGATAACGGACTTGCTTGACCATGGTCTGCATGTCCACCAGGAGATGAGGAAGGACTTCATGTAATGACCCGAGGAGGGCAAGAGAGAAGTGTGCCATAATGACAGCCAAACTGGCCTGATGAAGGCCTAAGGAAGAGGCGGTGTAGACCTTGTGGGCAGAGTGGTCCATATTTTTGGACTCCTTGTCCGGGGGTCGGTCTGCTACCAGTACGTCTAAACACAGAAGCGGTCACCAGGCTCTCGGCCGAAGGGTGTTCTGTGAATCCCGGCAGGGACCCCATGGGCACCGCATATTTGCAGGCCATGTGGGCAGACGGTGCTGGGCAGGAAGCTGGCCACTGCCAGAGCTCAAGGGCCGGGCCAGTGATGGCTTCAGCCACTGGAAAAGCCTCCGTCGGAGTATCCCCCCTATTTAGGATGTCCGTAAGGGGGTACTCAGTCTTTTTCTGGATAGACTCCAAGGGCATTCTGGTGGATTCGGAGATCAGGCGGAGAATGTCTTGAAAGGAGGAAGGACCATCCTCTAAACCTGCCATGGAGCAGTCATCATCAACAGGATGAGAGTGCAGTCCTATGACGTCCGAGGAGTCGTGGTATAATGGTCTCCCGCCTATGTCCCCTCCGATCCGACGGGGGCAGTCAGGGGTAACCGTGATGGACAGACTTCGGGGAAGTCCGGTGTCTGTATGGTCCTCTTTCGAGGGAGCCCCTCCCTGAGGCTGCTTAGGCGGTGGTTCCACCAGAATCGGTGGAGAGACCGAGATGGGCCAAGCCTGGATACAGGCCAGCCCTGCGGGTGGGGGATCCGAAGGCTTCAGTTCCAGAGGGGTTGGCGTCGGCCCAGGAGGCAGTAGCCAAGTGATGGCCGGGGTGGACGGCGGAGTCAGCTTCTGCCCAGTCAAAATCAGCTGTTGCCACATGAGATCCTCACAGCGTCGACAGAGTTTCCATCGATGCCTCTCCTCATCCGAGGAAGATGAGGACCTGCAGCGATGCCTCTTTTTAGAGTGCTTATGACTCTTTTTTGGTCATTCGACCAAGTGGGTTCTGGACCTCGATCGAGCTGGTCAACTGGGAGACACCGGGGTCGGTGAAAACAGAGGGTCTGGAACTGTTTCCTCGATGGTGACACCAGCGGGCTGGGTCTAATCATCGGGAAAGACAAGGACCGGAGTCCCTTCCAAAGAATCGTCGATTGGAGTTGGCGAAATAGGGTCGATCAGGTCAAGACAAATCTCAACCTCGTCGGCCACTTCCTTGATCTCTTGGCCAGATGGAAGATCCGTGAAGCCGGCGGCCAAGGATGCAATCTCAACCAAGGTCGAGACAGCATGTTCCTGGGACTCAGACCTTTCGCTGTCCCAAGAAGGTCTCCATTTGGATGAAGACTTATGTTCTTTCTCCCTCTTCTGAGGGCAGGAGGAGTGCGAGCCCGAGGGTGCCTCACCCCCGGTGGGGAGAAACTGGCACAACTCCTTGAAGGAGCCCGAAAAGGTGGAACCGAGGTTCAGAGGAACAAAAAAGCTCCGACTGGCCGAAGCTTGAGCCGCTTCTTCCTCCTCGAAAGCCTTCATTTGTTCCAACTGCTTGGCGGATCCCGCAGCCGCAGAAACCGCCCACCTCGCCTCCTTCGATTTCACCGGCAGGTTCCTTTTCTCCGGTCTCCCCAATTTTAGGTGCGCCAAGCTGTCATCCAGGATGTTGGGATGGAATGCCACGCAGAACGTGCAGATGGATGTGTTATGTCCAACACCTAGGCAGTAGATGCACCTTAGGTGGGGATTGGTGTGCGACATCATCTGGCTGCAGGAGCACCGGCGAAATCCGGGAGCAGATTTATCTTCCATGTCCGATACGCTACTATCAGAATCATTAACTCGAACGAGTTTTAAGGTAAGCTGTGGTAAAAACCGATGCTTTGAAACTAGGGCCTACGAATTGCTGTGAAGCACGAGTGAACCTATATCTTTCAGTGGAAAGGAAGATCTGGCGTCATGGGGCGGAGCCGAGGTTTATACCACCCGGGTGGGTGGGAGGAGCCAGCTTGAAGACTTCTGGCAAGATTTAAAGGAGAAAGGGACATGCCAAACAGTGTGGATGAACAACATATCCACACTCCTAGAAACAGCATATTCTCAGTCTGGACAGTGTGTAGCCCATATGTATGAATACTGCCTTTTAGAGTTAGAAACATTTCTAATGTTGGGTTCTTTGGGTGAGAGAACTGCAGAGTGAAGATGAGCGGGATGATGCAAGCCCACCCCAGTGGTATTGTGGGTCCCACCGAACCATCTCAGCCTCCTGCAGGGCTCAGGGCATTAACCCATTCTACTGCCCCTACACAGAAGGAAGGTGGAGATGCCTACCTAGGCCACTGAACTGTGCCTGTACGAGCCACTCTGAGCAAAATACTGTAAATACTGTAGTATAGGAATGTGCATATGTGTGTGTGTGTGTGTGTTGGGGTGGGGGGAAGATTCTGTGACTAGGAATTCATTTCATATTCCCCAGATGGTCACACCAGCTACAGACCCTGGCAAGCTCCAAGTTGCTGATGATACATTTTTGTTCCACGTAATATTCAAGTTTGATATAGCTTTGATGTATTTGCCACCTATCAAGACAGGCATGTGAAGCTACAATTTTCACCCCTCTTAATACAACTCTGTAACTGTCAGACAGTGCTATGTGCCAGCACCACACGGGAAGACATTCAGGGCCACTTCTTAGTACTAGCATTCCAAACACTACACTACTTTTTCAGGGACACCCCAACAGACTCTGAACAAAAATATGTTGAGTCCAGGGAATAAGGCATCAAGCTGCAGGCATGAGATCTAGCTGAGAACATGCAGGAACAGGGGCTGTGATTTCAAACAGCTCCTCAAAGGTGCTCTAATAATGTTTCCCTTAAAATTCCCCCTTCACAACATGCCAGCAGGCAGCTCCTTGATGAATATCGATTTGACAATTATACTTCGGGTAACATTAGGCCCAGGACATGCTGTTGTGCTAGAACCAGCTCCTGAATTCAAATCACATGCAATGGAGTTCGCTCGTTTTTTTGCAGATAAGGTTGCCAGCATCAGGTCTGGCACCAGTCCGATCTCTCCTATGAGGGATTGCAGTGGTCGACAGGAAGTGGCATGAACGCGGTCTGTCTGGTCAGATTTTCGCCGGCCGGAGTTCACTGACATTGTGAAGATCATCCAAACACCGCGACCAACCAGCTGTAGTTTGGATCTGGGTCCTACACCCCTTTTAGTGGGATGTGTAGAGGTTATCTGCCCGATCCTTGCTGACATTGTCTGGAAGTCTTTGAAGAGGGGAGTCTTTCCTGACCCCTTCAAGGAGGCGGTCGTTCGACCACTGCTTAAAAAACCCTCCCTGGACCCAGATTGTCTAGCCAACTACCAGCCTATCTCTAACCTGCCTTTTGTTGGTAAGGTTATTGAAAAGGCGGTAGCGCTGCAATTGGATGATCATCTTACAACTCATAATGTCTATGATACTCTCCAGTCTGGTTTTAGGAAGAAGCATAGCACAGAGACTGCCCTTGTCCGGGTATTGAATGATCTCCTAATGGCTAGAGATCAAAAGGCACGTACCATTCTGGTCCTTCTCGATCTCTCTGCTGCATTTTACACTGTAGACCATGGTGTGCTGTTGGAGCACCTGCGGTTCTTTTGTGGGCTGTCTGGTACAGTCCTCAAATGGTTCCATTCTTACCTCATGGACAGGTCTCAGAGTTGCCACTGGAATTTATTCCTCTGGCGCTAACTCCCTGCCTTGTGGGGTACCACAGGGTTCCATTCTAGCCCCCATGTTGTTTGCAGTGTATATGCTGCCATTGGGAGATATCATCAGGCGATACCGTCTAAGTTTTCACTGCTATGCAGATGATACTCAGCTGTATTTGTCCTTTCTGCCCGGGCAAGATGATGCACTCTCCGTGCTAAATAATTGCCTTGCTGAAATCAGACTTTGGATGAGTTCCAGCTGGCTGAGACTGAATCCGGATAAAACTGAGGTGCTGGTAGTGGACCCAGGTCATCCGGGGGTGGGTTTGGGGGCTGGACAACCATCAGGCTTATTACTGGGTGGTATGTCGCTTGCTACCTCCGATCAGGTGCGTAACCTGGGCGTTATGTTTGACGATGGTTTGACCTTAAAATCTCAGGTATCAGCTGTCGTCAAATCCTCTTTTTACTATCTCAGGAATATCGCCCGGGTGAAACACCTGGTTCCTCCGGGTGATCTTCCAACATTGGTCCATGCCTTTGTCACTACCCGTTTTGATTACTGCAATTCCCTCTACCTAGGGTTACTTGGGGTTGATATTCGCTGCCTGCAGCTGGTGCAGAATGCGGCAGCCAGGCTTCTGACTGGGACCTCTAGAACCAGTCATGTTACACCTGTGCTCCGCAAACTGCACTGGCTGCCTGTTTAGTGGCGGATCACCTTTGAGGTTGACTTGCTAACCTTTAAAGCCCTTACATGATCAGGGACCCAGTTACCTGAAAGATCTCCTGGTACCCTACTGCCCCCTCCGTCCTCTCCATTCCGCCAATGAGGGATTGCTGGAGATTCCCAGGGTACGATTGAAGACATCAGGATCGCGTGCCTTCGTTTTTTCAGCGCCAACCCTGTGGAATTCTCTAACTCGTTGGTTGAGAGAATGCCCAACCATCGATAGATTCAAAATGGAGCTAAAGACTTATTTAGCTTAGCTTTTCCTAGCTACGGATGATTTATTCTATGCTTGTTTTAAAATGTTATCTTTATGTGTATGGTTTTTATGTACAGTGTCTTGATTTTGAAAGGTGCTATAAAAATAAAGATGATTTGATTTGATGGAGAAAACTCTCCCCAGTCTCCTCTCTGTGCGTCTGGGTATTTCACCTACGAGGGCCTCTAGCTTTACTGGGTTCACTGCATTTTTACTGTTTGCAGCCTCCATTCTACCAGTCAAATGCCTGAAACGGAGTACAGGAAATAACGAGACCTGACAGGGCTGGGGGTAAAAAAATCAGCTTTTTAAAAATAAAAATGGTGGGGGGGGCGCGCTGTGGAGCCCGAGCAATATGGCCGCAAGGATTTAGAGCTACTCGGAACCTCACAACGAAAGTTATTTTTTTGGAGGTGGAGAGAACGACACGAGATCAACCAAGTATAATTTTGGATATCGGAAATTTCATAGAACAAAGATGGGGAATCCTAAAAAAAAAAGATCGAGAGGAGAGACCGCTAAAAGTAAAACTTACTCCAGCTCATTACCCACGTGGTCGGCGCATGGCCACCCTACTTCGGATCCCAGTATAGAAGGAGATGAAGAGATTTTACAGACATTGGGGCAGAAAATGAATCAAATGTTAGCATCCATGGCCAGTCTCTCTGACTGGTTCGATGCTCTGTCAAATAGAGTGACTCTCCTGGAGACAGATGCTGGATCGATTAAAATTGAGGCGCCTGACACCAAAAAACAATCGGAGACAGCGATGGGCACAGCAGCAAGACTGGTGCAGGAAAATAAACATGGTCCCAGATTGAGAACTTAGAGAATCAAGCCAGGGCCTCTGATCTCAGGATTCTAGGAATACCAGAACGCAGTGAGGGGGACCATCTCAGCTTATTTTTAAACGAATGGCTGGAACAACAGTTTGGTCAGCCCCTGTCAGAAAGAAATTGGTCAGTCCAGAAGTCCTATAGAGTTGCCTTTCGAGAAAGGACCAGCAGCACGGATACTCCGAGGACAATTGTGGCAGTGATGGACAATATGGGAACCAGAGATCTTATTTTGTCCCTAGCCAGACAAAAGCGCACCCTGCTTCAGGATGGAGAGAGAGAGTGTCCATCTACCCCGATCTAAGTTATGCGACAAAGCAAAAAAAGAAACGTTTTGACGGCATTCGAGCAATGCTTCGAGATGCAGGCATTTCACAAAACATGTTGTTCCCCGCAAGAATCAGAGTGGTACAAGATGGGAAAGTCTTCATATTTTCGGATGCAGCTGATGCCCTAGCTTGGTCACAAAAACATGCAAGGCTGCCCAGAAGACGATGTGAATCTTCTAAATCTAAATCGGAAGATGACAAGGACAGTGAGCCCTAGAAAGACACTCTCATTTTGCTGACCCCAGGTCTGATAGTCATAATTAAGGCTGGGATGGTGTCTGCTTCCCCTGAACACTGGACGATTTACCTGTACTGGGCAAGGGTTATGTAATTGCCTTAATAATCATAGTGGGGAGGGTGAGAGGCCACATAGACCTGTACTGGGGTGGAGAGGAGAATATCTCCTCCTCTTAATAAGCAAGTTGATCTTTAATAGTTCAAAGCAGATCGCTTACGCTTAGTGCTATTTTGTTGTTCCAGGACTTTGCTGTCGTTGAGGTTCTTTAAACAGAGTTCTGAATATTCCCAATTGTATAATACCATTATGGTATAATTTTCTAGGTTCAGCATGCTGCTTTACTACTTTCCTTTACAGGAAGTTGAAATTACGGACTTCAACAAATTAATTATGTTATTAAGCATGCAGCTCTTGGGCTCATTGAACACAGCATTTAAAGATGTTTCATCAATTGCACGAATATCTTTTATATTGGAATTCCCCCCATGCTGTATCTCATAGATGTATGACGGATTTGTTTATCTGCATGTATTAAGAGGGGCAGCGCCCTCATGTGGAGATTATTTGTATCCTTAAGTGCTACATCAGGAATAGTGAATGTATGTTTACTATGTAAAGTAATAAAGTATAAAAAAACAAGCATTTGTCAATGCCGAATGTTTGCTTGCTAGCACTGGCAGTGGTAGTGTAGAAGTTACAGAGCTGCGTAATAGGAATGGCAGTGAAGTATTGAACTGATGCCAACCCCACCAGCACCCTGCAGAGAGTGACAGGCATTGGGGTGTGCCTTTGGGTTGTCAGGCATAACGGCCATGCTATTTCACCACACCCCACCCTGCAGACACTGACAAGTGTCATGGTGTTCCTTGGGGTCTTTGTCCCTTATGCGCACCCCATTCCATTAGGAAATATGGTGAGATGGGTGCGATATAGGAGAATGGGATGAACTTTGGGGCCAAACAGTCCAAGGCATACCTCGATGCCTCTCACTGGCTGCAGGGTGTGGAATGGTATGAGCATTACAGGCAAGAATCCCAAGTCACACCGCTGATGCCTGTCATTCTCTGCAGGGTTGGGCGTTATGGTTGGAAACCCTAATACCTCAGGCATTCATTGGTATTTTCACTCCAAATTTTCAACATGTTTTTTTTGTGACCCCACCTCATGAACAGGGGGAATATCAGTTTGTTAGCCGAAAGCTACTTATGCACAGCGACTACGGCATTTAGCACCACAGGTGCAAAACATTCAACAGGATGTAAAAATGACAGCTGTACTGTTCATGGGGAGGTGTTAAAAATGGCAACGTTGCAAATCTGCAGTAAAAATATTAAAAAAATGGTGAAGTGCAGCGTACATAGAAACTGCAACTCCACACTGTAATATACTTAGGGTTGGGTTTTTACAGCAGATTGTCAACTCAGGCATTTTGGTGCCTCCGATCATGAACAGTGTCACTGTGATTTTCTTTATCTGTCCCAAACAATGATTTCCCACAGCGACCACGCATCTCTGCGCTGAAAGTGTGAAAACACACTTCCGCCATGTTGTGAAAAATGACAGCTGTACTGTTCATAAGGAAGTGTGGAAAAATGCCACTGGTGAAAATCTGGACTGAAAATATTAAAAAGTCATGAACTTACGAGGGTGCGTGGAAACTGCGCAATGCTCATTCGTAACACAGTCATTTTATGGACTTTTGTCACCAAATTTTCAACATAGCCGTTTTAAGACCTCTGCTCATGAACAGTGTAACTGTGATTTTCTTAATCTGTCCCAAACATTGCTTTCGCACACCAACAGCACCATTGTGTGCTACATGTGCGAACACACATTTTGGGCGCATATATGAAAAATGGCAGCTATACTGTTCATAAGGAAGTGTAATAAAATGGCAATGTTAAAAATCTGTAGTGAAAATATTGAAAATTCATGAACTTACAGGCGTAGGAATTCTAGCTTACGCTAAGTAAAACAGTCATTTAGGAATTTTTCACCAAATTTTCAATATAGCCATTTTAAGACCTCTGCTCATGAACAGTGTCACTGTGATTTTCTTAATTGTCCACACATTGATTTTGTACACCAACTGCCATTGTGTGCTGCTACATGGGCGAAACACGCTTTGGGAGAGATGCTAAAATGACAGCTGTACTACTCATAAGAAGGTGTGGTAAATGGCAATGTTGAAAATCTGGAATGAAAATATTGAAAATTTCGAACTTACAAGCGTGCGTAGGAACTGTAAAACGCACACTCGTAAAACAGTCATTTTTTGGAATTTTTTCACCAAATTTTCAATACAGCCATTTTAAGACCTCTGCTCATGAACAGTGTCACTGTGATTTTCTTAATGTGTCCCGTACATTGATTTAGCACACTGACTGCTCCATTGTGCGCTACATGGGCGGAAACACATTTTGGGTGAGATGTGAAAATGACAGCTGTACTGTTCACAAGAAGGTGTGGTAAAATAGCAATGTTGAAAATCTGGAGTGAAAATATTGAAAATTCGCAAACTTCTGATGCGTGAACTGTGCCTGCAGCTTCGTAAAGTCATTTTAGGAATTTTTTCCACTAAATTTCCAAAACAGTCTTTTGGAGCCCACTTATGAACATTGGCAGTGTACGTTGCTAATCATTCCGGAATGGTGATTTCGCGCAGTGGCTGCGAAATCACCCTTCGGGCCCGAGTAACGCCATGACAGTGCAAGAATTCATGAGGAGGGGTCCCAAAAACCCCATGTTGAAAATTTGGTGCAAAAATTCAAAAAATGCCTGAGATATGCAACAAAGTTGAAAAACCCCTCTCTATCCTACTATACAGCTTACCGGCATTTCCTCAATTAGCGATTCGGCTTTGAAGAGTGCAGGCGTGTTCCGGTCACGAAGATCATCACGCTGAGCTCAGAGGTAATGTATGGGGTGAGGGGGTGTGGGGAAGCAGGGTGCGCAGTGGTGTGGCGCGGGTGGGGGCAGACACAGCGATGGACCATTTTGATTTTCAGGTGTTTTTTTGTTTTTTTGAGGGCGACGGGACGTTTGCCACGCTGGGGTGGGCTCCCAGCTGGCACCCTGTACTTGGGGGGAGATAGTGAAGCCGACGGGATTGGGCACCCCATCGGCGACAGCATGGGGTGGGGAGAGACAGTGGAGCCAACGGGGACTGGGCACCCCGTCAGCCATTACATCATTTGCCCGCGCTGGGGTGGGCTCCCAAGCGTGGCACCTGCTTGGGGCGTGAGAGCCCGGCCGGGGGACTGGGCAGCCCGTCGGCTATACAATGTGCATGGGGGCAGCACACAGTATGCATGCGTGTGTGTGTGTGTGTGTGTGTGTGTGTAGGGGAGCTGCCATGAGCGAAGCGATATCTGATCGCTGCTCACTGAAGCGTAGCTCCCCCTTTCAACTGTACGCCACTGCATTTTGGAGCTGTCATAGACAGCTCCAGCATGCATTGGCGGACTGGGGCCGTGCCTGCCAACACACTTACTGAATTGGAAGAGGGGGTGACACACCTCCGAAAACTCGGATGATGGCACTATGTTTCTTGCACATGCGTGCAAGCAAACATAAAAAATGACCATCGGAACAGTGTGGTGGGAAAGCATGATTAAGCTAAGCTTTGAAGTTGGATGGATTGTTCTCCAAATCATTATCTCAATCTAAACACTGGGAAGGCCATTTGAAACATAAGAAACCAGCCTTCACAGCTGCAACTCATCTGACTTCAGAGCCAATGGAATGGAAAACAGAATTAAACGCAGTACAGGCTCCATACAGTTGTCACCATATTATCTTTAATGTGCTGCAAAATGTTTTCGCAACTTTTTTTGGGGGGTTATGTGAATATGAGCTCAAACAATTTCCACAGCAAACGGAGTTATAAACAGATGGTGCAAATGGAGCATTCCTTTGCCTACTCTGTCACCTTGGCCTGGAACTCCCTTCTGTCTGCTGTACTCTCTGGACCTACCCTGTCACTTTTCAAACAAGAACGTACCTCTTCCCTACTTAAACCCTCTCACTGCATCTGCTTTTGCTAATCCCTGTCACATTGTACAACTTTTTTCCTAACAGTATATTATTCCTGAAGCTTTACTATGTATGTGTCTGTAAATAATGTATTTTTTCTGGACCTGTAAATATGATAGCGCAGGATATTAATCTTTAAGTATTTTACATTTATGCTATTCTCACTGCACTTACTATGGTTGTTTTCTAGTTTCAATAAGCTGAATATTGTCTCTGTATTGCCATGTTACTCCTGTTTTACCTATGTACATTACTATATCTGAGGTTTGTGTCAATTGTATTTTGCTGTTTGTGACCCCCGGGTCGTCACTGAAAAAGGGACTGCATTGGTCTCAGTGGGCCTATCCGGTCACCAAAATTCAAATAAATAAATAAATGAACCCCAGATCAGAATATTATGCTAGTAACACAAGCGGAAAATGTATTACTTGTTACATGGTGTATGGTGGAATGATATTATGCATGGAATTCCATGCCTGGGATATGTTTATAATGTACGGGGAGCCCCTATTATTAATTGAAATCAAGCAGATTACAAATAGAATAAAGTATGGGTTGGGGCATGTAACAAGAAATTTACACACACACCCGAGGGGTTAGATGCTGTATAAACCCTGAGAATGAACCACGAGGGTTTATGACTAGCATCTAACCCCAAGGGAATGTGTAAACTTCATGTTTACGCACACCGACCCATATTTTATTTTATATAATTGCTGGGTTTACCTTTTTTGCCACAGCAATTATATAAAATATGATAGGCTCCGTTGTGGCTGCGCTCTGGTTTCATTTTTGGCCGCTAGTTAAAACTGTCATTTCTGCATTTTTAAAATATTTGTTTTACCCCATGAGATGTTCATTAGCACTTTTTATGTTGTGAATAACTTACAGCCGAGTTCCTCTGGTGGGTAACTTTAGCGGGACAGCAAGAACGAACGATCATCGGGTCAGGAAGGGGCGAAGTCTGGTAGGAGCATGTGCAGTATAAGGGAAACCGTGCACGTGTTTGCCATGATAAACACCTTCATTATGGCAGATTACGCCACGGTTTCCCTATGAGGAAAAAGGATTAATTATAACCTTGTTATGCCACTGTTATATCACTCTGTTGTTAACCCTTCTTGAGTAAGTCATATCAATGATATAACAAAATGGAATTCTCACAACAATCAACGTTCTGTAAAGTAATTCAGCAAAGTAATTATATCTGCAATTACACAATCTTGGTAGCCCATACACTATAAAATATAATATAATGTAAGGACAGTGTCTATTAACCCCTGTTTTCAATCAGTTTATATAGAGAATAACCGATAGGTTTGTGTCTATTACCAAGGAGTAATAGCATTGAGAGGTTCTGGACACATGGGCCTCGACAGCGAAGCTTGAGAGGTTCCAATGTGTCCAGAACCTCGAGAAGCCAGTACTCTCTGGTAATGGACACACAAACCTATCAGATTTTTATATATATATATATATATATATATATATATATATATATATATATAGATAGCACGTTGTTTGTAATGGGGCTCGACCATTTCAGTGAAAAACTGACTTTGTACTGGTGCGCCGCTGCACTGTCCTACGCTGTGCATTGAGCTGTCTGCATGCTCGCGGATGGTTCCTGCCCCTGCCCGCTTTTTTTTTAATAATCAGATCCTACCTGCTCTTCATGACCGAATAGCAGGATCAACCAGATATTTTCATTTGCTGAGGGAAAAAGAAAATAAAAACAGAGAAGTGTGACAACCGGACAATCGAAATTGGCCTCCTTGCAAGCTTAGAGAAGGGTCACAAGGCTTTTTTAACTGTTCTGCCTGCCCACACAGGAAAAGCAGCCAATGAGAAGGCACGCTTAGGATGTGAGGGCAGAAGGTATCTTTTCGGGAGCTTGCAACGATACTATTATCACCAAAAAACTATACTATTAAAAGTGACTGACAATAATATTATCACTGAACCTTTCAGGGTATTACCGGATTTATTTTGTATGCCTTACAGACCTATTAAATTGAAGATCCATATATTAAAAAGCTGATAATCCCACTGCTATGACATCATTATGCTGTAAACCTTGCTTAACTGTCATAATGATGGGATTACAGGATAGAATGTCACCACCTGTCAAAATTCTTGGAAAGGAAAGGCAATCTGCTGCCTGTGACATTCGTTCAAAACACACACATTCCATTCAGACAGTTACAGACCCACTACAGTATAGATCGCAATGGCTAATTTCAGCACTTCAGTTGCTCTACATTCAAACCAGGAGGTATTCCAGGGTTGGATGAAGTCTTGCTGGCTGAAGTTGAATCCCGGGAAGACTGAGGTGATGGTTGTGGATCCAGGTCACCGGATGGGGGGCTGGGGGCAGGTCAACCCACGGGATTATTCCTGGGGGATTCTGAGCTCCCTGCCTCTGAATGGGTGCAAGACCTAGGGGTGATACTTGACGAAGGGTTGACACTTCGATCTCAGGTGTCGGCTGTCGTTAAGTTATCCTTTTTATCATCTGAAGAACATCGCTAGGATCAAGCACCTTGTTCCATCTGGTGACCTTCCTACATTGATCCATGCCTTTGTGACCTCACATCTGGATTACTGCAACTCCCTTTACTTTGGGTTGCCAGGAGTTGTTATCTGCCACCTGCAGCTGGTGCAGAATTCCGCAGCCCGGTTGTTGATAGGGACTTCTCTGTCATCTCACATCACAGCAGTGCTGCGGGAACTGCACTGGCTGGCAGTTTGATGGCGGATCACCTTCAAAGTTGGATTGCTGTCTTACAAAGCCCTACGTGGACAGGGCCCTGGCCACCTGAAAGAGCTTCTGGTCCCTTATCACCCTGAGCGACTGCTCTGCTCAGCCGACGAGGGGTTGCTAAAGATTCTGAGGGTTTCTTTAAAATCTTCAGGGGCACAGGCATTTATGTTCGTGGCCCCAACCCTCTGGAATGCTCTACCCCATCGAATTTGGGAGTGCATGATAGTGGGTGGATTTAAACAGGCACTAAAGATGTATTTATGGAGCAGGGCCTATGGTGATTAGGATTACAGATCTTAAACTGTATATATACTATGGGCTGGATATTCAAAAGGGTTGTGCCTGCGCAAGTCCGAAATTGCACCATTCTGCGATATTCAGCAGGAGGCAGTTCGCCGCCCCAGTCATGCTGAGCAACAGCGCAATGCTAATGAAGGCATGCTCAACCGGGGCTTGCAAAAACTGCACAGCCCGATATTCAGCCAGGCTGGGCAGAGTTGATCAGGCGCAACCCCCTACCTGCACAACTTTGAGGCAAAAAAAAAAAAAAGGATCAAGTTGAGGGCCACCCCGGTGAGCTGCCGCATTGCAGGGCGCAACACAGCAGCTGCCACCTGTGGGTGGCCCTCCACTTGTTCCCTGTGCCCCCCCTGCAGCCCGATCGCGGGCATAATAGTAACCCCCCCCCCGGTAGCCCGATCGTGGTCAGAACACACACTCCCACTAGCCCGATCGCGGGGCAGATCTCACCCCCAACTGGCCCGATCGCGGGCATGAAGTAAATCCCCTCCGACTGGCCCGATCGCGGGCATAACATTACTGAACTCCCCGACTGGCCCGATGGCCGGGCATAACGTGACTGAACCCCGACTGGCCCGATCGTGGGCATAGCGTTACTGACCCCCGACTGGCCCGATCATGGGCATAACGTTACTGAACCCCCACTGGCCCGATCGCAGGCACCATACATAAATCACCCCCACCGGCCCGATCGCGGGCAGGCGGGTTCAAACCCCGCCCCCAAGACCAATATCCCTGGTGGTCAGTGGACGCGAAGCCCGATCGTGGGCATAAAGTCAAACCCCCAGTCCAATTTCCCTGGTGATCTAGTGGCCCCACCCCACTCACCCACGGAACCCCACCACCCGCTCCCCATCAGCGGTGAGGCGGCAGCCACCACCACCCCCACCGCCTACCGACTGACAGCTCTATAGGGCTGCACACCCGATGGTTCAGAGCAGAGCCAATGGGTGCAGCCATACCGCCTAAGGCAGTCCAGATATGTCGAATGAATGAATTCATTCACATATCTGAACTTCTGCTCTGTTATGGACTAGCATGCCCATTGGCTCTTGCTCCGAACTGATGGGCGTGCAGCCTGCAAGCTGTCGGTCAGCGTGGCTGGGTGGCAGGTGGGTGGGGTGCTGCCCGCCCGGCTGAAGGAGGCGGGGTGGTGGGGCTCCATAAGTGGGTGGGGTGGGGACCACTGGACCATCAGGAGATTGGACTTTGAGGTGGGTTTGACTCTAATGCCGCGATCGAGCCTCACGTCCACTGGACCACCGGGGATATTGGTCTTTGGGGGGTTGAACTCCGTTCTGCCTGCGACCGACCCAGCTGGGGGGTTCTTATACATTATGCCTACGATCGGGCCAGTCGGGGTCTTATACATTATGCCCACGATTGGGCCAGTCGGGGTTCTTATTCACTATGCCCGTAATCGGGCCAGTCCGGGGGGGGGGGGAATTTACATCATGCCCAGGATTGGGCTGCAGGGGGTGTCGGTCCCCGACGGCTGCTGCCTGGCAGGGCGCCAGGCGCAAGTCGTGGGGGATCGGCGCACCTGCATGCTAATGGCATGCAAATGGGGCCATAATTAGATGCAAATGGCCCCCGTGCGCCTTGCATAACTTATGGCCCCATTTGCATGTCACCTTTTGAATATCGGAAATTTGCGCATGGCGCCAATGGAACTTGAGCCACCGCGTCTGAATACTCCACTCTGACCACTTGCGGTGGCGCAAGTTCCACTGCGCCATGCACAGTGGCTGTGGCCGGGGGGGGGGCGATATTCAAAGGAGTTGCTCAATAGAGCAACTCCGTTGAATATTGCCCCAGCCACACCCCTGTGCAACTTTTTTGAGCAGCGCAAGGGCTTGCGCCACAGAATGGCGCAGTTTGAATATCCATCCCAATTTATGTTATATTTATTACTGCGATTGCAGCATTGTTTTAAACTGTTTTAGTTTTGTACTGCGCCTTGACACTTGAAAGGCATATTAAAAATAAATATTATTCATAGCCAAGCAGAGGAACAAACAAACATTTAAAAAAATCTGTATATTTCCCCCCACAGTGTCTAGTTTTTCCATACATAATAAAATACAATGCCTGAGTAAGCACGGTCAACCACAGATGTAATCACCTCTCGCAGTTGCCATGACAACTGTAAAGCCTCTCGAGGTTTACCCAGTTTGTCTGGCAACTGCTTGAGGAGATTACATTGTAGTTAACCACTGTTATTCAGGCATTATCCTCTATGTATGGTCTTTGGTTAACAGCTGCGCTAAAAAAAAAAAAAAAATCTCTAGGTTGCCATGACATCTGGAAACCTCTCTAGCTGTTTTCTCAAGGTTTGCAATGTCATGGCACTCTCTTGAAGTGTTTACAGCATGGTTGTTAACCAAAGACCACACATTACCCTCTACGTTCAGCAGCAGTAGCAACATCATTATGTTGTTCTGCTGCAGCAGTGATGTCACTACTGCAGCAGAACAACCTGGAATGCTGCCACATAGTTGCTTTCCTCTATCCAATTAAGCTGGAAGTTGTTTTTTTTTAAACTTGAACTTGCAGAAACATCTGCAGCACACTGTGTCAGGTAAAAAAAACGTTAAAATGTATATTCTCTGTTGTCTTCACTAGCTGGTTTTGTGTGATTTTATATGCTGTGACTGCCCATACACTACAGAAAGAAATGTATTACTCGTTTTACTATTCTTCTCTATTTTTCTCCATCCTTGCCTCAATAATCAGGGTTGCTGTGGCTACATCCTTCCTTGGGCCAAGGGGGTAGACAGGCAAGCAGCTATTTTCACAGCCAATGACAATGCAGTTCATTTGTTAGCAGACGGGGGACCACATCCTCCCTTCCCTGGAGCTGAATGCGTCACCTCCACAAAACGCTCAGTCACAATATTTAATAGTATGCTCTAGCTAATCACAGATTAATGAAGTAACTGAAATAACAGGTTGCTTACTTGTAACAGTAGTTGTACTATTAGAGTTCAGCTCACATCCACACACAGGCAGTCTTCCGTGTAAGTATGCTCAGTCACCAGAAACAAACTTCAAGCCTCCCTCCTCCTGTCACCCAACCATGTGGTCCTCTGGCTCAGCCTCCACTGCAATAAGACCTGTACACTGGAAAAAGATATCCAAGGCAAGCCTTTGCCAGGGGATGCTGGGTGGATTGCGTGGATGTGAATTCAAAACTAGAGGTAAAACTAAGGTTACAAGTAATGAACCTATTCTTCTACCTACCTAGATTCAGTTCACCATCATTACTTAGGCAGACTAGCAATTCTCAGGAGGAGGGAGCAAGGCATGCACCCCAAAGTTTAGGCAAATAGGGACTGGAGGACTGAGGACCCAAAAGCGGCGTCCCAGCAATAGGTCATGCAGATGCTGTAATGGGTTATGAAGGTGTGTGCACTAGGTAGCAGCCCTACATATATATCTCTGCAATGAGGATGTACCTGGCAGCAGCGTTCTGGTGTAGGGGAATCCTTAACCTTTCAGCTGGCTCCTCAACGGATGGCACAGATTAATGTAAGATGTCAGCCACCTGAGAACCGTCTGCCTGACTGCTGGTTTGCCTAGGGTGGCTTTGGTGTGGGTAACAAACAAGCAATCCTCACCACAAAACTCTGCCGTATGCCCAGGGATATACAGCAGAACCCTGCAGACATCAAGGATGTGCAGCACACTCTCAGCATCGAAGTATGAGGCTTCAAAAACAACATAAACAGTACTAAGGCCTGGTTCACATGGAAATCTGAAACCACCTTGAGCCGGAACTTTGCACTGGGGAGGAGGAAATCTTTTCTCGTGGAAAACCAGATTCAGTGACTACACTGGGAACATCTGGCTGGAGTGCCTTCACCCATCTGGTGAGGTTACAGCAAGCAAAACCGCAGTCTTCCAAGACAAATGGGACAGATGTCACTTGAAGCGAAGAAAGGAAGGCTAGACTCCTAACTAAACCAAGTGAATACATTTCATCCACCAAAAGGAACCAGCATTTTGAGACAAGTCACCACTTCCTCAGGGAAACAGTGGTTACTTTCTTAGCTTCCTCTGTGACACACAGAAATGAGTCCAGGGAAACAAACTGAAGAGGTTATGAGTGAGGAGAATTTTAAAGCTTTATTTGTAAAGCTGAAGAGTCTATTATGTATGGAGACTAATTTGTGGTACAACATAACTACTTTAATGCGGCATTAAGAACTAGGAAGAATATGTTGGGGAGTACCAAAACAGAAAACTCCTTCTACAGACATCTGGCAATTTAGACTAAATGGGAACAAATGGAGAAGCATTAATATTCATTTAACTGGACAAAGGAGGGCATTTTGAAATGTAAAACTTGGACAGACTCAGAAGAATCTGATAAAGGGAAAATTGCAGTGGCATTACGGGAAAAAGAGGTAGTAGGCCATAAAAAAAAAAAAAAAAAAAAAAAAATCAACATTTTTGAAGATGAAAGGGACTATAAATCAATCCAAATTTATGGGAACAGCTGATGAGGTCCTTGAGTAGGAGACAAAAGATCTAGGAAAAGAAATACAGACATGGAGAACAATGGCTTGGTTCAGCAGAAGGGGGAACAGAAAAATGTCCCGGCACAGGGTTGAGGCAACAGCGAGTCAAAAAGAGGTCATACAGATTTCACACAGGGAGATAATGACACCACAGCAGAGTACTGGCAAAAGGACTGCATTTCATTCCAATCACCAACGTAGAGAAAGGGGAAGTTATTTTAGAAAAATCAATTTAAGAACATATTTTCATCAGAATGGAACATCAACCAGTAAAATTAAGTTGGAATAACCTGAAATGACAACTGGAAATGTTCTAACATCAGCACCAACTGGATCTAGTATAGTGACCACAGAATGAATCGAGGATGGCAATGACTGAGGCAGATGCAGAAGAGTTAGCATTTTTGCCACACATAGATCTGTATGAAAATAATGTATTTGGCATTGACAGAAATCCAGGAGAGACACCACAACAACCGAGGCTAATAAAAGGGCGTTATAAATTTCAGATACTTAAATTTCAGTCTTTTTTAATCCAGGAGTTTCTCCTAATGCCTTGGTACACACCTTTTACATAGTTTCCAACAGGAAACAGATATCGCATTGAAAGAATAAACTCAGATGAATTACCACAGTGTTCCCACCACGTGTGCCAGGTACTAAAAGAATTAGCAGAGATGGACGATGTCATAATTAAGCTGGCCAACAAGGCGGTAACATTGTGGCCATGTCAGGAGAGAAATATGAGGCTGAGGCATTTAGGAAATTGGAAGATCAAAACTGCTAAAAGAAACTACAGTATCTGGCAATCCAACAACCTCTTTTAAAACAGGAATAAACAGGACCAGATCGAACAATAGCGCCTTGTGATCTGGTCTACTCACATATAGTAAAGCTAATTTTCTGAGATGCAGTCTGTCAGTAATACCCACATTCTACTTGAACCCAAAATTGCACAAGACATAAAAGAATCCCCTAGGATGCCCCACAGTCTCTGGGATGGGGTCGCTAACCGAAAATCTGTCCAGGAATTTAGATTTCTTCCAGAAGAAAAATTGTAGTGGAAATGACAGCCTATCTTAGAGACTCTGGGGGCATCATACTTAAACTGCAAAACCTGGGTTGGCAAAACATTTTACATTTCTGACCAGCAACATGATGTCTTTATACATCAGCATTCTCTATCGCTGGAGAATGCAGGCAGCAAAGACCTTTTTCTGGTCAACCTACTGTGGTGTTAGCAGAGCATCTGACCTCCTCCTCCAGGAGTTAAGCGTTCATCCTCACACATAGTTATTTTCTCTTTAATGGAAAGTACTACCACCAGCTCAGGGGAACAGTGATGGAGCCCCAATGGCCTATTCATATGCAAATGTGTTCCTGAGCTGGTAGAAGAAAAGTGGGTTACTGCGGGAGAGGGAGAACACAAAACAGGAGGAGACTCACCATGGCACCACTGACATATCTTGTGTATGGAGGTGGAGTGATGAACAAGCTGGTGAATGTATTAGTTGGTTGAATGATAATGAATTTATATTTTACATTCAAATTGGATGGTGGGGGGGGCAAATGAATTGCTAGATCTCAGAATAAGCACTGATAAAACTGTCTAACCAGATGCAGGTACAATGAAGGAGATAGCAGGGACTCGCTGTTCTCAGCATCCTGAGGGGGTCCTACTGCACCTAGTCTTGTCTCCTCTCCTTCCCCTCCCCATCCAGCTTTCTCCCTGGCCATCGCAGTCCCCTTGCAGGGTTCTCAGCATCCTGAAGGGGTTCAACTGAGCCTATCTCTTCAATTCTATCTAGCCACTATCTTGGCTTTCCATGACTACTGGCAGGGTCCGATGAATCCTGATGGACTACTGATTAAGTCCCATTCCCTCCAAAGATGCAAATTCTCTTCCCCTCAAGGGTTCAATTCTCCCTCCCTCTCCTATCACTCTCTTAATCCCTATCTACTGACCTCCCCAACCCTCTTGCAGGGTACCCCGCATCCTGAAGGGTCCTCTCTTGGGTTAGGTCCTATTCCCCCTCCTAGCATTAAGTCACACCTCCTCCTTCTCTCTCCTCCCTCTTTAAATCCCTACAGCCTTATTTCCCTTTCTATCTAGCCCCACAGTCCCCTTGCAGGGTTTCCCACATCCTGAAAGGGTTTCTCTTGGACACTGCCTTATCCCATTCTTTCTGGTTTCCCCAGTCCCCTTGCAGGGTTCCTCGCATCCTGAAGGGGACTCCAGGGACACGACTCTTCCCCTTCCCTCTCCTTTCCCCCTTTTCTTTCAGGTAAGCACTTGTTTACTTATTAACCCAGCACTTATTATTGTCCACTCTTTCTACCTAACATGCACAACACTGTTGTAACACTGTAACTCCTGCATTACAACTGTATGTTAATGCTGATCTTGTAACTTGTATGTTTAATGTCTCAGACTGGATGGGCCTTGCGGTCCTTATCTGCCGTCAACTTCTATGTTTCTGTGTTTCATTCCTATTGTACCCCTTCCCCTCAGGTTGCACCAGGAGATGAGTGACTTGTCGTTCAGTGTGCCTTCCTGGTGAAACATTTCAATAAATAAATGTGAAAACAGCGCACACCCAAAGGCTTGAAAACAAAGTATTCCCCTTGGGACAGATCTTACCCTTAAAGCATGGTGGTTCCTTTAGTCAGGTGTTTGAGAGAGAGGCTACTGAACTTAGTGACAACTTTAGGGAATGGGGCTACTCAGCCTATACAGTCAAAAAAGGGGGTGGAGGTAGAGTTATGTCGGTAAATTGGATAGGGAAAAGCCTGGTAACCACTTTCAAATATAAAGGCAAAAAGGTAAAAGAAACTAAAAACTGGGATATACTTGCTGGGGAACCAATTGTGGGCTCGACTGTGGGTCCCAAACTTAAGAGTTATATTTAAAAGAGCATGCAATATTGGGGATGTGGTAGTATATAGCCACTTCATAAAGACAGAACAAAAGCAATGGTGGCAAATGAGGCCAGAAGGGACTGAAGAGTTCCGAAGGATTCTTCAAGTAGTAGTGGTAGTTTCCCAACTGAAGCACTGTATTCTCAATTACATGGGCCCCTTACCCTGGTCAGACGAGGGGTATGTGGTTCTTACACACCTCATTCAAACTGCTAATCAACCACATTCTCTTTCAGGAATATATGCTACTCTCCAGGAAACGGATCCCGCTGGGTCATCCCCTATCTGCTATTCATGGATACGACTGCAGAACAATGGCAAACTGTATGGGGAGATTTGTATAAAAACAACAAGCATGACTGTTTTAGACTTCAGAAGTTTCAAATATGACACAATATCTGCTACACCCTTAGACCTTTGTACTAGGTGGAGGAGTGAGGCTGGTACACTTTATCATGTCCTTTGGACTTGTGCCAATATCCGACCTTTAAGGTCAGAGATACAAAACTGTTTAGACACCGTCTTGGGATTACAGGATTTGTTCAACCCTAAAGTCTGTTTGCTTGGTATTTATGATGATAGTGTTTGGCCCTCGGAAGCACTATATCTCTTTAATAGCCTCCATAGCCAAGCTTCTATTACTTCGACATTGGTTGGACAAAGGTATCCCATCTTATGCTGAATGGCACCGTGAGATCCTGTTCTCCTTCAATGTAGAGCTCTCCACAACAATTTTATGTCATAGATATTCTTCTTTTCGTAGGACATGGGAAGCATTCCTAGCCTTACTGCCAATCTAAGGCACCTATTATTTGCATTGCCCGTTAGGTAATGTATCTGTGATTTACGTAATCCCTTTGATTTTTATTTATTTTAGTGTGCACTGGGCTGTAAGTCATCCTGTTTAATCCCATAAGGGTTCACCCCCCCCCCTTCCCCAAATGTTTCTTTCTTTCTTCTTGCTATTATAGACACTGGATGAGGATGTAGGCCACTGGGTTGGGGGTGAGTATGGTGCATTTCTCTATTTTTTTGTTCTTTGTTGTCTTGTTCATATAGCTGTTTTGCAAGTTTTTTGTATATCTGTTACACTTTGCAAACTTGTTTTGCTGCCATTTTCTTTGCTACATTTCTGTTTGCGCTTGTTCATAAAATTTTGTAATAAAGCACATACTTAATAAAAAAGAAAGGTGGTGGTAGTAGTTGTAGTAGTAATCGTTTATTCTTGGAAATCAAGAAAGGATGGCCCAATTGAGCCTAGGCTTATTAACAATGGGGTCCATCATTCATACAATCATTCGCAACAGTGTCAAAACTTTATACACAAGCATTATTAAAACTTAACTAAGTTAACCAGCAAAGGTTGCATAGTTTATAACAATGTGCAAGTTGCTGCAATGAAAGGTTCTAAAACTTTGAAACTAAGGTCATTTTATAAAAAGTTGCCTAGTTAAGCTTTTTCGTTATGAACACAACAATTTTTAGGCAATGTGGATTTACTTATAAACCAGGCTTTTATCAAGTTTTATTTATTACTCGGATGCACACCTTTGAGCAAAACGCTTATTTACAAAGGTTATTCATCAAAAAAACACAGATGGTTACATGCCTTTAAGAGTACACAAATCAACAGAGCTAGCATAATCAGTAACAACAGACAGTTGGTGACATAACATTAGGGTACACAACACAAGGTTCATTTCATGGGGCATAATAGTTTACTGTAACAATAGCGCTGAACATAGGTAATAGCCCTCTGGGGCACTGTCTAGGGACAGATGTGAGTGCATCATAGCACAGGGAGTCAATATATGGGCGGAAGGTCAAAGAGATGCATTGTTAGGGATACGTTGTGGCACTGGTGTCAAGTGCCACTGAGTGGGGGGTCTTTTGGAGGAAGTAGCCACAGTTGGTACTAGGTAGGAGCATTTTTTTGTAAGTTTTAAGTTACATGAAACTTTCCCCTTAAATTTTTTTTTTTTTAAAGAACTGGAGTAGTTCATTCCAGGCTCTAGGTCCAAAACTAACAATGGTTGCGTTTCCTTTGGATGTTTTCAACACTGGGACTTTAAGTTCCGAACTGCCAGCTGTCCCCAAACCACTTCTTAATGTAGGAATTTGGAATAAATTGTTTAGGTAGGGTGGAGTTTTTTTGGAAAAGATTTTGGTAAATTAATTACAGCATACGCAGATTTCTACGTTCAGTCAGACTTAACCATACCAAAGAGCGATATAGGAGGCAACGGTGAGTTGACCGAGGGGCATCCAGGATTTAACGGGTAAACCTTTTACAGACCACGTCCAGCTTATCCAGTTCCCTTCCCGACACCCCCCAACCCCAAATCACATCCCCACAGTCGAAAAGAGGGATCACCATTGTATTAACAATTTGCTTTCTTGCTTCCATATGGATACTTCTTCTAACTCTATAGAGAGCCCCTAGCCAAGCATTTAATTTTTTTTTATTAAACTATCCATCTGTGCATCCCATTTACACTGGGAGTCCAATCAGACTCCCAAGTATTTATAGGAATTTACTTGCTTCAAAATTTTATTGGTTTTGGATGCAACATGTAATGTTTGATTTATTTTGTTTATTGCCAAAAATCATTACCTGAGATTTTTGTCATTCGACACTAGTTTATGTGCTATAAAACAGTTGTGTAGTCTATCAAAGTCCTGCTGTGATTTGGCCTGAATTTCTACTGTTGATTTACCTTCCAAGTATAAAACTATGTCATCTGCATACATATGGTGCTGGGCCTCCCTTATAAGAGGCCCAATTCCAGCTATATATAGATTAAACAGGATCGGGCCCAACACTGACCCCTGGTGGGGCTCCTGATTTAATACAGTCAGGCTGAGATCTGAAATTTCCCAGTGTTCATGTCCCCTGTTGTACATAGGGTTTACCGTTACACCTGCAAACATGCCCAGGCAAGTGGGGGTGTCTGTCTCTGGGGCTGAGAAAGTTGTCCAAGTTAGATGGTTTAATAACTGTTTCTCAGATTTCATGGTTTATGCTGCCTGGTGCTCCTGCCCCAAAGTTTACATGGACCATAAGGCATCTTAAGCTTAGGATTCAAGAACGTTGAAGGGGATTCCAAACAGTCTAAACAATAACACTCTGGGGAGACATTTTGCAAAGTGTCAGAATTCTCATTTAACAGATTTTGATTTACAGGATTAGGGAGGATTGCACTGATAGAAAGGGGGGAGAATTGATCATCCAAACTCCTCCAGAGGGAATCCTGGTGAATCAACCGTTTAAAAGTGTTAACACCAACAGGACTTAAGGACCAGCCCAGTGGAAATGCAGGCTGAAGCACTGATGCCTCACCAAATGCTACACCCGTGACCCGGGTTCAGGAACAGACCAAGGTCGCTCAGAGGATTGAGCATTCAGAAATAGCTCTCCTCCTTGGAGGGAGGGGAGACAGCGTGTGCAGCTGCTTGTCTGCCTAGTGAAGGCTAGGCAATGCAACATGCGGCTGCCTCACATGGCCGGGCACAAGCGTTTGAGTATTTGCCGCATCTTCACATCACACACCTACACCACTGCACATGCACCGAACTCCAGGAAGGGGACCGAAAAACGGAAGGAAACTAAGCTGGCTGCAGCAGGGTTATGACAGCCCCTCACAGGCCCCACTGACTAGGCACCCTTCACCACCTGACCCAGATAGCAGGAGGAGTGCATCCCTTAAGGCCCCATCATGGAGGGCAAGCCACGAGGGACAGAGGATGCGGAAAGTAAGTGGTGAAGGTGTGTGACAGGGCTGGGGGGACCGACCTGATAGAGGCAAGCCAGGAAGCAGAGAATAAACAAACACCACAAAAAAACAGAACTTAATGACATCTTTGCTTTCAGTCCCTTTTTAATCATATCAAAGCACTGACAAGTTGTTTAGCCCTTGTTTACAAATGGTTTTTATATCACATACCACCTGTTGTACGCAAGGTTTACAGAGCTTCCAAGTCAGCACTAATCAAATGAAGGAGATGATCTATTTTTTTTCATAAAAATTTTTACTGAAATATTTTGTTTTAACATACATGACAAACAGCAGGATATAACAGAACCTAGGGGGCTTGTACAGACATACTGTACTTATGCCAAACACCAGCCCTGTCCAACATTTTTGAGGTACATAAGAATAACAGCAAAACAGTTCTATGTAGTTCCATGTAGGACATGTTCAGAGATCCATACTGGAAGGAAAGAAACCACATTGAATTATACCATCCCAAGCCTGTACCACTTACAGTGTACAGAAAACAAGGGTGGGCTCTGGCATTTGATTAGAGTCTGTGCTCCAGATGAGGTGAGTACCGTCCTATTTTATTCAACATATTTTAAAGAGAAGCTAACGCCTCCACAATACCGTTGAAAAACATAATTAGGTACAATTCAGCTTGCATTCCATATATATTCTACAGAGTTCTCCTCCTATTTATTACTGAGGAAATTTGAATGAATATATGATCTTTTTCCCTTAGAGTTCATCTACCTCTATAGCTTACCCCTTACTTCAAGTCATGACCATTTGTTGTTACATCAGAATATATTGCCACGGGAGTAACTGTGATGTCACAATCAGTGCATTATGACCTCAGCTAGGGAGAAAGCAACTGGAATAGATGACATTAATGTCCTCAATAATAAATAATGGGGAGGAGACATACTAATGTGCAATACAAGCTGAACTGTGTCTATGCATTATGTTTTGTGAAAGTTCAGTTGAAGGCATCAGCTGCTCTTTAAGAAATACTCTAAATACATTTTGAATGAGTACCGATAATCAGCCCCACCCTTGGAAATTCTCTATAAATACTTCAAAAGGAGCAGTTTTCCCTGGTTTAAGAGCACTTTTATTCCTCAAAATTATATTTTACTCATGTAATGTCAAAAAGGGTGAGTACATTACTCTTGAATACCAATGTTATCAGGAACACTGATTAGGGTAATGGGTACACTTTACAGTGGAGATGGTTGTATCTTTCTGAGCTGGGCACAATCTTTAGCTGGTGCGAAAGAATGAAAATCTTCCCCGGATACGGAACTACCCCAAGGTTTCTGTAAATTTATTGATTCTTGACCTCCGGGGGGGGGGGGGTGGTTAATATCCTGGTCTACACGATTCCACCATGTAAAAGTGAAATTCTTATAGAATGGTGAGGAGGTGGTGAGGAAGGGAGAAGAATCAGAGGGTAGAAGGGATTGGGCAGGTGGGGGGAGGTTGGAAGGGGAAAGCACAGGTATGGGTGGTAGAAGTATACCATCAGAGAGGTGCAAACTTCCAGGATTGCCTGGAGATGTACTTAAGTAAACCACTGGTTAGATAAACATCATGGGGAAAGGTTTAGAGGCACTGATTCAAAGGCAGAGGGTAAGCACTTCAGCTCTCTGGGGTAAAGTCATTGTCTGTTGGGCCATGTCCAGGTAGGGGCCCCATACTTGAAGGTATGTCTGTGATTTGCCCACTGTCACGTGTGCAGTTTTCCTATATTTGGCTCTGAGAGCCAAGAGGTTTTCCCACTCATTTATGGATGAGGAGGCCAGGGTCTCTTCAACGCCGTAAGATGATACGCTTTGCCTATGCTAGTGCATAACTGATCCATAGGGTTTGGGGATAGGAGGGCATGCCACTGTTAGTGTGGACTCCTAGGAGTGCCAGAAAGAAATTTTTGCAGGCAGGCAAAGGCACTACTCAATTACAGCTACTCCAAACCCCTGTCCAGTAGGGTTGCAGGGAAGGTCAGGTCCACAGTATGTGCATGAGAAATTCATATGGCAAGAAACAGTGTCAACACTCACTGTTAGTTGTTAGGCCAATCTTGTACAGCCATAAGGGTGTGCAGTATGCTCTATGCAGGATTTTGTACTGCAGAGTCTTTTGTTTGTACTTTCCTTGAAGATCTAGATGCCAGAGTCAAAACTTGATCCTTGTCTGCAGCAGGGACTTGTTCTCCCAAGTCCTGCTGCCACTTGGGCTTGGGGACAGAACTGTGACCAGAGGGTTTTCCTTATCCACCAGAGACTGGAATCTGGCTGACAAATCCTGCAATGTTAGGAGATGGGCAATCCATAACTCAAGGTCACTCCTAGGGGGCAGCACATGCGTTGAAGAGACTCAACTTTGAGAAGGTCCCGTTATCTGGAGGGATCTCCAAAAGTGTGATCTGGGGATCCCATATCTAGTAACAAGTTCCTCAGAGGTGCAGAGAACTCTCAAGGAAGGGCGACAGAGATCCTAAAGGGTCTGGACAACTCAGATTCTCAGGACAGTTGCAACAGGACTTGTGGTCTATGATGAACTGTGGGTTCTGTCAAATAGACTGTTTTGTGTTCCCAATGAAGAAAGTTGGTGTATTTAAACCAGATTTGTTTGTGTGCATAGAACACAGGGATGTTTTAGGAGGTAGACCTCAATCAGGGAAGAGTAGTGCCGTTGGGTTCGATGTCAAAGTTTGGAGATACTCAAGAGGGAATTCACCTAGAGGGCTATGCGAGATGTCTGGCATGTAACATGACACAGCTCCCCAATAAGCCTGCAGGAACTGCAACAATTATGGTGCTTTACCCCCCACCACCACCACCAAGTTCAGGGATTTGAAAATAGATCCTGGCACCCTCAAGGGGAGGTTGGCAAGAATATACTGGAGCTCAGAGAACACTATAAGTTTCAGGCTGTTAACGTTGTCCTAGATCGAGAGCCATGACTTGCCTCAGCTAAAGATGTCTGTTTAGTTTAGCCAGCATGACATGAGTATTAGCTGCAAGCGTGGCAGCTGAAATAGGGCATGGCTGGATCCCAAGACATGTCACTCAAGCTGGGGACCACTGGAATGGGTAGTTGTAGTACAGCAACTGACTACACACTGTGTTTACAGGCAGGATCTGTGACTTGAACCCACTCAGTTTATATGCAGAGAGGGCTGAATAGTCTCTGATTATTTTAGTCAATGCTTCCAGGGGAATTTAGGATATCCACCAGAAACAAGGTGATGTCATCGATAAACTGTGAAAATTTGTGGGCCAAGATCCCGATTTGGATTCCTGGGGAAAAAGGGGAATTCATGAATTTTGTGGTCCAGAAGTTCCACAGCGAGCAGAAAAACAAAGGAAGACAGGAGACACCCTTGTCAGGTACCATATTGTAATGGGAAATGGGAGGGGATAACTGAGCTGGTTAGGACTGAGGCAGTAAAATGTTTACTCAGGGAGATGCTTTTATCTGGAAACCTAAATCTGGTCATAACATCAAGCAGATACTACCACTCCACCGTATCAAAAGCTTTTTCAGCATCTTTCCACAGGTGGTCCAAGATCTGTCTTGTGCTATATATGCCCAGTCTGCCAGGGACGAAGCCCACTTGGTCTGAGTGGATCACTCTCCCATTAATCCCCCCATCTGCCAATCCAACACCTTAGCAAAGATCTTGGCATCCACATTAATTAAGGAGATTGGTCTGAACAGGAACAACAGATGCTGTCTGTGTCCTTTTTTGGGATTAAGGATATTAATGCCTGCATGAAAGAGAGTGGACGGTGGCCTAACTCCTATGTCTCATTAAACATTCAAGCCAGTCTGGGGCCAAAATCTTAGGGAATGTCACATAAAAATCACTAGAAAAGCCATCTAGACCTGAGGACTTCCCACGGAATATGCTACCAACGGCCTGTGTTACCTCTTCAATAGATGTTATGCTCAGAAGAGCAGTGATTGAGTCATACCCCGTGGTGGTGGTGGGGGGAGGGAGTAATGTCTCTGTAAAAGTTATCAAGCTGCTGCTGGGAGGGGGAGTCCTCAGAGGAATTGAGTTCAGTAGTTTTTGGAATCTCACGTTAATGAGGGCGGTGTCTGTTATAACAGATGAGATACAATTTTCGGCTTCTTTGGCATGGAGGTTCTGGGCTACAAGTTTCACAGGTTGCACTCCAACCTCCCAGAACTTTTCTTGAAGGCGAAAAAGCACATATACAGTACTATGTTGGTAAGTAGTATCGATTTCCTGCCACATAGCTGCAATCTGGAGCATTAAGGACTCTCTCCTGTCTGGGTGGCTCCAAAGGATCAGTTCTAAATTTTTCAGGATTTCTTCTCTTTGGTTCAGGGTTTGATCCCTCCATTTCTCTAATTTGGAAATTGGATGATGCCTCAAAACTCTCGTCATGACTTCCCACTGGGTCAGAGAAGGACGTCTCAGGGGTCTCATTAAGGGCAAAGTAATCCAGAAGCTCCTTTTGGAGACATGTTTTAAAGGTAGGATCCTAAATGAAGGCTGTATTCAGCCTCCATTTATTTCTGAGACCAGAGTTATTCCTCCATACCAGGGACAGAAGCATCAGGGTGTGGTCTGAGATTAAGAAACTAGCTGGCGAAACTCTCCACATGGAGGCAAGTGGGTGTCTGGAAACAAAAATAACATCTAAACGACTGTACTACTCATGTACCAGGGAGTAATGTAAAGTCCTATACATGGGGTAGACTGTACTCCAACTATCATTCAGGCCCACCTATGTATACGTGGAACATACATGGGCCATCTGAAGCCTGCATCTGTTCTACCAAGATCTGGGCAGACGGCAATGCTTAGGTCCAGTCCGCCCCTCCCCTTCCCAATAACAACATCTGTCATGGAACCTGGGAGCTCTGCCAGTGTGGAATCAAAGAAAGAGGCTACCAAATTGTTAGGGGCATAAATACTGCCCAGTGTGTGATACAGGAACCCTGATAAAGTACCTAATACCCCTCTCCCCATCTCTAGAAACTATGGATTCCAAACTGGAGATTTTTCTTACAAAGTATTGCCACCCCTCTGCTCTTGTATAAGAATATACTATGATATGCAGTGCCTATCCAAAAGCAGCATAGTCTGCAAGCCTCTTCTTCAGAAAGATGGGTCTCCTATATAAACGCTATATCACACTGCTTCTGGTTCAACGTCAAGAGTACCTTCCTACATTTTATGGGACTTTGAGGACCCTTATATTCCAGGATATGATCCTGATGGCATCAAGGGATGCAACTGGTACAGTAAAGGATAGTACAGTAAATACAGGTTGTAACAGGAGTTCTAGGAATGGTATATGTTGTTCATCCACACTGTCTGGCAGGTTCCTTGCTGCTTTAAATCTTGCTGGAAGGTCTTCAAGCTGGCTCCTCCCACCCACCCGGGTGGTAAAACTCTCGGCTCCGCCCCATGATGAGCCAGCTGGAAGCCAGGTTGTGCGTCGAAGCCAGGGAGGCCGGGTGGGTCGTGTGGATGAACAATGTATACCATTCCTAGAACTCCTGTTACAGGCAAGTAACCTGTATTTCTAGGGACATGGACATGTTGTTCATCCACACTGTCTGGCAGACTCCTAGCAGTTCTCCGGGAGGACGGAGGCAAGGCGCACACCCCCTCCTACTTAGGGAATAATGACTGGAGAACCGAGGCCCCAAAAACCAGCATCCCCGCGTGACTCAAGGTCGATGTGGTAGTGGGTAATGAAGGTGTGTGCTGACTTTGAGGTAGCAGCCCTGCAGATTTCCTGGATAGGGACATCCCTGGAAGCAGCCACCGATGCAGCGGTACGGCAGGTAGAATGAGCTCTTATCCCTCTGGGAGGCTTCATGCCCGCTAACCTATAGCAGAGATCTATGCAGGAGGTGACCCACCTGCCTATCGTCCACTTGGCTGCAGGTCTGCCAGGTGCGGCTTCAGCGTAGGTGACAAAGAGCTGGTGAACCTCTCCCGAACTTGACCGTCCACTCCCTTGTAATAGCGGCGCCTCTTCTAGGCTCCAAGTATGGAGCTATATTACGACCTCCGAGGTGTGATTGGGGTGGAACACCAGCAGAGTCAACACCTGGTTAAGGTGAAACTCCGACACCACCTTTGGAAGGAATTTTGGGTTGCGGCGCAGGACAACCTTGTCCCTATGGAAGATCAGATAAGGAGACTCAATAGAAAGTGCCTGGAGCTCTCCCATCCTTCTGGCTGACGTGATAGCCACCAAGAAGGCGGTCTTCCACAACAGGTGAGAGATGTCACACCTGTGCATCACTTCGAATGGCTTGCCCATAAGCTTAGCCAATACCAGCAGTAGATCCCACGGAGGTGGAAGTTCTCACACTGGAGGAGATATGTGATCCAGGCCTTTGAAAAAGCGCCCGACCACCTTCTCCTGCGCCACCGACTACTTCCCGGCCCGCACCCAGTAAGCAGAGATGGCTGCCAGGTGCACCTTAAGGGTTGTCGACCGAAGCCCAAGCTGAGAAAGGGACCACAGGTAGTCCAGAATGCTTGCCAAGGAGCAGGAGGAAGGGTCCAGGCCCTTACCCTGACACCAAATGGAAAATCTCTACCATTTAAAGGCATAGCATTTTCTGGTCAACTCCTTAAGGGAAGCCTCAACGATGATGAGGACCTCGTCGGAAAGGCCCAAGGCCTGGAACTTGAGCCACTCAGGAACCAGGCCGTCAAGTGCAGGGATTGAAAGTCCGGATGGAATACCTTCCCCTGACTGACTGAGATCAGGTCCAGGCGGGCTGGAAGCCGCCTCGGGAGCCCGGAGCTGAGACTGAGGAGATCTGGATACCAGAACTGGTGGGGCCAGTCTGGGGCTACCAGAATCACCTGCGCCTTGTCCCTCCTCACCTTGAGAAGCACCTTGTGGATCAAGGGAAATGGGGGAAAGGCGCAGAAGAGGCCCGGGGTCCACAGCCTCGAGAAGGCATCCCCCTGCAGCGAGCCCTGCTGAGGGGGGCGGGCATGAAACAGCCTCAGCTTCACATTCTCCCTGGAGGCAAACAGGTCCACCTGAGGCATGCCCCAGTGGGAGAACAGATCATGTACCACCTCCGGCAGGAGAGACCACTCGTGGGACGCAGCTCCTTTCCAGCTTAGGGCATTGGCCAGAATGTTGGAGGCTCCTGCCACATGGATGGCAAGGAGATCCGCCTCCAGGCTGCGCATGAGGGACCAAATGCAGAGAGCTTCCCTGCACAGAGGCATGAAGCGCGTCCCGCATTGGCGGTTTAGGTAGTACATGGTCGTGGTATTGTCCGTCTGGACCTGGATCACTTGACCCCGTACAAACGGAGCGAAGGCGGTGAGGGCTAGATGAACCACTCGAAGCTCCAGCAGGTTGATGTGGCATCGGTACTCCCGAGGGGACCAGAGGCCATGCACTCTGTGCTCCCCCAGATGGGCACCCCAACCCATCAGAGAGGCATCGGTCAATAGAGAGACCGTCGGCTCGGGGCGGACAAATGGGATGCCCTCCTGCAGTTGAGCTGGAACAATCCATCACTGGAGAGTGTTCCACATCTTCTGGGTCACTGTCACTGGCTGATCCAAAGGACCGGAGTGCTGTGACCATTGGCTGGCCAATCCCCATTGTAGAGGACGCATGTACCAACAGGCCCAATGGACCATGCTTGTGCAGGCTGCCATGAGGCCCAGGAGACGCAGGAAGTCCCGGGCAGGGCACAATTGCCCAACCTGAAATGATTGGGCAAAGGAGGAAAGAACCTCAGCCCTGTCCGCCGGGAGCCGTGCTCTGGCTTGCAGAGAGTCCAGCTCTGCCCCGATGAATTCAATCAACTGCTTTGGCATGTGTTCCGACTTGGCCTCGTTGATAAGGAGGCCAACTTGAGAGCAAACCTGGAGGGCCAGATCCCTGGACCGGTCCACCTCCATTCTGGAGGAGGCCGCAATCAGCCAGTCATCCAGGTAGGGGTACACCCGGACCCTTCTGCGCTGCAGGAATGCTGTCACCACTGCCATGTACTTGGTGAAGACCCTGGGAGCTGAGAAAGGCCAAAGGGCATGGCCCGGAACTCGTAGAGGGACCCCTCTGCTCTAAAGCAGAGGAATCGCTGGTGGGACGGACGGATTGGGACGTGAAAGAACGTGTCCTGGAGGTCCAGAGAACAGAACCACATGCCTCGTTCCAAGGATGGAATGATCTGAGCCAGAGTGACCATCCTGAAGGTTCGAGACCTTAGGAACTTGTTCAGGTCGTGCAGGTCTAGAATGGGACGCCAGCCCCCCGTCCGTTTCGGGACCAGGAAGTACCTGGACACAAACCCTGGGTCTGGTGGAAGATCCACCACCTTTCTGATCATCTCCTTTTCGACGAGCAGGGCAATGTCGACTCAACAGGCCGACAGAGAGGCTGCGGACCCCGTAGCCCCCCGTGGGGCGACGGCTCAGAAGGGCGGGGCCTGCTCGAACTCCAGAGGCAGACCCTTTCCTACCACCTCCAACACCCAATGGTCCGTGGTGATAGCGGAACAGGCGGAAAGGAAGTGGGGGAGGCGTCCCCCCCACGGGGGGAACCCAGGGGGAGCGACGCGGCTGGGGCAACACCCCTCAACCCGTCACTGGGCAGGCTTGGAGGAAGGATCGGCCAAGGGACCTCCTGGGCCTTTTCCTCCCTGCTTCCTGTTGGACGAAGCTGCAGGCTTGGCTTTGGGGTACCAAGTGCGAGTCTGCTGGCCCCAATGCTGGTGTTGTTGGGCTGGACGTGCCGCAGGGGCAGAAGGTCGAAAGGACTTATGTTGTTGTCGACGGCCTTTGTCCTTCTGAGCAGACGTGACCGAGTCCAAGGTGGCACTGGACTTTTCGATCCTCTGGAGGTGGCCTTCCACCCCAGGGCCGAAAAGGTCGGTCCCCAAGAAGGGGACATCCACCAACTTGTGCTGGGTATCCACCGTAAAGATGGATATCCTCAGCCAGGCTCTGCGGCACATGGCCACTGCGGACGCTACTGACCGGGCACAGGAGTCTCCGATATCAAGAGCCGTTTGGAGCTGCTGTTCCGCCACTGCCCTTCCCTGATCCCGCACCTGCTTGACCGTAGTCTTCAGATCAGCCGGGAGATGAGGGATCACCTCATCCAGGAAGCCCATGAGGGTGTGGGAGAAGTGCACCATCAGTATGGCCGAACTGGCCTGACGGAGGCAGAGGGAGGACGCAGCGTATACCTTGCGCCCGGCATAGTCCAGCTTTTGGACTCCTTGTTGGGGGCTTATCCACATCCCTAAGCGTTCCCGGAATGCCGGAAAATGCTATCGGTGACCAACCCCTCCGCAGAGGGGTGTTCCGAGAAACCGGTTAAAGAGCCGGTAGGGACCGCATACTTCCTGGCCATCCTGGCCGAAGGCACAGGACAGGAAGCTGGCCGCTGCCGTAGCTCCAAGACTGGGCCAACAATGGCTTCAGCCACCGGAAAGGCCTCCGTGGGAGAATCCCCTCGGTCCAGTATCTCCATGAGAGGATACTTGGCCCACTTGGATACGGGCTCGAGCTGCATCCCGGTGGACTCCGAGATGAGCTGAAGCAGACCCATGAACAATGATGGGCTCTCGTCCATCGAATGCCCCGGAGGACTCCAGGTCAAGGGGCCTGGAAAACAGGGAGGAGTCATTGTCAGACTCAGAGGAGTCTGCGAAGAGCTGCCTGGGGCCTGAGTCACCCTCCACCTGCCGAGGACAGTCGGGAGTGAGGGTGACCGACAACCGATGGGGCAGACCCTGACCCAACTGAGAATCCTTGGTCAGAGCCCCCAATTTCGGTTGTGGAGGCGGAGGTTCCACCATAATCGGTGGGGCAGCTGGTTTTGGACGAACAACCAGCCCAGGCTTGGGCACCTTGACCACCGCAAGGAGTTGTTTCGGACTTTCGGGTGCCAGCCACTTAATGGCCGGGGAAAGCGACGGCGCCGGCTTGTTCCCGGACAAAAGGAGCTGCTGCCACATTAAGTCCTTGTAGCGTCAACGCAATTTGAGCCGAAGCCTCTCCTCTTCCAAGGAGGAAGATGAGGACGAATGGTGCCGCCGCTTTCCTCGGTGCCAAGACCGAGACCACCGGTGTCGGCGGGATCGGCTGGACCAAGACAAGGTCCGAGACAGAGACCCTCAGTGTTTCCGAGGGCGGGTCTGGGAGGGAGCGGGGGAAACCCGCTCCTCCCTTGGCTCGGGAGCCTTGACCAGGGACTCCGGCATGGGAGGAGCAGGCAAGTCCTCGGTTTCCACCGGGGGAACCAGTGATGAAGGGTTGTCGGCTTCAACAGTCGACAGCCCGTCCGACGGGTTGAGAAAAATCTCGACCGCGTCGCCAGGTGTCTTGGCCGGCTGACCTGACAGGGACACCGTGAAGCCAGCAGCCTTAGCCGCAACCTTGACCGAAGTAGAGTGTTGACTGTCCAGGGAAGGGGACCTCTACCACTCATGTCGATGGTGGGACTTACCCTACAAGTCCTCCTTTTTTGACCGAGAAGAGTGTCCCGATGGCCCCTCACCCTTTGTGGAGAGGGACTGGCAAAGCTCCTTAAAGGAAGCTATGTAGGAGGATCCCAAAGTGGGATAAATGCTGCGATCGAGGAAGATGAAGATGTGGACTGGGCCTCCTCCTCCTCAAGGGTGATCATCTGCTCGAGTTGCTCAGCCGAGCCAGCCGCCGGACACCGCCCAACGGGCCTCCTTGGACTTCATCGGCGGATAATATTTCTCGGGGCACCCAAGTTGCAGCCGGGCAGCACGGTCTTCAAGGACGTTAGCCGAAAAAGACCTGCACAACTCGCAGGCCTGCTGGTCGTGGTCAAGCCCGAGGCAGTAGATGCACGTGGAGTGTGGATCGGTCCTGGACATCTTCTGCCTGCATGGGCATCGCCGAAAACCGGGAGTTGATTTGTCCAGCGCAGTCGCGAAGGAAGAAGTAGACTGAAGTCTGGAAAACTTTAAAATTATTTTCGGGTGAACCAAAGAGTTAGGATCCAGTCTATACGCAGAGCGTTAAGGAGGAAACCTGAGCTTCCAAGCGGTAAGGAAGATCTGGTGTCATGGGGCGGAGCCAAGAGTTTTACCACCCAGGTGGGTGGAAGGAGCCAGCTTGAAGACCTTCTGGCAAGATTTAAAGTGGCAAGGAACCTGCCAGACAGTGTGGATTAACAACATGTCCATGTCCCTAGAATTGTTGCTAATGTAAAATTCCCCAATTGTCCCACCTCATCCACCTCCCCCAACCACCACAACAGAAGAAAAAAAAAAAATACCACTGCAAAAGGTACGTATACACCATATGAACACAGCAGTATTTAATAAATGAGCTTTCCGAGTTAGGGGGCTCCTAGAGAACTATTGGCATACCAGACTTTACATATGGGGAATGCCTGCACCATCATAAGTCAAGGGTGGGAATCTGGTCTTGAGCAACAACAGAGCAAGCAATGTACTTTGAGTCCCCACCCCGTCAGCGACAACGCTGGGAGTAGGGGTTAAAACATGGGTAAAACTGGACCCACTGGTGTAATAAATGTGGGTCTAAAGAGGAACCTCTTGGGTCAAAACACAATCAATAGCAGATCCGAACAGTTCACATTTCCTTCCTTTAGATACTGTTATAGAGTGGACGCATCAATTTGTACCCACTGGCAAAGTGAAGAGGGGTAATTTCTGGGCAGGATGCAATGTTTGCCCTTTTGGTGCATGTTAGCGCTGTCCCTGCCCCCTGTTTTAAACCACCTCATCCTTCCTTTAAAGCAGTGCAGCCGCACCTCTGACACACACCCACATTTGCTCCCAAAAAGCAGAGCATAGTACTCAGAGTATGGAAAAGATAATGGTACATGGTTGCTGGGGGTCGCCTGCTGTGTGCTGTGCTGATGCAAAGGGTGGAGAAGAAGGGACACCATCTGCTGGAGGTGCTGGATGTGATCTTGCAGGGCCGAGGCAGTTTGTAGAAATGCATATGCATCCTCTGGGGAATGGAACTAAAGGACTTTCCCCCAGTACTGCAGGATACAGAACAGAATGTTGCACCCCTCGATTTCTAAGTCCAACATCAATTTTATCGAAGCACTGACAATAATCCCCAGGATCAAAATGATATTGTCTGCCTGCAACCATAATATCTTGAAATTCTCTGGCCTTTTTCAAAATGATCTCCTTGTCTCTCCTCGGCCCACTCTGCTGCTTTGGTCCCAAACAAATCTGGATATGTAACCTGGAGGGGGAGGAAGTGGCCCTCCTCCCCAGCCTGCCACAGGGGATCCACAAGGGATGGGACCCCACAACTGGAGGAGATAAGAGATGGCTGTGGTTCATGGGGACAGGACTGAAAAGCCACCCATTCTGCCAAGAAGAATTAAAACCTTTATGGCAAAAAAAAAAAAAAAAAAAGGAAGCGTAAAGATATGTACATGGGCTGAGGAACCTGAAGATAGAATACAGGATGACAGATCACAAAGTGCTGCGTCAGCATGTGGTCTGAAAACTAAACAAAATGGTAATATTTAAATGCACACTGAAAATAGAAATAAGTTAAACATCAACATTTCGACCTTGGGTCTTCTTCAAGAAATATCTAAAAGTGAGAAAAGCAAAACTAGTGTAGTGTTATCACTTCCACCAGAGCCTTCCCCTTTTTCTTTCCCCACTGGCGAGCTCATGGATTAATGTCTTTTAATGCTCAGTAATATCTATGTAATATATATATACTGTATATATATATATATATATATATATATATATATATATATATATATATATCCTTATTTTCCCTCCCTCTACACTAACTTTGCTTTTTTCTTTTAGATATTTTCTGAAGACCACCTAAGGTCGAAACATCAATTTTTAATTCTATTTTCTGTTTTCAGCGTGCATTTAAAATGGGATGAGAGATGTAGTGTTAGAAAAAAGAGGAGAGGGATCTCAGAGTCTTAGTAGCAAACAACTTAAAGCAGTCAGCCCAATGCAACACAGCAGTGGGTAAGGCAAATCGGATGCTGGGGTTTACAGGTAGGGGGATCAGCGGAAGACAGGGATGGTTAAGTGGAACAGAATGTTTGGGAGTGTGGTCAGTGTCAAATCAATGGAGGGATTCAAGTGAAGGTGGTGCAGACATATGGGGCTGGTGAGGACAGTGGGGGAGGATAACATGAGGGGAGGGGGAGAGAGCACAAGACGGTCACTGAACACCCTACTCCAGGCACTGTTCGCTGATTCCTACACCTCTCCCCACCTCGATAAACAGCTGCTGAGAATGCTGCCCTCGCAGAGTTTATTAAATAATGTTATTTGTTTGTGGTTTTCAAGCTGCTTTCCCACACTAAATATTTTCTTATGAAAAACTCGGGTCAAGTTCAAACAATGCCTGTGAGAAACAGAAAACAATTATTTATTCCTTCCATTGGCTGAAAATCAAATGCAGAGGGAATGACTTGCAAGTTGTCTTTAAATAGCTAGTTCTTCCATAAAACAGAGACAGAAAACATGATTACTTTTTATACAACTTTTTTTTTCTCCCAAAGCATTTTTCTGTTTCCATTTTGCCAGTTAGGAAGTATTCTACCTAACAGCATTAGCTATGACCAGCACTCTGCCCTACTGATAGTGCTACTCCATGTTACACACACACAGACAGCGAGGGCAGAAAAAGGTCTCCGCCCGTCCACCCTACTTAACTATTCTGCACTGGCCCTAGTGAGCATCCCTCCCCTTTGTTTCTGCCCCTCTCATTAACCCCACATGCGCCTCAAAGCACTGTGGGACCATGAGCAACAAAGACAGTAGCAAGTAAGTGGTGCGTCTGGTCACTTGTGATGTCACAGTCAGCGAGGTCACGATGCTCATGAGACAGAAGCATGGACAGTGATGACAGAGAAAGGCCAAAGGTCCATCTGGTCTGCCTGAAGTTTCCTATCTGCCCCGGGACCTACTGTCCATATCCCTATGTTTACCTATCCATATGGTTTATCCCTTCCGGTCTGCCCCCTGCTCCCTTCCTCACAGCTACTGACACCAGCAAACACCCAACCCTTCACTCTGTCCCAGCCACCCATTTACAGTCGTAGCACCCACCACCTCCACTGGAAGACTGTTCCACAGCTCCACCACCCTTTCCATAAAAGAGAATCTCCTCACATCCTTCTTACGCCTCCCCTTGCCAGTTTTTTTTTTATGACCGTGAGTTCTTGACTCTACTCCTGCTAAATAGTTCCCCGCAGTTTACCTTGTTTATTCTCTTCAGGAACTTGAAGGTCTCTGTCACATCTCCCACCTCTCTCGCCTGGTGTTCAGTGATTACATGTTCAGTGCTTTGAGACAATCTTCGTAAGATCTGCCCTGCTGGCCATGAATTACCTTGAGTACCCTGTACTGTACCATCTCCAATCTGTTCCTATCCTTCCTTAAGTGAGGACTCCAGAACAGGGCACAGCATTCCAAATTTGGCCTCACCAGTGACCTCCTTTTTCCTGCTGTCAGAATCCCTTCAGATATACCCGAGCATCCTATTAGCCTTACTATAGGCCTTGTTAAACAAGTAAAAATAACTAGATTATGTCAGTCAAGTTCAGTATCATTTCACACATCACATCTTAGACTTGTGTAGAAAATGTTCCAATTAGAAAACTGAAAAAGGAAATAGTACACAAGGGGTATACTAGATTACTGGTCAGAAAAACAGATAACTTTGCTTCCAGTGATGTCATCACAAGGGATGCAGCACTAGAAGACCAGCTCTGATCCTAGCCTTGACAAAAAAAAAAAAAAAGGCTCCAAAACTGAGCTTTTCACTCACCGAAAGAATACATCTATTGTATTTCCAAGGAGCAATCAGAATTGATGATAGGCTTGAAAGATAAACAGATGGCTGACTGCAGGCAACTGAAAATCCCAGGATCACAGGGAGCAATACAGCTAAACAAGATGGCAGAAGAAGCCTCCCTAGCACCCACTCAGTCCACAAACTGAGCTATACTGGCCTAGCCAAAGGAATTCAGGAGTGAAAAATGAGGGTTACTCACCTGTAACCATAGTTCTAGAGTGGTATATGGTGCACATCTACACTTCTGGCATTATTCCTTTCCCTTTAAAATACTGGCCAGAAGGTCTTCATGCTAGCTCCTCCCACCCACCCGGGTGGTATCCTCATCGGCTCCACCCCATGACGTCAGATCTTACATACTGAAAGCAAGAATCAGTGTGTGCCGCTTGCCAGGGGAGGTCAGGTGGGTTGTGTGGATGTGCACCATATACCACTCCTAGAAAGATCAGTCACGCAAAGACTTCTGTCGTAACAGTAGATATTCTAGGAATGTCTCTTGCAGCAAGTCACTACTTCTGGGAGCTTCCCTTAGGTGGTGCTCTCACATGGCAGTTTTCTCCAGCAGTCTCCACACCAGGAACCACCCACACAACCTCACTTCCTGGGCTGTGCCTATAAAAGTGGGTGGTCCCTGGTAGTCTCCGTTCCCCACTGGTTTCAGCTCGTGAAGGCGAGGGATCGAGGGGAACCGAGGTACCAAAGCCTCCTGACCCTACATCGTTTTCCATGTTACAGAATGGCAGGGGGTGGAGGGAGGGAAGCTACTTACTGCAAGAGACATTCCTAGAAGATATACTGTTACGGCAAAAGTCTTTGCGTAACTGATCTATCTTCCACGGAATGGTCTCTTGCAGTAAGTCATTACTTCTAGGAGATTCCCAAGCAGTTATACGGCAGTGGGGTGGCCAGATATGGCATTCTGCCGTACATATAGTGTGGTCTTAGGACCAGTAGGTGCTGAGAGCAGTATATCAGCATATAAAGAGAATTTTGTATTCTCTCTGTAAGTACTCCATTATAGTGTTCGTTAGAGGTGCTATGGCTGAAAACAGGCCAGACTGGCTATTACTGGGCATCACCAGATGAGTTGAGCAGATATAAACCCCGATCAGGGTATGGCATATCAGATACTGTAATAAATCAGATGAAATTCAGCCATATAATGGAGTAATTGGTAGGTCTCAGTGACATGCGCTGGAAAAGACAGTATATGTCAAAGCCTATTGGGTTCTAAGTTTTGAACAGTAACCCAAATAATACAATGTTATTTTTTAGTGCTTCAAAGTCGCAAATTTGTACAGTTTTTTTTGCCGTGTTTGTCAAGTCATTAGAGAAATGTATCTATTTTTTGAATAAATAGACTACATAAGTAGCAAACGATGTAAAATGAAACAATGCATCTATTTCATAGTGGCTCTTAAGAGTCAGTAGTATTGTAGTCAAAATTGTACACATTTTAGGGTAACGACATGGAATGCAAGACAGTGATGTAGTCAGTTTCATCATGCATTTAGTACTCTTATTTGCAAGGGGTACCAAGTATGCCAGGGCCTGCAGCCTTGTTAGGTGTAAAACTGAAATGTTAGTATGGTGGGCCCTTTATTTATCCTGTCGGGTGAACAGAAGTTTAAATAATGATCTGGATAATTGCAAATTATGAGCCATTAGATCTTATCTTTGAGATTCCAAACATATTAATCTGAGACAAAGTCATAAGGTTTGTGACATGCAGACATTTTGTTGTCCAAGTAGCATGGATCAGAACATTGATAACTCTTGCAGAGTTTATAAGGTTTATAATATATATGTACTCACCATTGTTTCTGTGGCCTTTATCTATAGAAACATAGAGTTTGACGGCAGATAAGGACCACTTGGCCCACCCAGTCTGCCCATTTCCCCTACCTATTGGATAAGCTGCAGATTCTAGTTAACCAACAGCCTACTTCCTGCAAGCCCCCACTATAATTGCCTTGTGTCTGTCCCATGCATGTTTGAATTCCTCCACTGTTTTAGACCCCCACAACCTCTCCAGGAAGGCGGTTCCATGCATCCACCACTCTCTCCGTGAAAAAATTTCCTCACATTACCCCCGAGCCATCCGGCCTCTAACTTTAAATTGTGTCCCCTTGTTCTTACACATCTCTTTTTCTGAAAGATGCTACCCTCTTGGACTTTGTTGATTCTCTTGAGGTACTTAAAAGTTTCTATCATGTCCCCTCTGTCCCGCCTTTCATCAAGAGTATACATATTAAGCTCTCTCAGACTCTCTTCATATGGTTTCTGATGTAGACCCTGCACCATTTTAGTTGCCCTCCTCTGGACTGCTTCCATCCAGTCTATGTCCTTGCGTAGATGAGGTCTCCAAAACTGCACGCAGTACTCCAGATGGGGTCTCACCAACTGTCTGTACAAAGGGATAACCACTTCTCTTTTTCTACTTGTGATGCCCCTCCCTATGCATCCCAGTATCCCCCTGGCTCTCCTTACTGACTTCTCACATTGCTTACCCACCTTTAGGTCATCTGATATGACTACACCTAGATCCATTTCCATTATTGTTGTCATTAGTACCTCCCCTGCTATTGTGTACTCTTCTCCTGGATTTTTATTTCCCAGGTGTATTACTTTGCACTTCTTTGCATTGAATTTAAGTTGCCATATGTCTGACCATTCCTCCAACCTTGCCAAGTCCCTTCTCATCCTTTCTACCCCCTCTTGTGTATCAACTCTTTACAGATCTTTGTGTCATCTGCAAAGAGGCATACCTTTCCTTCCAGACCCTCTGCAATGTCACCTATAAAGACGTTAAAGAGGACTGGACCCAGTACTGAGCCCTGAGGTACTCCACTAGTAACCCCCCTTTCTTCAGAATGTGTTCCATTCACTATTACCTTCTGAGTCCCGTTGTGCAGCCAGTTTGCTACCCAGGCTACCACCCTGGAACCCACTCCCAGGCTGGCTAACTTGATTATTAATCTTTTGTGGGGGACTGTGTCAAATGCCTTGCTAGAGTCTAGGTAGGCCATATCCACTGCCTCTCCATGGTCTATTACTTTGGTCACCCAGCCAAAGAAATCGATTAGATTCGTCTGACATGACCTTCCTGCTGTGAATCCATGCTGCTTTGGGTCCTGTGCTCCTCTGGCCTCTAGGTACTCAACAATTCTTTCTTTCAGAAGTGATTCCATCATTTTCCCCACCACTGAGGTCAAACTAACAGGTCTGTAGTTTCCTGCTTCTGCCTTGCTCCCACTTTTGTGAAGGGGAATCACATCTGCCCTCCTCCAGTCCTCAGGTACCACCCCATCTTCCCATGACTTGTTAAAAAGAGTGGTTAGTGGTGTCACTAGGTCCTCCCTTAGCTCTTTTAGGATTCTAGGGTGAATCCCATCAGGCCCCATTGCTTTGTCCACCTTGAGTTTTATGAGTTCTTTCAGGACTCTTTCTTCTGTAAATGGACTGGCGTCAACCCCCCTACCCAGAGTGCTCCTACTGTTTGGTTTAGGTAACTCTTCCTCCTTTTCTTTTGTGAATACTGAGCAAAAGCATTCATTCAGTATCTCTGCCTTTTCACTGTCTCCCTCTGCCCACCTCCCCTCTTCTTTATTAATCTTCACTATCCCTCCTTAACCTTTCTATGCTCCCTAATGTACCTATAAAAGGTTTTATCCCCCTTCTTAACTGAGTTGGCTATCTTTTCCTCAGTTTGGGCCTTTGCCTTTCTGACTGCCTTCCCCACTTCTTTCTGCTTTAATTGATACAGTTCCCTGTTGTGCTCCGTCTGTGATTCCTTATACTTTTTGAATGCAGCCTTTTTCTCCTTAACCTTCCCTGACACCTCTTTTGAGAACCATAGTGGTTTCTTATTCCGATATGTTTTCTTTATTTTTTTCACACAAAGGCTTGTTGCCTCCATGATGGCAGTTTTGATTTTTCTCCATTGTTCTTCCACCCCTCTATTCTGGCCATTTGCTAATGCAATCCTCAGGTATTCACCCATTATGCCAAAGTCAGCACTTCTAAAGTCCAGTATCCTTGTCTTTGTATGGCTTGTCTCCATGGTTGTGTTTATTGTGAAGCACACTGTGCAGGTGTCGCTCATTCCCAGATGTCTACTGACTTCTAAATTTGTGATCCTCTTTCCATTTGAGAGTACCAGGTCTAATATTGCTCCCTCCCGAGTGGGTTCCACCACTAGCTGTCTAAGGCATGCCCCCTATAGGGCATCGAGAATGACCCTGCTCTTGGATGTGGCTGCAGTACATGTAGCCCAGTTAACATCTGGCATATTCAGGTCCCCCATCAACAGTATCTCCCCTTTCTCAGCCATTTTGAGAATGCCCTCTATCATTTTCTTGTCCACTTCCTCCCCTTGAGATGGGGGTCTGTATACAACCCCTGTGTGGATTGTGATGCCATTCCCTGTCTCCAAGATGACCCAGAGTTCCTCTTGTCCTCCCCCTTTACTTTTTAGTTCTGTAGCTTCGATCCCTTCCCTTATGTAGAGAGCTGCTCCACCTCCTCTTTTACCCTCCCTGTCCCTTCTGTAGATTGTGTACCCTTGGTATGTTGACATCCCAGTCATGGTTCTCCGTGTACCATGTTTCTGTGACTGCCACAATATCCAAGTGTTCCTCTTCCACCAGGGCTACTAGCTCTGGAAGCTTGTTTCCCAGACTACGGGCATTGGTACTCGTTGCCCTCCATTTCATGTTGGCTTTATCCTTTTTTACCCCATCCCTGCTCTTATTGCCCTTGTCCATTTTTCCATTTACCCCAGTCCTACTCTCTGTCAAGCTCTGTACCTCAGTGTTCACCCTACTACCTGCCATGTTTTGTGGGGGGACGGTTGAACTCTCCTGTTTCCTATCAGTACCTTCCCCCTTGGCTAGTTTAAAAGCTTGCCAAGGAAGCCTTTAAACCTGTCACCTAGGAGCATGTTTCCCTTCCTGGACAGATGCAGACCATCATGCCAGTACAGACCCTCATCTCTCCAGGTGGACCCCCAGTCCCCAATGAAGCCAAAGCCCTGTGCTCTGCACCAGTTTTGCAACCATTCATTAAACTGCATGGTGTGCAGTACCCTAGCCTCACCCCTGCCACAGACTGGCAGCACCTCTGAGAAGGTTACCGTGCTTGCTACCTGTCTGAGGCCCCTCCCCAACTCCACAAATTCATCCTGCACTGCAGTGATCTCATGCCTAGCTATGTCATTTGTCCCGAGGTGGACAAGAAAAAATTACTCACCTTAGTAATGTTGTTTCTTCTAATGGAGTCTTGCTATATTATGACAATTGCAGAGAGTCCCCATCTTCGAACTGCCCCGGAGGTGAAATAGTTAACTTTCCATGCAAGCATGGAACTCTGCGAGCTCGGTTAGAAGGCTCTGTCTGCTGATCTTCAAACATAAACCGTCAGATCTTTACGAGCAAAAACTCACTAAGGCTCTGTGTGGAAGCTGTAAACCTACACTAGCCGACTGGCTACTAACATAAACACACACTTCTTGGTCTCCCACAAAGACTCGAGTCACGGGACCCAAAAGAAAAGAAAAATACAACACCAATTAACCCCAAAGGAAGGGTGAAACAACAAAGTGGCATAAAGAAAGCGCCAACACTGTAATGCACACCCACATCCCAAAACAGAGGTTCTGAGAGGGGCAGGCAGGGAGGGAGGTCATAATATAGCAAGACTCCATTAGAAGAAACAACATTACTAAGGTGAGTAATTTTTTCTTCAAACAACATGAAGTCTTGCTATATTATGACAATTGCAGACTACACAGCAGTACCCCCATGGAGGAGGGACAGAACCTACTTAGGGAATAGGCTCTGAAGGACAGCTGTGCCAAACCGAGCATCACTCCGAGCCTGGATGTCCAGGGAGTAATGCTTGGTAAAAGTGTGAACTGTTTTCCAAGTAGCTGCTTGACATCTCTAGAATAGGGATGTCTCTGGCAGCAGCCAGAGAAGCAGCTGTACCTCTGGTAGAGTGAGCCCTCAGGCCTGAGGGAGGAACCTTACCCAGTTTTTCGTAACAGAATTGGATACAAGAGACAATCCACCTGGCAATGGATCTTTTACTGGCAGGCTTCCCTTTACCAACCTCACCATAAGCGAGGAACAGTTGGAGGGAGTCAAACCTGTGACCCTTGGTACGCTCTATGTAGTAACTAAGGGCTCTCTTCACATCTAGGCTGTGCAGCCTCCTCTCACCAGAGGAAGAATGGTTAGTGAAGTACACTGGAAGAGATATAGATTGGTTAAGGTGGAAATCTGAAACCACCTTAGGCAGAAACTTTCTATTAGTCTGGAGGACTACCTTATCTCTGTGAAAGGAGATAAAATCCGGCTCCACTGACAAAGCTTGTAATTCACTTATGCGTCTGGCAGAGGTGATGGCTACTAGAAACACAGTTTTCCAAGTCAAGTACTTAAGCTCAGCTGAAGACAAAGGCTCAAAGGGGGGGTTGCATAAACTGAGCAATACAAACATTAAGATCCCAGGCAGGGGCAGGATCCCTGAATGGAGGGTTGGTGTGAAGCAATCCTTAAAAACTTGGAAAATACAGGGTGAGTCAAAAGAAGAGGATTTACCTAGCGAAATAAAAGCAGACACAGCTGCCAAATGCACTTTCAGGGTAGCTGGTCTCAGCCCCAAAGTGTTCAGATGGACCAAATAATCCAGGACTGTGGGTAAATCAGCAGAGTCTGGGGAAATATGCTTTTCTGAGCACCATATGGAAAACCTTTTCCATTTGGAGTTGTAAGCAGCCCTGGTGGAAGGCTTCCTAGAAGCCTTCAATATATCCATTACGCCTTGTGAGAGGTGTAAGTCAGCAAACTCTAACTCTTCAAGAACCAGGCCTTGAGATTGAGAGATTTGAGATTCGGGTACCAAACCCTTCCCCGGGCACAGGTTAACAGATTGTGATTCCTGGGAAGGTACAGGGGAGGATGGACTGCTAAGGACAGTAGGAGTGGACACCAGGGTTGTCTGGCCAAATCCGGGGCAATCAGAATGACCGTGCAGGATTGGGATCCGATTTTGACTAGCACTTTGAACAGGAGAGGAAAGGCATAGAGAAACTTCCTTCCCAACTGAGGACTAAGGCATCCAGAGGGACTGAGCCCAAGACTGGGGGCCTGCAGCAAAGAGGGAAGTTGGTGATTGTCTGGGGCTGCAAAAGATATATCTGCGGGTGCCCCATCTGGCAAATACCACCCCAGAACTAGGGGATCCGGTGACCACTCGTGATGGCCCTGAGAAATTCTGCTGAGAGCATCCGCCAGGACATTGTCCTTGCCTGGGAGGTGAACTGCCGTAAGGGAGGTGTTCAGGGAGTAAGCCAGAGACCACAACTTCATGGCTCCGGTGCACAAGGCCGTAGACCGAGTGCCCCTTGCTTGTTGATGTACCACATTGTAGTGGTGTTGTCTGTTCTGACCTGTACAATTTTGTTCTGAACAGATTTGGTGAAAACTTGAAGTGCTAGAAAAACTGCTCTGAGCTCCAACAGGTTGATGTGGAGCAGAGTTTCTTGGGGGGACCACAGTCCCTGGGCAGTGAGGTCGCCCATGTGAGCCCCCACCCCAAGAGGGATGCATCCGTAGTAAGGATTAAGGAGTGAGACTGAGTGACAAAGGAACTCCTTGTCTCAGATTGCTCTGATCCTGCCACCACTGTAGGGCTTGGATCAGGGTTCGAGTTACTGGGATCAACTTGGTAAGAGGATCCTTTCTTTGAGACAAAAGCTCTCAAATGGAACTGAATGTCCCTCATCTGAAATCTTGCTCCTTGCACTACTGCTGTGGAAGCAGCAGCCATGTGTCCTAGGAGCTGCAGAAAATGCCTTGCTGGTCGAGAGACTTGCAGGGTGAATGAGGAGGCCAGGAGACTAGGGTCTTTGCCCTGTCCAGAGGGAGGAAGGCCCTGGCTTCCTCGTGTGTTCAGTTCTGCGCCTATGAAGGTTAGGAGCTGGACAGGCTCTAGAACTGACTTTGAGAGATTCAGAAGGAAACCTAGGGAGGTAAGCAGTTGCTGAGTTACCTGAAGGTGTAAGCTGACCTGTTCTGGGGACTGGCCTATTATGAGCCAATCGTCCAGGTAAGGAAATATACAAACTGCTACTGCCAGGCATTTTGTGAATACCCTTGGAGCAGAGGTGAGGCCAAAGGGCATTGCTCTGAACTGGTAATGGCCTGAGGCAGCTCGAACCTGAGGTACTTTGGCGGGAGCTTCTGATGAGAATATGGAAGTAGGCATCCTTGAGGTCCAGGGACGCTAGCCAGTCCCCTGGCCTTAGAGAGAGGTAAAATAATTCCCAGAGTCACCATTTTGAACTTTGGTTTTAAAAGGTGCTTGTTTAAGTATCTGAGATCCAGGATGGGCCGCCATTCTCCTGTCTTTTTTGGGGTAAGGAAGTACCTGGAGTACAAACCTTTGCCCTGGTGTAGGGGTGGAACCCTTTCCACGGCTCTGAGAGTGAGGAGGGTAAAGACCTCTGCCTCTAGGGCAAGTGCCTCTGATGGAGATGCAGGTGGAAAAGATCTGGTTCTCATCTTTGGAAATTTTTTGAAGCCGAGAACCAGTCCCTGGCTTACTACTTCCAGGACCCACTTGTCTGATGTTAGAGACTTCCAGTCCTGGACAAAGTAAGCCAGCCTGTCCCCTACAGGTAGAGAAGAATCGGCCCTGGCTACCCCATCAGGGTGCCTGCTTGGCAGGGGCTTTAGGTTGAGGGGGAAGCGGCCTGCTTGAACCCCCGCCTGACTCTCCTCTAAAGAACCCTCTGGGCATAAGCAGAAGAGGAGGCCTGGGATTGGTAAAAGGCCTATGAAAGGCCTGCCCTGCCCTTGGAAGCTGCTTTGAGGAGTGACCTGCCTTTCCTTGGCCTGTGCACTCCTATAGGTGGTCCTGTATTCATCCATTTTTTTCATGTAATTCTCTGTTTGCTCCCCAAACAGAGAATTACCCACAACAGGAAAATCCATGGCCTTAGACTGGGTATCCTGGACAGGGTAGTACATCTGAGCCAAGCCATTCTGCGAAGTGCCACAGATGTAGCCATGACTCTTGATGACACATCATTAGAGTCCACTGCAGCATGAAATTGCACCTTAGATGCCTCAATACCATCTCTAGCCACCTGTCCTAGCTCTCTGCCAGCTGGTCAGGGACTTGTTTTGCTAGAGCCAGCACAGTATCTCATCTGGATTTCTGGTATCTAGCAGCATAAGCCATATAATTTGCCTGTCTGAGTCCCAAGGATGCTGCCATGTACTGTTTCTTTGCCATAGCATCAATCTTCCTGGAGTCCTTCTCAGGAGGTGTGAAGCTAGGGAATATTTGCCTTGTCACAGGCTGCAGCCTGCACTACCCCAACATGGCTGCATTGTTGTGTGAGGAACTCCGTATCAGAGCCTGATAATGTATACCTCTGTCCATCCTTTTATCTACAGGAGGTATAGTGTGAGGAGTTTTAAAACTTTTACTGTCTGCTTCCGGAAAGATTTATGCAGAGGAATAGACAGTCTCTTAGATTCTGGAATATCCATCATTTCTACATAATCAGGCTCCTCTTGGTCATCAACAGCTTCCTCAACAGGGAGCTGGAGAGTTTCAGCAACCTTCTTATAAAACATAAAATGAGAAGGGGACTCGGAGAGCCTTGGAGGAGAAACCCCTAAGGGTCTGTCTGGGCACATCCAGGTCTTCAAAACCATATTCACTCTCCTCATACTCCTCTTCCCCCTTCCACGGTTCATAAAATTCCTCAAAATCATAATCTTGAACCGGTGGAACCGGCCGAACCGAGCACCTCCCTAATGGTGCCGATTCAGTCGGAACCAGGGAAAGAGACTGGACAATTTGGATTGCTTTTTCTTCAGCAGTTGGAGAGAGAACTTTTGGCTCCACACCAGCTGACTTTCTAGTCCTTTTTGCAGGAACTGGCTCCTCAGAGCCAGCTCTTCGTTTGCCCGAGGAAGTATCGCCCTGGTCAGAGGGCACTCCCTCTGGTTCGGTTGGAACCGAACCGAGCCTGCCACCCAGGTCAGCGGACTTTTTGGCCTCCTTTCCTGAGCCTACCAACTCTCTTTTCTATGGTGGCAGCAGGAAATTCTTACAAATCTGGCAGTCTGCATTGAGATGGTCAAACCCCAGACAATAGACACAGGTGGTGTGATTGTGCCAGAAACATAGAAACATAGAAGTTGTGGCAGATAAGGAATCAAGAAGGCCCATCCAGTCTGCCCATTTTTTTCTACCTTATAAATGTGCCATCGGCCTTTGCTCTGTCAGTGACCCATCTATTCATAGTCATTTGTATTGCTCCCTTATGCCTATCCCATGCCTGTTTGAAGCCCTGCACTGTATTCATAGCCACCACTTCTTGTGGTAAGCCATTCCATGCATCTACCACCTTTTCTGTGAAAAGAATTTCCTCACATTCCCTTAATCGGCCTCCCTCTAATCTCATGCTGTGTCCTCTTGTCCTGCTATTTTTCTTATATTTAAACATGTTAGACTCTTTCACCTTGTTTATGCCCTTAAGGTGTTTGAATGCTCGATCATATCACCTCTCTCCTCCTTTGCTCAAGGGTATACATATTGAGCTCTGCTAATCTGTCCTCATATGTCTTCTGATGCAGTCCCTGCACCATTTTGGTTGCCCTCTCTGGACTGCCTCAATTTGGTTAATGTCCTTGTGAAGGTGTGGCTCCAATACTGCACGCAGTACTCCAGATGGGGCTCAACTAATGTCTTGTACAGAGGATTATTACCTCCTCTACGACTTGTGATACCCTACTAATACACCCTAACACCCCTAGCCTTACCTACTGCTTTAGAGGTCTGCTTGATGATTTTAGGTCATCAGTGATGATGATGCCCAAGTCTCTTTCTTCCTTTGTGACTGCTAGCAACTCCTCCCAGCCTATAAGTGGCTTCAGGGTTTCTCTTCCCTATGTGCATGATTTTGCACTTCTTTGCATTAAATCCCAGTTGCCACTCTTCTGACCATTCTGCTAGTTTATCCAGATCTCTTCTCATTCTGCCCACCCCATCTGGATCATCTACTCTGTTGCAGATCTTGGTGTCATCTGCAAACAGACAAGCCTTACCCTCTAGTCCATCTGCGAGGTCACTAATGAAGATGTTGAATAGGACTGGCCCCAGGACTGATCCCTGAGGTACCCCACTTGTGACTTGCATCTCTTCTGACTGTATACCATTTACCACCACTCTCTGTTTTCTGCCAGTCAACCAGTTTGCCACCCAGTTGACCAACTTCTGACCCACCCCGAGCCTACCTAGCTTATTTATCAATCTTCTATGTGGAACAGTGTCAAAAGCTTTGCTGAAGTCAAGGTAGGCGACATCAACTGCTCCCCTTGGTCCACCACTCTGGTTACCCAGTCAAAGAAATCTATGAGATTAGTTTGACAGGACCTTCCTTTGTAAACCCATGCTGTCTTGGATCCTGTGCCCTATGGATTCCAGGTGTTGCACTATCCTTTCCTTAAGGAGTGCCTCCAATCTTGCCCACTACTGAGGTAAGACTGACCGGTCTGTAGTTCCCCGCCTCCTCCCTGCTACCACTCTTGTGGAGGGGATCACATGAGCCCTTCTCCAGTCTTCTGGGACCTCTCCTGTGCTCAGAGACTCACTAAACAATTCTGCTAATGGCTCTGCTAGTTCCTCCTTTAGCTCCTTAAGTACCCTGGGATGTATGCCATCAGGTCCCATTGCCTTATCCACCCTGAGCTTAGCAAGCTCTTGTAGGACCCTTTCTTTGTGAAGGGAGTAGTGCTCACCTCCTCCCCTGTGTCCATGATGCTGAGCTGTGGGCCTGCCCTCCTTCTCTTCAGTAAATACTGAGCAAAAGTATCTATTTAGGATAGATGCCTTTACAGGGTCCTCCTCCTCACATGCTCCCTTTTCTCCATTAAGCTTAGCATACCCCTCTGGACTTTCTCCTTTCACTGATGTATCTATAGAAAGTCTTGTCACCTTCTTTACTGTTCGTGCTAGTGTTTCCTCAGTTTGGGACTTTGCCTGCCTTACTGCCTTACCTGCTTCCCTTAGAGCAGTTTGGTATGCCTCCCTATCTTCATCCCGCTGTGTTCCCTTATATTTCTGAAGGCCAGCCTTTGGCTCTGACCTTTTCTGCTACTGTATTTGAGAACCAAAGTGGTTTCCTCTTCTTTGCACTTCCTTTCTGTCTAACACAATGGGATGTTGCTTCAAGTATTGTATCCTTAATGCTTGCCCACTTTGCCTGTACCTCCTCACCTGTGTTTCTTTTGCCAGGGCTAGCTTAACTCTGTTGGCCATCTTATCAAAGTCAGCTCCTCTGAAGTCCCATATTTTTGCCTTGGAATGGGATGATTTAGATGTAGTAGCCAAATTGAACCATACCATGTGATGGTCACTGGCCCCCAGGTGACCTTCTACCTGGAGATCTGTGATCCTTCTTTGTTAGTCAGTACTAGATCTAGGATAGCCCTGTCTCTTGTGGGTTGCTGTACCAGTTGTTTGAGGCCCCCCTGCAGGGAATCCACTATGAGTCTAGTTCTGGCAGATGTTCCTGCTGGTATTGACCAATCTGTATCTGGCATGTTGAAGTCTCCCATTATCAGAACCTCCCTTTAGCTGTCATGTTTTGTATATCTTCTAACAGTAATGTGTCTATGTCCTCCCTCTGGTCTGGGGCCTGTAGACAACCCCAGTTCTTATGGCTGTCCCATTTCCTGTTTCCAGGGTGACCCACAGTTCTTCTGGCTCCTTATGTGTATTCTGAATTTCTGTAGCTTTGATATTTTCATTAACATACAGGGCCACTCCTCCCCCCCTTTTTGCACCTCGGTCTCTTCTGAACAATACATAGCCAGGTACTGAAGTCTCCCAAGTGTGGTTACTGGTAAACCACGTCTCACTAATTGCTACTATGTCCAGTTTAGCCTCTGACATTATTGCCTGCAGGTCTGGGATCTTATTTCCCAGGCTGTGAGCATTTGTGTACATGATTTTCCATTGGCCAGATTTTGAGTGTTAGTTGTTGGGTGAAGTTTGGCATTACCCCTGTGCATCGTATGGGGAGACAAACCTTTTTTCTTACCTGGTGATGCAAATGAATGGCAAACACGCTGAATTCCTGTTTGACCACTAGCTGAGGGGGGAGGGGTGTTCTTCCCATTCGACGTATGGGGTGCTGCACCCCTCTCCCCATTTGCTAGTTTAAATATTCTGCAAAGACGTCAAACTTCTGCCCCAATGCACTGACTCTTCTTTAGTCAGATGCAGTCCATCAAATTTAAAGAACTTTCGCCCCAGAACTGTTGCCAGTTCCCTACAAATCTGTGTCCTTTTCCTGGCACCAGTCCTTGAGCCACGTGTTTAGCTCCCCTATCTCCCCTTCTCTGACCTTCCGTCCATCTGCTCCCTTCTCCCAGACTGGCAGGATCTCAGAGAAGGAGATGCCGGATGAAATAGATGATAGTTTGTCACCCAGCCTAGTCAGGTGTTCCTTGGTCTCCACAACTGACCGGCTGGCGAGATCATTAGTCCCTATGTGTACTAGGACATCAATGTTTTCTCCTGCTTTGTGAACAATTTTAGCAATGCGGTCAGTGTCTCTCCATGCTGATGTACCTGGGAGACATCTGACCATCACCCCTGGCTGGAGATGGGTATCAACTCCCCGAATCATGGAGTCTCCTATGATCAGAAGTTTTTTGGATTTCCTTTGTGCTTGTTTAGTTTTGGTTCCTGATTTGGGTGAGTATTGTTGTGCTAGCTCCTGTGCCGAGTGTCCTGCTCTGCAGTGTCTTCTGCCTCTTTATTTGATTTCAGAGATAGAGGCAGATACCTGTTTGTAGTGTTTATATGGTTTTGGAGGTAATGTGTTGGAGAGGAGAGAGTGATGGGGCACCTGATTTGTTCCTCCTAACCACCTGCCAACCTCCTGGACCAACTACCCTCTGCGGTCGAGGTTTTTCTGTTGGATGCTGGGGAAATGGCGTGTGGTTCCTATAATGTATTTCCTCTTCAATATGAAATTTGAGGCGGCAATCTCTGCCCATGCTGCCCGGAGCTGAGACCTAAGATCTCCAAAGGCCCAGCATGTAGGACAGTGTCCTAAATCCTGTAAGACTGTCCTTCTGAAAATTGTTCCACAGTACCTGCAGTTAATGAAATCCATTCCAAATAAGTTGCTGGGTTTGTAACCTAGTCAGAGTAATTAGAAGGAAAAAAGCAAGTAATGGTTTAATTGTGCTTTGTTTAACTTGTTATAACAAGTTAAATTACTAGTGCCCTGTAAATGAGATCACTTTGTGGAGGCCCCACTGATCCGCCTCTCTGCTCTGCCACAGGAAATGTCACAACTGTGGTACCCTATTAAAGGAGTGTAGCGTGGGGTGGTTGGGGATGGGGTGGGTGGCTGGGCCCTTCCTGCCTAAAAGAAGAACCACGGACGAAAGAACAAGGAGGTAAGAGCAGAAACAATCAGTCAACAACAAATGCAGTAACCCTGAAAGCTTATCCTAATGTTAGATAAAACTGTAAAACCTGTAAAGCACCACCTGTAATAATTTCAGAGAAGATATACCCTGTAAGAAACACTTTGCTCCAGAGAAAAAATAAAGCAGTAACAGAAGATATACCTTGCAAAAGACAATTTGAATCAGAAGATTACAGCAGTAATCTGTTAGCACACACCTGTAGGCACACCTTGTAATAATGCAGAAGAAGGTATACCAGCAACAACAATTTGAATCAGAGAAAAAATAAAGCAATGAAATGTTAGCAACAAACAGTAGCAATCCCTGTGAGTAAAAAATAAAAACACCACCACACAGTAAATCTGCTTAGCCAAACTAAGTCTTAATCCTTCTCCCTTGCTCTGGTAAGTTTCTCTACTCTGCCTTTCAAGCAGTCTTAGAAGGAAAGAGTTCAGGTGAAGCTAGGTGCCTTGGCCAGCAAACCAAGTCTTCTCAAAGTCTTAGCAAAGACTTCCCCACAGACACTACAGTGTTGAAACCCAGTGGGCCCGGTTTTTCTTTTGGGTTTCTGAGACATAATGCCAGCCTAACCAAACTTGCCCGTTTATGGCAATCCGCCAAGCAAGACTCTCTTATCGGTTCCCAACCGTGTCACTGGTCATGGAAAAAACCGTAATGAAATCCGTTTTTTAGAACCGATAAGAACCGGGAACCGCACTCTAAAAAAGGACTAGCAATTTTAAAACACAATCTGATCGGTTCAACCGAACCGATAAATGTTTACAAGTTCCACACAGAGAAAACAAATGTAAAACCTATCTATTACTTACATTACCACAGACAGAGCTTGAACCGACCAGTTGAGGTATAATTTCAGTTGAAAACCGATAAAATAATACTTTTAAACCGACAAAATGAACCAAGCAGCAGGAGAAATCTCCGGAGCGACTGTTCAGTGAGGCGGAGTAAAGAATCTGACAGTTTATGTTTGAAGATCAGCAGACAGAGCCTTCTAACCGAGCTCGCTCTCAAGAGTTCCATGCTTGCATGGAAAGTTAACTATTTCACCTCCGGGGCAGTTCGAAGATGGGGACTCACTGCAATTGTCATAATATAGCAAGACTTCATGTTGTTTGAATGATATCTAGTTTCCTGTCCTGTGATGCTGCTTCTGCAATCCTGAGGATTTGCTTCCTGTCCCTCCAAGCCATGGCACCAGGCAGGCACTTTACTTCCCTCTCCTCTCCCTTCCCCAGGTCTACACACCTAACAACTGAGTCCCCTATCAGAAGCTGTTTCTTTCCCCTGTGGTGTCCCATGCCACTCTTTTGTGGGTCTCCCTTGTGGATGTCCCCAGCATTCTTCTTGGTCTCCACTGAGGGTGTCATCATAGAGGAACCTTGATTTGCCAGATTGACATATGATTTGTGTAGAGGTACAACTTGGGGGCTAAGCCTCTGTTTCACCAGCCTCACCCTCCCAAAACCTACTGTGGTCCATCTGCTCTTCACACATGGCAACCTCTGAGGCAGTGGTTGTGGAACTGGTGCTCTTTGGGTGGGGGAGGCCTCCTTAGTCCTTGCCAGTACAGCCTGGAGGTGGGCAACCTCCTCCCTCAGAGCTGACAGTTGCCTGCAAATAGGGCAGCAATGCAGGTTCCAGAATGTCTCCCGGAAAATTGCTGCCCCACAGCCAGTGCATTGCACCACTCCCCACATGTCTGTCTTCCTTATAAATATACAATGAGTAATATATAGATTTTATTTGTGTGTGTGTACTTACCCTTTATGTACTGTGCTGGGTAATTAAGAATATGACAGTTCTGCCCCAAGACCTGTTGAAGAAGTGATGTCAGAACCTTGGCTATAAAGGAAATGCCACGCCTGGGGTGGGTGGGGCGAGGGGAAGGGTGAGTGAGTGGGTAGGCCACAAGCACTGGTGACTGTTAGAAACAACCAAATACACCACTGCTCCACCACCCTGGTGAGTATTGCCCTTTATAATAAGTCAAACAACACCACAATTTACTAGACCACTGCTCTTACACAAACCACTCTACTGAGTCCAGGGATAAAAATGAACTCACTGCTCAGCCAGCTGGACACTTCTAAAATACTGCACAAATATCCTTCCAAATCCTATGTGTCTAGCACAGAAATCAAGCAATTTCAGTTGTATTTCACCCCCTCTGGTTATAAAATTACTACACTTTAATGGAATCCTGCAATTCTTAATGCCAATAAGAAAATAATGAAACTTTCTGTAGAAAGCGTAGCTTACCTTCCTATCTAGTCCCCAACAAAATTATGTTTTACCAGGTTCACAGTTCCTCAAATGTGTTCTAGTTTGTTCTCTGCAGTATAGCAAGTTTTTCAGCTTCCAACAGAAGCAGGCAAGTCTTTTCTGACTGGCTTCTCCCTGTGTAGTTTGTCTAAGACAGGTCAGTGATAAAAGCCCCACCCAGAATCAATTGATTGACTAGTGACACCTGTGATGTAAGCAGGCCTTTCAGTGAAGACAATTTGCTACATCTGCTTCTAATACACACAAAAACCCTTTATCTGAAACCAGGGATAAACTCACTGCTCAGCCAGCTGGATACTTCTAAGATATTGCACAAATATCCTTCCAAATCCTATGTGTCTAGCACAGAAATCAAGCAATTTCAGTTGTATTTCACCCCCTCTGGTTATAAAATTATTACACTTTAATGGAATCCTGCAATTCTTAATGCCAATAAGAAAATAATGAAACTTTCTGTAGAAAGCGTAGCTTACCTTCCTATCTAGTCCCCAACAAAATTATGTTTTATCTATGGCCGGGTGAAGACCACATGTAGCAGCAGAAGTTTGATAAGAATATAATGATCCATATTATAATATCAGGATATAGCAATTGTTTCTCAGCATGTGAGTAGTAGCGGGCTCTGCTCGTGGGAGGGACACGAGGGTCCGGCGCACAACAAGTGACCGTAATGGCCTGTAACAATGATACCTCTATTAAACATGTATATATGAATATGATAAACATGTTACCTTCCGCCCTGAGTCGTGCCTCTAATATTGGCGAGGTTATCCGCAAGGCATAGGCGATAGTATGATGCATTCTCAGCCACTTCTGGGTCCCGAGTGGTGGACGTCAAAGAATCTGATATGTTGATTGCAGTAAAATATGAAGTTGATGTCTACAAATTAAGCCCCTTGAATAGTATGGGTATGCCATATATTTTGTTGATAAATAGCCTCATAGTTGTATATATTGGCAGCGTCGACTAGAGGGGTTTTCTGCTCCATAAATGAGTGTGAAAAAGCCCTGTACCCTCGTTGATAGAGGCAGCCAAGAGACATCCGTTGAAGGGGTACACCTTGATGAGACTATGTAACCATGTTTATGTTCTGTTGACAGAAAATGTCTCCCATTAATAATATATATATTGTAAGGCATGATCTGCGGACAGTGGAATGTTGGCCACTGATGGTGGGATCATCCCCATCGATGGTGTAGAAGGAATACCATGCCCCGTATATGGTGGAATGAAAGCAGTCTATGATGATTAGTAGAACTCATGCTCCGTCGACAGTGGGTCATCTGCCGTCGATGATGAAAGAAGAGGAGCATGTCCTGTTGATGGTGGAATGTTTCTCATCGACAATAGATGAAAATAATGTGCCTCGCTGAAGGGGGCTGTTAAGCCCATCGATGAGAGAGGCTTGTTCTTATATGAAGCCACCACTGATGATAGTCTTGAAGGAGGCCTCCGTCGACGGGGAATGAATCTCCCGTCAATGAGAAGTATGTAGGAAGCCTCAGTCGACAGGGCATGAGTGGTCCATCGATGAGAATCATGTAGGAGGCCTCCATTGATGGTGAGATGAACATTCCGTCAACGGGAATCATGCAGGAGGCCCTGTTGACGGGGAATGAACCTCCCGTCGACGAGCAATATGTAGGATGCCTATGTCAACAGGGAATGAATCTCCTGTCGACGAGAAGTATGTAGGAGACCTCTGTCAATGGAGAATGAACCTCCCGTCAACGGGGAATGAACCTCCCATCAATGAGAAGTATGTAGGAGGCCTCCGTCGATGGGAAATGAACCACCCGTTGACGAGAAGTATGTAGGAGGCCTCCGTCAATGGGGATTATGCATCAGTTGTCGGGAACATAATGTGAGCCTCTGTAGTGTTGTTGGAGGCCTCATTCAATGGGGGATTAAGCATCCATCGACAGGAATGTAGTGTAAGCCTCTGTAGTCTGTTCTATGATGAAGATGATGTAGAAATGCCTGCCGCCGACACGTATTTGTCCTCCATCAATGAAGAAAGTCTCCTTGATAATATATGTTTAGCATACATGACCGTTGAAAGGCGGTCAGGCAGGACATATGGTGAAGGTATATCTTCCACTCCGATGCTTCTTGAAAAGGGCTCAGTGTTGTCAGAGCCTGTTAGAGCTCCCTGACTCATCCATCCTTAAAACTCTTGTTTGAGTATAGGAATATGGTTCCGTGTATTAAGCCCAGGCACCCCAAGCTGTGGGTTCAACCCATGTCAGAGATCACTTAGCAGGAGAGTATTCTAGCTGCTGAGAGAGCTGAAGCCGGTGGGAAAATGAACGGAGACTACCAGGGACCACCCACTTTTATAGGTACAGCCCAGGAAGTGAGGTCGTGTGGGTGGTCCCTAGTGTGGAGACTGCTAGAGAAAACTGCTGAGTGACAGCGCCACCCAAGGGAAACTCCCAGAAGTAATGACTTGCTGCAAGAGACCATTCCATGAAAGATCTAAGGTTACAGGTGAGTAACTCATTTCTAGGGATGTGGATATGGTGCACTAGCTACACTTCTGGCAGACTCCTAGCAGTTCTCTGGGAGGAAAAGACAAGATGCACACACCCTATTTTGGAAAGAGACTGGAGAACAGAGGCCCCAAATCCAGCAGACTGGCGTGACTCAAGGTCAATGTGGCAATGGCAGATGAAAGTGTGTGCTGACTTCCAGTTAGTAGCCCTGCAGATTTCCTGGACAGGGACATCCCTGGAATCAGCAACCGAAGCAGCAGTATATCTGGTGAAATAAACCCTAAGCCCAGTAGGAAGTTCCCTACCAGACAACTTGTAGCAGAGGTAGATGCAGGAGACTATCCACCTGCCAACTGTTTGCTTAGCTGCCGGTCTGCCAGGTGCAGCTTCACAGTAGGTGACAAAGAGCTGGCAAACCTCTCCCTGAACTCCAGCAGTATGCGCCTTGTAATAAGCAAGCGTTTGCCTCAGGTCCAGTGAATGGAGCCTATGCTCAGGCTCCGAAGCTGGGTTGGTAAAGTACACCAGAAGGTTAATTACCTGGTTAAGGAGAAACTCCGAAACAACCTTCAGAAGGCACTTCAGGTTGGGGCAGAGAACGGCCTTGTCCTTGTGGAAAAACAAATAAGTAGACTCCACCAAGAGTACCTAGAGCTCGCTGATCCTTCAGGCGGAAGTGATGGCCAATAAGAAGTCAGTCTCCAACGACAAGTGGGAGATGTGACACTTGTGCATAGGTTCGAATGGCTTGCACATGAGCATCGCCAAGATCAGCAACAAGTCCCACGGTGGTGGTGGCTCACACACCGGAGGCAACAAGTGATCAAGAGCTTTGAAGAAGCATCCAACCATCTTCACCAGCAGCTGTACATCTGCCAGAAAGGCAGGGAATGACCTGATCCAGTGCTCCCAAGAGAGCATGGGAAACGTTGGACATCATAATGACCGAACTAGCCTGCCGAATACCCAGGGATGAGGCTGTATAGACCTGTATGGCCCTATGGTCCAGCTTCTTTAACTCCTTGTCCGGGGGGTTTTCAACATCCCCAGCGCTGCCTATTTGCCTAACAGAGTCGGCAACTAACCCTTGGGCTGAAGGGTGGTCTGTGAACTCGGGCAAGGACCCGGTAGGGGCCGGGTACCTGTGGACCAGGCAGGCAGATGGCATTGGACAGGAGACCAGATGCTGCCACAGCTTCAGAGCGAGGCCAAGGATGGTCTCTAGTATAGGGAAGACAACCCCAGGGGAGTCATCCCTGTCCAAGATCTCAGTCAAGGGGTATTTGGCCCGCTTTTGTACAGGCTCCAGCAGGATCCCCATCGACTGTGAGATCAGACGGAGTACAGCACTGAAGGAGGTCAGCCCTTGCTCTGTAGAAAGCTCCTCAGTAGACTCCCGGTCAAAGCCAAGCATCCAAAGAGAGCGCACAGAAGAAGCCTCCGAATATGAGGACTCCTCAAACAAACACTGCCTGGGAGTGTGGCTCCCCACTGACAACGCAGGGCTCATCAGAGTACGTGATTTGCACTGACAGCCTACCAGGAAGCCCGGGAGCAAAGCGCACAGTCTTGGATGGAGTACCATACAAAGGCTAAGGAGGCAGTGGTTCCACCTGAATGGGTAGAGAAGGAGGTGTCAGCTCGGTCAGGGGAACCAGTACAGGCTGTGTCACCGGCGGCCAGGGGAGCGCAAGGGCCAGCTGTGTAGCCTGGCTGTGACCCAGGATCCACTACTGCCAAACTAGTTCCTCACACCAACACCTCAATTTGTGGCGGAGCCTTTCCTCACCTGAAGTTGAGGAACTGGATGAGGAGCATCGACAGCACCTTTTGGCCAACAGTCGAAAGCAGGACTGAAGGGAACATCAATGGTCCAGGGACCTTGATCGAGAGCCAGAGATCGGGATCTCAATCAAGACCTCAACCAACGGCACGCCAGCTGAAGGGGAGGAGATGCGGGGGAAGGCATGGGACAGAAAGGAAGAAGTGCAAGGTAATGCACATGGGAAACGAAAACCCAGAGGAAGCGTACACTATGGGGGGTGAGATACTGACAACAGTAAAAACAGAAAGGGACCTGGGGGTAATTATATCAGATGACCTAAAGGTGGGCAAGCAATGTGAGAAGGCAGTAAGGAAGGCTGGGGGGATATTGGGATGCGTAGGAAGAGACATCAATAGTAGAAAACAGGAAGTTGTTATCCCTCTGTACAGACAGTTGGTGAGACCCCATCTGGAGTACTGTGTGCAGTTCTGGAGACCCCATCTCCGCAAAGACATAGACAGAGTGGAGGCTGTCCAGAGGAGGGCAACCAAAATGGTGCAGGGTCTGCACCAGAAGACATACGAAGAAAGACTAAAGGAGCTTAATATGTATACCCTTGAGGAAAGAAGGGAGAGAGGGGACATGATAGAAACTTTCAAGTACCTCAAGGGAATTAACAAAGTCCAAGAGGGTAGCATCTTCCAGAAAAAGAGATGTGCAAGAACAAGGGGGCACAATTTGAAGATAGAGGGGGGATGGCTCAGAGGTAATGTGAGGAAGTATTTTTTCACTGAGAGGGTTGTGGATGCATGGAACAGCCTCCCTGAGGAGGTCGTGGAGTCAAGAACAGTGGGGGACTTCAAGAATGCATGGGACAGGCATAAGGCAGTCCTAGTGGGGGTAGGAGGAAGTAAGCTGTTGGTTAACTAGGATCTGCAGCTTATCTGTTAGGTAGGAAAATGGGCAGACTAGGTGGGCCAAGCGATCCTTATCTGGCGTCAAATTCTATTTTTCTATGTTTAAGGAACCCCCGAATCTGCAGAGAGGAGCTAGCCAGCTCGACTTGCTGATCTGGCCCCTCCTGCGAGAGGGCTGTCAGAACCAGAGTCCTACCAAGGGAATCCTCCCCACCGTCCTCCAGCAACAGGTCAACTGGGGTGAGAAAGATCTCAACCATCTGGCCAACCCTCGTCTCGGCTGGCAAGCACAACGGGGACACCGAGGGGCCAGTGGCCTCTACCTGAGCAACAGAAGGGTCAGCCAAAGCAGACAGCTGTAGCAGTGCAGGAACAAGAGAAGCGAGCCCACTCTCAATCCCATGGCGTGCAACACGACTTTTTGATTTAGTATCTTGTGAAGATTTGAACCGTCGGGGCTTCGCCCCAAGGTTTAAAGGGACTAGCAAAGTCCTGAACACCCGGTGAACGAAGCGCCCATGCCCACTGGATCCATGGCGGACAAAGTTGCACCCAAAGCAGCCTGGGCTACAGCCTCCTCAAAGGTGGCAAGCTGTGCAGCCGAAACAGACACTGCCGAAAGCACCTTGCGGGTGTCTTTAGACAATGGAAGGATCCCGCTGGTCCGGATGACTCAAGAGGAGTTGAGCATAACGGTCCTCCAAGGTGGAGGGCTGGAGAATCCGGCACAGGCCACAGGCCTGCAGGTTGTGCTGGACCCCTAAGAAGTAGATGCACACAGAATGTGGATTGGTGCGCAACATCTTCAGCGCGCATGTCGTACACCGTTTGAAGCCTGGACCCAAATTTAGGATTGTCCTGTTCCATATTCAAAGAAGAATGGAATGAGATTTGCAGTGCTTTGTGAAAAAGCTCGAAGACCAAAGAAGTTTTAAGGTTTGGGCCTATTTTTAGGTTTGGACCTACAGCTAGCATGGAGCTGCGATAGAGGGAACCCGATGCTTCCAGCGGAAAGGAAGATTTGATATCATAGGGTGGTGCCCAGGAGGATACCACCCAGGTGAGTGGGATGAGCCAGCTTGAAGACCTTCCGGACAGAATTTAAAGCGGAAAGGAATAATGCCAGAAGTGTGGATAGTGCACCATATCCATGTCCCTAGAACCATATTCATGCTGAGCTGAAAGACAATATTATAGTAGTAGTAAAGTAAAAGATCTTGAGATTCATGACAGCACAACAGACGAGTGTATGGACAAGCTGGAGAGGTTGCTCATCCATGTCATTAAGGAGTGCCAGCATTTTTCAGGAAAAAGCAACGCTCTGGAAAACAGATTGCGTTACACTAAATGGAGTCCAGGAGGATGAGGAGGGAAGAGATATGGCAGCCTTCCTGGACAGCTTCCTCAGACAGATGTTGCAGCCTGACCCTAAACAGCCCCTAGACATTGAATGGGTGCATAGGACTCTCACACAGAAACTAAACGGCATAGAGAGTAGGCCTCTATCCATTGTCTTAAAATTCTTGAGCTATGCTACCAAACAGAATATTCTACTAAGAGCATGGAGGATGAGAGACATCTTCTACAACAGATTAATTTACTTCAACAATGATTATTTGCTGACAGTGATGACAGAGAAAAGTATACTCCCCTATGCTAAGGGCACTGAAGTCCAGCCAGCTCAAATTCCAAACATCGTAACCATGAAGGCTTGTCATCATGTTCCCAGATAGCCTGAAAGGCTTTTCCACTCCTAAAGAAGCAACTCATGACCTACAGTACAGAGGTATAGACATACCGCAACCTAGATGAAACCCAGAACCCGACGACAAGTGCACACTGCAACAGAACACGTTGTCGAAAGCTGCATCCATGGTGGAGAAAAAGCAGCACTGCTTGTCAACCATGAAGGACATTAAGCAGCTACTACAATAGTTTTGGAAAACAGACAGTCCGAGAAAACACCACATTGAAGGAAGGTAACCACCCTTCTACAGGTATGTCGAACACTGGAGGGGGGACAGTGAAGGGGGCAAACTTGACAGGGCTGAACAGCTCCTTAAATGGGGGCAGCTTGGGAGAACTGGAACACTAATATTTGCCAAATCGCTAAGTACTTTGAGGCAGAAAAGACTGCCTGCAGTAAATCCAACTACGGTGCCATTCGAGATCTGGCTGGGAGTCAGGCAGGCCTGAGCATTTGACCCTGCACAGTAATGCTCAGTGGCACTATCCATCGCCCCAGGTGCTTGATATCTGCTGGAAAAGTACAGTTATGTAAGAACTTACCAAAACAGTAGATCTTCGAGAAAGGCTCTTGCAGTAGGTAATTACACATAGGACTGATGCCGGCCAGGGGCAGGACCCCACGGAAAAATTTCTAGCTAGCAGTCCCTGATGAGGGACCACCCCCACGTCAGGTGACCGGCGTCATACGACGTCGGTATAAAGGGGCGGTCCCGGACGCCCGCCTTTCCAGTTCTTTTCCTCATTACAGGCCAGGAAGGCCCAGACGAGAGAAGCGGATGATTCCATTCCTGGAAAAGGAGCTTAAAAGCCTACGGGATGGAGGGGGATGGGATAGGTTATTTACTTAAGAGCCTCTCTCGAAGATCTACTGTTACGGTAAGTTCTTACGTAACTGTACTATCTTACTTCGAGAGGGCTCTTGCAGTAGGTAATTACATATAGGACTGAATCCCAAGCAGTCTGGAACAAAGAAAAGGCACCGGGAGGAGGAAACTACTCCAAGAAGTAGCTCTAGCCGTGCAAGCCTCAAGACAGGAGGCCTTGCAAAACAGCCAGCCCAAAGCCTGCTCTACGGCGAGAGGCAATGTCCAAACTGTAGTGTTTCGAAAACGTATGGACGGAAGTCCAGGTGGCAGCAGTGCATATGTCTGCTGCAGACACATTCTTGAAACAATCCGCAGAGGCAGCTACTCCTCTTGTGGAGTGGCCTCTGACTTGACCCAGGAGGGTCTTGTTGTACTTGTCATAACAGAAAGTGATACAATGAGCCAACCACTTAGACAGGCATTGCTTGGAAACAGCATTGCCTTCCCTTTTGTGAGCAAAAGAGACGAACAACTGATCAGTCTTTCTGAGATCCTTCGTCCTGTTGGTGTAGTATCTCAGAATCCGGTGAACATCCATAGTATGAAGTAAATATTCCCCCTGGTTAGAGTACTGCGTAAAAAAGGCAGGTAGCTCTATGGACTGATTTAAGGTAGACTCCGCTACTACTTTAGGTAGAAACTTAGGATTCGTGTAAAGAGCAACTCTTTCTTTGTGAAAAATCAAGTAGGGAATTTTGCACATCAGGACCTTAAGCTCGGAGATTCTTCAAACTGAAGTAATGGCCACCAAGAAGAGCGTCTTCCACAAAAGAAATTTCAAATCTGTCCCCCAAAGCTGAAAAATATTGTCTAGCACCCCTTAGTCCAGTTCCTACTCATGTGCCTGAGCAGAAGAGCGGCTTAGCTTGTCTGCCAGAGTGTTCTCGACTCCTGGAACATGAATCGCCGTTCGGTGAAGGTCGTGTTGTGTTGCCCAATCCCAAACCCTCATTGCCTCCCTGCATAGAGGGTAGGACCGAGTTCCCCCCTGTTTGTTGATGTACCACACTACGCACATGGTGTCCGTCTGGACGGCTAGGTGGCCGGGAAGGATGTATTGGTGAAGGGCTTGGAGAGCGTACAACACTGCCTGAAGCTCGAGCACATTGATGTGGAGAGCTTGCTCCAGCCTCGACCAGGAGCCTTGGGTCCAATGAGGACCTAGATGGGCTCACCAACCTTCGCCTGACACATCTGTAGTCAGAGTCTGGAGGGGGGAGAGGATGAAAGAAAGGGACCCACCGAAACAGGTTCTCTCGAACCATCCACCATTGCAAGTCTCGCACCATCGGCGATGAGATCAGCACTAATTCATCTAGGTCGTCCAGAAGTTGATCCTACTGACAGCGAAGAGTCCACTGAGAGATCCTCATGTGGAGTCGAGCTCGGAGGACCGTCGAAATAGCGGCCGCCATGAGCCCCAGAAGACGGAGGACCAACCTCGCCGAGACCCTCCTGCGGTCTTGATAGCAGGGAAATCTGAGTTTGAAGAGAGGCCGCTCTGTCCGGAGGCAGGAAGGCCTTGCTCACGGTCATATCGAGGATGGCCCCGATGAACTGTAGTCTCTGGGAAGGATCCAGATGAGACTTGGAATGGTTGATGGTAATATCCAAGCAAATGAAAACCTGCTGGGTGAGGGAGAGAGTATGCAGGAGTTCCTCCCTGGACGAGGCCGCCAGGAGCCAATCGTCCAGGTAAGGGAAGAAAGAATTACTCACCTTAGTAATGTTGTTTCTTCTAATGGAGTCTTGCTATATTATGACAATTGCAGTTTGTCCCACCATTAGAACTGCTCCGGAGGTGAAAGAGTTAACTCCCATTCTAAGAATGGAACTTGGAGCGCGAGCTCGGTTAGAGAAGCTCTGTCTGGGTTATTTCAAACTTAAACTGTCAGATCTTTACGAGCAAAACTCACTAAGGTCTGTGTGGAAGCTGTAACCTACACTAGCCAACTGGCTACCTGACTATTAACACATATTCCTGGTCCCAACACAAAGACTCAAGTCAGGGGACCAGAAATAATAATATAATATAAGCAATAATACGAGATAAAATAAAAACACCACACCCCAAAACCCCAAGAAGGGGTGGAAAACATATAATGGGCATAACTAGCGCCCACACTAGGCTGCCCACCCCATACCCAAGTAGAAGTTCTGAGAGGGGCAGGCTGGGGGGGAGGTCATAATATAGCAAGACTCCATTAGAAGAAACAACATTACTAAGGTGAGTAATTTTTTCTTCAAACAACATGAAGTCTTGCTATATTATGACAATTGCAGACTACACAGCAGTACCTCCATGGAGGAGGGACAGAACCTACTTAGGGAATAGGCTCTGAAGCTGTGCCAAACCGAGCATCTCTCCTGTCCTGGACATCCAGGGAGTAATGCTTGGTGAAAGTGTGTACAGTTTCCAGGTAGCTGCTTGACATATCTCTAAGATAGGGATGTCTCTGGCAGCAGCTAGAGACGCGGCTGTACCTCTGGTAGAATGAGCCCTCAGGCCAGAGGGGGAACTTTCCCCAGTTTCTGATAACAAAATTGGATACAAGAGACAATCCACCTGGCAACTGATCTCTTAGTGGCAGGTCTCCCTTTTCCGACCTCACCATAAGTGAGAAAAAGTTGGAGGGATTCGAACCTGTGACCCTTGGTACGTTCTATATAGTAACTTAGGGCCCTCTTAACATCTAAACTGTGCAATCTCCTCTCGCCAGAAGAGGAATGTTCAGTGAAAAACACTGGAAGGGAGATAGATTGATTAAGATGGAAATCTGAAACCACCTTAGGCAAAAACTTCCTGTTAGTCCTGAGGACTACCTTATCCCTGTGGAAAGAAATAAAGTCAGTTTCTACTGACAAGGCTTGCAACTCACTTATGCGCCTGGCAGAAGTGATAGCCACTAGGAAAACAGTTTTCCAAGTTAAGTACTTAAGCTCTGCAGAAGACAGAGGTTCAAAAGGGGGTTGCATTAACTGGGCAATGCAAACATTAAGGTCCCAGGCAGGGGCCGGATCCCTAAAAGGTGGATTAGTATGAAGTAATCCTTTAAAAACTTGGAAAATACAGGGTGAGCGGAAAGAGAGGAGGGCTTTCCTGCTGAAACAAAAGCAGAGACAGCTGCCAAATGTACTTTCAGGGTAGCTGGTCTCAGGCCCAAAGAATTAAGATGGACCATATAGTCCAAAACAATGGGCAAATCAGCAGATTCCGGGGAAATATGTTTCCCAGAACACCAGATGGAAAACCTTTTCCACTTAGAATTATAAGTAGCCCTAGTGGAAGGCTTCCTAGAAGCCTTTAGGATTTCAAGGACACCCTGAGAAAGGTGTAGGTCAGCAAATTCTAACTCCTCAAGAGCCAGGCCTTGAGGTTGAGGGATTTGAGGTTCGGATACCAAACTCTCCCCTGGGCACAGGTTAACAGGTTGTGATTCCTGGGGAGACATAGGGGAAGACGGACTGCTAGGGACAGAAGGAGTGGGTACCAGGGCTGCCTGGCCCAATCTAGGGCAATCAGAATCACCCTGCAAGGCTGAGATCTGATTTTGACTAGCACCTTGAATAGGAGAGGAAGGGGGAAAGGCATAAAGAAACTTCCCTTCCCAATCTAGGAGAAAGGCATCCAGGGGGACTGAGCCCAACACTGGGGGCCTGCAACAGAACAGTGGAAGTTGGTGATTGTCTGGGGCTGCAAAAAGATCTATCTGAGGGGTGCCCCATCTGGCAAAAACTATCCCCAGTACTTGAGGATCCAGAGACCATTCGTGATGGCCCTGGGAAATCCTGCTGAGAGCATCTGCTAGGACATTGTCCTTTCCTGGAAGGTGAACTGCTATGAGGGAAGTGTTCAGGGAATAGGCCAGAGACCACAACTTCATTGCCTCGGTGCACAAGGCCGAAGACCGAGTGCCTCCCCTGCTTGTTGATGTACCACATTGTTGTGGTGCTGTCTGTTCTGACTTGTACCACTTTGTTCTGAACAGACGCAGAAAACACTTGAAGTGCTAAAAAGACAGCTCTGAGTTCCTGCAAATTGATGTGGAGCAGAGATTCCTGAGGGGACCACACTCCCTGAGTGGAGAGGTCGCCCATGTGGCTCCCCACCCAGGAGGAAGCATCTGTAGTGAGGGTCAAGGAGTGAGACAGAGGAATGAAGGAGACCCCAGTCTTAAATTGCTCTGATCCTGCCACCACTGGAGGCCTGGATCAGGGTTCGGTCACTGGGACCAACTTGGAAAGGGGTCTCTTCTCTGAGACCAAAAGGCTCTCAAGTGAAACTGAATGTCCCTCATCTGAAATCTTGCTCCTTGCACTACAGCTGGATGCAGCCATGTGCCCCAGGAGCTGCAAAAGTGTCTTGCTGGTCGAGACCTGCAGAGTGAAGGAGGAGGCCAGAGCCACCAAGTTCTTACCCTCTCTAAGGGTGGAAGGCTCTGGCTGCTTTGTCCAGTTCTGCACCTATGAAGGTGAGCACCTGAACTGGTTCCAGAACTGACTTTGGAAGATCTGAGCAAGAAGCCCAGGGAGGTGAGCAGCTGCTGGGTAACTTGCAGGTGAGATTTACCTGTTCTGTGGACTGGCCTACAATGAGCCAGTCGTCCAGATAGGGAAAGACAGCAATCCTTTGCCTTCTTAAATGAGCAACTGCTACTGCCAGACATTTTGTGAATACCCTTGGGGCAGAGGTGAGGCCGAAGGGCATTGCTCTGAACTGGTAGTGACCTGAGGGCAGTTCGAATCTGAGGTACTTTCGGTGGGAGCTTCTGATTAGGACGTGAAAATAGGCATCCTTGAGGTCCAGGGAGGCTAGCCAGTCCCCTGGCCTTAGAGAGGGTAAAATCATTGCCAGAGTTACCATTCTGAACTTTGGTTTCAAAAGGTGTTTGTTCAGATATCTCAGGTCTAAAATGGGCCGCCATTCTCCTGTCTTTTTTGGGGTAAGGAAATATCTGGAGTACAGACCCTTGCCCTGGTGTAGGGGAGAAACCCTTTCTACAGCTCTGAGAGCCAGGAGGGTTGAGACTTCTGTTTCTAAAGTAAAGGTCTCTAAAGAGTTTGCAGGTGGGAAAGATCTGATTCTCATCTTTGGGAACTTTTGAAGCTGAGAACCAGACCCTGGCTTACTACTTCCAGGACCCACTTGTCTGAAGTTATAGAGACACCCAGTTCTGAACGGTAAGCCAACCTGCCCCCTACAGGTGAAGGAGAATCGCCCTGGGCACCTCATCAGGGTGTCTGTTTGGCAGGTGCTTTAGGCTGAGGGGTGGAGCAGGCCTGCCCTCACCCCGCTGCCTCTCCTCTGAAGAACCCTCTGAAGCATAAGCAGAGAGGCCTGGGTTTGTAAAAGGCCTGTGAAAGGCTCACATCTACCCTGGGGTCTGCCTCTGAGGAGTGACTTGCCGCCTCCTTAGCCTGAGCACCTTATAGGTAGTCCTATATTCATCCATTTTCTTCATATAATTCTCTGTCTGCTCCCCAAACAGAGAATTTCCAACCACAGGAAAATCCATAGCCTTAGTCTGGGTATCCTGTGACAAGCTAGTACACCTGAGCCAGGCCAACCTCTACGAAAAGCTACAGACGTAGCCATGACTCTAGAGGATACATCATTAAAATCCACAGCAGCATGAAACTGCACCTTAGATGCCTCAATGCCATCAGCAGCCACCTGTTCCAGCTCATTAGCAAGCTGGCCAGAGGCCTGTTTGGCCAAAGCCATGACAGTGTCCCATCTAGATTTTTGATACCTTGCTACATAAGCCAAGTAATTTGCTTGCCTGAGTCCCAAGGACGCTGCCATGTATTTTTTTTTAGCCATGGCATCAATCTTCCTGGAATCCTTGTCAGGAGGATGTGAAGCCAAGGGAATATTAGCTTTATCACAGGCTGCAGCCTGAACCACACCAACATGACTGCATTGCTGTGAAAGGAATTCTGTATCAGGACCTGACAGAGTGTACCTCCTGTCCATCTTTTTGTCCACAGGAGGCACAGAATTAGGAGTTTTTAAAATTTTTATTGTTTGTTTCCTAAATGATTTATGCAAAGGAATAGACAATCTCCTAGACTCTGGAATATCCATCATTTCTACAAAATCAGGTTCCTCTTGCTCATCCACAGCTTCCTCCAATGGGAGCTGGAGGGTTTCAGCAACTTTTTTGTAAAACATAAAGTGAGAGGGGGACTCAGAAAGCGAAGGGGGAGATTCTAAAGGTCTGTCTGGGGAGATGTCCGGTTCAATGGGCACACCCAGACCCTCCAAGTCACATTCATACTGTTCATAATCATCCTCCCCCTCCTCTGGTTCATAAAACTCTTCAACATCATATTCCTGAACCGGTGGAACCGACCGAATCGACCTTTTACCAGACAGTGGCGGTTCGGACGGAACCGGAGAAAGTGACTGGACAATCTGAATAGCTCTTGCTATCTCTGCAGCAGTTGGAGAAGGAATTTTGGGCTCCACACCTGCTGATTTTCTTGTTTTCTTTACTGGAACTGGCTCCTCCGAGCCAGCTTTATGTTTGGCCGAGGAAGTCTCGCCCTGGTCAGAGGGCACTCCCTCCGGTTCGGTTGGCACCGAACCGGGCTGGCCATCCGGGTCAGCGGACTTTTTGGCCTCTCGTTCCCTGAGCCTGCCAACTCTCTTATCCAGGGTGGCTGCAGGGAAATTTTTACAAATCTGGCAGTCTGAATTGAGGTGGTCAAACCACAGACAATATACACATGTGGTGTGTGGGTCAGCCTTGGCAAAGACTTCCCCACAGACATCACAGTGTTGAAACCCAGTGGGCCCGGTTTTTCTTTTGGGTTTCTCAGACATAATGCCAGCCTAACCAAAAACTTGCCCTTTAAACGGCAGTGCCAGGCAAGACACCCTTATCGGTTCCTAACCGTGTCACGGGTCTTGGAAAAACGTAATGAAATCCGGTTTTTTTAGAACCGATAAGAACCGGGAACCGCACTCTAAAACCTTCAATTTCAAGTTTTAAAACAAGCTGATCGGTTCAAAACCGAACCGATAACATTTACAAGTTCCACACAGAAAATAAACTGTAATTACTTACAATACCACAGACAGAGCTTGAACCGATCGGTTTTGCAGTTAAAATAATAATATTCTCGGTTGATCTGAACCGAGAAAACACTGTTTAAACCGAGAAATGAACCGAGCAGTAGGAGAAATCTCCGGAGCGACTGTTCAGTGAGGCGGAGTAAAGAATCTGACAGTTTAAGTTTGAAATAACCCAGACAGAGCTTCTCTAACCGAGCTCGCGCTCCAAGTTCCATTCTTAGAATGGGAGTTGACTCTTTCACCTCCGGAGCAGTTCTAATGGTGGGAGAAACTGCAATTGTCATAATATAGCAAGACTTCATGTTGTTTGAACACCTGTACTCCCATAGTACGTAGGTGGGCCGCTACCACAGCCAGGCATATGGTAAATACTGGGGGGGGCCGAGGATAGACCAAAGGGGAGCGCCTTGAATTGGTAGTGGTCCCCCGAAACGCAAAATGAAGGTACTTGCGAGGAGAAAGGCGAATGGGTATGTGCAGATAGGCATCCTGCATATCCAGTGCACAAAGCCATTGACCCGGCCAAAGAAGGGGCAGAAGGCTCTGCAGGGAGAGCATCCTGAACCTTTTGTATTCGACATAAAGATTCAGGGAACTGAGATCTAGAATAAGTGTGAGATCTCCCGTCTTCTTTGGGACCAGGAAGAAATGGGAATAGTAACCCGTCCCTTGAAGATGAAGAGGGACGGGTTCTATGGCCTGCTTCGAGAGAAGGGCAGAGATTTCTTCCCGGACCAAAGGAAGGTGTTCCCTTGAATAAGACGACTTCAGAGGTGGGTGGCGGGGTGGTTTCTGAAGAAACTCTATGGAATGCTCTTCCGCAATAAGCTGGAGCACCCAAGAATCCGTGGTTATCCTCTCCCAACCCGGAAGGTGGAGGGAAAACCTCCCTCCTACCGGTTCCTCTGGGAAGTCCAGAGGCGGTGGGAGAGGAAAGGAGTCAGGTGGTGTGGGGCAGCGCAGCAGCTGAAGCACCCGCTGCTTTTTTGGGCGGGGCTTAGCAGCTGCGGGGGCCCGACGTTTGCTGGCCCACCTTCCCTGAGGTTTCGCCTTTGGCCGAATTCGTCTGCGAAAGGGATGACGCTGCTGTTGTTGGGGATGGTACATGGAATCCACAGATTTCAGAGCCGTCCCCTTCTCCTGCAAGTCGGTAATGATGTCCTTGACATCACCCCCGAAAAGCACTGACCCCCGGAAAGGTGCTTCCTGAATAGCAGATTGCACCTCCGGGACCAATCCTGACACACAGAGCCAGGCATGACGCCGTAGACCCACGGCGAAAGCGGAGCTCTGTCCGGCAGTGTCCACTGCATCGTATGTCGCCCACAAAATGTGGTGACTGGCCGAACGAGCAGAACGGACGAGGTCGGCTAACTCCTGTTTGACTTGGGAGTCAGGCAAGGAGTCCAGCTTGGATTCCACCTGGGTAAGGACAGCCTTCTGGTAATCCCCTATGTGGGCGACGTAGTTCAGGGCCCGAATTCCCAGTGTGGAGGAGGTGTAAATCTTTCTTCCATACTGGTCCAGATGGCGAGATTCCTTATCAGGAGGGGACGAGCTCAGATGTTTTGGGTGTGCCGACCAGCCATGAGCGGCGCTAATCACAACAGAGTCGGCCCGAGGGTGAGAGTCCAGGTAGTCAACACCCTCGGGAGCCTGGTAAAGCCTGTTTGACTTCCTAGGAAGTGGGGCTAATGCCGATGGCTGTTTCCATATCGTGGTAACAAGGTCGGCGTGAGGCTCTATCCAGGGTGGCACTAATGTAGGAGCTGTCACTGGCAGAGCCAGATGTTCAGCAAGTTTCAATCGCTGAGGATCTGGTTCCAGAGAGTGCCACTGATGTACTTCCTGGATTTTTCTAAGCAACTCCGTGAAAGATGGATCCTCCGGAGACGACTTCGTCGGAGTCCTCAGCCGGGGTTTCGACGGAGAGCGGGGCTCGTCTCTCTCGGAGCATCCCTCGGAAGAGTCCGAGGAATCCAAGAGTGAAGAAGAAGAAGAAGAAAAAGAATAAGACTCCCTTACTCGACTCGGGGGAGGAACAGGTTCCTTGGGTGGTACCCGAAAACGCGTGTCCTGCCCCTCTCTGGACCCAGAGGGGAGAGCTCTGGAGTCTGGAGGTGGCAAGGGAGTGTGCTGCCTCGGACATATGGGAGCCTGGGGCGGCACCGTCATCGTAAGGCGGCTCTCAACCTCCTTGGTGAGCTGAGCCTTGGCCTCGGCCCACCAGGAGACCACAGTCTCCTGCAGATCCACCGGTGGCCGTGGGGGCGGTGGAGGAGGAGGGGTAAAGGTGTATGGGTTATACCCGTAAGGCGAGTATCCAAAACCCGGCTGTGGGAAACCCGGCGTCGGGTACTGCGGCGTCGGAAAGACCAGCGTCGGGTACTGCGGCGTTGGATACTGCGGTCCCGGGTACGACGGCGTTGGATAAGACGGCGGGTACCCGGGAGGGCTGCCACAGCAGACGGCCCGGTTGGCGGCCTCAAAGGCAGGTCCACATTGGGGGGCCCGGAAGGCGGAGGGCCCGACGGAGGGGGAACATCCAGAAGCGGGATGTCTCCTGGAGCCGGTAGATCCTGCGTCAGTGCCGGCACTGGAGGTACCGGCGCTGGGTCCTGCGTCAGAGGTACCGGCAGAGGTACCGTTGTCAGGGCGCGCGTCCGGGGCCGAGAGTCAGATCCGGTTCCAACGGAGGAGGAAGATCCCTGCATCATCTGGGGATGGAGGAGAGAAATCCCGGGTCAGGCTGGGGTGACTTTGGCTCCCGGATGGCAGCGAAGGCTGTGGGAACCGGCACGACGTGATCGGGAGGGTCCGCTGTCGGGCCCGCCGTGCGTCGGAGTCAACATGTGGTTTAGGGGCGAGCTCCCGGCGGGCGCCAGAGGAGCCAGCGTCTGACTTACGGGAGCCATCACCAGAGGCGGGCAGAGGAGAAGGATAGGCCGGGTCCAGTGTGGTAGAGGACGTGCGCCGCCCCGAAGGGTCGGGCGTCTTATCGACCCGCACCATGCGGACGTCGGAGGAGCCAACGCCCGACTTAGAGGAGTCGCTTCGCCAGTGGGCCGCAAGCTCGCGCCAACCGTGCGGAGGCCTCATTAGCCCGGAGGCGCGCAAGGCCCGAGCGCGAGCCAGACAGGCGGGCCGACGCCGCCTCCGAAACCTTGGAGGGGGCAGAGTGGTCTTAGTCCCAGCGTCTCCAGCAGGAGACGCGGTAGAGGAGGTCTTCTCCTGGTGCCTTTCCTTGTCCTTCTTTTTCCGATGTCCTTCGGGGGAAGTGGATGCCTGCCTCAGTTTTTTCAACTCCTTTTCCATAGAAGACATCTTTTTCTTGAGGAGATGGGCTTCCAGGGACTGCTGGCGCCATTTACGGGTAGCCGTGTTGAAGCTGACGCAGTGCTGACACTTCTCACCGGGTGATCGGGCCTGGCAGAAAAGGAACAGGGAATGGTCAGTCCTGTGTGGCAGTTGGGCCGCAGACGAGTCGTGACTTGTTTTTGTGCCCGGAGTGTAGGGGACGCATATACACAGACGATGACCTGACGTTATAATGGAAAAAATAACTAATTTTCGGTAAAAACCGACGAAAGATAGGGCTGACGAAGCACAAACTTTACCACGAGGCGCTGCACGAGCTAACAGCAGGAAAGAACTGGAAGACAGGCGTCCGGGACCGCCCCTTTATACTGACATCATATGACGCTGGTCACCTGACGTGGGGGCAGTCCCTCGCCAGGGACTGCTAGCTAGAAATTTTTCTGTGGGGTCCTGCCGCCGGCCGGCATCAGTCCTATATGTAATTACCTACTGCAAGAGCTCTCTCGAAGTAAGATCTGCCATAACCTGATTTAGGACTTGAGCAACTAAGGCATTCCAACCCATGGTTGCCGCAACATCTACCCCTGCCCCCATCCCCCCACTCCGAAGAGACACTTCCAAAATCATGGACTGGCTCTGAGCTACTGAATTCTTATTATATAAACTGTAATAACCCTACCTACACATGAGTGGTGGATCCCTTGTTAAGGCTCATAATATCGAGTTCACAGTTTTGTTTTGGACACTTATTGCTTAAAGGGGGAATATAAACATGGAGTTCTAAGTAACCAAAACTAGAAACACAGCACAGTAGTTTAGAGGCTTGCCTACATAACGATATGCTCGGATTCCTCACAAATGCCCAATAATCCATTTTCATCTGTTTACACGTTCCAACAAATATAAACAAAACTTTGTTCCTATTCAAACATCGTGCTTCGGTAGGTGCCTAAAATGGCCGCGATAATGTCAGTGGCGTGACAGTGATCTGGAGTTATAATACAGTCTGCATAGGAACCTTATAAATAACTGTTAAAAATAACACAAAGTGCTTCTCCTCAAAATGCTTTACTGTGAGTATGAAACTTTTCCCACGTACGCAGTAAATCATTTGGAGGAGCAGCGCTTTGTTAGTGTTATTTTAAGAGTTTATAAGGTCCCTATGCACACTGTATTATCATTCCAGAGCACTGTCGCACCACTGATGCCATAATGTCAAGGATGTCACGCCCATTTTAGGCACCTACCGAAGCGTGATGTTTGAATAGGAAGTTTTGTTTACATTTGTTGGAACATTTAAAACAGGATAAAAATGGATTAAAACACATTTTTGAGGCAAACTGAGCATATCATTATGTAGGTATGCTTCTAACCTGCAGTGCTGTGTTTTTGGTTTTGGTTACTCAGAACCCCATTTATATTCCCTTTAACCTGACTTGCCTTTTTTCTTTCCTTTCCTTTATATTATTACATATCAGGGAAATGGTAATTGAATCTAGACAGCACATTCTTGCTTATAACCTGTGAGCTGCAAGAAAAAATTACTCACCTTAGTAATTATGTTTCTTCTAGTGGAGTCTTGCTGTATTCTGACTATAGCAGTTAGGTCCTGCCTTTCAACTGCCCCAGAGAACAAAGGGTTAACTTTTCTATGCCTTGCATAGAATGTTCATCACGAGCTTGGTTGAAGCCTCTGCCTGTTGTTATTCGAACTGCAACCGTCGAATCTTTACGAGCAAAAACTCACTAGGTGTTCTGTGTGGAAACTGTAAAATTTTTACTAGCCACCTGGCAAATGTTTTTGGTTCTCAAAGGAAGACTCAAGTCAGGAAACCCCCAAAAAACACATCTAAAAAACAACATTCCACCCAAAGAAAAAATAGGGTGTAAAATGGACACCCCTAGGGTGCCAACACTGCTCCTGCCCACCCACATCCTAAAAATTAGGTTCTGAGAGGGGAGGCGGGGAGGTCAGAATACAGCAAGACTCCACTAGAAGAAACATACTTACTAAGGTAAGTAATTTTTTCTTCAAACAACATGAAGTCTTGCTGTATTCTGACTATCGCAGACTACCAAGCAGTACCTCCATGGAGGAGGGACAGAACCTACTCTGGAAATAGGCTCTTAAGTACCGCTGTGCCAAACCGAGCATCAGTCCTAGCCTGGATATCCAGAGAGTAATGCTTGGTGAAAGTATGGACTGTTTTCCAGGTGGCTGCTTGACAAATTTCTAAGAGAGTAATATCCCTGGCAGCAGCCAGGGAAGCAGCTGTACCTCTTGTGGAATGAGCCACCAGGGGCCTGAGGGTGGAGTTCTACCCAGTTTTTCATAGCAGAATTGTATACAAGAAACAGTCCACCTAGCAACAGATCTCTTAGTGGCAGGTTTGCCCTTCCCAACTTCTCCATAAGTGAGGAACAACTGGAGTGATTCAAACCTGTGACCCTTGATTCGCTCTATGTAGTAGCTAAGGGCTCTTTTAACATCCAAACTGTGTAGCCTCCTCTCTCCCGAAGAAGAATGATCAGTGAAGAAAACAGAGAGAGATACAGACTGGTTGAGGTGGAAATCTGAAACCACTTTAGGCAAGAACTTTCTGTTAGTTCTAAGGACCACTTTATCTCTGTGAAAAGAGATGAAATCAGATTCCACTGACAGGGCTTGCAATTCACTGATATGTCTGGCAGAAATAATGGCTACCAAAAACACAGTTTTCCAAGTCAAGTACTTAAGCTCTGCTGAGGACAAAGGCTCAAAAGGGGGTTGCATAAGCTGAGCAATGCAAACATTAAGGTCCCAAGCAGAAGCAGGATCCCTAAAGGGGGGATTGGTGTGAAGCAATCCCTTGAAAAACTTACAGAATACAGGATGGGATGACAGAAAGGAAGACTTGCCTACAGACAGGAAAGTAGAAACAGCTGCCAAGTGTACCTAAAGGGTAGCTGGTCTGAGACCTAGGCCATTAAGATGGACCATATAATCCAGAACCGTAGGCAATTCAGCAGAGTTTGGAGAAATATTCTTCTTAGAACACCAAATGCTGGAGTTGTAAGTCTTTCTGGTGGAAGGCTTTCGAGAAGCCTTAAGGATATCCAGAACCCCTTGGGAAAGATGCAGATCTGCAAACTCTAACTCTTCAAGAGCCAAGCCTTGAGATTGAGAGACTGAAGATTCGGGTACCAAATCCTCCCCTGAGAGGATGTTAACAGGATGTAATTCCTGGGAAGAGACAGGGGAAGATGGACAGTTAGGGACAGCAACAAGGAATACCATGGCTGTCTGGCCCAGTCTGGAGCAATCAGAATCACTTTGCATGGTTGTGACCTTATCTTGACTAACACTCTGAACAGGAGAGGGAAGGGGGGAAAGCATACAGAAATTTCCCTTCCCAGTTCAGAATCAGAGCATCCAGGGGGACTGAGCCCAAGACTGGGGGTCTGCAACAAAAGAGAGGAAGTTGGTGATTGTCTGGGGCTGCAAAAAGATCTATATCTGGAGTGCCCCATCTTGAGAAAATCACTTTCAACACCAGAGGATCTAGGGCCCATTCGTGATGGCCCTGGGATATTCTGCTCAGTGCATCTGCTAGGACATTGTTCTTCCCTGGGAGATGAACTGCTATCAGAGAAGTTTGCAGGAAATAGGCCAGGGACCACAACTTCATTGCTTCTGTGCGCAAGGCCATAGACCGAGTGCCTCCTTGCTTGTTGATGTACCACATGGTGGTGGTGGTGTTGTCTGTTCTGACCTGAACCGCCTTGTTCTGCACAGATTTGGAAAAAGCTTGTAGTGCCAGAAACACTGCTCTGAGTTTCAAGAGATTGATGTGAAGCAGAGATTCCTGAGGCGACCACAGTCCCTGAGTGGTAAGATCCACCAAATGGGCTCCCCAGCTCAGCAGGGAAGCATCTGTGGTGAGGATCACTGAATGAGACTAAGTGACAAATGGAACCCCTTGTCTCAAATTGTCCTGATCCTGCCACCATTGCAAGGCTTGGATCAGGGTTCGAGTCACTGGAATTAGTTTGGTAAGGGAATCCTTTCTTTGGAACCAAAAAGCTCTTAAGTGGAACTGAATGTCCCTCATCTGGAATCTTGCCCCCGGACCACCACTGGGAAGCTGCCATGTGGCCCAGTAGCTGAAGGAAATGCCTTGCTGGTCGAGACACCAGAAGACTGAATGAAGAGGCCAGTTCCATGAGGGTCCTTGCCCTTTCCAGGGGAAGGAAGGCTCTTGCTTTTGCCATATCCAGTTCTGCACCTATGAAGGTGAGGAGCTGCACTGGTTCAAGAACTGACTTTGGTAGGTTGAGAAGGAATCCTAAAGAAGTGAGCACTTGCTGGGTCACTTGCAGGTGTGACTTGACTTGGTCTGGAGACTGACCTACTATGAGCCAGTCGTCCAAGTATGGGAAAATGGAAATCTTTTGTCTTCTTAGGAAGGCAACAACTACTGCCAGGCACTTTGTGAAGACCCTTGGGGCTGATGTTAGGCCAAAGAGCATTGCTCTGAACTGATAGTGGCCTGAGGGCAACTCGAACCTGAGGTACTTTCTGTGGGAGCACCTGATGGGAATGTGAAAGTAGGCATCTTTGAGGTCCAGGGAGACTAGCCAGTCCCCTGGCCTTAGAGAGGGAAGGATAATTCCCAGAGTTACCATTTTGAACTTTGGCTTTAAAAGATGTCTGTTCAGATATCTTAGGTCCAGGATGGGTCACCACTCTCCTGTCTTTTTGGGGGTTAGGAAGTACCTGGAGTACAATCCTTTGCCCCAGTGTAGGGTGGGAACTCTCTCTATAGCTCTGAGAGCTAGGAGAGAAGAAACCTCTGCCTCTAGGGCAAGGGTCTCTGAAAGATTTGCAGGTAGAAAAGATCTGGCTCTCATCTTGGGAAATTTTATGAAGCCGAGAAAAAGTCCCTGGCTTACTACTTCCAGTACCCACTTGTCTGATGTAACAGACATCCAGTCCTGGACAAAGTAAGCCAGCCTGCCCCAAACTGGTATAGGAGAATCGACCCGGGCAGACCCATCAGGGTGTCTGCTTGGCAGGGGCTTTAGGCTAAGGGGTGGATGCAGGCCTTCTCATCCCCCCTTCTGCCTCTCCCTCTAAAGAACCCCCTCTGTGAAAAGAAGAAGAGGAGACCTGAGCTTGGAAAAGGCCTTTGGAAAGGCCTGCCCCTGCCCCTGGACTGCTGCCTTTGAGGAGTTGCTTGCCTTTCTTTGGCCTGAGCACTCCTGTAAGTGGTCCTGTATTCGTCCATTTTCTTCATGTAATTCTCTGTCTGCTCCCCAAACAGAGAATTACCAACTACAGGAAAATCCATGGCCTTAGCCTGGGTATCCTGTGAGAGGCTAGTACATCTGAGCCAAGCCACTCTCCGAAGAGCCCCAGATGTAGCCATGACTCTTGAGAATACATCATTGGAGTCCACAGCAGCATGAAACTGTACTTTCGATGCCTCAATCCCATCTGCAGTCACCTGCTCCAGCTCCTTGGCAAGCTGGGTAGGAGCCTGTTTAGCCAGTGCCAGTACAGTGTCCCACCTGGACTTCTGGTACCTGGCTGCATAGGCCATATAATTAGCCTGCCTGAGTCCCAAAGATGCTGCCATGTACTGCTTCTTTGCCATGGCATCAATCTTCCTGGAGTCCTTGTCTGGGGGGTGTGATGCCAAGGGAATGTGCCTTATCACAGGCAGCAGCCTGTACAACCCCAACATGGCTGCATTGCTGAAAAAGGAACTCCGTGTCTGAGCCTGAGAGAGTGTACCTCTTGTCCATTCTTCTGTCCACAGGAGGTATAGAATTGGGAGACTTAAGAATTTTTTGCCTCTGTTTCCCAAAAGATTTGTGGAGGGGAATAGACAGTCTCCTGGACTCTGGGATGTCCATCATCTCAACATAATCAGGCTCTTCCTGATCCTCTACTGCCTTCTCCACAGGAAGCTGGAGGGCATCAGCCACCTTTCTGTAGAACATGTAGTGTGAAGGGGACTCAGAAAGCCTAGGAGGAGAAACACCTGAAGGTCTGTCTGGGGAGATGTCCGGGTCAATTGGCACATCCAGACTTTCACCATCACCATAATCATCCTCATACTCTCCCTCCTCCTCAAACTCCGGTTCATAAAATTCTTCCAAGGTATAATCTGGAACCGGGGGAACCGACCAAACTGAGCCCCTGTCAGATGGTGCCGGTTCGGTCGGAACCGATTGAAGCAATTCCATAATAATAATCACTTTGGCTATCTCATCGGCGGTCGGAGTATGAGATTCTGGATCCGAACCAGTCGATTTGTCTTTTCTTTTTGTCGGAACCGATTCCTCGGAATCGGCTCTCTTTTTGCCCGAAGAAGTACCGCCTTGGTCAGAGGGCACTCCTTCTGGTCCGGGTCGGAACCAAACCGGCTGTCCATCCAGATCAGCGGACTTGGCCTCCCTTTCCTCAGTCTACCTAATCTCTTTCCAGGGTAGATTTGGGAAAATTCTTGCAAATTTGGCAGTCTGAATCGAGGTGGTCAAACCCCAGACAATAAACACAGGTGGTGTGGGATCAGCCTTAGCAAAGACCTCCCACACACACTGCAGTGTTGAAACAGTGGGCCAGTTTTTTCTTGGGTTTCTCAGACATGGCCAACCTAATAAGCGTACCTTTTTGACAATCGCACATAGGCAAGACCCCTATCGGGTCCTGACCGTGTCCATGGGTCTTGGAAAACGTATTTAAAACCCGTGCTTTTTTTTTTTTCAACCATACAGACCGTAACCACACACTAAAGTAAAGTACAAGTTTTACCTCAAAATGATCGGTTCGGCCACAGTTTACAAGTTCCACACAGAAAACAGAACAAAAACCTATCTAGTACTCATGGTACCACAGACAGAGACTTGAACCGACTATGCGGAAACAACAATTCGGAAGAAACCGACCGAAAACCGACACTTCAACCGACTTTTGAACCGAGCAGCAGGAGAAATCTCCGGAGCGACTGTTCAGTGAGGCGGAGAAAAGAATCTGACGGTTGCAGTTCAAATAACAACAGGCAGAGGCTTCAACAGAGCTCGTGATGAACATTCTATGCAAGGCACAGAAAAGTTAACCCTTTGTTCTCCGGGGCAGTTGAAAGGCAGGACCTAACTGCAATAGTCAGAATACATCCATGCCCATGCCCTGCACAGATGAAGGACCATCCTGGGGGCGGGGGTGCTTGTCACTTGGGAACAACACATGACGCAGTGCTTCATCTGTTCCCTTCTATGGGTAGATGGGTCTTGGAAGGGGTGGGGGCCAGGAAGTGGTTGCCTGACCCATCAGGCAGGAATGCAGAAACTAGGAGGCGGGGGGGGGGGTTCCTCCACGGTTCATTATACCCCTTGTTGTGTCTCACTTCCACAACAATGCACTTATTTATATAGCACTGCTCATGGAATCCATCCTAAGAAGAAAATCTCAGGGTCTAACTGTGGTATTAACTATGCACAGTCCAACCACCTTTCTTGCCAGCCTTATAACGCCTCCACAGGAGCATCAGGCCTCCCACTACACTTTATGTTTTCCCTCTTAAGGAGGTTACAGGAGCAGATTCAACCTTGGCTTTAGCCATTGTGACCTGAAGTCCTTTTATCTGGAGGTGAAGCAGGCTAGAAAAGGCCTATTCACACTACACCAGAGTAACAGATTTTCTGTTACAGGGCCCACAACACTTATGTATTTCCCCTCTGGGAACTTCCATCTGTTCCGGCCTAGGAAAGGAATTCTCCCTCTCCCTACCTTGGAAGGGCACTAGGAGGGATTTCTCCTTCAAATACCGTTAGCGAGAAGGCGTCCAGTTGGTCCCCCTTGCTCCCCGTTTTGTCAATGTTACTGTATTTCATTGATTTTATTGGGAGCCTAGATGGTGCAATGTCTGTACCACTTACAGTATGCTTTTGCTGTGCATCGCCTGGCTGAGCCAGCTGCGAGTGGTCACTTTTCTGCACTCCTCCTCCATAGCTCCTGCTGCACCCACCTATCATACCTACCTTGGGGGGGTCTACCCTCACTGAAATCAACCTTGCAATCACAAAATTGATAATGGCTAATCCCTTGAAAGTAGTCTCCTTTAATGTCAACTGGATCCACAGTCCATTAAAACATTAACTGTATTCTACAGCAGTTAAAACAGGACATCCCTGAGATAGTGTTCCTTCAGGAGGTACACACTCAATTCACTAACTGGGGCTTCTCCACAGTAGTAGCTTCCTCCCACAAGTCAGGCTACAGGCGTGGGATAATGATCCTCATCCCTAAAGGGGTTCCTTTCCAACTGCAGGACCAAGTAGTAGAAATGGAAGGGTCTTATTTTATAGTTATGGGTTCCCTTTACGATGCCCCAGTCACCCTTGCCAGTCTCTACATCCCCCCCCTCCGCACTCAAGAGAAGTCTGTAGCCCAACGTTTCCTTAATAAATTGCTACCCCTCATGCAGGGACAACTTATCATGCGAGGGGGCCTTAATACTAGATTGACCCCAGCCTTGGCTGCCACTGGTACTATGGCATATCATATTACCCCTTGCAGAAATATCTCCAGAACACCTTAACCCATCTGAGGCTGACTGATATCTGGAGACATTCCTTTCCTACAGGGCAGGAATATACTCATTATGCCGCCCAAATTGCATACAATAGCCAGGCTTGATTATATTTTTACCATGGTGGAGCATTTGGATTCCCTGTAGGATATGTCCCAGGACACCATCATGCTTTTTGACTATGTCCCAGTCTACGTTAAATTCTGCCCAGGAAAACCTAAATAAACCACACAGTGGTGGTTCAACCTGGCACAGCTTCAGGACCCTGGTGTCCTACAGCTCTCTAGAGGAGATGATCCTACGTATTATTCAGGAAACTCCGGTCCTGATACCACTGCCCCATCTTCTGGGACACTGTTAAGGCAGTGCTCAGTGGTGAACTTATAGCATATTATACCTAACAAACAAACAAACAAACACACAAAACAACAAAAGCGGGAAGCTTGACTCCTTGAATTACAGCAAACTCTGCACAGCTTGCAAGCTTTTCTGCAACAAGGTGACAATTCAAGTGCACCTCAGACTGCCAAGGTGAAGCAAGAATGACAAAAGATAATGGATGACAAAGTGACACAGGCACTTTTCTGTCTTAAACACTCCCATAATTAAGAGGGGGGAGCAAGCAGCTTGGACCCAGGACCACAGACTTCGGGCATGTAGAACACAGGCATGCATTCTGCAACCTTTTTCACTCAGGTTCCACAACTTTCACTTGGTAGCCCAATACTAGCAGAGAAGTGTTCTCTCATTATTATCAGGATCCATATGTAGCAGAGGGGGATGCCCCACAGGAGCAAATTCAAGCTAATCTAAATGCGCTACCCCTCCCAAGACTGAACCTGTATGCTTCTCAGTGGCTGTTGACATCTATAACAGCCAAGGAGGTCCACAGAGTTCTGCGAGATTCTAAAATCCAGAATTGTGCAGGCCCAGATGGATACCTGGCCAAGTTCTACAAAATATTCTAAGACCATCTCCTTTCTCCAATGCCTTCTGCTTTTCCGGCACTTCAGAAGGAGGGTATTCCATGTTCCTCTTTGCAGTATGCCATGATCTTGCCAACACCAAACCTGGATAAATACCCCCGCTACGTGGCCTCATACATGCAGACATCCATCCTGAATTAGTACTGTAACATTTTTATGTCTGTCTGGGCCAACAGACTGGAAAATCTTCTGCTGACAAAGTCTGTTCGCCACCATTAGGCACACAATAGTGCCAGATGTACTCTAACTGGATTCTGCTACAACTCAACAGACACCAGTGGCGCTGCTTAGCTCAGATGTGGAGAAGGTGTACAGCAGCGTGGTTTGGCCTTTTTTGTGGGCCACCCTCTTGAACTTTGGTGTCTCAGGAGAGGCTGTCCATATGTTACAAAGAATATATACCTCGCCTCAAGCTTTCCAAAGAGTGAACGGCACATTTACTTTTCCTTTTCCACTTGGATGGGGCACAGTAGGGCTGCCCTCTGTTGCTCCTTCTTTTTGCTCTGTACCAGAAACCACTGGCAGCAGCGATCCAAACTTATCCATAGAACACAGGGATTCCCAGGACTTTAAAGAGCAACTTACAGGCAAGCCATACAATAGTGTTGCCTGCCGTATGACTTAAGTTAGCCATATTTTGGCTTTTTTTGGAATTTCTTAAAAAAAGTTATTAGCTCCATAAAGCCGGTTTATAATTTCCATGTGCAAGCAGGTGGCGCCAGATGCAGCCCCACCTAAAAATAGCATAATTAAGACATAGAGAGAAGGCTGGGCAGCTGATGGAGAGTAATAGGATCGGGAGGGCTCTGTATATTGATTATCCTGCTGCAGGTATACATGTATGGGGCCAATGTATAGCATATATTATAGCCCCATACATATATACCTGCCAGCAAAGATAATCTGAGTAAATTTAAGCGTTCCCCCTCCCCAATCCCACTACATTCTCCATAGAGCGCCTGCAGCCATGTTCCCTACTTCAATTCATATTTATGTTATTTTTAAGGGTGGGGCTGCAGTGCTCCACGGCTGCTCAGCTTCTACCTGGGAGTTATGACCTGGGCTCTAGGGAACTAATAATTTTTTTTATAAATCACAAAAAAAGATGAAATAAAAATAACTCCTAAGGCAGGCAACTCCATGATATGGGTTGCCTGTCTAGAGAGGAAAATGTTGCTAGCTGCTCTTTAAGCTCTCATTCTTTTCTGAAGACATCCTGCTTACACTGCCATCTCCTGAGGTGTTTGTCCAAGCTGTCTGGGAAATGCTGTCATTATTTGGTGAGCTGGCAGGATATTAAAGGAGAACTGCACCAAGTTATTTTTCACAGCAGACGCTGCTTATTAAATACTGATTCAAATTCTTCTATTTCTCTAGCTGTACAGGCTTTTTAGTTATCCTAGTGATTGCTTCTGATTTCTATGCTGCTGGTAAGAATCATCTTAGAACTGTATGATGTAGATTATGTCCCTGTTCTACTCATCCATTGATGGCACAATGCACCTATGTTCTATTTCAGAACTTTATGGTTGTTTGAGGACATAAACTACATCATACAGTTCCAAAATGGTACTTACCAACAGACTGCAAAGCAGAAACGACCACTAAAGGACTCCCCACCTGCTGCCCTCATACCTCTCCTCCCCCCAGCTTAATTTCTTGCAATACTGCTTGCTCATTTTTGGTACTTGGGGCTCCTTCCCTCCTCATCTTGTATCCTATCCACCTTGTGAACCCCATTTTTCTACAGACAAATGACTGGTTTCACCGTTAGGCATCTTATACCCGTAAGTGAGTTAGTTAGCCCCCACTTAATTAAAGGCATTAAAGGGAATGGGACAGGAATCAGGGGTTGAGGAACAGTGGGCAGTATATAAAATGGGGATTACAAGAACAACAGAATTATGTATTAAGCAGGTTAGCGAGAGGAAAAGGAAGAGGAGACCATTATGGTTTTCCAAAGAGGTAGCAAAGAAAGTGAAAGCCAAAAAGATTGCATTCAGGCAATACAAAAAGACACAGGCAGAAGGGATAGGGAGAAGTACCAGGAGAAGCGAGGGAGGTCAGTAGGGAAGCCAAAGTTCAGACAGAAGAACACATTCAAAATCAGTGGGTAGAGGGACAAAACCTTTACAGGCACGTAAGTGAAAAAAAAGACAAAGGGAGTGATAGTGAGACTGAAGGGGAGGATGGGGGCCATGGAGGATGACAACAGTAAAGCTGACACACTGAACAGGTATTTCTGCTCAGTCTTTACTGAGGAAGAGGAGGGTAATGGGTCCTGAAGGGAGCACAAGGGTGAGAATGTGCAGAAATGAACACAAGTCCCTTTACACTAGAAAGGGTCCTGAAGGAACTGGAAGTAATAAGAGTTGATAAAGCAATGGGGCCAGATGGGGTGCACCCCAGGGTCCTTAAAGAACTAAGAGAGGTGGTGGCTGAACCTCTGGCTATCCTGTTTAGCCGATCACTGGAAATAGGGGAGGTACCCAAAGACTGGAGGACAGCAGATGTAGTCCCCTTATACAAAAGTGGGAACAAAGAGGAAGCAGGGAACTACAGACCAGTCAGCCTCACCTCGGTAGTGGGGAAGATCATGGAAGCACTACTGAAGGAGAGATTGGTAGAACATCTGGTTGTCAATGGACTACAGGACCCAAAGCAGCATGGTTTCACCAGGAGGTGGTCATGTCAGACCAACCTCATTGAATTTTTTGACTGGGTGACTAGGGAGGTGGATCAGGGGAAGGCAGTAGACATGGCCTATCTGGACTTCAGCAAGGCCTCTGACACTGTGTCGCATAGAAGACTATTACACAAACTGGGGAATATGGGTGTGGGCAGGACAGTAGTGTGTGGGTAGTATAACTGGCTGGGTGGCAGGACACAGAGGGTGGTGGTAAATGGCTGTCACTCCACAGAGGGAAGAGTGACCAGTGGGTACCACAGGATCAGTGCTGGGACCGGTCCTATTCAACATCTTCATCAGTGACATGCGCAGGACCTAGAAGGCAGAATTTCACTGTTCGCTGATGACACAAAGCTCTGTAACAGAGTAGACACACCAGAGGGTGTAGACAGAATGAGAAGCGACCTGCAGAAACTTGAAGAATGGTCAGGGTTTGGCAGTTGAAATTCAATGCAAAGAAGTGCAAGATAATGCATATGGGGCACAAAACCCTGGCACAATATATCAGTTGGGGGTGAGGATATAGCATGCACCAAGCAGGAAAGGGATCTTGGGTTATCATCCTGATGACCTCAAGGTAGGGAAACAGTGTGACAAGGCAGCAGGTAAAGCAAATAGGATGCTGGGATGTATAGGCAGGGCATTACCAGCAGGAAAAGGGAGGCATAATTCCGCTATACAAGACACTAGTGAGGCCCCCACCTGGAGTACAGTGTACAGTTCTGGAGACCATACCTCTGTAGACAAAGACAGGGTAGAGAAGGTTCAGAGGAGGGCAACAAAGATGGTGCATGGATTGCATCACAAGTCCTATGAAGACAGGTTGAAGGAACTGAACATGTACTCCTGGAGAAGAGGAGGAGAGGGATATGATAGAGACATATATATCTTACAGGGAGGAACAGGGTGCAGGAAAACACTATTTTAAGCGAAAAAGATGTTCCAGGACTAGAGGGCATGGGATGAAGTTGGAGGAGGACGATTCAGAGGAAACATGAGAAAGAATTTCTTCACAGAACGGGTGGTGGACAAGTGGAACACCCTGCCAGAGGAAGTGGTGGGGGCTGAAACAATCACGGGATTTAAGAATGCATGGGATAGACAAAGGAATTCTGGAGGTCAGGGGTAAGGTGCAACAGACTTCTAGGAAAACAAACTGAACTTACAAGCTCAAATGGGCAGACTGGGTGGGCCATAGGCCCTTATCTGCCGACACTGTCTATGTATCTATGTATCTACTTCCTCTATCCTAACCTCCTGAGTAACATGTACTACTCTGTTGTATCCACTTTCACTGTAATATTTACTACTTTGTTTGTATTGTGATCATGACGTGGAACCCATGTAAAGAGCTCTGAGCTCAAGTGGTATTATCCGAGACTTTAATAAATAAATAATAAAAAAAAAGGACTATGTAGATGGAAAAAGAACAGCATTTGAACCAACAGTTACAAACCAGTCTCTACTGGGAACAAGCACTTGTTAATGCTGAATGTTTGCTTGCTGATATTAGCATTAGAAATGCAGGAGTTAGACAGATGCGGAATAGGAATGGCAGTGAAGTGGTGAACTTGACATGAACCGCACCTCCACGCTGTAGAGACGGACAGGATGTGGGGTAAGTTTTTGGGTCGTCACCCATGACGGTCAAGCCATGTCACCTCACCCTATTCTGCAGACAGCAAGATGTGTTGACCTGTGCCTTAGGGTGTCTGGCTTTACAGTCAGCCCATTCCAAAAGGACATACGTTGAAATGGGTGCAGCATAGCAGAATGGGGAGAAGTCTTGGGATGAAGAGTCCAAGGTACACCTCGATGCCGGTCTGTGGCAGGAGGGTGGGGGTGGGATGGCATGAGCAGTATGGTCGGCAATCCAAAGGCACACCCCAATGCCTGTCTGTGTGTACAGGGTAGGACGTTATGGTTAGAAACCCTAATGCCTCAGGCATTTGCTGGTATTCACAGTACAAATTTTGAACATGGCCTTTTTGTGAGCCCACTTCATGAAAGCATTTGGGACCTCTTCTCATTAGCAGTGTGATTTTGTCAGTGTGTCCCGAAAAGTGACTTCCAACAGTGACAGTGCCATTCTGCACCACATGTACAAAAACACAGATCGGACAGGATGTGAAGAATGACAGCTGAACCATCCATAGGGAGGTATGAAGAGATGGCAATGTTGAAAATGTGTTGTGGGAATATTAACAATGCTTGCTGTTCTGAGCATACGTGGAAACCGTGCAACGCATGCGCATAACACAGTCATTTTATGGAGTTTCATCACCAGATTCTCACCATAGGCATTTAATGACCTGTGCTGATGAACAGCGTCACTGTGATTTTGTTACTGTGTCCTGAACACTGCTGTCCCACAGCAACCACGGTAGTCTACGCCGGATCGGCAAAAACAAGTTTTGACCAGGATGTGAAAAATGACAGCTGTACTGTTCATAAGGAGGTGTGGAAAAATGGCAATGCTGAAAATCTGGAGTGAAAATATTACAAATGTGCAGAGTTATAAGCGTGCGTGGAAACTGTGCAACGCATGCTCGTAACACAGTCACTTTATGGACTTTAATCACCAAATTTTCAACACGGGCATTTTAGGACTTCTGCTAATGAACAGTGTCCTGTGATTTTGTATAACGTGTCTAAAACAGTGATTTCCCGACCCGGCTATTGCGTGCCGAGTCGCGGCCTGTTCGTGAGGTGCAAAATGACAGCTGCACTGTTCATAATGAGGTGTGGAAAATGGCAATGTTGACAATATGGTGTGAAAATATTGCAAATGTGTGAAGTTACGAGCGTGCATGGAAACTGCGCAATGCACGCTCGCAACACAGTCATTTTATGGACATTTGTCACCAGATTTTCAACATACCCATTTTAGGATCTCTGCTAATGAACACGGTCAGTGAGATTTTCCTAATCTGTCCCGAACATGGATTTCCCACAACGACCGCGCTAGTCTGCGCCGCAACTGCAAAAACACATTTGGGCTGGGATGTGAAAAATGACAGCTGTACTGCTCATAAGGAGGTGCAGACAAATGGCAGTTTTGACAATCTGGAGTGAAAATATTGCAAATGTGCGAAGGTACAAGCGTACATAGAAACTGCGCAACACACGCTCAAAGCACAGTCACTTTATGGACTTTTCTCACCACATTTTCAACATAGGCATTTTAGGACCCCTGCTAATGAACAGTGTTACTGTGATTTTTCGTAATGTGTCCCAAACATTGATTTCGCACACCTACTGCGCCATTGTGCGCTACATGCGCATAAACACATTGTGGGCAAGATGTGCAAAATTAAAGCTGTACTGCTCATAAGGAGGTGGGGTAAAATGGCATTATTGAAAATCTGGAGTGCAATATTAAAAAGTTGCGGACTTACAAGCATTTATAGGGATTCCAAGAACGACGCCAGAAACAGTCATTTTAGGAATGTTTTTACCAAATTTTCAACATAGCCATATTAAGACCTCTGCTCATGAACAGTGTCACTGTGATTTTCTTAATCTGTCTCAAACATCGATTTCGCACACCACCTGCGCCATTGTGCGCTACACGCACGGAAACACATTTTAAGCGAGATGTGAAACATAAGAGCTGTACTGCTCATAAGGAAGTGGGGTAAAATGGCAATGTTGAAAATCTGGACTGCAAATATAAAAAATGTGCGCACTTACGCGCGTGTGTAGGAACTGCGCAACGCACACTCGTAAAACAGTAATTTTTAGGAATTTTTCCACCAAATTTTCAACATATCCATTTTAAGACCTCTGCTCATGAACAGTGTCACTGTGATTTTCTTAATGTGTCCCAAACATTGATTTCGCACACAGACTACGCCATTATGCATTACATGTGCGGAAACACATTTTGGGCGAGATGTGAAAAATGACTGCTATACTGCTCATAAGTAGGTATGATAAAATGGCAATGTTGAAAATCAGGAGTGCAAATGTTACAAATCTGTGAACTTACGAACCTGCATAGGAACTGCGCATCGCATGCTCGTAAAACAGTCATTTACAGGAATTTTTTCACCAGATTTGCAACATAGGTTTTGAGTGCCCACCTCGTGAACACATCACTTGTTTTCACATCGGTTCCAAAGGATTTCGCATTATGCGACCGCAAATCACCCTTCGAGTCCGATTAACGCCATGACAGTGACAGAATTATGAGGAGGGGTCACAAAACCCCATGTTGAAAATTTGGTGCCAAAATTCCAGAAAATGCCTGAGATATACAGCAAAGTTGAAAAACCCTATCCCATTATACAGCTTACCGGCATTTCCTCAGTTCGCGTCAGCTTTGAAGAGTGCAGACATGTTCCTGGTCCACCAAAGATCATCGCGCGGACTCAGGTAAGTATGGGGTGTGTGAGGCAGGTGCACAGTGGGTGTGGGTTGCTGGAGGGGGTCTGGGAGATCATGAGGACCGCTTTTTCCCACAGGAAAAAAAAAGACAATACGGGACGGTTTTCTATTTTGCAGGGCATTTGGCACACTGGTGGGCTCCCACTGTGCCAACAGACTGGTTTCTTTTTGGGGAGGGACCTGTAGCGGCCGGGATGAAGTTCGACACCTGCGTCGACACACAAGAAGGTACCGCGCCGACGGATCGGCACCCCCATCGCACAACGGAGAATGGAATCATGCCGATGGGGATTGGACACTTTCTGTCGCACACAACAAAGCGGGAGGGGGTTAGATCATCTCGACGGGAGTGGGCTCCCCCATCAGCAGACAGATGACAGGGACATTGCGCACTGAAGCCAGCGGGATTGCGGCCCCGTCGGCAAACAAAGACCGTCGGGGCACTTGCTGCCGAGGGGGACTCGGCATAGGGGCAGCATAATATTGTTTGTGAACGTGGCGGCAAGCTGCCCACCATGTTCACGAACAGTATTACGCTAGTTAACGTTCCGCCCTGCAATGACGGGTCACTACCTCATTGCAGCACAATGACTGATGCTGCAATGACGAGGCAGCCCCTGACTGCTGCGGCGAAAACGTTAGAAGTTGGTGCACTTTTGGAGACCAGTGTCATCACCACACTGTGCCTCCACTAGTCCACCATTGCCAAGCACCCTAATGCAGTGCCTCCCTTGGCTGTAACAGTGCCTTGCCTCCACAACCCGCTTCTCTCCTAAGCTGTCACTTCATGTTTCTTGCGCATGCGCACAAGCAAACATAAAAATGACTTACAGGTTCAGCGCAGTTCTCCTTTAACTGAACATATAGGAGACTGAGGTTCTGCTATACAGCTACATTCGCTCATCAGCCTTGAAAACAGTATTACCCTTTAAGTGGCATAAAGGGGAACATCGATACCTTGGGGTCAAGCTCTCTAAACAGCCTTAACACCTACAGATGCTTAATTTTGAGCTGCTGACCCAGCAGATCATGGATGACCTCTCTAAATGGACACATTTGTTTATTTCATTGTTTGGAAAAAACTTTTGAGCGAAAGCTCTTTTGCAAAGGTTCCACGTCAAGTACATGGCATATACAGTACAACAGGAGAATTTCCCCCCCTGCGGTTCACACTTCATGGGAAGGAGTGTACACAATAAGAAAGTACAGTTACGTAAAAACTTACTGTAACAGTAGATCTTCAAGAACAGCTGTTGCAGCAGGTTACACCATTAGAACTGAAGCCGGCAGGCGCCAGGACCCCGCGGAAATTTTCTAGCTATCAGTATCCAGCGGGGACCGCCCCCGATGTCAGGCATCATACAAAAGGCGGCAGTCCCCCAGAATCCCCAGTTCTCCCGCCAGAGACTACTGGCTGCTAGATGACATCAGAAGTGGAGACTGAGGATCTGCCATCAAAAAGGTATTCAGAGCGGTGTTAGAAACACCTAATCCTAGGTAAAAAGATAACAGAACAACTCTACCTCCAGAGGGGATGGTGGGAGGGAAACTACCTGCTGCAAGAGCTGTTCTCGAAGATCTACTGTTACGGTAAGTTCTTACGTAACTGTACAATTTTACCTCGAGAAACAGCTCTTGCAGCAGGTTACACCAGTAGGACTGATTCCCAAGCAATACTGGAAATCCCTCGCAGGTGGGAGGAGGCTAGGTAGAGATCACGAGTTGGACCGAAGCCCAAGATAGGAGACCCTGAAGGACTGCTAGACCAAAACCAACTCTTCGCCTTGCTGCAACGTCCAGGCTATAATGCTCGATAAAGGTGTGCACGGTGTTCCAAGTAGCTGCTGCGCAGATGGCTGAAGTGGACACGTTCTTCATAGCTGCAAAGGAGGTACCCACCAACCTTGTGGAATGTCCCTTAACCGAGCCCGGTAGGGGTTTGTTATGTTTCTGGTAACAGAACGTGATACAATGGATGAGCCACCTGGACAGTGACTGTTTAGAAACCGGAGCTCCCATCATCCTAAGGGCGAAGGAGATGAAAAGCTGATCAGATTTGCGGTGGTGCCTGGTTCTGGTCAGGTAATATCTTAGACACCTATGCACATCTAGAGTGTGCAGCAGGGCCTCTCCTCTATTCAAGTATTTAGGAAAATACACTGGCAGGTCGATGTCCTGATTGAGGGTGACAGCTCAGACCATCTTAGGTAGAAACTTTGTATTTGTCCTCAGGGACACCCTGTCCTGGTGAAAAACCAAATTAAGTTCTTTGCACATAAGTGCGTGAAGCTCAGAAATCCTTCTGGCTGAAGTAACAGAAACTAAAAATAACGTCTTCCATGTCAGGAGACGTAGCTCGCAATCCGCGGCTGGTTCAAAAGGTGGCAGCGTGAGCTGCTTCAGGACAAAGTGTAAATCCCATGGAGGAATAGGATCCTTAATTGGAGGTCTAAGGTGGAGAACGCCTCTCAGGAAAGCTTGTGCGGTGTCCAAATGAGCTACAGGCCATAGGCCTATAGGTGTAGGATAGGCTGAGATGGCACAGAGGTGTGCTTTAATAGAGGAGTAGGCCAAGCCTGCCTGGAAAAGAGATGGAAGGTAGTCTAGAACTGACCTTTCGGGACAATCCATCAGTGAAAGCCCTTGTGCTTGAGCCCAGAGGCAAAATCTGCACCATTTCATGATGTACGTGGCATGAGTGGCCGGTTTTCTAGCAGCTGCTAGAACATCTGCTACCTCTTGCGAGACCCCGTACCGCATGATAGTTATGTCTCTAGGAGCCAAGTGTGCACATTCAGAGAGCGAAGGTCCAGATGGACCAAAGAACCTGCCTCCTGGGACAATAAGTGGGAACTGATTGATAGAGGCACCGGAGGTTCCCGGGACAGCTGGTGTAGCAGAGGGAACCAAATCTGTCTGGGACAAAAGGGCGAGATTAGTATCAGCGTCACCTGCTCTCTGCAGAGTTTCAAAAGGACCCTCTGGATCAACAGGAAGGGAGGAAATGTGTACAGGAATCTGCCCGTCCAGGAGACACCAGGCCCTGGATCTAGTGAGCAGAAACTGGGCAGTTTTGCGTTGGATGGGGACGTGAAAAGGTCTAACTCTGGTGTGCCTCATCTGTGAAACAGATCCTCTACCACCTCCTGGAGTAGTTCCCACTCATGGACTCTGGCCTGAGAGCGACTCAAGACAGTCTGCGATCACGTTGTCCACTCCTGAGACGTGAACAGCAATGAGGTTTGCGCCATGTTGCAGAACCCAATCCCACACCCTCATGGCCTCCCTACAAAGTGGGTAAGAATGGGTGCCTCCTTGTTTGTTGAGGTAATACACCACCATGGTATTGTCTGTTTGTAACAGCAGAGTACCCGATGGGATCTCCGACTGGAAGGCCTGCAAGGCATAAAGAACTGCTCTCATTTCCAAAATATTTATGTGGAGATGAGCTTCCTGGGGCATCCATGAGCCCCGAGACCTGACCCCGTCGAGGTGTGCTCCCCAACCGAACCCTGAGGCATCTGTGGAGAGTGTCACAATCGGAGACGGCACAATGAAGGGGATCCACGCCGACAGGTGCTTTGAATCGAGCCACCATTGCCAATCCCAGATGACAGCATTCGTGATCTGAATTGGAAGCTGCAAATGGTCTTGCTTCTGATCCCATTGTACCCGTAACATCCACTGGGTCACCCGTATGTAGAGACAGGCTAGCGGGACTGTCGCAATGGGCGCAGCCATGTGTCCGAGCAGGAAAAGGACCAGTCTGGCTGGGACTGTCTTCTTTGCCAAGATGTCCCTGATGAGGGATCTGATGTGTTCCACTCTGTCCTGGGGCAGAAAGGCTCTCCCCTGGACGGTGTCCAGAACTGCACCTATGAACTGCAGATTCTGTGACAGAACCAGATGTGACTTCTCCTGATTGATGATGATGATGATGCCCGACGCCCCGAACAGGGACCAAGTACAGTGGATTGCAGACATCAGAGCCTCCCGAGAGGGGGACATGAGAAGCCAGTCGTCCAGGTATAGGAACACGTAGTGGCCTTGTCTCCTTAGAGCTGCCGTTATGACTGCCATGCACTTTGTAAATACCAGAGGTGCCAAGGACAGTCCGAAGGGGAAGGCTCGGAACTGATAATGGCGACCGAGAAATTCGAAGCGCAAGAACTTCCTGTGCACTCAAGCTATGGGTATTTGCAGGTAGGCATCCTGCATGTCCAAAGACGCTAGGAAGGCGCCCTGCTTGAGCATGGGTATCAAACCGGGAAGAGTCACCATGCGGAAGCGTTTGTAAAGGACCGACGCGTTGAGATCGCGGAGATCCAGAATCGGACAGAGGTCCCCTCTGTCTTTTTGGGAACCAGAAAGTAGTGGGAATAGTAGCCTGCACCTCTCTGGCTCCTCGATACGTGCTCTATAGCCTCCTTTCTCAGAAGCGCGAGCACTTCCTGCTGTACAAGCACTGTGTGCTGACCCGAATAACGGAAAGTAGGGGAGGTCTTGACGGTGGGTGGTCGAGGAATTATATAAAGTGTCCTCTTCTCTTGATCAGTTGAAGGACCCACCGGCCGGCGGTTATCGACTGCCATCCTGATAAGTGGCGAGCAACGTGACCCCCAACCTTTCCTGCCTGTTGATCCAGAGGAGGGGCGGGGGCCGGGAAGGAGTCATGCTGTGGCGGCATTATCCCCCTGCAGGCTGGGCCGGTTTGGTATACCTCTGACCTCGGCCTGGGGAAGACGTAGGTTGGGCCTTACAGTGGAAGGTGTCCCTTTGCTGCTGGCCGGAACGTGGCTGCTGCTGTTGTTGTCGGCCGTGAAAACGGTTGTGGTTCCTATGAAACGAACCAGATTTGGATCTGTACATGGCTGTTACAGTCCTTACTGCCTTCCCGGCATCCTGTAATTTGGTGATCACCTTTTCGGAGTCTTCACCAAATAGGACTTCACCGTTACAGGGAACGTCCAGGATGTTTTTCTGGACGTCCGGGGTATATCCGGAGACACAAAGCCATGAAGGTCTCTGGAGACAGACGCCTGAGGCTGCTCCCCTTGCTGCGGAGTCCGCAGAGTTGTAGGCGGCTCTCAAAACCTGAGTCCCCATGTCTGACCCCGTGTGGAGGCGGTTGAGAAGATCCCACTTCTGTTCGCCATCCAAAAGTATTTTAACTAGGTCTTGACCCTGTTCCCAGAGGGCATTCTGAAACTTAACCATGTGTGTCAGATAGTTCAGTGACCTAATGGAGCATGTAGCAGCCGCGTATGTGCGACTACCCAGTGAGTCCAATTGCTTGGACTCCTGATCCGGAGGTTGTGTACTCAAATGTTGAGGTCATTGAGACCTATCATGGGAGGCCATAATGACCAGGGAATCAGCCAGGGGTTGTTGCACAAAGTACAGGCCCTCTGCAGGGGCCCTATACAGGCGATCAGCCTTCTTCGGCACCGCGGGGGTGGAGTGCGGACATTTCCACGCTGCCTTGGTGACGTCCGCAAAGGTGTCCACCAAGGGTGGGACCACCACAGGCTTAGGGTCCTTCTGCCGAAGATAACGGGCTAGGCGCTCTCGTTCAGGGTCTAAATCTTCCATTTCCCATCCCATGTTCTCTTGGATGTGCCTCATGATTTTGGAGAAAGATGGATCATCCGGAGTCAACCTGGGGAGGTCTCGTGGGTCAGGCAAAGGGATGTTGATCGGAGAAGGAGACCTGGAGGTATCTAAGGTGTCAGGTCTGGAGTCGCCCCCCTGCGGAGTGGACCGTCAATGTCTGGGTCGCTCTGGACTGGGAGACCCTGAGAGAGATCTTGAAGGGGGCCTTCTCCTTTCTTTGGACCTGCCCCTAGGAGGTGGGGTCGGTGATCTTCCTACTGGCCCCTGTGGAGGAGTAGGAGGAGGAGAAGTTTTTACTGGGACCATGTCCCTCTTGATTGTGTCCCACCAAAAAGTGAAGAGGTCTTTAACCTCCTGAATATTCATACTGGACGACAGTACAGGCATCGGGGTTGGCCTGTCGCCGGTATCGGGAGTCGGGTTCCCGGGCATCACCGGGTCAGGCGAAGGCTCCTGTGGAAGCCCAGCGTCCACGTTGTCACATGCCTGGTCATTAGGCAATGCTGTATCTTCCGCCGTAGACTCCTGGTGACCGGTGTCCACCGGTGACAGAGAGGCAGTCGTTGGCTTCTTAGAGCGTGAGACCGACGTCGGGTGTTTGCTCAGCATCTGGTCTGACGGGTGCTATACCAGGGATGGGTCGGCAGCCCATTTTGTATCAGTCATCCGCTTAAGGGACGCCAGTGCCTTAGTCTTCCTGGGAGGGAGGTCTGGTCCCCCAGGAGGCTAGGATGCAGATCTGGCATCGGGCCCCCGGCGTTTATCAGAGGCAGAACGGGTGACTTTAGAAGAGGACTTGGACCGATGACGGTCAGCAGACTTCGTGGAAGCCCAGGAGGGTGTTGGAGAAGGGTCCGAGGCCCTGGAAGTCTTAATCAGATGTAATGAAGCCGAAGAGCTGCCGGAAGTCCTAACCTTCACGAGGGAAGGCTGAGAGCAAGCCCTGGAGGGAGAGCAGTCTGAATGTATAGAGCCAGAGCTAATACGCAAGTCCGAGGCCCGGTTCGGGGATCTGGACCTGGCCTTCTCCCAGTGCTTGTCCCGGTGCTTATGGGTCTTTGAGGTGGACTCACCCCTGGAGGCAGGGTCTTTCTCCATAAGTTTTAATTGTTCTTCGAAGAGGAACCCTTGAAGTGTCTTCTGGTGGCGGATCATGGTGCGACTGTTGAACCGCTGGCAAAAGGGGCAGGCCTTGGTGTCATGTTCTGGGACTAGGCACCGCAAACAGGACAAGTGCAGATCCTTAAAAGGAATCTGTTTGCCGCAGACACACTTGGAGGGGTGTCCTGAGGAAGGAGTAGGAGATGCCGACATTTAGAGTAAAAGCTGGAAGTTCTGGTCGTCGTTCGCTGGAGTGGGACCGTGAGGCCGATGCTGGCGAATCAACGGCGTGAAAAGAACTGGGGATTCTGGGGGACCGCCTCCTTTTGTATGATGCCTGACGGGGGTGGGGCCGACATCGGGGGCGGTCCCCCCCCCCGGATACAGCTAGCTAGAAAATTTCCGTGTGGTCCTGGCGCCTGCCAGCTTCAGTCCTAATGGTGTAACCTGCTGCAAGAGCTGTTTCTCGAAGTAAGATCTCAGGGAACATTTAAACAAACAGTGCAATGGTAATGCATACAGAGAGACATAACATGGAATATAAGTACAGAATAACATGTATCCAGCTACTGTCAAAATTTTCCAATTTGTACTAAGGTTTTTTTCAACAGACTAAAGATGATGCATCAACATATTCTTCTAAGGATTTTATACTATTTGCAAACTATTCCAATCATGCCAGATCAAATTTATTTCAAATCCTGGAATAAGGTCCTCTCTACATTTATTTGGCAGGAGGCCCCTTCCCTATCCTACACTTACCTAGAGATTGAACTGAGGTCAATCTTCCCAGTTATGTGCAGGCAGATAACCTGAGGACACTGTGTGTATGGTTATCTGGTTCCCACCAACTATAATGGAAGCACATTTTTTATTTTATTCTTTGGTAACCAGGTAAGGCCCACTAGGCACAAGTGCCTGCTTTCTGAGGTGACCTGGGAGCACTGGGGAGGTTAACTGACTTGCTCAGAGTCGCACAATATGCAAGAACAGGTTGAAGAGAACCAAACCCAGGTCTGCTGGATGTACCAAGCTCATTAAATACAGGTTACTCACCTGTAACAGGAGTTCTAGGAATGGTATATGTTGTTCATCCACACTTATTGGCAGGTTCCTCCCACCCACCCGGGTGGTAAAACTCTCAGCTCCGCCCCATGGCGCCAGATCTGGCCCGCTGGAAGCTCAGGTTGTGCTGGCGTCAGGCTGGGAGGTCGGAACAGGATGAACAACATATACCATTCCTAGAACTCCTGTTACAGGTGAGTAACCTGCATTTCTAGGGACATGGATATGTTGTTCATCCACACTTATTGGCAGACTCCTAGCAGTTCTCCGGGAGGAGGGAGGCAAGGCGCACACCCCTTACTTAGGGAATAAAGTCTGGAGAACCGAGGCCCCAAAACCAGCATCCCGGCGTGACTCAAGGTCGATGTGGCAATGGGTAATAAAGGTGTGTGCTGACTTCCAGGTAGCAGCCCTGCAGATTTCCTGGATAGGGACGTCCCTGGAAGCAGCCACCGATGCAGCAGTATGACGGGTAGAATGAGCTCTTATCCCTCTGGGAGGCTCCATGCCCGCCAACTTATAGCAGAGATCTATGCAGGAGGTGACCCACCTGCTTATCGTCCGCTTGGCTGCAGGTCTGCCAGGTGCGGCTTCAGCGTAGGTGACAAACAGCTGGCGAACCTCTCCCCGAATTTCGGCCGTGCGCTCCTTATAATAAGCGAGCGCCCTTCTAGGGTCCAAAGTATGGAGCCTGTATTCGGCCTCCGAGGTGTGATTGGGGTAGAACACCGGCAGAGTCAACACCTGGTTAAGGTGAAACTCCGACACCACCTTCGGAAGGAATTTCGGGTTGGGGCGCAGGACAACCTTGTCCCTGTGGAAGACCCGCAAGGAGACTCAATGCAGAGCACCTGGAGTTCTCCATCCTTCTGGCTGACGGATAGCCACCAAGAAGGTGGTCTTCCACGACAGGTGAGAGAGTTCACACCTGTGCATTGGTTCAATGGCTTGCCCATGAGCTTTGCCAGTACCAGCAGTAAATCCCACGGAGGTGGAGGTTCTCGACCGAGGGGAAATGTGATCAAGGCCTTTGAAAAGCGCCAGACCACCTTCTCCCCGCGCCACCAACTGCCTCCCGCCCGCACCCGGTAAGCAGAGATGGCTGCCAGGTGCACCTTTAGGGTCGTCGACCTAAGCCCTTGACCAGAAAGGGACCATAAATAGTCCAAAATGCTTGCCAAGGAACAGGAGGAAGGGTCCAAGCCCTTACCCTGACACCAAATGGAAAACCTCTTCCATTTGAAGGCATAGCATTTCCTGATCGACTCCTTACGGGACGCCTCAACAACATTGAGGACCTCGTCGGAAAGACCCAAGGTCTGGAACTCTAGCCGCTCAGGAACCAGGCCATCAGGTGCAGGGATTGAAGGTCCGGATGGAACACCTTCCCCTGATTGACTGAGAGCAGATCCGGGTGAGCTGGAAGCTGCCTCGGGAGCCTGTAGCTGAGGTTGAGGAGATCTGGGTACCAGAACTGCCGGGGCCAGTCTGGGGCTATCAGAATCACCTGCGCCTTGTCCCTCCTTGTCTTGAGAAGCACCTTCTGAATCAAGGGAAATTGGGGAAAGGCGTAAAAAAGGCCCAGGGTCCACAGCCTCGAGAAGGCATCCCCCTGCAGCGAGCCCTGCTGAGGGGGGCGGGCATGAAACAGCCTCAGCTTCGCATTCTCCCTTGAGGCAAACAGGTCCACCTGAGGTGTGCCCCAGTGGGAGAACAGATCTTGTACTACCTCCCGCAGGAGAGACCACTGTGAGATGCAGCCCCTATCCGCTCAGGGCATCGGCCAGGGTGTTGGAGACCCTGCCACATGAATGGCTAGGAGATCCGCCTCCAGGCCGCGCACAAGTGACCAAATGCGGAGAGCTTCCTTGCATAGAAGCATGGAGCGTCCCGCCTCGCGGTTCAGGTAGTACATGGTCGTGGTATTGTCCGTCTGGACTCGGACCACTTGACCCCGGAGAAAGCAGGCAAAGGCGGTGAGAGCTGGGGCGGACCGCTGAGCTCCAGCAGGTTGATGTGGGCATCGGGACTACGCGGGGACCAGAGGCGTGCACTCGCCAGTTTCCCAGATAGGCACCCCAACCCATCAGAGAGGCATCGGTCGATAGAGAGACCGTCGGCTCGGGCGGACAAACGGATGCCCTCCTGCAGATGGGATGGAACGGTCCACCACTGGAGAGCGTTCCACATCTCCTGGGTCACTGTCACTAGCTGGTCCAATGGATGCAGTTGTTGTGACCACCGGCTGGCCAGTCCCCACTGAAGGGGCGTATGCTAGCGTGCCCAATGGACCACGCTGGTACAGGCTCACCATGAGACCAGGGCGCGGGAAGTCCGGGCAGGGGCGCAATTGCCCAACCAGAAATGATTGGGCAAAGGCGGTAAGAACCTCGGCCCTGTCCGCCGGGACCCGTGCTCTGGCTCGAAGAGAGTCGAGCTCTGCCCCGATGAACAGGATCACCTGCTTCGGCTCGAGTTCCGACTTGGCCTCGTTGATGAAAAGGCCGACTTGAGAGCGAACCTGGAGGGCCAGATCTCTGGACCGCTCCACCTCCCGTCCGGAGGGGGCTGCTATCAGCCAATCGTCCAGGTAAGGGTACACCCGGACCCCTCGGCGCCGCAGGAATGCTGTCACCACTGCCATGCATTTGGTGAAGACCCTGGGAGCTGGAGATAAGCCGAAGGGCATGGCTTGGAACTCGAAGAGGATCCTTCCGCCGAAGCGGAGGAATCTGGCGAGTGACGGACGGATAGGGACGTGAAAGAACGCGGCCCTGTAGGTCCAGAGAGCAGAACCACCGCCGTGTTCCAGAGATGGTATTATCTGCGCCAGAGTGACCATTCTGAAGGTCTGAGACCTTAGGAACTTGTTCAGGTTGTGTAGGTGAAAATGGGCGCCAGCCCCGTCCGTTCGGAACAGGAAATACCTGGACACGAACCCGGGTCTAAAGGGGTCCTCTACCTCGCGATCACCTCCTTGTGGAGGAGAGCGATGTCGGCTCGACCGAGCCGCCAGTGCTGCGACCCGAGGCCCCCGAGGTGCGATGGCTCTGAAGGGCGGGGCCTGCTCGAATTCCAGAGGTAGGCCTTTTCCCACCACCTCCAGTACCCACCTGTCCGTGGTAACAGCGGACCAGTGGAAAGGAAGTGCTGAGCCGCCCTCACAGGGAGACCAGGGTGAGGTGACAGGGATGGGGCGACACCCCTCAGCCCGTCACTGGGCAGGCTTGGAGGAGGAACCAGCCGAGGGACCTCCTGGGCCTTTACCTCCTTGCTTCCTGTTGGAGGAAAGCCGGCAACTGAGTTTGGGATACCAAGCTCAAGCCTGCTAGCTAGACGTTGCTGGGCAGGCGCGCCATCGAGCACAGAAGGACGAAAAGGGCTTAGGCTGTGGCTTGCGGCCTTTGTCCTTCTGAGCGAAGAGACGAGTCCAAGGTAGCATTGGACTTCTCGATCCTCTGCAGGTGACTTTTCCACCCCAGGGCCAAGAGGTCAGTCCCCAAAAGGAACATCCGCCAACTTGTGCTGGGTATCCGAGGTAAAGGTGGATATCCTCAGCCAAGCCCGACGACATATGTTGAGCCACCGCGCGCCACAGACCTGGCACATGAGTCCTCGAGCGTCTAACGCAGTCTGGAGTTGCTGTTTGGCCACTGCCCTGCCCTGGTCCCACACCTGCCTGACCGTAGTCTGCAGATCTCGCGGAAGATGAGGGACAACCTCATCCAGGAGCCCAACAGGGCGGAGAAAAATGTGCCATGAGGACGGCCGAACTGGCCTGACGGAAGGGCGAGAGGACACAGCATAGACTTTTCGCCCGCATAATCCAATTTCTTGGATTCCTTGTCGGGAGGTTGTCCCACATCCTAGGCGTTCCCAGCATGCCGCGCTGTCGGTAACCAACCTCGGCCGGGGGTGTTAAAACGGACAGGGAACCGTAGGGACCGCATACTTCCTGGCCAACCTGGCCGAGGCGCAGGGCAGGAAGCAGGACACTGCCAAAGTTCCAAGGCCGGACCACTATAGGCTTCGCCACGGAAAGGCCTCCGAGGAGAATCCCTCGTCCAGAATCTCCATGAGGGGATACCTGGCCCGCTTAGAACGGAGGTTCGAAGCTTCATCCCGTGGACTCGAGATGAGTCGAAGCAACCCTAAGAAGGACGGCGGCTATAGCCCACTGACTGCCCTCCGAGGACTCCAAGTCCATGTGCTTGGAGAAGAGGGAGGAACCATCATCGGACTCGAAGAGTCCTCAAAGAGCTACCTCGGGCCTGAGCCACCCTCCACCTGCCGAGGTTTATCGGGTGAGGTGACAGACAGCCTATGGGGCAAACCCAAGGCCGACCGAGGATTTTTGGTCGGAGCCCCAACTAATAGGCTGTGGAGGCGAGGTTCCACCAGAATCGGTGGGGCAGCTGGAATTGGCGAACAACCGCCTGAGAACAGGCTCCTCGACTACAACGAGGGTTGTTTCGCCGCTCGATCGACAGCCACTTAATGGCTGGGGAAGACGACTGGGTCGGCCTATTCCGAGTCAAAAGGAGCTGTTGCCACATGAGTTCCTCGTACTTCCGCAACTTGCAGCCTCCCTCATGTCCGAGACCGAGACCACCTATGGCGGCCGGGATCGGTTGGACCTGCGAGGATGTCCGAGACCGAGAGTCTCGACTAGGCCGAGGAAGGCGAGGAGAAGTGTCGGAAATCGGCACTCCCCTCGGCTCGGACGATCCCACCGAAGGCTCCGGAACCGGAGGCACAGACGAGCCGACGGGATCCTCAACTCCCACCGGGGGAACCGGGGAGAGGGGATTCTCAGCTTCTCCAGCCGACAACTCGTCTAACGGGTCGAGAAAAATCTCGACCGCGTCGACGGGAGTCTCGGTCAACTGGCCTGATGGGGACACCGTGAAGCCAGTGGCGAGCTGTGGGTCGACCAAAGTCGACTGTCGACAAGGGGAGGGGGATCTTTCCCGCTCCCAAGAGCGTCGACGGAGAGACTTACTTTTGCTCTTTTTGGACCTGGAAAAAGGTCCCGAAGAAGTTGGACCCTCACCTTTCGTCGAGAGGGTCAGACAAAGCTCCTTAAAAGAAGCCAAGACGAGGCACCGAGAGAGAGTGGGACAAATGTCGCAGCCGAGGTAGAAGCGGCCCGCACCGCCTCCTCTTCAAGGGCGATCATCTGCTCGAGCTGATCCGCCGAGCCCGCCGCCGCGGACACCGCCAATCGGGCCTCTTTAGATTTCACCGGTGGAATTCTTTTCTCGGGGCACCCCAGTTGTATCGGGCAGCACGGTCTTCAAGGACGTAGGCCGAAAAGGAAGCGCACAAGTCGCAGGCCTGCGGGTCGTACTCAAGGCCCAGGCAGTAGACGCAAGTGGAGCGGATCCGCCCTAGACTTCTTCTGCCCGCAAGGGCACCTCCAAAACCGAGTCGACGGTCCATCGCAGCCGCGAGGAGAAGAAGACCGAAGTCTTTTTAGCAAAAACTTTTTGATTTCAAACTTTCGAAGAATTAGGAACCAGTCTTAAACGCATAGCGTTAAGGAGGGAACCTGAGCTTCCAAGCGGTAAGGAAGATCTGGCGTCATGGGGCGGAGCCGAGAGTTTTACCACCCGGGTGGGTGGGAGGAGCCAGCCTGAAGATCTTCCGGCAAGATTTAAAGCGGCAAGGAACCTGCCAATAAGTGTGGATGAACAATCCAACCTCTAGGCTATACTGCCAGAAAGAACACAGAGTTCACCTTGAATGATATCTTTAACTTGGACTACTTTCTGTTCGGTAATCCCCTGTGATGTCTTGTCCTCACAAACTTTTCAGCAATATGTAGCTATCCAGAAAAGCCCTTCCCAATAAATCCCAGCTTTTTTTCAACTTAGGGCTATTCCCTATAACACAGCATAACTTCCTAATGGATTTGATCTAGCGATGAGGGGTTGAAGTAGTTAGGGCTTCGATTTTTCTCTCAAATGCTGGACTCCCTCAAGGGTTTCTCCCATTTCCCCTCTTGCAATCCTACCTTTCAGCTCCCTCCTACTGATCTTCTGAGATACCTACAGGTACAGTCCTATCTAGTGGACCAAGGAGAGGGCATCTCAATACTGCCTGACAAACTCCCTCTGCTTTCATGGATACTTATATCACACATGAAAAGTGAGACTTTACCTTATTGCTCACCTCTATAAAGTTCTCCTGAAGTCTTCTCTGGACACAGCAGATAAAATACTACAGTGATGGAATATGGAGCTGTCAATGTCCCACTCCGCTACCTGGCAAAAATTTGCAATTGCAGCTTACAGAATGACCTAAGCCACTTGTGGGTGTGAGTTCTCATGGAAATGCATGTACCACTCCTTCCACTCTCCAGCAACAGTAGCAAAATATGCTGGACCAGTGAAGGGTTACTGCTGGAGGGGATGCAGGCAAGCCTTAGCTAACCATACCCATATCTTTTGGGACTGCCTGCAGCTTTCGTCATTCTGGCAGGAGGTACATCGAGAACTGGAGATCTTCAACTGTCCTAGACAGGTTATTCCATCATTAATCCTGATGGCTATCCCCCCTGATGGGGGCTCCCCATGGGACTCAACTCTTAAATTGCTGATGATTTTTAGTTTGGCAGTGAAAAAAGCGATTACCCAGCTGAGGCAGGGGGGAAGGACGCTATACTATGGAATCCGGGATTTTGTTTCTATTATAACGGGGACCAGTGAGGGACCACTACACTATGGAAATGAGCTTTTGTTTGATTATAACAGGGATCAGGGATGGGGAGGGGCGGGACAAAATACATAAAGAAAGGGGTTTTAATTTATATTATGTCCGTCATCGGGGACCTGGGAGGGGGGCCGGACACTATACATATAGAAGGCGGGTTTATTTATATTATGTCCACAATCTGGGAACTGGGAGTAGGGAGGGACCACTATATTACGGAAAATGATTACTTTTTCAATCGGGTGGGTTATGGAGTGAGCGGGAACTGGGATGGGATGCTACAGAATGGACAGCACTGTTTTCTGCTATCGGGGTGGTGGTGGGCAACACTGGAGTAAGGGGGAATGCGGATGCATTTGGTCATGGGCTGCTGGGGATGGCACAATCACACACTAATGGCATGCAAATATGAGCCCATAATGGGCATGCTAATGGCCTATAGCGCCTTGCATGCCCAATGGGCTCATCTGCATGCCTACCTTAGTGAATAGCATTGTAGTGCCTGAGCACTATTGGCTGCAGCGAAGTTTTCCTGGCTGGCTGTGGGAGCAGCGCTACCACCTATTCCACCGCTTTGTCTGGGTTAGCGCTGCCCCCTGCCAGCCCCTATTCACAGTCAGATAGCCCACCGGGCTATCCGACTGTGAATACCACACTTACCCACCAGCACAGCATGGAAGTGCAGCACAAACTTTTGTGTGCTGTTTGTGAATCCAGCACCACATCTCCATTTTGGTGACGTCACAAGTAAAGCGAACATGCTTACTTTTAAGTTTTAAAGGGAACATAAACAGGCTCTGTATTTATTAAGAAAACAATCCTTTATACCCCATACATGTTTTGTACAGTGCTGTGAACTTGAAAATGTACTACAAAACAGTGTTTTAAAAATGACTTTTTTCCCTTGGCTGCACTGCAGTTCAGTCAGTTTACCAGTAATGAGCTGAGCCGATCACATGATCAGATGACATCAGATTATCAACAAGACAAGCATTTGTCAATGCCGAATGTTTGCTTGCTGGCATTGGTAGTGTAGAAGTTACAGAGCTGCATAATAGAAATGGCAGTGAAGTACTGAACTGAAGCCAACCCCACCACCACCACCCTGCAGAGAGTGACAGGCATTGGGGTGTGCCTTTGGGTTGTCAGGCATAACGGCCACGCCATTTCACCACACCCTACCCTGCAGACACTGACAAGTGTCACGGTGTGCCTTGGGGTCTTTGGCCCTTATGTGCACCCCATTCCATCTGGAAGTACGGTGAGATGGGTGCGGTATAGGAGAATGGGGTGAACTTTGGGGCCGAAGAGTCCAAGGCATACCTCGATGCCTCTCACTGGCTGCAGGATGTGGAATGGTATAAGCATTACAGGCAAGAATCCCAAGTCACACCCCTGATGCCTGTCATTCTCTACAGGGTTGGGCGTTCTGGTTGGAAGCCCTAACACCTCAGGCATTTGTTGGCATTTTCACTCCAAATTTTCAACATGTTTTTTTTTTGTGACCCCCACCTCATGAACAGTGGCAATATCAGTTTGTTAGCTGAAAGCTGCTTATGGACAGCGACTACTGCACTTAGCACCACAGGTGCAAAAACACATTCCGAACAGGATGTGAAAAATGACAGCTGTACTGTTCATGGGGAGGTGTAAAAAATGGCAATGTTGCAAATCTGCAGTAAAAATATTAAAAACACTGGTGAAGTCACGAGCGTGCATAGAAACTGTGCAACGCACACCCGTAATGTAATTAGGTTGGGGATTTTTTACAGCAGATTGTCAACACAGGCTTTTGGGACCTCCGATCATGAACAGTGTCACTGTGATTTTCTTTATCTGTCCCGAACAATGATTTCCACAGCGACCACGCATCTCTGCGCTGAAAATGTGAAACACATTTCCCTCATGTTGTGAAAATGACAGCTGTACTGTTCATAAGGAAGTGTGGAAATGCCACTGGTGAAAATCTGGACAGAAAATATTACAAAGTCATGAACTTACGGTGCGTGGAAACTGCACAATGCTCACCGTAACACAGTCATTTTATGGACTTTTGTCACCAAATTTTCAACATAGCCATTTTAAGACCTCTGCTCATGAACAGTGTAACTGTGATTTTCTTAATGTGTCCCACATCGCTGATTTCAAGACACCGATCAGCGCCACTGTGCGCCACATGGGCGGAAACACGCTTTGGGCAAGATGTGAAAATGACAGCTGTACTGTTCATAAGGAAGTGTGGAAAATGCCACTGGTGAAAATCTGGACAGAAAATATTACAAAGTCATGAACTTACGAGGTGTGGAAACTGCACAATGCTCACTACGTAACACAGTCATTTTATGGACTTTTGTCACCAAATTTTCAACATAGCCATTTTAAGACCTCTGCTCATGAACAGTGTAACTGTGATTTTCTTAATGTGTCCCACACATTGATTTCGCACACCGACTGCGCCATTGTGCGCTACATGGGCGGAAACACGTTTTGGGCAAGATGTGAAAAATGACAGCTGTACTGCTCATAAGGAAGTGTAATAAAATGATAATGTTGAAAATCTGGAGTGGAAATATTGAAAATTCGCAAACTTACGAGCGTGCGTAGGAACTGCGCAACGCGCGCTCATAAAACAGTCATTTTTAGGAATTTTTTCAACAAATTTTCAACATAGCCATTTTAAGACCTCTGCTCATTAACACTGTCACTGTGATTTTCTTAATGTGTCCCATACATTGATTTCGCACACTGACTGCGCCATTGTGCGCTACATGGGTGGAAACAAGTTTTGGGCAAGATGTGAAAAATGAGAGCTGTACTGCTCATAAGGAGGTGTAGCAAAATGGCAATGCTGAAAATCTGGAGTGAAAATATTGAAAATTCACAAACTTACGAGAGTGCGGCGAGGAACTGTGCAACGCACGCTAAAATAGTAATTTTTAGGATTTTTTCATCACTCAACATAGGCTTTTTGAGAGCCCACCTTATGAACAGTGGCAGTGTTGTTTCATGACTCATTCCCAAAGGTGATTTCACACAGTGACTGCGAAATCACCCTTCAGGCCCGATTAACGCCACGACAGTGACAGCATTCATGAGAAGGGGTCCCAAAAACCCAATGTTGAAAATTTGGTGCAAAAATTCCAAAAAATGGCTAAGATATGCAGCAAAGTTGAAAAAACCCTATCTATCTCATTATACAGCTTACCGGCATTTCCTCAGTTCGCGGTCGGCTTTGAAGAGTGCAGACGTGTTCCCGGTCCACCGAAAATCATCACGCCGGAGTCCGGAGGTAAGTATGGGGTGGGGGGTGTGGAGGCGGGTGCGCAGTGGGTGGGCATGGGTAGGGACAGAGACAGCGAGGACCGTTTTTAAGTTTCAGGTATTTTTTTTATTAAGGGCAGCCTTGGGACATTTGCCACGCTGGGGTGGGCTCCCAGCGTGGCACAAGGCTGGCTGGTGGAGGCGTGGAGCCGGCGGAGGATTGGGCACCCCGTCGGCAATGGCATCTGTTGCCACGCTGGGGTGGGCTCAGCGTGGCACCCTGCAGGGGGCCAGTGGAGCCAGCGGAGAATTAGGGCACCCCGTCGGCTATGATAATAAAGCCACGCTGGGGTGGGCACCCAGCGTGGCGCATGTAACTCTGCTTTGGGGTGCAGCACAGCCAACGGGGGATTGGGTACCCGTCAGCTACACAGAGTGTGATGGGGCGAGCACGCAATTTGGCGTATGCCAGGTGTGTGTAGGGGAGCGCGACGGCAGGCGATATCTTATCGCTGCTCACTGAAGCGTAGCTCCCCCTTTCAACTGTACTCCACTGCATTTTGAACGCTGTCATAGACAACTCCAGTAGGCATTGGAGAACTGCGGCCGCGCCTGCAAACACACTGACTGAATTGGAAGAGGGCTGCCACACCTCCGAAAACTCGGATGATAGCACTATGTTTCCTGCACATGCGTGCAAGCAAACATAACAAGCATTTGTCAATGCCGAATGTTGCTTGCTTCTATGTGCTGTTTAGGTATTTGGAAGTCATTGGAGTGCAAATATTGAAAATTTGCAAACTTACAAAAGCGTCGCGTAGGAACTGCATAGCCGCCTACATAAAACAGTCATTTTTAGAATTTTTCACCAAATTTTCAAAATAGCCATTTTAAGACCTCTGCTAATGAACAGTGTCACTGTGATTGTCTTAATGTGTCCCATACATTGATTTACGCTTACCGACTGCGCAATATGCGCTACATGGAGCGGAAACACATTTTGGGCAGGATGTGAAAATGACAGCTGTACTGCTCATAAGGAGGTGTGGTAAAATGGCAATGTTGAAAATCTGGAGTGAAAATATTGAAAATTTCTGAACTTCACGAGCCTGCGTAGGAACTGCATAGCACACTCAGTAAAGTCATTTTAGGAATTTTTCACCAAATTTTCAACATAGGCTTTTTGAGAGCCCACCTTATGAACACTGGCAGTGTTGCTCAAGTAATCGGTCCAAGAAGGTGATTTCGACAGTGACTGCGTAAAATCACCCTTCGGCCCGACACACCATGACAGTGCAAGAATTCATGAGGAGGGGTCCCAAAACCCATGTTGAAAATTTGGGGCCAAAATTCCAAAAATGCCTGAGATATGCAACAAAGTTGAAAAACCCTATCTATCCCATTATACAGCTTACCAGCATTTCCTCAGTTCGTGGTCGGCTTTGAAGAGTGCAGGCGTGTTCTGAGTCCACCGATGATCGTCCGCCGAGCTCGAGAGGAAGTATGGGTCAGGAGGGGTGTGGGAGGCAGGGTGCGCAGTGGTGAGGTGCAGTTGTGGGAGGGGCAGGGAGACTACGAGGGGACGTTTTTAATTCACAGGTTTTTTTTTTTTTTTTTAAGAAGGCGATGCGGGAAGTTTGCCATGCTAGGGTGGGCTCTGGCGTGGCAGCAGGAAAAGCTGTTTGGGATGCGGGAGCCGACAGGGATTGGGCACCCCGTCGGCTGTAAACATTTGCCACGCTTGGGCACCCCAGCGCAGCACCGGGAAAACTTTTTGGGGGAGGGCACCCCGCCGGCTTATAACAGTTGTTGCCACGCTGGGTGAGCTCCCAGCATGGCACCTGAACAGCTGTTGGGCGGGGGTGAAACTGACGTGGGATTGGGCACCCGCCGGCCATACAGTGTATGTGTGGGAGGCGCATCAGCACGCAATATGCGTGCTGGTGGCGGAAGCTCTGCTCACTGAAGCGGAGTTCTCCCTTTCAACTGTATGCCACTGCATCTTGGAGCTGTCATAGACAGCTGCAGCACTCATTGGGGAACTGGGGCCGAGCCTGCAAACACACTGACTGCATTGGAAGAGGGGCTGACACACCTCCGAAAACTCGGATGATGGCACTATGTTTCTTGCACATGCGTGCAAGCAACATAAAAATGTGGAGGAATCAGAATGTCTGCTGGGCAACAAACAGTACTGGGGAGTAGGGAAGTCTTACAACAGTAGAGCAGCTGATGCAGAAGTATCACACTCTATATACTTATACCATGCATTGGGTCATTCAGAAGAACAGTGGGAATTCATTTAGAACTGCAGGAAATAGGTAATTCACAAGCAGCAGGGGTTTAACAGGAATTTATTTAACATTAGTTGCTGAAGCAATCACAATGAGTATTGCCAGATCAGTACTTCAAACAGTCAATCGATTTAATAATGTTATATTCCCCTGTTCTCCTGCATGTTTTATTTCGTGTATTCCTTTGAAATGTCTTTAATTTTGATTCATTTTATTGAGCCCTCATACTATTAGAAATGCTCTGGTTGCTTGGATCTCTTTAGATTCCCCCTCTATATGTAACTTCCAGCAGGCAATGGATTGAAGTAAGTTGGAAGCTTTGGAATTTGTTTCCTTCTATAAGTCTGCTTTAAATGTTGACATTTAACAAGCTCATCCCTTTAACAGCAACTCAATTAAGTGGCTTCTAAAATATTCCCAAAGTTGTTTGCTCAAATATACAATTAATTGCATTTGCAACTCACTGTTCCCAGTGACATGTCACTTGAGGGATACAAAGTAAACTTCACAGTCATATATAAATTTAGAAGTATACAACTATATACTAGACAGTGGAAATTGAGCTAGTTGACAATGCTTCATTCTTGGAAAATAACAATCTACTACACCACAACATCACACGCATTAATGACATGAAATACATTTGTGTTCATTTCCAAACAGAAAGCCATCAATTTCCAAATAATGTACATTTTAAAGTTAAATGTGCACTTCATCTTAGATCATTTTAGTATTTCTTTCAATAATCTTCTGATGCTAGCTGGGGAAGGGTAAGGATTTTAAGGAGTATTACTGAACTGAGGGTAATGCTAAGAAATGGGAAACATACAACAGTTTGAAATTTATCTAACATTTCTTAGGTTTTTGAAAATACAATTGTTGAATATGCATTTGGGGCCCATCACTAATCTATGTTAACATAAAGTGTTTTAGCATAGCCTTACTTAGCACTGAAAAAAAAAAAAAAACTTGACAGGGGTCAGCGTTGGGGCCCATTCTGTTTAACATCTAAGTCAGTGACATAGAAACATAGAATTTGATGGCAGATAAGGACAGCTTGGCCCATCCAGTCTGCCCATTTCCCCTACCTAACGGATAAGCTGCAGATCCTAGTTAACCAACAGCCTACTTCCTCCTACCCCCCGCTAGAATTGTCTTATGTCTGTCCCATGCATTCCTGAATTCCCCCACTGTTTCTGACTCTATGACCTCCTCAGGAAGGCTGTTCCATGCATCTACAACCCTCTCTGTGAAGAAATTCTTCCTCACATTACCTCTGAGCCATCTCCCCTCTATCTTCAAAATGTGCCCCCTTGTTCTTGCACATCTCTTTTTCTGAAAGATGCTACCCTCTTGGACTTTGTTGACTCCCTTGAGATAATTGAATGTTTCTATCATGTCCCCTCTCCCTCTTTCCTCAAGGCTATACATCTTAAGCTCCTTTAATCTTTCTTCATATGTCTTCTGGTGCAGACCCTGCACTATTTTGGTTGCTCTCCTCTGGACATGCTCCACCCTGTCTATATTTTTGAGGAGATGGGGTCTCCAGAACTGTACACAGTACTCCAGATGTGGTCTTACCAACTGTGTGTACAGAGGGCCAACAACTTCCTGTTTTCTACTGGTGATGCCTCTCCCTTTTTCTACTGGTGATGCCTCTCCATAGTAGAGGGGCTTCAGGGAAGGTCTGACTTTTCATGGATGATACAAATTTCAGCAACAGGGTGAGCACGGGGCGGGGGAGTGGAAACAATGAAGAAGGATGTAAAATTGCAGGAACAGTGGTTGGAAACATGGCAGCTAAAGTTCAATGTCAGGAAATGCACAGTGATGCACTTGGGGAGGAGGAATCCAAATACCACATACACACTAGGGGGAGAGATAATGGCTGCAACCAGGCAGGAGAAGGATCTAGGAATTATAATCAATGATGACCTTAGAGTGCAGACGCAGTGCAGCAAGGCAGTGGGCAAAGCTAATAGGATGATGGCGTGCATAGGGAGAGGGATAACCAGCAGAAGGAGGGAGAGGCTGATGCCACTCTACAGATCCATGGTTAGGCCACACCTGGAGTATGGGGTACAATTCTGGAGGCCCCATGTATGCAAAGACATAGATGGCATGGAAAGGGTGCAGAGAAGGGCCACTAAAATGGTACATGGGCTAAGTGGGAAGTCATATGAGGAGAGACTAAAGGAGCTGGATTTGTATCCTCTGGAGACAGGAAGTGAGAGAGGGGACATGATCAAAACATTCAGGTATGTAAAGGGGATCAATAAAGTGGGGGAGAGCTTGTTTGCAGGGAAGATAGACACAAGAACTAGGGGGCATGAATTGAGATTGGAGGGGGAAGGTTTAGTGGAAACATTAGGAAGTATTACTTCAGAGAGAGAGAATGGCTGAGACCTGGAATGGACTGCTGGAGGAGGTGGTGAGGGTCAGTACAGTGGAGGGTTTCAAGAAGGCCTGGGACAAACACAAGGGATTGTCAAGGTGAGGAGGTGGGTGGGTGGGATTGGGGGGACAAGTAGGGAGGGGGTATGGACAGACTCGATGGGCCAGGAGAGTCATTTTCTGCCTTTCACATGTCTATGAATCTATAACTCTTACTGAGGTATGATTTTAATGCTATGAGGGCTTAACGCAAGTGTATTTGTTAAACAGCAAAAATTGCCACCATAAAGTTTTTTTTTTTCTTTCTTTTAGCATAAATGTATTTTTGACATTACCCAAGCATTTGATGGTGCTCTGCCAACTATGGTAAACAATATGGTGAAGTGTGCGGTGTGAAGGATGCAGCACTAGCCTGCCTGAAGGTTAGAAGGTCACATCACACTCAGGTGCAAAAAAATACATATGACGCAACCTTATATAGAGCAGCTTACCTTAATGTTGGCAAGGACTTTGATTTTGCATTGATTTAAGTTTTTTGCACTTGAGTGGGGTGAGACTTTCTAGCCTTTGGGTTAGTGTCACATCTTAGTATGTCTGACATCTTTCAATTCATAATCGGTACATTACTTTCGATGTCTCCCCTTAGGCTGAGGTTTGCGCTCCCTATTCTTTGCTTCCATGTCGGTTCCCTTCCTTCATTCCCCTCACTCTCTGCTCTTCTCGCTATGGCAGCCCCATGACTTCATTCGATTTTGTTGTTAATTATATTTAGAAACCACAGCGCCTAATGAATATTGTGCATACAACTTGTATCAGTGCAGACTGTGGGGTGCTTCAAGAGGGCGTGGGACAAGTTCAAGGGGAAAGTAGATGGGGGGAATTGGGGAGGGAAAGTTAATGGGGGGGACAGCTGCAGTCTAATGGGCTGAAGCGCTGCACACTTGAGCAGACTAGACAGACCATACGGCCTGTATCTGCTGGCAATTTCGTATGTTCGTATAGTTCATGCTGTGTTTATAGTTCACTGTGCCCCCATCTCAGAGGGGCAGCCACTCTCCTTTCCATTCCCTTAGTTGGCACTTGTACTCTTTTGTCAGCTTGCTGCCAGAGCCTATGCGATGTATGTGGCCCTGCTGTGTCCTACTGAGATATGTATTGTTCCTGTTTGTTTGTTTTATATTTGAAATCAATGAAATGATCACATAATCGATATAATGTCCTCAGATATTACAAAAAAACACATTTTATAACTAGTTTTGCAATTAATGACTCGAGGCATCAAAGATAGGGTCACTCTCAATATTTAAAGAACTGAGGGATCCTTTGTACTGTACATACTGGATTTATACTGTGGATGTATTATGGTGGTGCCAGCACATATTCTGATGGTAATCAGCACACCACCACACCAAGATGCATCATTTTTTCATGGTAGCTATGCAAGAGAACAGGCATGTTCAGAAACTTCAAAATCATATATCTCAGTTAACAATTAAAAAAAATTAAAAGGGCATATTGATGTTTTTGCCAAAAATACATTATTTCTTGAAAAGAAACATGATGACTTACAAATGTGGCTGGTTTAAGTTCAATGACAGCTTTGTATTAATGTGATATTTTAAGACAAGATGCAACAGGAATGTCTGGATAAGGTTTTCAAACAGAATCCTTCTCCAAAAAAGGAAAAACTTTTGTTCTTTATCCAATGTTATGCTTTTATAATAGTTGTAACGTACCCTACCGAAAATATTTTTTTGTGTGTGTTTGTGAAGCCCCTGAGCCTTTGGGAAAGAGCGCCCTAGAAGTAAAATTGTTTGCCTTGCCCTTGCCTACGATAAAGTACCCGTGGATATTTTCACAATTTTAAATATGATGAAAGAAAAATAAAACATTGCAAACAACATATTTAAATAATAATAAAAAATATCCAGAGTAATAGCAGGTTTTGGTTACCATTATATATAGCTTCTAAGGGGCTGCAGGGACTTGAGCTGTTTAGTTCTGAGCAGCAGTGTTTTGTTTAGGCATGCTAAAAATGAACGGGGAAATGAAAAAGGAATAGTGAAATTTCTGTTGGCTAAAAGCAAACCAAATCTAGGAAAACGAGTGTGCCAGTTGCTCCGTATGCCTAACAATAGCCATTCCATTAAAATTAAATGTTTGCAATATTTCCTTGCGTTTCTATTTTGTTTCAGAGAAAATGTAATTTATTAACATAAATTGTAGCTTTTACAAACTTAAATAATTTACATAAATTTCTATGATATCTGAGTTTTATGATATAAAGCATAACATGAAAAATATATATTACTCTCCTTTCAGTATTGGATACAACGCTTTATACTTTTTAAAGGTAAGCAGTCGGAATATAATGTTGTATGTCCTGAAGGAGGACCACATCCTTTTAATCCTCCACATATTAGTGCCCTTTGAAGACAACTTGCTTTTGCGGTATTAGAAGTATTGCAATACTGATAGGGAAGATCACGAATATCACGAATGTGTGTGTTTAACGTGAAAATGTACGTAACCATTAATGACAAAGGTATTTAAATGGAAGTTAGATACCTTCAATTACATAAGGGGCAATGGATATGAGAAGATAGGCAGTTTGTTCCTAAACTTCAATCCCCTGATGGGAATTATAGTCGTGCTTATGAGAGAGGAAACGAAGAATGTAATTCCCAGCAATCTTTATTAAAACCCTAAGCTAAAACATGGATTCATACACATTTACAAATAAAAAGAAGCGTACCATCTGTTAATAAATGTCCCAGCATCAAGTTGCCTAGTCTCTGATGTATACTATTTAATCAATAGGGTATTGCTAGTTGTAATACCTACTAGTACGGCTTCAACAGCATGAACAGCTTATACTATATGATATTGACACCAGATACCAGTTTAGCAAATACTGCGCAACAAAGAAAAATTGTGTCCGTACAAGTGTTTCCCCCCTGGAAATATGTAAGTTGCTTCATTATTAATATTGTAGCACTCGTCTGAGAAAAATACTGTTTTCCTTACTGGCGTGAAGTTTCTGAACACAAAACTAATCCAAAAATTGTTCTTGTAACCCCCCCCAAAAAAAGAAGCAACTGTGAAATGTTGATAAAGGGCAGTCCGTTTCCACTAACCCAGTTGCCCACCTTTTCATGGTTGTGGGCGGACGGCACTCATCACGGAACTGCACTGAAACGACATACTTATCAAACGAAGGTGACAGTCTCTGCTGCACAAATAGCCATATTTCTATACCCCCCCCCCATTAAAAAGCATAGCACTGGCCTTTAAAATTCTGAGCAAATGTCCAGAATATGTTGCATTTACTTATTTTAAAAACATACACATCTAACAATAGTGGGACCCATATAATTAGTTTTAATGAACATTTCTATCAAGTTAATTCAATGTTTAATATTTTGTGTGTCCAGAAATAGATCTAACATTATGAGGAACATCAGCAAATGTTTGTGGAGCAAAGGTAAATATGAGTGTAAAAATCATAGCGCTATGAGAAATTCCTAACAGTTGAGAGGTATGCACATCAGATATAAAGGTAATGCATGGGACACAAAATAAATTCTGTTTTGTGTGGAACTATTGCCTATAGAAGAAAGTCAGTTCCTTCATCAGATATATTGCATTATACAGTGTGTGTGTGTGTGTGTGTGTGTGTGTGCCTGTTTGCTCAGAACATATGAAGCGTCAACAATCTCTCGGCAGCTGACTGAATGCCAGGAGCAAGATTTGTTCAAGCAGCACACTTAACTGCTTCAATAAATATGAGAACCATAACTTCACAAGATGTGGAAGTGGAACGTATTTAAAACCTAAGATACTTGCTAGGTCACACTTTTTACAGCAGAGGCGGCCGGAGCACTGGGACAGGGAGATTTCCTCGGCCTCGACAGCCACATCATTTTACTAAGGTCCTCCCTAATTTCACCCCTCACAGTTGCTTCGTCCAACATCCGGCATGGCAACAGTGCTGCCCATGGCGATGTGGACAATTTAGCCTTTAAAGTATAAATGTCATACTCTGCACTGCTAAATCAAAATTCAGTTTTGTTCAAGTAATGGCACCAGGTGCCACGGCGTTATGAGATTTTATCTATTTGATAATAATGTGTCCTGCATTATGAGGGCAAGCGTCGCCAGAGCCTGCTGGCCGTGATTCATTTGGCAGCTCCTGTGCTGCCCCCACCTCCAACCTCCAGACAGCCGCGCTGGAGAGGGGCCTTAAGTGCAGGAGCCGGCTAATGAACTGGGTGCAGGAAGGAGCCAGTGTTGCAGCCTGTGCATACGGCCACTTTCGCGGTTGGATCTAGAAAGTCGGGTTGCTGCAGTGCAAATGCGGCCGTGTGGAGGCTTACCCTATAGTGGTAAGCTGTTCCTTGCTCATCTCCCCGAACCCCCGCCAAGTTGGGCAAGCATTCCCAAGCGAGTAGTGTTAAATGGCAGTGTGCACATGCATTGCTCTCAGCCTCTCAACGTTAAAAGTCAGAGCACTGACCTTCATAATTCAGAGCAAATGGCCGGAATGTGTAGCACTTCATTTATTTTTTTAAATAATCGTTATTATCTTTTTCAATTAATCAACATTATAGAAGAACAAAGGAAAAAAGTGAGATAATCATTTAAGAGAGTCTAGTAAATCCCTCCAGATATGTCTTAAATGTGTATCAGCAGCAGCTGTTTCTTCTGCATTAGCGATTTAAAGAGCCGCCGGGGCTACATATATCTGTATAGCAGGTCCCCAAGTGAAAGGATCGCATCCCGGTGCGGGGCACTCTCTCTTTTAATAGGTGTAGACTTTCCTGGGCTAGTCCTCATTGTTGCAACCCCAGGGTAGTCACCACTTTCGGGTTTCTGCGTTTGTCTGTTTTTTCCCCCACTTTGTAATCGCTATACTTACTCTCCTGCTGGTAATGCTTTCCAGCTGAATATGTTGTGACTTGTCCAAGAAGTGGGTGGCAAGTTCAGTGATGTCATGGCCATCTGATCGAGTCTTTACTGTGGGAGGCTGTGCACCTGGAGGTGCGCAGGCGCGATGGCTTGGACATCGGGAATGCACGCGGTCGGGTGAAACTGTTTTCCTGCCTGGCCCCAGCGAAGGGCAGCAGCATTACATAAACAATGGAGCTCGGCGAAGCGAAAATGAAACCGCCTCGAATGTAGAACACTGGTAGGGGCACGGCTGGCAGCGGCATTAGAGGCTGGTGGGTGTTGGACGATTTGGAACTTAGAGGCCTCCTCCAAGGAAAGCTGAGCTGTGCTTCCTGGTCTCGTAGTACAGAGCTGTCAGCCTCGCTCTACTGGCTAAGAGCGGTGACTCGTTTTCAGTATTAGGTCAGTCACACAATTCGTGCATGCATGTTGACGGGGGTAGCTCTGCTCACTGAAGCGGAGCTCTCCCTTTTAACTGTATGCCACTGCATTTTCAACGCTGTCATAGACAGCTGGAGCAGTGATTGGAGCACTGCGACCGCGCCTGCAAACACACTAACTGAACTGGAAGAGGCTGACACACCTCTGGAAAACTCCGATGATGGCACTATGTTTCTTGCACATGCGTGCAAGCAAACATAAAAATGAGAGTGCTCCACATTCAACCAGTGAGTCAGTGAATACTGAGGGGCATATATGACAGATTAAAACAAAAAGCTTTAATACATTTTAAGGAGTGTCATACTTTAGTGCATTGAAAACATTGAATAGTTTTCCAGCTGAGGCTGTGGAAGCACGGACTATTAGATAAATTGTAACACAAGTTAGATAAATACATGGTTGTAAATTACAATGGTAGAACCTGCTGAAAGGCAGGAAGACATTCCTAATACACCTCACCATCTTCTTATATCTCTCAAACCAAAGTGTTAACCCAAAATTAGAGGATTCTGACTTTATGGCAATGTTAAAAGATGAAATCCAAGGGGGAAATATCCTATTTTTGTTTAAATATATTTTATTCCATTAAAAAAATAAGCAAGGCATTTGAAAACCCTTAACATAGGATGAATACATAAAGATATTTCACAGTACAGCTTAATCTGGTTCAATCTCACTTGGCATGCATCTGTGTGGAGGTAACTGTGATGTGGGACGTGGAGCTGCAAAGTAGGGTGCTAGCTGCACACTCGAGCAAACATGATAGACCGTGTGGCCTGTATCTGCTGGCAAGTAGTAAGTAAGTGGACAATGCATTAGAAAAGGTCTTAAGTACACAAAAAATAAACTTAGATATCATTAGCTGATTGGTTACAAGATTATGCAGTTCTGCATAATACTTACTGGGGCATACATACTTACTCAAGTTCTCAGTTTTAGACATGCATTAGATTGATGTGGGGGAAACACACAAAGTCTATATATTACACAGGTTATTGTGTTTTTAATTTTTTTTTTTTACAAATATTGCAATAAAGTCTCTATTTGTTGGATTTTTTTTTTTAAGATCACTGATGGACATGTCAGTACCAGGAAACAAACCACAAACTGTATGCAAAAGAGGACATGAGATCAAACAGTACCTAGATACATTCCATTTTTATTTCTTTTTTCTTGCTGCTAGGAATGCATGTCATCGTACCTCCCCGTTTATTGCAATTAACTGCACACTAACAAGCAGCACAGTGGTTTTAATGTGACGTTTACAAGGCTACTGTCATTCGATCAGGTTTACTACGGTGATGCAGAACCACCATTTGTATGTTGTCTTGAGTGTGCAGCGCAAGCAACGTTTTGTGACAGCTTGCTGGAGTAGAAGGTTGTGGAGGTGTGGCTATGTTGTGGCCAATGGTGCCACTGCTTTCTTGGGCTGGTCTGTGTGGCACCAATGAATGAGCAAGCTGTCTATGACAGCACTTCAGAAGCGTACCACTAAGTTGAAAGAAATCTACCGCTGCAATGAGAGACAGGCTCGTCACTGCAGCGGCAGATCTCACATGCCTACATTACCTGCCCCTGGTGAACATTTCAATAAAGATGGCGGTGACTCCCGCCGTCCGCCTCTCACAGTCCCTACAAAGCCGATGTCGGGGGTACCAAATCCCTCTCTCAGCATGCCCCTTCCCCAGTTTTTTTGCAGACGAGAGCCCAATCCCCGTCAGCATTAATGTCCCCCTTGTTTTGTCTGCCGAGCGAGATGCCTAATCCCACTCAACATCATGTCCCCCCCAAATGCAGATATGGTTTCTTTGTTGATGGGGGGCCCAATCCCCATTGGCTTCAGTCTCCCTCCCCAAAAAACACAAGTGACACCCTGGGAGCCCACCTCAGGGTGCTGAAAGCAAACCTGTAAATAAAAAACCTTCCTGCAACGTCTTTTTTTTTTGTTCCTGTAAACAGAAAACAGTCCAACGTGGTCACGATGCCCCCCAACCCGCACCCACCCTCTGTACACCCCACCTCCCTGCACCCCCCACCCCAAACTTACCTCCAGAGCCCGCGCGATGATCTTCGGTGAAGCAGGAGACGTCTGGACTCTTCAAAAGCCGACCGCGAACTAAAGAAAATCACAGTAAGCTGCATGATGGCATCAGTTGGGGGGGGGTCACTTTAGGTGGATATCTCGGCCATTTTTGTGACTTTTGGCTCCAAATTTTCAGCATGGGGTTCTTGAGACCCCACCTCATGAACTCAGTCACTGTCATTTCTTTATTCGGTCCTGAAAGGTGGTTTTGCGGTCACTGTGTGGAATCACCTTTTGGGACCAATTAACGAAACAGTGACACTGTTCATGAGCGGAGGTCCCAAAATGCCTATGTAGAAAATTGGTGAAAAAATTCCACAAAATGACTGTTACAAGTATGTGTTCCGCAATTTCCATGCAAGCTCGTAACTGAGAATTTTTAACATTTTCACTCCAAATTTTCAACATTGCCATTTCTTCACACCTCCTTATGAATGGTACAGCTGTAATTTTTCACATCCTGCCCGAAATGTGTTTGCGCACATCTAACACAGAATGGCGTGGTCGCTGTGGGAAATCAACATTCGGTACAGATTAACAAAATCACAGTGCCACTGTTCATGAGTGGAGGTCCCAAATGCTTTCATGAGGTGGAGTCACAAAAAGCCCATATTGAAAATTTGGAGTACAAATACCAACAAACGCCAGGGCGTAGGCGTTTCTAACCATAACGTCCTACCCTGTAGAGGCTGAAAGACGTCAGGGGTGTGACTTGGGATTGTCAGCTGTAATGCTCATGCCATTCCACCCCCACCCTGCAGCCAGTGACAGGCATCAAGGTGTGCCTTGGACTCTTCAGCCCCAAAGTTCACCCCATTCTCCTATATTGCACACATCTCAATGTATTTCCTTATAGAATGGGGTGAGCGTAAGGTCCGATGACCCCAAGGTATATGCAACATTTGTCAGTGTCTGCAGGGTAGGGTGAGGTGAAATGGCATGAGCATTATGGCCAACGACCCACAGGCACACCTCAATGACTGTCAGTCTCTGCAGGGTGAGGTTGTCATCAGTTCCATACTTCACTGCTATTCCGATTATGCATCTCTCTAACTCCTGCACTACCAATGCCAATGCCAGCAAGACAACATTCAGCATTGACAAATGCTTGTTTTTATTATATTAGATAAAATAACTGATTTAAAATGAGTCGTCACAGTAGCAAGACCTATGACTTACACACGTATACAGTAGTTTAGAAGGACAAACTCCCCCTCCAACAAAAAACAAAATACTTTGAATGCCCAACAAATGAGTGGAAGACAGCTTTATGTATGAACAGCTGTTTTTGACAGTAGCCATTCTGACATGATATTCATTTTAACAGTTTTGTTTACAAAAAAAAAAAAACATTTAAGTGCTCCGTACTGACTGTCACAATGAGGTCCAATTTGCTATCAGACTGAACAAAAAAGAAAAAACAAGATTAGACACATTGCTTATTAAAATAATCCATTTATTACACTGCTGTAGAAAACTACTGGGAAAGTTAAGATTTACACTATACTTGCCATTGCTCGTTAAAGCAAGCCAAGTCTCTCGCTTTACAGAAGAGGCTACCTCATTTCTGATTCTACAAGCATAAAAAAATAAGTAATATAGTAACACAGAGCGCCTCTGTTATTAACTTTGAATAGACATTCACTGAATTTTTGCCTGTTGCAGACCAGAAAGACAAAAATAGACACTGAGTTTTCTTTTACAACACATTTTATTAACAAACTATTTACAGGAATGCAATAGAACACAACATAATGCTCCAAGATGATACAGAGACAGATTGCTAAAGTGACATCATTAGCTATTGTTCTCTTGTGTGAACACAGGCACTGGGAGTCAAACATGCATACAGCTCACTTCCTGGAATTGCAGCATTTAAAACAAAAATAACTCTGTAATTTTAACACTTTGCTTTTCACCCTTGTTGTGAAATGGTACGTCGGGGATCAGGGCAGCTGCACAGTAAGTTATTGCAAAAAATGCTTGTTTATATTCTCTTTAACTAACGCATACATTGTAGACAGGGTTGGATGCTTGATCTCTTTATCCAACTGCATGAAAAAGATACATTAACAAAACTCAGCAGAAGATGCATGGAAACCAGGCTCAAGTCTTACGATAATGTATTTTATATACTGAGGTGCTTTAACTTCTTCATGTGCTTAACACATCACTCCCTAGGACAGCTCCATGACATGCAGCATCTCACTTTCATGGAGGTCCCTGGGAAACAGAAAGGGTAAGTAAAGGAGTAGCTGCTGACTACATAGTTATGTGCTAGAATGCCAATGTTTTATGTGTATTTTTTTATGTAAACTGAAGGCAGTGTGGCCTAGTGGATATAGCAATGGACTTAGGAGTCAGGAAACACTGAAAACCCAGGGTCAAAATGCACTTGAGCCACTTAAACACTGGTCGTGATAAGCAACTTACCTAACCTCTGCTTTAGTCCACCTAACTGTAAAAGTGGGTCAAGGCTGGTTCCCACTAAAAATGGAACACTGCATTTCAGCTTGGCTATTGGGACAAATTGTTAAAATGGATAAATAAGAAAACAAAGCAATATTTCCTGCCATCTCTTGCCTAGGTCATGCCTGACAATGGTACTATCCACCAGTGAACTTTTTAGTTAACTGAATCAACCAACCAACCAACCAATCAATACAGGACAAAAGTGGAATAGCAGTCATGTTTTAGAACTCTTACCGTAAGTGTGATACGTTGTGCTTGGTGAAACAGCAGAGAGCAAAGACAGCTTGTAAGACATTTTGAAGAGATGCAATGAGAGCTGGGCTGGGCTCATTCCCAACCACATACACCTAGGAACAGAACAACACAATATGACTCAAATTGTGCCTAAGTGCCTTGTGAATCAGTCTCAAAACAAGATACAAGAAAGTTAAGTACTGGATGGCTCAGTGGATAGGTAGTGTGCTAAGGAACCTTTCCCCTCTAGGTCACTGGTTTGAATCCACCACAGGTCAGTAGTGGCCAGAAGTCACTGCCATCCGTTGGCTACTCAATGTCCTATGCAAAACAAAGGGTGATATTCAGTGCCGTTCCCAGTAGACCACTGCCCACATCACCAAACTGCCAACACAACCAGCATTAACTGGCACCCTTGTTGGCAGTCTCACACAAAAGGGCAAGAACTGAAGGGGTATAGGAACTATCCTGTCATCTATGTTGTGGTCCATCCAAGACAGGGCTAAGGCACATTGGCAGGGCACTGTGAGGAAGCTATAACTGTGATAGCTCTGTCATGTGGAGAGATGGAAGGCTTAGATTTCCAGTGCTATTGATCCAGCACCTTTCACAAGCACTAAATTCACTTAAATAATTAACCCACCCCAAAAATGGTAGTAAACCATTTCTTTTTCAAAATTCTGTTCATTAGTTTTAGGAAAAAAGTACACGTCAACATTTAACAGCATCACACAGATGACAATATAGTAGTTGCAATTCACTCATATGTGTGTTCCTAATTTAATGTCACTTTATCCTGGCTCTGTACGACTGAAACTTCAATCTGAGCTGTGGATGTAGACAAAACATTCTAATCCATTCTCAGATACAGCCTGAAAACAGCAAACTATTATAGTGGACTAGAGTTTTTCTTTCAAAGGAAAGCAGTCATTAGGTCTCCCCCCCCCTTCCCGATTAGGCTTTTCGCACAGAAGAATTTTTTTTACGTGTTTTACTTACTTTATTTTACTTCTGTATAGTCTGGGATTCCCAAACATGGCGGACGCTGCACGATTCCAATTCACCTGAAAGTGCGGTGCTGCACCACTCACCTCAATACATTTGCATTGAGGCAACTGTTGTGGTGCAGCACTTTCAGATGAAATGGAACCATGCAGTTTCCGTCATGTTTGGGAATCCCAGACTTTACAAAAGTAAAATAAAGTAAGTAAAAATGTATAAAAAAATGTTTCTGTGCAAAAAGCCTAATTGGGGGCTAAACATAATGACCACTTTCCTTTAAACTATCCGATGGACCTTAGTTTTCCCCTTAATTGTGGAATTGGTTGACTAGAATAAGTTTATAGGCCTATCAGTTAATGCTGAGCCTTTGACATACACATCAAAAAAACAGTTACACGTAAAACTGTAACAGCTAAACTTTGTGCTATACAGACTTACACACACTAATACCTATGTAGCGTCTGATGTACCTAATATTATACTTATCCCATTTGCTAGTCAGTAACCCATTTCTAATGTAGTTTCCCATCTTTCAATATAACATAATAATGTAAAGTTGGAAGGGACTCTAGTCCCCCGGTCTTCATAAGCAGTAATGAATAAATATGCTGTGCAAAGACCTGCACTATCTTCATGTCCACTGTATCCACTGGTAGGCTGCTCCATGGGTTCACCACCTTCTGGGAGAAGTGCCTAACATTACTCCAGAATTAGTACCTCAGAACTTTACAGTATGTCGTTGCATCCTGCTGGAGGGACACTCAAGGTTATTTTCCCCCCTGAAGTCTGTCCCCCAACATGTCACTGCTACACTAACTCCAGCCTGTAGGGGGGTGCCGATGTCATATAGTCACTCATGACGTCAAGGCTCCCCACAAACCAAAGAATGCACTGCAGAGCGAGTGGTAGCAGCCCCTCCCCACCCCTCCACCAGGAGCTGTGTACCCTGCCTCTGCAGCATGCCCACAGCCCCACCAGCCTGGAACGAGTGAACTAGGATCGTGTTTCAGACATCCTGGGTCTCTCTAAATGTTAGAGCTGTGCACAACCAGTTAGCACCACCGTGCCAGCTTATCTCTGGCTGTTCAACCTTGCAGATAACATTTTAGCACGCGGAAGACTGAGATCATCTCCCCTTTCAGCCTCCATTTCACTGAGGTGATCATGTTACGGATCACTAGCCTCTCCTCAGAGGTTTTGTCCCCAAAACCCTGTGCTGCATCCTCTGTACTGCCTCAATGTCATTTTTGTGCTAAAGTGCCCAGGACAGCAGGCAGTACTCTAGGCAGGGACTGACATGGGCCTTGTAAACTGGTAGGATCATTTCCCCTGCCCTGCTGCCTAGTCCTCCCTTTTTTCCTTGTGTGTGAATTTCAGCACCTGTGACAAGGTGCCAGACTGACAGCATGGGAAGCTGAAGTCCTTTGTTTATCCACAACAGATACAACATGGATGATCATAGTGCAAGCTTCCTCCCACTGCCCCACCAATGCGCCTCAACTCCACTATGTAGTTGAGAGGTTAGTTCAGACTCAATATCCACTGTATCCTTGACCTTGCAGGTGACACTGCCAACATGGGTGCCAATCAGTGCCAACTGTATTTCTGGTTTTGTGATGTGGACACCTTTCCAGTAAGAACTGGACTGAGAGCACCACAACTCAATTCACACAGGCCATTGAACAGCCCTCAGGTGATAATGTCTTTCAATCACTATCGACCTGGACTGGATCTGAACCAGTGACCTAGAGTCTCTGTAACCCAATAACAATCCACTGAGTCATTTAGTCCGTTAGTCACCCCCCCAATGCAACCCAGAATGTTGGTGGTTCTTTTGACAGCAGCCATACCCACTGCTTGTCATGTTTTCAGCTCCTTGTCTATTATGACTCCCAGGTCCATTTCCTGTCTCACATTGTACACTGTGCCTATGATTTGTTTGTACCAAGTCTTCTCATGTCTGATATTAAAACCTTGTATTCACTGTTCTCAGATGGACCTATGCATCAAACCTATATATTGTGTCTACTATTGTTGCTTGTATCAAATCTGTTTCACGTGTATTACTGTTACCTTGTACTCCACTGTCACCCTGCGCCATGTGTTATGGCCCGGGTCGTGCCTGAAAACGGTCCCTGGCATCAGTGCACTCACCCGGTTATCAAGTCATAAAAATAAATAAATAAAAAATTATCTACTGCAATGATGACAAAGTTCGCCAATGACTGACCCCTGTCCAGCCTGGTGGTGGACACCTGAATGCATTGCCATATAGGAGATCCAGGTCTGAATGCAGACTCAGGGCTCTCTTCTTGGCCCAGCAGAGCTCAAGTGGGTCATGGAGATGATCTGCTTGACCACTGGGTGAAACAGACAGCTGAAACATCTCCTCTAGCCATCCCTAGAGGCCTTGATGTGAAGAAACACACAATTTATTTTTTTTCTTACATTCTGTTTTCTGCTCTGCACTCAGGAAACTCTCTCCAGCTACCCCACACACCAGCGGCACTACGCCCATCTGAGTTCTCTCCTAGCAGGTCTGCCCCAGCCGAGGCGGATCTCCCGGCCACTGAACCCCACGAGTGGGGCCACCTGCACCCTGCGACTATCTACAATCTGATGTGCAGAGCTGGAGTCAGAGGACCTCTGGTGAAGTGAGCCTGACCATGGAGTATGGTCATGGCACTGGAGGAGCCTTCGCCTATCCCTGGGGCTGGGGATTTTTGCTGTTTGTGGTTCCCCCCAGAGCATGGGCGTGCAATGACACCAGCATGGCAGATGCCATAGGTGTCTGCCGCGCTCTTCTCCAAAACTGCTCCACGTGTTAGCTGTGCCTCTGGTCTCCACCGTGTGTCACTACTGCACTGGCGATGTCCTGGATCCCTCTCCAGGGAAGGGGAAGTAGTCCATCGGATGCTTGATCTTCTGCCTCACCTGCTGACCCCCGAGCTCGTTCCCAAACTCGAATCACCAGCATGGCGCGAGGTGTGGCAACCAGCGCCTCAACCCTCAGCTCCACCGGGCCAACTGAAGAAACGCACATGATGGTGGCCAGGATTCAGATGTCACAAAGCATAGTGGCTCAAGGTTTGGGAGGGGGAGATAAAAGGTGGAAAGGATGCAGTCATAGAGGGTTGTTGGAACCCTCCTCTGCCTTGCTTAGAGATTTAACAACTCCTCCACCCCCACCCTCAACAAGAAACACACAGGTCTGTAAGAGGGTAGTACATACCTCCCTAACTCCCCAAAACATTTATTTCTGCTTCCAAATACTTCTGGCCAGAAATGCGCCCCCCATCCACCCAACCACATGCATCATCATAGGAATAGATTTGTTGCTTATCAGTAACAGTTGATGTTTGAGGGAATCTCCTCCAAAGAACCACACATATTGGCCTTTAAGTTGTCAGGACCTCGCAAGAAGAGGGTAGAACTAGAGTGAAGGTAACCCTCTACAAACTATTCTTAACCCTCATATTCCTCCTCTAAATCTGCCTCTAAGTTCATGAGGTCGGGATTATATTCAATTTCGTAATCACAAGTGACAATAGGGCCTGCAGAAGGAGCTGGTGATGTATGAGATGCAGGAGTCTGTGGTGAGCAAGTGGAATCAGTCAACGGGGGGCCAAGAACCAGAAGGCCCTGTCAGTGGAATAACTGCCTAAAATGGCAACCCTGACAGAATGCATCAAATCATTTCAGAGAACAATGTCAGCAGCGAGTAGACGTCGCCCTGAAAAGGGGCTGGGACTACCTGCGTTGACAGGCCTGCGCCCAACGGAATGATGTCATACCGTCTAGAGCAGGTACAGCAGCACCAAAGCCAAGCTCTGACCCTGGTGTCTCAACGATGATCAGGAGGGCTGTTGCCGAAGTGGACGTTGATGAGGACATAGCTTTTCTCAATGGTAACCAGGATCTCACCGGTGAAGCAGTCTTGTCCTTGTCTCAGTGTTTGTACTTATGGCCAGTTGAGCAGGAGGCCTGGGATGACTACCGTTCCTTGTCGTTATCCTCAGACTTTACATAGATACATAGACAGTGTCGGTAGATAAGGGCCTACAGCCCACCCAATCTGCCCATTTGAGCTTTTAAGTTCACTGTGTTTTCCTAGAAGTCTGTTGCCCCTTAACCCTGACCTCCAGGATTCCTTATGTCTATCCCATGCATTCTTAAATCTCGTGATTGTTTCAGCCCCCACCACTTCCTCTGGCAGGCTGTTCCACTTGTCCACCACCTGTTATGTAAAGAAATTCTTCCTCAAGTTTCCTCTGAATCGTCCTCCCTCCAACTTCATCCCATGCCCTCTAGTCCTGGAATGACCACTTCTCAGCAGACTGAGGGAGAAGCAGATTTTGATCCCTTCTCCTTCTCCGTGGCTTTTAAAGCTTTCAATGCAAGGACATTTTCTAGAGCCTTCTTATGGCATTGCCTTATAGCCTGGTTGAAAGCTCTGGCAAATTTTACAAGTTCTCACGTTGTGAGGCAGACCCAGGCAGCACACAAACACAGCATGTGCCTTTTCCTTGTAAATATTACAGCCATACTTACAATACAGTAAGAATATATAAAGGCTCTTTTGACTTTGGTGGCATACAAAGACGATGACAGTAAGCTGGATGAAGTAAAATAACAAATGGCAATGGTTTGTGCAATGATATTTCCTTCAGCAGGTCCCACCAGCGGGGAGAAAGAACTGAGGAGTGATGGGGCCGTCCATGATATATAGACATCGATATTGCATGTTACTGTGGGCAGCCCATGACTAGCAAGTTTTCACGTGGTCCTGACACTGACCAAAAGCATGGCCTAATGGAGGAGATATCCTCAATTAAGATCTTTAAAGTCTCCTTAACCAGCTATATCATGGTCTGAATAGAAATGTCCTCTAGAGATGCCCTGGGTATAATATACTGTGTATGCACTGTCAGAGAAAATAGTGGACCCATTTCTGCCAAGTAGTCCTACTGTATGCAAACTGTATTATACTCCTCCTCCTTTTCAAATGGAAGCAGAGGGGATTCCTAAACATGAGCCAGGACCACAACAGCGGTAGAATGCTAAGCAGGCCCTGTTGGTGCCATGGGCTGCAGCAACACAGACAATCTGATAACAGTACTAGAGAGGAGGTCAACAGTAACTGAGGCACCAGTCTGTGTAGCAACTCAGAAAATGAGGCAAAAACAGCAATGTTACCTGGGTCGACGTCAATGGGCGCAGCTGTGGCAGACGACACCAAGGTTCAGCAATGGCAAGTTCTACTTCACTGTACCACTCAGACTGCTTTGCACTGTTGACAGGGTTGACAGGGTTGACAGCTTCTTCACCCTGGGTTTTGGACACTCAGTAGCTCAACAAGGAGTCAGCACCGAATGTGTGGCTTTGCTCTAGTCACCCACAATCGTCCGGGACCATGACCCAAAGTCTGCACCATTCAGTCAATGTTGACTGCAGCTTAGAATCAGACTGCAAGGCTGAGTTTTTGGTTATTCTGGAGGCATGGTACCAGGGCTCTGTCAATGGCATGCATTCTGCCAGAAACTTCCGCAGCAGAGATTTTTTTCCCCTGGATTCCACAGACAACTATGTGATTTACCAGCAACTGTACAGTTGTTCTCCACTGTCTTTTGGAGAAAAAACTAGTGAATTCTTCCAGCATCTCTGAGTGGCTTGATCGAACCCTTCACAAACTGCACAATGCCCAACATAATGGGTCAGTACAGAGGTACTTAACACAGTAATTGTAGCCACTGTCAAGGGGTATCTTACTATCAGAAAGACACTTAAAAAAAACTAGCGTCATCTTCTGTGCTGGTGGACATGACAGCACAGAACACCGAGAAGCAAAGGTCGCCTGCCATGTTAAAGGATGGCATTACCATATCAAGCAGCAGCAAAAGATCTAAGTTAACGAGAAAAAAGTCTTTGTCAATTAAAAACTTTGATGAAGAACTAGTCTCCACTGGTCTGATGTGCACATGAAGGCAGGTAAAGAAAGAAAGTAAAGTTACTTACTGTAACTACAGACCTTCAAGTATCTCTTCTCCATAGAGCACCACTGTTTGATCTTAGGACAGAGCTGCTAAGATGCTACAAGAGTAAAACAATTGGTCAGGGCTGCAGGACAGCATTGTTGGCATGGGTGCATGCACGACCCCACGTGTTGTGTTCAAGAACCATTAACAACACCCTAACAACCTCAGTTCTGTTAGCAAGGAGAGTGAGAGTGTGAGACAAGCATATGCTTGTAGCAAGACAAAGAAAAGGAAGAGAGATACAGATGGTAAACAACAACAACAAAAAAAAGAATATATAGAAGTAAAAACCAAAGAGAGAGGGAAGTGCTTTCATCTTTAAGAGATGTCTCCTTGAAAAGATGACAGGTTGTACGTTGTATACCAAAGATGATCCAATCAAGGGCTATGATTCACAAGCCCCAGGCATGGGAGTAAACATGACCAGAAAAGGGAGCAGGGACTCTGGACAGCTACCCTTAGTGTTGTTGAGCAAGGTACCCTGTGCCAGGTCTCAGAGTAGCAGTCTAGAAATACCTATGGCAAAGTGCGTACGCCCAGCAGCAAGGCAGAACCAGTGGAAAAATATATTTCTCTGGAAACAGCAGTAGTCTACATGTAGGAAAGCAGAAGTAAGTAATCTAAAGTATCCATATCCTGAAGATAATAAAGGGATTATGGTGAGAAAAAATGAAGACTTCACTGCAGAGACCGTAACTAAAGAGAAAAATTCCAGATATTGTGCCCCTACAAGGAATACCCAATTGGTACCAAAAGAAGACCCCTTAGCAAAATAGGGCCCATAAATAGAAAAAGGGGCATGAAATCCAGCACTCATATGAAGAAAACTGAATTTCTGTACTTTATAGGTGGAATTCATCTAGGATATTCAGGAGAAAAACTAGTCATCCAGCCAAGGACTGCATGTAAGATATCCCAGTATTTTTCCCTTGGGGAAAAGAAAAATCTGTTGTAGTAAATAGGAACACCAATAAAGTACAGTTACATAAGAACTTATCGTAACAGTAGATCTTTGAGAGGAACTCTTGATTAGACCACACCTATGGAACTACAGCCGCCAGGCACTAGGACAACACAGAAACTTTTTGCTAGCGGTCTTCCAGAGGCTGCCCATGACGACATCAGGTGCTGATGTCGCTCCTCCCATACAAGCGTGGAAGCGGCCGCGCCCCTTCAGTTCCTGCCCGGAGACCATATGCAGAGTCTCCTCCTGGGAAAGCTTGCCAGTGAAAGGTACAGTTATGTAAGCACTTACCGTAACAGAAGATCTTCGAGAGAGGCTCTTGCAGTAGGTAATAACCTTAAGAACTGCGCCCCGGGCATCAGGACCACACAGAAACTTTAGCTAGCAGTGTCTGGCGGGGGACAGCCCACCCGAAGTCACGTGACTGACGTCAGTGTGACACTATATAGTGGGCGGTTCCCACGCCCGCCTTCCAGCTCTCCCGCCGGAGACCTCCAAATGGAGTGACAGGAGAATGGAAAAGAGGCTCCTGGAGCCAAATTAAGCTCACAGAGGAGGAGCTGCAGAAGTTGGGGGAAGGCGTGAGTGAAAAAGGTTACCTACTGCAAGAGCCTCTCTCAAAGATCTACTGTTACAGTAAGTTCTTACATAACTGTACTATCTTACTTCGAGAGGGCTCTTGCAGTAGGTAATAAACCTTGAGGACTAAGTCCCAAGTAGTGTGAATCAGAAGGAACTGAAACAAGGGAGGCAGGAAAGGTCTGCAAAAAGGCAGACAGTTTAGAACAGAAGGCCTTGGAGGACAGCTAGATCAAAGCCAGCCCAGCTCCTAGATGCAATGTCCAGACTGTAATGCTTGGTGAAAGTGTGGACAGAGCTCCAAGTGGCCACCGCACAGATGTCCCCAGTGGAGACATTCCTGAAACAAGCAGTAGAAGCAGCCATGCCTCTGGTAGAATGCCCCTTAACCTCCCCTAGGAGGGTCTTACCACACTTCTGGTAACAGAACACAGTACAGTTTGCCAACCACTTGGACAAACATTGTTTGGAAACTGCTGCACCCTCTCTTTTGGGTGCAAAAGAAACAAAAAGCCGATCCAATTTCCAGACAGACTTAGTATGGTTAGTGTAGTAGAGCAAAATTCTGTGAACATCCAAAGTATGCAGAATTGCCTCCCCCTGATTGGAATACTCAGGGTAATACACCGGCAGTTGAATAGACTGATTCAATGCAAACTCAAACCACTTTTGTTAAAAAAATTGGGATTATTACGCACAGCCACCCAGTCTCTGTGAAAAATCAAATAAGGCTCCTTACACCACGGGGCCTGAAGCTCGGAAATCCTTCAAGCAGAAGTAACTGCAACTAAAAAGAGCGCTTTCCAAGATAAATAGCGCATATTACAACTGCCAGTCAGTTCAAAAGGACACATGGTAAGTTTCTCTAAAATAAAATCCAGATCCCAAGGAGGTGCAGAATTGAGCACTGGGGGTTTCAGGTGGAGGATCCCTTTCAGAAAAGTTTTGGAGACCTCCAGCTGAGACACAGCTTTGCCCTCCACCAAGGTGTGGTAGGCAGAGATAGCAGACAGGTGAACCTTCAGTGAAGAGTAACTCAGGCCCAGGCCAGAGAGATGCAGCGAGTACTCCATGACCTGAGGAACAGGTCACGAGAAAGGGTCCCAACCCTTCGAAGTGGCCCAAAAGGAGAAACACTTCCATTTCACTGCGTAGGTCATCCTCATGGAAGGCTTTCTAGCCTCCACAAGGACTTGAGCCACTCTGGAGGAGACTCCATAGCATGAAGCAGCTATGTAAATAGGTGCCACACGTGAAGGTGAAGGGACTCCAGTCCTAGATGGACCAGAGTGCCTCTCTCCTGAGCCAGGAGATCATGGCAGAGAGGCAGGGGAACTGGAGGTTCCACTGCAATCTGCTGGAGAAAAAGATAAGACTCAGCACTCAATGTATGGCGTACAAAGCAGGCATATTTAATAAAACAGACGCCAAACAAAGCCATACAGGCTACAGGATACACAGCAAGGCAAACTCCTGACCGGTTTCGTCCTGACTGCACGTCATCAGGGGGTGGTGTCTTGTCAGTAAGAAACACATATTTATAGGAGAATTACTTAAAGGTACAATTCCTTAAAGGTACATATCAAAGAAACTCACATGATATGCAAACCATATTCATTTTGCTTCAAATGCTATTATGCTATTCCCACACTTTACATACCATAAACATACACTGAATTTTTTACGGAGAAAAGGAAACACTGCAAAATTCATAGTCATTGTATACTAAAATGCACAAAATCAGCTAAAAGAGCTGAGACCTCCCTATCTAAATCTAAATGAAAATATTCAATTAAAATAAAATGCAGCAAAACTAAAGGTGGAAAATTCTCTATTTAGGACTCAAAACTGTAGAAAACGACATAAAAGAAATTATACAATACTAGACAGGAAATCAGCTCCCAGCCATCAGGACACACTGATATGTTCCATGTCCAGGCATTTGTAATCATCTACTTTTATCTGTAAAAAAATCAATAAACATAATGTTAACATGAACCTCTACGCATCAAAATACTATTGATGCAGTAACACTGAAAAGAAAGAAATAAAGGAAGAAGTACGGAAAAGGACGGGGGAAAGGGAGGGGGAAAAGAAGGAAGATATGGAAAGAGAGAAAAAGTGAGGGGGGAGGAAAGGGGGAAGGGGAAAAAAGAAGGAAGATAAAGAAAGAAAGAAGAAGAAAGGGGGACGGGGGAAGGGGAAGGGAAAGAAAGAAAATAAAACAATTATCTAGACTTGAGATAAGTTAGCAATTCAATCTTGTCATTCAATCCTGGGGCCGTAAGGGCCCCTAATGTGTAGATCCAAAAAGATTCTCTGTATTTCAGTTTAGCATCCAAATCTCCTCCTCGAGGACCTAATTTCACAATTTCTATGCCACAAAATCTGAAAATATGCTCCAAATGTGTATTTCTACTTTTGTTACAATGGACAGCAAGTGCACGTCTAGCATCATTGTTAGTAATAGATCTTAAATGTTCACCCATCTGTACTTTCAGTGGTCATATGGTTTTACCTACATAAAAAGCACCACATTGACATGTAGCTAAATAAACTACATTTGCAGTACTACAGGTGATAAACTCCCTGATTTCATAAGTTTTAACACAATTACAACTAGTAAAGGTGTTACACTTAAGTATACATCTACAGAATTTACAGTTGCCACAACTATACATACCAAAAGGCAAAGGAGAACAACTTCTGTCACCACCTACACTAGAAGGCCCAGTGTAGCTATGTACTAATCTGTCACGTAAATTGTGACCTCTCCTATAGACCATTCTGGGTCTACGTCGAGTAACTTCCTTCAATCGAGAGTCCCCTAACAGCACATTCCAATTGTTCTGAATAATACTCTCAATAGCTTTGGAATGTCAAGTGTAGGTGGTGACAAAGTTAGCTCTCTGTTCTGTATTTTGTTTTAAAAGGTCTAATCTCTCCACACAAGCCACTTCCTTGAAGGCATCTCGTATTGTATCATATGCATACCCCCTTTCTAGGAATCTGTCACACAAATCTGAACCATAGGTAATAAAATCCACATCTTTACTAAAGTTGCGTCTGACCCTTAACATTTGGGCCTTGGGTATATTGGACACCAAATGGTGTGGGTGGCAACTTGATGCATGTAAAAGATAATTCCTATCAGTCTCCTTGCGGTATAATCTAGTGCTAAGGCTACCATCCTCTTCCTTAGAAATACTCACATCCAGGAAAGAAACAGAAAAGAGATCCTGTTGCAATGTAAATCTCAAATTCTCATTGCTAGTCTCTAAATAAATAAACTGCTTAAGCTCCTCAAGAGTGCCACGCCACATCATAAAGATGTCATCAATATAACGGCGCCAAATGTCAGTACTGTCACAGAAAGGATTAGTATTTCTGTCATAGTGTTCTTCTCCCACACACCCAAATACAAATTAGCATAATTGGGTGCAAATGTTGCACCCATAGCTGTTCCTTTAATTTGTAACTAAAAATTATCCTGAAAAAGAAAATAATTCTTGGTCAGAACATGTTCAGCACATTCCAAGAGAAAATTATTTTTACCATGGGTAACTTGTGAATCCTGGGACCAAAAATAGTCTAATGCACCGAGACCCCCCTCATGAGGTATATTGCTATACAGGGAAGCAATATCCATGGACACCAAAAACCATTCTGGTTCTAACTGCATGTCATTTAAGATGTCCAGAAATTGGCCTGTATCCCTAATAAAAGATGGTAGAGAGGTAACATAGTGTTTTATATGAAAGTCCACATACTGAGATAAAGGCTCCAAAAGAGAGCCAATGCCTGCCACTATGGGACGTCCTGGTGGATCCCACAAATTTTTATGGACCTTAGGCAACATACAACATATTGATGACATCTTTATGATGTGGCATGGCACTCTTGAGGAGCTTAAGCAGTTTGTTATTTATCTAGAGACTAGCAATGAGAATTTGAGATTTACATTGCAACAGGATCTCTTTTCTGTTTCTTTCCTGGATGTGAGTATTTCTAAGGAAGAGGATGGTAGCCTTAGCACTAGATTATACTGCAAGGAGACCGATAGGAATTCTCTTTTACATGCATCAAGTTGCCACCCACACCACTTGGTGTCCAATATACCCAAGGCCCAAATGTTAAGGGTCAGACGCAACTGTAGTAAAGATGTGGATTTTATTACCTATGGTTCAGATTTGTGTGACAGATTCCTAGAAAGGGGGTATGCATATGATACAGTATGAGATGCCTTCAAGGAAGTGGCTTGTGTGGAGAGATTAGACCTTTTAAAACAAAAGACAGAGCAGAGAGCTGACTTTGTCACCACCTACACTTGACATTCCAAAGCTATTGAGAGTATTATTCAGAACAATTGGAATGTGCTGTTAGGGGACTCTCGATTGAAGGAAGTTACTAGACATAGACCCAGAATGGTCTATAGGAGAGGTCACAATTTGCATGACAGATTAGTACATAGCTACACTGGGCCTTCTAGTGTAGGTGGTGACAGAAGTTGTTCTCCTTTGCCTTTTTGTATGTATAGTTGTGGCAACTGTAAATTCTGTAGATGTATACTTAAGTGTAACACCTTTACTAGTTGTAATTGTGTTAAAACTTATGAAATCAGGGAGTTTATCACCTGTAGTACTGAGAATGTAGTTAGTTTAACTACATGTCAATGTGGTGCTTTTTATGCAGGTAAAACCACACGACCACTGAAAGTACGAATGGGCGAACATTTAAAATCTATTACAGTACTAATAATGATGCTAGAAGTGCACTTGCTGTCCATCGTGACAAAAGTAGAAATACACATTTGGAGCATATTTTCAGATTTTGTGGCATAGAAATTGTGAAATTAGGTCCTCGAGGAGGAGATTTGGATGCTAAACTGAAATATAGAGAATCTTTTTGGATCTACACATTAGGGGCCCTTATGACCCCAGGACTGAATGACAAGATTGAATTGCTAACTTGTCTCAAGTCTAGATAATTATGTTTTATTTTCTTTCTTTCCTCCTTTTTCCCCTTCCCCTTTCTTCTTCTTTCTTTCCTTATCTTCCTTTTTTCCCCCTTCCCCTTTCCTCCCTTACTTTTTCTCTCTTTCCTTATCTTCCTTCTTTTCCCCCGTCCTTTTCCTGTACTTCTTCCTTTATTTCTTTCTTTTCAGTGTTACCGCATCAATAGTATTTTGATGTATAGAGGTTCATGTTAACATTATGTTTATTGATTTTTTTTACAGATAAAAGTCGATGATTACAAATGCCTGAACATGGAACATATCGGTGTGTCCCGATGGCTGGGAGCTGATTTCCTGTCTAGTACTGTATAATTTATTTTATGTAGTTTTCTACAGTTTTGAGTCCTTAATAGAGAATTTTCCACCTTTAGTTTTGCTGCATTTTATTTTAATTGAGTATTTTCATTTAGATTTAGATAGGGAGGTCTCAGCTCTTTTAGCTGATTTTGTACATTTTAGTATACAATGCCTATGAATTTTGCAGTGTTTCCTCTTTTCCATAAAAAATTCAGTGTGTGTTTATGGTACAGTATGTAAAGTGTGGGAATAGCATAATAGCATTTGAAGCAAAATGAATATGGTTTGCATATCACGTGAATTTCTTTGATACGTACCTTTAAGGAATTCTCCCTATAAATATGTGTTTCTTACTCACAAGACACCACCCCCTGATGACATGCAGTCAGCACGAAACCAGTCGGGAGTTTGCCTTGCTGTGTATCCTGTAGCCTGTATGATTTTGTTTGGTGTCTGTTTTATTAAATATGCCTGCTTTCTACGCCATACATTGAGTGCTGAGTCTTGTTTTCAGTAGTAATTTGTGTGGACTCTAGCACCTTCACTCATGGAGGAGCTGTTTTTGCTGATACTGGAGAAGAAGATACCATATCTGGTGAAATCAATACAGGGCAATCAGAATCATGTGAGCCACATTCGCTTGAAGCCTGAGCAGCACCCTATTCAGAACTGTTAAGGGAGGCAAGGCGTACAAAAACCTCCCTGTTCAGCAAAGAGATAGTGCATTTCACCAGAAAGCACCATGCCAGGGAGCGAACAAGCAAAACCTGGGTAGTTTTGTACTGAATGGGGAGGTGAACAGATCCAGGTCTGGATGACCCCAGAGGGCGAAAATGTCTTCGACCTCCGCTTGCTTGAGCTTCCATTCGTGGGCTCATATTCTGGTGCAGCTGAGACGGTCTGCTTGGACATTTTGCACGCCCGGAATGTGAACCACCGTGAGGTGAATTCGATGCAAAATTGCCCCATCCTAAACCCGCATCGCCTCCCTACAGAAGGGATACGAGCAAGTGCCCCCTTGCTTCTTTAGGTACCAGACTATACACATATTGTCCGACTGAACTAACAGTGGGCCCTGGCACAGCAAGCGCTGGAAGGCTTGAAGAGCATACAGCACTGCCCCTCTCTCCAACACATTTATGTGTAAGGAGAGTTCTGACTGAGACCACAGTCCTCAAGTCCTGTAGGTCTCCACATGAGCTCCCCCAACTCATCCCCAAAGCATCCGTAGTCAGGGTCTGGACGGGGGGGGGGAGGGACTGGAAAGGGACTCCCCCGGTAAGGTTGCTAGATTCTGCCACCACAGGAGACCCCACTGCATCGAGTTGGAGACTTTGACCATGTGGTCTAGATTGTCTGACCTCTGATCCCACTGTACCCTGAGCATCCACTGTGAAATACGTATGTGGAGCCAGGACAGGGGGGATGGCCGATGCCATAAGGCCAAGAAGCCAGAGAACCAAAACTGCCGAAACCCACCTGCGGGAGGCTATCAGACGAGCCTGCTTCTGTAAGGTTTCCACCCTGTCCCAAGGGAGGAAAGCCATACCCAGGGCCGTATCCAGTACCTCTCCAATAAACTGGAGACGCTGGGAGGGGACAAGATGCGACTTGGGGTAGCTGACCGTAATCCCCACTTGTGCACAAAGGGCCAGGGTACCTGAAAGGAAAAGTTCCAGCTGTTCCCTTGACAGGGCTGACAGAAGTCAGTCGCTGAGGTAGGGGAACACGAACTGGCCCCGACGTCTCAGGGCCACTGCCACTACCGCAAGGCACCTGGTAAAAACCCTGGGTGATAAGGACAGGCCAAAGGGGAGGGGGCCTTGAACTGATAATGTTTCCCTTGAAAGGAGAACCTGAGGTAGCGGTGGTGGGCCAGAAAAAACGGGATATGCAGATAGGCATCCTGCATTTCCAGGGCACAGAGCCACTGTCCCTTGTGCAGGAGGGGCGGCAGACCTGGGAAAGTCTGCATACGAAACCATTTGTACTCTATGTACAGGTTTGGAGTGCTGCAGTCCAGAATTGGATACAAATCTCCGATCTTCTTTGGAATCAGGAAGAAGTGGGGGCAGAACCCCTTTCCTACCTGTTTTACTGGGACAGGCTCTATGGCTTCCTTTCACAAAAGAGCCTTGATTTTTTTCCCTTATGAGGGGGATGTGTGCCTTTGGATAGTGAGATATTCCCAGGGCTTTAGTTGGGGATCTCTGTAGAAGTTCCAATGTGTGGCCTAGAGCCACCAAGTTAAAGGACCCAGAATTTGTGGTGACTGCCTCCCACATCAGCAGGTGACTGGCGAAATCTTCTGCCCACCAGCTCCCCCGACGGAAGATGAGGGAGGGGGCACGAATCAGGAGGCGGAAGGAGGCTTGGGGAGGGCCACCCCAACACTTTCTGAGCTTTGGCTGGAGGGGTGGCTGTGGCTGAAGCAGCCCAACGTTTGACTGTCTGATGTTGTTTCATCTGCCGCTTGGCCTAGCAACGAAATGGCTGCTTGGAATTAAATCTGGGGTGGTTCATTGTATGGACCGATCGAAAAGCCTTGCCCTTATCCTGAAGGCTGGTGATTATGTCCTGAGTGTCCCCCCCAAAGAGGGCAGAACCCCAGAAGGGGGCATCCTGGATGGCTGCCTGAACATCAGGTGCCAAAGTCTGACACGCTTAACCAGAAATACCTTCTGAGGCAAATTGCCGTAGCGGTGCCACTGGCCAAGGAGTCCACTGCATTATATGTTGCCCTTAAAGAGTGACTACAGGTGACCTTAGCAGACCTGATGGTGTCAGCCAGAACGGTCCTGGACTCGGAGTCTGGCACGGCCTCAAGGACAAGCTCCAATTGACGAAAGAGAAACTTCTGATACACCAGCATGTGCGCCACATACTGTATAGCACCTTATTTTAGCACCCTCTTTATTTAGCGTGGAGAGGGGTGCAGTGCTATTGAGCGTCCCATTGAATTAGCATGTTAGCTTCATGTCCAGTTACAGCACTATGCTCCCTGTAATATTAGCGATTAGCTTATTTTAGCGCTTTTGTCAGTTAAGCTAATATAGTGAAAATAAACTGAAAGCTAATATTTCCTGCTATACAGTAATTGAGGGCACGCATAGCCAATGTGGAGGAAGAATAGAATTTTCTCACACACTGATCCAGCTGCCTCGACTCCTTGTCTGGAAGGGAGGTACTCATGTGCTTTCGTTTGGTGGACTTGTCATGAGTCGCCACAATAACCATAGAGTGTCTGTCTTTGGGTGGACACTGAGATGGTCCTTACCCTCTGGTGCCCTGTATGTTCTGTCTGCCTTCTTAGCCACTGCTGGGATAGAGAAAGGCAGCATCCAAATGGTAGAGGCCAAGTCCTTGTGAGGCTTCAACCATGGAGACGTCAGCACAGGTGGAGCCTCCTGAATAGCCAGGTGTTCCACTAGTCTCTGATGCCTGGGGTCTTGGGCATCAGTTTTCCATTCGTGGACCTCTGCAATCTTTTTCATGCGATCTCCGAATGAGGGGTCCTCCAGAGGAGATTTGGGTGACACTTTGGGCTTGGGATCTCCTGCAGAGGGATTCTCATAGCCTGAAACAGAGGAAGAGGAATCCGATTCGGAGTCCGAATCCGAGGAATTCAGAGACCTGACGGGGTGAGAGGCCTCGAAGTCTAAGAGGTATACTGTCCTTCATCAGCCCCATTAAAGGCCCTTTTGTCAGGCCTGATGAAAACTGGCGCGGTTCCAGCGAAGAGGCAGATCTGATCCGGATTAACCGTGGTAACTGCCCTTGCAGGGTGCTGGCTGTCCAGCTCAGAGACAAGCTGCGACTTGGTTTCTGCCCACCAGGACTGGAGGATGTCCCGAAAGTCTGCCTGAGGCTGAGGAGGAGGTGCAGGGGGCTGGTAGATGGGTTGAAACCCCGGAACAAACCCCGGTGTCAAGTACCCATGCATATGATGCTCGCGTGTCTGGTAACCCCGGAAGTAAGCCAGCACATACCCCGGCGTCGTAAAACCTGATGTCGGGTAGCCTGGAGGATAACTGCGTGTATAATGTGGCGCTGGGTAACAGGGCGGAGGGTAGCCTGATGGAGGCCCAGAAGGCGGTGCACCATAGGACCTGATGGAGGACCCTGAGGGGGCCTGAAACCAGTCCCAAAAGGACCTGGAATGATAGAGTCAGGCGCGGGACCGGCAGGCAGCAAGCCCAGCATTCACGCTGACAGCCCCGCCGGAAGAATCGGAAGGGAGGGGTCCGGAAGTTTGCCCAGCGTGTCCAATGTTAGGTACTGGAGGCGACCAGACAGTAATGTCATCGGACAGACAAACCCCATCCCCCGGCTCTCTCTGATCTGGGAAGGGTAGAGGAAGCTCCACAAAAAGAGAGGAGGGGGTATCCTGCTGGGGAGACCCAATTGGGGAATGCTGCATTAGGACCAGCAGCTGGCTCTCTTCCAACTGGACATTGTCAGGTCCAATGCTGGGACCCGAAATGAGTGTTTCCACCTGACAACCGACTTATCAACCATGGCCATGTGGGCACCAGAGTTTCCATTGCCCAACTCTCGTCGGGGTGTCAGATGAGCAACTTATCAGCCCCACCTGGCTGCTTAGACCCCTTGGAGGTAATGGGTCTAAGAGAGGCAGAGACCTGAGACTTGGCTGAGGCGCCCATGGCTACCGTGATCAGTGGTGGTGGGGGAACCATGGGCTGCTCCTGGGAAGGTGGGGCAGACTTGGTGGCAGCAGCAGTCTTCCCGGAGAAAGAGGGCCACTGGTCATCTGAGGGGCCCAAGGGTGACCGCGGGTGAGAGGGAGACCTATCCTGGTCCCAGTGCTTCTCCTTGTCCCTCTTCTTCTTGTGTTTGTGGGAGTCAGTAGGAGAGGAAGACATGCTCATCAGCTACTGCAGCTCTTCTTCCATTGTGGTCATCTTCTTTTTTAGCAAGTGGACCTCATGGGCCTGCTGGCAGCGCTTCTGTGTGGCCTGGTTGAAGTTCAGGTAGGCCTCACAATCCTTGGTCTTGTGCTCCAGGCCAAGGCAGAAGAGACACCAGGTGTGAGAGTCCTTATGCGGGAGATGCATACTGTAGGAATCAAACTTGTTTTTATGCGACTCGATGAGAGATAAAGACGACGTACACAAAGATTAAGTTCATGCAAAATAAGGAAAAGAAAAAATGGATACTCATCCAAGTAAATGGCGGTCAAACTGAAGCAAGGAATCTGCGTGGTCTGACATGCACAGGTAGACGGTGGGAAAGAACTGGAAGGTGGACCACTGACTCTCTAGTGTCACGCTGACACTGGTCACATGACATTGGGTGAGCAGTTCCCCGCCAGACACTGCCAGCTAAAGTTTCCGTGTGGTCCTGAAGCTGGAGGCGCAGTCCTCAAGGTCATTACCTACAGCAAGAGCCGTCTTGCAGTAAGATCTAGTGGTTCCTGCCACTAAAAAAGGGGACACAGAAGGTAATCTGTCCTGGAGAGAGAGAAACATGTAAGTGAGAAGCCCTGAGACTAAGGGAGATGGAGGGAGGTACAGAATGACCTGATGCAAGAGATCCTCTCGAAGATCTACTGTTCTGGTAAGTTCTGCGTACTATCTTTATCAAGGGTATCTCTTGCATCACGTCACACCTATGGAATGAGTCCCATGCAGTAGTGACAGAGAGATGGTCTTGAGGTCCTTGAAGCAAAGTCAGGCTGAAGTCTGTCCTTCTCCTAGAGCCAATGTCCAGACTGTAGTGTTAAGTGAAATTTTGGACAGTTTTCCAAGTGGCAGCGGCACAGATTTCAGCAGCTGACAAAGTCCAGAAACAGGCAACAGAAGTGGCCATGTACAACCCCAGGAAGTTCCTTACCATACTTCCTGTAACAGAAAATACAACAACTAGCCAACCATTTGGACAGGCACTGTTCAGAAACTGGTATGCCCTCTTTCCCCAGGGTGAAAGAAACAAACAGCTGCGAGGACTTCCTGCAGTCTCTCGTGCAATTTACGTAATATCTAAGTATTCTATGTACACCTAAAGTATGGAGCAATCCTTCCACTGGACTGGCATGCCTGGACTTGATTCAGGATAAAACACAGACACCAACTCTGGTAAAAACTTGGGGCTGGTACGTAAAGACATCCTGTCTTTGTGGAAATCCACATAAGGAGACTCACACCTCAGAACCTTAAGCTTGGAAATCCTTTGAGCAGAAGTAATAGCAACTATAAATAACGCTTTTCACGACAGAAAGTGTAGCCCGTATGTCACAGTCGGCTCAAAAGGAGTCAAAGTAACTTTCTCTAACACAAAATTTAAGTCCCAAGGCAGGACTGGATTGCAGATGGGAGGCTTCAGATGAAGAATGCCTCTCAAAAATGTACAGGGCACCTCCAGTTGTGCTACTGTACAGCCATCAACGAGCCCATGGAAGGCTAAAATAGCAGCCAGGTGCACTTTAATGGAGGAGTATTGCAGGTCAGAATCCGAGAGGGGTAGCATGTACTCCAGATTCTGATTCCCTGGACAAGTGAAGGGATCCAAGTGATGGGAAGCAGCCCACAGAGCAAAGTGCTTCCACTTCATGGAATAGGTGGCTGTGGTGGAAGCTTTTCTGGCAGCCACCAGGACATCAGCCACCTTTTCAGACATTACAGATTTAGCAATGGCAATGTCTTCAGGAGTCATGCATGAAGATGGATGTGACTTGAGGTCCGGATGGATCAGGGTGCCCAGCTCCTGTGATAGCAAGCATGTGCACAGGAGGAGGAGTACTGAAGGTTCAACTGCCAACAGATGTAGTAAAGGGAGCCAGATCTGAAGAGGCTAGAAGGCAGCCATAAGAATCAGTTTCTCCTTCCATCTGAAAATTGATTAGCACCTTGTGAATTAGAAGGAAGAGAGGGAAGGCGTAGAAAAGCCTCCCTTTCCAGGAGAGGGACATGTCTTACCAGAAGGCTCCAGGCCCGGGATCGAGCAAGCAGGAAAGTGGCAGTTATGCTGAAAAAGGACCACTGTCACATTCATGAGGTGATGTAAAAGCATGGCTATGTTGAAACTGCGGGGTGAAAATATTTAAAATTATCAAAGTTACAAGCGAGCGTAGTTAAATTTAAACACATGCGCATAACTTTGCCATTTTTACATATTTTCTTTTACATTTATTTATAAGTTTTATGATATTACAGCATATGCCACAATTCATAGAGAAAGGTTAGTGTACGCAGACCCAGCCAAAAACCAGACCAGTTAGATTACAGACATGAGAAAAAAAAAAACCGGTCTTACACTTCATTTATGAACTGGAGCCCGCTGAGGTCATTCACAAAACAGGAGTAAAATCCAGTTAAGGTAATGCTGTAGGAGTTTACACTCTCATCTAATGGGATAAGAAGTCAATCTTTGTACCAGCATTCCAAGCCCTATGCAGCAACTGCGAGTCTGTGGGAAGGCTGATAGGCACAGTATAAAAGTACTTCATAATATACAAGATAGCCTGAGCTCTGTCAAGTTGAAGTGCATCCCCTCGGCTGAATGGCACGGCTTCTTCTGCCTCGTGGGTAAGAGGTATATAATATTTTAGGACAGTAAAGTTCACAAACTGAGCTGCATGTAAATTAGGCCAGACTTTAACTACTCTTATACCAACCAACGGGTCAGTTATAATAATGGGCTATAATAAAGTGAAACATCACACAAGATGGCTATATTGATCCGCACGTATCCGTAAACAAAAGCACAGTACAAAGGACAGAGGCATCTGACTGCCGAATAATGAAATGACTAACAGTGTTAAATCAGAGGCATTGCTCCGACATACTGGGATATCTGTCTCAATTCCAATTCAAAGTCACCCATCAACATCATGATTATTTTGTTCATCATTCGATGTGTTTTGCTGCAAGATATTTTTTTTGCAAATGCTGAAGCTGTATCAGGATCCACAAAGATGTGGGTACGAGAGCTGTGATGTACCTGGAGTCATACTGGAAAATTAAGCTGTGCAGCGATACGCTTCTGCAGAAGCACTTTTTTGTTATTTGTAATTCCTTTTTCCTCATTTGCGTTTGAAGAGAGGTTTGGAAAGATGGCAAGTTTACTTCCCTCCCAAATAATGTCTCCTCATGAGCGAGCTGTCTGAAGAAGCAAGATCCGAGCCTCTGGTACAGAAAGGACATCCATCCTGCAGGACAAACATTTCCCCCTCATAACTAGGAGAGTTGGGGGGGGCTGCATCTGTTGGCTATCAAAGGAACTCTTGGCTCAAATGAAGAATAGGGATAGTAAGTGGAGAGCCCACAAATCATCCCCCACCCCACAACTCTTGACTGAGTACAGGAAACTGCGTAATTCTTGAACACAGGCGGCAAGCTCTCTAAAGCGTAATTTTTTTCTAAACCAACAACAATATTCCCTCAGTAATCCTCGTACTTTCTGGGCCTCCTTAGGTTCAATACTAAACCCCAAAGATAGCAAGCATATTACTCAACTCGCATCCCCTTTGGGCTCCATCTCTGATCCAGTTATGATTACAGATACCTTCAACAAAATGTTCACTGATCTATCCTACTACCTCGGCAAACTTCCCACTCAGCCTACCCCTGATCTAGAGAAGCAAACAGGCCGTATCTCGGACTCTTCAAACAATACCCTATCATCCCCTTTCTACTTCACGGCCATTGGGCTGAATGTCACTACTAAACTATTAAAGACTTTACCAGCCAGAGGTAGCCCAGGCAGTGATGGACTCTACCCCATGTTTCTCAAGATGATCTCCTCAGCCATTGTTAAACAACTTAGCTTCTTATTTAACCTGGCCCTCATCTTCTACTGTGCCTGATGCTTGGCAAGTAGCACACATGGTGCCTGTTTTCAAAGCAGGTGATCCCCCAATAACTATAGACCCGTCTCCCTCCTCCCACATCTCACTAGAAAAAAATCATTCACTACCAATTATTGGAACATCTGTAGAAATATAACCTCCTTTGCCCCCTCCAGCACGGCTTTTGTACACATCATAGTACCTCCTCTGTACTGGCCCTCTTCTCTGACCACATTCTTAGAAATATGGATAACGGCAAGGCCACAGGATTGGTATTTGTGGACCTATCTAAGGCCTTCGACCTAGTCAACCACCAGATTCTCCATCCCACACTACTTCAGAAGTAACCAGAAGGGGAAGGGATGAGATCAATTCCAGTACAGTAGCTTCTTCTTGCTGCTTTTACATCAGTATTGTTTTTCTTTCTTACTACTTCTAAGGGGCTAGCAGGGTATTGCTTTGGGGCTGTTGGAACTCTGAAACCTATTTTGACGTACTGTAAGTGGGCTGATTTGTCTTGATGTTTCACTGTGTAGCAGGCTGAGGTTTTCTTATTTCTTAAAAGGGGCTAGCAGAGAAATATTTATGGGCTGCTGAAACTTCTAAATCTATTTTGGTGTGCTCTGAGTGGGGGCTGTCATTCCCTTACACTGGAGGCCTATTTCTTCTGCTTACTTCTGATTTCAGACCTATTTGGTGTGATCCTCCCTGTCTTGTGCCCATACCCAAGGGTTCTGATTTGGATCAGCTGGTAGGGCGGTCATTATCGAAGGTTTATCCTACTCGGGCGGTGTTATGCAACGCCAGGTCTATTAAAAACAAGACGGCTGTTGTAGCCGATCTTGTCAGGTCATCTGACCTGGCGTGCATCACCGAGACTTGGCTGGATGAAAATGATGGGCCAGTTTTAGCTGCAGCAATTCCAGCTGGGTACTCGGTGATACACCGCCCGAGGCAGGATTGTAGGGGCGGGGGTGTTGCCATATGTTTTAAATCAGAACTGGGCCTGGTGGAGGTACCAGCGGGAGTCACCAGATCCTTTGAGTGTATCGTGGGCGAGAGTGTGGGGTGCAGGATACTTCTTGTATATCGTCCACCAGGTGACAAGAATGTTTTCCTGCAGGAAGTCGCAGACTTCACTGTTGACCTAACGTTGGGGTCCCCCAGATGGTTGGTTTTGGGGGATTTCAATGCTTGGGTCGACGATGAACTCTCTCGATTTGGTCAAGACTTCTCCAGTTGATGATATCACTGGCTTCACAGGTGGTTTCCTCACCCATGTTGGTGGACACTCATTGGACCTGGTGTTCCTTCTGGGATGGGGATATCCGACTTGGTGGGAACCGGTCGGATGGTCTGACCATCACCCATTAGGTTCAGTTTTGAGGCCACCCCTGTTAGGTCTGCCTCTTTGGAGATGGTCCAAACCGCCTTGAGGGGTGTATCCCCAGATGACCTGATGGTGTGTTGGACCTATCAAGCTCACCGATAGATTGCTTAGATCCAGGTGACCTGGTACATGCTCATAAAGAGGCAGTGACAGGGGCCCTGGATTCTATTGCACCAGTTCGTGTTCGTCCTCTTACTCCTCGCCCCAGGTCTCCCTGGTTTGATGAGACCATGAGGGAGTTGAGGAGGGTTGGACGAAGGCTGAGAGGCGCTATGGAAGGTCCGTCTTGACGTTGACAGGCTTAGTTTGATGGACCATTATTTGGCCTATCAATCCGCAATTTCTCGAAGAAGGCAGAGTTCCTGTCCAGAGAGATAGCAGCTGCACAGAATAGATCAGCTCAGCTTTTTCGACTGTGGACAGACTGTGCAATCCAGTCTGTCTTCAGCCCAGAAGAGCTTTATCTCAAGAATGGTGTGAGGAGTTGCTCTTCTTTGCAGATAAGGTTGTCAAAATCAGATCGATATTCGCCTTCCCTCCCATGGGAACGGTGGTCGGCAGGAGATGTCGAACACCCAGTTTAGATGGTCTGACTTCAGCCTTCCCACAATCGATGATGTTTTGATGATCATTCGAGCACTGCGACCGACTAGCTGTGATTTGGACCCTGGCCCCACACGCCTTTTAGTGGGTTGTGTGGATAAGATCAGCCTAGTCCTAGCTTTGATCGTCTGGAAGTCTTTGGAGAGGGGGAATTTTCCAGATCCCCTTAAAGAGGCTATAGTTAAGCCTCTATTAAAGAAATCCTCCTTAGATCCAGATTGTCTAGCAAATTACAGCTCAGTCTCTAACTTACCCTTTGTGGGTAAAGTTATTGAGAAAGTGGTCGAGCGCAGTTGGAGGATCATCTGACCAACAACAATATCTACGATTCTCTCCAGTCTGGATTTAGGAAAAGGCATAGTACCGGTGACAGCACCGCACGGTACTAAATGACCTTCCTATTAGCGAGAGATCGAAAGACCCGATCCATCTTGGTACTACGATCTCTCTGCAGCGCTTGACACAGCTGTGACCATGGTGTGCTGTTAGAGCTGCCTGCAGTCAGTCTGTGGACTGTCTGGTACGGTCCTCAGATGGTTTCAATCTCACCGAGGTAGGACTCAGAGAGTGGTGTCGGAATTTTTCCTCAGCATCACTCTCCCTACCCTGCAGGGTACCGCAGGGTTCTATTTTAGCACCTATGTTGTTTTCGGTGTATATGCTACCGTTAGGGGTGATTATTAGACGATACGGTTTGGGTTTTCACTGCTATGCAGATGATACCCAGCTGTATATGTCTTTTGTGCCCGGCCAGGACACTGCCTTGTCGGTATTTAATAACTGCCTTGAAGAAATCCAAGACTGGATGAATGGGAGTAGGCTGAGGTTAAACCCAGAGAAAACTGAGGTGTTGGTTGTGGACAAAGGTCGCTGTGAGGTGGGTCTGCCGGAGGGATCACCCTCAGGCTTATGGCTTGGAGGTGTCCAACTGGCGACCTCAGATCGGGTGCGGAATCTTGGCATAATAATTGACGACTGCCTGACACTTAAATCCCAGGTGTCAGCGGTCATCAAAACTTCCTCTTTAGCACGAGGGAGCTACATACAGCTTCTGGGAGGTGGAGAAGGCGAGGAGTTTCGTTATGGAGCTAAAAAAGAAAATTGGCTAAGCCAGCGGATGATGGAGAAAACAACGTCCTGTCTTGTGCACCCTTGCTGGGTGCTGAGCTTATAATGTGAGGTTCCAGGGGATATGCTTTGGTACTTTCTTATAATAAAACTGAAGTGGATGCGAAGATGGATGCAGGAGTTGGCTACGGAGATACCCCATCCCACACCACGTGACTGTGTGAAGGTTTTACAAGCTGGTATGACGTTGCAGGTGGGCCCCGGGAGTGCTCTGGGGGGCTGGCGCGTGGATTTTTTGTTGCGCGGCCTAACCGGAGTTCCCCTTGGGAGGTTATCCTGATTTGGAAAACGGTAAAATGAACCCAACCTAATAATATGGGTTGCAAAAGAACTCTTACTGTGGTATTGGACTTGATGGACAAAGGGGTAATGACCTAACCTGGAATTAGACGTGGTGGTGGGGGGGGGGATGTTGGGGAATGGTTATGAGGCATGGTGCAAAATGCTTGAATTTAGTAGTGGTGATTCTGAGGAGGGTTAAGGGCTGGGGGTTGAAATAGAGGACTTTATGTTTCTGTGGTTCAAGCCCTACTGATGATGGGGGTGCATACTGGCGTGAAGATCAAGACGCCTTGTATGAGATAGAGGAGGGGTGTGATGTAAATAAGTTTCGGGGTGTTGAAGTTGTTGGGGGGGAATGTTACTATGTGTTTGTTTTTCTTAGATCCACAAATGTGAGCAGTTCGAGAGCCCGACTTGAAGACCAGACAGGACTAGTATCAAAATGGAGGTGTAGGAAGCGGGGTCAGGGAAAAAAAATGGTTGAGTATATGGCTAGTACAACCAAAGTAAAAGTTGTGTCTTGGAATGTAAGGGGGGTTTCTTCTCCTGCTAAGAGAACTATGCTCCTCACCGCGATGAAAAGGGTTGATGCCCAGGTAGGCCTCCTGCAAGAAACACACCTGAACCCGGCTGAACATAAGAAATTGGTCAGGAGCTGGGTGGGGGCAGTGTACGCTGCCTCGTTTTCCTCGAGTAAAGCGGGTAGCAATCATTATTCATAAAAATTTACCGTTCCAGGCGCTGAGAACAGTCACTGATAAGGGGGAGGGCAGATATGTTTTTGTTGAAGGGATTCTGGGGGATAAACCGATTACATTTGGGAGTGTGTACGCCCCTGCCAACACAGACCCCCAATTTTATAGGAGCCTTTTGGATGTCCTGGTAAAAGAACAGTTTAAAGGATTAATTATGGGGGGTGACTTTAATTGCACCCCAGACCCAGTGATGGACCACTCGAATAGCAAAGGAAAAAGGGGCAAGTTCTTGAGAGAGTGGAGGGAAGGCCTGCTAGATTTTGAGTTAGTGAACGTATGGAGGACGGCCAACCCCAAAGCAAGGGAATACACCTTCTACTCGCACCCACATAGAACATGGTCCAGAATTGATCAGGTGTATGTGGAAGGGGGATGGTAGCAGAGGACAGTGGAAGTGAAACGCGAACCTATCCATATTTCAGATCATGCCATGGTCAAGGTGACGCTTGATATAAAGGGCCTAGGTGTGAGAATGAGGATGTGGAGATTCCCCTCGTATTTGTTGGGGAATGAGAATTTTAAGGAATACCTTCAGACGCAAATGAAAGAGTATGTGGACCTCAACAAGGAATCTGCCCCTTCCTCGCAGATATTATGGGATGCGGGGAAGGCCTATATGAGGGGGGCAATTATTGGATTTGTGTCTGGGTATAAAAAGGAAGAAAATGGGAGGTTCAACTCCCTTCTCCAAAGAGCCAAAGACTTGGAGGGTCGGGTACTGAAAGGGGACATAGCCAGTGAGCCATTACTAGCTGCAGTGAGGGGAGAAATAAATAATTTGCTTGATGAACAAGCGAAGGGAAAGCTATGGCTAGTAAAACAAAAATTCTATGAATGGGGAAATAAGCTTGGCCCCCTCCTCATCAACCTGATCAAAGGCAGAAGGGGGAAGAACAGAGTTCTGGAGATAAAGAACAAAGATGGTAAGGTGATGAGGGACCCTCAGGCTATTAAGGAGAGATTCGAGAATTTTATAGTAACTTGTATCAAAAGGAAGCAGAAGGGTCTAGGGACGTAATGGGGCAGTTTCTGAGCCGGCTCAATTTAAAACAAGTGTCAGAACAACAAAGGCTTTCCCTGGAAGCATGCATTACTAAAAAGGAAATTCAGAGGGCTATCGGGGGTATTAGGTCGGGGAAGGCAGCTGGCCCAGATGGGATTCCTATTGAATTTTATAAGACCGTGGGTCAGCAGGTTGTAGACATGCTATGGGAGGTTTTTAAGGGCACTAAAGAGGGGGGCTCTCTGCCACCGTCTATGGATTTGGCAACTATCAGTGATTCCCAAACCAGGGAAAGACCCGAGGGACTGCGCAGCATACCGTCCTATTTCATTAGTGAATGTCGACGCCAAGATCTATGCAAAGATACTGGCGGGTAGGCTGGAACTCTGATGCCTGATTTAGTTGACCCAGACCAGACAGGATTTATAAAGAATAGACATTCATACCACAATGTGAAGAGACTCTTAAATGTGATTTGGGCTTCCTCTCGGCGTCCGGGGCCCACCTTGGTGTTGGCCCTGGACGCCGAGAAAGCATTTGACCGAATTGAATGGGAGTACATGATGGAGGTATTGGGAGGTTATGGCCTGGGTCTGGGCTTTCTGAGTATGGTGAGGGCTCTATATCGGGCCCCAAAGGCAGCTGTGTTGATCAATGGCGACCTGACACAAGTTTTCGACTTGGGTAGGGGAACGAGACAGGGGTGTCCCTTATCCCCCTTGTTGTTTGACCTTGCACTGGAGCCTTTGGCGGTAGCCATTAGACAGTGTGACAAGGTAAAGGGGGTTCAGGGAATAGGAGGGCGACACCACAAACTCTCTTTATATGCTGACGATATGATTTTATATTTAAGTCAGGTTGAGGAGTCTCTCCCCGCAGCATTGGACCTAATTGAGAGGTTTGCAGTGTTCTCAGGCTATAAAATAAACTTGGCAAAGTCTGAGGCAATGCACTTAGGAGGAGGGCCCCAGATGGGTCTGCAAAAGTGGGGACTGGAAGAGGCGAGGGGGGCCATAAAATATCTGGGGGTTAATATTGGTAGATCGCTGGCCGAATTATACAGGCTTAATTATACCCCAATGATAGATGGGGTGCTCAGAGACATGAGAAGATGGAAGATGTACCCAGTGTCATGGATAGGCAGAATGAACATCATAAAAATGAACATTCTTCCCAGGATTTTATACTTTTTGCAGATGCTACCCTTAGGACTTACCAATAGGGACATAAAGAGACTAGACAAAGGCTTTTCTGGGTACCTTTGGCAAGGAAAAGCCTAGAATTAGCCTCAGAGATTGAAACTAGATAGAGGGGGGGGGGCTTCCGGATGTCAGAAGCTACTTCTGGCTTCTCAGGCAAGGATCATAAAAGATTGGATTTCAGCCCTGAGGCAGCAAGCTGGATGGACTTAGAAGGGAGGGGCTTGTGGATGGCTCTCCTCTTCTTGAGGAAAAAGGGAAGAAGGCCTACTTATTTCAACAGAACCCTAACCCACTAGTTGTTTGGACCCTGGAGGGGTGGGAGCTGATGAGGGCCAGGATTGGAGGTAGCAAAGCGGAGACGCTGCTCCTTCCGTTAAGTGGTAATCCCCTCTTCTTGCCCGGGTTGGAGGATCAAGGTTTCCGAAGTTGGGAAAGAAGCGGGATCCAGTGTGTACGGGACTTGTATAAGGGCATGCTTTTCCCCTCTCTGGAGGAACTGAGGACAAGATGGGGATCCCAGCGGGTCATTGCTTAGGTTCCACAGGTAAGAGACTTTGCTCGTAAGCTAGGGAACCAAGCTCAAAGCCGGTGCTTCAGTTAAACCTAGAAGGCAATTTGTAAAGCACTCAAATAACCCTAAAGGGATGATAGGGTAGTGGTAATGTGATGTTAAGAGTGGGATTGACTGAAGACAACTCAAGTAGGAGAACAAAATGGGAAAGAGATCTAGGGATGGAGGTGTCGGAGGCTAAGTGGGAACTGATGTTGGAGACGCATATGGGCCTGTTTCTATCCAATAATTATAAAGAAGCAGCCTATAAGTTTGTCCACAGGCTCTTCTTTCCTCGTTGTAGTCCACAAAAGTAGGCCTGAGGTTCCAGAGACATGCCCACGCTGCACTAAAGAGATTAGGCACGCATTTCTATTGTTTCTGGAAATGCTCCTGTCTGCAAGGTTTCTGGAAGAGGTGGTCGGGTTTATAAATGAGAAAGCAGAGCGGGGGTACACATGCATCCATTTGACATACTGTTTGGGATTGAATGGGAGAGGGGAGGACGGGACCCTCACAAGAAAATGGATTAGAGTGGCCCTTGCAATTCAGTGACAGTGTATCTTAAATACATGGGTGTCGGCCCAGGTCCCTACCCTTTCCCAGTGGAAGTCCTTGGTCATGTCTGCTTTGGCCATGGAGAGAAGGGCTTTCCAGATCCAGGGAAGAGCAGAGATGTTCGGTGCTATTTGGAACCCGCTTATCCTGGCTATTTCTTTGTCCACTTAAGGCATATTGCCTAAGGGGGAGGTTAGGAAAGCTGCACCCTATATGCAAGGGTGCAGTGGGTATGCCGCTTGGATGAGTGACCCTCCTGCTGTGCTGTCATGTAGTTAAAGCCTGTCTTTGCCTAGGGCTGTTCTCAGATGTATTATTATTTATTCTATGGGCTCTCTCTAACTGATTAATTAAGGTGCTGTTTAATCGCTGGACTGTCTGGCTAAATACTTCGTTCTGTACTGGGGCAATGAAATGTGGATCTGTGTACATTGTAAATAGTTGGGTCTTTTGTAAAAATAATTTTTTTTTTTTTTTACAGATTCATGGGACTTTAGAGTTGCTGCCCTACCCTACAGATTTAGTCAACTATGTATAAGAGGGCTCATGGGCAAACTGTTAATTTAATAAGGCCCTCGAACTTGGGATAATGTGGCAAAAGCTACTGTATCTGTATTGTATGTCTATTTGTTTTTGATGTATATGAGGTTTTTTTTTTTCTTTTGAAATGCAAATAAAATTTGTTATACAAAAAAAAAAAAAAAAAAATTCCTTTTTTTCATCTGAGGAATATTGCCAGGGTGAAGCACCTGGTTCCTCCAGAGGACCTTCCAACATTGATCCACGCCTTCGTTACCTCCCGTCTTGACTACTGTAATTCCCTATACCTAGGGCTATCGGGGGTTGAACTTTGCCGTCTGCAGCTAGTGCAGAATGCGGCAGCTGTTGTTGACTGATCTTCTAGATCCAGCCATATAATGCCTGTGTTTCATGGACTGCACTGGCTGCCAGTGTTTTGGCGAATCACCTTCAAGGTCGGTCTACTGACCTATAAAGCCCTACATGATCTGGGACCTACCTACCTGAAAGAGCTCCTTTGCTCCTACAATCCCTCCGCTCCTCCGACCCACTGGATGAGGATTGCTAGAATTCCCAGGGTTCGTTTGAAAACATCAGGTGCTAGATCGCTTAGTTTTATGGCACCAACCCTGTGGAATTTCTACCTCGCCAGGTGCTTAGATTGCCCGACTGTCCTTAGTTTTGAAGGGAGCTTTGAAAACCCACCTTTTTAACATAGCTTTTAAGGATTTATATTAGTTTTAATTTTATTGTATTTATTGTTTTGTGAATTTGTACAGGCGCTTTGATTTTAAGAAAAGCGCCTTCTAAAAATAAAGATGAATTGAATTTTATTGGTGCTGTTTCTTTGAAATGGAAACCTATATCTTCTAATTTCAAGCCTAGTTTGGTGTGTTGATGGTGAGGCTGTTTGAATTGGAGGCCTGTTTCTTAATAGAAACATAGAATTTGATGGCAGATAAGGACCGCTTGGCCCACCTAGTCTGCCCATTTCCCTACCTAACGGATAAGCTGCAGATCCTAGTTAACCAACAGCCTACTTCCTCCTACCCCCCACTAGAATTGCCTTATGTCTGTCCCATACATTATTGAATTTCCCCACTGTTTTTGACTCTACGAAGTCCTCAGGAAGGCTGTTCCATGTATCCACAACCCTCTCTGTGAAGAAATACTTCCTCACATTATCTCTGAGCCATCCCCCCCTCTATCTTCACATTGTGCCCCCTTTTTTGCACAGCTCTTTTTCTGAAAGATGCTACCTTCTTGGACTCTGTTGATTCCCTTGAGGTATTTGAAAGTTTCTAACATGTCCCCCCTCTCCCTCCTTTTCTTGAAGCTATACATCTTTAGTTCCTTTAGTCTTTCTTCACGTGTCTTCTGATGCAGACCCTGCATCATTTTGGTTGCCCTCCTCTGGACAGCTTCCACCCTGTCTATGTCTTTGCAGAGATGGGGTCTCCAGAACTGTACACAGTACTCCAGATGTGGTCTCACCAACTGTCCGTACAGAGGGCCAACAACTTCCTGTTTTCTACTGGTGATGCCTCTCCCTATGCAACCCGGTATCCCCTCAGCCCTCCTTACTAGAAATATAGAAACATAGAATTTGACGGCAGATAAGGACCGCTTGGCCCACCCAGTCTGCCCATTTCCCTACCTACTGGATAAGCTGCAGATCCTAGTTAACCAGCAGCCTACTTCTTTCTACCCCCAACCCCCAGAACTGCCTTCTCACATTGCTGGTCCACCTTTAAGTCATCTGAAATGACCACCCCCAGGTCCCTTTCCATTTTTGTTGTTGTCAGTATCTCACCCCCCATTGTGTACTCTTTCCCTGGGTTTTTGTTTCCCAGGTGCATTACTTTGCACTACTTTGCACTGAATCTAAGCTGCCATACATTTGGCCATTCCTCCAACCTTGCCAAGTCCCTTTTCATCCTTTCCATGCCTCCTTGTGTATCAACCCTGTTGCAGATCTCTGCATCATCTGCAAAGAGACATACCTTCCCTTCCAGTCCCTCTACAATGTCACTTATAAAGACATTAAAAAGGACCGGCCCCAATACCGAACCCTGCGGTACCCCACTAGTAACCCTCCTTTCTTCACTGTGGACTCCATTTACTATTACCCGCTGTGTCCTGTTGTCCAACCAGTGTTCTACCCAGGCTACCACCCTAGGACCCACTCCCAGGCTGGCTAATTTGTTTATTAATCTTTTGTGCGGGACTGTGTCAAATGCCTTGCTAAAGTCTAGGTAGGCCATGTCCACAGCCCCTCCCTGGTCTACTGTTTTGGTCACCCAGTCAAAGAAATCAATTAGAACTGTCTGACATGACCTTCCCTCTGTGATTCCATGCTGCCTTGGGTCCTGTGCCCCACAGGCCTCTAGGTACTCAAAAATTCTTTCCTTCAGAAGTGATTCCATCATTTTCCCTACCATGGAGGTCAAACTGACAGGTCTGTAGTTTCCTGCCTCTGTCTTGCTCCCATTTTTGTGAAGGGGAATCACATTTGCCCACCCCCAGTCCTCAGGTACCACCCCATCCTCCCACGATTTATTAAAAAGGGTAGTCAGTGGTGTCACTAGTTCTTCCCTTAGTTCTTTTAAAATCCTGGGGTGAATCCCATCAGGCCCCATTGCTTTATCCACCTGCAGTTTTAAGAGTTCTTTCAGAACCCTTTCTTCTGTGAAAGGGCTAATATCAACCCCCCCATCCAGAGTGCTTCTATTGACCGGATTAAGTATTTCCCCCGCTTTTCCACTGTGAATATCCTTGCTTTTTCACTATCGCTGTCTGCCCAACCACTTTCCTCTTTGTTCAGCCTCAGTATCCCTGCCTTAGTCTTTCTTTGCTCCCTAATGTACCTATAAAAGGTTTTATCCCCCTTCTTAACCGAGTTGGCTATCTTTTCCTCGGTTTGGGCCTTTGCTATTCTGACTGCCTTACCCACTTCCTACTGCATTAACTGGTACAGTTCTCTGTCCTGCTCCTTCTGTGTTTCCTTATACTTCCTGAATGCTATCTTTTCCCCCCACCTTCCCCGCCACTTCTTTTGAGAACCACAGTGTTTTTTTTCTTTCGTTTTGATTTGTTTATTTGCTTCACACAAAGATTTGCTGCCTCTGTGATGGCAGTTCTGATGTTTCCCCATTGTTGCTCAACTCCACTTTCTTGCCTGTTTGCTAGTGCTTTTCTGAGGCACTCTCCCATTTTGACAAAATCAGCCCTCCTGAAGTCCAGTACCTTCACTTTTGTGTGGCTTGACTCTACAGCTAAGTTTATCGTGAACCACACTGTTTGGTGGTCGCTTGTTCCCAGATGGCTACCCACTTCAAGATCAGAGATCCCTCTCCATCCCCATTTGAGAGTACCAGGTCTAAGATTGCTCTCTCCTGAGTGGGTTCCAAAACTAGCCGTCTGAGGCATGCCCCTGTAGGGCATCAAGAATGGCCCTGCTCTTGGATGTGGCTGCAGCAAAGGTGCTCCAGTCAATATCTGGCATATTCAGGTCCCCCATCAGCAATATCTCCCCTTTCTCTGCCATCCCAAGGATGCCTTCTATCATTTCCTTGTCCCTGAGATGGGGGTCTGTATACAACCCCTGTGCGGATTGTGGAGCCATTTCCAGTCTCCAGGGTGACCCACAGTACCTCCTCTCCTCCCTGTTTACCCTTCAGTTCTGTTGCTTTAATCCCTTCCCTTACATAGAGAGCTACTCCTCCTCCTCCTCTTCTTCCCTCCCTATCCCTCCTGTAGATTGTGTACCCTGGTATGCTGAAATCCCAGTCATGGTTCTCTGTGTACCATGTTTCTGTGACTGCCACAATATCCAGGCATCCCTCTTCTGGGCCAAACCTATTTTTTGTGCTTTTAGGGGAGTTGTGACTGTTTTTTGCTGGCTTCACTAGCTGCAAAGTTTAGTGCATAGTTGGGAAAGGGTGCTAATTGTCTGGCCGGGGGCCTCAGCTACTTGATTGTTTCTGGAGGCAGGGGCTGGTCCCAGCCTCCCTGCCCCTCACCCTGCCTGCTGCAGGTACATGATTTCCTTTATACCCGGGGTTCTGACATCACTTCCCCAGAATGGCAAAGGACATGCACCTGTCACAGCAGACGGAGACATCCAGGAAAGGAACAGCAGTGAGTGAAGAGGTGACTGCTATCTCAGTGGAAGGGAAGTAACTGCAAAACAAAGAGCTTTCATTTTTACCAGTTTGCATTGTTGTTTACATTGGGGAAAGGAGGGGTAGAAGTTTGAAGAAGGCTGTGCAATAGTTGCTTAAAGTTTCTTTCTGGGTGTGAACAGGAGGGATAGGAATATAAAACTGAGTTGCTCAATCTATCTAAAAGCATACAACAAAGGGGTAAGGGAAATTAAGGAAAGGAGAAGAATGTTTTACACTGATAGGAGGGAGAGGGGAGACTTGGGGGAGTGTTTGGTATCCTTCATCTGGAATGGTTGGGGGGCGTTGCTGGTGGGCAACAAGAGCAATGGGTAGGGTGGTAGGCTGCAACAACTGCAGTGCGCCAATCTTTCTAAAAATTGCCTGGAGGGTGGGGGTATGTTTAGTGTGCAACCAAATAGAGAAACTTAGAAAAGAGAGCATGGGTCTGCAGGAGGAAGTAAAGACAGGCAAGGCAGTCTGCAACGGCAACTACAAAGCATGTGACGCTGAGGCATATCCTGTTATGCAAGCCACCAAACAACAGATCCAGGCAATTTTAGATATACGCACAGAGCAAGCACTGCAGCTTCTCAAACAAAAATACTAGGAGGGAGGCCCTAGAGCCACCCGGCTGTTGGCTCATAGACTTAGGCAGCATAAATCTAGATCTAACATTATTCAAATTAGAGACCCTGGTTCCAAGAGGATAGTTACTCTTCCCCGGGAAATTGAGCAGGTCTTCCAGAGATACTACAGTGGCCTGTACGGCACTGAATATTCAGAAGGGCCGCAAGCAATGGAGGCCTTCCTGAGAAAACTTAACCTAACGAAGATATCTCAAAAGCAGCAGCAATTTCTGGAAAGCCCAATTTCCCTACTAGAAGTAGAGCAGGCACTGGCAGCTCTCAAAACTAATAAAAGTCCTGGCCCAGATGGCTACACTGGTGACTTTTATAAAGCCTTTCGTGCAGATCTTTCGCCTACCCTGTTGGAGGCCTGCAGGGCTGTACAACTGGGTGAACCCATCCCTGACTCGTGGCATTATGCATACATATCCAGTATTTTAAAGCCAGGTAAAGACATAACATCATGCTCTTCCTATAGACCTATCTTGGTTCTTAATACTGATTATAAAGTATTCGCATCTATAATGGCCAAAAGGTTTCAAACATTTCTACCAGAAATAATAGACCTAGATCAAACGGGTTTTGTCCTGGGGCGCCAGACACAAGATAACATTAAGAGAACTTTGTACCTGTTGCAAAGGGCGAAGGACACCAAGTCCCGATTCCTCCTCCTTCTCTCCCTGGATGCAGAGAAGGCGTTCGACCGCGTCGAGTGGCCTTTTTTGTGGGAAATTCTAGGAAGGGTCGGAGTTCCACAGACGGTTGTTAAATTAATAAAAGCTATGTACTCCCATCCCAAAGCTTATATCCGGATAAACGGCTCTTTCTCTAGCCCTATTTCCCTTACTCGCGGCACCAGACAGGGGTGCCCCCTCTCTCCTTTATTGTTTGCAATATACCTGGAGCTTCTGGCACAGGCCCTGAGACAGAGGGACGGGCTGACAGGAATAGAGGTCCAATAAATACATCATAAATTAGCACTATATGCGGATGACCTTTTAATATATATGCCCGATCCTGAGACTGCTCTCCCTCTCCTCTGAGATATTTTGGAAAAATTTGGGGCAATATCAGGATACAAAATTAATGAAAGTAAGACTGAGGTCTTGGCTTGGAACTTTATTCTGCAGGTTGATCTGAGGCAAGCCTATAACTTTAAATGGCATTTAGAAAGTATTAAACCTAGGAGCTCTTATTGGCCCCCCGGATAGCGACCTGTTTGCATTGAATTATGCCCCCTTTATGTCTGAGACCTCGTCCGATCTGGAAAGATGGCGAACCCTTCCCTTGTTTCTCTATCAACGTGTAGAATCAATTAGAATGATGGTTCTGCCTCGTTTTCTCTACCTGGCTCAGACCCTCCCAGTACCAATTCCAGATGCGTTCTTCAGGACATTGCAGAAAAAAATCTCTTCATTTATCTGGGCAAATCATAAGCCTAGGATTAACCTAGCAGCATTACAGCTCCCAAGACAACTAGGAGGCCTTTCCCTACCAAACTTTAGATTATATTACCAAGCATGTCAAATAAGAATCCCTTTATACTGGCTTGACGAGACATACATATATATCCAGGTGGAAATCTGTGGAAATGCAGGGAAAGGAGTTCACTGACATTTATAGCACCTTCTCTACCCCCCAACAACAGCCAGGGCAGAAACTATAACTAATCCATACACACAGTCAACACTTAAATGCTGGCAAAGAATTTTATCATCAAGGGAATTTAAACCCTGGAGACCAGCTATACTCTCCCTTCCCCACTTGGATGCTTTACTTCCGGGCAAGATAGACAAAGGATATGTTATGTGGTTAAGGAAGGGTCTACATCTGGTGTATCATTTCACGCCCAAGGGCACGGTCCTTTCATTAACAGAACTGACCCAAAGATATAATATTGCCTACACTGACAGATTCAGATATTTCCAGACTAGGAATTATCTTAATGCGCTGGGGAGGCTACAATGGGAAGACTCCCCCCCTGCTGACCTCCTGCTTATTTTAATAGCGGCCATAGAAGGGAGACCAGTCCAAACTCATTTGATTTCTATTTTGTATAAAGGTCTTTGCAAGTTGCAGAATAAGCCTTTAGATAAAATTAGGATAGCTTGGGAAAAAGACATGGCAATTGAGTTATCTTTATCCTGTTGGCAGGGCTACTTGAAGAATATGTACAAAGGTGTCAGTTCGGGCAACTGGAAGGATTTTGCCTTGAAGCTTGCTGTAAGGTATTTCAGGGCCCCTGTAGTGGTTCAGAAATACACACTGCATGTTAAGGCAGATTGCTGGAGGCAGTGTGGGTTCTCCTCAGCCACCTTGGGTCATATTTTCTGGTCACGTGAGGCCCTTCAGCTGTTTCTCTCACAACTTAGTGAGGTTCTCCATCAGTTAATATCCCCTAACCTTGTCCTGAATCCTCGACTTTTCCTGTTTGGTATCTGCCCCCAGGAACTTACTGATGTTCCTTCTAAGAAATTTTTAAATTTGGCCCTTTTGGCTGCTAAAAAAGCCATTACAAAGAAATGGAATTCCCATTCTCCTCCTACCTTAGATCTCTGGCAGCAAGTAATGATAGATCTTTACAAGATGGAGAGACTCACTGCTATAATTAATAAATCACAAAAGGCCTTTGAAATTGAATGGAGAAAATGGGTTTTATATATTATGTCCCTACGTTCAGATTTTGTACCTTAAGTCAATTTTAAATGTCCCGCCTTATGCTTATTGTAAAGAATTTACTGGATAGCACCCTCAACCTCTTAATACTGGCATTGAATGAAATTGTTTAGTTTACTTGACAATAGCGCATATTACATCTATTTTCTTTTTAATTTATGTAAATAATTAAGATTCCTTTGATATTTTTAGTGTTCTCCTTTGTTTTTAAATGTTTTGTAAAAGTTTTACTTAAAATAAAATAAAGACTGAAAGTTAAAAAAAAAAAAAAAGACAGGCAAGGCTGACTGGAGGAGGTTATAGCCCAATACTGGAGGGAGGGAGGAGGGGAGATGAGGGAGGGTAATTTGAGCCAGCAGTGGTGAGGAGAGGGTCAGAAGAAGGGAAGCAGAGACCAAGGGGCCCAGGCCAAGAAGAACAATGTCAGAGGAAACGAGGTCAGGGGACAAAAGATAAATGGAAGGAGGAGACAGGGACTTGTGAAGGGAGAAGAAGTGGCAACAGTCATGGAGTCGAAAGGAGGGAACAGGTTACTATGAGGAGAGAGGAAATGGGCATTGGTGAAGGGTCTTCAGAAAATTGTTTTGCAGTAACAGAGGGGAAGGAGGAGGAGGGAGGTGATGAAATTGGAGGAGTAACTGATAGATGCCCAGATGAAACTGGAGTGGTGCAGGAGTTCTGCTAGGGGAATTACAACAGGGACAGAAGGGGGCACTACTGTGCAGAAGGAAGAGGAGGAGCCAGGAGCAAGATGTGGGGAGGACTGGAAGCAAGCAGTGATTAAGAGGGGTCGAATCTTAGTGCTGGGGGACTCGACACTAAGAGGAGTCAGGTGGGATAGCAAATGGGAGAGGCATAGTCACATTTGGGTGAAGGCCATGCCAGGAATGGCAGTGGAAAGGGTAGGACAATCTGTTCTAAAATATGCTAGAAGAGTTAAGGACAAGCCTCGTTTAATTATATATCTGTGGACGAACAACCTGGCTGATAAGATGGTAGATATAGTCCAGAGGAGGTTTGAGGAACTAGGACAATTATGTGTGGGGGCAGGAAGATCAGTAACTTTTTCAGAGATACTGCCAGTGCCCGGGGCAAACACAGCAAGAAAGCAGAGAACAGAGGAATTTAACGAATGGCTAAGAACCTGGTGTCATGCTAAAGGGTATGGGCTGGTGTGGGGGGGGACCTGGGAGAACAGTAGTCACTATGCCAAGGACAGACTACACTTGAGTGAGGAGGGAAAGAACATGTTGAAACAGAGGATGGAGGAGTACACAAAGGAAGTTGGGAATTTAAACTAGGAGGGGGGTGGGCAAGGGACATGCAGAGACCACAGGCTGGGAAGCCATATGAGCTTACCCGCCATAACAGTGACAAAGGACAAACGGCAGGTACTACTGGTGATACTCATAAAGGAGGGCAGGATGGGAGGGGGTGGAAGGTGGTCACCCTTAATGCTAGGAGCCTTGGGAGGAAAACTGCTGAGCTACAGGCACTCATGGCAGAGGGACAGGTGGACACTGCAGCCATCACAGAAACATGGACCACCCAATACAATGACTGGGACCTGTCGGTACCAGGGTACATGTTATTTCGTAAGAATAGAGTGATTGGGAAGGGGGGGTGGCACTATATGTGAGGGAAGGATGACGTGTATAAGGGAGAAAGGGGAGGAGGGTAGTATGGAGTCACTCTGGATGCAAATCCAGGATTCCAAGAATAGGACTCTCAGAATGGGAGTGGTGTACAAGCCGCCCTTTCATACGGAAGAGTTAGACAGGGAACTAGTGGGACAGATCAGGAAGATCTGCGAGAAAGGTAGTGTGGTGACTGTGGGGGGCTTCAACATGCCAGGAGTGGACTGGAGTACTCCAACAACCAGGAATAGAAGGGAGCAGGTACTGCTGGATGCCTTCCAGGACAGCTTCCTAATGCAACTGGTCAGTGAACCAACCAGGTTAGGGGATACCCTTGACCTTGTGCTGGCAGGGAGTGACCACTACTCAGTATGGCTCAAATCTGATATGGGCAAGGAAGGAGTGGAATCTGGCACAAGGGTGCTGGACTTCAGAAGGGCTGACGATGGGAGGATGGGGAAGTGGTAAAAGGGTACCTGGCCAGAATTCAACCTAGTATGGGCACTAACCAGAGGTGGGAGCTCATAAAGCTGAGGATAGCAGAAGTAACCAGAACCTGCAGCAAGGCCCAGAGCAAGAAGGCTAGGGCTAAAAAAACCAAGCTGGGTGAGCAACGAGGTCATGGAAAAGGTAAGGAGGAAAAGAGCTGCCTTTAGGAGGTACAAGAAAACAGGGAGGCGTACCTGAAGAAATTGAAAGAGGTAACACGGGCAGTAAGAGGAGCCAAGGCATCTATGGAGCTCAGGCTGGCACAAGGCATTAAGAAGGGGGAGAAGGACTTCAGGCACATCAGGGAGAAAAGGAACTGTAAGGACCACATAATAAGGATTAGGATGGAGGAGGGTTGGGTGGAAGCAGGGGGCAATCAGGTAGAAGCACTAAATGATTACTTCTGCTCGGTATTTGCTAAGGAGAAGGAGGGTGATACCCAAGGGGGGAGGAATGGCAGAAATAGGGGGGGAAGAGGGTGACAGATGGGGAAATCATGGAGTGCAGATTTCTGGAGGGTTTGAGGGCACTGAGGGTGGACAAGGTGCCAGGCCTGGATGGCGTCCACCCCAGGGTACTGAAGGAGCTGGCAGAGGTCCTTGTGGGTCCTTTGGCAGACCTATTTAATGCCTCACTACACTCAGGGTGTGTAACTCAGGATTGGAGGATGGCTTATGTGGTGCCCCTCCACAAGAGTGGCCCAAAGGATGAACCAGGGAACTATAGGCTGGTGAGCCTCACATCCATTGTGGGTAAGCTGAAGGAGACTATCCTGAAGGAGAGGCCAAACCAACCTGGTGGAGTACTATGACTGGGTAACTAGGCAACTGGACAGGGGCCAAGCAGTGGATGTCCTGTATCTGGACTTCAGTAAGGCATTCAACTCGGTGTCACACGGGAGGCTGGGAAGTAAGTTAAAAGACACAGGGGCGGGTGCAAAGCTGGTGAGATGGGTAGGGAACTGGCTTCAGGGAAGACAACAGAGGGTGGTGGTGGTGGGGGAGCTCTCATCCCCAAGGGTAGTGATGAGAGGTGTTCCGCAGGGCTCTGTGTTGGGACCAGTGTTTGGGATATTCACTGCAGACATATCACTGGGCATCAAGAGCAAGATCAGTCTGTTTGCTGATGACACCAAGATGGGAGCGGTGATGGACGACCTAGGGAGATGGCAGGGCTTGCAGGATGATCTGGCAAAGCTGGAAAGCTGGTCAGACACCTGGCAACTGGGGTTTAATGCCAAAAAGTGCCAGGTGCTGCATTTTGGGGTGAAGAACTCAAGGAGGAGTTACCAGCTGGGGGAGTACAGCTAGCCAAAACAGAGGAGGAGAAGGATCTGGGGGTACTCGTTACAGGGTCAGTGAACAACTCGGCACAATGTACCAAGGCAGCTGCAAAGGCCAACAAAAAATGCTGGGTTGCATTGTAAGGGGTATATCCTCCAGGAGGGGGGAGGTGATTCTGACACTGTACAGATCATTAGTTAGACCGCACCTAGAGTACTGCATGCAGTACTGGTGCCCATATCTGAAGAGGGACATTAAGTTACTGGAGGGGGTGCAGCGCAGGGTGACAAAGATGATTAAGGGTCTGGGGGACTTACCATATGAGAGGAGGCTGAGGAACTTGAACATGTACCCGCTGGAGGAGAGGAGGGACTTGATTGAAAGCTTTAAGTACATGAAAGGAATAAACACGACAGGTACGAAGGGGCTGTTCAAAGTAAGGAGGGAGGGACATCCGGGGCCATGAAACGAGACTGGAGACAGGAAGGTTCAGGAGGGAGATGAGGAGACTTTTTTTTTTTTTACAGAGAGGGTGGTAGCTGGGTGGAATGCGTTAACGGCAGAAGTGGTATCCAGTAAAACAGTGGACTGCTTCAAAAGGGGATGGGACAGGGCAAGGGGGAGGGTCAATGGAGGATGGGTGGGGGCAGCTGCAGGATAAGGGGTGCTAGCTGCACATTCGAGCAGACTTGATAGACCTCTAGGTCTTTATCTGCTGGCAAATTCGTATGTTCATTTTGGCTACTCCATGGAGACTGCAGTGCGGTTCCGTAGTTCTCTCACCGACAGGTCTCATGCTGTACAAATAGGTACGGAATTTTCTTCTACCCTACCTATCAACACGGGAGTCCTCCAGGGTTCGATACTTGACCCTCTACTTTTTTCCATGTACAAAAATGCTCTCCCTGATGACTGCCTAAATTGCCATGCCCTCCTTATGCTGATGACTTACTCCTCTATCACAGTGATAACTCACTTGATTTCATCTCACTCACCCTCTCACGAAAGTCTGCCTCCACACATCAATGGTTCCTTTCCAAAAGGCTCCTAGTCAATGAAAAAAGACTAAGGCGATGCTCTTCGTCTCAAAACCTTTCCTTGAGGTCGCTAAACCCTCCTCCCTCTTGGTATGCACCCCTCGTCTGCCCCAAAATGAAACCTCTTTCAAATACCTTGGTGTTACCTTGACCCCCCTGCATGAAAATCCATTAAAAATTAGGCTCCGCCTATCACATCAAACAGTTTGTCTCCTGAAGCTCATCTTACTATCGCTCAAGGAAACCTACTGCCCCCTTGACTACTACTCCCGTATCTATTCCTCTTCCCTACATTCTCGGCTAAATACTATCTATAACTCCATCTGACACTTTGTTCTTCAAGCCCCTTACTCCACCCACTATTGTGCATTCTACCAATCCCTATGGTGGCTCCCCTTGCAACGTCGCTTTGAGGTGCCTCAGGATATCCTTGGTCTCTCATCTGGATGTACTGTGTGTCTCTACTGTAATGGGGACTAAAGCCTTCTCGGTCTCTGCACCCACCCTATGGAACAAGCTTCTGTTGTTCACTTGCTTGTCCCCCTCCCACCTGTCCTTCAAAATGAACCCAAAAGCCTGGCTCCTATCTGAATCCACCTGTAACTGTGTTCTGACAATAAGTAGTGCCAGTAAACCACCCTGATTTATGATTTTATATTGTCCCTGTGCTCCCACTAATCCCTGCCCATCTCCCATTTCTCCACTTCTCTCCTTATACCCTAGCATTTGTATGCATCCCTGTCCCCCCCCACCCCAAGTACAGTACTGACCTCCTAGCAGTTTGGCTCCTGAACCTGCATTGTCTTCCTAGCATGGGTGCCAGTTTATTTCAGCTGAAAGACTATTTTGCTTGTGTGTAAGACACTGTTTCTTGTTCCATTCATTCATTCGCTCTGTAATCTGTTGTTGTTACCACTGCTATTACTTTTATGTTTGGTTCAACTGATATTGTATCTCTACTGACTTCTATGAGGTTTTGCATTGCCCGGTATATTATTACCACAGTGTATTTTTGTTTATTTATTTAGCTTTTGTTGACCAGGTAAGTACACTAGACAAGACAATTGCCTATTTTCAGGTATGACCCGGGAGAGTATAGGAATTACAGATTTAAGTACATAGGACAACATGATACAGACAGACAAATTAGAGGTCAGGTAAGGCATATCTTATACAGTATATACACAACAGAACACCACATGTAGAAACTAACAGCAGTACAATAAGTACAAACTGAGATGCAGTAGACACAACACTATATACAACTTAAGGCCCCAGGAAGTGGAGCCTCGGTTAGAGCAACACCTGAAACATAGGTTATGGTACATTAAATACCCAGCAAACAACCCATACTTGTCAGAACACATCCAAGAGAAAGGATTGCAGTGAAGGATCAGGTGAGATCACGGGGGTTTGGGACAACCCCATGCCGAGGAGAGTTTGAGATGGTTCCATAGGGAGGATCGAAGAAGCACACGAGTGGGAGGAGCTAACCTGTGCAGGAAATGAGTTCCACAGCCTGGGAGCATACGCAGCAAAATCTCTACCCCCCATTAGAGTCCGGGTAGCAGGGATCTTAAGGATGGTGGGACCCAGAGACCTGAGGGAATAGGATGAGGAGGCAGCCAGGACAAGGAATTTCGCCAGCCCAGGAGGGGTGCCAGTACCAAGGATCTTGCCCATGAAACACCCCAGGATGAAGTCCATATGATTTGATGGGGAGAGCCAATTCAGCTTGCTATATAGGTCACAGTGATGGGTGAAATGAGGGGCAGCCAGAGCCAAACGGCAGACATTGTTGTAGGCAGTAGACCACTTAGAAAGGCGAGCTTTGGAGGAATAAGCAAACAAAAGGAGCCCGCAGCAAAACGAAGGGAGGAACACACCTCTGGCAAGAGCAAGACGGGCGGCAGGAGTAAGGTTGCTCTTAGCACTGTAGGCCAGACCCAGTTTGCAGTTGACAGTCTTATATACATTCTGAATAGGGTGGCCACGGTCAAGCTGCGGGTCAAGTGTCACCCTAAGGTATTTAAAGTTGTCAGCAACAAGAATCGGAACACCATCGGTACCAGTAATGCATAAAGGAGAAGGAGAGGCCTTAATCTTGGCCTGGGACCCAAAGAGCATGGCCTGAGTTTTCTTAAGGTTAAGAACCAACTTATGGGATGAAATCCACGACTGAATGTTCCCAAGGTCCTTACTCAAGTGGCAATTAATGACCCCTATATCCGGAGAATGAGTGAGGATGACCAGGTCATCCGCATAGAGGATGGGCCTACAATGGACAGAGGCAGAGGGGAGATTATTAACAAAAATGGAGGAGAGCAGGGGCCCCAGGACAGAGCCTTGGGGGACACCCATGGTTACAGAAGTAGGGCCAGAGAGCTCCTTGCCATATTTGACAAGTTGCTTTCTGCCATGTAGATAGGTAAAGAACCAACGGAGCACACCAGGTGATAGACCATAGGACCTAAGCTGAGTGCAGAGCATGGCATGATCAACAAGATCAAAGGTCTTGGAAAGATCTATAAAGATAGCCCCAGAGAGTTTGCCCTGGTCCATAGCTGCCCTGATCCAGGATGACACTGTGACAAGGGCAGAGGACGTGCTGTGCCCTTTCCGAAAGCCATGCTGCACAGGTGACAGCAGGCCATGTGACTCAAAATACTCAGAGAGTTGCCCTGCCACAACTTTCTCACGGAGTTTGCTGACCACTGACAGAATGGCTATTGGATGGTAGTTTTCAATCAGTTTGGGGTTCCGCTGTTTAAGGACAGGGACCACTCTGGCCACCTGTCATATACATAGACAGTGTCGGCAGATAAGGGCCTATGGCCCACCCAGTCTGCCCATTTAAGTTTGTAAGTTCAGTTTATGTTTTCCAGGAAGTCTGTTGCCCCTTACCCTTGACCTCCAGAATTCCTTTATGTCTATCCCATGCATTCTTAAATCCATGATTGTTTCAGCCCCCACCACTTCCTCTGGCAGGGTGTTCCACTTGTCCACCACCCGTTCTGTGAAGAAATTCTTCCTCACGTTTCCTCTGAATCGTCCTCCCTCCAACTTCATCCCATGCCCTCTAGTCCTGGAACATCTTTTTCGCTTAAAAATAGTGCATTCCTGCACCCTGTTCCTCCCTGTAAGATACTTGTATGTCTCTATCATATCCCTCTCTCCTCCTCTCCTCCAGGAGTACATGTTCAGTGCCTTCAACCTGTCCTCATAGGACTTGTGATGCAATCCATGCACCATCTTTGTTGCCCTCCTCTGAACCTTCTCTACCCTGTCCATGTCCTTACGAGGTAAGGTCTCCAGAACTGCACAGTGTACCCAGGTGCGGCCTCACTAGTGTCTTGTATAGTGGAATTATGACCTCCCTTTCCTGCTGGTGATGCCCTGCCTATGCATCCCAGCATCCTATTTGCTTTACCTGCTGCCTTGTCACACTGTTTCCCTGCCTTGAGGTCATCAGAGATGATAACTCCAAGATCCCTTTCCTGCTTGGTGCATGCAATATCCTCACCCCTCAACTGATATATTGTGCCAGGGTTTTTGTGCCCCATATGCATTATCTTGCACTTCCTTGCATTGAATTTCAACTGCCAAACCCCTGACCATTCTTCAAGTTTCTGCAGGTCCCTTCTCATTCTGTCTACACCCTCTGGTGTGTGTACTCTGTTACAGAGCTTTGTGTCATCAGCGAACAGTGAAATTCTGCCTTCTAGGTCCTGCACAATGTCACTGATGAAGATATTGAATAGTACCGGTCCCAGCACTGATCCCTGTGGTACCCCACTGGTTACTCTTCCCTCTGTGGAGTGACAGCCATTTACCACCACCCTCTGTGTCCTGCTGCCCAGCCAGTTACCTACCCACTGCACTACTGTCCTGCCCACACCCATATTCCCCAGTTTGTGCAATAGTCTTCTATGTGGCACAGTGTCAAAGGCCTTGCTGAAGTCCAGATAGGCCATGTCCACTGCCCTCCCCTGATCCACCTCCCTAGTCACCCAGTCAAAAAATTCAATGAGGTTGGTCTGACATGACCTTCCCTGGTGAAACCATGCTGCCTTGGGTCCTGTAGTCCATTGACAACCAGATGTTCCACCAATCTCTCCTTCAGTAGTGCTTCCATGATCTTCCCCACTACCGAGGTGAGGCTGACTGGTCTGTAGTTCCCGCTTCCTCTTTGTTCCCACTTTTGTATAAGGGGACTACATCTGCTATCCTCCAGTCTTTGGGTACCTCCCCCCTGTTTCTAGTGATCGGCTAAACAGGATAGCAAGAGGTTCAGCCACCACCTCTCTTAGTTCTTTAAGGACCCTAGGGTGCACCCCATCTGGCCCCATTGCTTTATCAACTCTTATTACTTCCAGTTCCTTCAGGACCCTTTCTCGTGTAAAGGGACTTGTGTCCATTTCTGCACCATTCTCACCCCTTGTACTCCATTCAGACCCATTACCCTCCTCCGGTGTCCGGGATACCCCCTGATGACAGGATATGGATATGTCCGGGATACCCCCTGATGACAGGGACAGACTGAAAATATGGGCCACCGGGAAGGCAATGCGAGAGGCACCAAGACAGAGGAGCTTCTGCTCCAAACCATCATGGCCAGCACTGGAGAAGGGGAGAGGCAAGAGAGCAATCTCTGCACCTCTTGCACCGTCACAGGCTTAAAATGAAAGAGTGGGCGGGGTAGTGGAGGGGCAGGGGCCTGTTCACAGTCATCACCTCCACTAGGGGGGGAATGACGAGGTGAAAGCAGACAGGTCAGAGAAATACAGGTTAAATGCATTTGTGATGGTTAGCGAGTTGTTGCAGCTAGCACCATCAATAAGCATATCAGAGGCCTCACCACACGAGGAACCACTAACTATGTTCTTAATGTTCCTCCAGAACCTCCTGGGGTCCCTAGCTGAGCTCAGCAACACAGTTTTGCAAAACTCACTTTTGGCAGCCCTTATTGCTTTCTTGCACTCATTTCTGATTCTCCTGTACTGCTAAAATACAGCATGATCCAACGTGGCCTTGAAATTTGCCCAACACTTGTCTCTAGACTTCATAAGGGCTAAGAGGCTCCCATGTAACCACTCTGTAGCAGACCCCCTGACCCTCCGTCTGATGAGGGGGGCATGCTCATGCTGCCGAGCACTGAAGGTGCTGAGGAAGTGACTGACAGCAGATGAGGAGTCCTGGGCATTCCATACTGCAGACCAGTCAGTGCGCTGGAGATCATCTTGGAAGGAGCCAAGATCAAACCCGGAGAAGTCCCTGACCTGTATGATCTTATGCGGAATTTTCAGGGAGGGGATCTTCCACACATAGTACACGGGAGAGTGGTCAGAGATGGAGTCGGGAAGGATGCCCCACGAGCTGATCCTCTCAGGTCTGTTTGTCAGAACCCAATCCAGAAGAGAGCTCAAACCACCACTGGGAGGGCACCTGGTAGGATCCTTGATGAGCTGCGACAGGGAGAGACCAGCATGTAGCGGCTCAAATGCTTTAGTGTTACTACCAAGATAGTTTAGGTTAAGATCACCCAGAATCATTAACTCATTATGCCGGGTCACAGAACCAATGGTATCAAGGAGGACGGACAATCCCTCTAGGCCTCCCATAGGAGGATTGTAGGTAAATATAATATGTAGCTTTTTGGTCATCCCAAGCAACAGTACCATATGTAGTAACTCACAGGGTGACTGCAATGGCAGTTGACAGGGTAAAACCAACAAGTTGAGGTGGCTCCTGTAGTAGACCAAGATGCCACCCCCCTCTTTTTCCCCGGACAATCCTGCCTGACGAGTTCATAGTCAGGAAGGGCACATGCAGAATTTGGAGTTGAGGGTTTAAGCCAAGTTTCAGTTATGCCAAGGATGTCAGGCCTGTGGTAGGTGACCCAAGCAAGAAGTTCCGCCAAGTTGGGCAGGAGGCTGCGAATATTGAGATGAGCCATTTTCAGTCCTTTGACAGCCAACCAGCCCACAACTGAGGGGGAGGCTTGGTAGGGCGGACCAGGGTTAAGCTCAATGTCACCTGCAAGTGCTAGGGTCACCAATAGGAGCCAAAGGAGATGCCTTAAGGGAGGGGAGCCATCCCTGGCAGGCGGCTTGCGGCCATAACACCTGACCACCTGGGCTGGGCCCAAGAAGCACCTGAGGTCAAGACAGCAAAGAACATGGGGGGGGGGGTGTCTGCCTTCAGCTATAAGGTTGGAGAAGGTGAAGTCAGACTCCTCTGGCTGGGAACAAGTGCCCCAGGGTTCCCCCACAGGAGGAGCACAGACACCAATAAACCAGGGGATGCTAAGGACAGCGGGAAGACCAAAGGTGAAGGAACACATGAGTGGAAGGGGCAACACTTTCGTAAAAGAATGCTCAGGGTCCCCCATGTCAATACCAGGGACAGTTGGCAAGAAGCGATGGTAAAAACTACACTAACCACCAAGCCCCAAGTTAGCAGCCAAGGGAGCCACCCACAATAGGAAAAAAACTGGATATCCAGCAGCTGCAATCCACTACCACAGTTGAAATAGAGCCCACCCCAAAAAAGAGAACACAGTGACATCCCAGTTATAGAGTACCCATGATATACAAAGGTTGTAGCCACTACAGAGGAGTGTCCAGCCCCACTAAGGGGACCCCACCCATGGTCAAGAGGCAGGGACCTAAGCTTAAATGCAAGGGTAACTAGCCTAGAGTGAGTACTAGGGAAGACTCAAGCAGACAGTAGCTATGCGAGCCAATAAGGCAGAACAGTGAACAAAATGAACACTGCAGAACAGTAGACAAAATTAACCATGCTAGCAGACAGTAATAAAATTGAAACTTAAGCCCATGTGAGGTGAGTGTACATTCTACTGGCAAACAATAACAACAGATATGCTTTTTAAGTTAGGTTAAGCCGAGTTGCCGCCTACTGTCAGACCAGATTGGCCCTGGGCAGAAGGAGGGCGTGCTTATCAGGCATTTAAGGGGAGGAGGGAACAGGGTGGGTGGCGGGCCGAAATTAAAGTTCAAATAGCAGCTGCTTCTTCTTCTGCTGCTGCTGCTCAGCCCGTCAGGATTCGCCCCCAAATATTGTCCCAATTCGTCAGGGGAGGTCCACTCGGCTTTCAAATGACTGCCGGCGCCTCAACCCCAAGGTGTTCCATATTCGTTCGTTGCAGGGGAGTGACTAGCGGGAGCCGCCCGCTCCTCCCCTGAAGAGATCCGAGGAAGCCCAAACGATATGCTGGAAGCCCTAGCTCGAGCCCAGCCTTTTAAATCAGGCTGCCCGAGCATCACAACAGCTGTGGTCCAATTGGGCGCTGCTACATTATTTGAAATTCGGAGAGTTTGGCGCCAAAAGGATTGCTGGTGTTTCAGTTTTCATCAATGAACCGGCCAAAATTAAAAGTTCATATAGCAGCTGCTTCTCAGCCCCCGTCAGGATTCGCCCCAAATATTGTCCCAATTCGTTGGGGGAGGTCCGCCCGTCTTTCAAATGATTGCCGGCGCCTCAACCCCGAGGTGCTCAGTATTCATTTGTTGCGGGGGAGTGACTAGCGGGAGCTGCCCACTCCTCCCCTGAAGAGATCCGAGGAAGCCCAAACAATATGATTATTTACAACTGTCTCCGTATTTCTACTGCTGTTGTAACGTGCTGTTGCCACCTTGTGGCCCGGGTCGTGTCTGAAAACAGTCCTTGGATCAGCATACTTACCCGGTTACCAAAGACATAAATAAATGAATAAAAATAAATAAAAGAAAGAGTGGCAATTGCCATTTGAGGTCTCTGCGACTGATTTCCACGTGGTCGTGGCTTTTGCGGGATAGCGGAGGCTTTTAAAACTTTAGCCCCATTGCCTGCAGGCAGAAGCTGTAAGTCTTCAAAGATCATTTTACTTATTACTGGGATAATGTCCGCTCTGCCTGCAAAGAGTGGGAAGAACCCACAATCCTGACATTCGCTTTTCTTTGGGCATTTTCTAATGTCTCTACCTTGGTTCACAGGAATCGAAGATCCTGAACAAATGTGGCATTACAGACAGCTTGCTGGGCACCAGTCTCGAGTTCTTTTATCACTGCTGCATCCTCCGTGATTTTGCCCTCACTTTCATTTAATTTTGCTTCAACAGCCGCCAGCCACTGGTTAGTTTCCTCCACGGTATCCTCTATTTTGGTAAGCAGGACCAAGATTTTAGTTGTCAGGAGGTCCATTGCTGTAGCTCCACTGGAGGTTGCGGGCCCCGATTTTTTAGCGGATGTTGGAAGGCATTAAGAAGGGATCAAGGCCAGGAGGAGCATGCATCTGATCTTTTTATGGTCCCGTGTTGTGCTCAGATATTCCGCTGTGTGATACTGCAGTTATAGGCTGTTTACAGTAAAATATCATGAACTAAATTAATTTAGTAATTTCTGTAGTGTCAAGCTCTTTTTAAAGCATGCCTACCATCTTACTGCTCCACAGTGCCCCCATTTTTATATATTTTCACACCAAATCTGGAACACAGCCTTCTTATAACCCCACCTCTCAAACAAAGGCAGTGAACATTTTGAAATCCCACCTGAAAGGTGACTTTGCCAAGTGAGTGCAAAATCGCCTTTCGGGCCAGATTTGCGAAACTACACTGACATTGTTCATGAGGTGGAGGTCCTCAAAAGTCCATGCTGAATATTTGGTGTCAAAATATGCAAAAATGGCCGAGTTATGCATCACAGTTGAAAACCCCATTAAGATAAATTAAGCCGCAATTACCTTAGTTTCTCATATTGCAGTCGCCTGTTCCAGCAGCAAGACATATCTTCGATCTGAGAGTGAATTTTGAACCTGGGACCTATTCAGGTGAATGAGGGTGTGTGGGGTGGTGGGTGCTGAGTGGGGAGGTGGCAGGCGTCAGATCAGCGAGGGACCGTTTTATGTAATGTCTGAAAAAAGCCCATCACGGACAGTTTTCTTTATTTCAGGTATGGGGGACAGTGATCGGTGGGTGAGGGGGTACCACTAGACACTAGTGCAATATTATTCAACAAGGGGACAGCAATCCGTGGGGGGAGGTGTCACTAGACACCAGGGAAAGACAGAGAAGTCAGAATCTGGAAAAGTACGATGGGCTAAGATCAAATATATAGAAAAGCGTGAGAGGGGTCTTAGAATCTGTAAAGAATGGGGATGGGGCAGCTTGAAATTATGAAACAATTATTCTGTACACCTGCATGCAAGTTTATTTAAAGGCTACTGGAGTATGTAATAGGCAGTTTGGAAAAACAGTGACTTGATGAAATGGTATCCAACATCTCTCCATGATTATGCCTCTTTCCCTTCACGAAAAAGGATCTTTTTTTGTGACTCATGATACCAAAAAAAAAAAAAAGATTATTTTTCGTACCATGTGGTTACAAAAAAAGATTTTTAATATTTAAAACAAATTACATTTCAAGGGCATTTCTACAACACTGAAGTGCAGACTACAGCTAGCAGGGTCCCGATCAGCCACATAGATGTGTTGGGCTCTCCCCAGCATCTAATTTTTGTGGGTTTTGGAATTTTTGTTGTTAAACGAAATGGAAACAAGATAGCGGCAAACAAAAAAGTAATATTCCAATACAAAACAGGACTCCTTTTTCATTTCACACAGCTATCCTGAAGTGATTTCTGAGTATGCTCATAACTTTTTTTTTTAAATTTTGAAATTAAATAACTTTGAAATGGATTATTATTTTTTCACCAGACTGTTGCTGAGGCACAGGTCAGGAAGCACAGGAGTAGTTTCAAAATTCGCGAATAGCGTTTTATTTTTCTCAATAACAGCAAAATAAAAAAAAAAAAATGTGTGCAGTATAACTATTTACAAAGGCAGTACAGAGAAAACTAAGTCGTCCTTTTGAGAGTCTCTCAATTCCAAGTTTCAGTCTCTCAGCCTCTTACTCTCTTTGTCACTCTAGCAAAAGCATTGCTGCTCTTTTAGTCTTTGTGAACTATAAGAGAGCTTGCTTCCTACAGAATGTTCTTGTAAGTTTCCCATGTTCTTGCAAGTGCAGCAAAAAGAACATAATGACCCAGAATTGACCACTTGTTTACAGCTCGGTAAAGTCTGCACACCAGCATCTCAGTTTAGCCCCTTGAGTTCCAAATAGCTCTGCAATCATTTCAACATTATAACTATATACAGATTTAAACAAAGGGATCCCAGTATCAGTGATACTTCCACATAAAGATTCACATATATTTTTATACCCGCAGGTATGCAAGGGGGAAATAAAGACAGAAATAGCAGAGGAAGGCAGAGAGATAGCGAGAGGTGGAGAACTGCAAAACCGTCAAGAGTGATCAGTTCCTAGATCTCACAAGAAAATTTGGTTGCACAACCAGACAGAGAAAAGACACAAAAGGAGAGGATAGAACAGACCCTTGCATTTAAACTTTTACTGCATAACAAATGGGACAGGGCCTTATTCAACCCTGTCACACAGACAAGCAAAAGGCACATCTGTGGGCTAGTCCCTTTCTGCCCTGAAAATTTCAGACTAAGATTCCAAACCATCTGGGCTGCAGGCAAGTTCTAAGAAAAACCCAGCAAAGTCAATGAGTGAAAAGTCATTCACCTCTCTGGAACTCGGAAACCAAACATCCGACCATAAAGTAGCTCAGCATGTCCAAAGATCTACCCTAGGCGATGGCACATGCAAATTTTCACACAAATTCATTGAACAGTTACAAAGTTATTAAAGTGCAAAATTTGGGTTTTAACAATGAAGTGCCTACTCAGCCCTAACGACAGGGGCACAACTGCGCCAAAGGGCTGTAAAAAAAGGAGGGGTAGCTGCGGTTCAAAAAAACATTAACAGTCTTGCCCCTTCCAAAGGTTGAGCCCCCCGAGTCGCTAGCCCTGACTCTAGTCTGCGATACAAAAGAGAGGATGGGGGGCAGTTGAGTGGTGGTCTGTGGAAAACATATACTTGAAGATCTGGAGCTATGGTAAATATTCGTTACTTACCTGTAACCATAGTTCTAAGGGTGGTATATAGTTCACACCCACACATTGGCAGTCTTCCTGGAGACAGCAGAGTCATTAGAAAGTTTTCAAGCTAAGCTCCTCCCACCACCAGGATTGTATATCCTCTAGCTCCACCCATGACATCAGATCTTTGCATACTGGAAGCAGAGCTCTGGGTACCACACTGCCAGGGGAGGTCGGGTGGGTGGTGTGGATGTGAACTGTATACCACTCTTACAACTACAGTTACAGGTGAGTAACCAATATTTCTAAAGGCGTGGATGCTGTTCACTATCCATACATTGGCAGACTCCACGCAGTCCTCTGAGAGGAGGGGGCAAGGTGTATACCTCTATCTAATGAACAGAGAATAGTGGAAAGAGGACCCAAAGGCAGCATCTCTACAACTTATGAAATTAAGGCTGTAATGGGAGATAAAGTGTGCACTTATATGCAGGTTGCAGCCCTGGATATCTCTGCAATAGAGGTATCCCTCGAAGCAGCTACAGAGACAGTGGTATGTCTGGTGGAATGAGCCCTAAGTCCCTTGGGCAACTTCCTACCAGCCAACCTATAGCAGAAGTCAATGCAAGATGTTATCTACCTGGCAACCATCCTTTTGGCTACTGATCTGCCAGGCGTGGTTTCAGCCTAAGAAAGAAACAGATGGTGAACCTCTCCTCAAAATCTGGTAGTGTGCTCCTTGTAATAAGAGTGCACCCTCAGCAAGTCCAATGTGTGAAGCCTGTGATTGGTCTCTGAGGTTTTTTCTGGTGAAGTACACTGGGAGCTTAATTACCTGGTTAAGACAAAACCCTAACACAACCTTGGGGAGAAATTTCAGGTTTGGGTGAAGGACCATCTTGTCCTTAAGGAAAACCAGATAGGGAGATGCCACCGAGAACACCTGAAGCTCACTCATCCTTCTGGCTGATGTTATGGCCACCAGGAAGGTGGTCTTCCATGACAAAATGTGACATCTCACACTTGTGCACAGGCTCAAAAGGCTTCCCCCATGAGCGCTGCCAACAACAGCAGTAGCACCCACGAAGCTGGTGGTTCACACAACAGAGGGACAGGTGATCCAGGCCTTTAAAACACACATCCAGCCACCTTCTCCTGGGCCACTGTCGGCATACCAGCTTGCGCCCATTATACAGAAATGGCTGCCAGGTGCACCTTAAGTGTGGTCGTTCACAGTCCTGACAGACAAGGACCACATTAAGTCAAGGATGCGTGCAACAGAACTGTTAAGGGGATGAAGCTCCTTACACTAGCACCAGATCAAGAACCTCTTCCACGTAAATGCATAGCATTTATGAGACGACTCTTTGCGGGATGCTTCCACAACACTGAGGGCATCTTCTGAACAGTCCAAAGCCTGGAACACTAGTCACTCAGGAACCAGGCTGAGAGATGCAGGTGACTGAAGTTCCAGGTGTAAGACCTTCCCCCTGTTGCCTGTTCAGCATGTTGGGGTGCAGAGACAACCTCCAAAGAGGTCTGCTGCTGAGGCTGAAGTGATCCAGGTATCAGAACTGCCTCGCCCTGTCTGGGGTTATCGGGCTCATCCTCGCCTTGTTCTTCCCGGCATTGACCACAACCTTGTGAACCAAGGGGAAGGAAGGGAACATGTACAGAAGACTCATGGTCCAGGGGCTGGAGAAAGCATCCCCCCGCAGTGTCCCGGAATGAAGGGGGGTGTGCATAGAACAGTCTCAGTTTTCTGTTTTCCCACAAGGCAAACAGATTCACCAGAGGGGTGCCCCACTGGAAGAACAGGTGGCCTACCACCTCCTGATTCAGGGACTATTTGTGCAATGTCTCTCCAACCCAGCTGAGAACGTCTGCCAGCTGATTGTTTTCTAACAATAATGAATTGCCAGGGGATCAGCTTCTAGGCTGCACACAAGGATCCTGATGCGGAGAGACTCCTGAAACAAGGGAAAGGACTGCGCCCCGGCCTGCCTGTTCAAGTAGAAAATGATGGTTGTGTTGTCCCTCTGGATGTGGACAACTTGATCCTGAATCAATGAAGCAAATTTTGTCAGAGCCAGACGCAGTGCACTGAGCTCCAGCAGGCCAATGTGATAACAGGACTCTCTTGGTGACCAGAACCTGTGGACCCTATGGTCTCTCAGGTGGGCTTTCCACCCCACCAGTGACATGTTTGTCCAGAGTGCGACAGACAGTTCTAGGTGGACAAACAGGATTCCCTCCTAAAGGTTCTGTGGGAAGGTCACCACTGGATGGCATTCCACATTGGCTGGGTCACAAAACATGGCTGGCCCAGAAGACTCAGGCATTGGAACCACTACCAATCCAATTCCCACTGTAGGGGGTGCATCTTCCAGCATGCCCATCGGACCCCGACAGTTGAACCCGCCAACAACCACAGCAAATGCAGATAGTCCTGGACTGGGCATGAGCTCCCAATCAGAAATGATCCACCAAAGGAGGTAAGATCAGACACCTGGTTCACAGGGAGGTGGGCTTTGGTCACAGGAAGTCCAGTTCTGCCCTGATGAACTTGATCCCCTGTGACAGGACCAGCTCCGACTTGGCTGGGTTAACCAGAAGGCTCAAGACTTGACAGGTCTGGAGGGCTGAATCCCTAAACCACTCCACAGCCTCCTTGGACAGCCCAGTTAACAGACAGTAGTCCAAATAGGGCCACATCCTGACATCCTTGCTCCAGAGGAAGGCTGCCACCACTGTCATGCACTTGGTGAGGAACCCGGGTGCAGACAAGAGGCTGAAAGACATGACCTGGAAGAGGTACAGGATCCATTATGCACAGAACCAGAGGTATCAGCAACGGGACAGACAGGGATGTGGTGGAACACATCCTGAAGGTCCAGGAAGCAGAACCAGACTCAGAGTGACCATCTAGAACTTGTTGTCATGCATGAACTTGTTAAGTCTGTGCAAGTCCAGCATGGGGCACCCCCCGATCCATTTCAGAACTAGGAACTGACCAAGGCATCTGGGACACAGGCAATAACCCTGAGCTATGTCTGCTCACAGCACAGGTGTATCCTTTGGCATCATGGACACCCTGGGAGTTTGGAGACAGTATGGCAGGAGGGCACTTAAATCCTGAGGCAGACCCTTGCCGATCACTTCAAGAACCCATCTGTCTGGGGCAAAGGTGGACCACTGTGACAAGACATAATACAACAGACCCCTGACAGGAAGCTCGGACAGGGACTGGTGGACGTACAACACCTCACAACCCATCACTTACCAGCCTTGAAGGGCACTCTAGCCGCAAAGAAGATGGAGGCAGCACCACCTCTACTCCACCCCCTTTTCTGCCTCTGGCCGCTGAACTTTGGTTTTGGATCCCAGTGACAAAACTGCCTGTTCCGTGGCTGCTGCTGAAGCAGCTGTGAATGAAAGGATCAAAACTGAAAGGCCTTCTTTTTAGGCTTTCGGACCTGCGGGTCCTTCTGAGACAAAGTCACAGAATCTAGGGTGGCACTGGACTTCTCAATACGCTGAGATGTCCTTCCACCCCAGGGCCAAAGAGGTTGGTGTCCAGAAATGGGACATCAGCCAGCTTATGCTTGGTGTCTGCTGTAAAGGTGGACAGTCGCAGCCAAGCCATACAACACATGGCAACGTCCACAGCTATGGCATTAATGCAGGAGACGCCCAAGTCCAAAGCCATATGAAGCTGATGTTTTAGCCAGCGGCTGACCCTGATTTCTGATGCACTGTACTGGAAGCTGCTTATCAGCTGGAAGTAGGGGGAGGAGATGCCCCACAGTCCCAAAAAGGGAGTGGCCAAAATTTGCTATGATGTCTAAATAGCTGGCCTGACTGAGATCCAGAGAAGGAGATGCATACACCTTTGTAGCAAAATCCATGGGAACCATACAGGTAGAGGTTGCAGGGGCAGAATGCTGGATTCTGCCAGAGTTCCAAGGCAGGTCCCAAAATGGGTTCAACCAAGGAAAAGGCAATCCCTGGGGATTCATCCCTATCTAAGACATCAGTAAACAGGTACTGTATTTAGTTAATTTCTGGACTGGTTCTAAGGCACTTTCATGGACTCTGACATTAATCGGATCAAAGGTACGAAAGATGTCAGTCAGTAAGCCATAGTAAGCTCTTCGGTCAATTCCTGGTTGAAAGTGTGAGTTGTGGCCGATGCCATCAATTACTCAGCATCCAAGTCCGAAGAATCCTCGAAGATGTCCCTCATGAACCATTCTGGTATCCTCATATGGGATGATTAAAAATGACAACCAGTCTGGCAGCCAGCCTGGTGAGAGTCCTTGTTCAGAACCCCGAACAGTGGCTGTGATGGACGCACCTCCACAAGTGGAGACAATGCAGATGAAGGGGACTGCCGAGCTGGAAAGACCAGCAAGGAAGGAACAGCTGGCAAAGGCCAAGGGACAGAAGGTCCTGGGGGCAGAGCCCTACCCCTCACTACAATGGACCACTGTTGTTAGATGAACTCCTCACAGCGACTACACATCAAGCACTGATACTTCACCTCAGCCAAGGATGAGGAGGTTGAGAAGCATCAATGGCGCCATCTCCCATTCAAGTGAGATCAAGAGCATGAGTGGCAACTTGACCTTGACCATCAACAGGAGTCCTCCAGAACAGAAACATACAAGTTGACGGCAGATAAGGACTGCAAGGCCCATCCAGTCTGCCCATTTCTTTTTCTACCTTATAAATGTGCCATTGGCTTTTGCTCTGTCAACTGCCTATCTATTGATACTCATCTGTTTGCTCCCTTATGCCTATCCCATGCCTGTTTGAAGCCTTGTACTGTATTTATATCCACCACTTCCTGAGGTAGGCCATTAAATGCATCCACCACCCTTTCTGTGAAAAAGAACTTCCTCACATTACCCCTTAATCGGCCTCCCTCTAATCTCATGCTGTGTCCTCTCTCTTGTCCTGCTATTTTTCTTATATTGAAGCATGTTAGATTCTTTCACCTTGTTAATGCCCTTAAGGTGTTAGAATGTTTCGATCATATCACCTCTCTTCCTCCTTTGCTCTAGGGTATACATATTGAGCTCCGTTAATCTGTCCTCATATGTTTTCTGATGCAGTCCCTGCACCATTTTGGTTGCCCTTCTCTGGACTGCCTCAATTTGGTTAATGTCCTTGTGAAGGTGTGACCTCCAGTACTGCACACAGTACTCCAGATGGGGCCTAACCAGTGTCTTATAAAGAGGGATTATTACCTCCCACTTCTGACTTGTGATACCCCTACTAATACACCCTAACATCCCCCAGCCTTACCTATTTCTTTAGTGGTCTTCCTGGATGATTTCAGGTCACTGGTGATGATGCCCAAGTTTCTTTCTTCCCTTGTGACTGCCAGCAACTCCCCTCCCAGCCCATAGGTGGCTTCAGGGTTTCTTGTGTCGGAATAGACCGCATGCTTTGGCAGAGTGACCACAGTGGGTTTTAGTGGCACAACTGCCACTGGAATTAGCTACCGAGGCAATTTGGTCAGGGGTTCCAACTTGGCCTCAACCTCCTGGGTGAGGACAGAAAGCATTGGTGTCGGAGAGTCTGACCCCTCGTCGATCTCTTCTGAAAACCGGTTGACCACTTCAAAGAAAATCTCAACCGTTTGCTCACCCAGAGAAAAGAGCACCTACAAAACAGCGCCAACCAAGTTCAGTGAACACAAAACGGTGAAATGCGAAACGAAGACAAATACTACAGCGCTTACTAAAAAAGCAAACAGCTGTAGTGACTTTCTTGCAGTGGGGTAGAGCCCCCTGCACCACCCTTACATGAAATAACCATCTCCAGGGGGACACAACTCAGGGACAGAGAGAAACTTGGAAGGGCGGGAAGAAACTTTTACCCCCTCCCAAAAAAAGGAAAAAAAAATCACACCGTCAGTCTTGAAACCGGATCTGCCCAGCACACAGGCGGTGACTCTAACCTGTACGCTATGTAGCCAGCACAGATGCTGCCATCCAAATAATGACCTACATGCTTTCACAACTCTGTATCTGCATCACTGACTCCCTAACGTAGAACGCTTAAGTAAACATGCGCTGTTTAAAGACTCTCGTTCATTCGACACATGCTATTTTGGAGTCGCCAAAATTGAATCGCTAAAATTGACTCACTGTTTTAATGGGATACCCACAACCGCAGTTGAGGCTGACTGGCATGATGGGACTACCAAGCAGCCAACAACCTATCCCAAGGTCAACAATCAGGTGACTCGAAGGAGCAGGAAGAGCATGATCTTCATGGTCCCACGACCTGCAGTGATGCTGCTTCTTGCGCTTCATGCTGCAGTGAGACATGCTCTCCTCAAAGGTCTTGAAGGCCATACACATTTATCTGAAATCAGAGAATGACCCTCCAACACTGGCCCCAGCTGGAAACAGCACTGAGACAGATGACGAGCTCACTGCAGCTGCCGCCACCTCTTTTTCCATGACCACAAGCTATGCAGCTGATCTGGAAGCCACCAAGGTTGATTTGCAGTCCTTGGGCCTTCCAACAGCCAACATGGTGTTATGCTCTTCGATGGATGCTGGCAATCCGCAACATCACCAGGTTGTATACCTACATGTCGTGTCGATTAATGGCTGACATCTTCTGCCTACAATGGAAGTAGAACCGGAGACCCAGTTTCTTGCCATCCACCATCGATCACAAAGCAGAGTTGGAAGACACTGGAGAAACTTGAATGTTGAATGCAGACTTGAAAAGTCAAAGATTTGCCTACATAAAACACTTGAAAACTTAAAATCCTGAAGAGCTGAGGAGAAGACCTGCCCTTTCCAGCAGAAAGAAAGATCTAACATCACAAGGAGGAACCAGAGGATATACCACCCAGGTGGGGACAGCAGTTTAGTTTGAGGACTTCTGGATGGACTCAGCTGTCTCCAGGAAGTACAAAATCACATATACCGCCATAATGCAAAGCATCATGGGATGTATATGCAAATCACCACAAACATTTAGGCTGTCACCAGGAAGTCTGCCAGTGTGTAGATAGTGAACTGTATCCATGCCTTTAGAAGTAACATTCCTGTTTTCTAAGAATTATGCTGCTCCACTGTTGGCCTGGTGGTGCCGAGGGTTGAGGTGCTGGAAGCCACACCTCGCACTATGCCAACAACCCTGGTTTGGGAATGGACCCAGGCCACCGGGGGTCAGCAGGGGAGGGAGAGGATGGCGCATCCCACGACTGCTCTCCTCCCTCAGGGGTGGGTGTAGGAGTTCGTGTCACTCTGCAGTGGCACCTGATGGAAGTCGGGGCACTGCAGAAGTGGCGCGCAGCAGAGGGCTGGAGCTCGGCAGATGTCAGCACGTCAAGTGCACTGATGTCACTGCACATCCGGATCCAGGGGGTGAAAATCAGGTGGAAAACTGCGGAGTGGTCATGGCGGATGATGGCGGCGCGCTGCACCCCTGGGACCTAGAGAGGTGCGCGCTCCCCCCCCCAGGTGTTGGCCAGCCTGTGTGGAGGACAGCGTTTTGCAGACCAGACCCGAGTCCAGGGTGTGAGTGCCTGCGGCCGGACGACCGGCATGCTCACTTCGGAGAGGAGGAGATAAGAGTATTGTGATAAAAAAGTTTCTCCACAGTGCCCCACTCTTTGGTTGGGTCGCACGCTTCCCAAGTAACAGGAACAGAAGGCTCAACCCTGGGGCCATAGACGTCAGCAGCAAAGAACTAAAGGGGGGAGGGCCCTTGGTCGACTTCATCCAAGGATCGGATGGGTGATGGTGGCGGGTCCTCTAGTACAGGAGATGCAGTTGTCTCAGTGACAGCTCACACCTCACCTGCTGGGAGAAAAAGAGTACAAAATAAAGGATTGTAGCAGTCAATGAGAAAAACAGAAATGAGACCGTCAGGGCGCTAGCAAAGGTTACTGGAGACAGTATGCAGTGTCACATGTACCGGTGCCTGCACTACTGTCCAGCATCCTGATAAACAGTTTCACTATCACAGGGTCCTATTACTGTACCTCCACTCTATGAACAAAGAGTGGGGCTCCATGGAAAAGCCTGATTCTTAGAAGATCTAAAATGGTAGGGGCCACCCACATTATTTGGGTGACTCTGCAGTGTCTGTCTTATATGGGGTCTACAGTGACATTTTCTTTTATTTTATTTTAGTCTTTGGTAACTGGGTAAGGCCCACTAGGCACAACTGCCCGTTTTCAGGGGCGACCTGGGAGCACTGGACTGTTAAGTGACTTGCTCAGAGTCACACAGTATGCAAGTGGAGGTTGTGAGAATCAAACTCAGGTCTGGTCTGCTGGATGTATCAAGCTTGTTCCTCTAACCTGGACATGGAAGGCACCAGCTCTGAAAAGTCTCCACTGAAGTCATGATACTGCCGGCTCACAGTCCAGTGTGTGGCTCTATGACAGAGATATCCTTAAAGAGGATACCTGTGAGCCACGAACGTGGAGTGGAAGGAGTGACTGGGTAGGGAACTGGGTGGCTTCTCAGGGTAGACTCACACAGCAAACACTCCTGGCAGCATTTTTATTTAAATGAAAAATGTTTTATTTCAGCACAAGAAACACAAGAGCTTGAATTCAACTTTATGCATCTTTCTTAGTTGTCTCTCTGGATTTCTTCAAAACCAAAATCAAGACCTGTTATTTCTTCCGCCCACCCTTGTTCGCCTCCTCCTCCTTCACTGGGCTCAGGTGCTGCTGGTTACCACCCTCCATCCCGAGGTACAGCCAACAATCAGAGCAAGCAGAACACTGAGGTCTGAAAGGGCCAGCTCTAAAGCAAGATGGGTCTGGTTCAAATCCCCTCCATGCCCTTGACAAAACCTGTGCTGCTGCAGGGTTCTGATGGCATTGACAGGTGTAGGGAGCATGTCCAAAATATACTCCATCATTGGGAAGGGGACAACTTATTTTGCCTAGCAGCAGTTGTGGAGCTTGAGACTTTTAAATCAAACAATCAATGCCACCCCCACCGAGGGACCAAACAGTTGAATTCTGGTGGGAACAGTGGCCCACAGAGGGAGTCAAAGCTCTCAGTAACACTAAGGCTACAGTACCCAGTGGATCCATTTTGTCCTCTCTTCCTGTCCTGACATCAATGTAGTCATCCTAGTGCTGTGGCTGGACGATCCACGGAAGGCAAAATCTCCCAACAGGGATCATGTTAAATGTTACTGCTAATTTACAGGAATCTCTTCTGGAAAGTTCAACCCACCCCCAGCATATGTCCTTTGCCTGGGAGAAAGGCACAGTCCACCATGAATGGGGCTGCAGGGAAAAGAGAATTAAAAAACGAACAAAAAACTACCAATCCAAAGGCACAAGGCAGGTTTGGGGGGTGGTGTGCCAAAGGTTTTGTTTTCAATAGTAAGCCGCGGAAGAGGGAACAAAGGCTACATAACAGAAATGAAAAAGCAGCACGGCACAATAAATGCATACATCAGGAAAACAGATCCAGGAATGAAGTGGATACAATGTATGGGAAGCTATTCAGCAGTGGAGCCTTAGGGCAAAATCGTATTATACATAGAAACACAGACTTCTTTTTATTTATTAATTTTTTTTTTTAGTTTTTGTTGACCGGGTAAGTGCACTAGGCAAATCCTGCCTATTTTCAGGCACGACCCAGGGGAGGGGGATACAGATGAATGCCAACTGAGCTTGAACCAGATGAAACTGTTGGTGGTATTTTTAGCGAATGAGGGAAATTTGGCCAGGACACCGGGGACATTCCCCTACTCTTTTCGAGCAAGTGCCATGGGATCTTTAACACCCACCTGAACTACCACCAATCCAGGCAGATGGGACCTCGGTTTAACGTCTCATCCGAAAGACGGCACCTCAGAAGTGCAGCACCCCTCTCATGCTGCACTACAGTGTCAGTACTGGGATATTAACCCAATTGCCAGATGTGGGAACTGAACCCACAGCCCTCTGATCTCCCAGCCTCAGAGGTGGGTGTGCTACCTACTGAGCCACTGACTAACTCTGACGGCAGATAAGGACCGCTTGGTCCACCTAACCTGCCCATTTCCCAACCTACTGGATAAGCTGCAGCTCGGCTCCCACGGCTTTCACAGGAGGCCTCGTACCTCCTCCTCTGTCCGCCAGGGCAATCCCTCCAAGGCATCCCATCCCCAGTTTCATTGTGCACGTAGGGCCAGGCTTTTGTATTTTTTTCCCGTTTTACTGCCATCCCCCCTGGGACGCCAGCATGAAGGACGTTATGTCCAGGCTGACGACGTGATGATGCACGCCGACTGCCAGGCACCTAACAGCGTCCCCCCTCCCCCAACTCCGCAGAGTAGAGCCGCCAGAGCTCTGAAAGCCCGTGCTTCCACCGGCTTCAGGGGTGTTGGGTGCTTGAAGCACCTCGGGTATCTTCACCCCAGCGGAGTGAGAGCATCCGACACTCAATCCTCCTTCGCCCATCGACTTCTCGCAACCAGAGTCTGTTCCTGAACCTGGGTCACCAGCATAGCATGAGGTGTGGCATCCAGCGCCTCAACCGTCAGCGCCACGAGGCCAGCCTGTCCCATGCATTCTTGAATTCCTCCACTGTTTGTTTTTTTAAATTCATCTTTATTGACACAACACAGGTACAGATTAGGTTGTAGTAGTGAATTCAATACAGTGGTTTAGCATCACAGCAACAGAGTTCATTCTTCTATACAGTAATGCATAAGTTATTATGGCATCTCTCATATATGACCTCCTATATCATACTATCATTTATTTTTTCATATAGTATGTTTCTGAAGAGTAGGTTCAGGTGTTTGGCCGCACCTGCTGTGGTCTTTGGTTCTAGCTCTAAATCAAGACCATGGGGTCTCCTATTTTACAAGGCCTCGGTTAGGGTTTTCTCCTCACGGTGGGGGGTCTTTCCAGTTAATAGCCATCTTGCCCATCAGCGATTTGTGTTCGAAGGTTCGCTTTGTATGTAATTTCCTCCATCAGGGAGATCTCGATGACTATCTCTGGCCAAAGATGGGATTGGGGAGGATCTGGCTTGAGCCAGCTGCGGGAGATGGCTTTACGAATTGCTATCATCAGGATACTCCAGAGGTAAAGCATGTCTGTACCACGCACCTCAGGGGGAGGAAGACCCAGGACTAGGTTGCGAGGCCCCGTGGGGAGTTCAGGGCGAATAAATTCTGTATGTCCCTTTCCACTCCCTGCCAGAACTGCCGCAACTTTGGGCATGCCCAGAAAAAGTGTCTGGTGTGCATTTTGTTCTCCACAACCTCTCGAACATGCTTGCGGTCGAGTAGGGTCTCTCTCATTTTGTAGTATGGGGGTGAGGAAAAAAAGCGTGTTCTTACCTTCCATGCAAATTCTTGCCACTTGGGTGATGAGGAGGTTCTGGCAGCCAAATAAAATACCTTGTTCCACTGTTCCTCTGTCAGTTCAAAATCCCCCTCTTGTTGCCATTTCGACTTGACAGGAGCCAGGGATGATCTACTGAGATTCCTTAGAGCCCCATAGATTACTGATATCTGCCCCTTCTGGACCTGCTCATCTAGAATTTTTTAAAATAATTTCTATTAAGGGAGCTGCTCTGGGAGGTTTATGTCTACCTTTTGCTGGTATCCTATGTGAGTGTGGAGCTGTAGGAATCGGCAGTGGTCTGTTACAGAGGCCAAACGCCTCTCGGACTGTTCTGAAATCCTGTAGTATGTTTGCAGCTATTAATTGAGCAGGGCACCTCAGGCCCTGTCTATCCCATCTGCAGTATGAGTGATCCATCTTAGACAGGATGAAGGTGTCATTCCAGGCAAACCACTTTAGTGGACATAGCGAGGATTCTAGTTTATACTTCCTCCAGGTCCTGTGAACTGCTCGGAGGGTGTCTTGGGTAGTAGATAAAGGTTAGATTCTCAATATTCTGTCTATTTGGTGTGGACATCATTCAAGCACCAAGAGGGTGCTCTCTGTTTCCTCCTCCATCTCTATTTGTTTCCAACTGGCCTGGCAGGATGGTACTGACCACAGAAGGGCCGCTCTGAGGTGTGCGGCCAGTTAGTAGTCCTCCAGGTCTGGGAGTAAGTGGCCTCCCTCCAGACGATGGGTTTGTAGGGCTGAGTGTCGAATCCTGGGTTTCTTGGCATTCCAAATATATTAGGATTCTATGCCAGACCTGGAACTGGGATTTGGGGACAAATATTGGGAGGCACTGGAAGAGGTACAGAAATTTTGGCAGAATGTTCATGGTAACAGACTGAATTTTAGAATATATGAGAAAGTTAAGTGACCAGCATTCTATATCTAGTTGCAACTGCAAAATTAATGGGTTGAAATTTGTTGTGAAAAGATGTTTTAAGATTTTTTGTAATGTTGGGGCAGGTATTTAATTTTGAGGGCATTCCAGTTGAGAGGGAACAATTTTCATATGTTTTATGAGGGATTATACTGGAAGCACAGGACTTCAGTTTTTGACCTATTTAAGGTGTATCCAACGTGTTTTCCAAACTCTTATAGCAGGGCCCAGACCTCTGGGATCAAGATTTCCGGCTAGGATAGGTACAGGAATATAGGAGTATGTCGTCCGCATACAGGGATATCTTCTGGATCGACCCTCCCAGCGCTATCCCCTTCACTCCCTCTGCTTCCTGTATAGCTTGTGCCAGGGGCTCTATATAGAGGGCGAATAACAGGGGCAAGAGGGGGGAAGCCTTGTCTGGTATCCCTCCCTAGTCTAAATGTCTGATATGCCTTTGTTGATCTTGACATAGGCTTGGGGTGAATAGTATAGTACTTTGATTCTATCTATAAAATGGATGTGGGAAGCCAAGATGTTCTAGTACTGAGAAGAGAAAGCTCCATGAGACTTTATCGATTGCTTTCTCCGCGTCCAGGCTCATAAGAGAGGTTGGTGTATATGTTCCATATATGGCATTAATTGTATTAATTGTGCGCCATACATTATCGGGGGCTTGTCTACCAGAGATGAAGCCTATTTGATCCAGATTTATAACCTCGGGAAGAAGTGTATTGAGTCTAGCTGCTATTACAAATGTAAAAATCTTATTGTCTGCATTAAGAAGGGAGATGGGACTGTCGTATGAACTGCACTCTTCAGGGTCTTTACACGGTTTGTGTAAAACAGAGATTGTAGTATAATGCCACAATGATGGTATGAGGTGTCCTTCTCGCCAGATCTCCCTATATACCTCTCCGAGTAGTGGGGTCATTTCTTTAATGAATGTCTTGTAAAATTTCCCCCCAAAACCTGTCTGGTCCCGAACATTTTCCTGTTTTTAAGTTTTAAAATTGTGTTTATTATCTCTGTCTTCATGACAGGGGCTGAGAGTTTTTGTCCCTGCTCTTGGGAGAGGTGGGGTAATTTCAGGGACTTCTGGAAGGTTAGTTTTTCTGCTGTTGGGGTCTCATTCGGGGCTCGGCAGAGCTCACTGTAGTATGAAATGAAAGCATCTGCGATTTGTTCTGTCCTGTAGGACATCAAGCCCATCCCGGGTGCTTAAGTTTTGCAATGGTGGCTCTAGCCACTCTTTGTTTAAGTCTTACAACCAAAAATTTGGTGGCCCTAGCCCCCCACCGTAGTATTTTTGTTTTAAGTAACAAAGGTCCTTCTCAATTTCTTCTTTCTGTATTATTTGTATTTTCTCTCATTTCTTTTATACTTTTCTCTCTTGCTTTTTCCCCATTTAAGTTTATATTCACTTTCTATGGCTTTCAGTTGGTTATGGAGGTCTTACAATTGTTGCTATCTAAGTTGCTTTCTGTAAGCCGCTATAGATATTAGTCTACCTCTTACCATGGTCTTAACTGTGTCCCACAGGATTTGGGATATGGTATGCAGTTTTTCATTTTCTTCCAAGGTTCTCTTAATGATGCCTCTGACCTCCAAGATCACATTCTTGTCTCAGAGTAGGGAGACGTTTAACAACCTCCAGTGTGTGTTCTTTCTGGGGATCTTCAAATCCACCTCGAGAAAGATTGGTTGGTGGTCAGAGAGAGTAGAGATTCCCACCCACATGGCCGGGAAGGAGGGTAGGGATGTGAGATTGGTGATGAAGGTGTCAAATCTAGAGTAAATTTTAAATCTGGGGGGGAAGCATATAGACTCTCTAGCTTTTGGGTATTTGGACCTCCATAAATCTGGTAAACCCAACTCGGAAAACAGCTGCTTGAGGGAGCAAGCCTTCCTGCCATCTGGGTTAGGTATCTGGGAGGTAGTGTCCAGGCTTCTGTCAAAAATTATGTTCCAGTCTCCCCCCATTATCAGTAAGCCTTTTGTTTTCTCAGCAACTTGGTGCATAAGGGATGTGTAAAAGATCAAGGGGGAGCCTGGAAGGGCATAACCATTCACAAATGTGACTGGAGTATCCTGGACCCTCCCCACTATTATAATATACCTGGCACCGGGGTCCGGTATGACCTCATCCTCCACAAAAGCAAGGGAGGCTGATAGCAGTATTGCCACTCCTCTTTTTCCTTCTCTATCTAAGGAGGCATGATATAAATTTGGGAAGGTCTTTGTTTTTAGTTTGGTAACCTCTGTGGGGGGATAGGTGTGTTTCTTGTAAAAAGATAGCCTCGCACTGCTGCAAGTCTAGGAATCTATGTAGTCATTTCCTCTCAATGGTGCTTGTGATGCCACTGATATTATATGAGAGTATCCTACAATGGGTGGTGGCCATCATCTCTATATATCTTAGAAATTTCTGTTATAATCCCCCTGTTACTTGCAGTTTAGGCTGTATGCTCAGCCATCACTGTCAACCTCTCTGTGTACCTTAATAATGTAATCATTAATGAAAAACTTTAAACTGCACAACATCAATAAGAGTAGCAATGTTCCGGTGACGTCGGGGAACTAATAACCACCCTATTTTGCCCAAGACACTGCTGCACTTCTAAACAAGCTTTGCTATAAAATGTCTTTATAGCTGCCACTTAGCCTAGTTCCAGTTATTTGCATGTACTAATGTCACTTTTGTCATCTCTGCATAGTTATATGTATTATCTTGAATACTGTCTGACTTGTTCTGTATTTTTTTTTCCTCCTCTCCACGCAGTCCCCCTCTCTTCGGGAGACACTCTACGGCCTTTTCAGCCCTCGCTCACCTGCCTGTAGACCAGAGCAGTCCATCCCCCACGGAGCCTTGGTTTACCCCCCAGGCGGGGTACGGGGTGGGGGCCCTACACCCCGAGACTTTACTGGAGTTCGCGGGATGCTGTCTCTGGGCAGGCAGGGGCTTTGAGGGTCGGGGCCTAGTGCTCCGTCTACCGGGGGACCGCGAGGTGCTTCCGGTGTTCTTACTCGCGACGTGCCGTGTCCCCTGACGTCAAGGCGCTGAGCGCCGACGTCTGGCACGTCACCCCCTTCTTCCTGCCATCGGCCTTGCTGCGCCTCAGGTCTCCACCTGGGGACAGTCAAGCGCCGGGCTCTGGATCCCTCCCCTGGAGAGCAGGCAGTCCCTGGGACGCTCTCCCTCAGCCGGCCCTCCAGCTTCCCGGCTCGTTCTGAACCCGGTCGCTGGCGCCGATGCGGAAACTCAACTCATGCAGCAAGCGGCCGGCCTCTTGTTCTGTATTCTAACCTACCTGTACTATATACTATGTATTGTATAATCTCATCTCATTTTATGTATGTATTCTCCCAGGTCGTGCCTGAAAATAGTCAACTTTGGCTAGCGCACCTAACCCAGTTAACAAAAAATAAATAAATGGCAGCCTAACTCTCTACCTCCTCAGGCTCACCCGACTACATCAACGAACATCTGTCCTGTTACAGAACATCTGTCCTGTTACAAGATGAACTCGCCAACAGAAAGATCAAAAGCCAACTTTATGGGGGGGGGGCGCTGTGGAGTCCGAGCAAGACAGTCGCAAAGATTTGCAGCTCTGCGAACTGTGATTTTAAAAATTAAAATTTTGTGCTTTATAAGGCAGCTAAAGTTGAGAAAACGGCTGAACTATCAACCGGAATATCGGCAGCACCGCTATGGGTAACCCAAAGAAAGACAGGTCTGGTCAAGAGGGAGCAAAGAGCAAACAAAACGCTCCCTTGCTCACCACGAGGTCTGCTCATGGCCCTGCTACTTCAGAAACCGAGACACCTCACGAAGAAACTCTATAAAGTTTGGGAGTGAAAATGAACCGGTTAATCTCCTCGGTAGAGGGTTTAGCGTCTCGATTTGACTCTTTGACCAGCAGAGTAATTGTATTAGAAGCAGACGTCTCGACGATCAAAATAGAGATGGAGAAAGCTGGGAAGGGGTCGGAATCAGCTCTCGGAGTGTCTGCAAAGCTAGTGAAGGAGAACACCCATCTTCGAGCAAGGCTAGAAATGCTGGAAAACCAGGCAAGAGCAAATAATCTGAGAGTGCTCGGAATCCCCGAGCAAACAGAAGGTGATCATTTGCCTTTATTTATGCAGGAATGGCTAGAATCACAGTTTGGGCAACATCTAGCAGACCGTAAGATCCCCATTCAGAAGGCCTACAGAGTTACGACAAGGGGTCGTCAAGTACATCTGGAAGTCCCTAGGGCTACTGTGTTAGTCCTGGACAGAATTGGGACTAGAGACTTTCTCCTTTCACTGGCCAGGCAGAAGAGGACTTTATTGTGTGAGGGGGAAAAGGTCAGTATTTACCCAGATCTCAGCTACGCGACTAGACAGAAGAAAAAACGTTTTGATGGGGTGCGATCGATATTGCGAGGTGCAGGAATCTCGCACAGCATGATCTTCCCGGCTCGCCTACTAATCACGCACCAGGGGAAGATTTACATCTTTACTGACCCTCAAGAAGGGCTGAAGTGGACCCGGAGACATGTGCCTGCCAGTCGCCTTCGAGAGCATGCGTCCCGATCTTCCTTAGAGGCGGATGAAGAAGATATCGCTGAAACCTGATTGCTGCCCACCTTTAGTAAGAACAGTATTTAAGTGAATATACGAACTATTAGCTCATCAGGTTTGCAAATATGCAGGGAACTTCCTGACAGTGGACTACAGTTCACAAATCGTTATGCCAAGTATACTCCAGATGACTATAGTTACACCTTTTCTTTTTTTTTACTATCTCTACTTGGTTCTTAGCAAACTTTGTTCTAAGTTAAAATTAGACATATGCTATGTCTGGGAGACAGTTAACTTACTTGCATGCCTTAAGTTGGATTAGGCAGAGCACAATTCCTTTTAGCATTTAGTACCTTGAGGTACTCTAGATAATGATAAAGCATGATCACTCATTTTCTTTTTATAAGAAACAGTGTTTATTTTAATAAACTAGCTATAGGCTAGGGAGTTACTCCTTGATGTATACAATTCATGCAGCTCATGGGCTCATTTCCACAGTTTATCTTTGAGTGTAATACAGTTAATAAGTAAGATTACATTTTGTATACCTCCTGATGTTGTATCTTAAAGGTGTAGTACGGAATTACTACTTAAGTTCCTATGTATGTATTAAGAGGGGTGGCGTCCACAGTGGTGTATAATTTTAAATCTGTATGTACTACATCAGTGATATGTAATGTGAAGAACATTGATAAAATATATAAATAAAAAGTATAAAAAAAAAAAGCCAACTTTACAAAGAAAGCAGAGACGCTGGCATACAAACTTAGAGAATTGCTACATCAGGAAAAACTGAAATTAAATTCACCCATGGCAGAAACCTCAGACAGTATGGCTGCTGAACAGAATTCAGACATTGAAGACGTGGATTTAATTGCCACTATTATTTAGACTGCCAAAACAGTAGACAAAATTGATAAATCCCTTACCGATGTGTGCTCCGATATCAATAAAACAGAACACCGAGAAGATCAACTGGAATTGGGATTCACGGCAGTCTCAGAACAAATGGACTGCCATGATCATCTCCTTCTTTATTTGATGGCCTGGGAAAGAAAGCTAACCCACAGACTTGACGACCTGGAGGAGGGTCGCAGCAGAAGACAAAACCTATGGATATATGGAATCCCTGAGGGAGTGGAGACGAAAGCATCAAGTGTGATTTCATTTCTACAGGGAGTGCTGAAGGAGGCCCTGCGACTGCCGGACGATTTCAACCTCTGCATGGACCGGGCACACAGCTCCTTAGCCCCGAAGCCCTGCAGTGCGGGCGCTAGACCTAGATCTTTTGTCCTCAAATTACCCTCCTATGCAGCTAAGGAGGAGCTGTTAACTCAGGCATGGAGACAAAGGGACATACAATACAAGCAGAACCGAATCCAGTCCAGGACAGTCGCAGGGTACTCTGGCCCATACTAAAACAACTGTGGGTAAAGAACCTCAAAGCGCAAATCCTGTACCTGGCCTCACTCAAGGTGGAAATGGACAATGGGCCTCGTACTTTCCAAGACCTGTTTGCGGCAACCACCTACATAAAAGGACTGGGGATCGCAGTCCCTCCAATGCCAAAAGAACGTCTGGAGAAGGAGCTTTTAAGATCAGCTTGGTCAGTGGCTCAAAAAGGGCACATACACACAGGCTTGATGCAGTGGAACCATAAAACAAATTTATGTTCGGAAGTGACGGCAATGTTGAAACCCTACTGCTCATCGGTCCTTATCAAGGGTTTGGCAAAAGACACGCAGGACTGAACCCCCACAGGCCCAGAAACATCGGAGCAGACGCCAGAGAGGATGGACACCTGAAAGGACTCAAGAAGGGCTTACCAGGGATTTTCTTGATTCTTGCTTCCTTGTTGCAGTCTCCTGGACTTTCTAGGGTGAGCTGAAGCGAACTGGCGTAGGACACACACACTGAAGCCTGAGGACTCTCCCGAATCACTGGATTATCTCCTTGCAGTAAGTCAGACGCCATTATCATTATCCCCAGGAAGGTAGTGTATTACTTTACTGGTTACTCTTTGCCAACGACAATGTTTGCACCGAGGGGGTCAGAAACTGTGAGGGGTCTTGGCAGGTTCGGTGGGGGGAAAATTTCTTGCAACAGCGACAGAGAGGCTCACACAACGAGGATCTCCAGACCCAGACTCCAGTCTGAACATACGAGTGTTTGTTGTTGATGCTTGTATTTACAGTATACCGAGAAATGCTTCACAGAAGATGATTCAAAATAACCTAATTTAACCATTTAACAAAGGCTGAGAGATTTCCTGGTGCTTAAGTTAAAATCAGTGAAATTACTAGTCAGTTTGTGGCTATCTCCTTTAATGATAGCTAATTGCATGATACAAGACACAACAGAAGAACCTGAGTTGAAAGTAGATACAACTATTGTTATACAACCTTGGCCAATTTGTCTTACTATCCTAATGGGGAGCAGGGATGGGAGGGGAGACAACAGCTGAAACATCAGAGAGGATAATACGGCGCGAGGTAATGTATCACTTCGTTAGACCGAGGGGCACAGCTTGGCTGTCCCCGTCCCTTATATCCCAGCTTGTTCATCCATTTTAAAACTGGCTTACAGACCAGGGCCATCAATCCCAATATTACAACAGCTGGGTAACGGAATGATTCCCGTAACAGGCAGCAGAGAATCTTACCTTTAGATAGATCGGGTGGGCTATGGTGGAGCTGCCACAGAGAGTAGGGCAACTACACTCGCTCTACCCTTTGCAGCGACGCTGGATAGACCGTGGGGGTTGAGGCCCAAACTCACCCCACCCCGCGTGTTGATTAATCCCCCTCCTCAGTAGGGGAAATTGTCCCATGGTAGTGACACAACCCAAACAGCGGTCATCTCCTGTCTGACCTCGGAGGTGCAGGACAGGGCTATCGGACAACGCCCTGACTGGCTAACTTATTAAAGTTTAACAGTTTCATTGGCAATATTTGGCAAAGGTTACTACTTTGTATAAGAACTCCCCTGGGGCATTTTTTCTTTCCTTGGGGAGCGCCAATGTATTTACATCTGTTCCTGTTTTATCTAATGTTTGTATTGGAATGTCTGAAATCACGAAAGGGTATGTGTACTATTTGTATTTGTTTATTTACAAGTATGTACATACAAAGCTTAAAAGACACCATGGGATTAAAGCAATGTTTTTCTCCCCTGATATATAAAAATGGCTAGTATTAGCTCAACAATTCTATCTTACAACATTAATGGGATTAATAGTCAGATCAAATGGAAGCAGATACTAATATCAAAAACTAGAAATGTGTCATTAACTTTTTACAAGAAATACACCTCACCCCTACAGAGGTGAAGAAACTTAAATCTAGGGCCTGTCAGCAACTATATCATGCTTCTCTGGAGAAGGTGGGGAAAAAAAAAGGTGCGATCCTTCTTTCTTCCACATTGCCCTTTGAAAATGAGGAGGCAGTAGTGGACTCGGGTGCCAGATTTATAATGGTGACAAGGAAAATCCAAGATAAATCGATAACAATGGTTAACGTCTATGCCCCATCTGGCTCACCTACATTTTTTTATTTAGAGCTGATTAAGCTAGTTGTGGAGAAGGCAAAATGGACTCTGATAATGGGAAGGGACTAGAACCTTATACTGAACAGAAAGCGGGACACTACCTCCCAGATCCCCACTCCCAGAAACCAAACAGCCAGACTCTTTAATAAGATACTAACAGATATGAGCTTAATAGATATATGGAGAGAAAAATACCCATGGACTAGGGATTATATATATATTACTCCCCTAGATTCAAGACCTACTCAAGGCTTGACATGTTTTTAACTTATACTTCAAGGAGTTAACCTCCTTTGGACACGTGGGTTGGGATGGCAACTCACTCAGACCATCAACCAATTTTCCTAGAGGTGGACCTCATGTTACCTAAAGAAAGAACACACTGGAGACTTAATGTCTCCTTGCTGAGGGATAAGGAGGTATTTGCAACACTTAAAGTCATGATCAAACAAACAGTGGAACTAAACTCTAACCCCAGCACCTCGCCACAAATACTCTGGAACACGGTGAAGACTATGCTAAAGGGTAAATTAATCTCAATAGTGTACATACAAAAACAGATAAAGAAACAGTAAGAGCTGTTAACTAAACAGCTAAGTGATTTGGAGGCACAACAAAAGCGTAAATTGAATACAAAACCTACAGAAAACTGAGATGGAGAGAGCCCTATGTTACCTGAAACAATCATACTTTGAGAGAGGGCCTAGAACAACAGATTTTCTGGCATACCGACTGCGGCAACGAGCGGCCAAAGCCATTATCACTAGAATTAAGCATGCTGAATGGGACACAACACACAAAGGAGACCAAATCGCAAATGCATTCGTCACCTACTACAGAACCCTTTAGCACCCACAGACGAAAATGCCATCCCTAGAAAAGCAACAGTTCTTGCAAGAACTAAACCTTCCCTCACTAACACAACACCAAGGACAGGCTCTGACACTACCCATCACACAGACAGAACTAACCACAGCCATTCAGAAGGTAAAGACAAGGAAATGCCCGGGACCCGATGGTTTGGGGGGAACTTTGTAAAGCTCTTTTTTAAGGCAATCTCCCCACTCCTTATTATTACTTATAATGAGATCTGGGTGGGAGGGGAACAGGTACCCCCATCATAGAACTATGTGACTGGTCATTCACAAGACAGGCAAGGACCCCTCTGACTGTGGATCTTATCACCCCATCTCCTCTTAAATACGGACTATAAAATACATACCGCCATCATAGCAGCATGCCTGAACAAGATGACTGCTCAGCTTATCCCCTCACACCAAACAGGGTTTGTAGTAGGTCGACAGGCCCCAAATAATGTCAGACGCACCATTAACATTATTGACAGTCACTCAGAAATGCATCCCTACCTGTGTGATGAGCCTCGACGCAGAAAAAGTGTTCAATAAAGTGTCCTGGCCCTTTTTATTCTTTGTGCTTGAACAATTTGGCTTCCCTCAAATATTCGTAGATGGTCCTATATGCAGCTCCCCAGGTATATGTTAGGGTGAATGGTGGGGCTTCTGATAAATTTTCTCTGGGCAGGGGCACCCGGCAGGGCTGTCCCCTGTCACCACTACTATTTGCCTTGTATATTGAGCTTTTGGCCAGGGCTGTTAGAGAACATCTGGACATCAAAGGGGTATGGGTACGCGATACCAAGCATAAGATTTCGCTTTATGCGGATGACATCTTACTATATCTCACTAACCCTGATACACTGATACTACATGTCTGGTCTTTGTTAGAAAATGTTGGTTATATTCCGGCTACACACTGAATAAAACTAAAACAGAGGTCCTTAAAATTCATTATAAGCCTTCTCCAGAAATCTAAGAGCTTTTACCCCTTAATTGGAATAGATCTAGGATTAAATACTTGGGAATACAGATTCCTAAGAATTTAGGGAAGTTGTTCTCCACTAACTTTGAAAACCTCACCACCCAGGTTCGGCAGAACATGGACAGATGGCTCTTACTAAATTTGCCATTACATTCCAGAATACGGTCTATCACTATGAATATATTCCCTAGGTTCCTATACTTGTTCCAATACATATCACTTAAAATAGCAAAGAAACACTTTCAGAATTGGCAGAGATTGATAACCCAATACATACAGGCTCTGGGAAGACCTAGACTTAAGTCCCTAATCATGCAGTCAGACAGGGTCAACGGGGACGAACACTCCCTAACCTTGAGGACTACTGTCTCGCTGCACAAATGCGCTTTGCCCTACTTTGGAACACGGTGGGCTATGAAGCACTCTGGAAAACCATGGAAATAATTTCCACAGAGGCCGCACCCTTGGGATCCAGAACTGCAGATCTCTCTCTTCAACAAAACAACAGGGGCCTGCTGCTCCTTAATATCCATAACATTTTAACGGTGGTACATAGGATATGGGCTAAATACAAACTGAGGAATGTCTTATGGCCCTTGCAGTGGTTTGCATGGAGTCAATCTTTTCTCCCTGCTCGTATGGACCACGCATTCAGACAATGGTCAAAGCTTGGTCTCTGCCAACTGGGTCAGCTGTTGGATGGGGATGTAGTGCAGGAGGTTCGAATCATTAGGGATGCATATCGTCTGAAGAACACTGACCACTACCGCTTCTTACAGCTTAGAACATATATAAACACGCTCAAAGAGAAACGCCAGGATTCTCCCACAGGCCAATTATTTATTTGAAACAATCCAGGCAATCACACACTGAGAGCTTATGAAGAGACATATATTGGCCCTTTATAGAGCCCTCCAACATCTCTATGATGACTGTACCCAACAGTTAAAACGAAAATGGGAGGGGGAGGCAGGCTTATAACTCAGTGAAAAAGAATGGGAGAGGGTCTTTAACCTGACTAGAAGAAACACACTCCCCCTTATGGCAGGAGTTTGAATGGAAAATTAAAACAAGGTACTTCTACACACCGGTTATACAGCATAAATGGGGAAGAGGGGCTTCCCAGACCTGCTGGAGGCAGTGCAGGGAACCACAGGCTCACCACTCCCATATATTCTGGCTCTGCTCAGTGCTAAGACTGTTTTGGCGGCAGGTGACCCAGACACTGATGGGTTTGTCTGCCTACACTACATCCCTAACCCTGGCAAACTTGTTGCTAAGCCTCCCTCCTCCAGAGGTCAGGGGATCAGACAGTATATGTCTTTGGAACATTCTACTGGCTGCAGCCCATAAAGCAATAATTCGCAAGTGGCTGGTCACAGACCCACTGACCCACCAACAGTGGTTGTCCACAGTCCAAGAAATACAGGACATGGAGGAACTGACAAAGTTAATCTAAGGCAATAGTTCTTAGACTTTGTCACAGTGAGCCTCCCCTAATCCATGCAAAAGATTTTGAGCCTCCCCAAAAAACTGAAATAATCTCAGGCCTCCCCAAAGAAAATTAACATACGGTACTTTGCGTAATACACCATAAATAAATTGAAACCCCTTTGAGTACTTGGCTCACATTCAGTTCTTTGTCTTATACTGATGTGGAACCTTTGAAAAAGAGTTGTGCTCAAAGGTACTATTTGAATAACAAATAAACAAATATCATTATTCAGCTTATTGTAACCCCCCTCCACAGGCCAGCCTACTTGTTCGCTTATTTTAATTCTTGAACCATTGTTACCCCTTGTTGCAGTACCTTCATGGATCAGACTACTTGCTCTGTTCCTCTCTGTATGAAATAACCTTCCTACATACTTTGCCTCTCCCCCTCCTTCCCTGCTCCTAAGCAACTTCTCTGGGATTACTTTGCTCCTTCCTGCTATTGCTCTTGGCACTTCTATACTCAACCCTTGTATTTGGGCTGTTCTGCCATCAGTCTACAAATTGATCAATTACCACCTTTCATTATTAGTTTATTGCTTGTATTTGTTTGCACTATTGTTCATTGTATATTTCCTGATTGTTTTGCAGTTACCTTTTGAAATTTATTCACTACCTACCCTTCCCCAGGTACAGCTGAAATGAGCCTTGGCTCATTCATCTTCCCTTGTCACCTATTAGTAAATAAATACATAAAAGTCACCTACTACTATCCTCTTTCAGTTTGCTTCATCTCTTCACACAAAATATATAAAACTCAAAATTTAAATACAGTACTTTTTCAGACTTGCTTGAGCCTCCCCTGGAACAGGTTGGGGCCTCCCCAGAGAGGCTGGCCTCACCATTTGAGAACCCCTGATCTAAGGTTATATGTATTCACCTGTAGGTGGACAAGAGGGTCGTTGAGCCCAAGCACCAACCCCAAACTGCACACTGATGGAGTAAACCCAACCTAGAATGGATGAACCAGGATATACATGGTTGGTGTCCACAGTTGAGGGAGGACAGAGGATGTGAAATCTTAACTACAAATGATTACATTGAGGGGGTGAGGAGGGGATACAGAGGAAGTCAACAGGGCATGTTGTCTAAGAGTGGCTTTTTGCAACATGAGGAGGTCAAGTTAACTGATACGTGTATGAAATGTGACAAACTGTGATATGTCAATATTATTAGCTGGATGACGTGCATAAAACACATAATTTTATTTTATTTTTGCTACTGTACCCGAATGTTTCAATAAACTTGAATAAAAAAAAAATAACAGCAATAACTGCTTTATGCCAAAACCTGCAAACTAGGCAGACATAAATGTCCTGCCTCAATTGTGGTTTATTTTTATTTATGTATGTCTCAGATTACATACACCTTTGAGCGAAGAACTTTTTTTACAAAGGTTCCACGTCAGTAGAAAGGACAACAGATTAAACAGGACAGTAAAGTACCAAACAATAAAGTGTAAACAGGAGGTACAAAACTCATAATGGACACAATCATAATGGACAGTCAACGTAAAACAAGAGACACGTTATGGTAATCGGTTTCAGGCACAGGAAAATGCATACAATACACTGATATCGGCCAGCAGGCCTTGTCAAGACAAACACGGCACAGTGTAGGAAGGGATGTGGGAGGGTGGGCTGGGAAGAGTAAGAGAGGGGGTGGGAGTGGAGGATGTGAGGAGAGGTGGGGCAAGGGGAGGAAGGGTGGAGAGGGGGTAGGGGATGCAGGGGGAGGGGTAGGAGGCAAGAGTGCTAAGATACTATGAAAGAGGTTGAGTGCCAAGGTTGAGGTCTGGGAAAAAATGGTTAAGGAAGACAGTCACAGGTGCTAGCTGTAGAGAGTAGTGACCAAAGCTTGACTTTGAATAGGCCCAGCTTAGTTTCGGAGGTGGTGTCACTGTTGAAAGCATTCATCCAGAGGGGGGCCCTGTAGGCGAATGATCATTGCCCCGGGTGGTTCAGTGATAAGGGACCTGTAGGAGCAGAGATTCAGAACCTAGGGTGCAGCATGGATTACGAGGGGGGGCTTAGAAGATCTTGTACTCCAGCTGGAAAGAGGCCTAAGGTTATTTTCTTGGTCATCAGGCAAGTTTGGTATTTGATGCGATTTTTAAACTGTAGCCAACCAGTTAGGACATAGAGGTCACACATGTGGGTGAGATGGTGGGCTCCTGAGACAAGACGACATGCCTTGTTAAGAGCAGTGGAGATACGCCAGAGGGCGGTATCAGACGCAAAGTCATAGATGATATAGTTAACTGATAAGTGTATGATAACTGATAAGTGTAACATAGTAAAATCATGGACTAGGTAAGTGGTGGTTGTCCTCCCTAAATCCACTAAGGGGTGTTCATACCTTGCACTGTAGGTGTTGTGGATGTAACTTACAACTGCGAGCTGTGGTTCTGCACTCCGCTCGTGGGTCACTGTCTCAGCAGTGAAAAATCCCATGCCCTGTTCAGGCAGAAGCCAGAAAAATAAGCTTAAGGCTAGGAATGTCATAGCTTCTGACAATCCCACCATCAGCAGCTTCTAGGTACTGTATATGGCCGCTTACTAAACCGCAACCACTCCCCCCCCGATCCATATAATTTCTGTTTCTTTTCTTATGCTGTGGGATGTTGTTTTCTCTAAGGTACATTAGTAAATCTGTTCCCATATAGCTTTATTGCCTGGGTGATGTTAATCCACCTTCCCAGGGTTCCAACATCAAATTGTAAAACAGGTCATTTTAACACAACGGAGTAGATTAGTTTCATTTATCAGACCTTAAACAAGCAGTTTTACTTAGGTGTTTGAGGCGGCATGTGCGACTGGCTCCAGGGTGGCAGTGGCCTCCTACAATAAGGTGGTGTCTGAACCTCTGGATGCCATAGCACCAGTTCGTATACAACCCAGATCTTCTCACTTGAGATCCCCGTGGTTTGATGGGAATCGCAAGGTGATGAAGATCAAGGGTCAGAAGTTGGAGCATTGCTGGCAGAAGTCCCAGCTAGATGCTGACAAACTGGTCCTGCACATTCACTATCATGAGTACCAGGTGGCAATCTCCCGTAAGAAGGCAGAGTTCCTGTCCAGGGAGATTGTGGCAGGGAGGAACACACTTGCTCAGCTTTTTCAGACTGTGGACAGGCTTCTTCATCCGTCCTGTCTTCAGCCGAAAAAAGCCTTTTCATCAACCTTGTGTGAGGAGTTTGCTCTGTTCTTCTTTGACAGGGTGTCTTCTATCCAGTCGGGGATTCCGTCAGGTAGGTATCTGACTCGCAGTTGCCGGTCTGCTGGGAGCAGAGGAACTCTGCCTGTCTGGGAAGAGTTTAAGCCAGTGGAGGTGTCTGAGGTGACTCGGGTGATCTTAGAGATGAAGCATACATCTTGTGAACTGGACCCAGCTCCGACTTGTTTCTTGATGGGATGCGCCAAGGCTGCTGGGCCAGTTTTTGCTGGGATAGCCAAGTGTTCGATGGCGGAGGGGGTGTTCCCAGCTCCTCTGAAAGAGGCGCTGGTGAGACCCCTCCTAAAGAAACCTTCCCTCGACCCAGACATCTTAGCGAATTACCGCCCTATCTCCACCCTGCCTTTTTTGAGCAAGGTTGTTGAGAAACTGGTAGCACAGCAGCTCAAGGATCAGCTCGTGTCCTTCGACATCTATGAGCCATTTCAGTCGGGGTTTCGGGATAGACACAGCACAAAAAACGCACTAGTCAGGGTGCTTAATGACTTACTCAGAGTTAGAGACAGAGAAGACAGGTCAGTTCTTGTGCTCCTCGATCTCTCTTCAGCTTTGGACACTGTGGACCACATTATGCTTCTCGATCAGCTCTGTGAATTTTGTGGACTCACCGGTGTTGCCATCAGATGGTGCGAGTCCTATCTCTCAGACAGAATGCAGCAGGTAGTGATGGGGAATTTCTCCTCCTCTCCAGTGCCTCTGTCTTGTGGAGTTCCACAGGGCTCGATCTTGTAGCTGATGCTGTTCGTGGTGTATATGCTGCTCCTGGTGAGATAATTCAACAGTACAGCGTGGAGTTTCACTGCTATGTAGATGTTACCCAGCTATATCTGTCATTTACCCGGGGACATCTAGTGCGGTTGATATGCTTAACATCTGTCTGGCTAAAATCAATAACTGGATGGCTTCCAGCTGGCTGCGATTCAACCTGGACAAGACAGAGGTGCTGGTGGTCTGGCAGGGTCGTGGGCGTGATGGGTTGCTACCTGGAGCACACACTGGTCTTTTTCTAGGGTCTGCCCCATTGGTTGCCTCCCCAAAGGTGCAAAATCTAGGTGTGATCCTGGACAGCTGACTTACCTTCCAAGATCAGGTGTCATCTGTTGTGAAAAGTGGTTTTTACCACTTACGGAACATCGTCAGGATCAAAACCCTTGTTCCACCTGAAGATCTGCTGACCCTAGTACATGCCTTTGTGACCTGCAGACTCGACTACTGTGATGCTCTTTACTTTGGGGTCACAGGAGGGACCCTCAGCAGGCTGCAGCTGGTGCAGAACGTGGCGGCCTGGTTACTGGCAGGACTATCTGGGTCGTGCCATGTGACTCTGGTCCTGCATGTTCTGCATTGGCTGCCAGTTGGGTGAAGGCTTCTTTTCAAGGTGGGTTTACTCACCTATAAGGCCTTATATGTGCCTAAGGCCTAAGGTATAAGGCCTTGTGCTCCCAGGTCGCTCCTGTAAAAAAGCTTTCAGTTTAGTTTAGTTTAGTTTAGTTTATTAGTCTAGGAATTAATACCTTTGAGCCAGGGCTCTTTTACAAAGGTTCCACGTCACAAAGAACATTTAACAAAGCACGATACACATTACAGGTAAAACCAGACAGGAAAGTTACATCATAAATTTGCTATTAACAGTTTAAGGCAGTAATGTTTTTAAGTTTCATAGAAAAAGAAGCTATAACAGGTTCAAGCGAGTAGACAATTTCGAGGTTAAGGAAACTTCCAGGGAGAGGGTGATCATTAGGCGCCAAAAGAAGGCTAGAGAGGAGGGAAAGGTGGTGAGCGGGAGAGTAAGTGAGAGGGGACAGGAAAAAAGGGGGGGAGTGAGTTTGGGTGGGAGACAGGAAGTAGTAGAGGTACCAGAGGGTTCATTAGTCAGGGAGGAAGAGGCCTCAGATGTGAGGATGGACATGAGGAGTAGTAGTCTTTATCTAGCGCTAGTGTGCTATACCTGGTTAAACAACTAAATAAATAAAATAAAATAAAATATATGGGCTGGGTTCAGGCTACCTGTCTGCGCTCCTGTAACCTCTGTCCACTCGCTCCGCTTCGAAAGGCCTCCTGGATGTTCCCAGGGTTCGACTCAAGATCTCTGGTGACCGAGCATTTAGTGTTCCTGGGCCAGCCCTGTGGAACATGCTTCCAGCTGCAGTCCGGGAGGCTTGCTTGACTGGTGTCTTTAAGCAGAGGCTTAAGGCCCATCTTTTCTGTAAGGCTTTTGAGGATTAAGCTATCTCCCCTATTCTACCATTAACTATTTTATATTTCATTTTTATGCTTTTAAGAATGTTGTTTTAAAGATTTTGCTACTACACAATGTTTTCTGTATTTTGTTTTTATTGTGTTCGGTGCCAAGCCTCCAGGATTGGGCACCTTAGAAATAAAGTTGCCTTGCCTCTAATCTTATGTTATCAGTCTGTCAGCCTTCAGTTCAGTATACTAAGGGTTGGCCCCATAGAGGTTTCAGCCCCCAGTGCTTGGGTTCCACATTTTCCTCCCTCTGCCCCGCCCCCTCCCATTCAAATAGTGAGGGAGTTGCTGGTGCCAAGGGCCTTTTCAGTAAGTTCAGATATTGTTCTTGCAGTGCCCGGGATCACATTATTCCAGTGTTAGGCATTTTTCAGTTAGATCCGGAACAGTTCAGCCCCCCCGAACCCCAGTCACTTCATCTAGTGCAGTGTCTATTTTCCTTAGTCTTTGTTTCATTCAATTTTGTTTTTAATTTGCATGTCCCAGTTGTATGTTGATTACTGTACTTACTTACATGGAGGTCCTAGGGACAGTCGATGGATAAGTCCCTTCCATCATGCAGGTGCAATACCCTCCCAATGCAGAGGTTTCGTCTACCAACGTGGGGCTCCAAAAGTGTAGGTAAGAGGCGAAAAACAGATCCAAACCCCTGATCGGGAGCGTCGTTGTCAAAAGTGTAGAGTGGTCTCTTTTTCTGTTCAGGTCTCTGTCTGAGATATCTCACCATTGTCCGATGGGCAGTGGGGAGCTTCTGCTTCAGATAAATGTGCTTCTTTCTTGTTCACCATCAAGGGATAGTACAGTTACACAAGAACTTACCGTAACAGTAGATCTTCGAGAACAGTTCTTGCAGCAGGTTACACCATTAGGACTGAAGCCATCAGGCGCCAGGAACACACAGAAATTTTCTAGCTAGCAGTATACAGCAGGGGACCGCCTCCGACGTCGGTCCTGCTCCTGACGTCAGGCACAGTACATAAGGAGGCGGTCCCCCAGAATCCCCAGTTCTCCCACCGGAGACTCCCGGCCACTGGATGACTTCAGAAGAGGAGACTGAGGCTCCACCATCAAATGGCAGATGCTGAGAACACCTGATCCTAGGAGAAGGATGCTGGAATGAGAATCTACCTCCAGCGGGGATGGTGGGAGGGAAAGTACCTGCTGCAAGAGCTGTTCTCGAAGATCTACTGTTACAGTAAGTTCTTACGTAACTGTACTATCTTACTTCGAGAAACAGCTCTTGCAGCAGGTTACACCATTAGGACCGATTCCCAAGCAATAATGGAAATCCCACACCACTGGGAGAAGAGAAGGTAGAAATCCTTAATAGAACTTGAACCTAGGACAGAAGTCCTTGAAGGACTGCTCGACCAAAACCTGCTCTTCTCCTCGAAGCAATATCCAGGCTATAATGCCTGATGAAAGTGTGCACAGAACTCCAAGTAGCTGTGGCACAGATGGCTGAGGTGGACGCATTCTTTAGGGCCGCAAAGGAGGTAGCCACCCCCCTTGCGGAATGACCCTTGACTGCGCCCAGTAAGGGTTTGTTGCGCTTCTGGTAACAGAACATGATACAGTGAATGAGTCTCCTGGACAGCGACTGCTTGGAAACGGGAGCTCCCATCATCCTGTGGGCAAAGGAGATGAAAAGCTGGTCCGATTTTCGGTGGTGTTTGGTTCTGGTCAGGTAGTATCGGAGACACCTATGCACATCTAGGGTGTGCAACAGGGCCTCTCCTCGATTAGAATACTTGGGAAAGTACACTGGTAGATCGATGTCCTGATTAAGGGTGAGAGCTGAGACCACCCCAGGTAAAAACTTAGGATTAGTCCGTAGGGATACCTTGTCTTGGTGAAAAACCAAATAAGGCCCTTTGCATATGAGTGCATGAAGTTCAGAAATTCTTCTGGCCGAGGTAATGGCAACTAAAAACAACATCTTCCAAGTAAGAAGACGTAGCTCGCAATCCGCAGCTGGCTCAAAGGGTGGCAGCGTAAGCTGCTCCAGGACAAAGGGTAGATCCCATGGCAGAATGGGATCCTTAACTGGAGGTCTAAGGTGGAGCACACCTCTCAGGAAGGCTCGTGCCGTGTCCAGCTGAGATATGGTGCATTGGCCTATAGGAAAATGACAGGCTGAGATGGCACAGAGGTGTACTTTGATCGAGGAGTAGGCCAAGCCTGTCTGAAAAAGAGACAGGAGATAGTCCAAGACCGACTTTTCTGGACAGTTTAGAAGCAACACCCCCCCCGTGCTTGAGCCCATAGGCAAAAACGGCACCATTTCATGGTGTAAGTAGCATGGGTGGCCGGTTTTCTCATGGCCACCGGAACGTCAGCTACCTCTTGCTAGACCCTGTGTCGCACAATGGCTATGTCTCTAGGAGCCAAGCGTGCAGGCTCAGCAAACAAAGGTCCGGATGGACCAAGGAGCCTACCTCCTGAGACAACAAGTGAGAGTTGATTGGCAGAGGTACCGGAGGTTCCCAGGATAGCTGATATAGTAGAGGTAACCAGATCTGCCTGGGCCAGAATGGTGCGATAAGTATCAGCATCACTTGCTCTTTGCGAAGTTTCAGAAGGACCCTCTGGATCAACGGAAAGGGGGGGAAGGCATAGAGGAATCTGCCCGCCCAGAAGAGGGACAATGCGTCTCTCTAGAAAACACCAGGCCCTGGATCTAGCGAGCAAAAATTGGGCAGTTTTGTGCTGGATGGGGACGTGAAAAGGTCAGACTCTGGTGTACTCCATCTGCGAAACAGATCCTCTACTACCTCCTGGAGTAGTTCCCACTCGTGGACTCTTGCCTGAGAGCGGCTCAGGCCGTCTGCAATGACGTTGTCCACTCCTGGGACATGAACAGCAATGAGGTTTGCGCCGTGTTGCAAAACCCAAACCCACACCCTCATGGCCTCCCTGCAAAGTGGGTAGGAATGGGTGCCTCCTTGTTTGTTGAGGTAACACATCACTGTGGGATTGTCTGTTTGTAACAGAAGAGTACCCGGTGGAATCTCCGACTGGAAGGACTGCAGGGCATAAAGAACTGCTCTCATTTCCAGGATATTTATGTGGAGATGAGTCTCTTGGCTGTCCACAGGCCCCGAGACCATACACCGTTGAGGTGTGCACCCCATCCAAGCCCTGAGGCATCTGTGGAGAGTGACACAATCGGAGATGGTGCAATCTAGGGGACTCCTGCCGACAGGTTCTTTGGATCTAGCCACCATTGCCAATCCCACATTACGGCCTTCGTGATCCAGATTGGGAGCTGCAGATGGTCTTGCTTTTGATCCACTGGACCCGTAACATCCACTGGGTCACCCGCATATGGAGACGAGCTAGCGGGACTGTTGCAGTGGCCGCAGCCATGTGTCCGAGCAGGCAAAGGACCAGTCTGGCAGGAGCGGCCTTCTTCACCAAAATGTCCCTGATGAGGGATCTGATGTGTTCCGCTCTGTCCTGGAGAAGAAAAGCTTTCCCCTGGACGGTGTCCAGAACTGCTCCTATAAACTGCAGAGTCCATGATGGAATCAGGTGACACTTCTCTTGATTGATGACGATGATGCCCAATATCTTGAACAGAGACTGAGTATAATGAATGGTGGACATCAGGGCCTCCCGAGAGGGTGCCATGAGAAGCCAATCATCCAGGTAGGGGAACACGTAGTGGCCTTGTCTCCACAGAAACACTGCTATGACTGCCATGCACTTCGCGAATACCCAAGGTGCTGAGGACAGTCTGAAGGGAAGGGCTCAGAACTGATAATGGTGGCCCTGAAACTCGAAGCACAGAAACGTCCTGGGCGCTTGTGCAATGGGTATATGCAAGTAAGCATCCTGCATGTCCAAGGATGCTAGAAAAGCACCCTGCTTGAGCATGTGAATCAGACCTGGAAGGGTCAAGATGCGGAAGCGTCTATACAGGACCGACTCGTTGAGGTCGCTGAGGTCCAGTATCGGGCTGAGGTCCCCTGTTTTCTTGGGAACCAGAAAGAAGTGAGAATAATATCCTGCACTCCTCTGGTTCCATGGTATGTGCTCTATAGCCTCTTTTCCCAGAAGCGCGAGCACCTCCTGCTGTATGAGTAGGGCGTGCTGACCCGAGTAACGGGAAAGCAGGGGAGGTCTTGCCAGTGGGTGGTCGAGAAATTCTATGAAGTGGCCTTTCTTGACCAACTGGAAAACCCACCGGTCGGCGGTAATCGACTGCCACCCTAAAAAGTGGCGAGCGATGCGACCCCTGACCTTTTGTGCTCATTGATCCAGAGGAGGGGCAGGGGCCGGGAAGGAGTCATGCTGTGGCAGAACTGGTCCCTGCAGGCTGGGCCAGTCTGACATAGCGTTGGGCTCTGCCTGGGCTTTATGCTGAAAAGTGCCCCTTTGTTGCTGGCCGGAACGTGGCTGCTGCCTTTGTTGCTGGCTATGAAAATGGCTCTGGTTCCTACGAAAGGAACCAGGCCTGGATCTGTACATGGCCCGTACAGACCTGACTGCCATCCCAGCGTCCTGGAGTTTGGTGATAACCGTCTCAGAGGGTTCACCAAAAAGTACTTTGCCGTTGTAGGGGACGTTAAGAATGTTCTTCTGTACGTCCGGGGTGAAGCCGGAGACACGGAGCCAAGAGTGTCGCCAGAGACAAACGCCTGAAGCTGCCGCTCTGGCGGATGAGTCCGCAGAATATTATGCGGCTCGTAGTACCTGGGTACCCACATCAGACCCTGTGCGGAGAAGGTTTAGGAGCTCCGCCTTTTGATCGCCATCCAGAAGTTTATTGACCAGGTCCTGGCCCTGTTCCCACAGGGCGTTCTGAAATTGTACCATGTGGGTTAGATAGTTCAGGGACCTGATGGAGCATGTACCAGCCGCATACACGCGCCTTCCCAGGGCATCCAACTGTTTGGAATCCTGCTCCGGTGGCTGTGTGCTCATGTGCTGTGGTCTTTGGGACCGGTCACGTGAAGCCATAATAACCAAGGAGTCTGCCAGAGGTTGTTGAGCCCAGTACTGGTCCTCTCTCGGGGCCTCGTACAGGCGGTCAGCATTCTTCGGCACAGTGGGAGTGGAGTGCGGACGCTTCCACGCAGCTTTGGTGACGTCCGCGAAGGTATCCACCAAGGGTGACACTACCATAGGCTTTGGGTCTTTCTGCCGAAGATAACTGGCAAGGCGCTGCCTTTCAGAGTCGAGGTCTTCGGCATCCCACCCCATGTTTTCCTTGATGTGCCTCATGATCTCAGAGAAAGAGGGATCATCCGGAGGAGACCTGTGAAGGTCATGTGGGTCAGGTGATGGAATGCTGAGTGGAGAAGGAGATCTGGAATAATCCGAGGTATCCGATCCGGAGTCCTCCCCCTGACGGAGTATACCGATGACGTCTGGGTCGCTTGGGGCTGGGAGACCCTGATGGGAGATCTCGAGGGAGGCCTTCTCCGGTCCCTGGATCTACCCCTAGGAGGTGGAGTCTGTTCCTTAGGGGTTGGTGGTCGTCCTGCTGGCCCCTTTGGTGGAGGAGGGGGCGGAGGAGGAGGAGGTTTTACAGGGACCACATCCTTTCGGATGGCGTCCCATCAGAAAGTAAAGAAGTCCTTTACTTCTTGCAGGTTCATGCCCTACGATGGGCCTGGTGCCGGTGGTCTGTCGCTGGGGTCGGGTCCGCGGGTGTCTCCGGGGTGGGCGAAGGTTCCCTCGGGAGCCCGGCATCTTCAGTGTCACCCGCCTGGTCTTCGGGCAGCGTCGTGTCCTCCTCTGTTGAATCCCTGTGATCGGTGTCTGCCGGTGACTGGGGGTGGTCTTCGGCTGCAGTGAATGAGAGGCAGACGTCTGTCACTTGGCCAACGCCTTTTTGGTCTGGCGAACGCCCGGCTGACATCTGGTGCCTGGTTGGTGTCCGCGGCTCCGGCGAACGCCTGGCTGACTTCGCGTGCTTGGCCGACGTCAGGTCCGATGTCCACTTTAGGGACGTCAGGTCTTTAGTCTTCCTGGGTGGTGGATCCGGACCTCTGAGAGGCTGGGAGACCAACCTGCTGTCGGGATCCTGACATCGGGTCGATGAGGAAGACTTGTGGAGTTCAGAAGACTTGGAAGAGGCCCCAGAGGGAGTGGAGGAAGCCAAGGGCCTTGAAGTCTTGACAGGCTGGAGAGTTGAACAGCCGCCTGAAGCCCGGACTTTGACCAGAGGGGGCTGAGAACGAGCCCTGGAGGGAGAGCAGTCCGACCTGGTGGAGCCTGAGCTACGGGAGTCCGAGGCCCAGTTCAGGGATCTGGACCTTGCTTTGTCCCGGTGTTTGTCCCGGTGTTTATGGGCCTTGGAAGAAGAATCGTCCCCGGAGGAAGGTTCTTGGTCCATCCTGCTAAGTTTTTCTTCCAGCCGATAAGCCTGAAGTGCCTTCTGACGGCGGATCCTGGTGCGGCTGTTGAACCCTTGGCAGAATGTGCAGGCCTTGGTGTCGTGGTCCGGGCCTAAGCACCGCACACAGGAGGAATGAGGATCCTTAAAAGGGATCCATTTTCCGCAGGCACACTTGGAAAGGTGTCCCTCAAGTGAAGGAGTTGGAGAGGACATTAGTTTGGAGAAACTCTTGAAGATCTAAGTCGTTGTGCGCTAGGTAGAGACCGAGAGGCTGATGCTAGCGAGTCGACGGCGGGAAAAGAACTGAGGATTCTGGGGGGCCGCCTCCTTATGTACTGTGCCTGACATCGGGGCGGGACCGACGTCAGAGGCGTCCCTCACTGAATACTGCTAGCTAGAAAATTTCCGTGGGGTCTCATGGCGCCTGTCAAGCCTAGTCCCAGTGGTGTAACTCTGCCGTAAAGAGCTGTTTCTCAAAGTAAGATCTCTCTGAGACTCAAGCATCGCAGCAAGATCTGATCTGAGGTTTGTGGGAGAAGCCTGCGAGTTGGGACCTTTGTGCTTGATGCTTCTGTGTGCTACTGACCAGGCCAAATTTAGAATATCTCATTCCAGTCTCTCTTTCGACAGCGGTGACACCATGATACCCATCCCCTCCAGGTACTGGGTTGCTTCTAAAAGGTCTGCATAAATTTTTGTACCTTTGTCTGTATCCACCTTCAGTCGGGCTGGGTATAGGATCTGGGCCCTGATGTTCTTTGCGCGGAGCTGCTTGAGGATAGGCCACAGAGTTTTTCTGTTCTCTTGTACCGTCGTTGTGTAGTCATTGTCAAGGCTAATACGCTACCCATGGTATTGCAGCTCTCCTTGTAGCCAGGCTCAGTGGAGCAACTCCTCTTTCGTCGAGTAGGAGGTAAGTTTAGCTATAATTGATCTTGGATGAGCTCCGGCGTTCGTAGCTTCGGACCCAGCAACCGGTGAGCCCAGTCCATGGCGAGGTCCATATCCATTGGCAGCTTCAGGATTTCTTTTAGGACAGTTTGTAGGAATGTGATCATGCTTCCAGCTTTAGTCTACGCAACCTCTGAAATTCCATACACCCATATGTTTTGCCATCCGCTTCGGCCTTCAAGGTCATACAGGCACAGCGTTAGCTCGCGGTCTGGGGCGAGGAGGTGCAGGAGCAAGCAGTCTTGTCTATCAGTCTGCTCTGTGACAGTCAAGAGGCACAGTTCAATTTAGTCTGTTTTGTGCCTGATCGAACAGAAGTTGGAGCGGAGGTCCGAGAGAGTCTGGTAAATTTTTGAAACCATTCTGGCCATTTGCACTATCATTTCCGCCAGGTCTGGTTGATCCTCCTTGCTGTCTAAGGAGTTCGCCATGCGGCCTTATGTGTCACCATTTTCGGGGCAGCTCCTAGTTTCATCTTGCGACAGGAGCTCTTTCAGCTTTTGTACCAGTGTGTTCATGACCCTGGGTGGTAAAGCTTTCGACCTGGTGTTTTTGGCTGTGGAATTCATATCCCTGCATTGGATGATTGTAGATTTTAGATCGAGGGGTGAGCAGAGCCCAAAGGCTAAGCAGCCATCACCTTGCTGATGTCACTGAAAGTCAGTCTCCCCCACTGTTTTTGACCCCACGACCTCCTCAGAAAGGCCATTCCATGCGTCCACCACCCTCTCTGTGAAAAAATACTTCCTCACATACGCAACAGAAAGGGAAGGGCAGGTATCAATTATTTTAGGGCAGCAGTGTGGCCCAGTGCTTAGACCACTGAACTATAACAATGCAGATCACAGGTTTGAATCCCACTGTCTTATCCAGAGCAACTTAAAAGTCACTTGACCTCCCGCAGTTATAACACAAAGGACCACACTGCATTTCAAATGAAATAGCTATTGCTGTGAACTGAACCCAGGTACTAAGCTCCATCCTCTTTCTGGCTTAGAAGGGTTGTTTTATTTTCTAAGACAATGGTGTGTGTGTGTGTGTCAAAAGAGCCTTTATTGTGGTACTGTAAATGTGGGGAAAAAATTCACAAAGAAGACACACACGCAGTGTGTGTGTGTGTCTGTGTGTGTGTGTGTGTGTGTAGGAAGAGGACAAGAGTAGATGTTTTTTCCCTAGCTTGTGGTTGGTCATTGGCATCAATGACATGACGCCAGGAGCTCTCATCTGAAAGAACCAGAAATTCACCCCGTTACTTATTTAGCAAAATCCTGGGTCAGAATTCCCATCAAGGAGATCTATCGATCACTGCAGGCAGATGTGCAACCCCTGACGACAGGGCTCTTATGAAACAGTGAATCCCCACAGAGAAGCATTCTCTAGTTACAGGACGAGTGCTGGGTCAGCAAACACAGAGCCCCATCAATGAGTCTGCTACCACGTAGTCAATACAAAAGGGGAATTTATTACAGGCTGCCAGGCAGCTTATTGGCACCAACAAGAAATAATAGGGGGTGTCCATTAGGGAGACCGAGTTTAATAAAAACCTTAATGAAATGTGCACGCTGAAAGGGGGGAAGGCGGGGAAGTTCAAAAGCCACTCTCACAAAAATAAAACATTTACAGAAGTGGTGTCATTCTGACCATATACTAGAAAATGATTTTGAGAGCTAGTAGTTGAGCAAAGGTTGGAAGGTAGTGTTGGCCCCTGGAGGTTCCACAGGCTGGAAAAGGGACCTGAGGGAGATGAAAAAAGGGTCCCAGGTTAGGATCAGGATTACAAAAAAAAAAAAAAAGTATTAACAACAGGGTATGTTTTTTAATGAATTTAAAACACAATTCACAACATCTGGTAGTGATCACAGCTATCCTTGTATGTTAAACTTTACAGTGACTGTCCTATGCATTTTACAAACTGTCTTTTTGCTGTCAGTTCCATCCTCCAGGATGTCACACAGTAATTTAAGGTTGGAAAGGACTCTAGGTCCATCGTGCCCCCCCCCCCATGACCATGAATGAAATAAGTTTGCTAGGTCAGCCTGTCAGCACAGCAGTAGCACTACCGCGCTCGCAAAGCCCACAACCCGGGCTTGGAAGCGAGCCTGCATCTTCGGGGCTGGCGGGCCGGAGAAGGATTGAGCATTCTAAGAGGACACGCTCCTCTTCTAGGAAGGGAGGTTGGCGTGCTCTGCTGCAGTATTGCCACCTGGGTGATCACAGGGAGCAGTGCAAGTTGTGCCACGATGGGTGGGCAGGCGCCTCTTGACTAGGCTGTTGGCACGCTTGCATGCAGACACCCACTCCAATCCACAAGGTGCCTGGAGAGGGGAACAGAAAACCGTAAAATCCCCTAACCTGCAGGATGAGGCCTCCTCTTCTCTCCTCACAGGCACTGCACCACTCACTGGGTTCTCAACCCGCACCTGAGCTAAAACTTCTCCCGGACCTGGGGAACCCGGTTGGCTCTGCCAGAGGGGCAAACTGTGAGGCACTGTAAGGTCGGAAGGCAAGTCCCAAGCACAGCGGGTGACAGGGCTGGGGGAAGACAGTAGCTGGATAGGGTAGGTTGGGCATTCAGGGGCATAAAGCAGAAACAATTTAAGAAATAAGTTGCTGTGCAAGTATATACCAATCCCCTACCCACTCTACTACCTAGGATACCCACGAGTCCCTTGGTAAGCACAAATGTGTGTGCAGGATTACCTTAAGGACAGGCAGTGGCATAGGATAGGATAGGCATAGGATAGGCTTAAGGATAGGAGGCAGTATAGCGCAGTGGTCTAAGGCTCTGAGCTGCAAATCTGGTGACATCCAGCAGACCAGACCTGGGTTTGAATCCCACAGCTTCCACTTGCATACTGTGTGACCCTGAGCAAGTCACTTAACCTCCTTGTGCTTCCAGGTCGCTCCTGTAAAAAAGCTTTCAACTTAGTGTGCTATACCTGGTTAAACAACTAAATAAAAAAAAGGACTGTACTGACTTCATGTCCACTGTTTCCGCAAGTAGCGCCCTCTGACAGAAAAACGGTCTCCTAACATTACCCCTGAATTTACTGCTCGAGCTTTAGGCGTGTCCCCATATCCTGCTTCAGCACATCATATCAAATATGTCCAACTGTTCGAGCTTATCAATACCCTTGAGAATGTGGAAGACTGAGATCACGTCCCTTTCTCAGCTTTATCTCCAGGCTGAACATGTTATGGGTCCCTGTCATAGCTATTGTCCCCATACTGTCAATCAAGTGTGCTGCACCCTCTTTACTGCCTTGATGCCACTTTTTTTTGGGGAGATTGAGGAGACCAAAACTGCTCACAGTACCCCAAGGGTGGCCTGGCTAGGACCTTGTAAAGACACATGATTACGTCCCCTGCCCTGATGGAGTGGCAGATCAAGCATTGTAAAGACCCTGCAGCAGCACAACCATTCTTAGACGTTCAAAAGACACACAAGCAATCCAAAATAATATAATTTATTTGTAACAATAAAAATGTACTTTATCATGGCTTACTACCCAGAGTTATGTTCAGTACAAGATAAATGCTGATGTTTTTTACCTGCTTGCTGACAGCCTAACCCATTTAGCTCAGCTGCCTTTCATGATTGCTAAAGGACCCTTTATATGTTCGATTGTGTGCATACGTGAAGCAAACATATTGTGAGAGTAGAGTAGCGAGCTTCAGGGGTGTGTCATTGTCAAAAGAATAGTTATTTAAGAATTTAACATAACAGTAGATCTTCAAGAGAATCTCTTGCAGCAGGTCACCCTTTAGGAACTACAGCTGTCAGGCACCAGAACCACGTGGAAATATTTTTGCTAGCAGTCTATATGGGGCCACCTATGATGATGTCATCACATTGACATCCTCCCTGTATAGCCGTGGGTGGCCCCACGCCCTCTTTGGTTCCCCGTCAGACACCATCACTAAGGATGTGCTCCCGAGGGTGAGCCACAGAAACCCACCAGAAGGTACATGGGAACAGAAAGCCTACTGTCCTGGAAAAGAGAGAGACAGGAAAGGAGGAACTCAGAGAACAAGGGGAAGGAGGCTGAGACAGCATGACGTGCTGCACGAGATTCTCTCGAAGATCTACAGTTACTGTAAGTTATTACGCAACTGTTCTATCTTCTTCGAGGATATCTCTTGCAGCAGGTCACACCTTAGAAACAAGTTCCAAGCAGTACTGCAGAGGGGAGCAGTCTGGGCGGCTGGAGGGCAGAGGCTTACGAAAGAAGGACCTCTAAAACGTCTAGGCCAAAGCCTGCCCTCCTTCTAGAGGCAACGTCCAGACTGTAGTGCCTTGTAAAAGTGTGGACAGTACTCCAAGTTGTAGCAGCACAGATCTCAACAGCTGAAACCTCTCTGAAACAGACAACGGAGGTGGCCACGCCTCTGGTGGAGTGGCCCTTAACAGCCCCAGAAGTTCCTTAACGTTCTTCCTGCAACATAAAATAATGCAGTTGGCCAGCCATTTGGACAGGCATTTTCTTGCAAACTGCAACACCCTCTTTCTCAGGAGTGAACAAAACAAATAACTGTGAGGACTTTCTACAGTGCTTCGTACATATCTATTCTAAGCACATCTAAAGTATGGAGCAACGTTTCCCCTGGATTGGCATGCTCTGGGTAATGGAGGATGATTTGATGCAAAGTAAACTCAAGACACCACCTTCGGCAAAAACTTATGGTTAGTATGCAAAGACACACTGTCTTTGTGGAAAATCAAATAAGGCTGCTCACACATGAGAGCCTGCAACTTGGAAATCCTATGAGCAAAAGTAATAGCAACTAATTATAATGCTTCCACGACAAAGCGTAGCTCGCAAGTCACAGTGGGCTTAAAAGGAGCCAAAGTAAGCTTTTCTAAAACAAAATTCAAGTTTAAGGCCGGGACTGGATTGCCGATGGAAGGCTTCAAGTGCAGGATGCCTCTCAAAAAGGTACAGGCCACATCCAACTGGGCTACCGTACAGCCATCAATGGGCACATGAAAGGCTGATATGGTGGATAAATGCACCATTTTCACAAAGAGTATTTTAGCCCTGCATCTGACAAGGACAGTAAGTACTCTAGAATCTGGTTCAACAGGCAGGTAAAGGGATCCAGGTGATGGAAGGCTGCCTACAGAGCAAAGCGCTTCCATTTCATGGAATAAGTCGGATTGGTAGAAGGTTTTCTGGCAGACACAAGGACAGCAGCCACTTTAGGGGAGACACCAAATCTGGCAGTGGCTATGTCTTCAGGAGCCAAGCATGCATGTGAAGTGACCAGAAGTCTGGATGAACAAGGGTTCCCTGTTCCTGTGACAGCAAGCCCAGGCACAGATGAAGGGGCACTGGAGGCTTCACAGATAACTGCTGCAGCAGTGGAACCCAAATCTGATGAGGCCAAAAGGAATCAGGGTGGCGCCCTCCATTTGGAGCTTGGTTAGTATGCAGTGAATCAGAAGAAAGTGGGGGGAGGTATAAAGGAACCTCCCTTTCCAAGTGAGGGAGGATGCATCTCACCAGAAAACTCCATACCCTGGAGCGAGCAGAAAATGGCAGCTTTGCATTGTATGGGAATGCGAAAAGGTTCAGCTCTGGGCGAACCCATCTGTTGAACAGGTCTTCCACCACTAAGGTGAGCAGTTCCCACTCGTGCATTCTGGACTGCAACCTGCTTAACCTGTCTGCCAGGACATTTTGGACACATGGAACATGGACAACTGACAGATCTAGACCATGCTCTAGAGCCCAGTACCAAACAGTTATCACTTCCCTGCACAGGGGGTAAAAGCGGCTCCCCCCCGCTTGTTGATGTACTGCACCACACGGATACTGTCCATCTACACTAGCAGACTGCACTGGAAGGCCAGTAGGCCATACAGGACAGCCCTCATCTTGAGGACACTGACATGAAGAGAAGCCTCGAACAGAGTCCATGTCCTTTGAGTCTGGTAAGGACCCAGATGCGAGCCCCAGCCTATACCAGAGGCCTCCGTGGTGAGGATCTGTTGAGTGGGAGGGAATGAGGAAAGGAACCCCCTTGAGCAAATGGCTGGGTTCCATCCACCACAGAAGAATCTTCTTTACAGGCAAAATGACTAGAACCCTCTGTTCCAGATCATTGGTTCTCCGATCCCACTGAACCCTTAAAGTCCATTGAGGGATGCACATGTGCAGCCTTGTCAGGGGAACTGTGGCAATGGCTGCGACGTATCAATTGTTGTAAGGTTCTTGGGTTTGCGCTATCAGGCATTCCACCCTGTCTGGGGACAGAAAGGCAGTTCCCTGAGCAGTGTCCAGTATAGCTTCTACGTACTGGAGGCGTTGTCCAGGAGTCAAAACTGACTTGGACAGGCTGACTGTGATCCCCAAAGTGCTGAATAGTTGCCTGGTACACGCCAGGGTCTGAAACAGTTGCTCCTTGGACTGTGCTTCGAGCAACCAGTCATCCAGACAGGGGAAGACGTAAAGTCCCTCAGTCCTGAGAGACACTGCCACCATTGCTAGGCATCTGGTAAACACCTGAGGTGCAGAAGACAAGCCAAAAGGGAGGACCCTGAACTGGTAGTGCTCCCCCTGAAACAGGAACCCGAGGTACTTCACACAGGGTAGGCAGACTTTGATGTGCAGGTAGGCACCCTGCATCCCCAAACAGCATATCCAGTCTCTCTTCTGGAGCAAAGGCAACAGACCTAGAAGGGTGTCCATCCTGAACTTTTTGTATTGGATGTAGTAGTTCATGTTTCTTAAGTCCAGGGTAGGACTCCCATCCCCTGTGAACTTGAGGACAAGGAAGAAGTGAGAGTAGAACTCCATGTTCCTTTGATCCTCTGGAACAAGTTCTATGGCCCTTTTTCACAGTAGCATAATGATCTCCTCCAGCAACACAGGTATGTGACCAGGAAGGTAAGTAGAAGATCTTGCAGGGAGATATGGAAGCATCTCCAAAAATTCCAGAGCGTGTCTTTGTTCTAGGAGTTACAAAATCTAGGTGTCAGTTGTAATCTCCTGCCACCCATCCAGATAGAGAGAGAAATAACTTCCCACCACCACATCCTGGGGAACCAGATGGAGAGAGTCGGGCAGGGAGTCAGGCTGAGGCAGAACCTGTGGTTGGGGCTGCTCCTCCACCACTTAAGGTTTTCCCTGTGGTGGAAGTGGGGGCAGGTAGGGCTGTTCCAGCTTTATGCTTGCTGGGCTGTCTGGTGCTAGATCAGGGTCTATAGGTGGCACACCAAAAGGGCACCCTCTGCCTGCTCTTCTGGTGGATGTGGTAGAGGGAGTGGACAGAACTCAAGAGTTCTCCCAGAGGCTTGCAGGTCATTAAGAATATCCTACACAGGCCAGCCCAGTGGAAGGCTGAGGCATCATGCCTTAACTGCTGCCACACCAACGACCCTTGTTCATGGTACGAGTGGGTTGCCGGGGGTCAGCCGGTGTGAAAGAGGATGGAGCATCTGCAGGACAGATCTTCTCTCCCAGGAAGGGAGGGAGGGAAACAGAGGCCAGTGTTGGACTGACACCTAACGGTGACTGGGTGTTGGGAGTGCTTGGGTCCTGTAATTAATGGGGTGGGAGAGAGGTGGAGTTTGTCAGCCGGTGTGCTGTGGGCAGAAGCGTGCACAGCTCAGAAACTGTTGATACCACACGCTCCTCCTCCAGGGGAAGGGGCAAAGATCAGGAGGATAAAACAGGTCCTGGGCACGTTGGATGATTGCTGACCCCCGCAGGCCCCTTCCCCAATAAAAAAGCTGACACCTCCCGAACTGGATCCGTTTCAGCGGGTTGAAGGATTCCCACCACCCTGTCACAGGGGGTAAACTGTGGGGGAAGAAAGAGGTGGCACTTTGCAGTCGGGTGTACTGGGCTGGGGTCCGGCAAGAACAGGGGCCACCCAGGATGGACAAGAGAGAGTATTAAAAAGGAAAAATCCTACACGTCTGCCCCGAAGAGCCTGTAACCTCTGAAGGGAGCGTTCAGGATGGATTGTTGGACATCAGTACCAAACCCTGACACCCTGAGCCAGGAGAACTTCCTCAGACAAACTCCCACCACAGATGCCCTGGCTGAGGCATCCAGGGCACCACAGGCAAAACACAAGAGGTGCTTGCCCACGTCCGCCCTGACTGAAGGGTCTTGAGCAACTCCTGTTTTTGGGGGCCCTCCGGGGGGGGGGGTCTGGGCTGCAATCCTGGCTGCATTCCAGAGAGTATTCTGGAATTTGAGCATATGGCCCACATAATTAATGATCGTGACGGCCAAAGTGGAAGAGGCAAACACCCTCTTGCCCATAAGGTCCAGCTTTCTGGAGTCCTTGTCCGGAGAGAGACAGATGAGGTGCTGAGGTCTCTTGGACCTATCAAGAGCCACACTGATCACCATGGAGTCCACCTGTGAGTGCCCAGCAAAAAAGATCAAGTATGATTGAAGATCAGGCAGAAATGGCGGGCCCAACGATCATAGGCCATGTAGAATCCACTGCTCTCAGAGAAAACAGAAGAGGTGGTGGCCGTTACAAATATGGTGATGGAAAGCGCTCATTTAGCAAAAGCATGAAAATCACTTGGAAAACAAAAAAAAAAGGTGATGCTGAGGATAGAAAATAAAGTAACAATCGAAAATTTGGCAGTCGACTGAAGCAGCGATGTCTCCATGCAGTCCGATGCGTGATGGCAGACAGGAAAAGAAGAGGGCATGGGGCCACCCATGTTTATATAGGGAGGACAGCGGCGGCCCCAACTAGACAGCTAGCTAAAAAGTTTCCATGTGGTCCTAGTGCCTGGTGGCTATAGTTTCACAGGTGTGGCCTGATGAAAAATGCCACATTTCTTTCCTAGCCAGTAGTGTATATCACTAACATTCACACCCTCATTCCTTAAGAACACTGTCAACGTTTCTATTAAGGGTTTAGTCAAAGGGATAGCTGTGAACAGGGTCCATAGTGGTGTCTATTTTTAATTTTTGATATCTGGCACAAAAGCAATCCATTCCTTGCATGGGCTTTAAACTGGTATCAAAGATATCTTCCCCTGAAATGTGAAGAAGGGCATAGATTTCCAAAGCAAAAAAAGTCCTTAATAATCTTGCTACATATTTCCCATCAGGACGTACTTTAAGCCTTCCTCTGTATCTAAAGCGCACAGCTTTCCTCCTGGGAGCTGGCTTCCTCAAGTTTTTTAAAGAAGTTTGAGTATCTGGGTATAGTGTCACTGTCTCCTTTCCTCCTGGTTTGAAGCACCTTGCTCAGCATTATTTGAGGAAGTCTATGTCCCTTAGGAGTTCTGCCCCCACCCCCACCAGTAATCAGCAGTAGTTTGAAGAGGAACAGTCTGGGACTCAGGTTGTGGGGTACCAGTTTCAGTTATCTGCTGTTGTGCACCAAATGTACGTGGTGTCTCTATCACCTCCACAACAGTTAGTACATCTGGGCCAGGTACAGGGGTTGCTTTGCTAGTTACACCTTCCACAACTATGTTCTCCACAGTAATCTGCAGTGTCCTTTAAATACCCCACAACCTACTTTCCCCTTCCCACTATAGAGCCCCCAGTTTGTTCATCTTTCTTAGCAGCCCCTGGCAGTGAATCTCTGTCTCCCACATCCAGTGTGTTATCAGACAATTCCACCCCTAGCCTCAGACTCTCCACAGGCATTACCACTTAACTTGCTTGTTTACCTTGCAATATAACACTGGTTAGGGACGAAAGTTCAGAGTCCTCAGTCAGTACCTTCTGTTCCTCCCCCTAGTTCACCTGCTGTGGTCGCAGTAATCCATGAGCGCTACTGCTAGCTCCCATAACACTGACAGCTATGCTCTGCACTCCCACTAGAGCATCCGGGACTTTCCCTTACACTGGGATCACAACTACGGAGGCAGCCACCCTTGCTACCAGTGTTGGCATCTTGAATCCTGACTCAGACGTAATCTCGGTATCCTAGTCTGGGTCAGGTCCAACAGGCATTGCTTAGAGCTGTTTCAGAGGACCACAGCAGATCATGCAAAGATTGAGAGACTGGGGGCGAAGCAGCAACCAAACATCATCAGGCTGTCCGCTCATCTCTTTAATCCTCCATTCTCAGCTGCTTGTCAGGGTCAGAAGTGGCAGATGTTAGTGATCAAGGGCACCAGGTACGCTTTCTTTAGGCACCAATGGAGTTACTGAAGTGTCAGTTGAGAGGGGCTTCATTTTTCTCATTTTCAGAGATTCTTTTCCCTTGCTGTTTCTTTCTTCATCTTCTGCTAACATTCATAGCAGATAACGTTTCCTCTCCTGCATTTCAGTTTCCAGTTTCTTTTCAGCTATCATAATGTCCTCATCTTCTGTAGACATTTGCATAGGTTCGGCATCCAATTCCGCCAAAATTTTGGTATTAACTTGCATTTTGTCCTCTAGAGAAAAGCAGGCTGGGGAAAAAGACTCCCAGACTGCTGCAGCACACCATCCTGCTCCACACTACCAAGCTCTGCCATCTTGGATTCAGGGCCAACAGTGCCGCACTCCAAGAGTAGGGAAGTTTCCCCAGTGTCAAAAACAGGTGCATGTAACCCACCCGCCAAGAAGGCACCTGGAAACAAGCAATCATAGCTTAGAGTGCCTTTCCTGGTCAACAATTGCATCTAAATTAATTAATAAACAATTATCTGCGCAACCGACTAAAGCAGAGTTCCCTGCGCTGCTTGTCTCCAAGTCCCACCTCCTTTAAGTTGACTCACTACCGCTCATGAATAATGCCCTTTTTACTCCCCTTTAGTCACACAGCAGGAAGTGTTCACCACACTCTTCCTGTCCTAGGTAACTTAGAGAAAGATATAACAACAGACGTAACAGAAATCTTAATGGTCAATGATGTCTAGGCAGGCTCAACTGGGTGCAGGCTGCTACAGCTAGGCACACCTGTGAATGCAAAGGATTCACATGTGCCATACAAGTTATAACTCAAGTAAGCACCAGCCTTACATCAAGCAACATGCTCTTAGTAGAGAATCCAATGGTCTGAGGTACAACATAGAGAAAAACCCAAGAAAATGTGCATATTTCAGCACAACAAAATCCTTTCTTTAGTACTGTGGACAGTTGAGTTACACTGAACTTTTGTGTCAGTTTAAAAAAAAAAAAATAGGCGCTGTCCTTGGCTGGTCCATGTGTGAAATGAAAGAAAAGCAAGTGTCAGAGTTCTGCTTCCCCTGGCACAAAACTTGCACATGGGCCATAACTGCACTGCTGTAACCAATGGGTTTATGTTAATGTTAGTGCTGCGAAGTTTGTGCTTTCACTGTCGCATGCTTTTCACAATCCCATATTTGCTGTAGTGTAACCCTTTGCTTCCCTTGTTTCTTACCTCATTTTCCAGCCCCAAAATAAACCCCCTTGTTTATTTTACTGCAATTGCCGAATTGTTTGCATTATTGTGTAGAGTAATATTTGCATACTTAGAGTGATAAGTGGGGAGGGGACTGTATATTGTTCTACCTGTTACCAAGGGAGGGGGTTGTATTTCATTTCCTGTGGGGAAGCACCCTGGCAGTACACTGCTATAAGGATCCCCATAGGTGGAGGCACTGCGCCACTTGCCAAGCCAATTATAATCATGAACCCAGGCGCCAACCTATATCCCTTAGGCAGCACCACTTGCAGGTGGGTGTGCAGACAGAAGGGAAGGGGTGGTTACACTACATTTACTAAAATTTCAACCACCTCCCTCCTTCCACTCCCCCCCCTTTTACATCTCTAACAAGATGATCTCGCTCGTACAAGGGTGTGAAAATTCACTTCCTGATCATTGCGCTCCTGCTACTATCTTCCAGAGACATCAACCCAAACCCTGAGCCATGCCCTTCTGGCATCCAAGCATCAGCATCCTATGTCCCCTTCCTAAATAACCCTCTCGCTCTTCCCCGTGGCTTAAGAATTTTACAGCTAAACATACGCAACATTCTTCCTAAGTTAGATTTACTCCAGCCCCTAGTTATTTCACTTGCCCCTGATGTTATCATCCTCCTCTCAGAAACGTGGCTCAATCACAATATTGGTGACTCCTCCCTCTCCATCCCGGAGTACAATATATCCCGACAAGAATGTTCCAGGGGAGGAGGAGTGGCAATGTGAGTCTCCTCGGTCATATAATTTGCTACCATCCTCAAAATGTCAATCCCGAAAGCCTACGAGTTACTAATCCTTAAACTTTCCCTTCCATTCTCTTTACCCATTTATGTTGCTGGTGCCTACTGTCGCCCTGGTCTCCCCTCCTCTGCTGGCACTGATCTAATTAGTACAATACCTTCTCATACTCCTTCAAGTGAAACATATATAATGGGGGACTTCAGCCATACCTGTATAACCAACCAGACCACTGGCATTACTAGAATCCTATTAGTATTAGTGTTAGGAAGGCAGCAGGCAGCTGGTAGGGAGCTCACTAGGGGCTCCTTACATAATGACATCATTGTTTACTCAGCTAGCCTGAGGGAAAAATGATTAGGTCATTTAGAATTCTCGCAGCAGCATAAGCCACACTGCGTGGATAGCTGCCCTGGGGAGCTTAGAATGCTCAGTTCCTTGTAGAGTGTAGTGGAGTGAGGAGGTGAGAATGGCAGAAGGACTGCCAGTGGGCTCTGACAGAGGGCCCAGGATTTCTCACCCTAGTCGAGTGTCATTTCCAGCTTCCAGTTGAAGTGGTGGAGACAAGACTACAGCAGGTGTTTCTGATTTCTACTCCCTGTGAAGTGAAAGGATCTGCTTGTTCTCTGTGGACTCAAGAGGCAATCCCCTGAATGTTCTGAGGTGTTTTCAGCTGCCTTGGTATAGGACCTGAAACAGACTATGTGGACCTGCTACCCAGAAGAGTGCCTTTCCTGTTTCTTTTTGGTTGTTCCATGCCCAGTGGACAGAACAAGTTTCTGTGAGTACTGTAAGAGAGACTAGACCTCCACATGTTCTTAGGGGAGTGGATAGTCTGGGGTGCGTGTGCCCATGGATAAGGCTGGATCGCACCTATCAATGCTGCTAGTCTCACCAGTGTGGGTGAAGAAAGTTACATTGTGGACCCCAGTGAGTGCAGTTTATTTTCTCTCTGTCACCCCAGTGTTGTGACAAGTAAAGTATGGGACCTCTAGCATTTCAGTGTGGAATGGGGGTTTCAATGGTGCAACTCTGAAGAACGGCAGAGTCTGTCAGCTGGGGCCAAGGGTGGAAGGAACACCATCTAAGTGCTTGCAAGGTAGGGCTTCCTGGTTCGTAAAAGGCACCAATATTTTTACCTGAGCGAGTGGCCATGCTGCATGTTAAGGTGTGTGGCTGAGTTTTCACATAACTGCACCTATGTCCGAGAAGAGTTTTGAGTGTGTGGCTTAGATTTCACTAAAAAATACTCATGGAAAAAGAGAGATGTTCATGTGCATAGCCCAGTGTCCACAGATGCACTTTTGGGAATTTGAGAAGATGTTGTTTCTGTTTTGTTCATGAATAGTACTGCAATCCAAGGAGAGTGCTTGGATTTTTTTACCTGTCCAGCCTGGGCCAACCCTTGGGGGTCCACTTCAGCTTTTACTTGCCATCTTTGAATAAAGCCATACTGCACAATCCCAGTCACTGTTATGGACATTCCGATTATTGCTTCTGGTTGTGTGGATTTACTGGGGCCCCCTCAGCAGGTCAGATCAAGCATATGCCTAGCAGCCTCCACCCAGGACCTGGGTAGTGTTATTTACACAGGGTTCAAGCTGTTTGTTTCTGTACCCCCACCCTTCTCTTCCTCAAGAAAATGAGCCAGATATACATCCTAATGCCAAGGGTGGTACCTACCTTTTAGTAATCCAAATGGTACACCAGTATATGGGCACCAGTGTTTCCAGATATTTAATGGGGAGTGTGCACACTAGTTAAAAAAGTGTCCTGGGGGTTACAACTGGTTATCCCCCCTTCCTTAATAAAGCACGTAATGATATCACTACCCATAATGTATCGCAACTCATTCTAGAATCTACGCATGAACAATAAAACTAGTAACCACTCCCTAACTGACTGGGCCCCTCACTTCCCACCCTCACAGGGTTATTAAATCTGGTGTTTTACCAGATGCCCTGAGCGACCATCACATGACCCATTTAGTACGCAAAATTCACAGGGTCAAGGCCTACCCCCCCCCCCGAAAACCCTACAATATCATTCATACAAATCCCTGAACCTCACTCCCCTCCTTCATGACCTGGCCCACACAAACGGGACCCTATTACCTCATCTAACACTATAGATAATGCTTACAACTATTTTCATGATAAATTCTTGGAAATTTGGAACAAACATGACCCAATGTGATGCGCCAGGATTAGGGGCTAACCACCTCCCATGGATCACCCCTGAACTCTTGGTGTGCCTAAGAGCCCGTGACCAAGCTTGGTCAACTCACAAAGCCTCTAAGCTTCCTCAAGACTATGCCACCTACTGCTCACTTCGGAATAGGTGCACTAAAGTTACTTGCTTAGCTAAAGCTGGTTATTTCTCTTCTACCTTCCAGGCCAGCATTAACAATCCACTTAAATTCTGAAAGGTAACTCACTCCCTTTTTTCCCTCCTCTGCCCCTCCTACCCCTCTCCTTCAAATACACAGCACCCGTGTAACTGATCACCTTAGTATGGCCACTGATTTTAACTCTTATTTCACCTCCTGTGCCTCTGCTCTCCTATCCTCCTTAACACCTTCCCCACCTGCTGACCCCCCCATCTCTCCCCTCTTCATCAAACTCCTTCTCCTTTAGCAAAATTTCACCCTCTGACACCTTGGATATGTTATATGCATTTAACCCCTCCAAAGGCAGCCCGCCTGATGGTTTGGACCCTAAGCTGTTATACCTATCAGCTCCTGCCATCTCTGCCCCACTATCAGACCTTCTCAACCTTTCCTTCTCTATGGATACTATCCCATCTATATGGAAGCATGCCACTGTACTCCCCCAGCCTAAGGGTGGCGATCCCTCTACTCCTGCTAATTATCACCCCATTTCTCTCCTTCCAACCTTTGCCAAGATCCAAAAACATCTGGTTCTCTCACAACTATCTTCCTATCTCTCTGATTCTAACTTTTTCAATCCATACCAATCTGGGTTCCGGATGAATCACTCCACTACTACCTCCCGATCAGGCTCACTGACTCCATCCTCTCTGGGAAGAACAGTGGCCATATTACTTCAGTCATTTTTGTCGATCTAGCAAAGGCTTTTGACACAGTCTCCCACACCCTTCTACTAAACTCCCTCTCCTTGGCTGGCTTATTCGACTCTGCTACAAGCTGGTTCCATGCATACCTGGCAGGTAGGATCTAGCTGGTCAGAACAGCCAACTCCACATTCCCTCCTCTCCCCATCAACACTGGCGTATTCCAGGGGTCCGTTCTGGGTCCTATCTTATTCCCCATATTCCTAAACGACCTTCCCTCAGCCTGATCATCCACCTCTATTGATATGTATGCCAATGACACTGTCCTCTTCATGTCAGGATAGTCCCCTGTTGATGTAGAAACCAGACTTCGGCATGATTTCAATAAAGTTCAGCACTGGTTCAGCTCCCATCAACTCTCCCTCAATACCAAGAAGATGGTCTCAATGACCTTTTGCACTAGGCAGAGACTCGATCAGCTCCCCTTCCTGCCCTCCTTCCACACCCTAGACGGGACAGTACTTGAGGACACCATGTCCTTTAGGTACTTGGAGGTTTGGCTTGATCAACACCTCAACTTCTCTGGTCAGGTGGATGCTATCCTGAAGAAATTGCGCCCCAAGCTTGGCGCCTTATACAGGAACTGTAGCTGCCTCCCGCTACCGGCTAGACGCAAACTTGTCCAGAAGATGATCCTACCTATTTCTGACTACTGTGACATGGTCTACAGTGCCACTCCCAAGTCTTCCCTAACCAGACTGTACATGCTTTTTAATTCCTTCTGTCGTTTTGCTCTCGACTCCTCCCCTCGCACACACCACTGTAATCTGTATCACTCCCTGACTTTTCCCCCATTAGACAATCGCTGCCATCTCCACTGTGCCAAATTAGTGTCTAAATTTTGGTTTGGTACACTTCCCACTTATCTTACCTCCTCTCTTTCCATCCTCCCCCCACCAGACCATTCCCTTACATCTTATGACTCATCTACTGGTAGTTCCATGGAGGTCAATCGCTGTAGGCCAAATGGCCTTCTCACATCGGTTTCCCAAACTATGGAACTCTTCCTCCCCACACTCCCATCTCCTTAGCTCTACAAAACTTCTTCTCGGTAAATTGTACTTGCGGGTAATCTCCCCTTTCCCATTACCTAACTCTATCCTGTTCACCTGCAGCAGAGTCAATGTACGGCTGTCCCTCTGTTAAGCTCTACATGAGATGTAACAGTTACCTGTTCACAGAATTGTTAGCAATTGTAAATTATTGCCCTTATATGTTCATTATCTTCTGTAATGCGGCACTGTTTACAATGTCATGATCCACTGTACAAATTGTACTGTTTTGTTTGGATATATGAATGAGTATATATTTTCATATTCTATGCAAAAAACTTTATTAATGTATCATTTAGGGTTAAAACACAAAAAGTCAGGAAATGAGACCTTTAGGGTTGCCCCATCCCGCCCTCGTGGACCCGCCCATCATCCCAAGATTGACAGCTGACGGGTTGTGTCATTGGGGTTGTGAGGCCTAAATGTCACCCCATTCCATCTGTATTCATATTCACAAGACACAGTAAAGAAGAATGGGGTGACATTTAGGCCTCACTCCGACAGCCGCAGTCAGCTATCAATCTGGATGACAGAGTCGAAAGATAGGCAACCTAAAATCTCATTCTGACTTTGTTTCTTCATAATCATTAACAAAAGTTTTGCATAAATTCCTTTACTTTTTGAGAAAGAATAGAAAAGTAGAAAGTTGCACAAGTTAGTGGGAGCGAGCCCTCTGTGCCCCAGGCTTCCACCAACTTGCAAATTCCTGCCTAAGATAAGAATTCAAGTACTGAATATCATATGTATTGCTGGCAGCGCATATGGCTGGGAGTGTGGGGCCCACCACCTTGAAAGAAAGCGAAGTGTCAGTCTTCAGAGTGGCATAATTCAACACCTGTTTACATGTCAGACACCTAACCACTACAAAGTACCTCCATGGCAGTAACGCTAGGCACCCTATAAATGTGAAGCCAGTACCACAATGCAAAACGCCATATGCAAAACATGAAGTGTGTCATGCAATATGGGTGTGGCAAATGAATTTTCCAACACCTAAACATCATAATTCACATTGACAGCACATCCCCTCAACACACTCCAAATTTCAATGTAAAAGACCAAATTGTTTCCGAGATATAAAATTTGAAAGTTTCAGGTTTTCATTTATTACACTGGCCGAATTCCACACCTATTAACATTTTACACACCTAACGACTGAAAAGTACATCTATGGCAGTAAGGCTAGCTACCCTAGTAATTTAAAGCCACTATCACCATGGAAAACACTGTTCGCATAACGTAAACTGCGTCACACAGTATTTCTGCAAAAAATGTAAGTACTATAATTCACATCTACAGGACATGCCGTCAACACCCTCCAAATTTCAAGTTAAAAGACCAAACCATTTCAGAGATATTTAATTTGAAAAATTGTTAAAATTGTGCTATCTGGTCCCTCGCTATCTGGCCATCTAGGCCTTCCCTCGCGATTAAAGAATTTGCAGGCTCACGATCAAAGAATAAAAAATGTTAAAACAATTTTTAGAGAAAAATACATGAAACCACAGCCATGACTCGACAGAACAAAGATGCTTGAGCAGATCTGACCCTAGTTTACCTTTAGAAGTGACCCCTGTGCTGAGAAAATTTAATTTTTCATTTGTCCATCTAGTCGCGCCCTCGTGATCAAAGATTGTGGTCAAAGAATCTCAAGATCAAAGAATTTGCAGGCTTGCGATCAAAGAATTTGCAGGGTCTCGATCAAACAATAAAAAATGTTAAAAGTCAATTCTTAGGCAGAAATGCATGAAACCACAGTCATGCCTCGATAGAACAAAGCCCCCTGAGCAAAACCCACCCTCATTTGGCTTAATAAGCCATCTCTGATCTGAGAAAATTGATTTTTTCAAGTGGCCATCTAGTCACACCCCCACGATCAAAGATCGCGGTCAAAGAATCTCACGATTAAAGAATCTGCAGGCTTGCAATCAAAGATCATTAGCGAGCCACAATCAAAGAGTAAAAAAGTTAAAAACTCTATTTTTTTGACCATTTTGAAAGAAACCACAGGCATGGCTCGATACAGGCAAGACCCATGAGCAAAACTCACCATAATTTCACCTCAGAAGTACCCCCTGGGCAGAGATATCTGAATTTTTACAACCGCAAACTAAACACAAGATGGCGGCCATCGCGATCAAAGAATTCCTCATGATCTAAGATTCTTCGATAGCGAGCCTGCAAATTCTTTGATCGCGAGATGGGACTAGATGGCCAAAACCCCACTCTTCTTTTGCAAAACAACCATATAAATTTCCCCACTTACTTATAATGGAAATTAAAAGTTTAGTAACTTTTGAATGGATTAATATTTTTTCACCCAAAAAAATGGCATATTGCTAGACCCAAGCTCTTTCAGCTGAGCAAAGTTGCAGAGCAGCACGCCACACCACGGCCGTGCAGCGCCACGGACAAAATCAAAAAAGCTGCCCACATAACTGGCGAGAAGTGCATTTTCGGTATTTTGGTGTGCAAAAACTGTAAGTCCAACCGCAATGAAATCCAGCAAATCAAGAGATCTACCATGCCCCACAATGCATACCAAATATCATGCAAATCCGTTGAAAGGGTCCAAAGTTATTAACATGCAAAATTTTGACTTTAACATAGAAGAGGCTTCATAACCATAAATATAGGTGTGCAATCGCGCCCCTATAATATATTTCATGACCAAGCATACTGACATGCTACAGTAAAGGAGAATGGGGGGAGATTTAGGCCTCACAACCCCAATGACACACCAAGGCATCTGTCAGACTGTGGAGGATTGGGGTGGTGTATTAACATACTAAAAAGCCAGCAGAATAGGCCAAATGGTCTGTCTTGTCTGCTCGAAAGCCAGCAACCTACTGGCTGCACGCCTCACCATCCCCCCCAGCCCCCAAGAGTGTCTTCTTTATGATCAGTTTCACCTTGAACCTATCCCACCAATTTTTGAAGTCCTCCACTTTGCCCTCCTCCACCAGCCTCCCGGGAAGTGCATTCCATGGCTCCAACACCCTCTCAGTGTAAAAATGCCTCCTTCGTTCCCCCTTGTAATTTCCCCCCCTCCAACTTCCACACATGTCTCCTGGTTACTCCCCCCTTATTCAGCCTAAATAACTCCCTGGATCCACTTCTAATTATTCCCTTTACATACTTGAAAACCTCTATCATGTCTCCTCTATCCCTCCTCTCCTCCAGTGAGTAAAGCCCAAGCTCTTCCAGTCTCTCGTCATAAGGCCTCCCCTCCATGCCCCTAATCATCCTAGTCGCTCTCTTCTGGACCCTCTCTAGCAGCGCTATGTCCTTCTTCAGATGAGTTCTCCAGAACTGTACACAATACTCAAGCTGCGGCCTGATCAAGGCATTATATAGAGGGAGGATCACTTCCCTGCTTCTGGACGTAATTCCCCAGGCTATGCAACCCAATATCCTGTTTGCCTTGGCTGCAGTCTTTCTACAGTTTTCAGAATTATTCTTTTTAACATCTACCACCACCCCTAAATCCCTTTCTCCCAATGTTGCTTGCAGTGTGATCCTCCCCAGGGTGTATACATGTCCCGAGTTATTGACCCCCAAATGAAGTACCTTACATTTCTCAGCATTAAATTTCAGTCCCCACCTCCTTGACCACCCAACCAGGGTATCCAGATCCCCCTGGACAGTCTCCCTCGCTTCCTCACTATCCACCAGTGCTCCCAATTTTGAATCATCCGCAAAGAGACTCAACCTATTCCTAATCCCCCTCCCTATATCTGAGACGCAGGCATTGAACAAAAGTGGCCCCAATACTGAACCTTGAGGGACTCCACTGATAACCTTCCTGGGGGAGGATATTATCCCACCCACCATTACCCTCTGTAAACGCCCCAAAAGCCAATTTTCAACCCAGTTTAGCTCCTGTCCACCCATCCCCATCTCCCCCATTTTCGCTATCAGTCCATTATGAGGTAATGAATCAAACGCCTTGCTGAAATCTAGGTATAGGACATCCACCGGCCTATGTCTATCCAAGGCCCCCGTCACCCAATCATAAAACTCTACAAGGCTGGTCTGACACAATCTTCCCGGGACAAGGCCATACTGTTTATCATCCTGGTGCCCCAACTTTTCCAACTGCCTCCCAAGCCTCTCCTTAATAAAGCCCTCCATTACTCTGCCCACTACAGACGTTAGACTGACCGGCCTATAGTTCCCCATCTCCTCCCTAGACCCCCCCTTATGTACAGGCACTACATAAGCCACCCTCCAGTCCTGTGGCACCCATCCCGTCTGCAGAGAGATGTTAGAGTGCACTGATGCTGCCTCCCACCACCCCCCCAAATGATCCCACTATCTTACCATCTCCCCCTTCCCTGTAGTGATTTTACCCTTAAATTTAGCCCACCCTCATTTCAACCCCCCACTGATGTCCTCAAAACCAGTTCCTCAGATAGTGCATTCCATGCTGTCATCACCCTCTCAGTGAAAAAGTGCCTTCTCCTCTCCCTTCTGAACCTCCCCCCTCCAACTTTAGACTATGCCCCCTTATGATCCCTTACCTTCTAATTCTAAACAGAACCTCCAGACTTACCCTATTAATGCCCTTCAGATACCTGAAGGTCTCAGTCATATCCCCCGTCCCTTCTGACCTCAAGCGAGTACCTATTGAGCATCTGTAATCTCTCGTCCTAGGTCTTTTCCCTCATCCCACTCAGCATCTTGGTTCTCTTCTCTGTACCCCTTCCATCAGTCTGACGTCCCTTTTTAAACAGTGATGCCAGAACTGCACACAGTACTCCAAGTGTGGCCTCACCAATGCCCTGTACAGCGACAAAATCACCTCCTCACTCCTTGAGGTGATTCCCCTTGCTATACACCTCAGCATCCTATTAGCCTTTGCTGCCGCTTTTCTACATTGAGCAGTGTTATTCATATGGCCTGTGACTAGCACACCCAGATCTTTTTTCTCAATGGATACCAATAACTGCACACCTCCCAGCTTATAACTGAATCCAGGATTCCTAATCCCAAAGTGCATAACCCTGCACTTCTTAGCATTGATGTCCAACTGCCAGGTACTTGACCACCTCTCCAAGGTTTCTAGGTCCTTCTGCAGCACACCCCATCCACCACTGCTCCCACTTTGGTATCATCAGCAAACATACTTATCCGACTCCGAACTCCAACTGCCATGTCTGCTACACAGATGCTGAATAAAACTGGGCCCAGCACTAAGCCCTGTGGTACCCCACTGATAACCTCCCATGGTGTAGATATTTCCCTCCTTACCACCACCCTCTGCTGCCTCTTTTCCAGCCAGCTCCCAATCCATCTAACCACCCTATGCTAACCCCCAGGTCTCTCAGTTTGCCTATCAGTCCCTTGAGTGGCACAGAGTCGAAGGCCTTACTGAAGTCCAAGTACAGAACATCCACTGCATTACCATCATCCAAACCCCTAGTCATCCAGTCATAGAAATCCACAAGGTTGGTCTGACAAGACCTACCCTTTGTGACCCCATGTTGCCGTTCATCTAACAGACAATTCTCCTCCAGAAATGCCATTATTTTTCTCTCAGGATAGTCTCCAATAATTTACCCACTACTGACGTGAGACTAACTGGCCTGTAGTTCCCTGGATCATCCCAAGAGCCTCCTTTGTGGACGGGTACCACATGTGCCACTCTCCAATTCCGAGGCACACATCCTGTTTGAAGGAACGTGTTGAAAATGTATGTCAGAGGCTCCGCCAGCACCTCCGCAAGTTCCCTCAAAACCCTCAAGTGTATCCCGTCTGGTCCTGCTGCTTTATCAGTTTGCAGAGTCCTTAGTCCCTCTAGTACCCTCTGCCTAGGGATGTCCTCATCCACCATCCTTGCTTCCTCAAAATTCCCCTCATTACTCTGCCTAAGATGACTAGGTACCCCCCCTTCTTTAACAGAAATATTCATTAAATATCTCTGCCTGTTTATCCCCCTTGTCTACCCATCCTTCATCCAAAATCTGCTCCCTTCACTTCCATCTCTCCAAGATATATCTGAAGAACCTGGTCTCACCCTGACTAATCCCTTGAGCAAGCCGTACTTCCTTCTCAGCCTTCACTACCCTTACCACCCTGGTCACCTCCCTGGAACTCCTAATATAATCCTCCTTATCAGCCTCTTTACAGGTCCTTTTATAATTCTTAAAAGGTTCCCATTGTTCTCTCACTATATGTAAACATTTTTTTTTTTATACAGTTTTCCCAGGACAGCCCAGATGAGATGCAACTTCTCATTTTCAGTGGGGTCCTGCTTTTGCCCATTGATACAGCTGAGAGGACAGAAGTACCGAAAGGCTATGTCACTTGCTCAGTGTCACAGAGTGAGTACAACAGGTGGCAGCAGTAAGTCTGTTGGTTCCAAGCTTGTGCACTAACAATGAAACCACAATGCCTCCTCCTAGTCTGAACTGAAGATCTGGCTTCTGCTTTACGAAACCAAGAAACAGCTATGGATGGTTTCCATGTGTTTTTGGGGGGCTCAAATATGTTAAGGGCCAATGACCAGTGTCTGGAGGAGGTGCACTGCAATGAAGAGTCCCTTACCAAAACAGGTAGGTCATCACGGAATGCAGCTAAAAGGAATGAAGGTGTAGCGACAGATCCCAAAATCAATGGTGGTAGTGCAGGTCAGGCATCTCAGCACAGCATAGTGCACTAGCAGATCCCATGATATAATCAAATCTAAGCTACCGAAACATGGTGCAACATTAAGCAAGCCACCTAACCTCTCTCTCTCTCTTGTAGTCCTCCCAGCAAGGTCTGAAATGGCAAACCTTGATTAGCAGGGTATTTTCTCTGTCAAACTGTCGTGTAGGGCAGCTTGCTGACAGGAAGGCACTCATTGCAGCGGCAGTTCAGAGCTTTTAGCCGATTGTTTCGTGAGGGCACAGTTTAGGCCCATACCCTTCCCACCCCACCCACTCCTGGAAACAGTTCCTTTATACCTGGGGTTCTGACATAATTTCCTCAAGCGGGCAAGGTGCATATAACTGTCATATCCTCTCTAGCACACTGCACTGACAATATAAGCATACACATTATATAAATACATATATTTCTATATAACAAACCAATCTCACACACACAAAAAACTAAACAAGGTAGACAGTTATGTGGGGAGTAGTGCAATGTAATGGCTGTGGGGCAGCAGCCTTCCAGGAGTCCTTCTGGAGGCTGAGATGCTGACCTATTTGCAGACAACTATCTGCCCTGAGGGAGGAAGTTGCCAGTCTTCAGGCCACACTGGACAGTAGCAAGGGAACCTCCCCATCCAGGGAGCACCAGAGCCATCATCACTACCTCAGAGGTTGCGAAGAAAGCACAGCAGTTGGATGACAGTGGGCTCAGGGAGGGTAAGGGTGGTGAAACAGAGGCACACCCAGTCAGTTGTTCCACTCCACAATCCATACACCATTCTGGGGGAGCATAGTTCCCCTATGGATGCACCCGCAGAGGAGACTAAGGAGGGTGCAGACAACTGTCACAAGGGAGGCCCAAAGGAAGGAGGCAGAGGGCATCACAGGGAAAGGAAGCAGCTCCTGGTGGGGGACTCAGTTATTAGGAGGATAGAACTGGGGGGAGCAGGGAAAACTGAAGTAAGGTGCCTTCCTGGTGCCATGGCTTGGAGGGACAGGAAGCGCATCCTTAGGATCATGAGAACAGTTGCACGGGAGTCTGAGCTGGACATCATTGTCCACCTAGGGACAAATGACTTGGCTCATCATGAGATCAGAGCAGTGCAGAAGGACTTTGTAGAGTTGGGGAGGGGCTTAAGACAAGTAGCACACACAGTATGCTTCTCAGAGGTGCTGCCTGTCAGTGGCATGGGTGAGGCGAGGGTACTTTGCACCATGCAGTTTAACGAATGGTTGAAAAAATGGTGTGGAGTACAGGGGTTTGGCTTCATTGGGGACTGGGGTTCCATCTGGAGGGACACCAGCCTATACTGGCAGGATGGCCTGTATCTGTCCAGGAAGGGAACAGGTCTTTTAGGCAATCAGTTTAAATACTTCATTGGCAAGCTTTTAAACTAGTCAAAGGGGGAGGCACTGATAAGCAGCAGGAAAATCCCAGCCTCCCCCTACAAAACAGTGTACTAAATGAGAAAAGACCAAGGTAGAAAGGTCAGTGGGGATGCTGCTACAGAAGGAAAGCCATCAAAAATGGAAAGCAACAGTACCAATGCCTGTAGTCTGGGTAACAAGCTTCCTGAATTAGTGGCCTTGATGGAGGAGGAACATCTGGATATCGTGGCAGTCACAGAAACATGGTACACATAGAACCATGACTGGGACGTAAACATACCAGAATACACTATCTACAGGAGGGACAGGGAAGGTAAAAGAGGAGGAGGAGTAGCTCTCTACATAAGAGAAGGAATCAAAGCAACAGAACAAAAGGGTAAACAGGGAGGAGAAGTACCACCGTGGGTCAATTTGGAGGCAGGCAATGGCACCACAATCCGCACAGGGGTTGTATACAGACCCCCCACTCAGAGGGAGGAAACGGACAAGGAAATGATAGAAAGTATACCTAGAATGGCAGATAAAGGGGAGATATTGCTGATGGGTGATCCGAATATGCCAGATGTTAACTGGAGTGCAGTTGCAGCAGCCACTTCTAAGAGTGAGGTTATTCTAGATGCCCTACAGGGGGCATGCCTTAGACAACTAGTATTGGAACCCACTCGAGAGGGAGCAATCTTAGACCTGGTCCTCTCAAATGGAGATGGATAGAGGATCACAGATGTAGAAGTGGGTAGCCATCTGGGAACTAGCGACCATCGAACAGTATGGTTCACAATAAACACAGCAATAGAGTCAAGCCATACAAAGGCAAAAGTACTGGACTTCAGGAGGGCTGACTTTGCCAAAATGGGTGAGTGCCTAAGGAATGCACTAGCAAATGGGCAGGAAGGAGGGGTGGGAGAATAATAAAACTGCCATCACAGAGGTAACAAGCCTTTGTGTGAAGCAAATAAACAAAACAAAATGATGTAAGAAACCACTATGGTTCTCAAAGGAGGTGGCAGTGAAGGTTCAAGAGAAAAGAAAGCATTCAGAAAGTACAAGGAATCACAGAAGGAGCAGGACAGAGAATTGTATCAGTTAAAGCAAAGGAAGCTGGGAAGGCAGTCAGAACAGCAAGGCCCGAACTGAGGAAAAGATAGCCAACTCAGTTAAGAAGGGGCTAAAACCTTTTAGGTATATCAGGAGCGAAGGAAGACTAAGGGAGGGATAGTGAGGCTTAATAAAGGGGAGGGGGGTGGGCAGAAGGTGACTGTGAAAAGGCAGAGATACTAAACAAATATTTTTGCTCAGTATTTACAAATGAAGAGGGGGAGGTACCTAAAACAAACAACAGAAACACTTTCGATACAGAAGTTGATACCAGCCCATTTATAGAAGAAAGGGTTCTGAAAGAACTCTTAAAACTGAAGGTGGACAAAGCAATAGAGCCCGATGGGATTCATCCCAAAATTCTAAACAAACCAAGGGTAGAACTAGTGACACCACTGACTACCCTCTTTAACAAATCATGGGAGGATGGGGTGGTACCTGAGGACTGGAGGAGGGCAGATGTGATTCCCTTCACAAAAGTGGGAGCAGGGCAGAAGCCGGAAACTACAGACCTGTTAGTTTAACCTCAGTGATAGGGAAAATGATGGAATCACTTCTGAAGGAAAGAACTGTCGAGTACCTAGAGGCCAGAGAGGCACAGGACCCAAGGCAGCATGGATTTACAGCAGAAAGGTCATGCCAGATGAATCTAATAGATTTCTTTGACTGGGTGACCAAAGTAGTAGATCAGGGAGGGGCTGTGGACATGGCCTACCTAGACTTTAGCAAGGCATTTGACTCAGTCCCACACAAAAGATTAATATACAAGCTAGCCAGCCTGGGAGTGGGTCCCAAGATGATAGCCTGGGTAAAGAATTGGCTGGAGAATAGGACATACAGGGTAATAGTAAATGGAGTCCACTCTGAAGAAAGGGGGGTTACTAGTGGGGTGCCGCAGGGTTCAGTATTAGGACCGGTCCTCTTCAATGTCTTTGTAAGCGACACTGCAGAGGGACTGGAAGGAAAAGTATGTCTCTTTGCAGATGATACAAAGATCTGCAACAGAGTTGATGCACAAGGTGGGGTGGAAAGGATGAGAAGGGACTTGGCAAGGTTAGAGGAATGGTCAAATGTATGGCAGCTTAGATTTAATGCTAAGAAGTGCAAGGTAATGCACCTGGGAAACAAAAACCCAGGGGAAGAGTACACAACGGGGGGTGAGATACTAACAACAACAAAAATGGAAAGGGACCTGGGGGTAGTCATATCAGATGACTTAAAGGTGGGCAAGCAATGTGAGAAGGCAGTAAGAAGGGCTGGAGGGATACTGGGATGCATAGGGAGAGACCTCACCAGTAGAAAACAGGAAGTTGTTATCCCTCTGTATAGACAACTGGTGAGACCCCATCTGGAGTACTGTGTGCAGTTCTGGAGACCCAATCTCCACAAGGACATAGACAAGATAGAAGCTGTCCAGAGGAGGGCAACTAAAGTGGTGCAGGGTCTGCACTGGAAGACATATGAAGAGAGGCTAAAGGAGCTTAATATGTATAGCCTCGAGGAAAAAGGGAGAGGGGGGACATTATAGAAACTTTCAAGTACCTCAAGAGAATCAACAAAGTCCAAGAGGGTAGCATCTTTCAAAAGAGGTGTGCAAGAACAGGGGCACAATTTGAAGATGGGGGAGGAGGCTCAGAGGTAATGTGGAAGTATTATTTCACAGAGAGGGTTGTGGATGCATGGAGCGGCCTTCCAGAGGAGGTTGTGGAGTCAAAAACAGTGGTTGAATTCAGGCATGCATGGGACAGCCATAAGGCAATTCTAGGGGGTTGGGGTAGAAAGAGGTAGGCTGCTAGTTAACTAGGATCTGCAGCTTAGCCATTAGGTAGGGAAATGGGCAGACTGGGTGGGCCAAGCGGTCCTTATCTGCTGTCAAATTCTATGTTTCTATGTGCTTCACCCTACTCAGAAACAGTCATTAGCTTGTTTAAGTCATCATCTCTGTTCAGAAAACTCATCACACCTGAACTGCTTGTCATGAACTAGTGTGAATGTTGCGCACTACTCTCCTCTCCGAACCAGAAGGTTGACAGAGGTGAAGAGACTTGCTCAAGGTCATGGAGTACATTGTGTGGCCAGGCTGAGATTAAGGTGAGGCGCTTCTGGCTTGTAGTGCTGTGCTCAAAACACTACTTCAGTACACTCACACATACCTTATACAGGTCTTCAATGCACTGGATCAAGTCGGCTTCCTCCACAATACCAGTCCCTGGCTGCAGCTCCTCCTCTGCTACACCTACATAAACCAAGAACAAGCATTACCAAGAAGGTGGCATTCACTCTGTCCTCTAATTCTGCAGCAAAAATACTGCTGGCCAAGCAATCTGTGAACACAGTCCCGGACATGATTTATCACTGTGCCTGTAATCTTTTTTGCATTTTAAATTTTGCTTATGTGTGTCTTTAGTTGTTCCCCATTCTGTGCTATCCCCAGGCAGCCTGTCCTCTGGGATCAGAGTATGCACAGTCACAAGCCCACTCACGTAATACAAAACAATCTTGTTATGTATAATATCATTCACACACCAGGTCAAAAGACACTTTAGAGAGGAAACCATTGCAGGACAGCAAAAGTGCACCCAGGCATTCGCACAGCACACATTTGTAAATCATTTATTTTCTGGCACAAGTCCCAGGCTGCGGGCCATTCTTAAAGCAGCAGTGCAACAAAACTGGGCAAATAATTTGACAATTTTATTTTATCATAAAAGGAAACTCTCCTCAGAATCAGTACGATGGTTCAGCAGCTACCTTCACAATCGCTCAAAAAAGGTCAAAATAGAGGGTAATACTGCTGATAACAGACCAGTCCGCTCAGGAGTCCCACAAGGATCAATTCTGGGACCCCTACTGTTCAGTTTATTCCTAAACAAACTGCCATCCTCATGCCTGGGCCGAATGCTCCTATACACAGACGATGCGGTCATACTCAACAACAACCCTAATCCTGAACAACTGACGATGGATCTCCAAAAGGGGTTCTCAGCCGCTGAAAAATGGTTTACAGATCACAGACTAGTCATGCACTGCAAAACAACTAAGACTATGATGTTCACCAGCACACAGAGTAAGCATAAGGCCTCCCCCCCCCGCAATCAGGAATGCCAATGGGGACCCACTGGAACACGTCCAGCAGTTCAGGTACCTGGGCATCACACTCAACTCTACACTTTCTTAAGCCCAACATATCGACAAGACAGCAAGGGCGATTAATACAAGAACAGGGATCCTATACAACCACAGACACTGCCTAACACATGAGGCATTGAACCTGGCCATCAACAGCTCGACAGTCTCCCTCGTCGACTATGGTCTGGCAATCTACGGGTCAGCGACAGACACAGCCCTAAATCACATCACCACTGCAGTAAACAAGGCAGGCAGACTGCTCACAGGTGTGAAAAGACTAACACACACCTGTGAGCTCTATACCCAGGCAGGTTGGCTGCAACTGAAGGACAGAATAAACTACCAAACGTGCCCCATCGCCAAGAAATACTCCCTCAACCAACTACCTACAGCAGTCCAGAACCTCCTAACTCCACACTCAAGCACCCGACCCACAAGGAACTCCTCCACTCAGACCTACAAAGTTCCCAGATGCCACACAGCACTGGCACAACTTGCCTTTTACTATCATGCTCCACTATGGACCAATGCCTTACCTCCTGATGTTATCAATGCCACATCTACTGGATCATTCAAATGCAGACTCTGGCAGCACCTAGTAAAATCTAGTAAATGTGACAGCTACCATTAGCACCCTCCCGGAGCATCAACTAACTACCTGCACTAACCTCCTGACAACTCACTGGGTTGAGGGACCCCACCACTCCTAACACTTTAGGTTATACCTACCCCCAATCATGACATCGCTCCCACTTCCCTACCCCTCAGATGCTCCCAACTACCTTACTCCTTCCAACCATGTTTGTAAACCCTACTTCTCACCTCGGAGAGCTTCCAAGTAGGGTGTTAACCTCTGACGCAGGCTAGCTGCTAAACTGCCCAAGCTGTTTAATGCTGTTGTACCCCTATAACTTACCTGTACCACACGTAACCCTGTCCTCTGTATTGTATTGTCTATGTAACTGACATGGAACCTATAAATGAGCATCAGCTCCCCTGGTGTAATCCTAGACCTCAATAAATAAAAAACAAAATAAAGCCATCTTCTAGTTTTATTTGGGGGTTAAATATTCTAGTTCTGCCAAAAATAAGAGTATTTTATAGATGTTTTAGTTTGGTTTTTTTCTCAAAAAAGAAAGTGGTGCCACATTTAGCGTAGTAACAGCATTACAGAGCTGGCAAGGGTTAGGATCGAGAAAATAAATTAAAAAAATCATGGTGAGCAGCACAGGCGATCCTAGAAAAGTAGTAAGTCAGGTGCCCACAACAGCATGAGTTCAGAAAGCTACATAGTACCAGCACTGCCCTTACTGAACTCGCTAGCTACCTGCATGAAGCACTCGACAGCGGAGACATGGTTGGAGCCATTTATATTAATCTGACCAAGGCCTCCAACTTAGTCCATTGCAAGCTGGTACTTTACCAGCTCTCCTCCCTTGGCCTATCACTGGACACGGTAATGTGGTTTTGAAGCTACCTCTCTAACTAGTCTCAGCAAGCAAAAATAGATAGGTCTCTCTCTGACACAAGGGATGGTTCAATCAGGGTATCCCAGGGCTCAATACTTGGCCACCTCCTAGTTAGACTGTTTATTAATAATCTACCTCAGGCCTGTTGGTCTACTAGAGTACTACTGTATGCAGATCATGCAGGCATCTTCTCCAGAAATACCAGTCACTGTAAAATCACTGCAGACCTCTACACCAGTTTCGGGTACCTGGAAAAATGGTTTACTGCCAACAAGCTGGTGCTGAATTACAAAAAAATGATAACTATGCTCTTCTCAGGCCCACTACTGGAAAAAAAAAAAACATCCCTCCACTGGTCATCCTGAACAAAAAGGGTCATACCTGAAAATACGCATTCCTTGTCTAGTGTGCTTAGCCGGTAAACAAAGGCTAATAAATAAATAAATGAAAAGGTGTGGAACAAGTACAAACTGTTATGTACTTCGAGGTCCTTCTGGATGATACCCTCTCATTTGCCCCGCACGGGGACAGCATCGTGGCCACCACTAACAGAAGACTGGGTGCTTTGTATAGGAATGACCACAACCTTACACTGGGAGCCAGACGCCTTGTTGTCTCTAGCACTATCATGTCCCTCACTGACTATGGCCTCCCTGTGTATGCTGCTGCTTGTGACACTTTATTAAACAGGATAAAAGTGATCTGCAATAAAGCTTCTTGATTTGTTCTAGGAGCCGATAAGCTCACCTACACCTATACCCTATACTCACCGACCCAACTGGCTACCCCTGCATGACAGAATAAAATACCAACCCTGTCTGCTTGCCAGAAAGTCGCTACTGAGTCTCACACCTCTGGCCAAACATGCTAACAAGCAATATGGCACTAGAAGCATGTCAAGCTCTGCTGTAGAACTTCCTCGCTGGAGAACCAGTCAAGGGAATTGCTGCTTTGCTGAGCAGGTATGAATGAACTACATGAATCCATTCTTAGCCTACCAAACATTGCCCACTTTAAAAAGCTTTGTGTTGAGGCCGGCCCAGTGGCACAGTGGGTTGAGGCATCCATGCCTCCCTGCTGTCATGCTGGTGACCCGAGTTCGTGAACGGACTCAGGAGCTCGGCCAGGAGAGAGAAGATCGAACGTCCACAGGACAGCTTTCTTCCTTCAGGGAGAGGGATTCCGTGACATGCTGTTTGACTGCCACCTGGAGGAATTCAGATGGCAGTGCGTGTGTAGTCTTGTAATCTGAGGGAAGAGCCGGCATATGGAGTGCTGAGGGCGCCTCTGCGGAGGTGCAGCACACACGCTGTGCTCACTGCACATCCAGCCGAGCCAGAGGAGAAAAATCAGGTGGAAAAACATGGAGGATGGGATTCATGAAGCCTGCCCAGCTAGCACCAGTGGCCCATCCAGTCTCAGGGGAATGGCGGAGACTCGGAATGGATGTTACGGGACCCAGCCTGCCAAAGGAGGAATAAAAACCTATATAGGAAAAAAAAGATTTGTGTGCAGCCCTCTCCCCCAACTCCAACTGCACCTGTCACCAATAATCCAAAATCATGCACTGATGGTCCTACAACCCCACACAGTAGCGTCACTGTCTGCTTAATCATTCCCTACTCACCTATTACACGCTCTGTTTGTATTGACTATGTTCCACTGGAATTGCTGTTATTGTTTTTTGTTCTGTTTGTAACTACCCTTTAACGTGGAACCTCTGTAAATGAGAAGCTGCGCTCAAATGTACTCCCCGAATATATTAAAATAAAACCAGTATGATAATATTTTTAATAATTGCAGTGGAAACTAGCTTTCTGGAAAAATATTTTTAATTGCACTGCTGCTTTAACTTACATTGGTCTATTTTATTACTACAGTGTTTGGGGAGGAGAACATGTCACAGGCCACAGCTGTAGTTGAGAAAAGCCCTGTCCACACTACACCGCTCCGGCCCAGTAACAGATGCAATCCATTATGGCCGGGGAGCGGTGCAGTGTGCCCACACACCTGGCAGTGTCCATTACGGACCGGCACCACCAATCCACACTTGAGGCTGGGCGACAGGTGCAGTGGCGCCAATCCCACTAATGCAGCTCACGCTGCGCTTGGGCCCTGCAGGGGACCATTACCACCCGTCTACACTACCGCGTAACGTTACCAAAGTAGGACGGTTTCTAACTGTTGTTGAAACCACCTCATATGTGGTTTCAACAAGCGATTCTAACCCTCTGTAACATTACAAGTGTAAAACGCAAACCGTTGCAGTAACGGTTTGGGCACTCTGTAATGTTACAGAGGCGTAGTATGGACAGGGCCAAAGACTTGCTGGTTAGTGAGTAATGGTTTACAAATAGCGTTCTATAATTTAGAATACACGTATAAACACAGCATGTAAGGGGTGAGGTCAACAGTTCAATGTAAGATAAAAATACAAAGAGCTATTTATTTGAAAATTGGTAACTGGCAAAGGCACTCTGAGGCTTGTTTCCAGGTGCGACCGGGGGTTACAAACAAGATTTCATTGACATCAGTAAGCAATTACAGCAACAATGACAAAGTACATGAGCAAAAGAGGTACAAACAGGCAAACAACAACTACTGGTTGTGACAAGGACTTGTAGCACAAACTCGCAGATACAGAATAAAGTGTGTGGTGATGTTGCTGTGACTGACGAAATCAGCCACTATCAGCCTAATAATGGGGAGTCAGAAGGATCTTTATTTTTTATACTTGTAAGCTGGATGAGCAATTTTGCACGCTTTCACAAGCAACAAGTTAAAATAAAAAAAAAAGCCATATAAACATGAATACAGTACAGACCCAAAAAAACAGTATAAAATGACGTCAGTACTATTGAAACAAACATTAAGTGCATGTACATTCATTCCTTCATAACAACCAATGTTTAAGTTTAGTATTGAATGTTCCAATGTTTGTGCAATAGGCAATTTTGTTGGGTACAGAGTTATAAAATCCAGATGCCCTATATGACACTGATTTTTGCCCAATCATTTTTTAAAAGAGGGAATTTGTTTTTGTATAATATTTTTATTCGATTTAGTTTTACTACAAAACAGTACTCACTCAACATACAGAAACAATCTGAACTTGAAAACAACACAACTTCATTAATGTACACAGACAAAAAAAAAAAAAGAAGATGCGATCAAGTAATCATACTTTGTGTTCATCTCTCCTCCTCCCATAAGTAACTGGACCATTTCCATGGCTAAAGTGCAACTACTTCACCGGGGGCATGTCTACAAAATTAATTCCCAGTCCTGCTTCTGTCCAAAGTCCTTTTCCCACCCCGTCCCCATTCTCAACTAAGGATACCCTCTCTCAGGATCCATCCTTCTTCTATAGTAAGAGAGGCCAGGAAAGGGGCACAATTTCTGTGAAAGCTGCCCTCCCTTCCCCATAGCTCATGAGTCAGCCTCTCCAGCCCCAAGTTTTGCAATACCATCTGTCTCCAGGTCTGCACAGTTGGAATAGCCTGGGAGATCCATGTATTTTGTATGCCATGACGGGCCAGCACAAAACACTCTAACCCATCTGGGGAGTAGCCATTCTTCCCCCTCTCCAACTTCCAACTCCAGACAGACACCCCCAAGGGACTACTGGCAGTTCTCTGCCTGCAACTCTGCTCACCTCAGTAACCACTGCTTTCCAGTACATCTGCAGCACAGGGCATGCTCAGAAGCAGTGCATGTCAGTTCCCCTGTCCACCCCACATCTACCACATAAAGGTGATGTCCCAGGGTGTGCTTTATGCACAGTCACAGGTGGAGAGCACAATCTGTGGAGAAATTTAAAGGACGCCTCCTTATACTTATTGCAGGCCATAATCCCTGCGTGCACTGGGAGCAGCACCTGTCAATCCTCCTCTGTTATAACCCTTCCTAAATCCCATTCCCACAATGCCCTCGTCCTAGCAGTTCTATCAGGGAGTATATGCTTCCCTCTTTTCACCGCCCGGCCAATAAAACCTTTCACCCTTTCCGGGGCCTGATAGACCATGGTCTCTACAAAATCCATTTTATATGCCCCCTTATCTTCCCTTTCTAGGCTACTCATAAACACCCGTACCTGCAGATATCTGAACATATGTCGGCCACCCCCTCCTACTATACCCTGCAGGGTTTGAAAAGAACAGAGCTGCCTGCAAGCCAAGAGGTGCCCCAGACTGCGAATACCCTTTTGTCCCCATTCTCGAAAACCGCTATCCTCTAAACCCAGCAAGAAGAAGGGATTGTCTGCGACCGGCAAAAGCAGCGTCTCCCCACCCTGCGTCCAGCCCCGCCTCCTGAGTTGCTTCCAGTCCCTCAGAACCTGTACCACAAGAGGATTAACCTCGCCTCCCATCTTATATGCCCTGAGGCCCCTACTATGCAGGTATGCCGCAAGATTAGCCTGGGCAGTATCTTGTTCCAAGTCAGTCCAACTGGCGACTTTAGGCCTGTGCACCCAGTCTATGTATCTCTGCTGTATAGCCAAAAAGTAGTTTTCCAAATCAAGAAAGTTCAGACCCCCTTTCTCCCTTTCAGCCTATGAAGGCTGATCCTCTGATGTTTTCCTCTTCAGATAAAGGTAGAAAAGGCCTTTTCCAACTTTTTAACATCCTCTCTTCGTAGGCCTATATGCAACATCTGCAAAAAATAAAGGATCCTGGGCAGAACATTCATCTTAATGAGGTTAATTCTGCCCAGCCACGACAATGGCAACTGCATGCACCTCCTTAGGTCCGCCTCTATGGCCTTCACCAACTTAGTGTAATTCAGGCGATACAGGGACTCCAGCAACCTACCCACCTGCACCCCTAGGTAGACTAAGCTTGTACCCACCATTTTTAGTCCCCATTGTCTCATCTCGCTTCTGGAACCCTGGTGCTACATTACTTCCGACTTGCCAAGATTAATCCTGTACCCCGAGGAGACACTAAATTCCTCCATCAACTTTAGCAAGGGGGGCACCGACCGTTCCCGGTCCCTCAGAAACGGGAGCATATCATCAGCATATAGAGCCAGTTTATGCTGTGTTCCTCCCACCCTCCCCACCCCATAATCTCCACACAATCCCAAATTGCAGCTGCTAGAGGTTCAATTGCAAGTGCAAACAGAAGTGGGTAGAGCAGGCACCCCTGCCTTGTACCCCTCTTCAAGTTGAATTTCTGACAGGGAGCCATTCACCATCACCTAGGCCCAAGGCCTTGCATACATCGCCTGCACCCATCCCAAGAAAGCCTCCCCCAAACCAAACCACTCAATCACTTTAAACAAGTACTCTCACCCTACTCTGTCAAACGCTTTTTCAGCGTCAATCCCTATTCCCTCTTTCCCTGCCATATGATGTTAAGATAACACCTCATATTATGATATGACTGTCAGCCCTTTATAAACCCCGCCTGATCTGGGTGAACCAATCCCGGAGTACCTCTTCCAACCTGGAAGCCAAAATTTTGCTAGTATTTTAAAATCAGTATTCAGCAGTGAACTGGCCTATAAGGCACATTCCTGCGTGTCTTTGCCCTCCTTGGGTATAAGACAGATAGTGGTCCCGTAAGCACGATGGGCAGATCGGCAACTCCCAACTCCTCCTTTTGCTGATACACTTTACTAAGCAATCCTGCCACCCGGCCTCCCAACAGTCTGTAATATTCCACGGGGTATCCATCTGGTCCACTAGCCTTTCCCTTCTGCAGCATCCGAATAGCCCTCAGCACCTCATCTTTAGTTATTGGTTGATTCAATTTGCCCCTCTGTGCTTGCGTGGCCTCTGGCAGCTTGAATTTCCCAAAAAATTCCATCATTTGCTCCCAGGTGCCCGCACACTCCGCCTGATATAATTGCTGGTAGAAGGACCAAAAAGCTACCTTCATCACCTGTGTGTCTCCATGCAGCACCCTGTTTCCATCTTTTATTCCCATGACTCGGCCCACCCTTTTACCCCACTTCATGAGACTCACTAGCATTGGGCCTGGTTTGTTCCCCCATTTGAAAATTTGACGTTTGTTAAAGAAGCAAACCCTCCCTGCCTCTGCTCTCAGGTGGGCGTTTAAGACCTCCCTAACCATAGCCAGGGATCTGATTGCCTCCCCCTGCTCCCCTCCAGCAACCCTCTTCTCCAGCTCCTTTAGCCACCCTTCCAGGTCCCTCCTCTTCTCTTGTTTTTGCCTCTTGAGCCGGGCCATATATTCAATAATTACACCCCTCATAAAGGCCTTACCCGCATCCCATAGCCTGGTTCTAGAGATTTCCTCTGTATCATTCATACTCATATAAAATTCCCATTTCTCCTCCAGATATTCTTTAAACTCCGGGTTCCTAACCATATAAGTTGGAAACTTCCAAAGGGGCTCTACCCTACTTTGCAATTTCATGGCTACCATAGCATGGTCCGACACATGTATGAGGCTATGTCTAACTTCACATACTCTAGCATACCACTCTCTCGTCAGGTATGTGTAATCCAGGTGGGACCATGTTTTGTGTGGGTTCGAGTAGAAAGTATACTCTCTTGCACCCGGATTGGCTGTATGCCATGCATCCACCAGGTCCAACTCTGACATACCCACCTGCCATTGTTGCATACCGCCAGTTTCTCTCCCCTTCCCCTCAGAGTGATCAAGTTTCGGGTCCATCGTCCAATTTAGATCTCCCCCCAAAATTAGATCTGGAAGCTGTTCTTTGACCAATAAATCCAACAAGGACACATAAAATTGTGGGTCATAAACTGCAGTATAAACCGATCCAAAAGTAATCTGCTCCCCTTCCAATGTTCCTGACACAAAAATATACCTTCCCCCCTTTGGGATCCCTCAGCACTCTATTTACTTCAAAGAGGAGAGCCCTGTGCACCAAAATGGTAACCCCTCTTTTACACGTCGTGGCCGAAGCCGCGTAGCACCTCCCTCCCCATCTACAAGTCAGTTTGGCGTGCTCCGCATCTATCAGGTACGTCTCCTGTATGAGAGCCACATGAGCCTCGACTCTTTTAAGGCAGTTAGCAGAGCAGTGCTTTTTACTGGATTTATGATACCCCGAACATTCCAGGTTACAATATTAACACTTTTCATGGTAGCCATTTGTACATACTCTGCTCTGCCCATTTGGTCCTGCATTATTAATTGAAGACATTGTGATCTCATTCTTGTCATGCACACTAGCATACATTTTTGTAGTCGCACTATTTACAGAACAAACAATGACAAAAACAAACTTTTTACACCCCCCATATCCCCCCACCCCTTGGAGATACATTTTCCCAGCACTTTTGTTTCCTCCCCCTTTCCTCCTACCTCTCTGTCCTACCTCTCCCCCCCCAACTAACCTCTGATTGGTCTATCTTCCTGCCGCCCACCTTGCAATGCTTTATCACCTCCCTCCTCCCCTTATACTCTCTATCACCCTCCATACATTTTACACTTAAGTTCAAGCACCTCCCCTTCCTCCTCCCTCGTGACACTAACTGCCACTCAGGCTCGAGTGTCTGCAGCATCCCTGTACTGACAAAGATGCCCCACAGCCGACATCCTCATACCCCCACCCGTTTACATAGTACATCTCTATATCTCTTCTGTGATTCAAGTTCCTCGACCCCCGCCCCCTTCAATTGCCCCCCATTAGTGCATCTTCCATTAAATCGCCCCAGCTCCCCCATCGTACAGAGAGTAGCCCATCCTGGCCTCCTAGTGCCCTCCCATCCACAACTCCCCTCCTGATTGAGATTCAACAGTCCAGGGTTACTACCTCAGGCTGGCAGGGAGAGTAGGCCGCACCTCAAAATCCACGTGCTAGGCCTCTATCCCCGCCAACCCTCATACCTTCACCCGTCCACATGGTATGTTTCTTCCTCCGTTCCATCTCTCGATTCTTCCCCTTCTCGGCACCAAGGGCTCCCTCTCCTCCGTCTCCAACGAACCGCCAGATAAGACAAGCATCAGGTCTCCTCAGCCAAAGTCCATAGACCCATTTTCCTCGTGTCTCCTTGAGGCCCAACCAAGATGGTGGGGGTGACTAAGAGCAACACACTCATCCCCAAATGTGGGGAAAGAACCATCAATGTCCCAACAGCACACAACTTTGACTTGTGGGAGTCCAAACATAGAAACACAACATATATGACAGTCATCCCCTCTCCAGCACTCAAAAAACAGCAGTTCCAGTCTTCTTCTCAGCACAGCTTCTGCCTTAGCGAGCGAACAAACTCTTCCACCTTATCCACGTCCCAAAACGAGAAAGTGGCTCCTTCTTGTTTTATTTTTAGAGTAGCCGGGTACACTAGAAAGTTCTCAACCTTACACTCCCTAAGTTACTGCATAATACCATTGAACATTTTCCTTTTCTTGAGCAGCTGGGCCGAGTAGTCCTTTTATATGAAGAGCAGTTGCCATTCATGTATCAGTGTACCCTTCTCCCGATAGGCCTTCAAAATTTGTTCCCTATCCTGGAAGTTGTGGAAATGCATGATCAACTGCCTCAGTGGCTAATCCATTGGCAGTCTTGGCATCACGGCCCCATGTGTTCGCTCCAGTTTAAAATGACCTTTCGCAGGCTGAAGGCCTAACAATTCCAGCAGAACTCTCGCGCAAATCCAAGACACTCTCCCCTTCCCTTCCCTCTGGCAGCCCTCTCAATCTTAAATTAAGGCGTCAATGATGGTTCATTTGGTAGTTGAATGCCTCCTCGAGTTCCACCAGTTCTTTTTGGAGGGCCGCCACCTGTCCCAGGACCGCCATCATCTCATCCTCCATGTGGGAGACCCGCTCTTCTACCTCTGTCAGCCTGCACGATTTGCTGTTCCTGAATTTCCTGCAGCTTTAAGTCAAGCTTCCCCTCTAGCTTGATCAATCGGGACTCCAGAGCCGCTACGACCTGCCCTGTTACTTCTCTACCCAGTGCGGCAACTTCGGCTGCAGGCAGCGAGACTAGGCCGCGTTCCCTCAGCCTTTCTTGGCATTTTTAGTAGCTAACTGCTGGGTCTTCGATGATCCGGAAGTAAGATACTCATCCATACTGTCTTTATTACCCACGAGATACCCAATACGATTGGGCAGAGGTATCTATTTAATCTTAAAATTAGGTTTTCGGCTGTTTAGAGGGAGCAGTGAGGGAACGTGTGTCCGTTCAGCTAGCTGCTCATCAGCGTCCCCAAAACAGGGAATTTTATACACATATTTACACATATACGTTGACAGGGGCAGGTGGGACTGGGGAGGCAGCTTAGGTGGTTTCTAAGGGCCGGGAGAGAGGAGGAAAGGCGGACCGAGGAGGGGACCAGGTTCCAGAGAGAGGGGAGATGTAGGAGAAGGCAGCTTGCCCAGCAGACGAGTGAGGCTGGGGAATGGAGAAGGTACAAGGGTCCTTGCAGCAGAGGGAGTAGGAGAGGGAAGGGACAGGAGAGAGGAGTGAGGAGAGGTAGAAGGAAAGGGACGTAAACCAGTATTTAGATATGAAGCAGGTGCAGTGGGACTGGCAACGTGAGGGGAAGAGGTAGGAGTAGGAGAAAGGGAGGCGTAGAGGAAGCAGTGATGAGTATGAGGGGATAAGCTGGTAGCAAAGTGGCAGAAAGCACTTCAGAAGGTATCCAGTCTGGCAAGGGAAGAGGAAGGGGCAGTGCCACAGACCACATCTGCATAGTCAAAGGCCGGGAGAAACATTTTGGTGATCACCCCCAAACACAGCAGACAGAAAATGTTATAACATTTTAAAGGTAGCCCACTGCTATTTTTTATTTCTGATAATTTGTATTTTCCATTTGTTCATTAGAAGGTTTTCTATGTGATAGTATTAGGTATGACATGAAGACAGTACTTTCCATGGAGGGTGGCTGACGTATTTTGTTCTGTTCCTCATCATAACTCATCAGGCCCGTGACCCACATACCGTGACACCACAAATAACCAACTTGACAGCAGGTGATTGCCTCTTCTTGGTTGTGATGTCACAGTCAATGAGGTTACATGCTAAGGTATGAAAAGGAATATAATTCAGTATGTCAGTATCCAGGTATATAACTGTTCCACACATTACATTCAGTACTGTCAGATGGAGAATCTTTTAATTAAGAAAATGGGGGAAAAAAATTACATCAGATATCAGGAAGAACAGGTGACCACTTTTAAAAGTTAATAGTACTTTTAGGCAGTATACTGGCTCATTAAATCACTAAGTTTTTTTTAATTTTTACTAACCCCCAGCCGAAAACTATGCGAATGCTCATTTTCACAGTGGCTTGCCACATCCAACCCCACCCCACACAAAACAGGACAAACATTGAACCATATTTAATTTTAATTCCTACAACCTACAGGTTAGCATAATGAGCTGTGAGTGAATTTGGTACATCCAGCAGACCTGGGTTTGATTCCCATAATCTCTACTTTCATATTGTGTGACTCTGGGCACGTCACAACCATCCCAGTGCTCCTGGGTCACCCCTGAAAACAGGCACTTGTGCCTAGCAGACCTTACCGAAGAAGAAAAAAAACAAACAAAAAAAAACTTTAATTCCACTATACTATTTGTGTGTCATGTTGCTGGGATTGTGATGTGTGGGAAAAGTGCAGAATGCAGTGTACTTCCTGGTAATAGTGCTGCTGAGATTGTGAATTTGATTTATGCTGGATAAAAAAACCCTGAAGACCAGTTACGCAAGAACTTACTGTAACAGTAGATCTTCGAGGGGATCTCAGTCATCAGGTAATACCGTAAGAACTTCACCACTGGTGAAACAGGATCCACACAGAAGATTTTCAGCAGTACAACCGAGGCCGTCCACGACAACGTCATCTGTCGATGTCACCAATCCTATACAGGCGTGAGCGGCACTTTTTGCCATGCTCAAAGCAAAATACAATGCAAGGCATTGGCATTTGGACAAATCTTGCCAAAACCTGAGTGCCCTTTCTACCTGTGTCGAAAGGAGCAAAAAGCTGCTTTGACCTTCTGTGCTCCTGAGTCCCAAGCAGATAATACTTCAGAAATCTGCGCACATCTAGCATATTGAGCAGTGCTTGCCAGGAATTGGCAGGTTAAGGAACAGACTGTCTGGTGGATGAGTTGAGTCAGAAGTAGGCCAGACACCATCACAGGAAGAGACTTACGGCTAGTGCACAAAGACCTTCATTGGGAATTAAAGAGGGCTCTTCACACCAATGAGCCAAAGCTTGGAGAATCTCCGAGTAGAGGTAACATTCTCTGAAAAGAGCATGATCCAAGAAAGAAAGCGTAGTCCGCAAGTTGTGGCTGTCTCAGAAAGAGACAAGGTCAATTTTGTCCCAAAGCAAGACTTCAACCCCAAGCCAGCAGGGAAAACAGACTGGGGCTTCAAATGCAGGATGTTTCTGACAGGAGTATGGGACATCTCCAACTGAGTTGAAAAAGTGCAGTCACCCACTGGCTCAAGAAAGGCCGAGAGCCAAGAGGTACACCATGATGGGGAAGTACTGAAGACCAGAGCCTCAAAGGGCCACTAGGCAGTCCACAACCTGGTTCACTGGGCAGGAAAAGGGGTTCATTTGATGCTTGGCCACCCAAAGGGCAAACGTTTACTACTGCATTCAACACTGGTCCTAGTGAAGGGCTTCGAGCTGCAACGAAAAGGTCTGCTGCCCACAGTGATGTGCCCAGCCGGGCGAAGCTAAGACTTCAGGAGCCAAGTATGCTGGCGTAGGACTTGAAATTGGAACAGACCGGGGTCTCCGGATCTTGGGGCAACAGGTCCCTGCAGACAAGCAGAGGGACCAGAAAATCCTGTGCCCACTGTTGCAGCGGCAGAAACCCACATATGCCATGGTCATGACAGGGGTATCAGGATCAAGCTGGTCCCCTCCATGTGGAGCTTAATCAGCATCCACTGAAATGGAGGAGAGGCATAAAGGGGACCCCCACCCCACTCCAGGAGAGGGATGACGCTTCTCGCTCGAGGCCTCAGGCCCTGGCTCTAGCAAACAGAGACTGGGCATGTTGTGTTGGGTAGGGACACACAAAAGAGGTCCAGCTCTGGACCGCACCATCCATGGAGAGGAGGTCAGCGATGAATGATAGGAGCTCCGACTCAGGCACGCTGGACTAAGCCTTACAGAAACTGACAGCCAGAGTGCATCGCATACCAGAGACACAGTCCACCAGTGAGATGAGACTGGGCACTACGGTCCAGTACCATACTCTCATGAACACCCTGCAAAAGGAGATATGAGTAAGTCCCTTTATGCTGGCAGGTATAATTGACAATGCTGACATGGACCGCCTAAATCATCAGTTACCCCTTGGAGAAGATGGGCCCCAAGGGCCTGCGTGGTGCACAGAACCATCTGCATCTCCAGGACATTGATATGAAGACAGGGTTCCATCACGTATAAAAACCCAGATGCGCCCCCCCCCCAGCCTAAGCAGAGGCATCCGCTGTGAGGATCTGCTGATGAGAGAAAAGCCAAAACAGGACCTCTCAAGAACAAAATGGTCCATCCACCCAAGTAGTACCTAGTGCGCCGGGAGGAAACCAGCCCCAGACTCTCCATATCGTCCAAGTTCAGGACCCATGGACTGAAAGGGGAGAAATAACAGTTACATAAGAACTTAACATAACAGTAGATCTTTGGGGAACTCTCAGTCACCAGGTAACACCACAGGAACCTTCGCTATTGGTGAAGGGGAATCCACACAAAAGATTCTCAGCAGTACAAATGGGGTCACCCACGCTGTTGATGTCCATTGACGTTACCAACCCTATATAGGCGTGGATGGCCCTACTCCCTCCTCAGTTCTTTCCCCTGGAGACTAAGGGAGCTAGGCTCTTGCCCTGGGGGACCAAGGAGTGAAAGAGGTACCCAGACCTAATTGAAAAGCTGGCTACACCAGATAGCCAGTTTCTAGACAGGAACCCCAAGAAGGGGGATAGTGGGAGGGAAAATATACCTGATGACCGAGATCCCCTCGAAGATCTACTGTTACAGTAAGTTCTTGTGTAACTGTTCTATCTTCTTCGGGGGTATCTCAGCCAGAACGAGTCCCAAGTAGTTACAACTGCGTAACAGACAGTTTGGGAGGAGGACTTTCCATAAACTTAAGACAGAAGTTCCTGTAACACAGCCCTGCCAAATGCTGCACGGGCTCTAGAGGCAATGTCCAGACTGTAGTGTTTGGTGAAAGTATGGACTGTACTCCAGGTTTCAGCCACACAAATGTCAGCGGCTGAGATACCTTTGAAACAAGCCACCGAGGTAACCATTCCTCTGGTGGAATGAGCTTTGACAGCACCAGGCAATTCTTTGCCATACTTGTTGTAACACAACACAATGCAATTTACCAACCATTTGGATAAACATTGCTTAGAAACAAACATAGAAGTTGACGGCAGATAAGGACCGCAAGCCCTATGCAGTCTGTCCATTTCTTCTACCTTATGAATGTGCCATAGGCCTTTACTCTGTCAAAGGCCTATTTATTCATACTCACCTGTATTGTTCCCTTATGCCTATCCCATGCCTATTTGAAACCCTGCACTGTATTCATATCCACCACTTCCTGAAGTAGGCCCTTCCATGCATCCACTGTCCTTTCTGTAAAAAGGAACTTCCTCACATTACCCCTTAATCGGCCTCCCTCTAATCTCATGCTGTGTCCTCTTGTCCTGCTATTTTTCTTATACTGAAACATTTTAGACTCTTTCACCTTGTTAATGCTCTTAAGATGTTTGAATGTTTCGATCATATCACCTCTCTCCCTCTTTTGCTCTAGGGTATATATATTGAGCTCCGTTAATCTGTCCTAATATGTTTTCTGTTGCAGTCCCTGCACTATTTTGGTTGCCCTTCTCTGGACTGCCTCCATTTTGTTATTGTCTTTGTGCAGGTGCGGCTTCCAGTACTGCATGCAGTACTCCAGATGGGGCCTAACCAGTGTCTTGTAAAGAGGGATTATTACCTCCCTCTTATGACTTGTAATACCCCTACTAATACACCCCAACATCCCTCTAGCCTTATCTGCTGTTTTAGTGGTCTGCTTGGATGATTTCAGATCATCTGTGATGATGAAGATGATGCCCAAGTTTCTTTCTTCCCTTGTGACTGCCAGCAACTCCCTTCCCAGCCTATAGGTAGCTTCAGGGTTTCTCTTCCCTATGTGCACGATCTTGCACTTCCTTGCATTAAACCCCAGTTGCCACTCTTCTGACTATTTTGCCAATTTATCCAGATCTCTTTTCATTCTGCCCACCCCATCTGGGTCATCTACTCTGCTGCAGATCTTGGTGTCATCAGCAAACAGACAAACCTTACCCTCCAGTCCATCTGCAATGTCACTGATGAAGACGTTGAAGAGGATGGGGCCCCAGGACTGATCCCTGAAGTACCCCACTTGTGACTTGCATCTCATCTGACTCTATACCATTTACCACCCTCTCTGTTTTCTGCCCGCCAACCAGTTTGCCACCCAGTTGACCAACTTCTGACCCAGCACAAGCCTACCCAGCCTACTAATCAATCAATCTTCTATGTAGAACAGTATCGAAAGCTTTGCTGAAGTCAAGGTAGGCGACATCAACTGCTCCCCCTTGGTCCACTACTCTGGTTACCCAGTCAAAGAAATCTATGAGATTGGTTTGATAGGACCTTCCTGTTGTAAACCCATGCTGTCTTGGATCCTTTGCTCCTATGGATTCCAGGTGTTGCACTATCCTTTCCTTAAGGAGTGCCTCCATAATCTTGCCCACTGTTGAGGTAAGACTGACTGGTCTGTAGTTCCCTGCCTCCTCCCTGCTGCCAGTCCACATGAGCTCTTCTCCAGTCTTCTGGGACCTCTCCTGTGCTCAGAGACTCACTAAACAGTTCTGCTAATGGCTCTGCTAGTTCCACCCTTAGCTCCTTTAGTATCCTGGGATATATGCCATCAGGTATCCTTGCCTTGTCTACCCTGAGCTTAGCAAGCTCTTGTAGGACCCTCTCTGCCCGGGGCGAAGGAAAACAAACGGCTGCTTTGACTTTCTGGAGTCCTTAGTCCTCAGCAGGTAGTACTTCAAAGTTCTGCTCACTCCTAACGTATGGAGCAGTGCTTTCCCTGGATTGGCACACTCCAGAAAATAAACAGGAAGGTGGATAGACTGAGTGTGAACTCCGAAACCACTTTAGGCAGGAAATAGCAGTTACGCAAGAACTTACCATAACAGTAGATCTTTGAGAGAGGTTCCTGCAGTAGGTCTTCACAAGTAGGACTGTGCCCCCAGGTGTCTGGACCGCACGGCAAAATTGTAGCTAGCAATCATCAGTGGGGACCAGTGACGGATGTCAGCATGACCATAAAAATGGGTGGTCCCCCACCCGCCCTCCAGTTCTTCTGCCAAAGACCTCTAAAGAGGAAGCAGAAAAAAGGAGTGGAAACTCATGGGACCCTGAGCCCTGGATGAAACAAAGTGCTGGGACGGGAATAATGAGGAAAAAACACAGGAGCTGGGGGAAGGTGGGTGGGAAATCTAGACCTACTAAATGAACCTGTCTCGAAGATCAACTGCTACGGTAAGTTCTTATGTAACTGCTATATCTTACTTTGAGAGGGTTCCTGCAGTAGGTCTTCACAAGCAGGAATGAATACCAAGCAGTCAACTAAAAAGGAGTCTGAGATGAGGTTCCAGGAGGAGGAAAATGTCTGCCAACTACAGGTAACTCATGACAAAAGTCCTTGCAGGACTGCTAGACCAAAGCCAGCCCTGCGCCTAGAAGCAATGCCCAGACTGTAATGTTTCGTGAAAGTGTGGACGGAGGACCAAGTGGCCGCTGCACAGATGTCTGCAGTGGACACATTCCTGAAAAAGGCAGTGGAAGTGGCCACTCCCCTAGTTGAGTGGCCCTTAACTGTCCCTGGAAGGGGCTTTTCGTACTTCTGGTAAATGTAACGTATACAATTTGCCAGCCACCTAGTCAGAGTCTGTTTAGAAACAGCCTTGCCCTAGCACTTGGGAGCAAAGGCTACAAAAAGTTGGTTCAACTTATGAACCTCCTTAGTCCTTGAGACATAATATCTCAAAATCCTGTGCATGTCAAGGGTGTGCAGGAGATATTCCCCCCGTTGGAGTGTTCTAGGTAAAACACTAGCAGTTCAACATTCTGGTTTAGAGTGAGTTCTGAAACCACCTTCGGAAGAAAAGAGGGATTAGTCCTCAGAGCCACCCTCTGTGGAAAATCAAATAAGGTTCTCTACAAACTAGAGCCCAAAGCTCGGAAACTCTGTGAGCTGAAGTGATAGCAACTAAAAAGAGCGTTTCCCATGCCAGGATATGCATTTTACTACTTGCTACTGGCCCAAAAGGGGGCAAAGTAAGTTTTTCTAAAATAAAATTAAGATCCTGAGGGGGACAGGATTCCGGACTCCAGGTTTGAGGTGTAGGATCCTCCTCAAAAATGTTCTGAATAACTCTAGCTGAGCCAGGGTTTTGCCCTCCACCAGAAGGTGGTGAGGCCAAAACCACAGGACGGACCTTCAGAGGAGATAACTGAGACCCAACTCTCCAGGTGCAAGAGGTACTCTGAGCCAAGCAAGAAAAAAAAGAGGTCTGGACGGTTACCTGTAGCCCAGATGGAAAATCTCTTTCACTTCATAGCACCGCGTGGGATCTAGTGGGAGGGTTTTCTGGCCTCCACTATGACCTGAGTGACTCGAGAGGTGGCGCCATAGCGAGAAACTGCTATGTCCACAGGTGCCACGCATGGAGGTGGAGCGATTTGAGGCTCGGGTGTACCAGGGTGCCTGCTCCTGGGACAGAAGGTCGTCAGAGAGAGGAAGAGGTACTGGGGGTTCCAGTGCTAACTGCTGTAGTAGAGGGAACCGTAGTTGCTAAGGCCACAGGGGGGCAATGAGGATCAAGTGCACCACCCCTCTGTTTGTAGCTTCAGTAGAACCTCTTGAAGAATAGGAAAGGGAGGGAAAGTGTATAGAAATCTCCGTTCAAGACAGAGCATCTTGCCAAAAAGCACCATGCTCAGGAACAAGCAAGCAAAAGTTGGGTAGTTCTGCATTGGATGGGGAGGTGAAGAGGTCTATGTCTGGCCGACCCCACTGCAGAAAAAGATCTACTATAACCTGCTTTAATTCCCATTCGTGAGCCCTGGTGACTGATCAGCTGAGACTGTCTGCCAGAATGTTGTGAACACCTGGCACGTGGACTGCTGTCATGGATAGGCCATGTTGAACAGCCCATTACCACACCCGCATCGCCTTCCAGCAAAGGGGGTATGAACAGGTGCCTCCCTGTTTGTTAATGTACCAGACCATTGCCATGTTGTCAGTCTGGATGAGAAGTGTTCCTGGAACTAAGAGGGACTGAAAGGCTTGGAAAGCATAAAGCACTGATCTTGTCTCCAAGATATTGATGTGAAGGTTCTCCTCCATGGGGGACCAAGTTCCTTGTGTCCGATGGTCTCCCAGGTGAGCCCCCCCAATCAGAGATTCGATGCATCTGACATAAGAGTCATGGTGGGGGAGGGAGAGTGGAAAGGGACCCCCACCGAGAGGTTGGATAGGTCCTGCCACCAAAGTAGATCCCTCTGAAGACTGTTGGAGACTAGAACCAAATGGTCCATGTCATCCAAGCACTGATCCCACTGGACTCATAGAGACCACTGGGTCACCCTCATGTGCAGTCTGGCCAATGGGACTGCGAGGATGGTGTCCGTCAGCAGGCCCAGCAGTCGTAATACCAAGCATGCTGTGGTCCAATGAAAGGAGGCCACCAGCGCTGCTTGAAAGATAAGGATCTCTGCTCTGTCAGTCGGGAGGAAGTCCCTGCCCTGGACCGTGTCCAGCACTGCTCCTATGAATTGGAGGTGCTGGGAGGGTGAAAACAGAGACTTGGGGTAACTGACTGTGATTCCAGGTCTGGAGAAAATGTCCAGGGTGAAGAAAAGGGAATCCTTCAGACTGTCCTGGGAAGGGGCTGAAAGCAGCCAATCATCCAGGTACGAGAACACATAAATACCCCTGCAACACAGGGATGCCGCTACCACTGCTAGGCACTTGGTGAAAACCCGTGCTGCCGAAGAGAGGCAAAATGGAAGGGCTCTTAACTGAAAATGCTCCTCCTGGAAGGAAAACCTCACGAAGCGGCGGAGGGCTGGAAGAATGGGGATATGTAGGTAGGCACCAGGGAACACAGCCAGCTGTTTGGTTGGAGCAGGGGCAAGAGTCCCTGGAGTATCGACATGCGACACCTCTTGTATTCTATGAAGAAGTTAAGCATGCTGAGATCTAGGATTGGTCACCATCTTTCTGGGTACTGGGAAGAAGTGGGAGTAAAAGCCCCTTCCTACCTGCTCTATGGATGATTTCTGCAGTAGAGTTTGGATTTCCTGCAGGATCAAGTTTTGTTGGCCTGATGGGTAATGACACCTGCCCGAAGGACTGGTGGGTGGTCTTTCCACAAACTCTGTAGAGTGACCTCCTGTGATTAGCTGCAGGACCCACGCATCTGTGGTTACGGCTTTCCACCCTTCCAGGTGGAGGCAGAATCCCCCCCCCCCCCCCCCAAAAAACTGGTTCCTCTGCGAGGAGGGGAGGTAACGGGGGGGGGGGGTGTCCATGAGTCAGGACGCTGAGGGGAGGGGCGACTTCCCCCAGCAGCTGCCTTTGGGAATGTAGTCTGGGAGGTTTGGACGCCAGAACCAAAGGTGCGATGCTTGTTCTGACGTCTGCCCTGGTTCTGTTTGTTCCATTTGTAACTAAAATTCTTCTTGGGTTTCTGACCCGAGCGGTACATAGAGCAGACATCTTTCAAAGATTTGCTGCTCTCTTGCAGTTCTATGACTATATCTTTAACATCACTGCCAAACAGAACTGGACCCCTGAAGGGAGCGTCCAGAAGAGTACTCTGTACATCTTGTGCCAATCCTGCAAGACAAAGCCATGCAAGGTGCCTCAGGCAGACGCCTGTAGCCATATAACGTCCCACCGAATCGACCAAGTCATAGGCTGCTCCCAAAGGGCATGGTGGCAGGACGATTTATTCAACCTGATTTTGTCCAGAAGTTTGTTCCCAAGTTGCTCATCAGGGACTTCCTGGAAGCCCTTTTCCAGGTCGGACAAGGCCGACTTCTGGAAAGTCACCATGTGGGCTACATAGTTCAATGAACGTATGGCGCAGGTAGAAGAGGTGTAGACCTTGCGGCCATATTGGTCCATTTGCTTTGGCTCCTTGTCAGAAGGAGCGGCACTAAGATGTTTGGGTTGTGCAGAGCTATCGTGTGCTGCAGTGATGACAGAGTCAGCTTTGAGTTGAGCTGTAAGGTGGAAAACCCCTTCCGAGGAGGGTAGTAGGTTCTGTCAGCTTTCTTAGAAAACACAGGAATCGACGACAGCTGTTGCCAAATTGCAGATGTAAGATCTTCATGCGGCCCCATCCAAGGAGGAATGGAGAGTGAGTTCGCATTGACCAGGTCCAGATGTTCCGCAAGTCTTCTGTGTTTGGGGTCCAATTCCTGGGATGCCCACACGCAAGATTTCTGGATAGACCGGAGGAGCTCTGCGAAAGATGGATCCTCTGGGGGAGATTTAGGCAACTCCTTTGGCTGAGGCTCTATAGGAGAGTGAGGTTCTGACTGGTCCCTCACGTCTGAATCCTTGGAGTCAGAGGATTCCAGCCTACTGGGCAAAGAAGTGGCATCTGGAACTGCCTCTGTGATTCTGTGCCCTAGAGAGATTCCTGACAGCAAAGCGCCTGTACCTCTGTCAGAAACTCTACTGGAAGAAGCAGAACTGCCTGTGAGGCGGGTAACCCTAACTACCAGCTGGGGCTGACCCAACTCTTGTAAGAGCTAGGACTTGGCATCCTTCCACCAAGCCGGTATGGATTCTTGCTCCGGCTGAAGAGGAGGAAGTGGAGGGTATCCTGGGTAGCTAGGTGGTTGGTACCAGTACTGAAAAGCCTGACCCAGCATCGGGTAACCTGGCATCGGAGGTAAGTAACCTCGCGTCTGATCCCCCCGCGTCGGGTACTGGCGATACTGCAGCAGTAACCCGTTGGACCTGACGGAGAAGGAACATAAGGTCTGGAGGAAGGTGGTGCCAAGGGACCGCTGGGATTTGGGTCAGTCGGCAGATGTGGGGGTGCCGCCTCCGAAGGTTCAAGAAGATTTTGGTCCATTCCACCCCCAAAACAGTCTGGTGAGGGATCTGACGTCAGATGCCTATCCGATGGCAGAACCGAGACAGGCAAGGGGTGTAAGTCTGGAAGGCCCCCATTGACAGGTCTGCTGATGAGGCAGGTGTCTCATGGATGGCCGACACTAGGGGTTCCTGGAAATCAGGCCCAAAGAGGTCGGGTAAGGTTAGTGATTCCCTAGAGGGAAGAAGGGGAACCTGCAAGTTCGCTCTGCTGGACATCGAGGACCACACGGGAGTCAAGACGGGCGAGCAGTCACCATGCGGTCTTCCAGTAAGCTGGCAGCCAACTTAGAAGTGATGATCTGGCGAGCACTGGAGGAGCCAACAGTCAACTTAAAGAGATCACGGACGGGCTAACGGAAGTCAGTAAGCTAGAGTCAGGCTGACTGGCCTGGGCTGGGTGCCCGTCGGCAGAGCCAGAGGGTGGCTTATCGGCCGAGCTAGGAGCAGGAACCACAACTGTTTCCTCGGAAGAGGAGACCCCTGACTGCACACTAACCTTGGCGGGGGGGGTGTCTGGTCCACCGGAGCAGACTGTGGCCCAGGAGGTGGGGTACTCATTGGGGTTGAGGCCCCACCCAAGATGGCGTCGTTTGTCTGGCTACTTTTCCTCTGAGGAGAACGTCTCCATTCCCTGTGTTTTTCCTTCTCCTCTTTCTTTTCTGGGGCAGGTGACGATGATCGTTCCCTCAGCTCCTGGAGCTCTCTCTTTCCATCGATGCCAGTCATTGTTCCAATAAATGGGCATCGAGGGTCCTCTGGCGACGGGTTCATGTGGCCTAGTTAAAAGCCTGGCAGATAGCACACTCTGCTGTGTTATGTTTAGGCCCCAGGCAGAGGACGCAGTGGGAGCGGTTGTCCCCATGTGGGATCTGCACGCCGCACTTGGAGCACTTTTTCTTAGGCAGACGAGACGACATGCAATGCTGTGAGGAAGGAAAAATACGAACGTAACTACGTGAAAAAATGGTAGGCAGCTGAGGCCGTTTTAACCGCGAGGTCGGATGATTCAGGTCGACAGCGGGAAAGAACTGGAGGGCGGGCGGGGGACAGCCCCTTTCTATAGTCACGCTGATGTCCATCACCTGATGCCGGGGGCGGTCCCCACTGATGATTGCTAGGTATAATTTTGCCATGCGGTCCTGACACCAGGGGGGTGCGGTGCTACTTGTGAAGACGTACTGCAAGAACCCTCTCGAAGTAAGATCTCAGGATTTGTGTGCAAAGACACCCTGTCTTTGTGAAAAATCAAATAAGGCTCCTAGCACCAGAGGGCCTGAAGCTCTGAAATTCTTCTAACAGAAGTAATTGCAACTAAAAACAGTGCCTTCCAAAAATGAAAGCACAAATCGCAGGACACGCTGGCTTAAAAGAGGGCAGGGTCAATTTTTCCAAAATAAATTCAAGTCCCAAGCTGGGAAAGAGGAACGGATTAGAGGTTTCAGATGCAGGATGCTCCTAAGAAAGGTACAGGAGACATCCCACTGAGCAACTGTGCAGTCACCCACAGGTTCATGGAATGCAGAAATAGCCGGAAGGTGGACCTTGAGGGAAGAATACTGGAGACCTGAGTCAGACAGCGAAATCAGGTAGTCCAGGCCATGATTCACTGAACAGGTGAAAGGGTCCAAGTTATGTTTGGCAGCCCAGATGGCAAACTGCTTCGACTTCATGGCATAAGTTGCTTGACCGGAAGGCTTCCGGGCAGCCAGAAGGACGTCCGCCACCCTGTTAGAGACCCCAAACCTGGCGATGGCTTTGTTCTCAGGAGTCAGGCATATAGATGGAGGGACCTGAGGTTGGGATAAACCAGTGTACCTTGATCCTGAGTCAGCAGATTCCTGCAAATAGGAAGGGGGACTGGAGGTTCCTCTGCCATTTGCTGAAGAAGAGGGAACCATATCTGGCAAGGTCAGAATTGAGCCACTAGAATCATGCTGGCCCCTCCAACCGTAACTTGATTAGCACCCTCTTGATCAGAGGAAACGGAGCGAAAGAAACCTCCAGCTCAGAGAGAAGGACAACGCAACTCACCAGAAAACTCCAGGCCCTGGATCTAATGAGCAAATATTGGGCAGTTTTGCATTCAGTGGGGACGCAGAAAAGTCCAACTCTGGATGAACCCATCTTGTGAACAAGTCTTCTGTGACGGATGAGAGAAGCTCCCATTCATGCACGCTGGACCATGTCCTACTGAGACTGTCTGCTAGGGTGTTCAGGATGCCTGGCACGTGGACCGCAGAGTGTCTCAGACTGTGATCTAATGCCCAGTACCACACACTCATGGCCTCCCTGCAAAGTACAAGCGAGTCCCCCCTGCTTGTTTATAATACACTACATTTAGATTGTCTGACTGCACCAGCAGCTGACCTGAAGCAAGGTGTTCCTGAAAAACCTGCATGGCATAGAGCGCCATTCTCATCTCCAGGACACTGATATGCAGAAAGGCTTCCCACTGGGACCAGGAGCCCTGGATTTGGAAGGGGCCCAGGTATGCTCCCCAGCCCAGACCCGATGCATCTGTGGTTAGCATCTAATGCGGGGAAGAAATCTGGAATGGAATGCCTTGAAGCAGATTCAAAGGGTCCATCCACCACTGCAAGACAATGTGTACTGGGGAGGAGACCAGGGCTGGTTGGTCTAACTCGTCCACGTGCTGGTCCCATTGTACCCAGAGGGTCCACTGGACGGTATGCATATGGAGCCTGGCCAGCAGAACGGTAGGTATGGCAGCTGACATCCAACCCAGTAATGTGAGATACACCCTGGCAGAAATACACCGGCCCTGAGCAACCTCCTGAGCTAGGGCTATGAGGCACTCTGCCCTGTTTTGGGGCAGGAAGGCCTTGCCCTGTGCAGAGTCCAGAACCACCCCTATATACTGCAGCCTTTGGGATGATACCAGAACAGACTTGGGCAGGTTGACAGTAATGCCCAGGAGTGGAAGAGCTGGAGAGTTCACACCAGTGTCAGTAAAAGCGGTTTCCTAGATGGGGACTTTGGGAGCCAATCGTCCAAATAAGGGAAGACATACAGTTCCTCTCTTCTGAGAGCTGCTGCAACTGCTGCCAAGCAGGACAAGGACCTCTCCAGCTTTGCTCTCGAGGTCGCTCTGTCGTCACAGTAACCAACTGGTGGGAAAAACAGCCTTGTTGTGCACGGGGCTCCCATACATTTTTCTATATAGGGCCCACAGAGTTCCAACTGAAACAGAATTCTACTGCAGCTCAATAACTGCTCCGCACACAGTGTGAGCCAGAAACTGACAAAGTCTGCTTGCTAATTTCAAGTATGAAAACTTAATATTTACAGGTCAGTGTGTGTATGGTGAGAAGAGAGGGAAGACTGAAGTGAAATGTGAGTGAATGAGAAAAATTGTTAATACAGTACATAAAGCTATTTGTCTGTCCTGAACCCTTTGTTATCCTTCTCTGGCTGCTGGGTCAACATATTACCTTGGGCCTAATGAAAGGTACCTAGTAATGTAACTAGATGAACCTACCAAAAAAAGGGATATTTCTTACTAAACAAAAACACAATGAGTTAACAAAATGAAATTGGTCAAGTCATCACAGTAAAGAAACAGCAAGGCATCTTTTTGTTCACGTGCTATTAAAACAAAATAACTGACAGGCCAGCTTGGAAATGGTAAGATTTTAACACGCAGTTTTCTTTCAACAGTAGGATAAAGAAAATGCTAGAAAATGGAACTAGACCAGGGGTCCATTGTGTTCCAACATCTGCCATCGCTGCAGCTGCAGCATTAAAGATAGGTTACTCTACAGTAACCATTGTTCTCAGAGTGGTATGCAGTTCACATCCACAATTCGTCAGTTCCACTGGAAGTGTGGATTCAATGAACATCTTTAAGCTACGCTCCTCCCACCACCCAGGTGGCATAGCCTCCGGCTCCACCCCATGACGTCAGATCTTTGCACGCTGGAAACAGAAGTCTGGGTGCCACGTGCCAGGGGAAGCAGGGAGGGTTGTGTGGATGTGAACTGGAAACCACTCCTACACCAACTGTTACAGGTGAGTAAAAACAGGTTACTCACCTGCAACAGTAGTTCTAGGAGTGGTACATAATGTTCATCCACACTTCACGCAGTGTTCCTTTCCCTTTAAGACTCCACCGGAATGTCTTCAAGCTGACTCCTCTCTTCCATCCAGGTAGAAACTCCCCTAGCACTGCCCCGAGATGTCACATCTTACCCGCTGGAAGCAAGACTGGTGTGTCATTTGCCAGGGGAGGTCGGGTTGGTCAGTCTGGATGAACATCATATACCACTCCTAGAACTACTGTTACAGGTGAGAAACCTGTTTTTCTAGGGACGTGGATATGATGTTCTATCCATACTTCAGGCAGACTCCTCGCAATTCTCTGGGACGAGGACGCAATGCATACACACCCTATTTAGGGAACAGAGACCCCAAAACCAGCATCCCGGCATAACTCAAAGTCAATATGGTAGTCGGAAATTAAGGCATGTGCTGACTTCTAGGTAGCAGCCCTGCAGATTTTCTGGATAGGGACGTCCTTGGAAGCAGCCACAGAGGCAGAGGTGTGACAGGTGGAATGAACCCTACGCCCTACAGGAAGCTCTCAACCCGCAAACCTATAGCAGAGATCAATGCAGGACACAATCCACCTGCCAACTGTCTGCTTAGCTGCCGGTCTGCCAGGTGCAGCCTCAGCATAGGTGACAAATAGCTGGCGAACCTTTCCCCGAACTCCAGCTGTGCGCTCCTTATAGTAGGTTAGCGCTCACTGCAGATCCAATGTATGGAGCCTGTTCTTAAACTCAGAGGTGTGGTTGGTGAAGTACAGTGGGAGATTAGTCACCTGATTAAGGTGAAAATCAGGCGCAACCTTCGGGAGGAACTTCAGGCTGGGGCGAAGGACAACCTTGTCCCTGTGGAAGACCAGGTAAGGAGACTCCACCAAGAGTGCCTGGGGCTCACTGATCCTTCTGGCTGATGTGACAGCCACCATGAAGGCAGTCTTCCACGACAGGTGAGACATCTCATGCCTGTGCACTGGTTCGAATGGCTTGACAATGAGCTTTGCCAATACCAGCAACAAGTCCCAAGGTGGTGGTGGTTCACACAACAGAGGGGAAATGTGGTCAAGGCCTTTAAAAAAAATCACCAGACCACCTAATCCTGTGCCACCAATTGCAAACCAGCCCATGCCCGTTAAACAGAGATGGCTGCCAAGTGCACCTTAAAGGTCGTTAACCTAAGGCCCGACTGAGAGAGGGACCAAAGGTAGTCGAGAATGCTAGTCACCAGACAAGGTAAGGGGTCCAACCCTTTGCCCTGACACCAAATGGAGAACCTCTTCCATTTGAAGGCATAGCATTTCCGGGTCAACTCCTTCCGAGAAGCATCAACCACGCTGAGGACATCTTTGGAGAGACCCACAGACTGGAACTTTAGCCACTCAGGAACCAGGCCTGTCAAGTGCAGGGAGTGAAGGTCCGGGTGCAGTATCTTCCCCTGGTTGCACGAGAGCAGGTTCGGGCGTAGGGGGAGGCACCTCGGGAGCCTGCAGCTGAGGCTGAGGAGATTGGGGTACCAGAACTGGTGAAGCCAGCGCGGAGCCACCAGGATCATCCATGCCTTGCCCCTTCCTGCCTTAAGCAACACCTTGTGGATCAAGGGAAATGGAGGGAAAGCATAGAGAAGGCCCAGGGCCTGGAGAAGACATCTCCATGCAGTGTTCCTTGCTGAGAGGGGTGGACGCAGTACAGCTTCAGCTTTGCATTCTCCCTGGAGGTAAACAGATCCACCAGAGGGGTGCCCCATTGACAGAACAGGCTGTGTACTACCTCTGGGTGGAGAGACCACTCGTGAGACGCCTCGTCCACATGGCTGAGAATATCCGCCAGCTGGTTGGAGACACCAGCCACATGGATGGCCAGGAGCTCGGCCTCCAGACTGCGCATGAGGGTCCAAATGCATAGAGCCTCCCTGCACAGATGAAGGGAGTGCATCCAGCCCTGTTTGTTGAGTTAGTACATGGTCATAGTGTTGTCGTTCCGTCTGGACCTGAATGACCTGATCCCAGATGTGTGGAGCAGAAGCAGTCAGCACCAGCCAAACTGCCCGGAGCTCCAGCAGGTTGATGTGGCACCCGGACTCCATGTTCCCCCGGTGGCACCCCAGCCCATGAGAGAGGCACTGGTCGTTAGGATGACAGTCGACTCTGGGAGGACAAGCAGTATACCTTCCTGCAGATGTTCCGGGACTAACCAACACTGGAGGGCGTCCCACATCAGCTGGGTCACAGTGACTGAGTGGTCGAAGTGGCCCCTGCACTGACACCATTGGCAGGCCAGCTCCCATTGCAGAGGGTGCATTTTCCAGCGGGGCCCAACGAAGCATGCTGGTGCATGCCACCAAGTATCCCAGGAGGTGCAAGAAATCCTGACCAGGGTGCAACTGGCCAACGCAAAATAATTGAGCAAAGGAGGAGAGAGCCTCCGCCCTGTCTGCCGGAAGTCAAGCCCAGGCTCTGCAGGAGTCGAGCTCCGCCCCAATTAACTGAATCACCTGCGAGGGCACACGTTCCAGCTTGGCCTCGTTGACCAGGAGGCCAAGAGAGACGCAGGTCTGGAGGACCAGATCACTGGACCTCTCCACCGCCTGCCTGGAGGAACCCACGATTACCAAGTCATCCAGGTAGGGGTATACCCGGACTCCTCGGCACTCAGGTAAGCCGCCACCACTGCTATGCATTTGGTGAAGATCCTGGGGGCAAAGGACATGCCGAATGGCATGGCCTGGAACTCATAGAGGACCCCTTCTGACTGGAATCGGAGGAACTGGCGGTGGGACGGACTTATTGGGACATGGAAGAAAACGTCCTGGAGATCCAGAGAGCAAAAGCCACATGTTCTGCTCGAGAGATGGAATGATCTGAGACAAAGTAACCATCCTGAAAGTGTGCGGCTTAAGAAACTTTGTTCAGGACATGCAGATCTAAGATGGGGTGCCAGCCTTCCTTCTGTTTCAGCACCAGGAAGTACCAGGAGACAAACCCTGGATGTACTGGAGGGTTTGAGACAGAAGCCACAACCTCCTTGCAGAGGAACTGTGCGATGTTGTCCCGAAGGGCTGACAAGATGTCGACGGACACTATATCCTCCCGTATGGCACAGGCTCGGCAAAGCGGGTGAGCCTCGAACGGCAGAGGCAGATCCTGACTGACCACTTCGAAGACCCACCAGACCATGGTGACAGTGGACCAGTCGCAAAGGAAGTGGCGCAGCCTGCCCCCCACGGGAGACAGGACAGGCATGGAGGAGGCACCACTCATCCCATCACTGGGCAGGCTTGGAGGAGGAGAAGGGACCAGCTGAGGAGCTACCGGTGCCTCGGCCTCCTGGCTTGCGGATGACCATGGCCACAGACTTCAGTCGTGGTCACCAGGCCTGAGCCTGCTGTCCAGTCTGAGGCTGGGCTGGTTTGTCCCCAGGGGCAGAGAGACGACAAAAGTTCTTCTTCCTCTTCCTCTTCCTCTCCTTCTCCTTCTCCTGTCTGGAGCCCTTGGGATCCCTCTGGCGGAAGTCACCAAGTCCAAGGTGGCAATGGACTTTTCAATGTGGGTGAGGTGCCCCTCGACCCTGAGCCCAAACAAGTCTGTGCCCAAGAAGGGGAACATCAGCCAGCTTGTGCTGGGTATCTGCCATAAAGGTGGAGATCCTCAACTACACCCTGTGGTGTATGGCAACCGCGGCTGCCACAGACCTAGCACAAGTGTCGCCAATGTCCATGGCAGTTTGGAGCTGCTGCTTAGCCACCGCTCGGCCTTGATCCCGGACCTGCTTGACCGTGGTCTGTACATCCACCAGGAGATGAGGAAGTACCTCATCAAGTGTGCCCAGAAGGGCATGGGCGAAGTGAGATATTTAAAGGGCCAAACTTGCATGCCGAAGGCTGAGAGAAGTTGCAGCATAGACCTTTTTGGCCATGTGGTCCAGCTTCTTGGGACTCCTTATCGGGAGGTTTATAAAAGGTCCCCCACATTGACTGTGCGCCAAAACACAGAGTCGGCCACCAGACCCTCAGCCAAGGGGTACTCTGTGAATCCCGAAAGGGAACCGGTAGGGACCACAAAATTGCAGGCCATCCGGGCCTATGGTGCAGGACAAGAGGCCAGATGCTGCCACAGCTCCAAGACAGGGCCAAAAATGGCCTTCGCGACCAGGAAGGCTTCCCCAGGGGGGAGTCACCCCAGTCAAGGAGCTCAGTGAGGGGGTACCGAGCCCACTTCTGAACGCGCTCCATCCGGAGACCCGTGGACCCTAAGATGAGGCGGAGAAGACCCACAAAGGAGGTGGGGCCTTGCTCTGTCGACAGATCCTCGGCCAACTGCACATCCACCAGATGGGAGTGCAAAGAGGAGCCCTCCAATTCGAGAGTTCTCCATATCAATTAAGCAACCCCAAAAGGAGGGGAGGGGAGAGACAGCTCAGGGTCTTCTATATATTAACAGGGTGTCATCTGCATAAAGCAAAATTTTGTTTTCTACCTGATGGAACGACACTCCCTTTATTTCGGTTGATTCCCCGCACCGCTGCTGCTAGGGGTTCAATACTAAGAGCAAATAACAAGGCTGACAGGGGGCAACCGTGTCTAGTTCCACGGTTAATATCCAGAGATTGCGATAAAGTACCATTAACCCAAATTTTGGCCTCAGGATGTTTATAAATCAGAGTAATCCATTTCAAAAAATTTCCTCCCAAGCCCATATGTTCTAGGACCGTCATTAAACATGACCAATTAAGACGGTCAAATGCCTTCTCTGCATCTGAAACTATTGCCAAAGCTGGCTTGGAGAGGAAGCACCTGTTTGAAAGGATATTTAACAACCACTGGATATTATCCAAAAGGTGTCTCTGTGGGATGAACCCTGTCTGATCCACATGTATTAGATATTCTATGTATTTCTGTAGGCAAAGTGAGTGAATTTTAGTTAAGATTTATGATCTTGGTTAAGTAAGGATTTTGGTTGAAAAGCCTCACATTTATCCAGGGGTTTTCCCATTTTGGGGAGGACTAAGATGATTGCATCCGTCCAAGGTTCAGGAACCTTTTTCTTTTGAAGACAGGAGTTGTACACCTCAGTCAAAACAGGGGTTAATACATCCTTAAATTGCTTATAAAATCCAGCACAGTAGTTGTTAGGGCCAGGTGCTTCTTCTGTTTTCAACCTCTTAATGACCCTGCTGCTCACTTCCTGCTCTGTTATGGGGGAGCCCATTTCTTCCATGATCTCACTATGTAGTTTAGGGAGGTGAAGCCTGTCCAAAAATATTTTGGTATTGTTGGCTACCATCTCTGGGTCTTGAGCCTCATGGTAAAGGAGGCCATAATACTGGTGGGATTGTGCAGCAATCTCACTAGGCAAAGTCCAGACCTTATCCGGAATGTTTTTATCTACTATTTCAGATATATATCTGGGGGTCTGTTCCTTTCTAAGTGTTAAGGCCAATAATTTAGTGGCATGACCTCCCACCTCATGATACTTCTGAGTACAATACCGGAGCAATCCCTCCGCCCTTCTATTTTCCTCTTTCTGTAATTCTGCACGGGCTTGTGCCAGCTCTTGTAAAATGGTGATTTGTCCTGGCTATTTTTTCATGAGCCTTTTCAAGCACTGTAATTTTTCTGTTAGCCTTTTAACCGTGAGCTGGGAGAGTTTCTTCTGGGCTGAGGCATAACTGATCATCTAACCATGTACAACTACTTTTAGGGTTTCCCACTGCAATAATTTACAGCAGTTCTCCCCTTTCCTCAAAGCAGTGAGCTCTTTAATACTTTGGGTGATATTTTTATTAAATTGTTTGTCATTTAAAAGGGAAACGTTTAGTCTCCAGAGGGTCTGTCTATTCTGACTTCCTATATCCAGGCAAACAGAAATAGGGGCGTGATCCAACAATGTTATAGTGTGAATAGCTGAGGACAGTATAGTAAGCATGGAGGTAGTTTGGGTGCAAAAAAGGTCAATGCGGGAATAGGAACGCTGTGATGGAGAATAAAATGAATAATCCCTCTCGCCTCCATGCTGTGCCCTCCAAATATCTGTGGATCCCGATTCCTCTAACCGGGTTTTCAGTATTGAGATCAACCCTTTATTAGACCCTTTCTGTCCTGTTGACCTATGTAATCTAGGGTTAGGGGTATAGTTAAAATCCCCTCCCAAAATGATTTGTCCAGGGAGCAAAGAAGTAAAGTTATATAATATATCCTTAAGAAAGTCAGATGTCCCTACATTTGGGGCATATATATTAAATGACACCTTTTCCCATCAATCATGCCTGTTACCTTAACAATATGACCTGAGGCATGTTTCAGTGGATTCAATTCCTAAAGGTAGACTTCTTTTCAAGAAGATTGCCACCCCTGCTTTCTTCCCTTGTGGGTGCAAAGCTGCCACCACTTGGTCCACCCATGCCCTTTGAAGCTTAAGATGTTCTGTCATTGTAAGATGACTTTCTTGTAGTAGAGCCACATCGCAATTTAATCTACGAAGTTCAGTTAAAATCTTGGTCCTTTTCATTGCGGAATTCACCTCTTTTATGTCATAAGAAATTATCTTAAGACTAGTCATCAAAGGTTAGGAAAAACCCAGTACTCAGAGCCGAAGACAGTGTTTCTCCTACCCAAAAGGATTCCCTCCCCAAGTAAAACTTTAGGAGACAGCGGAAGTGCATCATAATTATAACTGAAGCAAATTATGTCAACTGAGCAAACACCACCAACACAGTAAAATGGTCCAACAATGACAATAAAAGATGAACTAGAGAAAACACCTGTAACATCCAACAATATAACAGTTTAAATATGTCTTAGAAAAAAGAAAGCACTTTCTTTAACCCTTCCTAGCTGAAAGAAATCACATTTGTTGAATAACAGGAGAACCTAGCCTCCTTGTGTCTGTTTGCCTTTCCCCTCCCCCCCCAAAAAAAAGGGATGGTAAAAGGAGGGCAAAGAGAGAATGACTGCCCCTTGGTCTCAGAAAAAAAAAAAAACCTGTCTAGGAAGTGCTCCTGGCAGGCTGTGTTTTTTTCCCTCTGGTTATTAAGCCCCAGGCACTCTGTACCAATTTTGCTTCCAAAGGCTCCATCACAAGATCAGGCACCAAAATCTGCCATCCTTCAACAACGGGGCCGCATCTAGTAAACTGAAAAACACTCTAGGTCCAGAATCCAACTAGATTTTAAGCTTAGCAGGAAAGTTCAGCTGTACTCGTAGACCTTTCTTCTTTATTTTTTTGATGATCGCTCAAACCCGCTGTCTTTGGGATTGAAGGGCACTGGAGAAATCATGATAAAAAAAAAAATGCTTTGCCATTAAACTTCAGATCTTTATGCCTCCAAGCCTCTGTTAGGATGTACATCTTTGTGCGATAATACACCATTCTGATCACCCAGGATCAAGGTCTTGCAGTAGGGGCTGAGGGACAGGGGCCTAACTATCTATGGGCCCTATCCATCTCCAGGGATAGATAAGATGGAAGTGAGTGTGTTATTTTCAACAAATGTTGCACGAAATCCACCCCAGAAGCAAAGCCCTCCTCAGCTCCTTCAGGCACACCATGTATGCAGAAATTGTTCCACCTAGTATGATTTTCTGCATCTTCTAACCGATTGAGTAGGTCATGGTCCCTACACAGAAGATAGAGGAGCACACGGTCTTCTGTATCTTGAATATTGGCCATTTTCTCCATATGTGAGGTATTTGCTGTAACTTTCTTGTCGATGTCCTTTAGATCCTTTTTCAGATCGGCAATGGAGGATTCAATATTATTGACCGTTTCTCAATATTTTATGTACTGCTTTTTCTGATCGAGTGGGGAATGGTTCTTCTTCTAGATCCTGATCCGCTGACAATTCTGAGAGTGATCTGCAGTGTGGTATAGAGTTTACAAGTCCTTCCATGGCTGCTTCGAGCACTAGTTGCTTCAGTTTTGGCGGATTTCGAGTCGATTTGCTTCCCCTGGCTCTAGGAGGTTTAGCCCCTATCATACCTCTGCTTTATCTCAGAAAATGAGACTGAAAGTCGCCGATGTGCAGAGGATGCCTGTAGATGGTAGGATTGGGGCACGGAGCTATCCAGATCAAGCTGTATCCATTACAGTGATGTCACCTGAAGTCTAACGTCCTTCTTTAGATTAGGGTTCCAAAACTGCAGAGAGTATGCATTGGTCTACAACAACAGGATTCTGCTCCCTAGTTCTCAGCCTCTCTGCTACCTGGGCTCCAGCTGAAAAAACTATGGTGCATTGACCGCAGAACACCTTTCAGTGAAACAATCACATCCATCGTCTGAACAGCCAGTGAGAAAGCTAAGTCTCCACTCTGAGCAGGAGAAGCACTGTTTTTCACAAAGAGAGATACAGCTCTTAGAAATGTGATGTCCGTCATCAACAGTTACAGTGATAACTAATCAACCTGTTCTGTCCCTGCTACTAGCCAACATCTCGACATTTGTACCCATACTAAGACTTTGATAGTGTGATCCCTTTTATCAGAACGTCATGGATACAGTACACAGAACGCTACAGGTCACAACTGAATATGAGCTTCTGCTCAAAATGATCTTCAGGAAAGGAGTGAGGCATTAGCGACAGAAGGCTCCTCCCACTGCCATAAGGGGTCAAAATTAAGGTTTCTCAGCCACTTAACAGACGGACTAGTGACCGGGGAAAATCCACTGGCCCTGGTCATTCCACTGGTTGACCTGGTGTATTTACTGATAGGTTACTTACTTTGACACAGCACTAGTTAAAGGAAAAGTATATGGGCTGCATACAAAATCTAATAGCGCTCAGTTGGTGGTCCTGTGTTAGTTTCAAACCCTAGCTACTTTCTGATCCAGAGTCAATAACAGGCTCACATTAAACACAAGACAAGACAATGTTTTCCAGACCACCTCTAAAGAAATGCCACTTTCAGAAGCTCACCTGCTATGTCTAAACATCTCAGTAGTGGTGCTAACAAGGGTCTAAGCAGGTATTTATCAGCTAGTCTTGGCTGTTCCTTCACCATAGTGAGAATGGTCGAGGTGGCGATGCGCTGAAACTGCCGTGCAGTCAGTTTATCCTTAATGTGAAGCAAATCCAGAACCTGAGGAAAAAGAAAATTGCAACAAAAAACAAACAATAAAAACTCTTCAGCAATCCTGGATCCATTTGTTATTGTGCTGTAATAAATGTATGGCCATGTGACTGAATTCCATCTATCACAATGCAAGATTACACTTACCCATTTTATAAGCTAATTAAATATATTTTAAAATCTCTGCTGAGTCTCATTACCTGTGGGCACACCTGCTGGTAATAGTCTTCCACTGAAAGAGACTGCTGGGGACAGGAGGCTAGTATCTTGGCAATGGTATCACACTTCCGCCAATCAGCTGCTGCTGCCTCTGCCTCCCGGCCTCCCGCTGCGCTAGCTGAAAAGAAAAATAGGAGAGAAGATAAAATACGACTACCAGAGGCTTCCGATACAATTGTTTTGGAATCAGCACAGGAATTTAATTGTATGCAAGGACCTCTTGACACAAGTGGCCCTCATGCAAACTTAAAAAAATGGATTGTTGACCAGCCCGCCAGCGCAGCAATATTGCTACCGTGAATTGTGTCATTTCTTCTTTTGTGGGAGATTTTTTGTTTGATTTATCTCTGTTAACATTTGATAAATCAGATTATTGCTCACCTTTCATTATTCAATCCCAATTACAAAACCATCTCCCTAATATTCCAGGCTACGAAGAACTCTGCAGGTGATTTATAAAATAAAATATGGACACTACACCACCTCTACATTGTAAGACACCTGCTGCCTCTTTAGGCTGACAGAACCAGTCTACTTACCTAAAGAACACATATGGCAACACTCTACAGGAGCAGAGACAGTACTGCACTGCATAATACCTACCCACAAGTTTTCAACTGGAGGTTCTACTCCTTCACTATGCAGGTAGGTTAGCAGCCAGTGGAACTGACTGCAGCCACTGAGACCTATTCCAGACAAGGGAACCTGCTCCAACCATGGGGACCTACTCCAGTATAGAGACCTACTCCAGCCATAAAGACTTTCTCAGGCAGGAGACAGTATAGCGCAGTGGTTTAAGGCTCTGAGCTGCAAACCTGGAGACCTGGGTTTGAATCCCACAGCCCCCACTTGCAAACTGTGTGACCCTGAGCAAGTCACTTAACTTCCTTGTGCTCCCAAGTCACACCTGTAAACAAGCTTTCAGCTTAGTGTGTCTCTCCTGATTAAAAAAAAAAAAAAACAGGCCACAGGGACTTAGTGAACAGGAGACCTGCTGCAGCCACTGAGATTTACTGTAGCCATGGGGACTTACTGCAGCTATGGAGTCCTACTCTAGCGATGGGGATTTAAGTCACAGGCACTTACTCCAGTCATGGGGAGCAACTCCAAACACAGAGACAATCTCCAGTCATGGTGATCTATGCCATTCACAGACACCTATGGTACTGCAAACAAATACAAGGTCCTACTCCATCCACTGAAGCCTATTCCAGTCACAGGGGTCTACTCCAGTCATGCAAACCTATTCTAGCCCCAGGATTCTATTGCAATCACAAGGTCCTACTTCAGGCACTGGAGCTTATTCCAGTCACAGGGGTCTACTCCAGTCAAGCAAACCTATTCTAGCCCCAGGATTCTATTGCAATCACAAGGTCCTACTTCAGGCACTGGAGCTTATTCCAGTCACAGATACCTAGTCCAGCCAAGGGGACCTACTTCAGCCCCAAGCATCTATTACAATCACAAGATCCTAGTCTAACCACACTAACCTATGCCAGTCATGGGAGTCTACTCCAGCCATGGAGACCTACTTCAGTCATGGAAACCTATTCTAGCCACAGGCACCTATTCCAATCACAAGGCCCTACTCTAATCATGTGGGCCTATTCCAGCCACAGGCGCCTACTCCAACCATGGGACCCTACTTCAACCACAAAGACCTACTCCAGCTATAGGAATTTGCTCTAGCTACGGGGACTTCCTCCAGTAACATCATTTTGATTACTGATTGAACTCCGGCTTGCACTTCACCTGGTCTGTGTGCCATGTTACACTGTCAGAAATCCCTTCTAAAACAGCGACAAAAATTAATCATAAATCACATGGCATCATGATACCCTGGTGGTAGGTTACACAGACAGACAACCAGACAGACAGTTGGACAGACCGGGGCACATCTAGAAATATTAAAAATGGAGGGTTCAGCTGGCTCCGTGGTGCCGAGCAAAGGGGTTTGCTTGGCACGCTGGCGACCCGGGTTCGCGGCCTAAGCCCAGTACCAGGAGTGGAGACCGACAGGAAGGGGGATTCACAACGTCCACTGGACGCTTCTCTCCTGGGAGGGTGGGACCAGCCTTGGCACCAGTGAGTGAACTGGGTCCCATACTTGGGGGATGTGATACCTCGACTTGCCCCCTTGCACATCACCGCCCAAGGTCACCTGCAGTCATGCAAGGCAGAGAACTGTTGTGGACAAGCCCGAAAACGAGAAAAGAGCTCCTCACCCAACTGGATGATGAGTACCGGCTCCTGCCGCCATGAAGCCCTTCAGATAGCCCAGACCAGCCCTGGGATGTGAATTCGCCAGTAAGGCATTTCCCCCAAGAAGAGAGGGACCCTCCCAATGAAGGGATACAATGAGCTACCTGGTAAGCTGCAGCAGGAGTTGGGGTAGATGGTGGCAGGGGTCGGGTGGGCATCAGGGACATTGGCACTCTGAAGGAGTGGCTAGATGGGGGTGACATGTGGGAGGAGCATAAACATAAAAAAAAATACAAAAATGGAGGGTTCTACACATTTTTAGGGCAGCCCAGAGGTTTACTCTCACAGGAAAAGTGTGGCAAAGACTCTTTTAATTTGGTGTAATCTGGTGGGAACAGAAATGGGGATGGGGAGTTCTAACCCACCCTCCACCGCCACCACAGATCCAATACTGACAGATACAGATGGATAACTGCAGACAGGCAAGACCTTAAAAAATGCTGAAAGATAACCATCCCGGTGGCGCAGAAGGCTGAGTTGCTGTCATGTGCCTTACCTCTTACCACACCAGCGACTAGAGTTAGGGAACGAACTTGGGTTAGCCGGGGGGGGGGGGCTTAAATAAGGATTGAGCTGCCATCTGACAGCCCTCCTTTCTAGGATGGAGATGGCAACCATCCCGGCTCTTGACTGCCACCGACTGGAGGCCTGATGGTAGCTTCTAGGTGGGGGAGGCAGATGTAGATCAGGGGAGGGTGGAAGGAGCCACAGTTCTGGATCGCATGCATACCTCAATGCGCATGCACCCTCTGAGTCTCAGGGCTGGCTCTGAAAGGAATGGGAAGAAAAAGAGGTGGAAAAATGAAGAGACCGAGCTCAGTGAAGACATACCTGGGCATCTGAACCTGCACCTTCCACTGGAACCGAAGGAGCATTCTGGATTCACTGGAGGAGGATGCCCCAGCTCCACTGTGGGGGGCCAGAGAATCCACAGGGGAACTAGCTGCCCGGTCTAGAGGAAGGTGGGGGACAGTCAGTAGGCATTCAGGGACGTGGCTTAAAGTGGCCTGGTCAAGGTTCAGAGGGATAAAAACTTAGGTTAAAAAAAAAGGCTGGAAGCAGTGTTTAGTGGTTCAAGCACATGCTTTGGAACACAAAGACTCAGGTCCAAATCCCACCAGATCCACTGATTAACTGAATGGCCCTGAGCAAGTCACTCAGCCTCCCAGTGCTTCAGTCCACTCAGCTGTAAAACTCAGCCAAAACCAGGCCTCCACTAATGAGAACAGGCAGAGAACAGCAAGAGGAAGGAGGTGCTGCTAGAACTATACTTCTCTACTTTAGTCTCTACTGGGACTAAAGAACTAGAACTCCACTACTGGGATCTTCAATTTAGATAAAAACAAAACAAAAAAAAATGAGTTAGTGTGTTTGTCTGAGTTGGCTGAAGTTAGTTACCCGTGCAGTTACCTAGGTGTAGAAGGAGCTGTAAATTTGGGGGAGTGGCTTAACCAGAAGGAAGCCAGGTGTTTAGGATTTAAAAATTGCCCTAGATAGCTTCTAGCAGAGAACAGGCAAAGAACAACAAGAGGAAGGAGATGCTGCTAGAACTATACTTCTCTACTGGGACTATACTGTCCTCCTTCCCTCTCCTCCACCACCTGCTCGTAGCCAGGTCTACTTTTATGGGCACATGATCTGACTGACAACAGGAACTTCCTGTTTGGGAGCAGGAAGGGAGAGATCACAGAGCCACAAAAGACTCACCATCCTAGAAGGAAATGAGTAGCTCTCAGTCTCCCCCTAGCTGCTGGAGGTCTGACTCTAAGCAAGTAAGGAGACTACTGAGAAATATAGGAACTTCCTGTCTCAGAACAGGAAGATCAGGGGCTTTAAGGGAACGGAGGCAGTAGGTAAGTAGGTGAAAAAAAATAATATGCCAGAAATAAGACATGATGGGAGTGGTGCAGTGCAGTGGCTGTGGAGCAGCAGTCTTCTGGAAGACATTCTGGAGGATGCAGTGTTGTCCCACCTGCAGGCACCTCTCTGGGCTGAGGGAGAAGGTTGTTCATCTCCAGGCTGAGTTGGCCAGGATTTGGGGGGCCTCCTCTCCCACCCAGGGACCCCCAGGGCCACCGCCACTGCATCAGAGGTTGTGAAGATAGAGGAGCAGTTGGACCACACTGGGCTCAGGGAGGATAAGGGTGGCGGAACAGAGGCACATCTCTCCAGCTGTACCTCTCCACAATTTGTATGTCACTCTGGCAGAGTGTGGTTTCTCTGCAGAGGCACCCGCAGTGGAGACCAAGGAGGATGTTGGGAACCTCCACAAAGGAGACCCACAGGAGGGTGGCATGGACCACACTGGACCCCACAGGGGAAGGAAACTCCTCCTGGTGGGGACTCCATTGTTAGGAGGGTAGAAATGGGGGAGGGAGGTGAAAGGGAGGTAAGGTGCCTGCCAGGCGCCATAGCTTGAAGGAACAGGAAGCAAATCCTTAGGATTGCAGGAGCAGCTGCACGGGGGAGGGAGCTGGATGTCATTGTCCACCTAGGGACAAATGACCAGGCTGGGAAAGGATCAGAACAGTGCAGGAGGGTTTGTGGAGGGCCTTGAACAAGTAGCACATGATAACCTTCTCGGAGGTGCTGCTTGTCTATGGTATGGGTGAGGCTAGGGTGCTCCACACCATGGGATTCAATCAGTGGTTGAAAAACTGGTGCAGAGCTCAGGGTTTGGCTTCATTGGGGACTGGGGGTCCACCTGGAGTGATGCAGGCCTATACTGATGTGATGGTCTGCACCTGTCCAGGAGGGGAACCAGGATCCTAGGTGATAGGTTTAAATGCTTCATTGGCAAGCATTTAAACTAGCCAAGGAGGGAGGCACTGGAAAGGAGCAGGGAAATCCTAGGCCCCCCCCAAAAAAATATCAGGGTAGTTAGTGAGGTAAACACCAAGGTAGAGACGTCGATAAGGAGAAGGGCAGGGGCAAATGGAGAAAACGACAAAGGCAGTAAGGACAGGGATGGGGCAAAAAGGAGTAAGGCCATCAAGAAATGGAGGGTAATGAGTACCAATGCCCATAGTCTGGGCAATAAGCTCCCTGAACTGGTAGCCTTGATGAAAGAGGGATGCCTGGATATCATGGCAGTCACAAAAACATGGTACACAGAGAACCATGACTGGGATGTTAACATACCAGGATACACAACCTACAGGAGAGACAGGGAGGCTAGAAGAGGGGGAGGAGTAGCTCTCTAGGTTAGGGAATGGATAGAACCAACAGAACAAAACAGTAAACAGGGAGGAGAGGAGGCACTGTGGGTCACCTTAGAGACTGGAAATGGCACCACAATCCGCACAGGGGTTGTATACAGACACCCCATCTCAGGGGGAGAGAATGGACAAGGATATGATAGAAGGCATCCTTAAGATGGCAGAGAAAGGGGAGATAGAAACATAGAATCTGATGGCAGATAAGGACCGCTTGGACCACCTAGTCTGCCGATTTCCTTACCTAACGGATAAGCTGCAGATCCTAGTTAACCAACAGCCTACTTCCTCCTACCCCCCCACTAGAATTGCCTTATGCCTGTCCCATGCATTCTTGAATTCCCCCACTGTTTTTGACTCTATGACCTCCTCAGGAAGGCTGTTCCATGCATCTACAACCCTCTCTGTGAAGAAATACCTCCTCACATTACCTCTGAGCCGTCCCCTCTCTATCTTCAAATTATTCCCCCTTGTTCTTGCACATCTCTTTTTCTGAAAGATGCTACCCTCTTGGACTTTGTTGATTCCCTTGAGGTATTTGAAAGTTTCTATCATGTCCCCCCTCTCCCTCCTTTCCTCGAGGCTATACACTTAAGCTCCTTTAATCATTCTTCATGTGTCTTCTGGTGCAGACCCTGCACCATTTTGGTTGCCCTCCTCTGAACAGCCTCCATCCTGTCTATGTCTTTGGGGAGATGGGGTCTCCAGAACTGTACACAGTATTCCAGATGTGGTCTTACCAACTGTCTGTACAGAGGGCAAACAACTTCCTGTTTTCTACTGGTATATCTACTGAGATATTGTTGATGGGGGACCTGAATATGCCAGATGCTAACTGGAGCACCTCTTCTGCAGCCACATCCAAGAGCAGAGCCTTTCTCAATGCCGTACAGGAGGCATGCCTCAGACAGCTAGTGCTGGAACCCACTCGGGAGGGAGTAATCTTAGACCTCACACTCACAAATGGGGACAGTGAGAGGATCTCGGATCAAGAAGAGGGTATCCATCTGGGAACAAGTAACCACCAAACAGTGTGGTTCACGATAAACTCAGCTGCAAAGTCAAGCCATACAAAAGTGAGGGTACTGGACTTCAGGAGGGCTGACTGTCAAAATGGGAGAGTGCCTTAGAAAAGCACTAGCAAACAGGCAAAGAGGAGGGGTGGAGCAACAATGGGGAAACATCAAAACTGCCATCACAGAGGCAACAAGCCTTTGTGTGAAGCAAATAAACAAAATGAAAAGAAAAAGCCTCTACGGTTCTCAAAAGAGGTGGCGGGGAAAGTTAGGGAGAAAAAGATCGTATTTAGGAAGTATAAGGAAATACAGAAGGAGCAGGACAGAGAACTGTACCAGTTAGAGCAGAAGGAAGCATGGAAGGCAGTCAGAATAGCAAAGGCCCAAACTGAGGAAAAGCTAGCCAACTTGGTTAAGAAGAGGGATAAAACCTTTTACAGGTACATTAGGGAGCGTAGAAAGACAAAGGGAGGGATAGTGAGGCTGAATACAATGGACGGTGGGTGGGAAGAAAGGGACAGTGAACGAATACTTCTGCTCAGTATTCACAAAAGAGGAGGAGGGGGAGGTACCTAATCCAATTATCGAAGCACTCTGGATAGTGGGGTCAACCCCAGTCCTTTCACAGAAGAAAGGGTTCTGAAAGAACTCCTAAAACTGAAGGTGGACAAAGCAATGGGGCCAGATGGGATTCACCCCAGAATTCTAAAAGAATTAAGGGGAGAACTAGTGACATCACTGACTACCCTTTTTAGCAAATCATGGCAGGATGGTGTGGTATCGGAGGACTGGAGGAGGACGAATGTGATTCCCATTCACTAAAGTGGGAGCAAAACAGAGGCAGGAAACTACAGACCTGTCAGTTTGACCTCTGTGCTAGGGAAAATGATGGAATCACTTCTGAAGGAAAGAATTATTGAGTACATAGAGGCCAGTGGGGCATAGGACCCAAGGCAGCATGGATTTACAGCGGGAAGGTCATGTCAGACTAATCTAATAGATTTCTTTGACTGGGTGACCAAAGTAGTAGGCAGGGAGGGGCTGTGGACATGGCCTACCTAGACCCTAGCAAGGCATTTGACACAGTCCCACACAAAAGATTAATAAACAAATCAGCCAGCCTGGGAGTGGGTCCCAGGGTGGTAGCCTGGGTTAAACACTGGCTGGACAACAGGACACAGAAAGTAACAGTAAACGGAGTCCACTCTTAAGAAAGGAGGCTTTCTAGTGGGGTACTGCAGGGTTCAGTGCTGGGTCCGGTCCTTTTTAATGTCTTTATAAGTGACATTACAGAGGGACTGGAAGGAAAAGTATGCCTCTTTGCAGATGACAAAGATTTGCAACAGGGATAATACACAAGGGGTTGGGGGTGAAAAGGATGAGAAGGGACTTCTCGCGTGGTGGTGGATGACCTAGGGGGGTGGCAGGGGTTGCAGGATGATCTGGCAAAGCTTGAAACCTGGTCAGACACCTGGCAACTGGGCTTTAATGCCAAAAAGTGCAAGGTGCTGATTTTGGGATGACGAACCCAAGGAGGAGTTACCAGCTAGGGGGAGTGCAGCTAGCCCAGACAGAGGAGGAGAAGGATCTGAGTGTGCTCATTACAGGGTCAATGAACAACTCGGCACAATGTAGGAAGGCAGCTGCAAAGGCCAACAAAATGCTTGGGTTGTATTGCAAGGGTATATCCTCGAGGAGGAGGAGGTTATTCTGCCACTGTATAGGTCATTAGTTAGACCACACTGGAGTACTGCGTGCAGTACTGGTGTCCCGTATCTGAAGAGGGACATTAAGTTACTGGAGGGTGCAGCGCGGAGCGACAAAGATGATCAAGGGCTGGGGACTTATCATACAAGAGGAGGTTGAAGGAGCTGAACATGTACTGCTGGAGGAGAGGGAGACAGGGTGACATGATTGAAACCTTTAAACACATGAAAGGAATAAACAAGATGGGTACAGAGGGGCTGTTCAAAGTAAGGGAGGGGAGGGCCACCAGGGGCCATGATATGAGACTGGAGCCAGGAAGGTTCAGGAGGGAGATGAGGAGACACTTTTTTACAGAGAGGGTGGTGGCTGGGTGGAATGCGTTACCTGCTGAAGTGGTATGCAGTAGAACAGTGGACTGCTTCAAATGAGGATGGGACAGGACAAGGGGGAGAGTTAATGAAGGGGAAGGGTGGAAGGGAGGGGCAGCTGCAGAATAAGAGGTGCTAGCTGCACATTCGAGCAGACTTGATAGACCTCTAGGCCTTTATCTGCTGGCAAATTTTGTATGTTCGTATGGACTTGGCAAGGTTGGAGGAACGGTCAGAAGTATGGCAGCTTGGATTCAATGCAAAGAAGTCCAAAATATTGCACATAGGAAACAAAAACCCAGGGGAAGAGTACACAATTGGTGGGGGGGGAGGGAGGAGGAGGTAGTAACAACAACAAAAATGGAAAGGGACCTAGGTATAATCATATCAGATGACCTAAAGGTTAGCAAGCCATATGAGAAGGCAGTAGAGAGGGCTGGGGGGATACTGGGATGTACAGAGAAAAGCATCACCAGCAGAAAACAGGAAGTTGTTATCCCTCTGTACAAACAGTTGGTGAGACCCCATCTGGAGTACTGCGTCCAGTTCTGGAGACCCCATTTCCGCAAGGACATAAACAGGATAGAGGCAGTCCAGAGGAGGGCAACTAAAATGATGCAAAGTCTGAAAGAGAAGCCATACGAGGAGACACTAAAGGAGCTTAATATGTATACCCTTGAGGAAAGGAGGGAAAGGGTGACATGATTGAAACTTTTAAGTATCTCAGTGGAATCAACAAAGTTCAAGAGGGTAGCATCTTTTAGAAAAGAGACGATGCAAGAACAAGGGACACAATGTGAAGATGGGGGTGGGGACAGCTCAAGGGCAATGTGAGGAAGTTTTTTCACAGAGAGGGTGGTGGACTCATGGAACAGCCTTCCTGAGGAGGTTGTGGGGTCTAAAACTGTGGGAGAATTCAAGAATGCATGGGACAGATATAAGGCAATTCTTGTGGGGGGTAGGAAGAAATAGGCTGTTAGTTAACTAGGATCTGCAGCTTATCCAGTAGGTAGGGAAATGGGCAGACTAGGTGGGCCAAGCGGTCTCCATCTGCCGTCAAAAAATTTCTATGACAACACGCTGCATCTCAGCAGGACTATCTTGAGTCAACAAATTTTAAAACTGGGTAAAAGCAAATCCCGCTGAAAACAAGATGCTGCATCTCAGCTGTGCTTTTCAGGTGAAATAAATTTTAAGTAAAAATAAATAAATAGAACAAGATAGAGAAACCAGATAGGATTAACAGACAGGGGTTCAGAAAAGAAAGAGAAAGAAAATAAACAGAAGAAATGATGAACAGACTGGCTATTGAATGGACAGGCAGACAAAAAACAAATACAGCAACTATATAAAGCAGTTTGTTTATTGATGACAGGTTGACGAGATCTCAGGCTGTGCTCACCTCCTCACTCCGCCCACCCTCTGCCCTATGCCAAGATGCTCTGCCTTTATCTTGCCCTTACCTCCAGCTTCTTGCAGGATCCCCCGGACCACAGCCTGAACCCCACTGACTTTCAGCAGCCTCTCGGACAACAGCTGCCCACACAGACGCCTCAGCCAACTTGGTGCTTGGACCAGGGGCTGTGACACACTGCCACCTGGAGATGGTCTGCCCTGGGGAAAGGGTAAAAATGGTTATAAACTCACAGTGCAAGAAGAAAAATCACGCTGCATTTTGGTGCTTGAAAACAGAAATGTCACTAAACAATTAAGGAAACTTGTACTTTGATACAAACTAATTTAGACAAATCACATTTTCCAATCAGTGTAAAAGCCTCCATCTGCTGCTGCTTTACACGACTGGATCAGGCTTGATTAGTCAAACTAAATTTGCTAATCAATTTGAGACACATGCCATCCTCTGTAATGAAGCTATTTTTAATCTGCACACACTGTGCTCAATTACTCAGGACACAGTGTCACTCATGCGGACTCCTCTGCCAAATCAGCGCTAAGTGGGGAAGGCCTCCTCTCTGCAGATCCGGGGGGAAACAGCACAGATGCCCCAGTTCACCTTCCGTTCACCTGTGTCCCATGGACACAACATCAATACTTTAAAGAGGGGCTTAGCCAGCCTGCCGGCAAAGCAGTTGTGCTACTGCTTGTGATGCAGACGACACAGGTTCGGGAATAAGCCTGGGCCGCTGAAGGGCCGGCTGGGGGAGGTGGACTGAGAATCCCACAGGATACCACTCTCCTCCTCTGGGGAAGGAGGGCTTTGCATTCCACTGCTCTACTGCCACCTGGGGAACCACTGATGGCAGTGCAGGGGATACATGAATGAAAGTCAGAACCGCTGGAGAGCACCCACGGGTTGGCTACATCAGGCCTTGCCAGCAGCTAATACCAATGCGCACTCCTGGTGGGTGGGATGGGAGAAAACGGGAAAGTTGGGCACACAGTACTGGGCAGATGAATGTCCTCCAATGGCCAATTCTCACAGCTGTGACATGCCTTGGAAGACCCACATCTTCACCGCTGCCCTGTGTGGCTGATAAGTGTAAGGAAGAAATGCTGAAGTGGTTGAGGGCGTACCCGGCCCCAGAGGGTAAACTGAAAGGGGCGCAGCACGGAAGTGTGTCACAGGTGGGTGTGGGGACTAGAATAAGTAGCAGCAGGGTTTCAGGTACAAAGAGAAGCACACTTGGAGAGGGCTAAAGGCAGTCCTAACCAGTGGCAACAAGGAGCATAAACAATACTTGAAGAAAGAGAAAAGTAAGAGTGGCTCCAGTCACAAGCAAAACATAAATATGGCATTACATTTGTCATCAGAGCTGGCCCGGTGGCGCTGAGGGGTGGGACGCTAGACGCCACACACTCACGCTCGCGGTGACCCGGGTTCGGAACGGACTCGTGCGGGTCGGCAGGGGGAGGGAGGATCAAGCGCCCAACAGATGCTCTCCTCCTCAGGGTGGAAATCAAGAACGCATTCGTTTTACATCACCTTCGTGAGCCGGCGGAAGCACCGACAACTGAAGGGATGGAGGCGGCCCGCTCAAAGGAGTCGGGAGGATCGCCGGCGCATGAGTGGTCCGGGCGCGCGTCAGCACGCCCACCACCGGGACGCACGCCCTAGCGCCGGGCGCCCAAGAGGTAGGGGAAACCAGGGAGAAAAAGGAAATACCTCTCGGCAAGCCCTAGATGATAGCCTCTCGGTACCATCCAGGACCACCAGAAGAGGGACAGACCCCACTGTGCAGGGGGGGAAGGAGGCACTCTAGGGGCAGATCCCCCCAAGGTGGAATCGGAGGTTGAAAGGAAGGAAGGAGAGGGCTCCGAGAGCATGAAGGTGGATAAAGAAATAAAGTAAAAAAAAAAAAAAACATTTGTCATCAGTATTCCAAAGAGGTTTGAATTGGGAGCCATTCTTTTCTTTACGTAATAAGGTAGGAGGGGGGGTGTGTTACTGTGAGATAATGGCATGTCTCAGGAAGTGAGGCACAAGGTAATGCCAAATGCCTTACACACCTCAGAAGTGCAGTTATCCTACAATAACGCACACCCTGGAGTGCCTTACTGAGATGATAAAATGGTTCCTCAGATTTTCATTTTAAAAAACTGGGTAATTAGGCTCTGAAATGTAAAGAGCCACTGCCATTCCCCTTAGGCCTCAAAGTGCCTCTAGTTTGGAACAGTTCTGGTGACTGTTGACATTCAGCTGATACTGCTGATGTAGCTGGTAGTTTGATTCTGATTCAAAAGTGAAAAAGACCACCCACCATACTTGCATTGGCACACAAAAACGTGTGTTTACAGTCCACGATGAACTCCCACTGCAACTTTCCTGGACTAGGGAACACGCCAATACTGTCTAGCCACTTGTGATGCAGTGGGAGCTGGGAGGAGATGAGACTATTGCATCATGAGTTGCTGCACTGTTTGGGGGTGTTACTGATGTTCACAAAGTATGTAATAAGGGTATATCATGGATTCGAAACAAAACAAGGTTGGTTTTAATCATACAATTAGCACGTATTTCTGTTTAACTAGGAAAGGAAGTAAAGACATAACACAACCGGCAACATCAACAAATTTTAGAGATGGCGAGCAACAATAAAATATGGGGTTTTAACTAGAAATAATAGAATGCAAAAAAAGGTTGACAGTGCCCCATTATGAATTTGTGACCTGTGCTGTTCTGCTCGAACAGGTCTTTGCTGATCTTACTCATTTTATAATATTATTATAAATCGAAGGAGCACTTCCAACTGATCGGAGCACTCCTTTCCTCTGCGCGTGAGACACTCTATTCTGTGAAGAGTGTCTCACGCGCAGATGCCCTTGAAATGGGCACATTCCAGGACAGTTTTTTTTTAATAATATATTATTGATGAAGGTCAATCAATAATTTAATAATATGTCTGCCATTGCCACTTGTTGCTGTGCAAAAGTGGTTTCACTTGCATTCGGCTTGAGCCAGAACGACTCACAGAAACACAGACTTGACGGCAGATAAGGACCACTTGGCCCACCTAGTCTACCCATTTCCCTACCTACAGGGATAAGCCACAGATCCTAGTTAACCACCAGCCTATTTCTTCATACCCCCACAAGAATTGCCTTATATCTGTCTCACGCATTCTTGAATTCTCCCCCAGTTTTAGACCCCACAACCTCCTCAGGAAGGCTGCTCCATGCATCCACTACCCTCTCTGTGAAAATAATACTTCCTCACATTGCCCCAAACTGCCATCCCTCTATCTTTAAATTGTGTCCCCTTGTTCTTGCACGTCTCTTTTTCTGAAAGATGCTACCCTCTTGGACTTTGTTGATTCCACTGAGGTACTTAAAAGTTTCTATCATGTCCCCCCCCCCCCAAGGGTAAAAATGTTAAGCTCCTTTAGTCTCTCCTCGTATGTGGCTTCTCTTGCAGACCCTGCACCATTTTAGTTGCCATCCTCTGGACTGACTCTATCCTGTCTATTTCCTTGCGGAGATGGGGTCTCCAGAACTGGACTCAGTACTCCAAATGGGGTCTCACCAACTGTCTGTACAGAGGGATAACAACTTCTTGTTTTCTGCTGGTGATGCCTCTCCCTATGCATCCCAGTATACCCCAGACCTCCCCCCAGGTACCTTTCCTTTTTTGTTGTTGTTACTACCCCCACTGTGTAATCTTCCCTGGGTTTTGCTTCCCAGGTGCATTATTTGCATTTCTTTGCATTGAATCCTAGCTACCATACTTCCGACCATTCTTCCAACCTTGCCAAGTCCCTTCTCATCCTTTCCACGCCTCCCTGAGTATCAACCCTGTTGCAGATCTTTGTGTCATCTGCAGAAAGGTATACTTTCCTTCCAGTTCCTCTGCAATGTCACTTATAAAGACATTAAAAAGGACTGGACCCAGTACTGAACCCTGCGGTACTCCACTAGTAACCCCTCTTTCTTCAGTGTGGACTCCATTTACAATTACCTTCTGTGTCCTGTTGTCCAGCCAATGTTTTACTCAGGCTACCACACAGGGACCCACTCCCAGGCTGCTTAATTTGACTATTAACCTTTTGTGTGGGACTGTGTCAAATGCCTTGCTAAAGTCTAGGTAGGCCATGTCCACAACCCCTCCCTGGTCTACTACTTTGGTCACCCAGTCAAAGAAATCTATTAGATTCGTTTGACATGACCTTCCCATTGTGAAACCATGCTGCCTTGGGTCCTGTGCCCACTGGCCTCTAGGTACTCAACAATTCTTTCCTTCAGAAGTGACTCCATCACTTTCCCTACCACAGAGGTCAAACTGACAGGTCTATAGTTTCCTGCCTCTGTCTTGGTCCCACTTTGTGAAGGGAATCACATTCCTTCCTCCAGTCCTCAGGTACCACACCATCCTCCCATGATTTGTTAAAAGGGTAGTCAGTGGTTTCACTAGTTTTCCCTTAATTATTTTAGAATTCTGAGGTGAATTCCATCAGGCCCCACTGCTTTGTCCACCTTCAGTTTTAGGAGTTCTCAGAACCCTTTCTTCTATGAAAGGACTGGGATCAACCCCCCTATCAAGAGTGCTTCTGTTAACTGGATTAGGCACCTCCCCCTCCTCTTTTGTGAATACTGAGCAGAAATATTCATTCACTATCCCTGCTTTTTCACTGTCTCCCTCTGCCCACCCACCGTTTATTCTATTCAGCTTCACTTTCCCTCCCGTTGTCTTTTTACGCTCTCTGATGTACCTATAAAAGGTTTTATCCCCCTTCTTAACCGAGTTGGCTATCTTTTCCTCAGTTTGGGCCTTTGCTATTCTGACTTCCCTTCCTGCTTCCTTCTGTCTTAACTGGTACAGCTCTCTGTCCTGCTCCTACTGTATTTCCTTATACTTCCTCAATGCTATATGTACACTCATGGGTCGTGCTTGAAACTAGGCAGTTTTTTTAGCCTATGGCACTTACCTGGTTACCAAAAGCTAATAAATAAATAATCCTACTGCTAGAACATGCAATATCAGAATGCTGTACTTGTGCCATCCCACTCCTTTCCAAAGCAACAGATTATGATGACACAAACGCAGGATGACAAAGTCACATGCTCCAGTAGCACAGGGATAGGTGCGGTATGAGACAGAAAGTTCTCATTTAAACATGGATATCTTCAATAATTAACAAAAGTGGGAAAGGAAATACCTATAAAATACAGATTGTGGGTTTAAGTATTTTGCAGCAGTTTGTCCAAGTGTGAAAGTTAATTATACAAGCTAAGATGCAACATCTCATTTACTATGGGGTCCTCTTTCTGCCCGTTTTCACAGCAAAGTGAACTGGAGCACTGAGGTCACGCAGTGAGTATCTGGCGTTAATGGAGTTTGAGCCCCCAATCTTCTGGTTCCCAAGCTGGTGCTCCAACCACTAAACCACACTGCCTGATAGTGACAACTTTAAGCTAAATTCTACGCCTCTTTCTTACACTGAACTGAACTGTTCCTGTGTTCTGCTTGCTACCAAAGGCATGGGAATGTTGGGGGAAGTAAGAGGATGGAAGTCAGAAAGGGCACAATTACAAGTTAAAATGAGTGGGGGAGCTGAAAGGGGATTTAAAGCGTGTGTGTGTGTGTCCCTGGAGTCTGGTTTCATCCCCCTTCAACACCCGGCTGCTCTATGCCCAAGTATTCCTGGTGCCCAATGGCACCCCATTTCATACTCTGCCCCATGTCTAAGTATCCCTGGTGTCTGGTGCCCCCCCCCTTTTTTTTTATATCCTACCACATGTTCAAGTATTCCTGAAGTCTGGTGGCACCCCCCCATCTCACATGATGCCCATTCAAAGTATCCCTGACACCCCCACTGGTACCCCCACACCTTGCCTCATGCCAAGCATCCCTGGCATCCATTGGTCTCCCTCTTAACCAATCACCAATCCATTCCTTCCCTTGTGTCTAGTGATGTCTCACCCTTACGATTATTTAAAAAAAAAAAAAAAAAAAAAAAAAGATATGCAGCTACCAGGAGCCCACACCCAGAGCCTGCCCCCTCCTTACAATAAAAAAAATCATGTTCCCTTCCCCCGAACCACTAGCACCCATTCCATCTTCTTCCCATCAACACCACAGTTAAACTCACCCCTCTCCCAGCCCACAAGCACCTTATGCCACCCTCCTCTTCCCCGTGTCACATGTAGTTAAAAATAAAGAAATAAATAAAAAGAAAAATCAGCCATCGGAAGCCCAACCCCAGTGCTGTGGAAGACATAACCCCTCAATTTAAACACCAGCTGCTGAACCATGGTGTCAGACAGGGATGGATGTAGAACTCTTCAAGGGGGGTTGCAGTCCCCCCCTTCCCCAAATGTTCCCTTCTGAAGCTCAAATTAGGCTACAAGAGCTACCGTTTGCTGGCCTATGGGGGTGGCAGGTGCTACTTCACTACAAAACTGGATGCTAGTGGTGTAAGAAATAATAAATAAATCAAAGAAAAATAAAGTTTCCCCTTCCCCTACCCACCAGAACCCTTCCCATCCTCTTCTCCCCTCTGTGCTGCAGATAGGTCAGCCCCCAGCCACTAGCACCCAATGTCACTCCAGACTCCAAGCCACCAAAAGGTAGATGGCAGCTGGCACATCTCTCTGGTTACCACCTTCTGATAAACAGAGAAACTAAAAGGGGATAGCGCCATCTGCTGGATTATGATATTCACTCTCTCTGCTTCAATCATTAGACTGCAGCCAGCCAAGGTGGTGAGGGGGATGTACTAGATGCCCTGCTTCTAACTACTGGTGGCATGGGGTGCTAGTGGGCCGAGGGAAAGGGGGTTAACTTAAAACAGGCAGAAAGGAGGTTAGAAAGGCTGTTACTGGGTGGAAGGAATGGAAATTATTTTTTTTTTACAAACACACGAAATAGCCAGCAGAAGAGACCTTACTGTCTACTGAGTCTGCTTGATTGTGGAGCACCTAATCAAAACATTACAGCAGGTAGCCCCACTCCTCCAAACCTAACCGTCTCCCTTCCTACTGCCTCACTCTCTCGAACCCCCCACTGTCTTCTAAGTGACAACCATAACTAGGAATTTGTTCCATCCTGACACCACTCTCTCTACAGAAGTGCCTTCTGATTTCTTTCTTGACCCCCCTCCCTTCCAATTTATAACAGAGTACCCAGTGGTTTGTTTTCACTCAGACAATAAAGGTCCCCCGATATCCATCTTGTTTCTATTTCTCATGTACCGGAAGGTCTCAGTCAAGTCCCTCTTTCGCTCCCCTTCTCCAGTAATTACATGTTAAACTCATTCACTCTGCCCTCATATGACCTGCTGAGCCTGAACTATCTTTGTTACCCTCCTCGGAACTGCCTCGAGCTGGCTGAAATCCTTTTTTAGGTAGATGCTCCAAATACTGCATGCCATAATCCCGGGAGGTCACATCAGTACAGCAGCAGTATAACCCCCTCCCTTCTGCTGGTGAACCCTCTAGCAATGCATCCCAGCACTCCACTTGCCTTAGCTGCTGCCCATTTTTGTTTGTGTAGTTTATTTAGTATTTCTGACACCTGGTTTAGGAACCTGGTGTTGGAATATACTTGTTTACTGTACTGAAAACATATTTTACCAAACAAACAAGCAAAGACCTGGAGACGAAGTTCCAAACATTACGTGGGGGGGGGGCACAGCTAAAAATTAAAAGGTAATACCCAAAAAAGTAAGCTACACAATGCAAAACAGCAAGCATGCATGTACAAAGGTGTATTTTAAAACATCAATGAGAACGTATCGCAGAAGTACCAATAACGTAAACACAGTCAGGCTGGCAACCTGGACAAGGCAGTAGTAGAATATCAGATATTGACCAGAGAGAGGGTGCAGTCAAGGCAGGATAAAGGGCCCTGTAAGTTTAGACTTGGTGACCTAGAAGCTGGACAACACAGTTGGAGTACTGGGTAAGCTAATCCACAGCTGTGGAAGTCTGTATCAACTATTAAAGGATGAAACGTTACAGGTGGGGATGAGGTTTGAATTTAAGACTAGTATGAATAAGCAATCACAGTACGCAGCTAACTGGACAAAATTAGAGAACTACTTATAGGGAGTACTACTTCACACACAAACAGGGTGTGAAACTACAGTACAGCCTGCCAAGTAAAGTTGCTGAACCAACCAATGAGGATAAATAAAAACAACCTCTTAGATAAGTCTAACATACTAAAATGCCAGCAGAAAAGGCCTAGCGGTCTTTCGTGTCCGCTCGTTTGGTCAGACCCCACCCTGGAAGCTGACCTTGCTGCCGGGCTGTTTGGTTTTATTGTTTGGCAAATAAGCCTTTACAACTGTAACCCCTAGGCGGCGCTGCTCCTACAGTTACACCCCTGCCTACTACTTAGAATGTAGGCTGAGGGGTTTGGGTTCTCAAACGTACATTAGGTTCTATAATGTACAGTGCCTCCACTTAGAGTCTGACTTTAAAGTGGGCTAGCTGTTACCTGGTACAACCCCGAGATTTCATAACACCCACTATTATCTTTAGCCACCCCAACACATGACCCAATATACCGTTCCCCACATTTCAACATTTTGTAATTCAAGACACACTCTAATAATATGCTCACAACACCGTTACTGCAAAAAGCAATAACAATAATATTTACTGGGGGGGGGATACCAGGAACAAGGAGAAGGGGAATGGAATAGAGGCTATACATTCACAATATTCACAACTGATTAGTTAGATTGGATTTGGGTGCTGGTGAAACCCTCCAGCTGGGTAAACAGGTGCAGTTGAAATCACATTCTGGCACTGAATTTTTCCCCACCAACTTTAGTGATAAACCAGAGCCCTGGCTATCTATCTAGCTGCATGCATAAGACTGATCAATTTTAGCAATACCCACACTGATACCAATATCCCAGATAGTGCAAGACCCCAAATCTCACACAGCCTGGTCACTCAGTAACTGTAAAGTTCTCAGAACATGGTGCAGGTCTGATGAACGGTGCAGCTGTACACAGACTGGCATGGCGGGGGCCCTTAAGGGAATCAAGCAAATTAACTGCAGATGGCAAGAATCACATCTTGAACTATGTAGAAGTCAAAATCAGTGGTGCAGGGGTTGCCCTGCCTTGCTTGCAGTGAATGTCCTCATTGGTTTAGACAAGTCAGGATTTAGTGCTTTCAGCGATCTGGAACTCTGACTTCAACGGTCAAGATACGGACAAAGCTAACAGCCAGTAACCCGCAAACTGACTGCAAGGGTCTTGCAGCTTTTGAGATGAAAACTTGCATTTCAAACATTAAAGACAGTGCCTCCTTAAGGCTGGACCACTTGCTGAATGAACAGGAGGGAGCAGGGCCAGCACGCTTCAACCTCACGTCTAGACTGTACCCCTCGAGGGAAGCGCATATGGCAGTGCCTTGGTTGGTGGCACACTACCAGGCTGTCTCCGAATCACATTTACTTATTAGTACATTTATACGACCTCATATGGAACTTTGCTTGTATTACTTGCACAAGGCCAGACCTCTCCTGAGGTTTAACTTGTCCACATTTGACTGCATACTGTCCTGGACCTATGCTTGCTTATCTGCCACTGTCCACAGCTGTTGCTCAGATTGAGCCTGTGTTACGGAATTACTGTTGCCTTGAACACTTTTGCTTGTTAGCCGGGGCTTATTACACAACTCTTGTGACAACCACTAGACCGAGCTTGAGGCTGGGCTCGCTACCATTTGAAATGCTTGAACTAGACTGGGCTTGAGGCAGGGCCCACTACCATTTTGTAGACTTCACTGGCTTGCAAACAGATGCAATAGACTCTTTCAACGCAAACACTGATACTTGGCTGTATCTATATTTACTTTAGTTCCCTGGGCTCAACAATACTTTCGTATCTCGCTTTACTCACACTTTACTGTAGCACTTGGCAGTACTGATTTTTGTAGCTTTTTAAGATCAAAACACAACATGCAGTCCCTTGTGGCTCTCTGCTGGCACTTGCAGCCTCCACATTACACAACGTATGGCTGGCCCACCAGGCACTGTCCGGAACATTCCGCGTGGTCAGGGAACTCCCATTCAGTCCTGTGGAATACCTCAAGTCAGACACATTTATGTTTTCACTTTAAACTCTTTGCCAGTTATTAGCACATGTCCACCCATTCCAGGTGTTGATCAGACGCAGAGTGCTGATACACACAGTCACAATCCAGTTACTTTGGGCATTCGCTGGCCCTTGCAGATACTTTTAAGTCACAGTCACCATCATTAGCTTGGGCTGGTGGCCCCTTAAAGCTTGGTTAAAGTTGCACTTTCAGACACTGTTTTACTCACTCAGATTACTTAATTGAGATGGTTTTCTTTTTCTCTCTTGTGGTCGCAGAATTCATCAGCACTCTCACTGCTGAGGCAGATTTAGCTCTCTCACAGCTGGTTTACGATCAAGTCACTGGCCCACATCTTTCCCCGACGTGGAAGGGAGGGCTAGCCCTGGAGGACATTCTGCTGGCAGCCCCCAGGCTAGGAACTTCTTATGCAGGTATATGCTGATCTCTCCTCTTGGCAAGAGATTTTCTCTCCCTGGTGGAGAAGCTGAAGCTGGATCACCAGGCCCATTTCTTTTGCTGGGGGCTCCTTCTCGAATCTCCCTCTCTCTGCTTGGCAAGAAGGCTGAAAATGCAGTCTCTTATGGGGCTCTCCTGAAGGAAGCTCCTGATTGGCTGAAGCTTTTGGCTGCATCACCTCTGATTGGCTGGAGGGCCTGTCAATCAGTAAAATGAATTATGCATGAACCTCACTCAACGCACAGTTGGTCTGGTGCTTTGGCACCTGAAATTAGGTTCCTGTAAGTCCCCATGAGCACTTGGTATGTTCCCGTGAGCTTTATCAAAAGTCCCATAAGTCCTGGCTTTATCCTGGCTTTCTGATTGTGGCTGCTTGCAACGGCTGCTCACAGTGCCTTAAGCAAATCCGCGACAGTCATAAATCAAAGTCCCGGTGCAGCAAGAAATAATTAAATATTTGCCCCAATGCCCCACAGTCCACTAGCCGTGGTTGTATACCTGCTGCCACTGCCCAGATTAAACTCTTTGTTTCAGTCCCAAGCCTGTCACTAATGCCATTATTTAAGGATGCCTTGCAGCAGCCGACGGGCTATACTTTTGAGTCCCAACATTTCTGGTGCAGCCAGAAGCAGCATTTGTATTTACTGCAACATTCCCTCGTTAAAACATTTTTCCTGTTTTAGAACACTTTTCCCAAGCACAACAGTTACATTTATTTCTATTTCATTGTGTTTGGCGATTGCTGAAAATACTGTTGCCCCGAGGGCAGACAACACCTCCTGAATATGCAAATTAGATTGGGGCTCAGGCTCATTAATATTTATGAGCCCCGATCGAAACTCCCTCGTGGATCTCCTTTAATTTTTAAGACAGTGGCTGCTCAGGGCCCTGTCCGTGGTCACTGGGTCCCGTTTAGCTACTTGGGATTCCGGGACCGACAGAACATTCTCCGTTTTGACTGCAATGTTGAGCAGTCGCACTTCAAAAGGTGCCGCTTGAGCCTGTGCGATCCCTGCTGCCCTGAGGGAAGACACCAAGCGGGAGATCGCGATTAAGCCTCTTGAGCCCCGAAGGGCTGGATTATACTTTGGGGCTGGCTGGGGCACCAGATAAGGGCACAGATGATCGGGACTAGCACCAGGGGACTGAAAAAAAAATGCAGGCACTATCGGGAGGCGCCCGGGAGAGCAGGACAGGGCTACAGGTAAACCCCCAATTTGATAGTGGGTTACACAATATTCTAAAAAGACAAGTAAAACATCTCATACAGATACACGATATAAAATTAAAATGTCACAATTAAGCATCCTATGGATATAAATAATTTTCCAAGAGGCTCAGACCATTAATAATACACATTAAAAATCAGAGTCGGGATATTTTTTACCTTGTTAGATACTAAAGCAGAATTATTAAAACTCAGTGATAGGAACCTTTTAGCTTTCAACAGACCTTACTGAGCTAAAGCAGGGGTTCAAATTGCGATTCAATTAAGTAACAGAAACATTTAGGTGGCTCACCAGGCCTATATTTCAATAATAACTGAGGGGAAATTGAAATGTGGGAGAGGTCACAGAAGCCCCAGAGATCGGAATTTAAGTCTCCAACACCAGTTCATTTGCAAAAGTAATTCATCTTGTTAGAGATTTTTTTGTAAATGTTTTTGAGTTTCCCAACAGATTTGGGAAGCAACAAGTAACATTTTCCATACTCCCACCTCCATTGCCATAGCACCAGAAAAGGAGGCCAAACTAAATTACAGGACCGGTAGTAACACAGCACATTTTCAATTGCACTCCCTAAGGTAACAAATAATGCAATTTAGCGGCTCCGAACCATACTAAAAACTCCAGCGTGTTGCTTCTAATTTCCACACAGAGTGACACTCGAACAAAGCAGCCAAAGTGCCATGGCCCAAAACAAGTTCACTCAAGGAAACCATGATGTGCACATCATGCCACCAAAATTCCAGCATAATATATTAAATATAAACATTTACAAATACACCGGGTGCTAAAAACTGAAAGGCTCCATTTGTGCTAAGAAGTCTGTCGGTTCACAAAAGGGGGATAGAAAGCTCCATTTACACAGGGGAATTCATTAATCCACAAACAGGACTGAATAGCTCCATTTATATTTATATTCCATCTTTCGGAGGAGACGTTAAACCGAGGTCCCATCTGCCTGGATTGGTGGTAGTTCAGGTGGATGTTAAAGATCCCACGGCACTTATCGAAAAGAGTAGGGGAATTTTTTATTGAGAAATACATAACATCAAGTACATGAAACATGAAAACAAAATCAAAAGCAATAAAAAGCATATACTGAAACATTTGAAAGATCATTGAAATTTTTCTGTACAGGTTAAGGGGGAAAAAAAATAAAAAGAAACAGTGGATATCTCAAAGGCTATCATTTCCAATCAAATCAAAAAGGTAATTCCAGCCCAATAGGAAGCAAATTGTGTAGGAGAGAGACATTTCATTTCTGATTCTTGTAATGTCAAAATAGTAGTCTCAATACATTCAATGATAGCTAATGGACAAGTTGGTACCTGTTGCAAAACATATTTACATCTAGCTTGCCACATATAATATTTGCATGCAGCAAACAATACTCTCAAAGTGCTGGGGTGGAATGTATTCCAGAAACCAGAAAAGATTCCCAAAATAAGAACTGGATATGTGATCCTACTTAGAAAAGGCCATTTCCACTTGTTCGCTAGTGTTTTCCAGAACAAAAGAGCATCCATACAGGAAAAGAAAAAATGTTCCATTGTTTCTTCAACGTCAATACACTGTGGTTTGGGGCAAAACCTATCTTGTGCTGATTTGTGTTTTAAATTACCTCGAACCTGTAGTCTACCATGGCAGCATAACCAAGACACATCCCACATATGGGCCGGGATTCTTTTATCTTTGAGGATGTTTAATGCAAACATTGTGTGGGATGGAGAACAAAGTGGAAGCTGTAATATTGGTTTATCTATGTTTAAGAAACAACCGTATAACTGTTTCCTGGTGAGATCTAATATGGAGGATTTACTAAGTTTCCAGGACCTAAGGGTATGGATGCTATCAACAATATAAGATGGAGCAGTAGACAAGGGAAACAATGGGTGGAAGGTCAACCCATGCTAACATTAGGGAATTCACAGCTTTAGCTACCCAGGAGTCACAAACAGTAGACATATATTTATGGCTCTGAAAAATGTGATATAAAAAAAAAGAAAGAAAAAAGGACAGTGGGTTTATCATTCCTAAACCACCCTGGTTCTGGGGTAAATATGTTATATGTCTTTTCACAGGGTTTAAGCGACTTCCCCATAGCATTTGAAAAAAAAGGCTAAACAATCTGGTTTCTAAATGTTTAGGTGGACCATAAATGTGCCTTAAATATAAGAAAATTGGGGATAAAAATCTTTTTATCACCATAACCCGTTTCTTCTTACTCAGTCTCCATGTTTTCCAGAGACGGACTTTGTTATCTCCTAGTGCTAAACGCTTCTCCCAGTTATAGGTAGCATCATTCGTATTAAACCATATCCTAAGATTTTCTGTGGTGAGGTGCATACCCTGATACCAGAAATTACTGTTGAATCAGTAGAATTGTTTTGTAATGGGATACATACACTTTTCTCAAGATTTAGTCTACCCCCAGATATTAGTGTAAACGATTGAAAAGTTTGTATAGCTCTTGTACCTGAAGAAAGATCTAGGCAAAATAAAACTATATCATCTGCATAAGCAGAGATTTTAACAGGTTGTAAACTGGGGTGAGGAGTAATGCCTACAATACCGGAATTCCATTGAATCTGTCTGATGATGGGATCCAGAGCAAAAACATATAGTAAGGGGCTAAAGGGGCAGCCCTGACGAAGCCCAACTTTTTGTAAAAGGGTTGGGCCATGAAATCCATTTATCATTGGGAAAAAATAGGCTAAGGAGAGCATGTGTGAAATCCAGGATACAAATTGAGCAGGAACACCATACAGGGTTAAGATACGTAATAAAAAATCATGATGTACAGAATCAATTGCTTTTGATTGATCTAGGGCAAAAAGATATCCAGGTAACTTATTATACATTTTCGTTTCAAAAATTTCACATAAGAAAAAAAGATTTGTTTGGATGTTTTTACCGGGTATGGCACAGGTTTGAGCCATATCTATCAGATCCGGTGCAACTATTCTTAAGCGAGAACAAAGAATTTTTGAAAAAATCTTATAATCTGTGTTTAGAAGATGTAATGGTCTCCAGTTTGCAAGAGAGACTATATCTCCTTTTTTATACAAGAATTTTAGAATCGATAGACCAAACCCAGATGCTGTAGCCATATTGTCTAGAACATAATTAAAAACCTTTGTCAGGATTTCCAACAGATTTATTTGGAATGTTTTGTAAAATTCATGTGTCAGACCATCCGGCCCCGGGAGAAACCTTCAATTTTAAACAAGAAATTTCCCTAGCAACCTCTTCCTGAGAAATTCTTTTGATCAGATCAGGAATTAAATGAGCTGGGAGTTTAGGGAATGGGGCTTGCAAAATATGGGACATATCATGAGGGGAACTAGGGGTGGTGCAAAATTGAATCCGTAAATAATCAGAAGTAATCAATAACATATCAGGGATAGAGGATAGTATAGTACCATGAGTGTCTCTTAACCCATGCATAACTGTTGATTGAAGTCTGTCTTTGAAAGCATAAAAGGGATCAGCAGATGGGGAATTATTAGTGCCAGTTTGCATAATGTAATCCAATGTTCGAGCAGTGTTGTACTGGTGAGAAAACATGCATTCCTTTACTCTGGATATTTGTGATGAATAATTGTTTATTGTTTATTGAAAATTTCGGAATTACAACCTTTGAGTCAAGGACTCCTTTGCAAAGGCTCCACGTCAATCACGCCAGAACATTAGGACAAGACTGATTGTACAAAAGATTTTCAAGACAGAGACATTACATTTTAACAAAATGTTCAAAATCATAGCACAAGCAAGGCTACATGTCAGTTTCAAAACAACATTACATAGATCAAACAGAGATATTACATTTCGACAAAAAGTTAATATCATAGCATTAGTAAGGCTACACGTCAGTTGTACTAGAGAGTACACAGAAACAGGTTGTACAGAAATTTCACAAACAGGACTTTACAATGGTTCAAACAATCACCGTATAAGGTGTTGCCTAGTCTCAGCAAATATCTGAGGATGGAGATGCTCTAACGGTGAGGTGGCCCCAGTGACCCGACCACCTAAGGGAAGAGGAGAACAGATACAGGTCTCGGAGTTAAGAAGAAACTTGTTTATCCCAGCTTTGAATAGACTTAGATTAGGGGCAAGTAAGGCGGAGGATGGTAGATTGTTTAGCCAGAGTGGAGCTCGATACGGAAGGATCTTTGCCCTAGAGATGTCCTACAGTGGGGACTGTATAGGAGGTACCAGCAAGTCGTCTGAGGTGCCCCTATGATGGGCTGGCGGATGAGTTGGTGGAGTCCAATTGGTGTTAGTTTCATAAGGATCTTTTGGCTTGGAGGCAGGTATGGTACTTAAGCCTCCTTCTAGGGTTAGCCAGTCTGCACGATAATAGAGCAAACAAGTGTGAGTTTGTCTATTGCTGTTAGTGACCATGCGGCAGGCTTTGTTGAGTGCTATATTGATGCTGCTTAGAGCAGATTGTCAACAGCGCCGTAAATGGTTATTCCATAATCGACCAATGAGAGGACTGAGCTTGTAACGCTAACCGTAGTGCCTGTAGGGGTAAGGCAGTGTTTGTGCCTGTAAAGAATGCCAAGTCGGTATTTACTGAGGAGGAGAGAAGTTTAATATGATGATGGTATGTAGGGATGTGTCCAGAGTGATGCCTAGATATTTAAAATGAGTGACCTGTTCAATGTGGGTACCCTGTAAGTTTGAGATAGATAGCTGGGAGTTACTGAGGGGTTTTGTCGATGGGCAAACATCATGGATTTAGTTTTGTCATAGTTAAGTATTAGCCAATGGTCAGAGAACCAGTGTTCAAGCTCCTAAAACAGCCTTGAAGGGCACTTTGGAGTTGGATGAGGTTGGTGTGCTTCCAATATAACACTGCATCATCAGCATATAGCAGTAGCTTTCCACTGCAGGCTTGGGGGAGTGAGTTCAGGAAGAGAGTGAACAGTAGAGGGCCTAGTATTGACCCTTGAGGGACCCAGAACGAACTGGTTGTTTGGAGGAGAGTGTGTTACAAATTTTTACTTGCTGTGTTCTGTCGGTCAGATAGTTTTTGAACCAGGAGATAGTTTAAGGAGCAATATGGAGGGACGCAAGGGCACGGAGTAGAAGCTCATGATTGACAGTGTCAAATGCCTTGGTCAAATCAACATAGATTGCCCCAACTGCTGACCCCTGTTCAAGAGCTTCATGAATGTAAGATGTAAATTCTAGTAGTGCCGTGGTAGTACTGTGCCCTTTTCTGAAACCATGTTGCTCATGGCAGAGAAGTCCATATTTGTCTAGGTATTCCGTAAGTTGGTCAGACACAATTCTTTCTAGTGCTTTTGAGAGGGGAGGAAGGATCGTAATGGGCCTATAGTTGCCTGGGGTTGTTGGATCACCCTTTTTTAGGATGGGTGTGATAATACCCCTTTTCCATAGTGTAGGGACTTGGCCGAGGCACAGCGAGTAGTTGAGGAGTTTGGTGAGATGTGGCAGAGTCTCATTAAGGGTAAGCCGAAGAATTTTCAGGTCAAGGGAGTCACTGCTATACCGTGAGTTATGAAGGGCTTTTAAGAGGTAGCGCTTTAATCCACCGAAGATGTGGCTTGAAGAGACATTAATTTATATAACTGGTTACGAAATGTGAGATATGTAAGATAACCTTCTCTGACAGTTTTTTTCCCTAAAGCCTGAAAAAAAACGCTCAGATCTTTTTTTGTGTCTTGCCACCACTCCCACATAGAATCATAGCAAATTATAACCGAGAGTCGTGCTTGGAAAAGAGAGTGTATATGAGCTTTAACAGATGTCGGGGAAAATAAGGAATTATTCAGTTTCCACTGGGAATGATATGAGATTGACACAGAAGGGGAACCAATGAAAAAATGACCAATAAGAATACACTGGTCAGATATTTCATTAGGAATTACTGAAATATAGTGTGGGGTACAATGACGAGATACAAAGAAATAATCTATTCTAGTATGATGTACTGATCTATGATATTTATATATATCCTGCATCAGAGTGGAGGGAACGGTATGCATCTGTTAAACCTGCACCTTTTATTAATGTAGACAAAGCTAGGGAATCACAATATATTTTTTTCCCTGAGAAAATCCTGTCTTTAGTATCTATTGAACAGTTAAAGTCACCACCCCAAAAAATTTGTTTACGTGTACATAAAAATGGTTTAATTAAATCTAACAAAGCTATACGGGTTGCCTTGGTTTGTGGACTATAAATAACTATAATCTGGAATGAGAAAGTGTGTTTGGTGCAATCAACAATAAGCGCTCTACCTGGGTGTATATCTACTATGCGAGTGATGGAAAATTTGGATGAAAAAAAAGAATAGTTACACCATCTGCTGCATCATCCCCAAATGTCCAAAAAGAGGGGCCTTTAAACCAGCCCCGTTTCAATTGCTGTATGTCATGTAAGGTGGAAATGTGAGTTTCCTGTAATAATAAAATATCCAATTGAAGGGAGCTGGCATAATGCAAAAAAACTGTTCTCTTTCTAAAACCCTTTAAACTGCAAACATTGAGAGAGGCTATGCGAATATCCATTATTAAATTTGACTAGGTTAGCCACTCCCATCAGTCACCGTCATATTTTTCCGTTTCTTACCTACCTTTTTAGTTTTAGTCAGTTTTTTACTGGCAACATCAGGAGGTTTAAGAGCCGGGGTATCTATATCAGATGGAATGGCAGAAACATCTGAATCCCCATCAGAATCTTCTCGATCCCCTTTTAGGCAATCAAAAGCATTGGACAGGGGAATATCAAGAGGTTTATTAGATTTTCAGGCAGCGGCCCTAGTAACTCGTCTACCTGCTTGAAATCCCTCCTCATCAACATGAACAGTGTAGGAAGGTTGAGACAACGTAGTCTCATTAGGAGTGTCAGTGGAGGCTTTTTGCTGGGCAACCTGATCCAGTTGTGGTGCAGAAACTTCGTGGTTCTGGCGTACAGAAGGACAAGACCAGGCAGTTGGGGGTAATATGGAAGAGCCAGAAGCAGCGGTTGGGGCAACAATATGTTCTTGTGCTTTAGCTTGTGCTTTCTGCACCAAGGCTTCAGAGTTCCAACCCTCAGATCTATTTTGCTAGCCCATGGGCATTGGTGATATGCATGCCCAGTTTCATTACATAAGTTGCACTTAAATACATTTTGCAGGAAACACTTGGGTGTCCATATCCTCCACAGAGACTACATTTTAGTAGGTCACATGTACTACTCAGATGAGTGGTAGCACCACATTTATAACAAGCCCTAGGCTGGCCTCCGTAGTAACAAACCCCCTGTCTTTCCGAGAAAAAACTATTAGGTAGATGTACAATTTCTGAATTTACTTGAAACAGTTTTATCAAACCTCCAGCCACCAGTCCATAGACCTTCATCGTCCAGGATAGCTTCGGGAAGGGAAAGGACATTACAGTGATTCTGTAACCAATGATAGATATCGCTGACGCTAACTCCTTCATTTCTAAACATAATTGTAACTGTACGTATTGTGGGTTTGGATAAAGGAAAAACAGAAAAAGGGGCTCAAATGGGGTTAGTCTTCTGAGAAGTGTATACATGCCAGAAACGATCTAGTCCTGTAGAGGTTTTAAAACTGACATCGAAAGTCTCTTCTCCGAGATATGAATCAGGGCATAAATATCTGAGGCTTGAAAGTGCATCATGCCTTTTAGAAGAGTCGAGCCACGTAATACCTATCAGAAACTCAGGAGACCACCCTATAAGCGGATCGTACTGCATTCCTGCGGGGGGCTTGTTCTAGTTTATTTTTAAATAGGTCTGAGAGAATGGGTGTCCGACTCAAAGCTTGTTCAATGGGGTTTTATCCAATATAGGAATCAATGATGTGGATGTGCCAAGCCCAGGGTCCTCTGCCGGGGAAATAGGGCCAGGCTGCGAGTCTAAAATAGTAAGGGGGGGGGAATAGTGGGGCCTTGAACTGAACCCAAGGGAGAAGATATATGGGGAGAGGTAGCAGGTGTGACATTTAAGGAAATGAGTGGTGTCTCACTGACATCTGCACCCTCTATGGGTGTTTGTGTAATACCCTGATCAGTAACATCCATGATATCCCCCCAAGAATGAACATTTAAGTTAGCATTTTTGACAGCTTTGGTTGTATTTACAATAGCAGCTGGTACCTCGTTGGAGCTCATGAAGCTGGCAGGCCTGGAAGGGGAAAATAACACGCCATGTTTGGTCGCGTCCCATGTAGGATCCGGAATCCAGGTTCCTAATGTCGATTGCATCCAACCTGCCTTGGGTAAGGCATCTGATGTAGTCCAGGAAGTCTCTCTGACGTCCGGTCGTTCAGGTAGTCCAAAACGCGAGTGTAACAGGTCCGCAGTGGAGGGGGTTGTAGAGGTGGTAGGTTTCTGGAGGTTTGGCTCTGCGAGCCCTGGAGGAGAAAAGGGATCCATAACTGGAGAAATCTGGGCAGCCCGTGTAGCTCCTGTCTCGGCGTCCATTGGTAAGCTAGATCCGGAAGGCAGAGGGGGAAGCAGCGGTGTCGCACATTCTGTGCGCAAACAACTTCGTTCCGCGGTAAACACTGGTGGTGTAGTTGAAACTTCAGTTCATCCGGCATACTTTTGGAGGTCTGGAAATGGAGTCTGTATATTCTGGTAAGGCTTGTACCTGGGGTTGTAATTCGGATTGCAAATAGTCGGATCCACTAATGTTCGATTTGCATTTTCTTTCGGCGTTGGTAGAAGTTCAGGAGGAGGTCTGGATACAGATCAGTCTGTTCCCAACTGAATCCTCCATCATGTCGGCGGACGGAAACCCCTCCTACAGAGTAGGGGAATTTCCCTGGTGTCCTGGCCAAGTTTCCCTCATTCACTAAAAATACCACCAACAGCTTAATCTGGTTCAAGGTCAGTTGGCATTCATCTGTATCCCCCTCCCCCGGGTCGTGCCTGAAAATAGGCAGGATTTGTCTAGTGCACTTAACCAGTCAACAAAAACTAAATAAATATTCAGGAGTTCATATTCTGTAGTTTAGCAGAGTTAGTACGTTATGAGACTCCATATATGCTCAAAAATTATTCAGTTACTACAGACACAGACAGCATTGAAGTTCTTTCAGTAAAGAAGTCCTGCAATTACACCTATAAAAAGCACACCACAGAATATTACTATGCTATTTCAGTTCAACTCAGGTGTGCAAAATGAGTCTACTCTGAACTTCAACCACCTTCTCAGGAAAACTAATTTAAGATCTAGTGTAAGAGGAGTAAAGAGAAAATTATGAGTATATAGCTAAAAACTCCTCAGCTAGAACTTTAAGGCTCCGTTACTAATTCAAACTGAAGGAGTCACTTCTGTTCTAATTTTATGCAGCCGTCAGTATAAGGCTCCCGTTTCATGGAGTTCATTATGTAACTTTTACCACCATCTCCACATTTCCACAAATAACCTTTACAAGTCATTCTGTACTCAAAACCCCATTCTTTAGTTTCCCAGCCTTTTTAGGGCAAAATAAGTGGAACCTATTAAAAAACATTTTTAACTGTGAACGGGTGAGGAGCAGAAAACATGCAGCGTGAAGCGGAGCAGCACCACGGCCATCTTGCTGCTCCGCCCCCCCCCCCAACCTATTAGATAAATACATGGATAGTTATCCAAATTTTAGCTATGACCATTTAGTGGGGAGGTAGTCACGATGAGTCTTACAGCCTTCTACCTCTAAAAAACCCAAGTAACCCAAGTATCTGAAGGACGCCTGACCTGCATTTTGTTTAAAGAGAGGGGCACAGAATGCCTGTTGCCTGCTTGAGATCTCAGGGACTAAGAAAATGTCTAAAGCAGAAGATAGGATAGAATTTAGGTATTTAAGAGCTCTCTCAGTCTGGAATCTGGGACCCATGGAGGCCATGTGTAGCTAGTGTGTGTGTGTGTGTGTGTGTGTGTGTTTGTTGTACATAAGGGGGAGCCCATCCCATTTGATGGTACATCATAAAGTTGGTGAGCACAAGAAGGGAAACCCAGAGCAAACCTGGTTGATAAGTTTGGAGAAGCAGCAGAGAAGACCACACATCCATAGTCCAGCGTAGGCAAAATCATCCTTTCCACACTGTATTACTAGTGCAAAAGGGAGACAACTTTTCACTCTATAAAGCACCCCAAGTTTTGCAAAGTATTTGGAAACTGAACAACTGATGTTCATGAACTGCTCAAGCGTCAAACCCAGGTATTTGTAGAAAAATAATTATCACGGTAAGGACTAGTCAAGGATTGGATTTTCAGTGATGAGGGGAATTTGGAAAACCATAATTTGGAACAGAACAATGGAGACTCTTTCTTTTGACTGACTGATTAGTGTGGAACCAGCTGTGGATATTCATAAAGTCATGCTAAAGGTCCCATTCAATAAGGGATGAAGGGGATTCAGAAGAATAACTTATGGTGTTGCCAGCATACATGTGAATGTTACAGATGACAAGTGCCCTTGGGAGGTCATTCATGAGTACTGAAAACAGGAGGGGCCCCAGAACGGATCCTTGTGGGACACCAAGGGTGACTGGAAATGAGAAGGAGAGGGCGGGCCCCAACTTAACTACCTATGATTTGTCAAACAGGTATGACTTAAACCAGCAGAAGGAGGAATCCGACATACCAGAGAAGGCTAATTCAGATACAAGCAGGGACTGCCTCACAATATCAAATGCCTTGGCCAAATCAATGACTCAGTACCATGGCCAGAATCCATCTGTGCACGTACATAATCTGAGATCTGGAAAAGGGAGGTGGTAGAGTGATTTAGTTAGAATCCGGATTGGCAGAGGGTCAGAAAGCCAGTCCTGGTGCTGAAGCTAGACAATTGCTTACCTGACTACCTTCTTCAGGACTCTGGATAGACAGTATGAAGATGTGGTAGATGTTACCAGGGACACCAGCAGCACCACCATTTTTGTGAAGAGGTAAACTACTTGTATGTTTCCAAGAGAAAGGAAAGAGTCCTGTGGCCAGCAAGTGATTAAAGAAGAGGGTAAGCAATATGACAACGGCTGAGTCTCCTAAGCAGAGAAATTTAGAGGAGATGCTATCAGGACCACTACTATAGTGAGCATTCAACATGGGTAGTTCTTTAAAGACAGCTGACACAGGGATAATAAAGAATACAAAGTCTCCAAAATTAGGGGCGACACTTTGGGTGGAATGGTGGGGTCTTTGGTGGCACCGAGTCTGGGCTCCAAGTGACCCACTTTTTTGTTTTTTTAAAATGAATTACATTCCACACAGGGGTTGGGCGCCCTGTGTTGGAATCATCAATGTGGGGAGGCGAGACAGAGACAAGCACGCCACAGGGAATGGGTGCCAAGTGGTTATTTATTAATCAAAAGTAACTATTCCCATGTCAGAATTAACCCTTGCTGTGCCGCGGACAGATATATCAGTCCAGAATTCCTACGTGTTCTAATTCTGTTGGCAGCCTAAGGGTTGGGGGGGGAGCTGTACCATCAAGAAAAACTCTTTTTTTTTCCTTTTTTTTTTCTATAAAGGTTTTTATTCTCCAAGCCAGACCAGGAAGCTATTCAGCCACTTTCCAGGTACGTATGACCATCTTATTCCTCCCTCCATGCTACTGTGGTAGGGCCAGGAGGTCTGCCCCCCCCCCCCCGGGAGTACTCACTTCCAGCATGCACACCAGCTGGACTGGAAATGTAGGTCAAGGTGTCCTAGGCAAGGCTTCACCTGGCCTGCTCCATTTTACTCCTATTTTTCTCCCTCTACCTCCCAGAGCCGCAGCAGCATGGAGGACATGTGCGCATGGAGGCATGCATGCATTCTTGAACTGTGGCTTCTTTCACCCCCGACTTACACTACTGGTCAAAAGTTTTAGAACACCCCCATTTTTCAGTTTTTATTGAAATTTACGCAAGTTAATGTCTCAATGTACTCTGAAATTAAAGCATAGAACAAATAAACAATTGGAGATAAAAAAGAAATCATAGAATCATTTTGTTTAACAAAATTTAATCTAAATTTTTGACTCATCAAAGTAGCCACCTTTTGCAGATATACTGTAACCGCCGAACACACTCGTGGCATTCTTCCTACAATGGACATCAAATATTGTTCGGAAGTTCTTCCCAACACTGTTGCAGAAGTTCCCACAAATGTGTTGCACTTGTAGGTTTCTTTGCTTTCACCCTTCTGTCAGTTCATCCCAAACCAGCTCGATGGGGTTTAAGTCTGGAGACTGTGCTGGCCATTCCATGATTTGAAGCCTACTGTCTTGTTCTTTTCCTCGAAGGTAATTCTGACATAGCCTGGAGGTATGTTTTGGCATTATCTGTTGTAGGATGAACCCTGACCAATCCAGGGCATAGACCAGAGGGTATTGCATGGCGCTGCAAAATGCTGTGGTAGCCCTTTTGGTTCAGGGTGCCAGTCACTCTGTGCTGTTGTCCTGTGAGCACGCCTATCACATAAGCTGTTGACTCCCAGAAACTTGTCTTCTGATTCTGTTGTGGCTTTGGGTCTGCCAGACCTCTTCCTGTCAGAGTTTCCTCCAGTTTCAAGTGCCTTTTGATGGTGTAGGAAACTGTACTCACTGACTACCTTGGCTTTCTTTGCAATTTCTCTACAGCAGTTTTTGCTAACCTAAACTTTTTATTTAACCTCTAGCAGTTTACCGCTTACCTTTGTACCATTCAGGTTATTCACTGGACTCGAATTGCTTAAATTTCAATAAAAACTGGAAAAATTGGGGTGTTCTAAAACTTTTGACCGGTAGTGTACATCTTGCCTCCCCTGTGTCAGTGTTACCACCTGGTGGCAGCCAAGAGCCAGGAAGACCTACCACCCCAGTCCGAGAAAGGAGAACTGCCAGGCGGCTGCTTGATCCTCTCTTGGCACTCCCTCCCCCTAAGTGACCTAAGCTCATTTCCAAACTCAGGTCACCAATGTGGTATGAGGCAAGAACTTACAGCACCTCAGCCCTCTGTGCCACCGGGCCAGCCCCTCCTTCTTCCTTTTTTAGGCAGGCAGTACCACTGGACTTCTGGGAATGATGGCCTGCGGTAGGTTGAGTGAGGGGTGGTACCACTGGACTTCAGGGAATGACGGCCTGCGGTACGCTGAGTGAGTGGTGGTACCACAGGACTTCAGGGAATGATGGCCTGCGGTACGCTGAGTGAGTGGTGGTACCACCACAGGACATTAGGGAATGACGGCCTGCGGTACACTGAGTGAGTGATGGTAACACAGGACTTCAGGGAATGATGGCCTGTGGTAGGTTGAGTGAGGGGTGGTACCACTGGACTTTAAGGAATGATGGCCTGCAGTACGCTGAGTGAGTGGTGGCATCACAGGACTTCAGGGAATTGTGGCCTGCGGTAGGTTGAGTGAGGGGTGGTACCACTGGACTTTAGGGAATGACGGCCTGCGGTACGCTGAGTGAGTAGTGGTACAACAGGACTTCAGGGAATGACGGCCTGCGGTACGCTGAGTGAGTGGTGGTACAACAGGACATCAGGGAACGATGACCTGCGGTATGCCAAGTGAGTGATGGTACCACAGGACTTCAGAGAATGATGGCCTGCGGTAGGTTGAGTGAGGGGTGGTACCACTGGACTTCAGGGAATGACGGCCTGTGGTACACTGAGTGAGTGGTGGTACCACAGGACATCACTGACTGAGGACTTTGAGCAGGGTGAAACAGGAGAATACCACTGGACACCAGGGACTGAGGACTTTGGACTGAGTGAGGGAGAAGGTAGCAACAGATCACTTTCTTGTTTCAGGTTTCATGGAGATCCTGCTGCAGAGTAATACACTGCTAGCTGCACACTCGAGCAGACTCGGTAGACCTAAGGGCCTGTATCTGCTGGCATTTTTCGTATGTTCGTATGTTATTCGTGTTTTCTTTTGTTTGTTTTTTTTTTTTACCTTCTGTCATTTGTGCATTTTTTGTATTACTGAACCTTTAATGAAAGTTTATTAAATAAAAAAAAAAAAAGGTACCAACAGACCACAATAACTGATGACTTTGGGCCGGGTACCAACAGACAGTAGTGACGGATGACTTTGGGTAGGGTTACAGAGGGAGGTACCACTGGATGCAAGAGACTGACGGCCTTGGGTAGCGTTGAGGGAGAAGGATGCAATGGATGACAGAGAATGCTTGGACCAGGGGCAGGGTGAGTAAAAGCAGTGCCACTGGATGCCAGGAGCTTCTTGTCACATTGGCTGAGTGAAGGAAGGGGTGCCACTGGAGGCCAGGGCATGATCACTGGACACAAGGAATTGCTTTGCATAGGGCAGGGTAAGGCAGCGGGTGCCGCTGTACTCCAGAGACTGCTTGCCATTAAGAGGCATAGTCAATACAGAGTTGCATGCATGTCTTATTAGACATTCTTTTTAGAAAGAAAGGACATTAATCACAAAATACTATGTTTAAGCATCCGACAGGGTTGAAGCATAAAACCACAAAAGTAGGGAAATATAATGTAGGGTGAAAAAATTCCCCAAGTCCTAGTAAAGGTGTGGCATGGTGTTTCTCTGGGTTTGAATGGTTGGACAATGCAGCACTGGCATTGCCCTAGCTTAAGCAATACCTTCCAGAGCCTATAACAAACAAAGCAGTGCTTTAAGACAGGAGTGCCAAAGTTAGGGCAATGCTAATGTGGGATCGAACTAACATTCAAAGCCAGATAAAAGCCACGACACACAGTTACTAGGACTTGAGAGACACATGTTTTTGGCCCATGATCACCGCCATGCTCCAGTCTGAGTCAGCCACCAGTTCCCAACCTGACTGCCACTCCCCCCTGCCATCATGTCCAGAAGGGATCCATGTGAAGCAGGGCCAGAGGACCAGGGAAGACTGTTAATAATGGCAATTGCGGCACACTGGTTTCCTTTCCTCTGTTCCCTTTGGTTTTTCCTACCAGCCCATAATGGCAAGCTGTGCCTCTCTCTCTGCCTCGGCGACTGTAGCGTGCATTAGGCTGATGTCACCCCCCCCCCACAAGGGAGATGGCTTCCCGGCTCACTGCAGGGGGCTGCTGCTGCACCTGAACCTGGCCATCACGCTCACACAGAGGTTGGGGACGTGGTCAGCTGGGTAGATCTGGCAGAGGGAGGGGCAGAATTTCAGCAGACAGCCTATTGACTCTAGATGGGCTGCAGGCATACGAAGCAGCTTTGGGGGGGGGGGCAAAATCCATTAATGAAATACACTCTTGCAGCATGGGCGGAAAGGTGTCAAAGATGGCGAGCTAAAATGAATCACATGCTTCTGCTCCCCGTAGCTGGAAATCCAGGGTTCCTCCCACAGCTTGAGGACCAGGACATGGGAACAGTTGGGGGGGGGGGCGGTGTTCAGGTGTGTTGGGCATCTATACTTTGGGGAAGGTATAAGGTCCTTTGAGGACCTCTGGGATAGCTTTGGGATTCCAGCATCTCACCATTTGCGCTACTTGCAGGTTAGAGCCTATGGGAGGAGTCTTGGGCGAGAACCTCTGAATAATTCACCATTGTACGAGATGAAGATTATCGCCTACAGTGCCGAAGATCCCCTAAAAGGGGGATAGCCAGAGTGGCTAGTCTAGACAGAACCCAGCTCCCTAATCTTTCTCTCAAGGTCAAGAGCCTGTGGGAAAGGGACTTGGCACTGATGACCCCGGAGGGCTGTTGGAAGGACATCCTGACCCTGTATATGGGCTTACTGTTCTGCAGTAGATACAAAGAATCACAATGTGCATTTCTTCATAGGCTTTAGTGCCCCCCAGTGTGTTACATAAGTTTCACCCTATCATCTCACCCTTTTGTGGGCATTGTAAAACAAGTTTAGGTTTATGTATTTACATTACTTTTGGGAATGCCGCATACTCTGGTTGTTTTGGGAGGAAGTGGCGAGGGACATTTCCATGACAGCTGGAGTAGCTATCCCATGTTTGCTCTTACCTATGCTATTTGGGATGGAAGGCATGGGTGACGGTGACTGGACTTCATACCCCAGTTGGGTTCGGGTCTTACTTGCTTTAGCCAGACAATGTATACAGAATACATAGGTGTCCTGTCTTACGCCCACAGTAATGCAGCAGAAGACCCTTGCCCTTCAGACTTTCTATCTCTCTGGAACGGTTATCTTTTTTGCTTAAAGGGCAAGAGGAACTTTTAGGACGAATGTGGGATAAATTTATTACTTCTTTACCGACAGCAGAGGTGATGGTCCTTGTGGAGGGGTTGTGGGATAACAGATGGACCAGACACCGAACTTCAAGTTCAACACACAATCTCTGTGTGACGTTTATTCAAAATGCAGAAAATAAGCTTCAGCAATGTCATATTCCTTCTTTAGTACACCAGTTTGAAGCAAAAGACTACGTATGTCCTTTTTCTGCACTTAGCCAGCAACTGCTGACACTAATCTCTGATCAAACCACTTTTCAGTGAAAACCCTTCATCCCTATGTGGGCCCCGTTTGCTTGGTAGTGGGGTCTCAAAAAAAAAAAAAAAAAGCTAAAAACAAAGAACCTCAGTGCAGAAACACTGAAACATAGGTTACCCCAAAGTGCATTGGTAACAAATCAAGTTTCAAAGAAATACAACATCATACATATGTCCATAATGCACAGTATCATGGGATATATGCAAATCACCATGACATTTCAGACTTGTTCAGTTTACAGCAATTTACATGCATTTTAAATAGCACAACTAACTTAATTTCTATAATAGTCACAGAGTACTTTTTACCATCATCAAAAACACCTAGTGCCATAGTATTGTCAACAATTACAGGTTTCATAAACATAAGGTATGTACATCAAAGTATTTTATGACATAGTGTTATTACATACTAAATCCAACGATGATAAACACAACCTGTTTTACGCATACTTGGAGGTCACCACAATAACCTCCCTGTACGAGGACCTGAGAGGGAAAAGGAAAATTAAAGAGGACACGATAGCATTCTGTCAAGAAAGGGAAGGGGGTGCCCATAGGTGGCCAACCTTATGGACTAGAAATTGTAAAGGATAGATTAGACTAAGAAATAGAAATGTTGTAACAGATTTAACAAAACGTCAGTCCTCAAGAGTGGCAGGAGCTCCCTGTTATAGTCCTTCAGGGGGGCTTTCTTTAAGATACACTGGAAGGGTAAACATAACATGCTGCGTTCCACCAGCAGTTGCACATTTATGGAGGGGTTGGGGTGCATGTGCCCTCTGTACTGTGTACTGGTACTGCTATTTATATGTTTTATGTATTTCTTTTTCTTTTTAGTTATGCTCTAAGATATGATATTTGTGTACTTCCAATTTTAAGAATGGATATTTGCAGAGATGACGTCTTTAGAAGTGAAGGGGCAGAGTTACTACTGTGTTTTATTTGACTTTAATGTCTGTGACTAGTTCAGTGTTTAAAGATGAATTGCCTATTTATGAACCATGTTGACATTTTCTTATATTGTTAACGTGTTTGTTGGTGTTTATTGAAAACTCAATAATTATTACTACACAAAAAAAACTTCCCCCTGATATGTGGAAATACGCGTTTTGTACACCCATGTCAATGAAGTTTCGCCAATGAAGTTTTCAATATTTCAAGGAATTTCTGCCTGTTATTTCTACAGATGTGAGAAGTTTTACAGAGGGTACCTGTTTCCGTCCGCCTTGCAGGATAAGCAGCTCTCTGATGACATTAGGCTGATAAACCCGATCCAGAAGACTCCTCAGGGCCTCTCTACAGCTGGTCCGCTCCTCCTCACTCAGCCCCTGCAAAACACAGCACAACAGTGCCGTCTGCTGCCATGAAACAGTAATGAGTAGCCAAAGGATGCATAGTACATATAACAAAACAGACGGTCTCCACTCAGTGGTCAATCTCTAAAACTGCAGCCATTCAAGGATTAGTTTCTTGAATAATATAAATCCACAACCATGTCCGAGACATTCACTAAACAAATGTTAAACACTGCCCCTCAAAATATGGGGGACCTCATGGCATCTTAGAGACAGAAGCTCAGAACTCTGTGGCAATGTACATTTTCATGTTTACAAAGTTTGCTGATCATTTAGCAACACATATTATAATGCACCCCCCCCCCTTTTTTAAATCTTGGTGCTTACCTAGGAATATTATAGTTGTTTTGTTCAGAAGCTTTTTAATATGTATCGGCCTTTGACAGTTTGAAGGGGATTTCACCTTAAAATATGTATGACTGACCATTTCTGGCATGGTAATGCATTTACGATTGTTTACACATATTTCTTTTAAATGTTCAATCAAAGTTTTAATTATAAACAATAAATAAATCTTAGTGCTGAATATGAGACAGCCTTCTTTCTCTCCACGTGGGCCAGAGAACCACAGGCAGCAAAATAACGATGCAAGGAGATAAAAACAAATTAACAGGTACTATGTGTATTCTGTTTATCGCCATTCCCCCCAACACTCTTTTGGCTGTGATGCAGCACGTAGTTCTTGACTGTAACCGATATAAGGAACCCTAAGCCTCTGAGACCAACATCAAGATCGGCTTGTAAAACACCTGCCAGAGATGTTGTTAGACCCACCTCAACAATGCATCTGCTTTCCACTGGTCGATTGGGGGAGGTCGCTCCCAAACTTGTACCTCCGGCAAATGGGCAATATTTAAAGGAAACTAATCAACCCCACACGAGTCAATTTTGGCCCTTTTAA